>OU862906.1:18040454-19403951 GCA_917880885.1 Limnephilus marmoratus
TCTTTTCCGCTTTAAGGTTATCTGTAAGGAGAAATATGTGAACTCCCTCGTGGCCAATGCTTCTCTTGCCACTTTCAGTCTTGATAGTATTTTTATACAATTTGTTGTGTTGTCTAGTATAATGTTCATGTACTTGTGATGTTTTTTAAAAATGTTGTGTTTGTGCGTATAAGATTTGTGTGTATAAGACAATCATCTCAACAACGCCAAGAAGAAATAGATCAACGCCGAAGACGAATGCAAGTGCAACTTTTGAATAACCATGTTTCGTACCATCGAATTGCTTTTTCATACAAACCAGATATTTAATACAATACCTCATGTAAATTTATTCAAATCGGTAAAATGGATAAAGTTTGTCCACATTGCAAAGCGATGAAATATAAAAGAAACTCAAGGAATGTGTTGTGCGAGCGGCAAAGTAAAGCTACCTGAAATTGATCAGCCAATAGCACCACTGATAAATTTGTTGCAAGGAATTAAAGATGATTCAAAACATTTCCTCAAAAATATTAGAAAATACAATTCGTGTTTTCAGATGACTTCATTTAGCGCTAACGTTATAACAGAAAATTTTATGCCGACGTTTAAAATTCAGGGACAAATTTACCATAAAGCTGGCTCTTTGCTTCGTTTTCACAGCAATCAATAAAATTAATTAATCAATCTAGCCTAAACGACTATTGCACATTTGAAAGTACGCGTGTTTGAGAATGACATTTTGCAAAACAATGATTGTTAATTAAAATTCTATTTTTGAAAATCTTTAATTTGATAAATTTATTTAAAGTAGGTACTCCCCTAATAGTTTGAATCGAATCAAGAATTTTAAATAGGTACCTATATTAGGTACCAAATTTAATAAATATGAAAAATGGAAATTTGAATAAAAATTGTAAAAGGTGGCACGCGGGCTGTTTAAAAACTGAATATACTGGGATTGAATATATGGAACGCGGGAGGAGGGTTGGCGGGACGAGGAAGCGGTAAAGGGAAGAGGGAAGGCGGGGAAGGTGGAAGGCGAAGGCAAGAGGGGGAGGGAACCTGGGAGGTGGAGGGGAACCTAGGAGGGGGGAGGAGGACTCGGGAGAAGGGTTTGCGGGACGGAGGAAGGGGGGGGGAGTGGAGTGGGGAGAGGGAAGGTGGAGGTGACGGAGTGGGAACGCGAGAGGGGAAGAGGATGCAGGAGAAGAAGGGGAGGCGGAAGGGGAACGGGACGAATGGGAAAGGACACTCAGGGAGAAACAATTTCTTTATTAAATGGCATGGCAACGCATGAAATAACGTGATATTGTAAAAGCCTTTTAGGTCTGAAGAAATAAATAATTTTTAAAATTTTACTAATGTTTTTTTTCTTCCCTTATATTCTACACTACAGCATAGTTACAGGGAATATTCAATTAAGCAATGTGTCTTCTTGGAAAATGCGCAGTTACTAGACAACTTTTGTTAACTCCTCTAATAATCAAAATCAGACAAAGCCACAGCGAAGCGTGGTCGGGTTCAGCTAGTTTGATATGATATCTTACAATTCAAAGACGGGTACGAACAAAGACTTACGTATTTCAAGTTAGAGGGTGTTACGATACACGAAATGCCCCCCTCTCAAATTAGAACGCCACGCCACTGTGTTTACAAAGGTTTCCCCTTCTCTCCGCAAGCGTACCCCGCGCTAACGGCGGTTGAACGCCAGCCCCGGCCGGCCATTCTTTCCCCGACAGCGCTTCGAGTGCACGCGCAGCGTGAACCGTTCCGATTTGTTCCGGAATATTCCATAGGACCGCTATGGCAGTGTCCACCTGTAGTGACCTGCGGGAACGCCAGTTTCGGCTAAATTCCTCTCACCTCACCGATCTCCAAGCCACCAGCCTGCAGCAGTGAGTACCAGAGTCATTTAATTCCTCTTTTTTGCGTGTGTTCCTTTTTAAATTCAACACGTAAATAAATGACCGCCCCAGAGAGATTTTTGGCCCAAATACCCCTGAATTAGATAGGATTATTGATGCTACCTTGTTCTAACTTTGACTGTATTATGTACCATTGTAGTTTTATGAAAGGATTCTGCCCAATACAACTGATATTTACTGTAGCCGAACTTGTTTCATTGCCTCCCCGGCCCGTAGGATTTGAGCTTATTTCAGGGATGCCACACAAACGCCTCAGAGTGATACAACCCTGGTGATGATAGTCTCCTCCGCTCTGCTGACCATTCTGAGCTGGTCTGTCGGCAGAAGGTAGGCACCTCAGGTAGGTATGCTCAACAAGAGTCTAGTTAAAAGACGAAACATAAATGACCTCTTAATGCTTTATAAAATTCTAAATAATCGTGTAGACAGTAACTTAGTCAACCAAATCATGTTATACGCCAGGCCCAATTCTACAAGAACCCTTAACATATTTTGGACCGAAATTTTTACCATATATTTAACCTTATTCATAGATTTACATTGCTTTATAGTGTAAGGTAATAAATTAAATATCTTCGGAATGATGTATTCAAACGTTCTCTGTCCGTACTTATTGTTAAATTTCGGAACTATTAACCCGTCGTTGCGCGTGAATCTAGTGCTGTATATATGTTCTAATTTCTTTTTATGCTGGGGGGTAAATATATGTTGAATCATAATTTGGTGTTTGACTTTGTCAAAATTGTGACTAAGGTTTTTTTTGCACCCACTGCAAGATCTATATTTTTATTTTACAAGTTCTTGTTTTTATATTTTATTTATTTATTGACGTGAATGCTGTCCAATTTACGATATAAATAACAGGAGGTTAGAATAAAAAATATAATTTATTAGTAATGGATAAGAGAGTAACCGAGAAACCGCGATGATGGATCTTTTTTCATTCTCATCCCTCAATTTTTATTTTTAGTTTAATATTAGCTTACTTTTTTTTATGCAGCATTATTTTATAAGACATTTGTCTATTTTCTGTACTTCTTTATTGATACGGGATATCTTTTTCAACAAATTCCGGCGTAGTCCACTTTTTCCCTAACACGTTCATCCATCATCTTCCAGTTAGGACATTCTGAGTTGGTGGCTCTGTGGTCGTTATGATTTAAATTATTACAATTGATACATGTAGGCTGCTCTTTTTTGTTAGGGCAGGCCTCGAATTTGTGGTTGCCCCCGCAGTGAACACAGGTCGTTTCTTCCTTACAAAACAATTGGGTGTGTCCGAAACTCATACATTTATAGCATTGGACCAATGGTGACTGATCCTCCACTTTTATAATAATAATAATAAAATAATTTGCAAGGCAGATATAATCATTACAGAAATGCACAAAATAATTTGCAAGGCAGATATAAACATTACACCATTAAATTTATATGACGATAATTTATTTATTTGTTTATTAAGACATACACAGTACATATAATACAGATTATAAGGTATGTTAAATTAAATTATTACATGGTTATGTACCTATTACGTAAGTCCATAGAATGTCATTTGGTAATTACGCCTGAGATGTGAACCGGTCTTAAAACTTAATTATTGAATAAATGAGTAATAATAATAAAAAGGAAGAAAAAAAAGGGGGGGGGGGGGGAGATAAGAAGACATTTTAAAATCAAGAATTATATGCTCACTAATTGTAATTGACTGATTAAAGTTTAATGAAAAGTTGATAATGCCAACATTCTTATAAATACTAACCAGGAATTATTAGATTCCTGGTCAAAGAAAATTATTCATGCAAAACACTTTAATTACCTCAACCAAACGTATGTTGACAAACTTTCGTCAAACAAATGGTTGAGCATTGGAGAGTTGAGCGCAGAAATAGAAGGATTTATGCTTGCCATTCAAGATAGAGTCATTAATACTATAGGGGCGTGTAAATAGCCCCTGACACGAGGGAATGACTACCCTATGTAAATTAACGAAAATTGAATTCTTCCCTATGTGACACAAAAACAGTTGACCCAGCAATTCCAAATTCCAAAGTAAAAACAAACAATACTCACTCAGAGAATGCAGCTCATCCACGATGTCCAACACAAAAGACACTTCTTTTCATTAAAAAATATCAAGGCGGTATTGCATAATCTTAACAGATGTTTCGCACAGCAAGGAAGTTTCAATAATGAATAAATTTGCATATTAATAATACGTGCCAAAAAATCTTGTACAACAATAATTCAATTATAGGGTGAATTATTCGATAATGACTGACTAGGAGAGACATCTTTTGGCTTTGACTCACACTCCCATCGGAAGTAATTGCCTGATTCACAGAGGTAAGGAATGCATGAATATACTGAATTTCAAGTCACATAGGTAAATTCAATACAATACAAAAACCATAGATGGCGCCCTCATGGTCTCATAGCATAAATTATTAATTGATTAAGAAAATGGATACAAATATATTTATGGCGCGTATCCATATTCCCCGCCTTGGAAGTTCGTAGAGCTTACAAAAGAAAGAGTATAAAAATACAAATGAAACAAGAAATGAAATAGAAATAAAGTGACTGTATTCACCGGTAATATTCAGGAATGACACACATTGGAAATTCGCAGAATCTCACAAAATAAAGAAAAATAACTAAAAAATGCAATGTAATAAAGTTCAATTGACCAAGATAACGGATATTAAGTAATGCCATGTCTGGGTCAGAGATCATTGAAACAATGACTAAAAACAAAAAATAAATAAATAAAAATAAACAAAAATAGATAAAATATAAAATTATTGCTTTGGAATGGGATATAATTTGACAACCGGACGTTTAAAAGAACCAAATCGTGTCTTTACCGTCGCAACGCGAACAATTTTATCCATTCCGGGATGGATTTCAGTTATCACGCCTAAAGGCCAATTTAACGGAGGGGAATCTTCCTGTCCCACTAGTACGACAGTTCCGATATCAATCGGATGATCAGAAGTAGTCCACTTCTGCTTGACTTGCAAGGTGTGCAGATACTCTGAACGCCACTTCTTCCAGAAGGACTGAACCATGCTGTATAATAATTGCTTACGCTGAGTCAAATTGATTTTACCGTCTGCCAGGACAGAAGCAGGCAAGTACTGCAATGGTGTCGACATTAAAAAATGCGCAGGCGTAAGGACTTCTGGATAAGGGTCAGAAGACATAACTGTAAGTGGGCGCGAATTCATTATGCACTCAATTTGAACTAGCACTGTCTGCAACTCCTCATAGGTGAGAAGCTGAGTTCCAATCACACGGTACAAGTGTGTCTTCATGCTCTTTATGATCGACTCCCACATACCCCCAAAATGAGGCGCGCGTGGTGGAATCATTTTCCACTCTATACGACGCTTAGCGAGTTCGCGCTTTAATGAGGGCTCATATTCAGATTCAACCAAAAACTTGTAGAGGTCATCTAATTGTGCCTTCGCACCCACAAAATTAGTACCATTATCTGAATACAAGCATGTTACCGGGCCACGCCGAGAAATAAAACGGCTGAAAGCAGCCAGGAAAGCATTTGAAGTTAAGTCAGAGACCAACTCAATATGAATAGCCTTGGTCACAAGGCATACGAATAGACAAATATATGCATTTTGAGAATGTTGTCCTCTCCGACGAGTCAGCGTAATACGGAGGGGACCTGCGTAATCTACACCGGTATGTACGAAAGCCTTTGCTTCTGTAACACGATATGACGGTAAATCTGC
The DNA here is from genome assembly GCA_917880885.1 of Limnephilus marmoratus. Lineage (NCBI taxonomy): Eukaryota > Metazoa > Arthropoda > Insecta > Trichoptera > Limnephilidae > Limnephilus > Limnephilus marmoratus. The sequence goes on from OU862906.1 coordinate 18,046,117, forward strand.
CATCTTCGGTGTAGGATGCGATGGATTTAAGCGGAAGCAACAATTTCATTTCCGCACCATGGCCCTAATAACAGTCCTAGCATCTAATATCCAATAGCGTTGACGTAAGATAGACATAAGAAGTCCTGGGCCTGTATGACAGTTCACGACATGAAAGTGAGCGATGATCAGATCGACAGCACAGCCATGTTTGGGAAGTAAAACCGGATGTTTAACCTCAAAAGGTAAATCCGATTTAGAAAGCCGCCCCCCAATACGTTACAGATTATCTCCATCAAGAAATAGAGATAAACTCTGAAGTCTTTTGGAATGAAATTTGCCTTTCTGGAGTGCAGCAATATCTCCTGCAAAATGAATACTCTGCACAGCACGAATCACAGCCTTTTCAGCGGTCATAAGATTATTGACCGTTCCAGAGGAAAGTGATTTCTTTTTTATGAATCGGAGGACATAAACAACAATCCTTAGTAGTTTATCCCAAGTGGATATACGCTGAGTCAGTTCACTCAAGACCGATTTTTCACCCTGAAATGTTGCAATGAGCACATTAGCCTTGTGTTCAGGCATTTCACCAGTATTGGTAGGGTGAAACGGTTTTAATGGCCATTCCAAAGGTGGGCTACGAATCCATGATGGGCCGTTCTACCATAAATCATGTGAAACGAGTTGGGAAGGAAGCATGCCACGAGAAAGGCAGTCGCTCGGGTTTTCACTACCAGCAACATGGTAAAAGTTCTTTGGAGACAAATTTTCTTGGCACTGAGCTACGCGATTACTAACAAACACCGACCAGCGATGCGGTGAAGAATGTATTCAAGAGAGCGCAACGGTAGAATCGGAAAACGCATATGTTCCTGCAATAGGAAGACGCTCAGAATAATTATCTTGAACCGTCCGTATTAATTTGGACATCAATACTGCGGCACAGAGCTCCAAACGAGCGAGGGTCGTCACTTTGGTGGGAGAAACCTTTGATTTTGCGCACAACAATCTCACTGTAATTTTCCCAAACAGATCAGTGGTGTGCAAATAAATCACACAGCCGTAACCATTCATGCTTGCATCGCAGAAAGCAACAACGAGCACCGTACTGTCTTTCAGGACACCAACATGGCGAGGGATTTTCATCATTGAAATTAGAGGAAATTCCTGTGTAAGCGCCGAAAACCGACGAATAACGCTATCAGGGGGTGTATCATCCCAACCAATGTTGCACAGCCATAGCTCTTTGATAAGTAATTTAGCGTACAGAATGACAGGGGCGACCAAGCCGAGGACATCAAATAAGCGGGCGACTATGGAGAGTATGCTCCGCTTTGTGCACTTCTCCTGAACATAAGATGTCGTAAAGAAGAAGCTGTCATCAGCTGGTTCCCACGAAAGGCCCAACACCTTAGAGGTATTGTAAGAACCAACAGTGAAGTCCACTGGGCTGCGGTGAGAATCCGGGAGGTTCTCAAGTACAACTTGAGAATTACTAGTCCATTTCACTAAATCAAAGGCACCGGACTTAAACAATGAGATTAATTCTCGAGAAAGACGTATGGCGCTGGGCTCATCTGCAATAGAATAGACCAGGTCGTCCATGTACAGCTTGGACTCTGCCACTTTGGCAGCGTCCGGGTAATGTGGTCTCATATCCTGGGCCAACTGGCGAACCGTCCGCATTGCTAAGTATGGACTTGCCGTCAAGCCGAAAGGAACTCGATTGAACTGAAAAGTTCGTATGAGACCATTATTTGAGAATCGAAATAAGATCCTCAGGTATCTGCGATGCTTGCTAGGAACTTCAATCTGTAAATACATTTGCTTTATATCCGCAGTCATAGCGATGGGAAAAAGACGAAAGTCAAGCAAAAGCAGAAACAAATCGGCTTGCAAATTGGGACCAGTATGAATAATGTCATTCAGTGACAGCCCTGTGTGTGTTTTAGCACTAGCATCGAGCACAATACGAGGCATTGGTTTGTCTGGACGAGTGACAGCATGTTGTGGGATGTAATATCCATCTTCTGTGATATCAGACTCTGAGACTTCTGATAGGTAATTATTTTCAATATATTCACTGATAACCTTGTTATAATTCTCCTGCAAAGCAGGGGAATGTTTAAATTTTCGCTCCAATGCCAAAAATCGGCGTTGGGCAGCAGTACGAAAATTACCCACTTGTCTTGGATCTTTACAGAAAGGTAAAGCAACAGAATATCTACCATCATCAGTGCGAGAAATTGATGAAGTAAAGAGATTCTCACATTCTGTCTCCTCCGGACTTAGAAATTTTATATTAGGTATCTCTTCTAACAGCCAAAATTTTTGCACTAAATCATTCAGTGCGAGTGCCGAAAATGATGTGTTTGTGTTGAGCACATTATTGGGGTAATCACCCATCAACACGAAACGGAAAGCGGTCGATAACGCGGGGGGTGCACTAGTACCCGATTCAACCCTGTTCCCTAAATAAATATATGGGAACAGTTGCGCACCGATGACGACATCCACGCATCCAGGAATATTCCATGTTAAGTCTGCGAGAGGTATGTCCTCTAAGTACCTCATGTCACCCTTGGCTATATAGTGATTAGGTAATTGGTCGGTGATACTGTCAACGACAAGCGCATGTATATTATATTTATTCTCTGGGTATACGCGAGACTCAATATCCAAATACACGTAACCGAAAATTGGTCGAGACGTTGATCCAATTCCTTTGACAAACGAATTACTCAAAGGAATTATTGGTAAATTCAGCGTCTTACAACAATCGACCGTAATCAAATTATTTTGAGAGCCATTATCAATTAGGCACCGAACAATAACTTTATTTCCGTTTTTAAGCTTCGCGTATACTTGTGCGGTCGAAAGTAAAATAGAAGAGTTCGGTGTTACTTTGGCAGAAAGCGAACACGAAGGATTGACATTTGTAGTCCCCTCCACTTGCTTATCACCAATGCCAGTTCCATTGATGCTGGATGACACTGGAGGGGGGACTGACGGTTCTTCACTGGTAGGTACTTGCGACGTATGTACATGAGTATTGGTTTTCATATTATTCACACTGCCGAAATGTTAGAATTTATGATGACGTTTATTGCACAAACCACAAACTAACCCCGATTTGCATGACTTGATTGTATGTGAACTACTAAGGCAATTTACACAGGCATTTTTCGATTTTATAAATTCAAATCGAGCCTGTGGGGAACTCATACATTTAAACTTTGAGCAAACGTTGACTAAATGATCAGTTTTGTTACACAGAATACATCCTTTCGGCGGAGCTGGGAAGCGCGGAATATTCGCATTACTCGCGACGAACGATTTAGTATTATTTGATCGGGAGGACGAAATGGGATGCGTTTTATTTACGACACCATGCGAGTTACTCGTTCGTTCTAAAATCTACTTGATCTTATACAAACGAAACTAACTCATTATAAGAAGGAATTTCTTTATTACGAACTGTCAGCTCAAAGTTCTGAGCCGTCTGTGAATCATTTTTTCTTACCGCGCAGTGAAACAAAATAAAATCAGTTAAATCTTCAATACCTAACTGCTTTAATGCCGACACTGACGAAGAATATCTTTCAATGAAAGAATTGAGACTGGCAGATGTATTCGTGCAGTTTTTCGCATCGAGAATATTATTTAAATAATGTGTTCCTAGTGTACGTTTATCTTGATATTTTTTAACTAAACTCTCCCAAATGATCTGATATGTATCACCCGAAGGCACAATGCCTGCGGTTACGTTCAACGCCCTGTGTGTGAGTTTTCCGACTAAGTACTGCACACGCTGCGAGTCAGTTAGCTGTCTATTATTATGGATATTGGCTTTAAATGACTCAAAAAATTTCGACCAGCTTTCATTCTTACCATCGAAGGTTGGAAGATCTATTGCAGGAAGATTAATCATACACGGCTCCCGCGACATATTTTGTGACGTCAGTGATTCTCTTATAGAAGTTTTCATATTCGATCTAGTTCGTTTGACCTTCAAAAAAAGATCATCAAAAGCATTTAAAGCTTGAAAATCTGGTTTAAATTCTGGATTTAAAGTTAACTGACGATCATTGATGCTATCTATAATATTTTCAAATTGACTTCGCATTTGATCAATCATCTCTGACTGAGCCATAAACACTTCGTTATTTCTTGACTCAAAATTAGATATATTATTTGTTGCATTATACAGATCGTTCATACGAAAAAAAAGATTTTCCTTTTTGCGGGTAAAAGAATAAGCAATCTGTCTTGAGCCTCATCAAAACCCTCCTCCGTAATTCTTGGCATTTTTTATATATGCGAAAAGTTTACCACAAAATTTTACAATAATGTTACAATGTTAATAATTAATTAATAATAATGTTGCGAATAATTATCCAAAATTACGACAATTCTGCGAACATCCAAATATGTCATCCAAAAGCAAAAAAACAAGACCAGCTATAGTTCTCAAAAAATGAGAGGTACTTCAAATTTACCAAAAAAAATACGTAAATTCAAACATCCATGTAATATCAGCTATAATCTCGAATTGAATGTATGAATGAATGAATAATCCAGGCTACGAAAGGACCATTAAATATGTAGGGGCGTGTAAATAGCCCCTGACACGAGGGAATGACTACCCTATGTAAATTAACGAAAATTGAATTCTTCCCTATGTGACACAAAAACAGTTGACCCAGCAATTCCAAATTCCAAAGTGAAAACAAACAATACTCACTCAGAGAATGCAGCTCATCCACGATGTATATATATATATATATATATATATATATATATATATATATATATATATTAATGCTCAGTTTTGGGGTAGGTCGGGAAAAACCTCACTTTTGATTTGAGGGGAAAAGCGACCACTCTGCCCCTCGGGTGGGTGAAACGACAAGGGTCACTTTGGCTTGCGGCCGTTTGGTAAGGGTCAAAGCTCACTTTCAATTTGAGGGGAAAAGCGACCACTTTGCCCCTCGGGTGGGTGAAACCTCACGGGTCACTTTGGCTCGCGGCCGTTTTGTAAAATTTGGCACGCCAAATTGACCTCTAAGTTAATTCAATTTCAAAGGCCCGACGGTTCACTCTCCTTCGAAGCGAATTCATTGTATCTATCTCTTTTCATATGCCCGCAAAAGTTGAGAAAGATATAGCGAAAATCTCCCATACAAAACTGATTTCTGCTAGGAATTTATTCCAATTATTTAAACGGCGATCTGCAAAATACCGAAGAAAAATTGACATTTTAAAGGCCCTTTGCGGGGTGGTAAACTACGACGAAAATAAACATTTTGCTAGAGATGTTTTTTAATAATCATAAATTATACAAGATTTAGAAACTTTTAAAATAAAAACATGTGTAGCTTCTAATTTAAAATGTTTCACAATGTCGCGTCAAACTTTGCAATAATATTTGACATTTGCGAAAAATCCAACAAAATCCATAATGCACATCGTTTTCAGCCTATTAAATCGGCAGATATATTTAAATTTTCACGAACTTTGCAACACTGAATTCAGGAACGATGGATAATTTAAGCAATACCGACTAAATAATTGAAGCCCTACCGCTCTCATGTTTTGTATGGAAAATATAAAAGAAGATGGCGGGAATCGATTTTTCAGCCTTAGATTAGAGGTGTTTTGGTGATATTTATGGGTCGGTCTTGCCAGCATTGAGAAAATAATTTGCCGATAATTGTATGTCTGCAAATGAAGTAGTAGGTAGGTTCCCGAACGCTGATAAAGTATTATATTATATTATATTATTAAATTAATCGCCGATATGAATGTGCGCCCATAACTTCCGAATGCATGCACCGAATTGCATAATTCTTTTTGATATGTGTTTGTTATTGTTACGACAAGGTTTTTATTAATCTTTTGGTGAGCTCTGGCATTATGAAATTTGGTTAAAAATGAATCGCCGAAATCTACATACACGCATAGTTTCCGAACGAATGCACCTAATTGGATAATACTTTTTTGTTGTGTTCTTTATTGTTAGGACAAGGTTCGTATAAAACTACTGGTGAGCTCTGGCAAAATGAAATTTGTTTAAAAATGAACCGCCGAAATGCAAGTATGCGCATAACTTCCGAACGACTGCACCTAATTGGATAATTATTTTTTTGTTGTGTTCGTTATTGTTAGGACAAGGTTTTTATAAAACTACTGGTGAGCTCTGGCATTATGAAATTTGTATAGAAAAATGTCAATGCGAGCTGTTTGAAAACTAAATGTACCGGGAATGAATGAATGAAACGCGGGAGGGGGGGGGGGGGGAAACCAGGGAGGGGGGGAGGGGAAACTGGGAGGGGGGGGGGGGAATTCGGGAGAGAGGTTTGCGGGACGGGGGAAGGGGAGGAGTGGAGTGGGGGAGGGAAGGTGGGAAGGCGGAGTGGAAACGCGAGAGGGAAAGAGGAAATATAGGCTATGAAAAAATATTTTTTCTTAATGGAATAAACCTAAATTTTGGTTTCTAAAAAAATCTGAATAATACATTTAGCGTAATAATATTTTTTCTGTAATTTTTTTGCTGGAATAAATTTAGGTTTCTTAAAAATTCTGACAAATACATTTAAGTATGAAGCGTCGTTTTTGTGAAAAAATACAACAAAGTACCCACGAACACCTACCCGCTCACTATGAAATAATGATTTTTCTGTAATTTTCTTACTCCGATAAATCGAGGTTTTAGTTTCTAAGAAATTCTGAAAAATACAATTTTATAGCGCCGTTTTGTGAAAAGTGAATACAAGGAAGCTGGATACCTACCCGCTATGAAAGAATATTTTTTCTGTTTTTTTTTTACTGGAATAAAACAAAATTTTTGTTTTAAAAAGAATCTGAATAACATATTTTTTAAAGCGCTTCCTTTGAAAAAAAAATACTACATATGCATGTTGTACGTACCCGCGCACTATGGAAGAATATTTTTTCTGTAATTTTTTTACTGAAATAAAGCAAAAATTTTGTTTCTAATAAATTCTGAATGATACATTTTTATAGCGTCATTTTTGTGAAAAAATACAACAATGTACACACTAAGTACCTACGTGCTGACCATGAAATAATATTTTTTCTGTAGTTTTCTAACTCCGATAAATCAAGGTTTCAGTTTCTAAGAAATTCTGAATAACACATTTTTATAGCGCCGTTTTGTGAAAAGTGACTACAAGGATGCTTGTTACCCGCTATGAAAGAATATTTTTTATGTTTTTTTTTGTGGAAAAAAACTTTTTTTTTTAAAGAATCTGAATAACACATTTGTATAGCGCCTTTTTTGAAAAAAATACTACAAGTGCATGTAGTACCTACCCGCGCACTATGGAATAATTTTTTTTCTGTAATTTTTTTCACTGAAATAAAACAAAAATTTTGTCCCTCATAAATTCTGAATGATACATTTTTATGGCGTCGTTTTTGTGAAAAAATACAACAAAGTACCCACTAAGTACCTACGTGCTTACTATGAAATAATATTTTTTCTGTAATTTTCTTACTCAGATAAATCGAAAAGTGACTACAAGGAAGCTGGGTACCTACCCTCTATGAAAGAATATTTTTTCTGTTTTTATTTTACTGGACGGGTAGGTACCTACTTCAAAATATTCAGGTAATGCTGCATTCATATAAATTAGAAGTTTTATGATATTGATTTCAGATCAGATGGGTAGGTACCTACTTAATTCCTTCGAAAATCAAATAAATTGCTATTTTTTTTAATGCTGCCTCCACATTTTTAGTCAAACGCTTTAGTTTGGTAAATTTCTATAAATTCAATTACAAATGGGCCAGAAGTACCTACTTAGGTTGAGGTCAAATAATGAGAAAATAATAAAATGAGTTAATTTAAATAACTAAAGATGGTCCCTTTTTTTTCCAAATGATGTAGGTGCCTACTTGAACATAGTACGTCGATATAATTATTTTTTCATTAGGAATAACAAAGATTGTTGCCATTTTTTTAGTACTCTTTATCGCGCTAATTTGTTAAGAAATTAAATACACTCGATAAAATCATTTTTTCCCAACATTACATTAATTTCTGCAGCGCTATTTCTGCAAAACATCACACAAAGAGCGCAGTGCTCTATACAAAGAGCACAGAAATAGAAGTAGTTACAATATAAAAATGATTTGAATTAAATTAAAAAAATATTGAAAAAAAAAATTGCGAAAAGATGTAGGTACCTAAAATAATTATCATTTCTGTGATTTTGATTTTGCTGAGGTAATAATATATTGTTAATAACTAAGAATGGTCCAATTTTTTTGCCAAATGGTGTAGATACCTACTTGAGTAATACACTGGAACTAAATTTGTTCTGTAATTGTTATGTACATTTTTAATTAAATTTTTATGTGAATACCTACCGCACAAGAGTCCCAACCACTGGAGCCAATGAGAATATGGCACATATAGTACGGTACGTTGTGGGGCTGAAGACAGTAGGGAGGGGAAGGAGATGGGAAAGAGGAAGGTGGGGAAGTTCCTGTCTATTCAGATCTGGTCACCAAATGCAACGATTCAATTGTAAATGGTGGTCTTACAATAGAGCTCTAGCATCATGAAATTACGCGTTGCTAAACCGTTCATCCGATTGCGATGAAACTTTGGGAATTTGATGTGTGCATTCCCGCGATGGTTTCTGAATACCTACAATAATGAGCTCTGGCATCACGAAATTACGCGAGAAAAGGCCCGTTCTGAAAGCCGTGAACCGGGCGACCGAAGTAGGCGCACTTCTCTCGCTTTATCCAGACAAAAATATCGTTTTTTCGTTATATATTTATTTTAACACACACTCCTCGCTTCTTCCACGTTCACACGTCAAATCGCATAGTGTTTAAACCCGTTAATTGCTTTTGCAATGGGCCCAGCTAGTATATATATTAATGCTCAGTTATGGGGTAGGTCGGGAAAAGCTCACTTTCGATTTGAGGGGAAAAGCGACAACTCTGTCTCTCGGGTGGGTGAAACCTCACGGGTCACTTTGGCTCGCGGCAGTTTTGTAAAATTTGGCACGCCAAATTGACCTCTAAGCTCAACCAATTTCAAACGCAAGAAGGTACACTCTCCTTCGAAGCGAATTCAGGGTTGCTATCTCTTTTCAAATGGCTGGAAAAGTTGAGAAAGATATATCGAAAATCTCCCATACAAAACTGATTTTTTGCTAGAAATTTATTCCAATTAATTAAACGGCGTTTTGTAAATAACGTCGAAAAATTGACATTTTAAAGGCCCTTTGCGGGGTGGTAAAATACGACGAAAAAAAACATTTTTCGAGACATGTTTTTTAATAATCATAAATTATACAAGATTTAGAAACTTTTAAAATAAAAACATGTGTAGCTTCCCATTTAAAATGTTTCACAATATCGCGTCAAACTTTGCAATTATATCTGACATTTGCGAAAAATCCAACAACATCGAAAATGCACATCGTTCTCAGCCTGTTAAATCGGTAGATATTTGAAATGTTTATTTATTTTCTTCAACCTTGCAATACTGAACATGGAACACTTTCCAAAACCACCTGAGGTTTTCAGTCAGGCCATGACACCGTTGGCTGACGTAATTTGTATGGGAAATGTTCTTAAACCAGCGCAGGTGTTCGATTTTCAGGCTGTGCTTGAGGTGGTTACGACAAAGTTTAACGTTTGTGTTGCCATATAAATAACATATTGTTTTAGAATATTTTGATGAACTAGGTAGGTACCCTGAAAATTACATAAACGGATAAATAATTATCCACGGGTATCATCTATAAATTATAGCTCATGAACGACTGGTCCAAATTGGATAATTCTTTTTGAGTTGGTTTCGTTATTGTTCGGGCAAGGTTTGTATAAGACGACTGATGAGCTCTGGAATAATAAAATTTGTTTAAAATGAATCGCCGAAATCTATAAATGCGCATAGCTTCCGAGCGAATGCACAAAATTAAATAATTCTTTCGTTTTTGTATTTGTTATTACTAGGACAAGTTTTGAATAAAATTACTGGTGAGTTCTGGCATAACGAAATTTGTTTAAAAATGATTCGCCGAAATGTAAGGACGCTCATAACTTCAGAACGACTGCACGTAATTGAATAATTCTTTTTTTGTTGCGTTCCTTATTGTTAGGACAAAGTTTGTATACAACTACTGGTGAGCTCTGGCATTTTGAAATATGTTTAAAAATTAATCGATGAAATGTAAGTACGCGCATAACTTCGGAACGACTGCACCTAATTGGGTAATTATTTTTTTGTTGTTATCGTTATTGTAAGGACAAGTTTTAAATAAAACTACTGGTGAGCTCTGGCATTATGAAATTTGCATAAAAATGAATCGTCGAAATGTATGTACGCGTATAACTTCCGAAAGACTGCACCAAATTGAATAATTCTTTTTTTGTTATGTTTGTTTATTGGCTGGTGAGCTCTGGCATTTTTGCAAAATTTGCATAAAAATATTTCAATAGGTGGCACGCGAGCTGTTTGAAAACTAAATGTAACGGCAATGAAATAATGAGCGCGGGAGGGGGGGAAAAATACCACGGAGGGGGGATGGTAACCTGGGAAGGCGGAGGGGAACCCGTGAGGGGGTTTTGCGGGATGGAGGAAGGGGGGGGGGGGGGTAGAGTACGCTATGAAAGAATATTTTTTCTGTTCTTTTTTTTACTCGAATAAAACAAAATTTTAAAAGTATAAATACCAGGAGTGCAGAACTAAGCAAGGAAAATATATTAAGAACATGTTTTTTTTCAATTATTTCTGGCTTTTTGGGAAAGGTGAATTTATATGCATTTAATTTGTTTTTTTTACATTAGCTCCACACAGGACGCCGTGGGGAAAATAATTTCCCTCAGGTCCTATGTCATCTTTGGGGATGCTGTGTGGAGGATTTTTTTTAGGAAAGGAAGGAGATGAGAGTTCTGGGAAGGAAAAGGGTTTAAGGGGTGGGTAGGAATCTGGGGTTCAGTGTGTCCTGGGCATCCGCCTCCAAGACCTAGACAGACCTCACGCCATGAACCCGGGCACCCCTACTAAATCACCAAACGTAGCGAACCACTTGGGGTGACCTATGGCAGAGGTGTTGGTTAACCAATAAAGGTCAACTTTGGGGATTTGTATTTCTACATAACATTATATACAACGGGTACCCGGCATGCGTTGCAACAACACTGTAACCTCGGGGTCAACTTAACTGTAATGGTTCCATTCCAAGTTCCGGGAAACTACATTATAATTCAAGCGCCTTGCAAACGCATGCACTGTATTATAACATTACATACAACGGGTACCCGGCATGCGTTGCAACATCACTGTAATCTCAGGGTCAACTTAACTGTAATGGTTCCATTCCAAGTTCCGGGAAACTACATTATAATGCAAGCGCCTTGCAAACGCCTGCTTTATATTATAACATTATATACAAAGGGTACCCGGCATGCGTTGCAACATCACTGTAATCTCGGGGTCAACTTAACTGTAATGGTTCCATTCCAAGTTCCGGGAAACTACATTATAATGCAAGCGCCTTGCAAACGCCTGCAATATATTATAACATTATATACAACGGGTACCCGGCATGCGTTGCAAGATTACTGTAACCTCGGGGTCAACTTAACTGTAATGGTTCCATTCCAAGTTCCTGAAAACTACATTATAATACAAGCGCCTTGCAAACGCCTGCTTTACATTATAACATTATATACAAAGGGTACCCGGCATGCGTTGCAAAATCACTGTAACCTCGGGGTCAACTTAACTGTAATGGTTCCATTCCAATTCCTGGCAAATTACATTTTAATGCAAGCGCTGCACTACATAACATTATATACAACGGGTACCCGGCATGCGTTGCAAGATCACTGTAACCTCGGGGTCAACTTAACTGTAATGGTTCCATTCCAAGTTCCTGAAAACTACATTATAATACAAGCGCCTTGCAAACGCCTGCTTTACATTATAACATTATATACAAAGGGTACCCGGCATGCGTTGCAAAATCACTGTAACCTCGGGGTCAACTTAACTGTAATGGTTCCATTCCAATTCCTGGCAAATTATATTTTAATGCAAGCGCTGCATTACATAACATTATATACAACGGGTACCCGGCATGCGTTGCAAGGCCACTGTGAACTAAGGTTTCTTGATATATTTAATTTAACACACACTCCTCCTCGCTTCATCCACGTTCACACGTCAAATCGCATAATGTTTTAACCCATCAGTTGCTTCTGCAACGGGCAAAACCTAGTATATATTAATGCTCAGTTTTGTGGTAGGTCGGGAAAAGCTCACTTTCGATTTGAGGGGAAAAGCGACCACTCTGTCCCTCGGGTGGGTGAAACCTCACGGGTCACTTTGGCTCGCGGCAGTTTTGTAAAATTTGGCGAGCCAAATTGACCTCTACGCTCAACCAATTTCAAACGCAAGAAGGTACACTCTCCTTCGAAGCGAATTCAGGGTTGCTATCTCTTTTCAAATGCCTGGAAAAGTTGAGAAAGATGTAGCGAAAATCTCCCATACAAAACTGATTTTTTGCTAGAAATTTATTCCAATTAATTAAACGGCGTTTTGTAAATAACGTCGAAAAATTGACATTTTAAAGGCTCTTTGCGGGGTGGTAAAATACGATGAAAATAAACATTTTGCGAGAGATTTTTTTTAATAATCATAAATTATACAAGATTTAGAAACTTTTAAAATAAAAACATGTGTCGCTTCACATTTAAAATGTTTCACAATGTCGCGTCAAACTTTGCAATTTTATTTGACATTTGCAGAAATCGATCTATCATCAACAATGCATAATTTTCCAGCCAGTTAATATATACCCGAGGTAGGTACTGGCGTTTAAAATGTGAACGATTTAAATGCAGAAAATGCAGCATTCATATTATCTGCGGTTTTATGAAACCAAATCAGATGACTACTTACGTAGGTACTTAATTCCATTGAAAATCAAATAAGTAGGTAATGCAGCATTTATAACGCGGTAGGTAGGTACCGACCGTTCCATCGAAATATTGCAAATTCGCTAAGTAATTATTGAGAAAACACGTAGGTACTTACACCAATAATATTTTTCTCGGTATGCACTAGGTAGGTACCGACTTATGAAGGTATTCTTTCCTTTAATTATTAACGTTATTTTTTAATTAGTTAAGTTCATTTTCACGTAATGTGCGAGTTTTATTTATTCAATTATCTTCAAAACTTATAATATTTATTATTATTTATTTATACTATTATTTCAAAACAGAAATAATTACGGAACTTGAATAGAATTTGAACAGAACTTTCACAGAACGTTAAAATTAACTTGAAAAATTGAAGATTTTTAAATAAATTTTTTGAAAAACCCAGATTAAATATATTTCTATGATAATCATTCAACGTGCAATTGGTATCGCCACCCCGGGAACCATTCATTGGTTTCTATATACAATAGTGAGCTCTGGCATCATAAAATTATACAGTGCAAAAATTTTTTTTTAACATTAGCTCCACACAGGAGGCACCTAGGAAAACAATTTCCCTAGGGGCCTAGGTAATCTTTGAGGATGCTGTGCGGAGGGTTTTTAAGGGAAAGGAAGGAGAAGAAGATATGGGAAGGAAAAAGGTATGAGGGGTGTTTACGAATCTGGGGGTCAGTGTGGCCAGCAGTGACGGACGTATGAATCTATTTCTCACACTGCGGTGCAAGGCGAAGGGTTGGGAGAATCTGGCTGGAGAGGTCAAAAGCCTTCCAATAATTATGGAAACAAGGGAAAGGATAAGAGGGAGATATAAGTTAGTGACATATTTTATATTGTTAATGGACTTTTTGTCCGTAAATAAACAAATTATATAGAGCGGGTACCCGGCATGCGTTGCAAGGTCACTGTAACCTCGGGGTCAACTTAACTGTAATTGTTCCATCCCAATTCCCGGAAAATAACATTTTAAAGCAAGTGCCTGCAATATATAACATGATATACTACGGTTACTCGGCATGCGTTGCAAGGACACTGTAACCCCGGGGTCAACTTAACTGTAATGGTTCCATTCCCATTCCTGGGAAATTACATTTTAGTGCAATCGCTGCACTACATAACATTATATACAACGGGTACCCGGCATGCGTTGCAAGGTCACTGTAACCTCAGGTTTCTTCATATATTTAATTTAACACACACTCCTCCTCGCTACATCCACGTTCACACGCAAATCGCATAATTTTTTAACCCGTTGGTTGCATTTTTGCAACGGGCCCCGCTAGTATATATATTAATGCACAGTTTTGGGGTAGGTCGGGAAAAGCTCACTTTCGATTTGAGGGGAAAAGCGACCACTCTGTCCCTCGGGTGGGTGAAACCTCACGGGTCACTTTGGCTCGCGGCAGTTTTGTAAAATTTGGCAAGCCAAATTGACCTCTAAGCTCAACCAATTTCAAACGCAAGAAGGTACACTCTCCTTCGAAGCGAATTCAGGGTTGCTATCTCTTTTCAAATGCCTGAAAAAGTTGAGAAAAATGTAGCGAAAATCTCCCAAACAAAACTGATTTTTTGCTAGAAATTTATTCCAATTAATTAAACGGCGTTTTGTAAATAACGTCGAAAAATTGACATTTTAAAGGCTCTTTGCGGGGTGGTAAAATACGACGAAAATAAACATCTTGCGAGAGATGTTTTTTAATAATCATAAATTATACAAGATTTAGAAACTTTTAAAATAAAAACATGTGTCGCTTCTCATTTAAAATGTTTCACAATGTCGCGTCAAACTTTGCAATTTTATTTGACATTTGCAGAAATCGATATATCATCAACAATGCATAATTTTCCAGCCAGTTAATATATACCCGAGGTAGGTACTGGCGTTTAAAATGTGAACGATTTAAATGCAGAAAATGCAGCATTCATATTATCTGCGGTTTTATGAAACCAAATCAGATGACTACTTACGTAGGTACTTAATTCCATTGAAAATCAAATAAGTAGGTAATGCAGCATTTATAACGCGGTACGTAGGTACCGACCGTTCCATCGAAATATTGCAAATTCGCTAAGTATTTATTGAGAAAACACGTAGGTACTTACACCAATAATATTTTTCTCGGTATGCACTAGGTAGGTACCGACTTATGAAGGTATTCTTTCCTTTAATTATTAACGTTATTTTTTAATTAGTTAAGTTCATTTTCACGTAATGTGCGAGTTTTATTTATTCAATTATCTTCAAAACTTATAATATTTATTATTATTTATTTATACTATTATTTCAAAACAGAAATAATTACGGAACTTGAATAGAATTTGAACAGAACTTTCACAGAACGTTAAAATTAACTTGAAAAATTGAAGATTTTTAAATAAATTTTTTGAAAAACCCAGATTAAATATATTTCTATGATAATCATTCAACGTGCAATTGGTATCGCCACCCCGGGAACCATTCATTGGTTTCTATATACAATAGTGAGCTCTGGCATCATAAAATTATACAGTGCAAAAATTTTTTTTTAACATTAGCTCCACACAGGAGGCACCTAGGAAAACAATTTCCCTAGGGGCCTAGGTAATCTTTGAGGATGCTGTGCGGAGGGTTTTTAAGGGAAAGGAAGGAGAAGAAGATATGGGAAGGAAAAAGGTATGAGGGGTGTTTACGAATCTGGGGGTCAGTGTGGCCAGGAGTGACGGACGTATGAATCTATTTCTCACACTGCGGTGCAAGGTGAAGGGTTGGGAGAATCTGGCTGGAGAGGTCAAAAGCCTTCCAATAATTATGGAAACAAGGGAAAGGATAAGAGGGAGATATAAGTTAGTGACATATTTTATATTGTTAATGGACTTTTTGTCCGTAAATAAACAAATTATATAGAGCGGGTATCCGGCATGCGTTGCAAGGTCACTGTAACCTCGGGGTCAACTTAACTGTAATTGTTCCATCCCAATTCCCGGAAAATAACATTTTAAAGCAAGTGCCTGCAATATATAACATGATATACTACGGTTACTCGGCATGCGTTGCAAGGACACTGTAACCCCGGGGTCAACTTAACTGTAATGGTTCCATTCCCATTCCTGGGAAATTACATTTTAGTGCAATCGCTGCACTACATAACATTATATACAACGGGTACCCGGCATGCGTTGCAAGGTCACTGTAACCTCAGGTTTCTTCATATATTTAATTTAACACACACTCCTCCTCGCTTCATCCACGTTCACACGCAAATCGCATAATTTTTTAACCCGTTAGTTGCATTTTTGCAACGGGCCCCGCTAGTATATATATTATTGTTTGATTTTTGGGGTAGGTCACTTTTTTGTTGACGCAAAAACGACCAGTACGCCCTTTACGTTTCACCCACCTTAAGGTTCACTTTCGGTCGAAGTAATTTTAGCCCTCCGGGTACAGGCGAAAATCAACCACTCTGCCTGTCCAGTTTCACCGATCGCAAAGGTCGATTTGGCCGAGCAGGGCGTGTGGACCGGGATTTCATACAAACGGCCGTTCCAAAAAAAAGCGTTTTGATGATGCGATAATCGACACTTTTCCCTCTCGATCCGCAAGACCTCACGGCGTATTGTCGCTTAAAATAAAAAAGACGCTTACGCCCTTTCAGATAAAAAAAATTCAGTGCACGTTTCAGTACTTTGACTTTGCGACAAAAATTAAGCGTTTTTTGGCCTACAAAATTTAAAGAAAAAAACTGGCGGCGAAAACTAGAACTCTAATAAAATCACTCAATTCGGCTCGGTTACACTTCCCGCCGACAGGTTCGCATTAAAAAACAAGAGATGTCTTTTTCCATTAGTTTCAATACAAATTAAAATGCTAGGAATATCGAGTCAGGTCTGGATTAACCCACCTCTTTTCGCATGCTCGCGAATGCTGAGATAGGTATATATGTAGATTTGAAATGTCAGTTTATGCTATCGAAACGGACCTCTCAGCGGTTTCGGTTGGGGAATACGGAATTGCGGCCCAGAAAACGATTTCAGCTTTGATATTTAAAAAAAATTTAATAGAGTAAAGGAATACGCAACTTTTGGTAGCAATATTATATAAGCATCTCTTATAAAATATGTCAGTAGAAGCTGACAAACATCACACATTTCCTGAAAAATTCATGTCGAAAATGCGTTCTCAAATTATCCGAGAGTATTGAATTACTGGCCATCTGAAAAAAATGCAATTTATAACGGGGCAGGTACCTACCGTTTCCATCGAAAGAAAAGTAACAAAATACATAATGTTGACGCAAATTTTATTGAGAAAACGGGTAGGTACCTAGAGCAAAATTATTTTTCTCGCGGTTTACTAGGTAGGTACCTACCGGCTTAGGAACAGAATTCTTTCATTTAAATATTTAATGATATTATATTAAATTAATCACTCAAGATGGTCACTTTTTGAATCTATGCAGGTACCTTCCTGCACATAACTACTCGGAATCATCTGATGATTTTGCTTATGTATTTTTTTTGTAAATGTATAACGAAATTGCTTGAAGTTGAACGGGATAATTATTATGAAAAATATTAAATTAACATAACGCTTTTTTTTGTATTTTGCATTTTAATGATAATCATTGAACGTGAGATTGGTACCGCTGCCCCGGGAACCATTCATTGGTTTCTATATACAATAGTGAGCTCTAGAATCCCAAGTCCTGGGAAACAACATTATAATGCAAGCGCCTTGCAAATATAATAAACGGGTACCCAGCATGCGTTGCAAGGCACTGTAACCTCCGGGTCAACTTAACTGTAATGGTTCCATTCCAAGTTCCGGGAAACGACATTATAATGCAAGCGCCTTGCAAAAGCCTGACCTACATTAAAACATTATATACAACGGGTACCCGGCATGCGTTGCAAGGCACTGTAACCTCCGGGACAACTTTACTTAACTGTAATGGTTCCATCCCAATTCCTGGGAAATTACGATTTATTGCAAGCGCCAGCACTACAGTACATTATATAAAACGGGTATCCGGCATGCGTTGCAATATTACTGTCACCTCGGGGTAAACTTAACTGTAATGGTTCCATTCCAAGTTCCGGGAAACTACATTATAATGCAAGCACCTTTCAAACGCCTGCACTATATTATAACATTATATACAACGGGTACTCGGCATGCGTTGCAAGATAACTTCAACCTCGGGGTCAACTTAACTGTAATGGTTCCATTCCAAGTTCCGCGAAACTACATTATAATGCAAGCGCCTTGCAAACGCCTCCACTATATTATAAAATTATATACTACGGGTACCCGGCATGCGTTGCAAGATCAATGTAACCTCGGGGATGGTTCCATTCCAAGTTCGGGGAAACTATATTATTATGCAAGCGCCTTGCAAATGCCTGCACTTTATTATAACATTATATACAACGGGTACCCGGCATGCGTTGCAAGGTCACTGTAACCTCAGGTTTCTTCATATATTTAATTTAACACACACTCCTCCTCGCTTCATCCACGTTCACACGTCAAATCGCATAGTATTTTAACCCGTTAGTTGCTTTTGCAACGGGCCCCGCAAGTATATATATAGTATTGTTTGGTTTTGGCGTAGGTCACTTTTTTGTTGACGCAAAAACGACCAGTACGCCCTTTACATTTCACCCACGTTAAGGTTCACTTTCGGTCGAAGTAATTTTAGCCCTCCGGGTACAGGCGAAAATCGACCACTCTGCCTGTCCAGTTTCACCGACCGCAAAGGTCGATTTGGCCGAGCAGGGCGTGTGGACCGGGATTTCATACAAACGGCCGTTCCAAAAAAACGCGTTTTGATGATGCGATAATCGACACTTTTCCCCCTCGATCCGCAAGACCTCACGGCGTATTGTCGCTTAAAAAAAAAAGACGCTTACGCCCTTTCAGATAAAAAAAATCAGTGCACGTTTCAGTACTTTGACTTTGCGACAAAAATTAAGCCTTTTTTGGCCTACAAAATTTAAAGAAAAAAACTGAGGGCGAAAACTAGAATTCTAATAAAATCACTCAATTCGGCTCGGTTACACTTCCCGCCGACAGGTTCGCATTAAAAAACAAGAGATGTCTTTTTCCATTAGTTTCAATGCAAATTAAAATGCTAGGAATATCGAGTCAGGTCTGGATTAACCCATCTCTTTTTGCATGTATGCGAATGCTGAGAGAGGTATATGTTGATTTGAAATGTCAGTTTATGCTAGCGAAACGGACCTCTCAGCGGTTTCGATTGGGGTTTCGGAATTGCGGCCCAAAAAACGATTTCTGCTTTGATATTTTTAAAAAATATAATAGAGTATAGGAATACGCATCTTTTGATAGCAATATTATATAAGCATCTCTTATAAAATATGTCAGTAGAAGCTGACAAACATCACACATTTCCTGAAAAATTCATGTCGAAAATGCGTTCTCAAATTATCCGAGAGTGTTAAATTACTGGCCATATGAAAAAAACGCAATTTATAACGGGGCAGGTACCTACCGTTCAATCGAATCATCCAATATCAAATTTTTAGCCTAACGAAACGGAACTCTCGGCAGTTTCGGTCGTTGATTTTCGGAAAACGACATTACCGCCGAAAAACCGATTCCGGGCTAGATGGTTTTTGAAAATACGATATCCGGAAAGATTCCGCAACTTTAAACACCAATATAACATGCCCATCCCATGTAAAAAAAGTCAGGAGATGCTGACAAAACTCGAAATTTTCCGAAAAAAAATCATCAAAACACGTGCCTATAGATTCCATCGGAAGTATAAATATTGCTGGCCAGTTCAAATTAACACGTTATTCATTCGGGGTAGGTACCTACTTATTTCGGTAGTATTGCAAATATGATGAAAAAAGCAAAGATTGCCGGAATTGAAGGAAATGCGCAGGTACCTACCCGAATATGTAGATACCCAATTAATTGATTTAATGAAATACTAAGTAAGGTAAGGTTGTTTCGATGATACTAAATAATTCTTTTTTTTTTAAAAGTTAATTTTCACGTTCCGTGTTGGTTCTATTAAAATTCTATTTTGTATCATTATAGGCCAGTTGCTTCACAAAACTGAAATAATTACAGAACTTTCTAGAACTAAAAATTGACCAGAAAAATTGGTAAAATTGTCAATTCTTTTTCTTAAACAACCCAGCCTTATTATTTTTATGTTACTTATTTTTAAATGTGTATATTATTTATGAATAAAGAAGCGTGGTTCTGTTTGGATATTGTGAAATAACAAAAAATATATATATAGTACGCTGTTCTAGGTAGGTACTTTTTTGCAGGGACTTTTTTCCTTTAAAAATAAAACATGATATTGAATCAAATTATTTGTGCTGAAAAGAAGTTTTTATAAAATTATTTTATGCTCAACAAGATAATGGCGTCGTTTTGGGGAAATATTTCAACAAAGTACCTACTTAGTACTTATAATACAACTACAAATAGTGAGCTCTGGTATCGTAAAATTATGCATTGCTAAACCGTTTATCCGATTGCGATGAAATTTTGGGGGTGCGGTCAACTACCTGTTCCCTTTGTAGGCGCTCATTCGTCGCTTCATCCGCATTCAGACATCGTTTTTTCTTCATATTATATTTAATTAAACCCACACTCCTGCTCGCTTCGTCTTTTAGGGAAACGAAGGAGAGAAGAGTTCTGGGAAGGAAAAGGGTTTAAGGGGTGGGTAGGAATCTGGGCTTCAGTGTATCCTGATCATCAGACCTAGACACACCTCATCCCATGAACCCGGGCTAGATCACTAAACGTAGCGAATCACCTAGGGTGACCTATGGCAGAGGTGTTGGTTATCCAATAAAGGTTCCCGGGGCGGCGGTTCCCATTCCCGCCTCCCAAATTGAACCTCAGATCCGGTAAGTAAACACGGCCAAAGCCATTTCGAACAAAGTTTCGATTCTGAACGATGGTTTTACACCAGAAATTATACTTTATAAGTTAATTAGTGTTAATGAGAAATAACACACCAATCGATCAAAAATTATTTGCACACATTGAGTTCGAACCCGCAATCTTCGGATTGCGAGTCGAGAGTCTTACCTCTCGACCAAGGGGGCCCTAAATTATATTGCGTTATTTTGATAACCAATTTCAAAATAATTTTAATTTCAAAATACAAAAAATTTAAAAATGAAAAAAGAATTTAAATTTCAACAAATTTTCAAATCCAAAAAATTTTTAAATCCAAAAAATTTTTAAATCGAAAAAATTTTAAAATCCAAAAAATTTTAAAATCCAAGAAATTTTAAAATCGAAAAAATTTTAAAATCAAAAAAATTTCAAAAACCAAAAAATTTCAAAATCGAAAAATATTTTAATATCCAAAAAATTTTAAAATCCAAAACATTTTAAAATCTGAAAAAAATTTAAGATCCGTAAAATTTCAATATTATAAAAATTCCAAAAAAAAATTATTAACAAACTAACTTTTAGGCCCATACTAAACTCCTTGAACCAGTTGACCGAAGTGGCCCTATAGTAGGTGTACCAAATTGAGCAGTCTACTGCCTGTGCCCTCTATGTGGCGCACACACCTCGCTTCGTCTACATTCAAACATCGCTTTTTTCTTCAAATATTTATTGAACACACACTCCTCGCTTCATCCACGTTCACACATCAAATCGCATAATGCTTTAACCCGTCAGTTGCTTCTGCAACGGGCAAAACCTAGTATATAGTATTGTTTGGTTTTGGGGTAGGTCGGGAAAACTCACTTTTTTTTTAGCCCTCCGGGTACAGGCGAAAATCGACCACTCTGCCTGTCCAGTTTCACCGACCGCAGAGGTCGATTTGGCCGAGCAGGGCGTGTGGACCGGGATTTCATACAAACGGCCGTTCCAAAAAAACGCGTTTTGATGATGCGATAATCGACACTTTTCCCCCTCGATCCGCAAGACCTCGCGGCGTATTGTCGCTTATAAAAATTTAAAGAAAAAAACTGGCGGCGAAAACTAGAACTCTAATAAAATCACTCAATTCGGCTCGGTTACACTTCCCGCCGACAGGTTCGCATTAAAAAACAAGAGATGTCTTTTTCCATTAGTTTCAATGCAAATTAAAATGCTAGGAATATCGAGTCAGGTCTGGATTAACCCATCTCTTTTCGCATGCTCGCGAATGCTGAGATAGGTATATGTAGATTTTAAATGTCAGTTTATGCTATCGAAACGGACCTCTCAGCGGTTTCGGTTGGGGAATACGGAATTGCGGCCCAGAAAACGATTTCAGCTTTGATATTTTTAAAAAATTTAATAGAGTAGAGGAATACGCATCTTTTGATAGCAATATTATATAAGCATCTCTTATAAAATATGTCATTGAAGTACCCACCACTGTCCCACCCCGGTATAGCAACCGGTATGGTCGCCCCTTCGGAGTTCTCGCAAGAATCTAATTTTTTTGAATAAATGGCTCTACTTTTAATGTAACGAATCTAGACCTTCAATGTCCCCTCATACTATGCTAGGTGGCGGTATGCGGGCGCGCCTACAGGACTGTACTGTAATGGTCAATCTCTACAATTCTAAAGCCCATGGAGGTGTCAATGCAAAAGCAGTTAGCCTCATGGACAGTCAAACAAGTTGTTAGTAACATCAACAAATAAATAAAGTAATCAAAAATGACAGCAGCCGTCATGAGTAATTAGCTCATGACAGCGGGAGACATGACCATACATAATCCGGCGGGCGGCACCGAGCACTGTACGTTAAAAAGAAGGAAACAAAAGTAAAATAACATATATACAGATAAGAACCGGTGTCACCGCAACCTGGCTGCCGGCAGTCCCCGAGACAGTGAAGGAGGCTGATTGAACGGCCTCCCCACAACCGGCAGCGTCGTCCTTAAGCCAGCTAGCCGGTGGTGCCTAGACGACAGTAAGTAGAAAACATGAAGAAGACCCTAGGGAGAGAAGCGTCGGGTCGCCGGAGGCGGGACGGATAGCTTTCGGATGTCGTTCAGCCTTCTCCCCAGCCTCTTCATGTCACGGGGTGTGGCGCGGCAAACAGGTGCAGCTCCACCAGTTCTAGAAGACCGGCCATGGTACGTAGGCGGGGACACGGTCCAAGGTCCAACCCCTTATATGGGGAGAAGGACGGTACAAAAACGAACAACGGAGTTCAGTTCTCATAGTACAGCATAACTGAAAAGATATGTATATGTTTAAGCGTAGAAAACCGCAAAACATAAAAAAAATAATTAAACAAGAGCATGTGGGAGTCATCGCTAGGCGTTTAATTGCACCAAATAACGAAAAATAAATCATAAGCATGTAAAGTAAAGAAAACATAAAATAAACATGAGCGTTGAATAACGCAGGGCCTGTGTAATCCAGAAAAAAATAAACATTAAAATGAAAAAGCATAAAAAACATAAAATGTAAATGCAAACAATAAACATAAAAATGAAAAAAAAAAAAAAACTGTACATCCTGGGCAGAGTTTGTAAAAGAATAGAAGCAAGAAAAGTCAGTGGTAAGTCAGGAACAAGTACACCTGGTGTCAAAATCTACTAATCAGCGACTCTATGCTCAGGCCATCTCTCAACCCAGATCCTTGTAAAGTTCCCCAGGCACTCGAAATTCGTCTTGTTCGAAACCAGATCAGTGTTCCACACTGGTCTGATTGGTAAGTCCAAACCATCGAGCATTTCCTCTCTTGCGTCCGTCATTATCTCACACTGCCACAGAATGTGCTCCGCCGACTGGTTCGTGCACCCGCAGGCGCAGTTGGGGTGAGGGGACAGGGAGAGGGCGTGAAGTCTCCCCCTGAATTCCCCGTGGCCGGATAGAAGCTGGGTGATGTGGTGATCCAACTTGAGAAAGACCCCTTCCATTCTGACTTTAACTGATGGGAAGAAGGAGAAAGTCCATCTTCCCTTATTCGTTCTATCCCAACGGACCTGCCACTCTTGGAGCGACAGATCCCTCATTTGACGAAGCAGCCCAGGGAGAGTCCCCGGCCCGCCCGGTGTCAGAACAACGCCTAGGTGAGTGGCCGGGGTTCCTCTGGTTAATTTCTGCTTAGTGAGCACTTCCCTGATTTCCAGATCGATTGGCAAAATGCCAGCCAAAACGGGTAAAGCATCCGAAGCAACGGTTCTATACGCACCAGAGAGTGCCAGCAAGGGGGTTCGTTGGCCTCGCCTGAGAGCTAAGAGAATCAGCGAATTGTCCAGGCGGTGCTCCCACACAGAGGCGGCATACGAAACTTGCGCCACGTACACGCACCTATATAGCGTTCGCAGAGCCGGATTACGCAATCCCCACTCAGCTGTGGAGAGTCTCCTCAGCTTCAAGAAGAGAGCCTGTGCCTTGCTGGATACTTCTTTGACGTGAGCCAGAAAAGAGGACGATCGATCTAGAGTAACTCCTAAATATTTCACTGTTTCAAAAAAGCGGATGTTAGAATCTCCCATTCTGATGGTAGGATTTCTTGCTCTACTGAGAGAGCCCTTCATCAGGAGGCCCTTGGTCTTGTGGGGAGCGAAGGTCATCTTGTTTCTTTCACCCCAGTCCAGAAACATCTGCAAACCTTCACTGCCTTTACTCTCCACTTCCTTTCTGCTGTCCCCAGCGACCAGATACAACTTATCATCAGCGTAGTCGACAGCGATACATCCTTCAGGCAAGGGTAACCTGTAGGAGTCGTCAAAGGAGATGTTCCACAGGTCGGGTCCAAGGATGGAGCCCTGCGGGCATCCCATGTCGGCTTCCCTCTGGATACAAAACTCACCGAAACTGATCGTAATCGTACGATCAGAAAGGTAGTCATCGATGGCTTGGAACAGTAAGTTGGAACACCGCCTGTTTTTCACCTTTGTACGTATCATTGCCCACCAGGCGTGATCGAAGGCACCAGTGATATCGAGGAATATTGCAACTACATACCTCTTTGGGCAAGCCTTCACCCATTCAAGCGCATATGACAGGGCGTGAACCGTGGATTTCCCGGGGACGAAACCGAACTGGAGGTCACTGGCCGGGGACAAGGTTTGACGGAGCCGCTCCCTCAGTAATTTCTCCAGGATCTTGCCTAAAACGGGAAGCAGCGTTATCGGCCGGTAGGCCTTGATGTCGGTGAGTGGTTTATCGTTCCCCTTAGGTATAATCCGGAGCACGCCACGCTTCCACTCAGAGGGGAAAACTCCCCTCCTCAAGCACGTGTCCATCACCTGGAAGAGCTCCTCCTTGGCGTGGACCCAAACTTGCTTCGCTATTACGCCATTGAGCCTGTCATGCCCTGGTGCCTTCTTAGGACCCAAACCCTTAATTATCACATCAATTTCTGCCTTAGTGACTCTAATGAAGTTATCCTCTTGGACGAGGACTCTAGGTGGCAGCCGTGACAGATTTCTTATCTGTTTATGGTGGTCACTTTCCCCAATTACTGATTCTACAGGAACTAACTCACCCAATAGTGTTTCGAGTGTGGAAACACTATTGGGTGAGTTCCGCCTGAAGTGCAACCGTCTCCTCCTCCGTACAGCCGCCACTCCTGGACAGCCCCAGCGCCCTGTAGGCCCTCTTGTAGGCCCCCTTCAGCGAAGTCAGCTCAGGTGACCACCACGGCGTCCTAATACTAGTCTTTGGCTTTAATCTTCCCAAAGACGAGTTGGCAGCAGATACAACCGCCCTATTAAAAAATTCCCCAAATTATCCGGATCAGTAGCTGCTACGTGGTGAAAATCCCTTAGCGTATCTCGTAGCGCTTCCCCAAAGTTATCCCAGTTCGCCCTAGTGGTGTTGAAGTTCCAGGAGGATCTTGGAGCTTCAGTTTTATTTACACCAACCGTAAAAGTGATTAACCTATGATCCGAATTTATTGCGCACTCACGGACTGTCCACTTTGAAATCCTGGTCGCGACAGATCCAGAGCAAAGAGTTAGATCAATGTTGCTCTCACCATGTATGTTCGAAAAGGTACAAAAAGAACTCTGTTCATTAATAATGCTAAGACCTTGCGCGGCAATCAGGTCCTCAACGGCGTCTGAACGTTCCGTCCTACGATCACTAGTATCGAACCATAATGGTGAGCGTGCGTTAAAGTCACCTCCGATAACTATGTTACGGCCTTTAAGCGCGTTGAGTGCGCGCGTCAGACTCAGGATGTGGGGTCCAACCGGGTTCCCAAATTTAAAGTAAACTGAGATCAAGAAGATCTCAGTATCGCCAAATCTAATACATACACAGGTTTGGTACTCATCAGAAAAACCAGCCAGAATAAAATATGTCAGTAGAAGCTGACAAACATCACACATTTCCTGAAAAATTCATGTCGAAAATGCGTTCTCAAATTATTCGAGAGTATTGAATTACTGGCCATATGAAAAAAATGCAATTTATAACGGGGCAGGTACCTACCGTTTCCATCGAAAGAAAAGTAACAAAATACATAATGTTGACGCAAATTTTATTGAGAACACGGGTAGGTACCTAGAGCAAAATTATTTTTCTCGCGGTTTACTAGGTACCTACCGGCTTAGGAACAGAATTCTTTCATTTAAATATTTAATGATATTATATTAAATTAATCACTCAAGATCAGTGGCGGCTCGTGACTTTTGGTTGTGCTAGGGTGCTAATATTAAAAAAATGGCATCATGGATGTTGTCGTATGCGAAAAATATATATTTTTTTTTTTTCAAAAATCGGTGTTTTGTATGAAGATTTTTCAGGAAATCGGTGCGGCGCACCACCAAACTGAAACTAACCTGAAATTTTTCATACAAAAAATTGATTTTCAAAAAAAAAAAAAAATTTTTTTCGGCTACAACAACATCAATAATGCCATTTTTTTTAATATCAGCACTCTAGCACACCAAAAAGTCACGAGCCGCCACTGCTCAAGATGGTCACTTTTTGAATCTATGCAGGTACCTTCCTGCACATAACTACTCGGAATCATCTGATGATTTTGCTTATGTATTTTTTTTTCATAGGTTTTGTTATAACGAAATTGCTTGAAGTTGAACGGGATAATTATTATGAAAAATATTAAATTAACATAACGCTTTTTTTTGTATTTTGCATTTTAATGATAATCATTGAACGTGAGATTGGTACCGCTGCCCCGGGAACCATTCATTGGTTTCTATATACAATAGTGAGCTCTAGCATCCAAAGTCCCGGAAAACTACATTTTAATGAAAGCGCCTTGCAAATATTATAACATTATATTCAACGGGTACCCGACATGCGTTGCAAGGTCACTGCAACCTCAGAGTTAACTCAGGATGAAATTATGCAGTGCTAAACTTTTTTTTTACATTAGCTCCACACAGGAGGCTCCAAGGAAAACAATTTCCCTAGGGGCCTACGTCATCTTTGAGGATGCTGTGCGGAGGGTTTTTTAAGGGAAAGGAAGGATAAGAAGATATGGGAAGGAATAAGGTATGAGGGGTGGGTAGGAATCTGGGGGTCAGTGTGGCCAGGAGTAACGGACGTTGAATCTATTCCTCACACTGCGGTGCAAGGCGAAGGGTTGGGAGAATCTGGCTATCCGTCACTAAGACCTAGACAAATACACACAGTTTCAGAATACAAAAGTGAGCTTTGGCATCACGAAATAACGCTAGAAAAAGCCCGTTCTGAATCCTAGGGGCCTGTGTCATCTTTGAGGATGCTGTGGGGTGGATTTTTTAAGGGAAAGGAAGGAGAAGAAGATATGGGAAGGAAAAACGTATAAGGGGTCTTTAGGAATCTGGGGGACAGTGTGGCCAGGAGTGACGGACGTATGAATCTATTCCTCACACTGCGGTGCAATGCGAAGGGTTGGGAGAATCTGGCTGGAGAGGTCAAAAGCCTTCCAATTATTATGGAAACAGAAATAATTACAGAACTCGAATAGAATTTGAACAGAACGTTCGCAAAACGTTAATATTAACTTTAAAAAAGAAAGATTTTAAATTTTTTTTTAAACAACAGCTTAAATTATATTATACATAGAATCTACGTAGGTACATACCTGCACATAACAATTTGGATTCATCTGATGATTTTGCTTATGTATTTTTTTTGTAAATGTATAATAAAATTGCTCGAAGTTAAACGGGATAATTATAATGGAAAATATTAAATTAATAAAACGCTTTTTTTGCATTTTGCATTTTAATGATAATCATTGAACGTGAGATTGGTACCGCTGCCCCGGGAACCATTCATTGGTTTCTATATACAATAGTGAGCTCTAGAATCCCAAGTCGTGGGAAACTACATTATAATGCAAGCGCCTTGCAAATATAATAACATCATACAACGTGTCCAGAAACTCGTAGTACAAGCGGGAAACTGGTGAATCTACATCACGTAGAGAACCCAAAAAACTTATTTTTTTCGATCTAAGCATTTCGATTTTAATATTATTTTTTTTCTATTTTACCATTTTTTCGGCAACTAAAGGGTTAAAAAAATTTTTGAGCCCGGTTTACCCTTCGTTGCATTTTATAAGACATTACACAGCTGAAATCAACCCCCTAGTGAAATTTTTTTTCAAATTTAACCACAAAAATTCCAAATTCGGACCCGATTTACTCGAAAACGAAAGCTCAAATCAAAAAAAGTTAAACCACAAAATCGACTCCAAATGTGATGTAGATTCTCCAGTTTCCCGCTTGTACTACGAGTTTCCGGACACCTTGTATAAAACGGGTACCCGGCATGCGTTGCAAGGCACTGTAACCTCCGGGTCAACTTAACTGTAATGGTTCTATTCCAAGTTCCGGGAAACGACATTATAATGCAAGCGCCTTGCAAACGCCTGCCCTACATTAAAACATTATATACAACGGTACCCGGCATGCGTTGCAAGGCACTGTAACCTCCGGGTCAACTTAACTTAACTGTAATGGTTCCATCCCAATTCCTGGGAAATTACGTTTTATTGCAAGCGCCAGCACTGCAGTAAATTATGTACAACGGGTACCCGGCATGCGTTGCAATATCACTGTCACCTCGGGGTAAACTTAATTGTAATGGCCCCATTCCAAGTTCCGGGAAACTACATTATAATGCAAGCACCTTTCAAACGCCTGCACTATATTATAACATTATATACAACGGGTACCCGGCATGCGTTGCAAGATAACATCAACCTCGGGGTCAACTTAACTGTAATGGTTCCATTCCAAGTTCCGCGAAACTACATTATAACGCAAGCGCCTTGCAAACGCCTCCACTATATTATAAAATTATGTACTATGGGTACCCGGCATGCGTTGCAAGATCAATGTAACCTCGGGGATGGTTCCATTCCAAGTTCCGGGAAACTACATTATAATTCAAGCGCCTTGCAAACGCCTTTACTATATTATAACATTATTTTCAACGGGTACCCGGCATGCGTTGCAAGGTCACTGTGAACTCAGGTTTCTTCATATATTTAATTTAACACACACTCCTCCTCGCTTCATCCACGTTCACACGTCAAATCGCATAGTGTTTTAACCCGTCAGTTGGTTCTGCAACGGGCAAAACCTAGTATATATAGTATTGTTCACTTTCGGGAAAGGTCAGGAAAAATCTCACTTTTGATTTGAGGGGAAAAGCGACCACTGTGCCCCTCGGGTGGGTGAAACGACAAGGGTCACTTTGGCTTGCGGCCGTTTGGTAAGGGTCAAAGCTCACTTTCGATTTGAGGGGAAAAGCGACCACTTTGCCCCTCGGGTGGGTGAAACCTCACGGGTCACTTTGGCTCGCGGCCGTTTTGTAAAATTTGGTACGCCAAATTGACCTCTAAGCTCAACCAATTTCAAACGCAAGAAGGTACACTCTCCTTCGAAGCGAATTCAGGGTTGCTATCTCTTTTCAAATGCCTGCAAAAGTTGAGAAAGATATAGCGAAAATCTCCCATACAAAACTGATTTTTGCTAGGAATTTATTCCAATTATTTAAACGGCTATCTGGAAAATAACGTACAAAAATTGACATTTTAAAGGCCCTTTGCGGGGTGGTAAATTACGACGAAAATAAACATTTTGCGAGAGATGTTTTATAATAATCATAAATTATACAAGATTTAGAAACTTTTAAAATAAAAACATGTGTAGCTACACATTTAAAATGTTTCGCAATTTCGCGTCAAACTTTGCAATTATATCTGACATTTGCGAAAAATCCAACAACATCCATAATGCACATCGTTTTCAGCCTGTAAAATCGGTAGATATTTTAAATATTTATTCAATTTTCCCCAAACTTGCAATACTGAGCATGGAATATTATCCAAAACCACCGCAAGTTTTCAGCGAGGCCCTGACAGCGTTAGCTGACGTAATTTGTATGGAAAATGTACTAAAATGTGCGCAGGTGTTCGATTTTCAGGCTTTGCTTGAGGTGGTTACGACAATGTTTGACGGTGGTCTTGCCATTTAAATAAAATATTGTTTTAGAATATTTTGATGAACTAGGTAGGTACCCTGAAAATAACATAAACGGATAAATAATTATCCACGGGTATCATAGCTCACGAAATAAATTATAGCTCACGAACGACTGAACCAAAATGGATAATTCTTTTTGGGTTGGTTTCGTTATTGTTAGGGCAAGGTTTGTATAAAACTACCGGTGAGCTCTGGAACTATAAAATTTGTTTAAAATGAATTGCCGAAATCTATATATGCGCATAGCTTCCGAGCGAATGCACCAAATTGGACAATTCTTTCTTTGTTGAGTTTGTTTTTATTAGGACAAGGTCTGAATAAAATTACTGGTGAGCTCTGGCATAACGAAATTTGTTTAAAAATGATTCGCCGAAATGTAAGTACGCTCATAATTTCAGAACGACTGCACGTAATTGAATAATTCTTTTTTTGTTGCGTTCCTTATTGTTAGGACAAAGTGAGTATAAAACTACTGGTGAGCTCTGGCATTATCAAATTTGCATAAAAATGAATCGTCGAAATGTATGTACGCGTATAACTTCCGAAAGACTGCACCAAATTGAATAATTCTTTTTTTGTTATGTTTGTTTATTGGCTGGTGAGCTTTGGCATTACGAAATTTGCGTAAAAATATTTCAATAGGTGGCACGCGAGCTGTTTGAAAACTAAATGTAATGGCAATTAATCATTGAAGCGCAGGAGGGGGGGAAGAAAAAACTCCATACAGGAGACCCTGAGGAAAATAATTTCCCTCAGGGTCATGTCATCTTTGGAGATGCTGGGTGGAGGGTTTTTTAAGGCAAAGAAGGAGATGAGAGTTCTGGGAAGGAAAAGGGTTTAAGGAGTGGGTAGGAATCTGGGGTTAAGTGTGTCCTGGTCATTCGCCTCCAAGACCTAGACAAACCTCGCCCCATGAACCCGGGCACCCCTACTAAATCACCAAACGAAGCGAACCACTTGGGATGACCTACGGCATAGGTGTTGGTTATCCAATAAAGGTCAATTTTGGGGATTTGTATTTCTAAATAATATTATATACAACGGGTTCCCGGCATGCGTTGCAAGATCACTGTATCCTCGGGGTCAACTTAACTGTAATGGTTCCATTCCAAGTTCCGGGAAACTACATTAAAATGCAAGCGCCTTGCAAACGCATGCAATGTATTATAAAATTGTATATAAAGGGTACCCGGCATGCGTTACAAGGTCACTGCAATCTCAGGTAGAACTCAGGATGAAATTATGCAGTGTTAAACTTTTTTTTTTGCATTAGCTCCACACAGGAGGCTCAAAGGAAAACAATTTCCCTAGGGGCCTATGTCATCTTTGAGGATGCTGTGCGGAGGGTTTTTAAGGGAAAGGAAGGAGAAGAAGATATGGGAAGGAAAAGGGTATGAGGGGTGTTAAGTAATCTGGGGGTCAGTGTGGCCAGGAGTGACGGACGTGTGAATCTATTCCTCACACTGCGGTGCAAGGCGAAGGGTTGGGAGAATCTGGGTGGAGAGGTCGAAATCCTCCCTTAATCAGTCTCCTCTAATCCAACCCGCCATGCAGTGCTGTGTCATCTTTGAGGTTGCTGTGGGGAGGGTTTTTTTAAGGGAAATGGTGGAGAAGAAGATATGGGAAGGAAAAAGGTATGAGGGGTGGGGTAGGAATCTGGGGGTCAGTGTGGCAAGGAGTGACGGACGTATGAATCTATTCCTCACACTGCGGTGCAAGGCGAAGGGTTGCGAAAATCTGGGTCGAGAGGTCAAAATCCTTCCTCAATCAGTCTCCTCCGATCCAACCCGCCACGCAGTGGTTGGGCAAACGTATCCTCCACCAAGACCTAGACAAATACATTTTTTACAAGACCTAGACAAATACATACAGTTTCTGAATACAATAATGATCTCTGGCATCACGAAATTACGCGAGTAAGGGCCGGTTCTGAATCCTAGGGGCCTATGTCATCTTTGAGGATGCTGTGCGGAGGGTTTTTCAAGGGAAAGGATGGAGAAGCAGATGTGGGAAGGAAAAAGGTATGAGGGGTGGGTAGGAATCTGGGGGTCAGTGTGGCCAGGAGTGACGGACGTATGAATCTATTCCTCACACTGCGGTGCAAGGCGAAGGGTTGGGAGAATCTGGCTAGAGAGGTCAGAAGCCTCCTAGAATTTGAACAGAACTTTCACAGAACGTAAAAAGTAACTTGAAAAATGGAAGATTTTTAACCTTTTTTTTACAACTCAAAAAAAATATATTTCTTATGTTTTTTTAGTACCTGCACATAACAACTCGGAATCTGGTGATAGGTATTGCTTAAGTATTTATTTTGTAAATGTATTATAAAATTGCTTGAAGTTGAATGGTATAATTTTTTTCAAAAATATTAAATTTACATAGCGCTTTTTTTGTATTTTGTATTTTAATGATAACCATTCAACATGGAATTGGTATCGCCGCCCCGGGAACCATTAATTGGTTTCTATACACAATAGTGAGCTCTGGCATCATGAAATTATGCATTGCTAAACTTTTTTTTTTACATTAGCTCCACACAGGAGGCACTGAGGAAAATAATTTCCCTAGGGGCCTATGTCATCTTTGAGGATGCTGTGTGGAGAGTTTTTTAAGGGAAAGGAAGGAGAAGAAGATATGGGAGGAAAATGGTATGAGGGGTGTTAAGGAATCTGGGGGTCAGTGTGGCCAGGAGTGACAGACGTATGAATCTATTCCTCACACTGCGGTGCAAGGCGAAGGGTTGAGAGAATCTGGCTGGAGAGATAAAAAGCCTCCCTCAATCAGTCTTCTCCGATGCAGCCCGCCACGCAGTGTTTGGGCGAACGTATCCGCCACCAAGATCTAGACAAATACATACAGTTTCAGAATACAATAGTGTGCTTTGGCATCATGAAATTACACGAGAAAAGGCCCGTTCTAAATCCTAGGGGCCTGCGTCATCTTTGAGGATGCTGTGGGGTGGGTTTTTTAAGGGAAAGGAAGGAGAAGAAGATATGGGAAGGAAAAAGGTCTGAGGGGTGTTTAGGAATCTGGGGGACAGTGTGGCCAGGAGTGACGGACGTATGAATCTATTCCTCACACTGCGGTGCAAGCCGAAGGGTTGGGAGAATCTGGCTGGAGAGGTCAAAAGCCTTCCAATAATTATGGTAACAGGGGAAAGGATAAGAGGGAGATTAATGGACTTTTTGTACGTAAATAAATAAATTATATACAGCGGGTACCCGGCATGCGTTGCAAGGCCACTTTAACCTCGGGGTCCATTAAACTGTAATGGTTCCATCCCAAATCTCGGAAAACAACATTATAATGCAAGCGCCTGTAATATATAACATTATAAACAACTGGTACCTGGCATGCGTTGCAAGGTCACTGTAACCTCGGGGTCAACTTTACTGTAATGGTTCCATCCCGATTCCCGGGAAATAACATTTTAAAGCAAGTGCCTGCAATATATAATATGATATACAACGGTTACTCGGCATGCGTTGCAAGGTCACTGTAACCTCGGGGTCAACTTAACTGTAATGGTTCCATCCCGATTCCCGGGAAATAAAATTTTAATGCAAGCGCCTGCAATTTATAACATAATATACAACGGGTACCTGGCATGCGTTTGCAAGGTCACTGTAACCTCGGGGTCAACTTTACTGTAATGGTTCCATCCCGATTCCCGGGAAATAAAATTTTAATGCAAGCGCCTGCAATTTATAATATAATATACAACGGGTACACGGCATGCGTTGCAAGGTCACTGTAACCTCGGGGTCAACTTAAATGTAATGGTTCCATTCCAATTCCTGGCAAATTACATTTTAATGCAAGCGCTGCACTACATAACATTATATACAACGGGTACCCGGCATGCGTTGCAAGGTCACTGTGAACTAAGGTTTCTTCATATATTTAATTTAACACACACTCCTCGCTTCATCCACGTTCACACGTCAAATCGCATAGTGTTTTAACCCATCAGTTGCTTCTGCAACGGGCAAAACCTAGTATATATGGTATTGTTTGGTTTGGGAAAACCTCACTTTTGATTTTTGATGCGAAAAACGATCGCTCCCCCCTTTAGTTTCGACCACCACAAGGGTCACTTTCGCTTGAGGTGAAATTTTTCCCGTACGCGAAAATCGACCGTACCGCCCTTTGCGTTTCACCGACCTCAAGGTTCACATTCGCCTGAGAAAAAGATTCAGCCACGTCTAAGTACATTGATTTTGCGTTTTTTGCGTGTCTTTTTTTGCCTACACCATTTATTTTTGCTAGCGATTTATTCACAGAAAAAACTGAATCGAACCAGCGGCGAAAACTAGCACCTCTAATAAAATCACTCGATTCCGGCTCGGTTATACTTCCCGTCGACAGGTTCGCATAAAAAACGAAAGATGTCTTTTTGACCATCAGTTTCTAGGATTCAAATGCTAGGATTGTTGAGATAGGTCAAGATCTGAAGTGTCAAATCTTTAGCCTAAATAATACAGATTTTTCAGAGTTTTCGGTTATGGTTTTACGGTACGCGGCATTGCGGCCCAGAAACCGAT
Source organism: Limnephilus marmoratus (assembly GCA_917880885.1). NCBI lineage: Eukaryota > Metazoa > Arthropoda > Insecta > Trichoptera > Limnephilidae > Limnephilus > Limnephilus marmoratus. The sequence goes on from OU862906.1 coordinate 18,081,035, forward strand.
CCCGGCTTGGATGTTTTTAAAATTTATTTTACAGTACAGAATTCCGCAACTTTTAACACAAATATAATATGCCCATACCATGTAAAAAACTTCAGGACAAGCTACCAAAATCCGAACTTTTCCATAAAAATATCACCAAAACACGTGCTTACAGATTCCATCGAAAGTATAGATTTTGCTGGCCAGGTAAATTTAAATGTTATTCATCGCAGAGTAGGTACTAAGTAGGTACTTTGTTGTAATATTTCACTATTATTAATGGACTATTTGTCCGTAAATAAATAATATACAGCGGGTACCCGGCATGCGTTGCGAGGCCACTTTAACCTCGGGGTCAATTAAACTGTAATGGTTCAATCCCAAGTCCCGGGAAACCACATTATAATGCAAGCGCCTGCTCTATATAACATTATATACAGCGGGTACCCGGCATGTGTTGCAAGTCCACTTTAACCTCGGGGTCAACTTAACTGTAATGGTTCCATCCCAATTCCCGGGAAATAACATTTTAATGCAAGCGCCTGTAATATACAACATTATATACAACGGGTACCCGGCATGCGTTGCGAGGCCACTTTAACCTCGGGGTCAATTAAACTGTAATGGTTCAATCCCAAGTCCCGGGAAACGGAAGAAATTGCTGAACCAGACATTAGAAAACAAAAGCCTGTATAAGACTTACGATCTATTGTACTATTAGCCCAATCAGCATCAACAAAACCTTTAATTTTACCACCATCTTTTGTATATTTTAAACAGTAATTTTTTGTTTTCTTGAGATATCTCAGTATTCTTTTTGCATAATTCCAGTGATTATTAGTATAACACTTATTAAACTGACTGAGAAAACTTATACAAAATGCTATGTCTGGTCTAGTAAGAACTGATAAATACATAAGACTACCTATCAACTGTTGATATGGAATATCGCTACTACAAGATTCAGTTGTTTCTATATCCAATTTACTTTCCATAGGAGTGTTTATAACTTTACAATCTAACATATTAAATTTCTGCAATAATTGATCAATATATTGTTCCTGATCTAAAGTTACAGTATTAGATTTTTATCAATCTCAACCCGCATGCCTAAGCATTGCTGTACCTGCCCTAAGTTTTTTTAATTTCAAATTTAGAACTTAATACAGATATTAGCGTTTCAGTCTCATTTTTACAATTAGAAAAAACAAAAAAATCATCCACATAGACTGCAATTATTATTTTTACATTTTCATATTTTTTTGTAAATACACAAGGTTCTAGACGACTCTTTTTAAATCCTATCTCACTTAGACATTGCTCAACCCTTTCATACCACGATCTAGATGACTGTTTCAGTCCATAAATTGCTTTATTTAATTTTACAATATTTTTCTTATCACAATAAATGTCAGGCTGTATCATATAAATATCTTCTTTGAGGTAGCCATTTAAGAAGGCTGTCTTGACATCCAAATGTGATACATTTAAATCTAATTCAACTGACAGTGCAAACAACATTTTTAAAGTAGAATGTCTGACTACAGGGGAAAAAGTTTCTTCATAATCTACACCAGGCTTCTGCGTAAAGCCTTTAGCCACTAGACGCGCCCTATACCGCACACCGTTATCACTATTCACTTTCTTTTTGTAAACCCATTTGCACTTTACTAACGTCTGAAGGCAGTTCGTTCACAGGATCCCACGCTTTATTGTCTTTGAATGCTTGTAACTCGTCCTCCATAGCCTCAATCCACTTGTCCTTATCTGGACTTAATAGGACTTCTTGAAAGGTAACTGGATCCTGGGCAATTTTTGAACTTGTTTTTGTACACAAGTTTGTGTAGCCATAACGCAATGGTACTCTTCTGGTACGCTTGGCAAGTAATATTTCTGACTCTGGTTCATCTTCTTCCTCTGTGGTCTGCTGTAATGTAGAATCAAAATCAGTCAAAGCATTGAGATAATCAGATCCTAAAAAAATGTTTAGACTTTCCGCACTATCTTCCTTAACGCTCTTGACTTGACTGTCTGACTTATCAGTTTGGATTACATCCCCAACTGAAATATTTAGTCTTTCCGCGCTAGAGGATTCTTCTTTTACTTCGTCCTTGCCACTCTTGACTTGACTGTCTGACTTATTAGTTTGGATTACATCCCCAACTGAAATATTTAGACTATCATCGAAGTGATGTTTCTTTTCAGTATTTTCATAGACTACTACATCTCTGCTTGTTGTGATTTTACGCTTCATAGGGTCATACACTCGGTAGCCTTTCACATTTTCTGCAAAACCAACAAGTATGTGTTTCCTTGACTTTGTATCCCACTTAAGTCGTTTCTCCTTTGGGATGTGGACCATTACTTGACTACCAAATATTCGGATGTGCTTTAAGTCTGGTTTCTGATTTGTCCAGAGTTCGTATGGTGTTTTATTATTTAAACCTGACGCAATGGATCGATTTCTGAGATAGACTGCTGTATTTGTGGCCTCTGCCCAAAACTTCTTATCTAAATCTGCGTCAAATAATAAACACCGAGCTCTCTCTACTATAGTTCTGTTGATACGTTCGCTCATACCATTTTGCTCAGGAGTATAAGCATTTGTCTTTTGATGCACAATGCCTAAATCCTTTGAAAAAATTTCAAATTCATTACTACAGAATTCTAAGCCATTGTCTGTTCTAAATATTTTTATTTTTCTATTTTGCTGATTTTCAACTAATGACTTAAATTCCTTAAAATACTTGAATACTTCACTTTTATTTTTAAGAAAGTAAACAAAAGCCATACGTGAGTAGTCATCAATAAATACAAGAAAGTATCTCGATCCACCAATTGAGGTTATCTCCATGGGTCCGCACACGTCCCCATGTACTAGATCCAATGAATTGCTGCTTCTTGTTGCTGCATGGACAAAAGGTAGTCGCGACTGCTTTCCTTCGCAACATATTGTGCAAGTACTTTTGTCAATCTTACACTTATCTGTGTATGATATACCCGTGACTGCACCGTCTCGCATTTTATTCAAGTCATTTACATTTAAATGTCCCATTCTCCTGTGCCAGGTCACATCGCTCACTGAAGTAGATGTAAACAAACACTGTTGATTATCTAACCTCAACTTGTAAAAACCATCTATTTGTGTAGCAACTGCCACCAAATCCTTCTTTTTCTTGTAAACACAGCAACAATCATCTTTGAATTCTACACTATTGCCATTCTTTATGAGTTGACATATTGAGATCAAATTTGTGGTAAGATTAGGAACACATAAAACTTCTTTCAAAGTAACCTCAAATTTGCAATTTGTAGTGACTGTTATTATGTCTACACTACCAACGCACAATACAGGCATAGCACTTTGATTTGCTGCTATTATCTCCTTGATCTTTGGCGAATAAGATGCATTTTTTATTAGGTTTACATCCGGCGTCATGTGAATACTCGCACCACTGTCTAAGTAAAAATCTTTTTTACTATAATTCCCGCCCAAGAAAACAGCCGAAAACGCATTAGTTTTCTTCATTTGTTGCTGATCATTCTGTTTACACTGCGATTTATAGTGACCGTATTGACGACAACGGTAACACTTTATGTTATTTCTGTCAGTTTTGTTTACATTCGAACTGACCATAGACGACGAACTACGACGTTCATAGTTAGAACTGTCACTTCTGCCAGTGCTGCCAACTTTAGAATACTGTTGGCGACTGTGCTGCCCTCTACTCAAGAAAGCGCCACCACCGGAAGACGTGTGTTCGTTCATTTCGCCTTCATTTCCTACAAGGTCAAGTAATTTGGCCTTCATGACATCAGCAGTAATGGCGATACCGGAATGCTCTATAGCGATGATCATGGGGAAGTATTTTTCAGGTAAACCTGCCAACAGCACGCTGCCAATCCAATCATCTCCGATCTGAAAGCCCGTACCAGATAATCTTTGCGCCGTTTCGATTACTTGCGTGACGTAGCTTGTCATTGACTCGCAACTTTCTAGACGAATCGAAATTGAATCCTCAGCAAAGTTATTCTTCTGGAGAATCCTGAGTCATCGAACATAGATTTCAGCTTTTCCCATAAGTTCACGGCACTTGTTGCCTCTCTAATATGAACATACAATGACGGATCAATAGTTAAAATCAATCTGGCTTTCGCTTTTGCATCGTTTTCTTTGTCTACCGTCGTAATGCAATTTGATAATCCTTCCAAAACTAACATGTTTTGTGTTGCAAAAGCCCAATCACGGTAATTTTCACGGCCCTTTAGTTTAAGAACATTGGCCAAAAGAGAACCGGACGCCATTTTGGTTGATTTTTAAACTTTGTTGTTTAACACACAAAGATATAATGTTTCTTTTGTCTCCTTATCACCACAGCCAACGCCTATTCTAGCTACCAAAAAAATCACAACAAACTTTACTTCACTGCTAGAAAACTATAGGACATACTGGGCCCATAACCTGATGTGATAAAGAAATAAAACAACCGACTTGTTCAAGGCAAGATGATAGACAGAGATTTTTATTCATAGAAGCATAGATAACTAAATACACAACAGTACAACAAATGACGTAAGGTACTTGGTTTATTTAATGTAACCCGGAATTAATTCCAACAAAATAACTGAAATAATTACATTTTACATTACACTACACGAAAAAACATTATTTAACGTCCATTATTTTGTTGATTACCTTAGAAATGAATTTTTTTTTTTAATGTATACAGACTTTTTAATTTTTTTATAAGGCAATTGTATAAATTGCTGCCCTGAGGATGAGCAATGAGAATTTCAACAAATTGCTATATATGGTAACTACATACATATATTTTGAAAGAAAATACAGCCACGAGAGCTTCGATCACGCCAAGAGAAAAATTAGCTATAAATGTTTCTGTGCGACCAGCAGAAGCTTTGAGAATTCAAAATTATTTTTTAGGTTCCTTTCTATAATTATTTCGCAACATATTTATTTTCTTGCAGACATCTCCCGTGTAATATTAGGGTTTGTAGTTATCAATATTGCCTATAATTCGTCCAAGGCCCAATTTCTTCTGAGCACAAGAACTGCATAAAAAATAGTCGTGATAAAAATAGGTCGTGTTCCACATCTCAACTCATGTAAAATGTCCCACATATGTTCTACAGATCCCGTGTTTTGTACGCCTCGGTAAACGTCACAAGGAGGCGCTTTGGTGGCGGAGGTAGGAAGCTTCGGTGGCGGGGATGGAACATCGCTGTCTAGTGTAGCTGGTGGCGATGGATGCATCGGAGCACTATGCTCTGTAGACAAGGCAGCACCGTCTTCCAAGGCACACAAGAAATACTGACGTACTGAGGGGGCGAGCACACACACGCATGAGTAAGCGCATCAGGATCCAAATATCTATACAGCACGATTCAGTACTCACATCGGTGAGGCTTAGATAATTATAGTAATATATATAATACAAACTGTACATTTTTTTTATTATTTTGCCAACTCTGACAGAAATATAGTTTTAGGTGAATGAAACATAGTTGCATGAACAAACAGCTCTTTGCGGCTTTTCCTCCACTGTGTCCACTCCAGAATCTACTCCCGGAGTTCGTCGTAGGGCTTGATTTTGGGTTCAATTGATGTTGGACTGATCTATAGAACGACACTGAGGGGGGAACAGTTGAATGGGTCGGATTGATCACTGAGGAGATGACTGCAAGTACAGAATGGTTAATGTAAATGTGGAATCACTTAACAAATATTTAATGAATGTTTCCATCTCACAGATATTGCAAAAAGAATGAAAGAACTGAAATGGGTATGGGCACTGGGCAGGGTATGAAGCAAGGAAATAAGATTGTTGACTTATTGCAAAACTCTGATTGACTGGAGACCAGAAGGGTTGCAATTTGGGAGTCCGGTCTGAGTACCGCCGCCCCAGCAACCATTTATTGGTTAACCAACACCTCTGCCGTAGGTCACCCCAAGTGGTTCATACGTTTGGTGACTCAGCAGGGGTGCCCGGGTTTACGGGGAGAGGTTTGTCCGGGTCTCGACAGCGGATACGTCTGACCACCAGCTGCATGGCAGGCCGGATTGGGAGAGAATGGTTGAGGGAGTCCCTTTTGACTTCTCCAGCATTTCTCTCTCGGAACATCGCAGAACATTGCACCGCAGTGGGAGGGATGGATTCATACGTCCTTCACTCCTGGACACCCTGATCCCAGATTCCTACCCATCTCTCATACCCTTTTCCTTCCCAGAACTTCCTCTTCTTCCTTTCCCAAAAAGACCCTCCACACAGCATCCCAAAAGGTGACATAGGCCCTGAAAGAAATTATTTTCTTCAGGACCTTCTGTGTGGTGTTGCTGTTGTAAAAAAAATTGCTGAGGAATGAAGCTAAAAAAGAATACCCTGAGGAAAATAATTCCCCTCAGGGCCTCCTGTAGGTAGAAAAGAAGAAGTAAAAAAAAATAAGGAAAAATGCCACCAGGAAGTCCACAACAGAGATGAAGCGATGATTTAAAAAGATGCGGAGGGCTAAAATGGCAAACCCTGGCCTAACACAATATAGGAAGGAGGAGGCTTTTCATATTAACCACATTCTTCTCAAGTCATTCTAATCCTCATTGCTGAGGATCGTGAATCCTACTACAATATCCGGCGGACAAAGCTCCTTCACTCCTCACGGTTCTGCACTGCATGGACACTCTAGTACCAGACACCAGGTACTAGAGTAGTCACTCTATGGCTGCGGTGACCTTCTTCTGCTTCTGCCAAACATTGAGCTCGGTGACTATGAGTTTCTCCAAGTTGGAGTCCTCAGTTTGGCAACATGCCCCAAGTACATTAGAAAAAGTTGTGGGCAGATAGTTGAAAGCCTATTGTGGATGCCTAACTCTTCCACTCTACGAGGCCTTAAGGTTTCCCTCAGGCCTATCTTATATTTGGATATGCTGTGCGGGGTGCAGGGGGACCCATTCCCAGTAAGTGGAAAATTCATATGAGTATATTTCCCAATGCTGCATTGAAATATGTTATCATATTTATGAGAATATTGTCTCATAAATATGATATAATATACAAGGTGTCCGGAAACTCGTAGTACAAGCGGGAAACTGGAGACTCCACATCACATTTGGAGTCGATTTTGTGGTATAACTTTTTTTGATTTGAGCTTTCGTTTTCGAGTAAATCGAGTCAGAAGTTGTTTTTTTTTTTGGTCAAATTCTTGTTAATTATTACTGACTATCATAGTACCTAACTAATAAACACTATTTAAAAGAAAAACAAACAAAGAAATCCGGATTTAAAGCATTATTTTGAAATTGCCCATCATTTAATTCAGTTTAAAAATAAAATATTTGGTCGTTCCACGGTTAAACAGCTGATCGTACATATTCGCAGTTTGTGGGTAGCCGCGCGGGAAGAGATGAGGGAGGGGAAATGTAGTCCGGTCAAGTTAGCCCGAAAAAAAAAAAATAAAACATATTGCAAATGTAATCCGATTTGAAATTACAGCTTAGCAGTAACATCAACCTGAATATCTCTAATTTAGTTGCAAAAAAGCAACACCAACCTTCACATTAATTAATGTAAACGTTGGTGATTCTGTTGTACATTAATTATTAAAAATAGGTTTTTTTGTATTTGTACTTCAAAGTTTGTAGTACTTACTAACAAAAATATTAGAGGTCACAGGCGGTAGGAGTGAAACCTTCAGAAAACTAAAGTAGACAAGAGTGGGGAGGCTAAGAAGCACCGCACAAAGAGGAGACCGATTGTACTATCTCACTCTCTCACAGACTAAATTCTATTGATGTATGTGTTAATGTGTTTGTTTCTTTTTAGTGTCGCTATTTTTCGTTTCATCGAGTTTCAAATCAGAAACATATTGCAAGTGTAATCCGATTTGAGATTACAGCTTAGTAGTAACATCAACCTGAATGTCGCTAAATTAGTTGCAAAAAAGCAACACCAACCTTCACTTCAGAAAACTAAAGTAGACAAGAGTGGGGAGGCTAAGAAGCACCGCACAAAAAGGAGACCGATTATACTATCTAACTCTCTCACAGGCTAAATCCTATTGATGTATATGTTAATGTGTTCGTCTCTTTTTAGTGTCGCTATTTTTCGTTTCATCGAGTTTCAAATCAGAAACATATTGCAAGTGTAATCCGATTTGAGATTACAGCTTAATAGTAACATTAACCTGAATATCGCTAAATTAGTTGCAAAAAGCAACACCAACCTTCACTTCAGAAAACTAAAGTCGACAAGAGTGGGGAGGCTAAGAAGCACCGCACAAAGATTAGACCGATTATACTATCTAACTCTCTCACAGTCTAAATCCTATTGATGTATGTGTTAATGTGTTCGTCTCTTTTTAGTGTCGCTATTTTTCGTTTCATCGAGTTTCAAATCAGAAACATATTGCAAGTGTAATCCGATTTGAGATTACAGCTTAATAGTAACATTAACCTGAATATCGCTAAATTAGTTGCAAAAAGCAACACCAACCTTCACATCAGAAAACTAAAGTCGACAAGAGTGGGGAGGCTAAGAAGCACCGCACAAAAAGGAGACCGATTATACTATCTAACTCTCTCACAGGCTAAATCCTATTGATGTATGTGTTAATGTGTTCGTCTCTTTTTAGTGTCGCTATTTTTCGTTTCGTCGAGTTTCAAATCAGAAACATATTGCAAGTGTAATCCGATTTGAGATTACAGCTTAATAGTAACATTAACCTGAATATCGCTAAATTAGTTGCAAAAAAGCAACACCAACCTTCACTTCAGAAAACTAAAGTCGACAAGAGTGGGGAGGCTAAGAAGCACCGCACAAAAAGGAGACCGATTATACTATCTCACTCTCTCACAGGCTAAATCCTATTGATGTATGTGTTAATGTGTTTGTCTCTTTTTAGTGTCGCTATTTTTCGTTTCATCGAGTTTCAAATCAGAAACATATTGCAAGTGTAATCCGATTTGAGTTTACAGCTTAGTAGTAACATCAACCTGAATATCGCTAATTTAGTTGCAAAAAAGCAACACCAACCTTCACATTAATTATTAATGCAAACGTTAGTGATTCTGTTGTACGTTAATTATTAAAAATAGATTTTTTTTGTATTTGTACTTCAAAGTTTGTAGTACTTACTAACAAAAATATTAGAGGTCACAGGCGGTAGGAGTGAAATCTTCAGAAAACTAAAGTAGACAAGAGTGGGGAGGCTAAGAAACACCGCACAAAGAGAAAACCGATTATACTATCTCAATCTCTCACAGGCTAAATCCTATTGATGTATGTGTTAATGTGTTTGTTGTCTCTTTTTAGTGTCACTATTTTTCGTTTCATCGAGTTTCGAATCAGAACAGTTCTAAAGAATTCTTCATTTCAAAAATGGTCAGAAATTTAATTTTGTTCTTGACCGGACTATAAAAATTCCGAAGCAAAATTAGCATCTCTTTCTCTCGAGTCAATCCACACGTGCCAAAACAGGCGAGCGAATAACGTATAAAAAATGGCCACCATTAGGGTCGGACCGCTGCAGTGCCGAAACGGTGCGTTTGTCGTATGGCGTAAAAACGGTCATTTATTTTCATGTAAAGTGCACGGAGCGGCAACCATGCGGCGTCGGTACCGAGAACACTCGACGACAGGACGATAAAGTCGCAAGGTCCACGTGTTCATTTCGCTGTTGAATAGTGCGGTGACAAGACGTGAGTGCTAATTTCTTCGAATTTTCATGTTTATTGTTTGCTTAAAATGGATGATATAAACGTTGAAGAATGTATTTAGTCTTTCTTCAGCTGATAATAATAATAATAATAATAATAATTGGATAATTTATAAAGCGCCGTTTTTGTGAAAAATCACCTCAATTGATATTAGTATGTCTGAATTTGGTTTCTTGCCGTTGAATTTTAGTTTTAACTAATTCAAGTAATTCATAGAAACATTCTCTAGACATTCTTAAATAATAAAAAAAAATTGTTTGGATCTTGTTTTAACCTAGGGTAAAGATTTTGAAATCACCAAAATTACATGTTAATGAAAACATCGGTGATGCTCTTATACGGGGGCGTCGTTTTTGTTTCTGTTTCTGTTGAATGTTTTTCAACAAGAGCACTAACAGTTATGTTACTTCGTCAGAGTCCATGGCTTAACTGCTGTCAAATGAATTTAAAACATCAAACGAACCACGTCTAAATATCACTAGCATAGAAACGCACGGCAGTCAGATACGCTTTCAATTTAGGCGTTTGGTATAGGACTGCTACCGTACTGCAGCGGGTTATAACAAGCGGCACGGTAAACATGCGGCAGCGGTCCGACACGAAACGTCTAAACTGAAAGATCCCTTAGTTAATGGCTGCCACGGCGAATGGGCTCTACACACCCACACGACACTGTCTGCAAAGAGCATGAGTTTGAGCATACTAGCGTTGTCTCGTTTGTTAGACAGCGGCTAGAACGAGACGCATGCAGGGTCTCTCTGCGTCTGAGTCCAATGCAATCCAAGAGCGAGGGAATACCCGATTTTGTTTACATGGCATGCATGTTATTTCGTGAAGTTTTGACATTTATCGAATAGAACAACATTTTGCGTCAAAAAACAAAGTACGTGTTTGTGAATTACATTGAAATTTGCACGGTTATTAAAGACATTCCTCTCATAACCGTAATGAATCTGTGGTTCCTTCAAGATGTTGTTTAACCCTACTTCCGTACAAGTTCGAATAGCCTCTGTGCTCTGTGCTAACTGTGCTAAGGTGATAATTTTAAACAATTTTGGTGATGATGTGTGCTTTGGATTGCAAAAGATCGTTGCTACATAATGTAAGTACCTAAGTACCTTCCTGTGCTTATTAATAAGTAGGTAGGTAATCCACAAGCCGCCGCATTTTTAAGCAGATATTATGGAAATCACGCTTCATTTCAACAATTACTACAAGAAACAACTATGTACGTACACAAAATAGGTTATTAGGTTCTCAGTTTAGTTAAATTAAATAATTCACACGTATTTAGTTTGAAACAAAACTTCGCAAATGTCAAATACAATAATACGGTGGCAATGGAGACGTTTTATGAGGGAAATTTTGAACTTTGAACGAAAACCGAATTTTAATGCATATTTTTCCGTCTATCCTGACTGAAACCGGTGGTTCTTGTGGTATTAAAGCTTTTAGTATTTTACTTTTTAAAATTTATGCCTAGGTATTTTAAGTTTAGCGGAATATGGTGGCTTTTGGATTACTAATACCCTATAATGTCTTTAACCCTCAATTAGCCGAAATTTTTTTATTATTATTATTATTTATTTTTTTTAATGTAAAAATGCTCATATCGAAAAACTATATGTTTATTTGGGTACTCTATGTGATGTAGATTCCCCAGTTTCCCGCTTGTACCACGAGTTTTCGGACACCGTGTATACATATCTTATAATAATAATTGGATAATTTGTAGAGTGCCGTTTTGGTGAAAAACCACCTCAAGGGTACTTTCAATTAAAAAAAGTATTTGTTTATTCGAGCAGCCTTGCAGTGGTAGTCCTAGAGCTGGGCTGGTTGACGGGGTCCAACATGAAGGTGTTCATGATGGGGTTCAGGAACTTCTCAGGAGCATCAGCTAGCATCTCCTCGTCCTCCAGCGGCTTACATGCCAGGTATGCCTTCTACTCCACTATAAACAAATAAGAAATGTTCAATATTTTTACAAGAAAAACTCTCTTTTTATAACTTTTGAAGGTCATTCCCATCAATTTTTACGCACCAGATTTAAATGTCCGGGTTTAATTTTCCCCACAGGAAAAACTAAACCCTTTCACACACTTCCCAAATAATCATCTGGTCAATCCACGTTATGCAATTGCACTATATAAGTATTATAAATACAAAACAATACAAGAACAACATGTCAACCTACCAGAGACCAAATGGGAAAATAATTCACTGTCAACCTACCAGAGAACAAATGGGAAAATAATTCACATATTAATTATAATAATATTAATTATTATTATAATTAATATTATTATATTATTGAAGAAGATAACAATAAGAATCTAAACAAAAATATGAAAGAGTACAAGACACAGAAAAATAGAAAAAGATAATGGTCGCAACTGGGACTCGAACCCAGACCTCTCGTCTAACCGGGACGTGCGCGTTAACCAATTTTGCCATTGCCACCTTCTGTCAAATAGTCATATTTGTCAATCTCATATTTAAAATTTTAGAATTACAATATTATCTTCAACTACCTACATAATTATTTTTTCCATATTACGGGCAGCTGCCCTTTTTATTGGAAAAAATCATTCTAAGAATTTTTATGTAACCTGGATAGCGTCTCGGATAATGGATCTCGGAAGATGGCAATGGTGAAATTGGTTAATTGGCAGAGCGCTTTCACACATACTGCGCGTGCGCATCCCCCACCACTCCCCCTATCTCACCTCGAGTGCCACTGGCATATCGTCGCCCGAGTTCTTAATTGTCCAAACTACCATTTGGGTATTTTACAGGAGGAGGTTTTCTTTGATTATTTCAATGAAACATTATGATAGGTGTGTAAAACGAAGCAATTTACTTAAAGGTAAAGGTCTTATAAGTTGAAATAATTCTTAATAAGGTGACTTATTATCGTTTTTGATACTTTATTTTTAATTTTAAAATGGAGATTGAGCAAGAATGCAAAATCAAAATTATTCTTAAGGAGATTGACCACACTAAAATGGAGATAGAGCAAATTCTGCATAAATATTTTCCGTGCTTAATTGTGCAAACGACCATCTCAAGTTATATACAGGATGAGTTTATTTTCAATATATCTCTTTGTGATATCGACAATTGTGGTGGGATATATATATAAAAACTTATTAATTATGTAGCTTGTCTGTCGCTCATTATTTTCTCTTCCATTTAACCGATTGTGATGAAACTTTGGGTAGTTATTCCCTTATTATTTTCTGTACCATTCATCCGATTTCGATGTTACATTCGTGAGATGTTTTACGCATGCCCGCGAAGGTTTCAATATATAATGGTGAGTTCTGGTGTTATCAAATTTGCAATTAAGTGAGTTCTGGTGTTACTAAATTTTCCTTCATTATTTCCTAAACTATTCATCCGATTGCGATGAAACTTTGGTGAGGTTTTTTAGCTCACGCCTGCGAAAATTTCTATATATAATGATGAGCTCTGGCTTTATGTAATTTACATAAAAATTACCTTATTATTTTCTGCGCTTCCGGTGAAACTTTGGTGAGTTTTTGTACGAACGGCAGCGAAGGTCTCTATATGTAATGGTCAGATCTGGGGTTATGAAATTTGCTTAAAATTAACTTATTATTTCCTTCACAATTTAACCGATTGTGGTGAAACTTTGGTCAATAGGCCACTTGCATGGACTTCATAACGACTTGGAAAAAATCGTGTGGATAGAGTTTTTTACTAAGATTACGAAAATGTTAGTAAAAATTTTTAGAAATGTACAGTTTTTTTAATTTTTAAATAAATAAATCCATTATTTGGGCTCGTGACGTCACTACATGAAAATGTCCCGTCGCCGAAAATGTTCCTATTAATTTTATAAAATTCCATACTGATTTATTTTTTTATATGGCATCACTTTGATTTCAGGCGAATTTTTGAATTCGTTCACTAGATTTATTGTTTGTTCTCTGCCAACTTATCATTTGGTTTGATTTTTTGACAGATGTTCTGAAGAGAACCCCGTACAATTAATGGGTACGGGGTTCTCTTCAGAACGTGAAGATGATGTCGGTACATGTTTTAGAGGTATAATGATTATGGTGTTGATTTTAACAAAATAAAATTTTATAATATTCTTATTATTATTACAATTTACAAGTTCAAGTATATTAAATTGAATTTAGTAATATAGACGCTGTACATTATAATGATTTATGATCAATAATATGGATCAAGGAAAAAAATATTTATGAGATGTAATATTTTTGGTATGCCTCGTTATTCTCCTGTGCCATTCGTGTGGAAAACGTTCTTTTTTTTAAATGATTTTCGGCTATGTAATTATCGTTTTGTCACACCTATAAAATTATGTCCCGTCTTTCCGGTTTATAAAAAATGGTCTGATTTTTCGGTTTAAAATTTTCAAAAAATCCCCAGGGTTTCAAAAATACGATTTAAAAAAAAAAATACAGAATGTCTTAGAATATTTGCCTGAACCGGAAAATTTTTATAAAAAATGTGATGCAAGTGGCCTGTTGTTGTGCTGAAACCGCGAAGGTTTCTATGTATAATGGTGAGGTCTGACTTAATGATATTTATTATAACACATTATAACACATTAAAATTTGTTAAAAATTTATTGAAATGCGTTTTCGTGAGAAAAATACAAACAATATGAGAATAAGGCAGAGGGGACGCCTGAGGGGAACAGGGCGGGAACGAGAACGCTTTGAAAAGGTCATGCAAAGATAATAAAAATAAAATAATAAAACTATAATTGAAACACATTAAAATATTTTTTAAATTTATTGAATTTTTTTTTGTGAGGAAAATAAAAACCATATGAGAATAATGAATTAAAACATTTTTATACCGATTTCAATAATCTTAATCTTGAATACATATGAAAATGGCGTTACCGCGTAAATGAATTAATTTAAACATAATTAATATGTTGAATGCCTATTTTTTGCATGTTTTTTGTCTCCCCCGATGATCATGCACGGGGCATGGGGATGAGGGTAACCTTGCGGATACCCTTGCTAAGACGCTTATGGATTTCGTTGAGTTATGCCCAACCACCAAACAAGAAAGGTATATCACAATTAAGTAGTACTCACGGTTGGTCTTCTAGCTTGGTGACAGTCATAGATGTCCATAAGCGCTCGATATTGTTCTATTTGATAAATAGATGATAGAAATCTGAGTCATGTCAAGTTCACACAAAGTATACGATGAAAACGATAAGGTTTACACTTAATGTAACGATATGATGGATAACACTTCGGCGTGGTGCGAAAATGTCACTATACGATCGGTGGTTAGCAACGGACTGACTTGTTGACGATAAAGCGCTTGTCACTTGTTGACCGTGTAGTTAGGCACCCTTATTGTGCGGAATTCCCAAGTCTGGGTTCCTGCCGATCTCGTATGACAATCGGAGCACAAAACGAAAGAAATCCATCGGCGTTATGAAACGCCCGACATAAATACTCACTTTGCGTGACAATAACGATAAATCTAACTGTTTGAATAAGAAATATTGCGTATTACCAGACGGCCGGCGTAGTGCAGCGGTAAGGCGCCTGAATAGCATTCCGAAGGTCGCGGGATCGAATCCCGGCGTGGCAAATAAATTTTATTTGATTAATTTGTGTATTTCATTTTGTGTAGCACTATAGGTCAGCAGATTGGTTCGGTCTGCGGGCACATTTTAATGCTTTTCCGTGGTCAGCTGTCTGTTTTCGGACTTCGGGTCCCTCAAGATGTGCCCAGGAAATTGGTGAAGTCATCACATCCGCGATGGATGGCTTCATCCAATCTACTGTTAAGGAAACTGGTGTAGGCTCAAAGCCGTGGTTCAGTCGACAATGCGCTGAAGCAGTGCGACGAAAAAACGCGGCTTACCGAGCCTACAATACATCTAGAACATCCGAAGACAGAACAGCTTACAACAAAATGGCAAAAAAAAAGATCAGCAGAAAGCTGACTGCATGCCCGCATGACAGCAGGCAATTCTGGTCGCTTGCGGGCTCAATAGGTCGCAATTTCTGCAAATCCAGTCTGCCACCTCTTACCAGACCTGACGGCTCACTAGCAAACACCGCCACCGAAAAGGCTAACTTACTAGGTAAAATGTTTGCGGATAACTCAACCCTCGATGATCAAGGTGCTGTCCCGACGTCGGTTCCTCACTGCGGTTTTCGTATGAAAAAGCTGAGGATCCGGTATCGGGAAGTACTCCATGTTTTACGAGGGCTTGATGTTAATAAAGCTAGTGGGCCTGACGGAATACCTGCCCTGGTACTGCAAAGGTGCGCTGCAGAAATAGCTCCAATTTTGATGAAGCTTTTTAAACTGTCCCTGAAGACTGGCTCTGTGCCCTCTGGTTGGAAAAAAGCGGTTATCCATCCTATTCCAAAGAAGGGTGACCGCTCCAACCCGGCCAACTACCGCCCCATAGCGATCACATCAGTTCTGTCTAAGGTGATGGAACGTGTGATCAACGACAAACTGCTCACATACCTCGAGAAGAACAAAATTATTAACGACCGTCAATACGGATTCCGGCGGAACCGCTCGTGCGGTGATCTTCTCGCGTATGTGACGCATGTTTGGGGGCGATGCCTGGAACGTTTCGGTGAGACCCAAACGGTTGCACTGGACATCTCCAAGGCCTTTGACCGGTTTTGGCACCGAGGACTTGTCAACAAACTGCATTATTACGGACTTCCCGCATCCTTGTGTACGTGGATTGCCGATTTCTTGAGGGAGAGGTCGATTCAGACGGTAGTCGATGGTTTCACCTCTTCCTCACACTCGATAAATGCTGGCGTCCCACAGGGATCGGTTCTGTCTCCGATTTTGTTTTTGTTGCACATCAACGACCTTTTGTCATGTGCACCAATTCATTGTTACGCGGATGACAATACAGTTCATGATAGCTTTTTGTTTCACAAGCCCCCAAAGGGCTCACAAACTCCAACAGCTCGTAAGGCTTTGAAGCAAAGAATGGACGGTTACCTCGAGAGTGTTTTCTCTTGGGGTAAAAATAATCTCGTTGAATTTAATGTTTCAAAGACCCAATCTTGTCTGATTACGTCTAAAAGGGATCGAAATGAAAATCTAGTCTCTTTCAACGGAAGCAATCTTCCGAACAGGCCCTCCATTGATATGCTTGGTGTAACCCTAAGTGACCAGCTCAGGTATGGGGGCTCCATCGAAGCCAGAGTAAAGTTAGCCTCCCAAAAACTGGGCGTACTGTACAGGGCCCGCAGATACTTTAATAGTACACAACTGCTAACCCTGTACAAATCGCAAGTGCGCCCCACGGTTGAATTTGGCAGCCACCTCTGGTCTGGAGCTCCAAAATACCTGAAAAATACCCTCGACTCTGTGCAGAAACGGGCGGTCCGTTTGATAGATTCTCCCATCTTAACAGACGGATTGCAATCTTTAGAGCACAGGCGTCGGGTGGGAATGCTATCCTTGTTCTACCGGTATTACAATGGAAGATGCTCCGAGGAACTAGCATCATTGATCCCTTCGGCACCGGTGCATAGTCGGGAAACACGCCAAACGCGTGCCCAACATTTGTACACAGTTGACATTTGTCACATGAGAACGGGTCGTTTCTTCGACTCGTTCTTGTGTTCAACAGCTCGGCTGTGGAATGATTTGCCGGCCTCTGTGTTTCCTCCTTCCTACAACATGGGTCTCTTCAAGACCAATGTTCATTCCTTCCTCTCCTCAAAAAGACCCCCCACACAGCATCCCAGATGACATAGACCCTGAGGGAAATTATTTTCCTCAGGGCCTCCTGTGTGGAGTTAATGTAAAAAAAAAAAAAAAAATTTCACAATTTATTCATTTAAAATAATATATAGTATATTTGCGGCACGTTCCAGAGTGGAAGATACTCTCAGTATCGCCCTGGTGTAAGACCACCATTCAGAATTGAAACGTTGCTTGAAATGGCTTCTGCCGTGTTTGGTGACCAGATCTGAATAGCCAGGTACTTCCCCACCTTCCTATTCCCTATCTCCTTCCCCTCCCCACTAGCCAAGGCCAAGAGTCGTTTGGCTGGACAAACCCGGAGGGCTCCGCCCACCATAATACGTTACGGATAAGAACGGCCTGAGAATGGCCACGTGAAGCGATATCCGATGGATTATCAACCGATGATGCTTGACGCCGATGATTAGATGCGATAACTGTCAAGAGCGATAATTGGTCGGTGTAACGATTCCCGTGACGAGTATCATCGGGTGAATCATCCGGTGGCCTCCACTTCCATCCCAATACCCTGAGAGTAAGAAAATGATCAACATTCTTGAAGATTACATCAGTGAGATAGTAGCCCGGCGGTAAGTTTCGGTAGGCGCGAAGTTTTGGTTTGCTACAATCCGACTTCTGCAGTTCAAGTTGACCTCGTTTGGTATGTTCGATAACTTCGGATTGCGTTTGTTGAGCTTGTTCCACACTGGAACAGCCGACGACGATTGAATCGATATTTGAATCCGAAGTAATCGCGTATCGTGTGAGTGATAATTCGTAACCATTATTTTCTGTCAACGATCTGACAATACGGTAGGACAGAATAAAGGCAGAGATATCAGAAGTCACAGGGTGTAATGGGTAATCCGGGGTAGATTCCGATAATTGATGACGCCAAAATATTCTTTGGAACGCGTGATTTGGCTCTTGTGGGCATATTTGGCGATACATTTGCCGTACTTCAGCAATGAACACCACAGATGGCGAACGAAAGTTTTGCAGAAGTTCAGCAATGTTTGTTTGAAGCTTGGGAACGATAAGGAAGGCATCATTTGACGATGATTCATTCACCTCCGTCACCGAGGCATCGAAGACAATTCGCAAAGTAGTGGTAACGGTGCCCGGACGAAGAATGCAATGACGAAGTATGTGATGCATTTCCTTGAGTAAATCTTTTCCAGGAACACGTGTCATGTGACCACTGTGCAAGTAGTCAGTCATGAAAGCGAAGTACGGTTCACGTAAACTGAGCTTTACTGTCGGTTTACGTTCGATTGAAAGGATGATGCGCGAAGAGACTTCGCGCGAACCTGGGAAAGCGATATCCTTATCCTTTTCGCCAAAAGGTAAGGCTACGATGAATTGTCCCGAAGGGTCACGTGAGTGATTAGTGTGATGGACCTGCTTATCACGTTGTTCTTCAGGAGTGAGATATGAAGACTGAGGGAATGTGTCAAACTCTCTCAGTTTCTTGACCTTTTCAGAAAGACGGTACTGGTTGGTTTCGATAAATTGACTAGAAAAGTCACGTGAGCGATAAATGCGATACACTTGGTCATGACGTTGTTTAGTGGGCTGTGAAGACTGAGGAAATATGTCCAACTCCCTCAGTCTCTTGACTTCTTCTGGAAGACGATACTGGTTGGTTTCGATGAAGGAGTTTGTTTGACGATCGGTAGTAAAACCAACCGAATCCAGAGGAAGCCAACCGAATGGTGAATTGATAGCTGAAGGCTGGTGAAGATCACCCGTTAATTGGGGTCTCGATAAAGATGGCAAGATCTCAACATCTCGAAGTAGGTCAGTCGCTCCTGTGTCAGTTGTCAGTTTGTGACAGTCAGAGTCGGCATGAAGTATGTCTTGGAACAGATGACAAGATAACTGGTCGAATTGAATCGTTGGCGATGGAAGTAACTTCGTGTTGAAGGTAGTTTGTCCCTTAACATTGACATTGAAATTAGTGACGCCTGACGCGGTTGTAGAAGATTGGCCTAAGCCACGGATTTTCTGAGAGCTGACTGGACGCTCGGCAGTGCGATTGGATATGAAGTGTGCTTGACTGTCTGAATCGGTCAACCCACGAAACGTTTGAAAACTGCCGGAGGGATCACGATTGCTAATATGAGCAGTAGGCAAACGTACAATGGATCTGTCACCGAAGTTAGCGAGGAAAAGAACTGGAGGATCTGAAATAGAAGCTCCTTGAATGGCCAACGTGGTAGGTCGTTGGTACTCCCCTTCAGCAGAAATGTTGTCTTGTTGAAGAAGAGTGTGGTGCTTACGATGACATTTCTGACAATCAAACACAGATTTGCAATTCGTGAGAGAATGAGAAGGTGTGAGACAATTCAGGCACCAACGGTGTCCCTTGGCGAATTGAGCACGTTCCTGAACTGATTTGAGTGCAAATGATTTGCACTTAGCGATAGGGTGAATACCCTTGCAAAACGCGCACTTTGAAGTGAAAGCAGAAATTTTGTCTTCCCTATGAAGAAGAGTGTGGTGATTACGATGACATTTCTGACAATCAAACACAGATAGCGTGAGACAATTCAGACACCAACGGTGTGCCTTGGCGAATTGAGCACGTTCCTGAACCGATTTGAGTGCAAATGATTTGCACTTAGCGATATGGTGAATACCCTTGCAAAACGCGCACTTTGAAGTGAACGCAGTCAAGGACCCTTTGATTTCAGGTTTTGCCTTATTCATGACACAAGTAAATGATGACGTTTGTTTTATGACAGCTTGATCATGAAATGTTGAAAAGTTTTGGTTTGGTACGATAATGTTCGTGGGCTCCGATTCGAAAGATTGATTCGTTAATTCCTTGTGAATTACGACGATTTTGAAATAAACATTATCAAAAGCTTCGCGAACTTGATTTTCAATGTCCTTGTTTGCCTCATCTAAAGCTAAGATGTCAGCGTGAACGGTTTCAAAATCATTAACAATTTTTTGCAACTTCGTATAATACGCTAAAAATAATGGGTAATTGGTTGCATCTTGCAAAACGCTTTGACCGACCTCATACACCTTGTTTATTCTGCTAATGGCAACGTTCCGTCTTCTACGCAAGCCTTGTAAAGTACTAGCCATTTTTTTTTTTTTAAATAAACAAATGTACTAACGAATTAATCAGGAAAACGTTATGAATTAAAAAATAGAATTCGATATAATTTAAATGCCCGGTAGGTCGTTAATTAATTAAGAACTACGTAAACTAATTCTACGATTCACTGTTTGAATTCGTTCTTCGAAATGACATTTCAATTTTCGTAACACTTCATAGCATTCTTTCGTTTTGCCAAAGAAATAATTTATTATACGAATTTATTATCTAAAGGTTCGCTGGTCTCGGCACCAAAAATGATCATGCACGGGGCATGGGGATGAGGGTAACCTTGCGGATACCCTTGCTAAGACGCTTATGGATTTCGTTGGGTTATGCCCAACCACCAAACAAGAAAGGTATATCACAATTAAGTAGTACTCACAGTTGGTCTTCTAGCTTGGTGACAGTCATAGATGTCCATAAGCGCTCGATATTGTTCTATTTGATAAATAGACGATAGAAATCTGAGTCACGTCAAGTTCACACAAAGTATACGATGAAAACGATAAGGTTTACACTTAATGCAACGATATGATGGATAACACTTCGGCGTGGTGCGAAAATGTCACTATACGATCGGTGGTTAGCAACGGACTGACTTGTTGACGATAAAGCGCTTGTCACTTGTTGACTTGGTAGTTAGGCACCCTTTTTGTGCGGAATTTCCAAGTCTGGGTTCCTGCCGATCTCGTATGACAATCGGAGCACAAAACGAAAGAAATCCATCGGCGTTATGAAACACCCGACATAAATACTCACTTTGCGTGACAATAAAGATAAATCTAACTGTTTGAATAAGAAATATTGCGTATTACCAGACGGTCGGCGTAGTGCAGCGGTAAGGCGCCTGACTAGCATTCCGAAGGTCGCGGGATCGAATCCCGGCGTGGCAAATAAATTTTATTTGATTAATTTGTGTATTTCACAATTTATTCATTTAAAATAATATATAGCATATTTGCGGCACGTTCCAAAGTGGGCGATACTCTCAGTATCGCCCTGGTGTAAGACCACCATTCAGAATTGAAACGTTGCTTGAAATGGCTTCTGCCATGTTTGGTGACCAGATCTGAATAGCCAGGTACTTCCCCACCTTCCTATTCCCTATCTCCTTCCCATCCCCACTACCTACAGCCTCACAACATACCCCAATTGGGGATTCCATAGTCCCACTGGCTCCAGACGGGAGCAGTTGGGACTCTTGTGTGGTATCCATGTAAAAAAAAGCGGCGTAATTCATAAATAATAAAATATTTTTCACAGAGTCAACAGTTATTGAGTTATAATAAAAATCCTGGAAAAACTCTTTTTTTTCATGTTCTTTAGCTAGGCCTCTGCGGCCTCTGTGTGGGAGCACCGCCTGGAGAATGCACTCATACTCTCGGCGCTCAAGAGAGGCCAGCGAGTCCCCTTGCTGGCGCTTTCGGGTGCTTATAGAACAGTTGCTTCGGACGCTTTGCCAGTCTTGGCCGGCATTTTGCCAATTGATCTTGAAATCAGGGAAGTGCTAACAAAGAAGAGCCTGACAAAAGGAAGACCCGCTACACACCTAGGTGTTGAACTAATACCAGGTGGGGCAGTGTCTCTCCCAGGTCTTCTTAGAGAGATGCGAGAAAGAACACTGAGAGAATGGCAAGAGCGATGGGACAGGTCGAATACGGGAAGATGGACTTACTCCTTCTTCCCGTCAGTTAAACTCAAAATGGAAGGGGCACACATTGTAAGGGATCACCATGTGACCCAATTACTGTCCGGGCATGGGGAGTTTAGGGGGAGATTGCACAGTCTCTCTCTATCCCCCCATCCAAACTGCGCGTGTGGCAATACGGACCAAACAGCCGAGCACATTCTGTGGCATTGTGAGATTATGACGGATGCTCGAGAGGAAATGTTGGATGGTTTACAAGTGACCACGAGACCAGTATGGAACGCTGATCTCGTCTCGAATAAGGTGAACTTCGAGTGCCTGCGGAAGTTTACAAAGGTTTGGGTTGAGAGATGGCCTGATCTTAGAGTCGCTGACCAGCTGTAAAATCATTGTGAGTTTCAGATGCCTGGTGTATTTGCTCCTGATGACCACTGACTTTTCTTTCTCATCTCTTTTATTACCATTGCTCTGATTTTTTTGGTTTTCTATATCTTTATCTTCACTGCCTTTATGTTTCCTTAGATTTTAAACCCAAGCGGAGTTGAAAATATTTTGTTTTTACTGCGATAAATTCCTGGTGGTTTAAAATCTTTATGTACTTCATGTAGTTCTGCTTTTTCTCCCATTTCAGACTTCGATGTGCCGAATTGAGAGCGAAGGTCCTGATGACTCCTTCGCTCAAAACAAATTGATACATTTCTGTTATTGCTGACCAAATTAAAAACATGGTATATAATATATTCTGCTACTAGTAACCAACTGTTATTCTTCACTAAGTATTATGTTCTCTTATTTTTAGTTTTCCTTTTTTTTTGCAATTTTTTTTCTGTTTTAGCGATTCAGCAATAAGCTCCGACCCTTGTGGCTGAAACTGAACTGTAAATGTTCTGTAATGTCAACTTCCCCATTTTGGGGGTGAGTTAGACCTCGCTCCTGGATACATTGGCGTAAAAAAAAAATTTCGGAATGGAATCCTCACAACTCATCTGCGCCTCCCCCAGCGACATGTGTGGGCCTGAGGTTTGGCTGGGCGAACTCAGCATCCTTCCGCCCTGCCTCCGGCAACTCGACGCTTCCATCCTTAGGGTCTTCGGGTACGTTCCCCTACTTCCCTCTTACTATCGTCAAGGCACAACCGAGAAACCGGCTAAAGGGTGCGGATGTTGAGATTCATTCACGGCAGACCGATCACCATACACATTCTGGCTGGTACTGCCAGATGACGAGAGAGGTATCCCACCCGACACAAGCGTTCTTCATATCACAATACTTGTTTTCATTATCTTTTCTTGCAGATGCTTGCAACATACGCAAGATGCCATTACCCTGCGAGCAGCCGCCTTTTATGTTTTTCTCTTATCTTTTTTTTTAATTTGTTTATCCCTGACTTGCTTTATATTTTTTGCATTTTGTATATTATGTAAGCACTTGCATACTGCTTCCTAACACTGTATGCAGGGACACTGGAGGTCTAGATTCGTTCAAACTTAAATGTAGATTCGTTCTTTCAAAAAAATTAGAGTCCTTGCGAGAGCCTTGAAGGAGTAACCATCTGTTACTTATACCAGGGCGGGTAAGTGGTGGATACCTCCACTGTTCTTTAGCTAGGGGCGCGGAAACCGACCCTCGCGCTTGGCTTTCCTGAAAACATGCACCTCTCAATAGGACTGCCGGGCGTACCCGTGACACACTCGCTCCCTACCAGCAACAATGTTAAAATTGAGTTATTATTTATGTACATTAAACAGTTTGAGTAGGCATATCGCCTACATGTAATTATTTTATTTTCCCCTCTGATTTTCCCCAATGAAAGAGGTAATGTATATATTTATATTTATTAGCTACTAACCTGTACATATAAAGCACTTGCATACTGCTCGTTAACACCGTATGCGGGGACATTGGGGGTCTAGCTTTGTTCAAATTAAATGTAGAGACGTTCAAATAAAAAAAATTAGCTTCCTTGTGAGAGCCCTGAAGGAGTAACCATAAGTTACTTATACCGGGGTGGGTATGCGGTTGGAAACCTCCAGTGTTCTTTAGCTAAAACTCAAATCCCAACCATATTTTTGTTGGCGAAACTCGGATCACCCCACGACACATAAACGAGGAAAAAAATCAGAACTGCACCAGAATTTATATATATTTTTTTTTTTTTTTTTTTTTTTTTTTTTTTTTTTTTTTTTTTTTTTTTTTTTTTTTATATATCAAACGTTTATTGATTATAGCATATAAAATATAATGTACATTTAGATGATGTGTTAATTTGCTTACATGTTCATATTCAAATATGTTAATACCACTCTTCCATGGAAGCGTTAGCTTGTGTCTGGAAGAGTAGTGTACATTTTTTAATGCTATATTTAAGTTCTTAAATTACAATGTGAATGTAAAAAACAATAAGTTGTAAGTTCGGTGATATGTAATTATAAGTATTTATCTACTATCAAAACAATTTTACTATTTCAAACAATTTTACTATCAACAAACTGCCTAATGACTAGACATATTCTTAAATGTTAAACAAAGGCTTCATACAAATACGGATAAACTGACAATTTCGAATCGAACTTCTACCTTTAATATGAAATGATAATCAACAAAAGGGTAAAGTTCGGTTTATGGGCGAAATTCCTAAAAAATAAAACTAGTTATTTTTGTACTAATTTGGGGTCGGGGAATCCGAATCTGAAAGTATTAGGCGGCGGCAAGCAATATTAACTGAATTACACGACTTTAAAATTTTTTATACGCATACAGGAAAATAGCCATTTTGGAAGCATTCTGATTCCTAGAAAATCAAACTAGTTATTTTTATACTAACTATGGGCCGGGGAATCCGAATCTGAAAGAATTAAGCGGCGGCAAGCAATATTAACTGAATTACACGACTTTAAAATTTTCTATACACACACACATGAAAATAGTCACTTCGGAAGCATTTTGACACACGAAGTACGAAGATCATAGAAAAACAAGATAACATAGATGTTTTTACCACACAAAATTAAGTGTTGCCATTAAGCAGTAATATCAATAACGTAAAATAACATGTTTATATTTTAAGTACTTATTTTTTATAAATTTTACTCACTTTTGTATCACAAACCATGTTATATAAACCCAGCGTAGCTGCTAAACTACTTGAAAATAGGGATGTTTTTTTGCCGTGACGCGAGCAGGCGGTATAAAGGGGCACAAACCATGTTACACAAACCTAGCGTTAGGTTAGGTTAGGTTACGCATTTTTAAGACTACGAATTTTCATACTTATGGTTTAAGAATACGGCCGTTGAGATAGTCGTAATTCATCAGGTTAATGTGTTATGTGAGGAATTATCGTGTCGGAAAGTTTTACGTTATTGATTTAGGGATAAATATTTTTGAGAGCTGGTAACACTGCCGGCACATGTTTT
Organism: Limnephilus marmoratus; assembly: GCA_917880885.1. Classification (NCBI taxonomy): domain Eukaryota; kingdom Metazoa; phylum Arthropoda; class Insecta; order Trichoptera; family Limnephilidae; genus Limnephilus; species Limnephilus marmoratus. The sequence continues at coordinate 18,106,681 of OU862906.1, forward strand.
TGTACATTTCTTGTTTTTCTATGATCTTCGTACTTCGTGTGTCAAAATGCTTCCGAAATGAATAAAACAAACTTTGTGAGTTTCACTGGAACTATTTAATAAATGTTAATAGTTATTTAGCATACTTGAAACAATCTGTGTTCTTTGATTTTCCACAAGAAATCCACCACCAGATGCAGATACGTGTGCCGCCTGTGGTTAAATTTAAGGTCAGATTTGGTCAGATTGAATGCTTTGACGTTTGACCTGTCACTTCTATGTCAACTAACACGTCCAGCAGACTTGGGACAATCTGAAAAACCAAAATTTGAAGTTTTAGTTTTAGAAAGAATACATCATTACAAAGTTACTGAGAAAGAGAAATGTTATTTTAACATTCTTTAAACATAATATATGACCGTCTTATTGTACCACTCCTGTATGTGTAAGGTTTTTGAATATGGATGTTCCCCGAACAGCCCTTCTCTGCTATAATAAACTATATTATATTATAATATAGGACATATAGGTATAATCCGAAAGGCCACGATTGGCACGATTTCAAACGGTTGAAATTTTGAATGCATCGGGAAAAAATTCGGTTTATGGGGGATGGTGTGTGTATAGAAAATTTTAAAGTCGTGTAATTCAGTTATTATTGCTTGCCGCCGCCTAATTCTTTCAGATTCGGATTCCCCGGCCCATAGTTAGTATAAAAATAACAAGTTTGATTTTCTAGGAATCAGAATGCTTCCAAAATGGCTATTTTCCTGTATGTGTATAAAAAATTTTAAAGTCGTGTAATTCAGTTAATATTGCTTGCCGCCGCCTAATTCTTTCAGATTCGGATTCCCCGACCCCAAATTAGTATAAAAATAACTAGTTTTATTTTTTAGGAATTTCCCCCATAAACCGAATTTTTTCCCAACAAAACTGATTTCGACAATAAAAACTTTCCTAAAGGAGAACTGAGTTAAAATCGAAAAATGAACACGCTGTATTACAAAGCTCCTTGCCATTTATAAAACAAAACTGAAACGTCATTGATAAAGATACTTAAAACTAATACTAACCGCTCTATTTCAGCACTGCTGCGTATGTATGATCTTTTATCAATAGTTTTAGATATTTTGTTGTAATTTCGTTATTCAAAAACTCACTTGTAATACAATTAAATGCCTTTTGCTTCCGCGTAACACACCACAATAACAAAAACAATGTGAAGTAAACAAACAACATGGCGGCGCGGTATCGTGGATCGGCGTGCTGTGATTGGTCGATTGGTTTTTGGACAATTGGACATTTTAAAAAGCTTGTAATTAATTGTATATGGCTCGTAAAACTATTTTTTATTTATCTAACGATGCGAAATTTTATCCTTAACATGATTGCATTTAAAACTCATTTTCGATAAAATGGTAGTTTGCACAATTAAGAACTCGGGGACGATATGAAAAATTAAAACGCCATACGCGATTGAATATGGCTTACATACACGGCATGGACACGATACACATGCTCCTGGCAAGCTGAAGGCCACTACTGGCATGCTCTGCAGCTTAACCACTCAAACCCAAAAGCTTGTTTTCACGATAATATAACATTACCAGACATATGTATGACGTATGGGGCGTACCTGATTTATTAAAGAATAACACAACAAGTGTCTTGTGAGTTTCTTTCATGGTCCAAATTTTACCTAATAGAGGCCTAAATTTCCAATACAATACTGTGTTTACAAAATCCAAACGGGGTGGATGTAAGTGAGAGTGAGTGCTGGGCTATTGGGTTAAACGGAACATTGTTTCCATTCATATTTGTATGGAAGGCATTTCCAGTTTTCTTTTTTATTCTCCTTTGAATTATCCTGGTGATCCCAATTTGAAACTATTTTTTGTCTGCACTTTCTAGAATGACTACTTCGTAAACACTTGCTCAAAATATTCAGCGTGATATTGTCTAAAATAATGCAATGCAAGAATACCTTGAAGATCTTCTGATTGGGCCCCGTCACGTGTAGCAGGAAGTAGTTGAGCATGGAGGTGATGCCGCCGACCATGGTGGAGTGCCTGAACAGAAGGTGACTTGCGTTGGTCGGTGATTGATTGGTCTCCAGAGTGCGCGTGGTGCCCCTGCCAGGTGCCAGGATGCCAGGATATTGCCAAGTGCGCATGGAGTTCAGACTTGCCATTCATTGTTTTCACTAAAGAACAAGGACAATAGTTACAAAACTGCACCAGAAAGCTCTGCCTCAAAACGGGAATGCCTCCCAAAGAGATAGGCATAGTAAAAACCATAGTAATATTAAATTTGTTATTAAGATAAATCAATTTAGAAGGCAATTTGGCAGGCGGGTATGGGTACCGCCGGTGTGGGAAACATTTCATGGATAGCTAAAATCTCTGCCACAGGTCGTACGTTTGGTGACCTAGCAGGGGTGCCGGGATTTGTGAGGTTTTTTCATGCCTTGGCTGCGGATGCACTTGCCCACTAACTCCAGGGAGGGTTCAGTTGAGGAAGCCCTTTGTACATTACACTTGACCTCTCTAGCCGGACTCTCTTGACCCATCGCCTTGCACCAGTGGGAGAGATGGATTCATACTTCCATCATTCCAACACAATAAACCCTAGATTTCTACTAACTCCTACCCTTTTCCTTCCCAGAACTTACTCTCCTTAAAAGGACCCTGCGCACAGTATCCCCAAAGATGACGTAAGCTCTGAGGGAAATAATTTGGGTGAAATGCAGATCCCGCCAAATGTGGAGGATTTTAATAAAAATTCACATTCTTTTTTTTTTTTTTTTTTTTTTTTTTTTTTTTATTTCATACATTTTTTGAAAGTACACTTTTATATTTTTTTCTTGATTACCATACTAGGCTAATGCCCGTGTTAAGGTAATCATACATGATATAAGTTATACAGTGTGAGAGCTAGAACAGAATATAGGTTTGAAATAGAAATTATAAGATATTAGAAACAAGAGAAAGAAAAAAGATAAAAATATTTAAGGTAAAATATAACAAGATATATGTATACGTAAGCACATACACATACAAATGCATATACATACACAAATATATATATATACACATATAACTACATATAAATACTTACAAACATACATATACATAAACATACATTATATAAAGGATTATAAAAAAGAAAATGTTTTAAAGAAGTAAAAAATAAAATACTATAAAATATAAATTACTAAGAAGTAAGATTTGAATATGTTAATCTATAATTTTTTTTTTATGAGAGCTAAAATTTGTTCATTCAGAGGTTTGTCAAGGTAGGTAAATAATCGTATACAAGAGTATATATATCAATGACGTTACATACTATATTAGACGAGGGGTAGAAATCTCAAAGTGGGAAGACAATCGCAAGACAATTGTACCGGTCTCGATATCTAGTACTTTAGTACTAAACTGCTACGCGTCGAGTAAGGTTGCGTCTTACCAGTACTTACCAGTAAGTAGATTGCATTTTAAAAAGTGTCAAAATGCCCTCCTGTGTGATGAGAAAATGTTTCAATTACACTGCAAATAATAGTAAAGGCGAAGGAATAACACTTCATTTGTAAGTACACGCAAATTACTTAATATTATCGATTATTATAAATATTACAATTAATTTTCATGTTTCCCGCTCGCGGTTTTACACGTCATTACGAGACAGAGAACGTTGCATCAAAAAGTAACGAGCATAACAAAGACAACCTGCTAACAGTAGGTCGGTTCACATAGCGTCCCGCACAAGTTTTCTTCTATTGGGAAAGATGGGGTAAAACGTACACAGGGTAAATCGTTAATTAATTTAATTATGTATGAATTGTCATAACTCATAACGCTCGAACCGAGCTTCCTTGCTGACAATGACAAGACACTATAATTTAATATACCTAAACACGCTAGTTTTGTTAAGCTTGTGATGGTTCACCCCCCCCCCCTAATGAAAACTTTATAATATTTCTTCTTCTCGTGCGTTCAGATCTTCGGTTGGTAGATCTTCCTCTCGTACCTACTGAATGATTCGCCATTAATGTTTTGAATCATGACTTATTTTTCCCACCCCTGTGACTGAACACAGTAAAAGGTAGTTTTCCGGGAAATTCTTACAATAAACCCTTTTCTCCACGTTGTGTGATTTTTTTTTTCGGAGCTCCTAGAACATCTAGGATAGGTATTTAATGTATTTCGTGGTAACTTTTGGTTCTTTCAGGTAAGGTGTGAAGGAATTACTCTGCATCTCTTAGACGTCTGAAGGACACGCCCTGTCTAAACTATCCTAAATTTGTCTCACATAATGAGCACTGTTGTTATTACTCTCGCTAGGCTATAAAATTGATCTCTCCCCCTCTACGTCCTAATAAGTTTTAATGTACGTACCAGGAATGTTTCATTTCATGTGGATAATTGGCGAATTCTCTGCACCGCTCTCCATGGCTAGATGCTATACATAATCGTGATAATATGTTCTGTTGTTAGTAAACACAAACTTATACCTAAGATGGAAGTATAAGGACGGGATAGAGGATAAAATGGATGTGATGTGGAAGGAATTTTTTGCAAGCAAATACTGGCTCCTCCACTTGACCAAGTTGACTAGGTGGTCAGCTCTCAGAACACGACCCTCCGACCAATGCATGATGAGGCTATACCCATGGCACCCGGAAAATCTCTTGACGATAAACCAGATACCCGGACCCCGCCATAACAGAAGAAGAACGGCATGCCTTCAAACCTTTCCCAGACAACTCCAGTATCGAACACCTCCGGAACTACTTTACTGGCTCTAGAAGGGGTAATCTATTTCGTCCCTTATCAAGACTCTACTCACGGTACAAAGTGGCGTAAGCTTGTGACAGGCAGATCCTTCTCCCACGTGACCGACCTAGCGTTACAGACCACCTCTGGAAACCGACTTATCCCCACCCTTGTAAGAGATACGTTTGCTTCCAGGTCGATAGGATTAAAAAATGTGATGATGCTGCAGGAATCTCTCCACAAGAGCCATGCCTATGCCTCCATCCACACTACCTTGCCGGTAACTCGAGATGCTTTTGGTCAAGACGCCTCCGTCAGCGAACCATGTCCTTTCATACTGATGGCTTCTCATATCATACGACCTGTTGCGCCCATTCGCTCGACATAGTTCCGCGAAAGGGAATTGCTTCCAGCACCTCGCGAGACCCGATCAGTCTATGGTGAGCATCCTCCAACATGACAATGCAGAAAGACCCTTACCGGGGGACCACCAATTTGTGTGTATGTGTGGCCTCGGTGACGTCATTACATTGCCCAGTCCTAAAGATTTAAAAAAGCGTAATTCAACAAGTAGGAATTCATCAGAGTACCTGTTAGTTTTATCTGTTTCATATTTTATATCGTGATTCTGCTCTTCTGCTCCCTTGACTAAAGATGTTCGGCTGCTCGCCCTTCAGTAATCGCCTTCAATTTGATATGTCGTACTCTCGAGACGCTCCCCATTTGGTTGACTGTATTCTCTATGTCAGGTTCATTTTTTGTGTCAGCTCGGCATCAGCCGTGTGCCGAGAAAAGGTCACTGTCCAGGGTGGTAACTGGTAACATCTGCGAAATACGCCTAGTACCTATTCTGGGATAAATAGTACATCAATTTACTCGATACAGACACTCATGCAATTAACTGTCCAAGATTCGCGTTCTATTCACGTCACTCTGCAAACAAGTACATGTAATTCAATTATAGATTTCTAGGTTCCGGTACCGGGAATCGAACCCGAGCCCCCTGGGTGAGAGCCAGGTATCCTTTACGCTGGTTCCGCACGTGTCAACCCCTTTTGGTCTAGCTCGGCATCAGTTCATTCAACGCTGGTACAGTTAAATAATACAGGGTCAGCGTCCTCTTCACTCCATCCTGCAATCAGTGAGGTCCTGTAATATAGGTTAAAGTTATTTGACTTACCAAGAACATGGTTGCTAAAACCGCGACTCCCGGTAGGGTAAACGCAACTCCGCGTCTTAATCACGCGTCCTCCCTATAAATGATCAAACTCCCTACTTGCTTTCCTTATCATCGTACAAGGTCTTAATGTAGGTACTGTAATTTTAAACCCCTTTTTCCTAAACTGCATTGTGGGAAGTTTTTCTCTCACGTCCTGCGGCTACTTACCAGAATATTGCACAATTGTAACTACTAACCCCCCCCCCCCTAACTATACACGGTAACGTCAGACCTACTTATATTTAAAAGCCTCCTTTCAAAACTGCATTTCTAGCTTTCGACTGACTGTACAATTATTATCTAGACTCAAATTATCTTGGCTAAACTTCTCAACCCAATTAACACCATTTTTCCACTATTTTTATTATTATCATTATTTTATTCGTTGCACTGTCCTTAAATGAAGGATGGAATGTTTTCTACGGGATTATTATTATGATCCGGGACCATTGTCGTTACTCAAGATAAATATTTATTATTATATTTTTGTCTCTACATAATGAATGATAAGTTGCAATTATTATTTATGTAACCAATCTATTATGTGATTACATTTCAATGTAGGCCTGTTTACGAGAATTATAAGTCGACTAAAAATTTACGGCCTCCACACTGCTAGTCCAGTGGCGGATTATTGGGAAAACCTATATTATAACCGTTTTATATTCTTCACTTATCTAGTGTTCGTATTTAGGGTTTTCAGTTGACATCCCTTTTTGTACTTATGTAATTTTAAAACCACTGTAAGCATTAACACTGAGTCTGTATTTTTTTTTTATTATTATCTCGCAGATCTCGTTCAATAAGGATATTATTGTTATTATTATTAATTATGACAGGAGTCCAATACTTTAATAAGTCTCTATTCCCAAATTTAAATGTTTATCGCGCGGCAATCGCGAATTTTAACAACGATTATCTTTATTAAGTAGCACAACACCGAACGCAAAATCTTCACTGAAGTTAGTTTTAATAAACACTTCTCGTTTTCGCTAAGTCCACAGCGAGCCACAACACTCTTTCGTTTTCGCTAAGTCCAGAGTGGAACACTACACTATTGTATAGTCCCGCGCGTATAATCCCCGTTTTTGTCCCTTCGAAATTTCACGTCCAGCCCCTTTGACGATTCGAAAATGTCTCCCCAATCTACCCTCTTTCCATCTCGCACGTCCAATGTCAAACCTACCTTCCAACGTTTTTTACATTAATTTATCCCTCATAAATTCTCACAGTTATGCGAACTGCACTTCAGGAAAAATACTTGAATTTGCACATAATTTAAAATTCTGACAGGACATTAATTTTTATTAGTTTCACTAATTACTTTCTTGAATCTCGTACACGTAAAATCAAGAGATAAATTCAGCTTTAATGTATCGATCTTGACAACCCACTTAAATACAAGGGATCGAACACATTTTTCATCTGCGTTATCTAAATAACCCAAAATTCAATCCGAAACCTTAGCTTTTCTAACCTATTCCTTGCAAAACTCCCGACCCTAGATTTGAAACCAATCGTTGCCGACTCCGTTCTCTTTCCTACAAATGCGATTTATGACTCATGATTTATGACTCTTCCTTCCACTTAAAATAACTATTCCCTAAAACGTGGGACAATATTTTGTTCTAAATCCACCAAGAGGCATCAGATCTCGCTCTTTCCTGTGATTGATGGGACGCCCCTAATATGGTTCGATACTTATTCTGATTTGTTGAATGCTTTCGTTACCCCAGTAGATAAATCCTTCTTCGAAAAGCCAGCCCCAATTGCTTCAGACCCCTTTAATTCCGCTTTCAGTAATATTTGTTATTTAAAAATAAAATTTATTCGCCAACCATCTGACAAAGCAGGTTCATCACAGCCTCCCTATAGAAATTATCTCCAGTGTCAAAACACGCTATTAGTGGTTGGTCAGTGGAGTCATTTCTAAATACAGGTTTTGGTTTGTTTCCCCCTCCCCTCCGTGTTTTCTCTTTCCCAAAATTTGTCGTACCTAAATTTTGTGTATCCCTATCCCTCGCAGGTTAACTGTCCGTTCTACCCCCTTCTCCTCCTCCGTTTTTCTTTCAACAATTTAACTTTATACAAACGTTCCACTGTCCCACATCCCGACGGTTACTGTATTTAATTAATTTATTTATTTTCTTTAAAATAACGCTTGAGCGTCTTACCAATTCGGCCCTGCCTCCATCGGTCTTACCTACTTATGCCTCGCCCTTACATCTGTTTACGCCCGCCGACCATTCCTGTAACCATTTTTTTTTGCCTGCATTCTTCGCTATTCCGACATAGGGTAGTGTATTTTTTTGTTAATGTCTGTTATCTGTTATCTTAATTTTTTGTTATCTCGTGCGCAATTTTACGAGTATGACCGACCCTTTCTTTGTTTCTTGTCATAAAACAACAAAATCTGGTGTGCTGATTAAAACTAAACTATCTCTTTTGTTTCATATTTGTTTTATTTAATGAATTCTTGTTATCTTGATATTAAACACGTCATTTCAAAACAATTTATCCCCTCTTTTTTTTCCTTCAATTGTTTCTGTCCTTCGTTAGGCTATCTCTACGGTCTCCCTTCAAAATAAACGAACCTTTTTTCCCATTGATAAACTTAGAAAAGACATTATTACCTGTCAATATAATTTTTTTGTTTTTGTCGTGCGCTAGACCGTCTCCATTCAATATAACAATTAGTGTATGAACAGGACTACTCAATGTTGGCCCGATTGCATCATTGTTTCTACTGGTTTGTTGTCCGGTCACCCCAGTTTAAAGAATTTTCAAACCTTATTGTAGGTCAACTAACCAAAATTATACTCGCTACGGTGAATCGATATTAAAATGGATCATCGAAGAACTATCTCCCATAATACATGACACACTTTCTCGTTGCTTCTTATCGAAGGTTGGATACCACTCACTACCCTACTGATTATGTTCAAAAATTTATTTTAATTGACGTACGGCGCAACTCTCACTGATTCCCAACCCCTTTGATTCAAAATCTCTCCTAATAGTTTAGTGTGACCCGAACATGTCTAAATCCACTAAAGGCTTTTTGCTGATTACGTTTCCTCCCTAAGCCTAAAAAAATCCTTTTATCGCCTTTAAACATGAATTTGTTCTAACCTAACCATGCTTGAATTTAATAACCAACCGATTGGTTCCGCCCCCTCCCTAAGCCATAAAAACTCCTTTTTCCTTTAACATGATTTTTTGTTCTAAACTAAATACGTGGAATGTAGTAACCATTTGGTTGGTCTCATCCCCTCCCTAACCCACTAAAATCCCGTTTCATAAAATTTAATTGTTTGACCTTCACACAGAAACACATATGTATGTATACGCGTCCTCATACACATACGAGTATATTCCTAATTATTCCGCGCGAACATAATTTCACTTGCTCTTATTTGTTTTATTCATTTATTTATTTCGCGCTTACCTATTTATCTTTACGTTTACCTACTCGTTAGTTTTATTAATGTTTTATTCTATTCAGTTTTACATTAATTGCATACCGCATTATTTCCGTACCTACTTGGTTCTTGGTTTAATGACCTACTTATAGCTCCTTTGTGTGGGGTTTTCAAATTTGTCCTACCCTTTTTTTTGTGTCGTAAAATTTTAACTAAAGTTTGTTTATCTTGTCCCGGGTCATTAACCGTAGTATTTTTTTCGCCCCGGGTTGTTGCATTCCTGACCTAGTTACGATAGTCGAACGTAAGGTCATAAATCTTCGATCTTTATGATGTGTTCACTGTACCTTTTTTTGTTGCATCCCGTTTTTTTTCCTTCTCTGCACCCTAACTTGAAAGGCAATTACCTACATTTAAACCGTTGGGGTCGTAAATCTTTGCTAATGGTTTTGTTTATAAATCCATCTAAGAGGCAATGACCTACATCTGCAGATTTAAAACTCCTGGCTACTGATTTGTTTAAATACATTTTTGTTTTTTTTTTCTATTCTTGCCTACTTATTTTTTTTTTGAAAGCTTTTCTTCCCACGTAATAATTCGTAACTGTCTTTCAAATTGCACTAAGATACATAGAAATTCCTCCAGCTTTTAAAACCTTTCCTCCTGGTCTCGCGGTAACACTTGTGATGGTTCACCCCCCCCCCCCTAATGAAAACTTTATAATATTTCTTCTTCTCGTGCGTTCAGATCTTCGGTTGGTAGATCTTCCTCTCGTACCTACTGAATGATTCGCCATTAATGTTTTGAATCATGACTTATTTTTCCCACCCCTGTGACTGAACACAGTAAAAGGTAGTTTTCCGGGAAATTCTTACAATAAACCCTTTTCTCCACGTTGTGTGATTTTTTTTTTCGGAGCTCCTAGAACATCTAGGATAGGTATTTAATGTATTTCGTGGTAACTTTTGGTTCTTTCAGGTAAGGTGTGAAGGAATTACTCTGCATCTCTTAGACGTCTGAAGGACACGCCCTGTCTAAACTATCCTAAATTTGTCTCACATAATGAGCACTGTTGTTATTACTCTCGCTAGGCTATAAAATTGATCTCTCCCCCTCTACGTCCTAATAAGTTTTAATGTACGTACCAGGAATGTTTCATTTCATGTGGATAATTGGCGAATTCTCTGCACCGCTCTCCATGGCTAGATGCTATACATAATCGTGATAATATGTTCTGTTGTTAGTAAACACAAACTTATACCTAAGATGGAAGTATAAGGACGGGATAGAGGATAAAATGGATGTGATGTGGAAGGAATTTTTTGCAAGCAAATACTGGCTCCTCCACTTGACCAAGTTGACTAGGTGGTCAGCTCTCAGAACACGACCCTCCGACCAATGCATGATGAGGCTATACCCATGGCACCCGGAAAATCTCTTGACGATAAACCAGATACCCGGACCCCGCCATAACAGAAGAAGAACGGCATGCCTTCAAACCTTTCCCAGACAACTCCAGTATCGAACACCTCCGGAACTACTTTACTGGCTCTAGAAGGGGTAATCTATTTCGTCCCTTATCAAGACTCTACTCACGGTACAAAGTGGCGTAAGCTTGTGACAGGCAGATCCTTCTCCCACGTGACCGACCTAGCGTTACAGACCACCTCTGGAAACCGACTTATCCCCACCCTTGTAAGAGATACGTTTGCTTCCAGGTCGATAGGATTAAAAAATGTGATGATGCTGCAGGAATCTCTCCACAAGAGCCATGCCTATGCCTCCATCCACACTACCTTGCCGGTAACTCGAGATGCTTTTGGTCAAGACGCCTCCGTCAGCGAACCATGTCCTTTCATACTGATGGCTTCTCATATCATACGACCTGTTGCGCCCATTCGCTCGACATAGTTCCGCGAAAGGGAATTGCTTCCAGCACCTCGCGAGACCCGATCAGTCTATGGTGAGCATCCTCCAACATGACAATGCAGAAAGACCCTTACCGGGGGACCACCAATTTGTGTGTATGTGTGGCCTCGGTGACGTCATTACATTGCCCAGTCCTAAAGATTTAAAAAAGCGTAATTCAACAAGTAGGAATTCATCAGAGTACCTGTTAGTTTTATCTGTTTCATATTTTATATCGTGATTCTGCTCTTCTGCTCCCTTGACTAAAGATGTTCGGCTGCTCGCCCTTCAGTAATCGCCTTCAATTTGATATGTCGTACTCTCGAGACGCTCCCCATTTGGTTGACTGTATTCTCTATGTCAGGTTCATTTTTTGTGTCAGCTCGGCATCAGCCGTGTGCCGAGAAAAGGTCACTGTCCAGGGTGGTAACTGGTAACATCTGCGAAATACGCCTAGTACCTATTCTGGGATAAATAGTACATCAATTTACTCGATACAGACACTCATGCAATTAACTGTCCAAGATTCGCGTTCTATTCACGTCACTCTGCAAACAAGTACATGTAATTCAATTATAGATTTCTAGGTTCCGGTACCGGGAATCGAACCCGAGCCCCCTGGGTGAGAGCCAGGTATCCTTTACGCTGGTTCCGCACGTGTCAACCCCTTTTGGTCTAGCTCGGCATCAGTTCATTCAACGCTGGTACAGTTAAATAATACAGGGTCAGCGTCCTCTTCACTCCATCCTGCAATCAGTGAGGTCCTGTAATATAGGTTAAAGTTATTTGACTTACCAAGAACATGGTTGCTAAAACCGCGACTCCCGGTAGGGTAAACGCAACTCCGCGTCTTAATCACGCGTCCTCCCTATAAATGATCAAACTCCCTACTTGCTTTCCTTATCATCGTACAAGGTCTTAATGTAGGTACTGTAATTTTAAACCCCTTTTTCCTAAACTGCATTGTGGGAAGTTTTTCTCTCACGTCCTGCGGCTACTTACCAGAATATTGCACAATTGTAACTACTAACCCCCCCCCCCCCCCTAACTCTACACGGTAACGTCAGACCTACTTATATTTAAAAGCCTCCTTTCAAAACTGCATTTCTAGCTTTCGACTGACTGTACAATTATTATCTAGACTCAAATTATCTTGGCTAAACTTCTCAACCCAATTAACACCATTTTTCCACTATTTTTATTATTATCATTATTTTATTCGTTGCACTGTCCTTAAATGAAGGATGGAATGTTTTCTACGGGATTATTATTATGATCCGGGACCATTGTCGTTACTCAAGATAAATATTTATTGTTATATTTTTGTCTCTACATAATGAATGATAAGTTGCAATTATTATTTATGTAACCAATCTATTATGTGATTACATTTCAATGTAGGCCTGTTTACGAGAATTATAAGTCGACTAAAAATTTACGGCCTCCACACTGCTAGTCCAGTGGCGGATTATTGGGAAAACCTATATTATAACCGTTTTATATTCTTCACTTATCTAGTGTTCGTATTTAGGGTTTTCAGTTGACATCCCTTTTTGTACTTATGTAATTTTAAAACCACTGTAAGCATTAACACTGAGTCTGTATTTTTTTTTATTATTATCTCGCAGATCTCGTTCAATAAGGATATTATTGTTATTATTATTAATTATGACAGGAGTCCAATACTTTAATAAGTCTCTATTCCCAAATTTAAATGTTTATCGCGCGGCAATCGCGAATTTTAACAACGATTATCTTTATTAAGTAGCACAACACCGAACGCAAAATCTTCACTGAAGTTAGTTTTAATAAACACTTCTCGTTTTCGCTAAGTCCACAGCGAGCCACAACACTCTTTCGTTTTCGCTAAGTCCAGAGTGGAACACTACACTATTGTATAGTCCCGCGCGTATAATCCCCGTTTTTGTCCCTTCGAAATTTCACGTCCAGCCCCTTTGACGATTCGAAAATGTCTCCCCAATCTACCCTCTTTCCATCTCGCACGTCCAATGTCAAACCTACCTTCCAACGTTTTTTACATTAATTTATCCCTCATAAATTCTCACAGTTATGCGAACTGCACTTCAGGAAAAATACTTGAATTTGCACATAATTTAAAATTCTGACAGGACATTAATTTTTATTAGTTTCACTAATTACTTTCTTGAATCTCGTACACGTAAAATCAAGAGATAAATTCAGCTTTAATGTATCGATCTTGACAACCCACTTAAATACAAGGGATCGAACACATTTTTCATCTGCGTTATCTAAATAACCCAAAATTCAATCCGAAACCTTAGCTTTTCTAACCTATTCCTTGCAAAACTCCCGACCCTAGATTTGAAACCAATCGTTGCCGACTCCGTTCTCTTTCCTACAAATGCGATTTATGACTCATGATTTATGACTCTTCCTTCCACTTAAAATAACTATTCCCTAAAACGTGGGACAATATTTTGTTCTAAATCCACCAAGAGGCATCAGATCTCGCTCTTTCCTGTGATTGATGGGACGCCCCTAATATGGTTCGATACTTATTCTGATTTGTTGAATGCTTTCGTTACCCCAGTAGATAAATCCTTCTTCGAAAAGCCAGCCCCAATTGCTTCAGACCCCTTTAATTCCGCTTTCAGTAATATTTGTTATTTAAAAATAAAATTTATTCGCCAACCATCTGACAAAGCAGGTTCATCACAAGCTCTATTAATAATTATAATTTACGCTGTGACTTTATAAACGTAAAATGACAATTAATTCAATATAAATTTATTATGACTTATCAAATATGAATTTTAGGTTTCCCCGTGATCAACTACGACGACAGAAATGGACCACTGTTGTTCGCATTCAAAGATGCGAACATGATTGGACACCTTCGCTTTACAGCACAATATGTTCAGTTCATTTCAATAAAGACGATTTACATACCACGGTCAAAGGAAAGCGTTTTATAATGTCGTTGATGAAAATTGTAAATAGATTTGTATACTCATTTGAACCTATGACCTGTACTGTATAATAAAATATGTTTTTAACAATACTACTATAATAGTACCAATATTGTATTACTAATGATAACTCATATAATTATAATAAAAAATATTTGCCCGTGTGTCTTGTTTTACCCGCCTTTACCCTCCCCTGTGCGTAGTGTAACCGAGTGAGAGTATCTTGTTATCTCAGTCACACCCGTGATGTGAAAGCAGTATTCAGCGAAGAAATTAATACGCCGCCCGCTAATGTATCCGTGCCATTCATACATACACATTATTTGATTGTCTATCTTTATCACACAGGAATAAACTTTTGAATTAAAGAAATTATTGAAAATCGCTGAAAACAAAAGAGTGTTCCTTACTTTCCACATTATATTGTGAGTATGTGAGACTATAACGAGTCTATTTATTTTATATAACGTCATTGATATATATAGGTTAGATTAGAATTCAGTGAAGTCAGGTTGGAAAAAGATATTAAGTATGATATTTTATTTAGTTAATTTAATTTTTTTTCTTTTATAATGGTTAGGAAGTCATATATTCTTTAAAGAAATCTCGTCCCCTTTCGAATATCCAATTTTGAACACGAGTAGTAAAAAGAGGTATGGTAATATTTGATTTTATATCGGTGCTCAATGCATTGTAGATTTTGGGGGCAATGAACCAAAATTGTCGGTGAGCGAATGTGGTTCTAGTTTTTGGGACCACGCATCCCAGGTTTGAAGAAAAGCGGGTTTGGGCTTGATGTTGTGGAGCTACCAGTAGGTTATTTTTCCATATGTAGGATAGGCTTGTCTTAGTGAATAGTTGGCGAATGTCTAAGACCCTAAATTTAGTAAATAGCACATTAGAGGGGTGGGTAGGTTGGCATTTAAATATGATTCTCAGTATTAGTTTTTGAACTGTAATTATTGGATTAATGACGGATTCTGTGCAACCACCCCATCCCAAAATACCGTATGTTGCAATGGATTGAAAAAGGGCAAAATATACGCTTCTAAGGGTTTTTAGGTCTAAGATGGATCTAAGAGAGCAGAATATATGGCAGAGCTTATGGAGTCTTTTTACTGTGTCACTTATGTGTGCTTCCCAACGTAGTTGGTCATCTATGATTATGCCTAGATATTTAACTTCCTTAGATGATTTAAGGTTTGGACACGTGCAATTTGTAATAGGTGGGATTCCGGGTGGGTGTGGGTGCATGTTTAGTGAACACGAGTGAATTATTGGTTTAGGGCAGTTGTTGGGAAAATTATGTTTGCGTATGGAAAACGTCATATATTGTGTTTTGTCAATATTGAGTGTAAGGAGATTTGTGTCAAGCCAATGCCTCACTTTTATTAGGCCATTATTAGTTTTGTTAATAACTGCTTGCCATGTTTCATCTTCGAATATTAAGACTGTATCGTCGGCAAATGATAAAATCTTACCTCCAATATCCATGGTACATAGTGTGTTGATGTATAAAAGAAATAGGAGTGGTCCTAGTACACTGCCTTGCGGTACACCGTACGACATGGATAATTTTTTGCTTTTATTTATTTTGTCAGAGTGGATAAGAGTTTGTTGAGTTCGGTTTGTTAAGTAGTTTTCGAACCATGTGTAGGGTATCCCAGTTATTCCGATCTGTTGAAGTTTTTTAAGCAGTAAGGGATGGGAGACCGTATCAAATGCTTTTGAGAGATCAAGGAAAACAGCAAGAGGTTTTCGACCAAGGTCGAGATTAAAGGAAACTATTTTTGTGAGTGCGGCTATTGCATCTGAGGTACTCCTACCTTTGCGGAAACCATATTGGTTGTCCGATAATATTTTGTTATCTTCAAGGAACTTGTAGAGTCTATTCTTCACCGCTTTTTCTATGATTTTAGATATTGTGCTAAGTAAAGATATCGGTCGATAGTTATTTACAGATAGTTTGTCTCCTGATTTGAATATTGGGATTATTGTGGCCTGTTTTAAGGAGTTAGGAAATACACCAGTTTTAAAGCTTAGATTGATTATATGTTTCAGAGGTGAGGCTATATATTTTTGGATATGTTTAATGATTTTTGTTGAAATGTGATCTATACCTACAGAGTTACTGTTTTTAAGGGATGAGATTAGTTCTAAAATTTCTGTATCAGTAGTGGGAGAGAAGTGGAAAGGGTTATAGCTAAGATTAGTGAGGGGTATCTTGTTTGCAAGATCTTTGTCCGAGACGTTGTGTCTGTCTAAAATATTTTTTGCTAAGTTAGATCCAATATTGGAGAAAAATTGATTGAAATGGTCGGAAATTTTTTCGGGGTCGGAATTGACATGTAATATTTGGTCTTCGATGTTAATCTTAACAATGGGTGTATTGGTTTTATTAATATTAGCTATATCTTTAACGATATTCCAAATTTTTTATTATCACCGGTAGCTTCACTGATTTGTTTATGGTAGTAATCTCTTTTAACACTGTCAATTATTTTTTTGCAGTTATTTCTATAACGTTTGTAGAATAAGAGAGATGCATAATCGTGGGGATTTTTTCCACAGAAGTTATGAATCTTATCGCGCTTTCTGATACAGTAGAGAATTCCTGCAGTGATCCATGGTTTGAGTTTTATGTCAGATCGTTTATTTTTATTATTTGTGTATGATGTAGCATCGGTTAAGTGGTTACGTAAGGTATTAATAAATAATTCACATGCAGCGGTGACATCGGTACACGAATATATAAGTTCCCAGTTTTCTTTAGAGACACTGTTTAGGAGAGTTTCATATGAGATCTTTTCTTGAGGGGAAGTATTTTGTGGTGATTTGTGATTTTTATGTGAGAGAGAAGTGATGATTGAATAGTGGTCTGTAACAGTTGTTTGATAGACAATGGATTTGGTGTCTAGTTCACTCTTAACAAATACATGATCTATACAACTGCTAGTGTTTGAGTCTGATTCTCTAGTTGGTGCTGTAACGGCTGGAAAATATCCTAATAAAGTAAGTGCGTTTAGGTATTCATTTGCTTGAGGGTGCATTTTGTTAATTATATTTATGTTTAGATCACCAATTATAAAGGTGTTTTGACAGTGTTCAATGTTTGATAAAATTTCTTGCAGTGAATGTATGAATGGGGTTATATTATGTGTATTCGGAGATCTGTAGATTGTAAGAAGTGTTATATGATTATCAATTTGAATTTGTAGACAGTTTGCATATTTAATTTTGATCTCTTTTACTGAGTGTGAGATGTGATTTTTAATATATACAATGACTCCGTCGTTCTGAGTTTGGTTGTGTAGAGTATTATACTGATTGTAGTTTCTTATCGTTTTAGGGATGAAATGTTCTTGAATCCAGCATTCACTCAAGACAATTAGGTCAAAATCTGAGGCAAGGTCAGTGAGGAGAATTAGGAGTTCATCAAAATTTTTGTTTATACTTCTTATGTTCATAGAAAATATAGTAAGGGTTGAGTTAGTTAATAATAATTGACGTACTACTTCGGAATCATTGGTGGATATACATGGGATTGGTGTTGTGTTATCTATTAAATCTGCTATGTCTTCCATTTTCTGGTTTTTTTTTTGCATAAATTATTAACAACCAAGTTGTAGTGACATTGGTACATTTATGAGATAAAGATTTAGTTGATATAAATATATAACATATGTATAAATATATAAGGTGTAAATATAGTTGTTGTGAATATATAATATAAGCACATAATGAATATATGACATAAGCATAAGCATATAGTGTTAGCTTTGTGAAATAAGGATTTCGTTGTTGTGAATTTTTAATACAAGCATATATAGTATATATAACACTAACATAGGTATATAAGGTATACAAATAGTTGTTGAGAAAATATAGTATAAGCGTATAGATAATATATAATACGAACGTATATAGAATATAAAATATAAGCATGTAAAGAATAAACTGTAAATAAAACATATGCTTATAAACAGTATAAAACATCAGCATTAGCATAAAAAGTATATAAGTGGTAAAAGGATTTAGTTGTTTCGAATACTTAACATATAAAGTATTTATAATATAAGCATGGGTGTATAAAATGTACTTATAGTTGCTGCGGATGTATAACATAAGCATATAAATGATAAACATAAGCACATAAAGAATATAGAATGTAAGTATGAAAAGAAAATAAAACATAAGCTTAAGAAGATTATAAAACATAAGCATATAAAGAAAATAAAACATAAGCATAAGCATATAAAATATACCAGTGATATAAGGATTAAGTTGTGGATATTTAACATAAGCATATAAAGTATTTATAATATGAGCATAGGTGAATAAAATATACTTATAGTTGCTGCGAATGTATAACATAAGCATATAAATTATAAACATATGCAGTATACGCACATAAAGACTATAGAATGTAAGTATGAAAAGAAAATAAAACATAAGCTTAAAAAGATTAGAAAACATAAGCATATGAAGAAAATAAAACGTAATCATAAGCATATAAAATATACCAGTGATATATGGATTAAGTTGTTGTGGATATTTAACATAAGCATATAAAGTATTTATAATATAAGCATAGGTGTATAAAATGTACTTATAGTTGCTGCGAATGTATAACATAAGCATATAAATTATAAACATACGCAGTATACGCACATAAAGACTATAGAATGTAAGTATGAAAAGAAAATAAAACATAAGCTTAAAAAGATTATAAAACATAAGCATATGAAGAAAATAAAACGTAATCATAAGCATATAAAATATACCAGTGATATATGGTTTAAGTTGTTGTGGATATTTAACATAAGCATATAAAGTATTTATAATATAAGCATAGGTGTATAAAATGTACTTATAGTTGCTGCGAATGTATAACATAAGCATATAAATTATAAACATAGGCATATAAAGAATATAAAATATAAGCTTGAAAAGAAAATAAAACATAAGTTTAAAAATATTATAAAACATAAGCAAAATAAAATAACACATAAAGTATTGTGGTATACAGAAAATAAAAAATGAGAGACATACATCCATAAGCTTGCAAAAAATATGTAAAAATGGGTAAATATTATGTAGAAAGAAATAATAGTTAAGGATATTAATATTTGCAAACAAATGTTCATTATATTTAGTTTGTTGATGGCATTTCAGGTAATGATAACAGTAATCGATCTTTGTTTGTTTCACTGACGAGTATTGCAGGCGTTCCGAACTCCTTACGCACGTATATACGGCCTTGTTTAATCCACGCGTATTTAAATTTGTCGTCTCTTGTTGCCTTACGGGCCAGGTACCATAGATGTTTGGCTCGAAAAGTCAGGTGTTCGGAAACGTAGACTTTCGAGCTAGTGCCAGCAATCCCCAGTTGTTGTGTATTTAATTTTTCGGCTGGACTGGATGCTTGCTTGTTGTAGGTTTTGACATCGGAAAGAAATTGGTCACGGTCCATGTTAGTTTTGAATTTGAAGATGATGGGTTTATGTTCCTTATTAGTTATTTGAGAAATTCGGTAAGCTGCTTCAACTTCGTTTATATTTACATTGGACTTAGTAGTTTGATGAATGTTATAGAACACATTTTTTAAGTTCTCACCCTTTAGTTCAGGGATTCCCCGAACTTCAATGTTTTTAGACCTATTTGCACGGTCTATACTATCCATTTGCCCTTCCAAAAATTCAATTCGGGTTTCAAGTTTAGTGTTTTTATTTTTTAGCTCTTCATTTTGTTCTTCTAAATTATGAACTCTTATGAGTATATCTTCATATTGCTTACTCATATTCGATATTGTTTCTAGAATTTTATTATTTTGTTTAATAATAGCATTCTGAGATTGAAGGAGCTCGTTTGAGTTATATACACTCAAATCGGTTGAGTTTTTGATGGTATCCTTGTTTTGTTTATTGGATAATACTTCCAATGGTTTGCCATCACTGCCCGTCATCGAGTTGATGCACTGCTTGCATTTTTGCTGAGCGCGTCTTTCTTTGGTGAGACGGCGATATGTGTTCTCTGTCACTCCACCACAGTGGAGTTGATATGTCCCTTTGCACTTTGAGCAAACGAACATAGAATCGTCGGAAAGAATGTTTTCTGGGCAGGCACGGCACTCACTCATATTGAATTTAGAGGTATGACTTTTGGTGACTTATTAAATTTATTCAATTTTTATAGGAATTATTTTCAGTGCGCCTGTCTGCTGTAAAGTCCGCAATAGGGCTAACTTTCTTGACTTGTTTGTTTGTTGTCAAATGAATAGCGGTGATCCGCATCGAACTTTATAACTTTTATATTTTTATTAATTGGACAATTTAGACACTGTTTTTTGTGTTGAGTATTCCACTGAAGTGGTATATACACTACTTCACTGATGTTAATTAAATTTTCACTTGAGTTTCAGAGATTCTTATGAATGTTTATATTCTTCGTTTAGTCACTGTAAATGAGATTTTTAACGGCTGATAAATCCGAAAAAATACACTAATTTGAATTGGAAATATGCACAGTCGATGCGCGATATTGAATTTAGTAACTTCAGCAATTTACGGATCGATCACTTTAACTTTTTCTGTTATTATCTTTAATAAACTAGGAGATGACAGTGGCACGACACTTTATTTGGTAGGTAGTTGTGAAAAATTCTAGATGGGAAAAGTGTGGAAAAGTTGAATAAAAAGGAAATTAAGGCGCGCTCGGCAAAATTGAGGGAGTTAACTTTTGATGTCGTGTAGTGTTAAAAAAAAATATACTTGTGGATAAATTATCCTTTATTGTTTAATTACACAATACAACTTAAAATAAGTACAATTTCAAAGGGAACTATTATGTGAGCAATACAACAAGCAAGTGCTTGGATTCAATGCACAAAATAGATTAACTAGTGGAAGTAAGAGTCGGGGTTTATATAGTCCCTGCTGGCGTGGTGGGGGGGCGTCGTCTTCCTATTTTCGGTGCTGCATGTCAAGGGGTCAATATGTTATCCTGATAATGGGGTTGTTGTCCCGATGCACGTGGATACGTGGGGTTTCGTAATCCAGTCTTTTATTTTGGGACTGTTCGGCGTGAGGGCTGCGTTAAGTACATCCAAATGTTTCGTTGGTTTGTCTATTAATGGTTTTCTTCGAGTTGGTATGTCGATTAAGGGATAGTGATTAGAGTATATCATCCCGGTAATGGTCCTCGGCTGGATGCAGCTGTTATCAATAAACATGTAGGGTTTATTAGTTTATTTTTAGGCAAGATGAAGTGCCGGTTGCAATGGGCGTACTGCGATGTCTTCTTGTAGGTGGGGGTCGTTTAGGGTGGTTAACTCTCCCCCCCTAAAATTGAAACTCCTTCGCACTGTGAAGAGTTTATATCTTCTCCAAAGGATATATCCGATGGCCGTAATTATCAGGCAGCTGGTAAGTGTTAGGTGTATAGTTCCTTCAAATCCCGTCGTAGTGGTAGGGATATCGAGTTCTCTGCGTGGTTCTTGTATTTCGTCAACATGTAGGATGGGTAGTTTTAGTACATGTAATTCTTCCTTCGAATATGTAATGAGTAATGTTTCTTGGTTAACGATTCTTCCCATAGTGAAAGTCCTTCCTTGTATACTGCACTCGTCGTTTGTTACAAGTACAGATTTGGAAATTACTATATTCTGTTGATGTTGAGGACATTGTGCTTTTAATGCTGTTGGTTCGTTGCGAAATAGGTACATCATGTTATCTCCGATGACGTGTGTATATTCTTCTGGGCAAATAATCTGGCGTAGACTGCAGTTCTGTTCGCTGTGGTTTTCTAGTACGGTAGTTGTGCAGTCATCGATGGAGTTGAGTTCTTTGTTGCATATGCTGAGGCTGTCTGTAATAACTTGGCACTTGTGTGCGTTATACATCTGCTTTCCATCTCTCAATAATCGTCTCGGTAGGAAGTGGGGTTGGAAACATTTATTGTTAGTTTTGGAGATGATGGGAATTATTTCGTTATACATATAGACGGTGCGTTCTACTAAAGTTAGAGAGAGAATAAAGTGCAAAGTTTGTTTAACTTTAATGAATTTAACTTGCAAAAAGCGTTGAATAATATCAAAATCTTTAGAAGGTAGCTGTTCAGGATTTACATGTGAAATGGATTCCATAAATACCTTTGGTTTTATAATGCTAGGGTGGTACATTCCATGAGAGGCAAACGTGATAGCTTCTGTAATTCTAGTAATTAATTCGGTGATAGTTTCCGTCTGATAAATTAAATGTGTAATCAACAAGTCTGTCTTATCTTCATAATGATCATGGCTCATTTGTGACCAGAGTACCATTTGGTTATGTGAAATATTTTTTAGTTTACCGTAATAATCCTCTAATGATCTTGAACTCAACGAGATTCTCTTTTCATTAATATTTTGGTTAGTTTCAATTCGTTGCACTAATTTATCTAAATCATTATCATCTAAGTTTCCCGTAATCCCTTTAATTATTGTACCGAGTCCGTTTATTAGGCCTCTTTTATATCTATTTACAACTAAATTGTCAATTATCTGATTATTATGATCTATTAAATATTTCAAACGTTCTAATCCTACATGTGGTAAAGTCACATTGTTACTTTTTATAAATTTATCATAATTAATTCCTAGTTGTTGCGATTGTTCAATAAGTTTAGTTAAATCTAGGGTATGAATGACGTGCCACTGTCCTTCGACGGCTCGTGCCTTTCATATTTAGAATTTTGACATATTATACACGTTTTTTAAAAAATCTTTTATTTTTGTCCGCATATTATTAAAATAGTGCGTCCGTTTTATTTTACTGAGTAGGGCATCTAGACCCATGTGACGCTGGTTCTCGATATGCGTCGAACGAATTATCCCCTTTTGTTCTTCTAATTTTATGGGTTCAATCTTAACATTTGTAAAACGTATTAACTTTAATGAGTTCTTATCAATATTTTTTCTATAACATTCGCTTAAACACTCATATAATCTATCGTTATTTATAATTACTGCATATTTATCTTTATCTAAACATGTTTTAATCAATTTTAAAAATATTGCTTCTGCATTTTCTAAAGGGATACACCATACAAGGTCCGTACCTTTTTCCTTAGCTCTCAAACTATGCTTCTCAATATCGCTTAGTTCAATAAAAATCCTATTCATACGCGGGGGTGGGTGTTCGTTACGAATTGGGATTCCACCCTCATGGTCATCCACATTGCTATGCACGGTGTCAGTGACACTCTGGGCGCCCGAGGTGGCTTCTACTCGTAATGAATCATGCTCCTCACCGTCCTCACTATAATGAATTTCGACTCTTGAAAGTGCGTCAGCTACATGGTTATTACAACCTCGCTTATGTCTAATCGTATAATCATATTCCTGGAGTTTGAGTCTCCACCTAGTAAGTTTGGCGTTTGGTTCTTTTAACTTGGTTAACCATACTAACGGTTGGTGATCCGTTTCTATGATAAAATGTTTACCATAAATATACGGACGGAATTGCTGGAGGGACCATAGTATACCAAGCAATTCCTTTTCCGTCGTATTGTATTTAGTTTCCGTTTTTGACAGTGTCCTAGAAATATAGGCAATAGGTTGAGTTTTTTTCTCGACTATATGGACAGGGCTTGCCCAAGGCGAATCGCTTGGTCGGATGATTCCATCCTTTAGAAGTTGGGCGACTTGCCTTTCAACTTCAAGCCTCTGCTCATACGGTAACCGATAAGCGCGTTGATACACAGGTTCTTCTTTAATTAATTTTATTTCATGTTTTACATGAGGTGAGCAATTAGCTACCAGTTCCTCAGAAAACAAATCTCTATTTTTCTCCAATAACTCATCAAGTCTATTTATATCCATTACATGGAACAACTGAACTTGTCTGGTTGGAGTTTTTAAAATATTATTACAGTTGTTTAAAATTAATGTTGCATTCATTAATTTCAACATATCTATCCCCATTAAAACATCGTATTTGTGGGAAAAGTCAAAAATATAAAAACGCATATCAGCATTATTATTGCCGAATACTCTTTTCCAAAATGGAGTCACGACGACACCTCTATGGGTGGTCGTAGAGTGTGCTGTTTGTACAGTGAACTCTTCATTTATATATCTACAGTCACGAAACAATTTATTATACACATTTTTATTCATGAATGATTTGGAGCTTCCCGTATCAATCAGAATTTTTATATTTAATGGCGCTACTACATATGGTAGGCCATTGTTAATATGATTCAGGTGGACTAGGTTTCTCGGGGAGATTCTTGGTCTTCCCACAAATCCGGCCGTTCCTGATCATTCCCGTCTGTATAAAATAGCTCTTGTGCCGTACGTCCATTGCCGAGGTCGATGACCGGGCCTTTAGGGGGTCGAGGCATTGGGGCCGTTCTCATACTGACATCACCGGAACGCGCATGATGCGTATTAAAATTATTATTATTATTTCCTTGCCACGGGCGGTTTTGTACGTACTTATGCGTTTGGTTATTATTATGCCACGGTTTATTATTATAATTGTTAAGGTGATTATGATTATTATGATTAAAGTTATTATGAGGTTTGAACGAATTTTGCGTTTGCGGTGGAAAAAAGTTAGGGCGAGTAAAAGGTTTATTTGATTGGCTTTGTCCTGGCCGCATGAAATTAGATGGTCCTGCTTGTGGAAACACAAGATTTTGTTTAGACCGTTGATGGAGCTCGCCATGAGCCTCCAGCATTCTTATTTCCGTGCACAGGGCATCATAATTTTTGGTTAAGTTTGCGCATTTAATGTGCGTTGGCATTAGGTTTAATAACGTATTTCTGGCCGTATCTTTGTATGGCTCCATCAATATGTGGGCACTAGGTCCTCCATATTGATCAGAAATTTTGATTTTAATTGAAAATAGAATCTGATTGATTTCATGAATCGTTGAGGAGAAATCCCTTTGACCGCGGTTGAAGTTGATTAACTCCGTCTGTAATAACGTAACAGACTTATTGTCCCCACATTCATTTTTTAGCGTCTCTAATATGGTTTCAATATTATTATCATGATCGCACATGAGAATTACGTGAAGTGCTTTGCCACGTAATCTTGAGATTATTTTCTCAACATTGCTTGGCGTATTGCCGTTTCTAGTAATGTACCCCCTGGCTGATTTTATGAATAAGTTGATATCTTGGGGAGAGCCACTATACTCCAATATCGACTCTGCGTATTGGGGAGCGGGTCTCTCATTTGGCTGTGCCATTTTTCAAAAAAGTAGAAAAAAAAAATAGGAATATACAAAGTGACTTTTAAAAAATTTAGTTTTCTCTCTAACCTTTTGGATAAGGTAGGGAAGGGATCTATCGTACGTATGGGATAGACGATCAATTGAAAATGTACTCACAGAAGTATTGATGCGACGATCTTCATTGCCAAGTTAACAAATTTTTTTTTTGGTGTGTGGTCCTTTCGCGTTGAGATATTAAAATATCTAGGGAGTCCTAGTTTTGGCCAATTTTCAGACTTCCTCGAATTGACCCACGTGCTGGGCGCCAGTTAACTTTTGATGTCGTGTAGTGTTAAAAAAAAATATACTTGTGGATAAATTATCCTTTATTGTTTAATTACACAATACAACTTAAAATAAGTACAATTTCAAAGGGAACTATTATGTGAGCAATACAACAAGCAAGTGCTTGGATTCAATGCACAAAATAGATTAACTAGTGGAAGTAAGAGTCGGGGTTTATATAGTCCCTGCTGGCGTGGTGGGGGGGCGTCGTCTTCCTATTTTCGGTGCTGCATGTCAAGGGGTCAATATGTTATCCTGATAATGGGGTTGTTGTCCCGATGCACGTGGATACGTGGGGTTTCGTAATCCAGTCTTTTATTTTGGGACTGTTCGGCGTGAGGGCTGCGTTAAGTACATCCAAATGTTTCGTTGGTTTGTCTATTAATGGTTTTCTTCGAGTTGGTATGTCGATTAAGGGATAGTGATTAGAGTATATCATCCCGGTAATGGTCCTCGGCTGGATGCAGCTGTTATCAATAAACATGTAGGGTTTATTAGTTTATTTTTAGGCAAGATGAAGTGCCGGTTGCAATGGGCGTACTGCGATGTCTTCTTGTAGGTGGGGGTCGTTTAGGGTGGTTAACTAGGGAGATACAGCCGTTTAAAGAATGTATGAAATGACACTTCATGAACCGATACTGAGTCTTGAAATGTGAAAGAAATCTGGATCCGGAGGTCGGTCCCGGGAGCTTATTGAGACTGTTAGTGTGAGTTACCATTATATTTTTTCTCTTTACCGTTATTGATTATAGATCATTTAATTTCAGAAGACATCTGTAAATAAACTTACTTAAAGCACAAAAAGCTACCTTGTTAATTATAAAACTGAATAGACATACGGAAAAAAGAATTAGTCAATGTGTAATGTACTAACCAAACCGCTCTCAAAGAGCGTATGTGCGCCATGTTGCTCAGAGCCTTCTAATACACATTCATTTCACAGTACAAGCCACATCTTCCATGTTAGCTTCAAAGGATCGATAAAACAAACTTTGTGAGTTTCACTGGAACTATTTAATAAATGTTAATAGTTATTTAGCATACTTGAAACAATCTGTGTTCTTTGATTTTCCACAAGAAATCCACCACCAGATGCAGATACGTGTGCCGCCTGTGGTTAAATTTAAGGTCAGATTTGGTCAGATTGAATGCTTTGACGTTTGACCTGTCACTTCTATGTCAACTAACACGTCCAGCAGACTTGGGACAATCTGAAAAACCAAAATTTGAAGTTTTAGTTTTAGAAAGAATACATCATTACAAAGTTACTGAGAAAGAGAAATGTTATTTTAACATTCTTTAAACATAATATATGACCGTCTTACTGTACCACTCCTGTATGTGTAATGTTTTTGAATATGGATGTTCCCCGAACAGCCCTTCTCTGCTATATAATATAGGACATATAGGTATAATCCGAAAGGCCACGATTGGCACGATTTCAAACGGTTGAAATTTTGAATGCATCGGGAAAAAATTCGGCTTATGGGGGATGGTGTGTGTATAGAAAATTTTAAAGTCGTGTAATTCAGTTAATATTGCTTGCCGCCGCCTAATTCTTTCAGATTCGGATTCCCCGGCCCATAGTTATTATAAAAATAACTAGTTTGATTTTCTAGGAATCAAAATGCTTCCAAAATGGCTATTTTCCTGTATGTGTATAAAAAATTTTAAAGTCGTGTAATTCAGTTAATATTGCTTGCCGCCGCCTAATTCTTTCAGATTCGGATTCCCCGACCCAAAATTAGTATAAAAATAACTAGTTTTATTTTTTAGGAATTTCCCCCATAAACCGAACTTTAGCCATGCAATTGTAATTGTATGGCTAAAGTTCGGTTCAGTAATTGATGAATCAAAGGGTTTTTTTTTACAAAAGAAAATATTCTAGGTGCAAACCAAAATACCTCCCATCTCCCATATGTCAAAAACGTAAAACGTTCAGAGGGAGCTAAAAACTGATTTTTGAGTACAGATTATTTAACAAAAACACACTTTAACGAAAACTACAATCTATCAACCATAAATATACAAACCACCCACTAGATCGATAACTTCAGGCTTTTGTTCGAGAAAAATTTGGTCACTATTTCACACATCAAAATGCAATAATTTTTCGACTGATGATGACGGGGATTTGTGACGTCACACACCGTAGACGAAGATAGAGTAAACAACAAAAAAGGCGCGACCATAGACAATATTATTTCTTTCGGGGCCTACCCAGTACCACCCAAATCATTAGCCTTAAATATTATTTTTAAAATAAAACTCGTAATTACATGAAAAGAATTTTATTAAAAACATGAAATACAAACAGGAAATACATATAATTAAAATATGATTGTGCGTTCCTACTGAATTTTAAAAAATTTCAGTTCAGTTCAGTTCCTACTGAATTTTAAAAAATTTCATTTTATAACAGAAAAATGAAAAACTCAGAATTACATGTATGTACATATTTTAAACAAGAATACAATGTAAGCAGGTTATATTTCTGTAGCAAATTGCCACATGAAGACGTTGTTTTAAAGATAAATTACTTAACGTACCTATTATATCTTTCGTCAGGTCTAAAATATTATTTTATTTTTTTTACATTAACTCCACTGAGGAAAATAATTTCCCTCAGGGCCTATGTCATCTGGGATGCTGTGTGGAGGGTCTTTTTGAGGAGAGGAAGGAATGAACATTGGTCTTGAAGAGACCCATGTTGTAGGAAGGAGGAAACACAGAGGCCGGCAAATCATTCCACAGCCGAGCTGTTGAACACAAGAACGAGTCGAAGAAACGACCTGTTCTCATGTGGCAAATGTCAACAGTGTACAAATATTGGGCACGCGTTTGGCGTGTTTCCCGACTATGCACCGGTGCCGAAGGGATCAATGATGCTAGTTCCTCGGAGCATCTTCCATTGTAATACCGGTAGAACAAGGATAGCATTCCCACCCGACGCCTGTGCTCTAAAGATTGCAATCCGTCTGTTAAGATGGGAGAATCTATCAAACGGACCGCCCGTTTCTGCACAGAGTCGAGGGTATTTTTCAGGTATTTTGGAGCTCCAGACCAGAGATGGCTGCCAAATTCAACCGTGGGGCGTACTTGTGATTTGTACAAGGTTAGCAGTTGTGTACTATTAAAGTATCTGCGGGCCCTGTACAGTACGCCCAGTTTTTGGGAGGCTAGCTTTACTCTGGCTTCAATGGAGCCCCCATACCTGAGCTGGTCACTTAGGGTTACACCAAGCATAGCAATGGAGGGCCTGTTCGGAAGATTGCTTCCGTTGAAAGAGACTAGATTTTCATTTCGATCCCTTTTGGACGTAATCAGACAAGATTGGGTCTTTGAAACATTAAATTCAACGAGATTATTTTTACCCCAAGAGAAAACACTCTCGAGGTAGCCGTCCATTCTTTGCTTCAAAGCCCTACGAGCTGTTGGAGTTTGTGAGCCCTTTGGGGGCTTGTCAAACAAAAAGCTATCATGAACTGTACTGTCATCCGCATAACAGTGAATTGGTGCACATGACAAAAGGTCGTTGATGTGCAACAAAAACAAAGTTGGAGACAGAACCGATCCCTGCGGGACGCCAGCATTTATCGAGTGTGAGGAAGAGGTGAAACCATCAACTACCGTCTGAATCGACCTCCCCCTCAAGAAGTCGGCAATCCACGTACACAAGGATGCGGGAAGTCCGTAAGAATGCAGTTTGTTGACAAGTCCTCGGTGCCTAACCCGGTCAAAGGCCTTGGAGATGTCCAGTGCAACCGTTTGGGTCTCACCGAAACGTTCCAGGCATCGCCCCCAAACATGCGTCACATACGCGAGAAGATCACCGCACGAGCGGTTCCGCCGGAATCCGTATTGACGGTCGTTGATAATTTTGTTCTTCTCGAGGTATGTGAGCAGTTTGTCGTTGATCACACGTTCCATCACCTTAGACAGAACTGATGTGATCGCTATGGGGCGGTAGTTGGCCGGGTTGGAGCGGTCACCCTTCTTTGGAATAGGATGGATAACCGCTTTTTTCCAACCAGAGGGCACAGAGCCAGTCTTCAGGGACAGTTTAAAAAGCTTCGTCAAAATTGGAGCTAATTCTGCAGCGCACCTCTGCAATACCAGGGCAGGTATTCCGTCGGGCCCACTAGCTTTATTAACATCAAGCCCTCGTAAAACATGGAGTACTTCCCGATGCCGGATCCTCAGCTTTTTCATATGAAAACC
Organism: Limnephilus marmoratus; assembly: GCA_917880885.1. NCBI lineage: Eukaryota > Metazoa > Arthropoda > Insecta > Trichoptera > Limnephilidae > Limnephilus > Limnephilus marmoratus. The sequence goes on from OU862906.1 coordinate 18,136,700, forward strand.
GCAGTGAGGAACCGACGTCGGGACAGCACCTTGGTCATCGAGGGTTGAGTTATCCGCAAACATTTTACCTAGTAAGTTAGCCTTTTCGGTGGCGGTGTTTGCTAGTGAGCCGTCAGGTCTGGTAAGAGGTGGCAGACTGGATTTGCAGAAATTGCGACCTATTGAGCCCGCAAGTGACCAGAATTGCCTGCTGCCATGCGGGCATGCAGTCAGCTTTCTGCTGATCTGCTGGTCGTGCTCGAATTTTGACCTATTTATGATTCTCTTGGTTTCCTTTGCCATTTTGTTGTAAGCTGTTCTGTCTTCGGATGTTCTAGATGTGTTGTAGGCTCGGTAGGCCGCGTTTTTTCGTCGCACTACTTCAGCGCATTGTCGACTGAACCACGATTTACCATATTGTCGAACACAACAATTTACCTGTTTAAGAATGAAGACTACTGCCATCTAGCGGCATATTTTTGTAGCCTATTGTTAGTTGGTATTGCATTTTACAGATTAGCGACGTAAGACTAAACTAAAACGAAATGTTAGACGGTAAAGTAGATTTTCTGGTTTTTATGGTGACACGAAAGTGTTGTTTATTTTGATTGTGTTGGAAAACATTCTTATAAATAGTCTGCTTTTCTAGTTTAACTCTCTCTTAATTCGTGGATCTCCTATAAACAGCTAGCATTGTCTAGCAAGTGGTCAAAGTGACCAAATTTAGTGTTTTGTCGGGTCGGGACAAATTATTGTAACAAATGTGCTTGTGAATAAAACAAAGGAATTCCTCCATTGAAACCAGATGTTTTTCCTTGACGTCCTTCTGCTAAATACCAATTTATAACATGGTCCTCCAGCCGCATCTACCTTACGATCGGATTAAGGCATTAAAAGGAAACAATAAAATGAACCAGCGAGCTATCCAAAAATCCAGAAAGATGAAAAGATGAAAACATGAAGAAAAAGGAACGACTACAAATATAAGTATCCTGCCCATTATTTCCTTCTATTCCGTGAATTCCTGTTCAAACAAGTGCTATTTTTTGTGTGTCGATGTACTTATTTAAAAACAAAAAACTAACTACCCGCAGTGTAAAATGCAAGTCATGCAAATTATTTTAGGTTAATTGTTTTAGAAGATGATTATTGTTAGATTCTGTCATTGTTCATAGCTTGAATTGGTTACTACTGTTTTCTACGCGATTATTGCATTTTTAAGAAATTTTTTTTTTTAAGGAACATTTTTAGCATTTGTTGTGTTGAATTATTGTCAAACGTATAAAAAATGGATAATTTAAAATCGTTGATTAACAAACGCGGAGTGTTGAAAGGTAAACTCACGAGATTTGCGGATTCATTAAACGCATTATCAGTTAACGAAATTAAAATTCGCTATGCGAGAATTGAAAAAATAATTGATGATTTCGAAGAGGTCCAGGAACAAATCGAAAGTCTTCCGGATTCCAACGAAATTGATAATAATTTGCAAAGGGAGAATTTTGAAAATCAATATTATTCAACCTTGGCGACTGCTAAAGGAACAATTCAGTCTGTAGAGACTCCCAAATTAGAAATCAAGTTACCCAACCTTCAGACGGAGATCCTAAAAATTGGATTAATTTTCTAGAAACATTGTTAGCATTGCCACTACTTGCGGCCATTTGCTAAACCCTACACCTGTAAAGGACACGCAATACACGGCCGACGACTAGCTCAGAGTCGGCGCAAGCAAGGTTCCTCCTAAAAACAGGGCGAGTGCCTGTGGTTCGCTTGGCAATTCCTCCTCCGCCTCCTTTCCTCACAATCCCCGGGTCTCCTTCCTCAATCAGAACACAGTTTTAGCACTTAAAGGGTTTATTCGTAAAAACAGAACAGGGTGGTACACGAAACACATGGTTAACTACACTGCTAGCCTAACGAGAATTTTCTCCTCTCTCTCTACACGTTTAGTGAAGTTAGAAGTAGTTCATAGCACACGGTGTGGGAGGTGAGTAGATTGGTACTCACATAACGGGAGATGCGGAGTCAGCCGTCTGGCTAGGTACTGGGCACAAAGCACAATTCAAATAATACATCGTGAAGTTAGTTCACGGAGAGCGACTAGCGCGAATCACGGGGAACACAGTTGTTCTGCCGAAGGCCGGCGAAGGAATGGAAGCGGGGAGCCGCTCGGCGCTTGGCTACCGGCGCCGCGCGGTGTGGGGAGAGGGGGCGGAGGGCCTGTGCAAGGGGTCAATTCGCTATTAGCTCGCACGGGAAACAATTCCGTAACGTAACACTTCCCCCCTCGCCGCAAAAAAGGCGACGTGGTAATGGAGCAGTAGGGCTAAGAAATCCTCTTACCCTTCTAGCACTTGTGCCAAAAAAAAACATCCAAGAGAAAGGGGAGAGAGAGAGAGAGAGAGAAAAAGAAAAAGTTGCTAGCTACAAAATAGTAGAAACAAAAACAAAAGAGAAAAAATACATGGTGAACAAAGAATTATACATGAATGTACATGAAAGAGCAGTGGCATACATAAATATAAACAAGGACCTGCTGGAGAAAGGTACAAGGGTTATGCAGTGATAGAAAAAAAATGACTCTAAATTGTATCATTGGTCTGTGAGCTAAGTTTGCGTAGCGTGGTTTGCGTAGGATGTTTGGGGTGTTTGAACGTTGCACTGAAGTTACAAGGTTACTTTGTCACAGTAACCTGGCCCGTTTGAGATTACACTCAAGGAACACTAGGACCTTAAAGAAAACACGAAGACGAGAACGCAGGATGAGGCTTCTTGGTGGTGGAGAGGGTTCTACCTGTCACAGAGGTCAAAAAGGTAGCTGCTTCCGGATCCTGTGGGTGGGCCAGTATGACATCATTGAGGTACTGGAGAGTGGAATTGTAATTGGTGGTTGGTCCTTTATAGAGGAGGTGGTTTGTGTGCATGACAGCCGTTGTTGTGATGGTGGTTGGTACACTGGTTAGTATACAGTGGGATTTTTGTGTGAACAATCGTTGGTATTGTTATTTGCGCAAAGGCACAGGAGCATTGGCATGATGGCAACAGAGCATTTGCAAGGTGCAGCTGGAACATTTGCAAGATGCAGCAGGAACATTTGTACAATGGCAACAGGAACATTTGCGAGATGCCGCAGGAACATTTGCACGATGGCAACCGGAACATTTGTACAATGGCAACAGGAACATTTGCGAGATGCCGCAGGAACATTTGCACGATGGCAACCGGAACATTTGTACAATGGCAACAGGAACATTTGCGAGATGCCGCAGGAACATTTGCACGATGGCAACCGGAACATTTGCAAGATGCAGCAGGAACATTTGTACAATGGCAACAGGAACATGAACCAACCTAGAGCTGACGTGCTCGGGTTTGTTTGAGTGATGGTTTGGTGATGATACAATTCGCAACTACACGCACGACTCACACTAGGTTATGTTAGGTGTGGTCGGGTGCTTTGACGGTAGTGAAGGCAGCATGAAGAGAGGCGCAGGTGTAGATAGGGTGAAGAGCTGCTGGTCTTCTTATTAATCCGGCGAAAAATTATTATTAGAACAAAATTCTTGAAGTTTACCTGCCTGGTAGACCAATGATGAAAAGGTTTGGAGAGAAACAAGGTGTGCATGTTGAGAAAGATTGGATTAGTTTGACGTGTAGAGAGAGAGAGAGACGGAGAGAGAGTTAACTAAATGCAACTACAGACTTATACATATTACAAAGGTACGTATTCAAGGAAGGTTCTGTTTAACCCATTTAGTTTTTTTTTAAACTAAATACATTTCCAAGAACACGTAGGTAAGGGTTTGTACGTATGACAAAATGCCACGTTCGAAAGAAGTTGGTCTTCCATGACCTATGCTCACGTTTTTCGGTAGCATTTTTTCTACTTTCGAAGAACAAAAACATTGAGTACAAATAAGTTATGAAAAGTGGGAAAGGAGTAGGAAGTTGAAAGGATCCGTGTATGAAGGTTGTCCCATTTGAAAAACAAAACGCCAAGTGCGTAACGCATTTATCCCAATTCACGGATAATTTCGAGGAAGGGAAAGGGTGACAATTGGGAACATTTGAACGAAGAAAACTGCTGAGGACTCGGCTATTTCCGAAATTCGACCTCTGAGTGGAAGGTGAAACAAGGTCTACAGCAGTTATCCTGGCACATTACAATACCATTTGGTAGTGTAGGACAAAAGGAATACACTGACATAAAAGACGTGTGATCTACACTTGGTAGGTCACACAAACATGGGGGTAGATATTATTTCGTTCGCACGACTCATGGTGAGTATTGTAACGTCTTCACGTTTGGTGCACAGATTATATAAGTACACAGTTATAACAAAGCGGTTCTCATGCCAAAAGACACACGACCAAAAAGGGGCGGTTCTCATGCCAAATAAATGACACACGACCAACAAGGGGCGGTTCTCATGCCAAAAGACACACGACCAACTCAATAACATTTAGTTAAGAGTATAAAGTAATTATAACGAACTTCTCGTATCATGGTGGATGTTTTGAGGATCTCTCCTATGATGGTAGATATTGTCACGTTTTCACGTCTCACGTGACAGGAATGAACGATTTACAACAAATTTTGCCCAGTATTGAAAGACAGTAACCCAATAGGTATTTAAAACAATTTAATGAGATAAATCACCCTCTCGATCAACAACCCTGTGTTGACGAGCAAACAATGAGTAGTTATGACGGACTCCCCGTGACGTGTAAAAACACAAAGATATTATGAGATTCGCATCTATAGCAGTGGATATTGTAAGGTTCACACCTATAATAGTAGATATTGTAAGGCTCGCGCCTATAATGTTACAAAAGTTTACGTTCAAAAAAGGTGGGTCCCCATTCAATACAGACGGCGGTTTGCAATGATGTAATTAATACGGCACTGCTGTAGCTTAATAATTTCATATTAGCATACGTTATAAGACTTGCCAAAAGGCGATAAACAATAATTTTATTGAAGATCTGGCCAAGATTTTAAACTTCAAACAAGAATAATGGTACAATAAAGGACAAAAGAAACTGATGTCATGATAAAATATTGTACCTCATAATGAAGTTGTATATGTACAAAGAACAATGTTAATGAAGGGAAGAAACGTATTGTCATTTTTATAACAAATATTTTTCTCAGAATCCGACAAAATACGATTCTGGAAAAAAATAGAGCAATTGGGTTGAGCGCCATTCTAATTTTTGGAAAAAGAAGAAAAACCACAAGTAGCAACAAGGTTGCCCTTGAATTGTTTCGAATCCAGCGAATGTGACCTGATAGGTGTGTACATTTGGTGTATTCGAAACGATCCCCAATATACAACATTACTATGAATGTGTTAGGATGGGGTGAAGAGGAAAAAGAAAAAAGAAAAAACGGGAGGATTTCCTATTATAACGGAAATCGTCGCGACATTCTTACAATATGGTGCTGTGACCATAGTAGTGAGCTGCGGCAATGGTCTGAAACCAATGGTTATTATACAGACTTGCACTTATGATTTTATATTTACAACATTAGGGTAGGGACGTACTGGTACGACAAAAACCCGACACCAAACAAAAAGTAGAAAGGGTGATATGACAAGATGAGGCGATGAGGTGAGAAAAAAAACGCGCGGATGCTGCAAGAATTGTGAAAAGGAAAGCGACGTCTTGGAGCAGGAGTTTTCGGAACCGTTGATGGTAGGAGGAAAAGGAGGCCCTTTCCCGAAGTGATCAATTTCAGGAAGAGGATGCATACAAGTATGAAAACGGTGCCCCAAGAGGTGCTCTTGTGGTACAGCAGGCAAGGCACGCAGGATGTACAAGAACATATAAAATTATGCGAAAAGAAAAAAAATGTACAGGAGTTAGGCTACCGTTGACATTAATGTGCCTTCGGGTGTAAGGATTACCTTACGAATGCCCATATGGGTGATTATTTACATTTAATATTAACATGTAACTCACGTCACTTATGACAAGAGTTTTGCCAATTTGATAACGCCTGAGAACTTGATGTGATGGAATTTACTGATTCCGTCACAGAAAGGCATTTTGGAATTATTCCTAGGAGAAATCTTTCTATTTCTCAGGGCCTGTAGTAGTTCCTCCTTTTTTGAAGTAAAAATGTGTGGGATTATACCCAGCGTGACTTGAGGGACTTCCATGGTGTATAAGATCGTATCAGAGTGACCTTATGTTGGAAAAAGTGAGAACTAGACTCGCAATTGGAAAGAAATTGGGCAGAGACTGACCACTGGAGCGTATTTTTTACAAAACAAGTTTTGAAAAAAAAAACAACGCGTAGTTTTTTATAAGTGTTTGGTTTATTTGAAAATTTGGGCAGGGGTTCCCCTCAAAAAACGTGATTTTGAGAAAAAAATCCAGATGTTTTGAAAATTTGTTGAAAATTTTCAAAGTCCAAAAACGAGAAAAATTTGCGCAGAGGTTCCCCTCAAAAAACGTGATTTTGAGAAAAAATCCAGATGTTTTGAAAATTTGTTGAAAATTTTTCAAAGTCCAAAAACGAGAAAAATTTGCGCAGAGGTTCCCCTCAAAAAACGTGATTTTGAGAAAAAATCCAGATGTTTTGAAAATTTGTTGAAAATTTTCAAAGTCCAAAAACGAGAAAAATTTGGGCAGCGGTTTCCCTTAAAAAACGTGATTTTGTGAAAAAATCCAGTTTCTGGAAATTTGTTGAAAATTTTCAAAGTCCGGATATGAAAATTTCACGAGCCGGGATTCACCTTAATGGAACACGTTTTTAGAATTTATTCCGATGTTTTTGAAAAAGGTTTGCAAATTTGCAAAAGTCCGGAAATAAAAAACGGAAACGAGGTTCGCCTTAAACGAACATGTTTTTAGAATATTTCCATTTCCTTTCCAAAGGGGGGTTCTTCAGAGAAGGAAAGAAATATTTTTTCTTTTATACAAGTTTTCGTGGAAGTATTTGTTTGAAAATTCAACAATGTCTTGGGGAATAGTTTTTTTTTTATTTACGTGGCTAGACTAGCCTGATTTGAGCATCACCAATTATTGGTATTTACACGCCAACTTCCTTTCGTCATAACAAGTTATATGCAGAAATGTGCATACGGATATAATGTTAGCTTTCGAGGAATCGACGTCAACGCGAACTGAACGTCTTTCAAATTATGTCGTCTGTTTCTTACGAAAGAAAAAAAAGCTAAATGATGAAACAGGCGGCAAAATTAGAAAAATGCTCAATTTTCAAAAGGTAGAAAGAATTTAATCCACTTGTTTCCCTTAAGCTGCAAAATATGCCGTTATATATACAGGCCAGTATTTTGCGAAATAGTCCCCTACTCGCAGAATATGTCGATATCAATAATACAGACCAGCACTCTGCGGAATAAGTTTATTAATAAAAACTGGTTAATTAACTTTCGGGAAACGAAGCGGGTAATTGGTTTATCATATACAGGATTTTAATTGTTGAATAACTTTGTTTTAAATATTTGTGTACATTTCCACTATTAATCTTGTATTTGAAACTAGCAAATTTAGTCGGTCGACACTTGTAAACACTATATTATTCACGACGGCAACTTTCTTGGTTGAGCACTTTACGTAGGAATACCGGTGATAATGTTTTGTCGAGTGACGACTCGAAAATGAAGGAATCGTGCCCGTGATAATTTAAATTGCAATTCGAAGTTACAATCGCGCCGGGGTTCTTGATGGAAATGCTAGACAAATTGGGAGTAACAAGACAAAACATTATACATTATAAAGTTTAAACAATTGCTGATTGAAGAACGAGACGAGCGACTGTGAAGAGGGAGGTGTCGGCGTAAAACGTGGGAAAAGATTAGAGGAAAAAAAAAAATATTGCCCCAAAATTGTGCGCCAGTGTTAGCACCAAAACGCAAAAAAAATGCACCACGTTGGGCCCAGTGTTAGCACAACGTGGGGGAAAAGATGAGGAGGAAAGAAAAAAAAATTGCCCCTTAGTTGGGAACGCCAGTGTTAGCATTGCCACTACTTGCGGCCATTTGCTAAACCCTACACCTGTAAAGGACACGCAATACACGGCCGACGACTAGCTCAGAGTCGGCGCAAGCAAGGTTCCTCCTAAAAACAGGGCGAGTGCCTGTGGTTCGCTTGGCAATTCCTCCTCCGCCTCCTTTCCTCACAATCCCCGGGTCTCGGCCCTCTTTTTGAAATTGAGAAGAATCTCTACTGCCGAGTGGGGACTGCGCTCTCCAGCGCTCCGTCTCCTATACAGGGGGGCTTACGTGGCGCAAGTCTCGTATGCGGCCTCTGTGTGGGAGCACCGCCTGGAGAATTCACTCGTACTCTCGGCGCTCAAGAGAGGCCAGCGAGTCCCCTTGCTGGCGCTTTCGGGTGCGTACAGAACAGTCGCTTCGGACGCTTTGCCAGTTTTGGCCGGCGTTTTGCCTATCGATCTTGAAATTAGGGAGGTGTTAACAAAGAAGCTTCTAACAAGAGGAAGAACTGCCACCCATCATGGTATTGAGCTAATACCAGGTGGAGCGGTTTCCCTCCCAGGACTTCTTAGAGAGATGCGAGAAAGAACTTTGAGAGAATGGCAGGAACGTTGGGATAGGTCAAATACGGGTAGGTGGACTTTCTCCTTCTTCCCGTCAGTTAAACTCAGAATGGAAGGGGCGTACATCACTAGGGATCATCATGTGACCCAACTTCTGTCCGGTCATGGGGAGTTCAGAGGGAGACTTCATAGTCTCTCTCTATCACCCCATTCTAACTGCGCTTGCGGTAATACTGATCAAACAGCCGAGCACATTCTGTGGCACTGCGAGATTTTGACGGATGCCCGAGAGGAAATGCTCGATGGCTTGCAAGTTACTACGAGACCAGCTTGGAACGCGGATCTCGTTTCGAATAAGGTGAACTTTGAGTGTTTGAGGAAATTTACGAAAGTCTGGGTTGAGAGATGGCCTGATCTTAGAGTCGCTGACTAGCTGTAAAATCATGTAGATGCTAGGTGTATCTGCTCCTGAATCCACGGACATTCTCTTTACTTTATTACATCTACTGCTAGAATTTTATGTTTTATGCTTTATATCTGCATTTTTTTTTTTGTTATATCATCTCTATCCTAGGTACCTTTATCTTATTCTATTATATACATTTTGTTCCTATTTCTTTTATTTTTGTGTGACTTATCTATTTTTTTTGTTTATTTTATTTCTTTTCACATGGTTTTCTTTTAGATTTAACTAAGCCATGCTAGACGGTGTTTAATCGAGATACCTCTGTTTATTATTTTTATAATTTTTCATCATTTTTGTGTAATTTTCTTTTTTTTTCCAGCTTCATATTCAAAGAAACACTATTGATTTAACTCACATACTCGACTTTGTTTATTTTTATTTTGTTTTGGTTTCTTTGTTCTCTTTTTCTTTTTAGTCTCAATGCTAATTTGCTTCGCTCAGAAGGCTGAACTGAACTGCATCTATTTATTTTGTTATGTTTCTTTTCCCCTTCTGGGGGTGCGCTAGACCTCGTCCTTGCATCAACAGGAGTCGTTGGACGATGGCACGGTGCCCTCTAAAATTAATTGCGCCACCCCCAGCAACATGTGCAGGCCTTGGGTTTGGGGGGGCGACCTCGGCTCTCCTTCGCCTTGCCTCCGGCTACTCGACGCTGAATTCCTTAGGGTCGTCGGGTATTTCCCCCCAATCTCCCATTTACTTTTCTTTGAGGCATCACCGAGGAACCGGCTAAGGGGCGCGGAAGCTGAGTGTGGTTCACGACTAGACCTAACGTCATGCGCATTCTTGCTGGGACTGCCAATCGATTGGAGAGGACTCCCAACCATTTGCCATGCCCTTATTACTTATCTACTGTGTCTTCCTCCCAAACAGGTGCTTGTAGGATACGCTGGATACAATCACCCAGCGCTTGCCACCGCGTGGACTTTCACCAACCTGTCCCATTGTCTTGTCTATACTTTGTCATACTAACACATATTGTATCTGTATTTCCCGCTAAGCACTTGCATACTGCTTGCTAACAACGTATGCAGGGACATTGGAGGTCTAGTTTCATTTTCAAATATAGAGTCGTTTTTACCAAAAAAATTAGAGTCCTTGCAAGAGCCTTGAAGGGGTAACCATCTGTTACCTATACCAGGGCGGGTAAGTGGTGGGTCCTCCAATATCGGGTCTCCTTCCTCAATCAGAACACAGTTTTAGCACTTAAAGGGTTTATTCGTAAAAACAGAACAGGGTGGTACACGAAACACATGGTTAACTACACTGCTAGCCTAACGAGAATTTTCTCCTCTCTCTCTACACGTTTAGTGAAGTTAGAAGTAGTTCATAGCACACGGTGTGGGAGGTGAGTAGATTGGTACTCACATAACGGGAGATGCGGAGTCAGCCGTCTGGCTAGGTACTGGGCACAAAGCACAATTCAAATAATACATCGTGAAGTTAGTTCACGGAGAGCGACTAGCGCGAATCACGGGGAACACAGTTGTTCTGCCGAAGGCCGGCGAAGGAATGGAAGCGGGGAGCCGCTCGGCGCTTGGCTACCGGCGCCGCGCGGTGTGGGGAGAGGGGGCGGAGGGCCTGTGCAAGGGGTCAATTCGCTATTAGCTCGCACGGGAAACAATTCCGTAACGTAACAACATTTAAGACATTAGTTCATAACAATACTGCCATAAGCAATGTACAGAAGTTTTATTATCTGCAATCCTGTTTAAAGGGGAATGCAGCAAAGATCATCGCCAATTTCGAGGTATCAGACCTGAATTATATATCGGCTTTTGAATTGTTGCAGCAGAGGTTTGCAAATTTGCGAACTACCGTACAAAGACACATCCAAGCTCTGTTTCAACTTAAAGAGATGAAACATGAGGATCCAGTAGCCATGCGTTATCTGATTGATGAAACTAATGTAAATTTGAAAGCGTTGCAAAATTTAGGCTTGAAAATCGAACAATGGGATGCTTTAATTATATACGTAATTTCTAATAAATTGGATGCAAGTTCTAGAAAGCATTGGGAACAAAACCCATTGCAGGATGAGCTACCTACATTACAGGAATTTCTTAAATGTTTGACCTCGCGTGCGCAAGTTTTGGAATTAATGTTAAATTCAGATTCGAAAAAAATTCCTACCTACCCGAAAGCAAGTGGTTGCAACAATAATCCCAAAAAGGAATCGGTATTTTTAGCTGCTACCCACAATAATTGTATTTGTTGTAATTACAAAGGGCATAAAATATATTTTTGTAAAAAAATTTTAAAATTAAATTCAGGAGAAAGAGCCAACGCAATAAGGAGGTACCGTGCCTGCTTCAAATGTTTGAGGTTAGGACATACGGCCCCATATTGCAAAATTAATTTAAAATGCAAGCATTGTCATAGCGAGAGCCACAATACGTTATTGCACAGGGAGATGCATCCGAGCGATGACTCCATGAATAAAGGTGAAGATCACCCCGGAGGTGACTGCCAAATGGATGCTGAACGAGTTTCAGTATCAAACCATTCAGCTTTAGCGAAGGCTGAAAAAACAATTTTATTGTCGACTGCTATCATTGGGGTAGTAGGTCACAATAATAAAGTGCATGAGGCAAGAGTCCTAATTGACTCTGGAGCTCAAGCCAATTTTATGTGCGAAAGGTTCGCAATGAAGTTAAATTTGAGATGCGAAAATATAAACAAGCCTGTGTTAGGTATACACAACAATGTTACCCATATAAAGAAACGTGTTGCGATAAAAATGAAATCTCTGAGTACAAATTATAATCAAAATATCACTTGTCTAATATTGCAGGAAATAACCACAAACCTACCTCAAGCAACAGTGGCCAGAAAAGATTTTAAGCTGCCGCCGGGATTACAAATGGCGGACCCAAATTTCAACGTAGCGGCGCCTATTGATATCCTGTTAGGCGGTGAGAGCTTTTGGGATATACTACAAGATGATCGACTGAGATTGGATACCGGACCTACTCTTCAGAGGACTGAATTAGGCTGGGTTATATCGGGCCCGATCAACATTCATCAGAAAAAAAGGCCAGTACCGCAATTTTGTAGTTTATCAATAAACACATTATCTAATCAAATAGAAAAATTTTGGAAAATGGAGGAGGTGAATCCTGCGAGATTTCAAAATCACGAGGAGAAGGCGTGTGAAGCGGATTTCGTCGCCACGCACTCTAGAGAGAGCGATGGTAGATACGTTGTAAGTCTGCCACGCCGCCCGTGTGTGAGTCAACTTGGTGACTCGTTAAAGACAGCGGAAAAAAGATTTAAGAACCTAGAAAAGAAATTTTTAATAAATCCTGAATTGAAATTGCAATATGTACAATTTATGCAAGAATATGAGCAACTAGGTCATATGGAGTTATGTGATAAATGAAGAGGGGATGAGCAATCCTATTTTTTGCCGCATCACGCGGTCATAAAAGAAGCTGGCACCACGACGAAGGTGCGTGTAGTGTTTGATGGTTCGGCAAAGACGTTGACCGGAATATCCCTGAACGATGCTCTGATGGTGGGAGCTGTCATTCAAAAGGACTTATACAGCCATTTATTACGTTTCAGAATACATCGATACGTCATGACTGCGGACATTGAAAAAATGTACCGTCAAATCAACGTATGCGCAGAGGATCGCAGCCTTCAGAAGATTGTATGGCGCGAATCACAAGAAGAGGAACTCCGACATTACAAATTGAAGACATATGGGTTGGGACCTTCCTCCTTCCTAGCAACGAGATGTCTTCTACAAATCGGTATGGATAATCAAGTTAATTTCCCAGTAGCAAGTCAAGTCATAGAAAATGATTTTTATATGGACAATCTCTTGACTGGAGGGGATGACTTGGAAGTTTGTTTCAAGTTGAAGAAACAAATAAGTGATATCTTGCTGTCCGCAGGGATGACCCTGAGGAAGTGGAGATCAAATATTTTGGAATTGTCATCTGGGCGGAGCCAAGGTGAAATTGCCAAACAGGGCAATTGTGAAAAAATGATCACTGACAATTCCAAGAATGAAAAAATACTTGGATTAATTTGGAATAATGAATTAGATTACCCGTCGTATGAAATTACAAAGCCATCAGGTAAAACTAAGAGTAAGCGTCAATTATTATTGTGCATAGCTTCCACCTTTGATCCAACGCAGTGGCGGCACGTATCATCGTCAAAAAATGCAGAGGATATACTGTCCCGAGGTACCGCAGCTGAAAGGTTAGTCAACACTTCAATATGGTGGAAGGGGCCAAGCTGGTTGACGGAAGATGTCAGCACTTGGCCAGTATCCAAGATGTCATGTTTGGATCCCCCGAAAAAAAAGTAAAAATGTACTACTAGTAACTGATACTCAAGAATGGGATATTTTCGAAAAATTCTTATCGCTAACCAAATTGAAAGGAGTAATCGCTCAAGCGTTAAGATTTATAAATAATTGTTGTAACCCTAAGGATAAAACGTATGGCAGTAGATTGAAAACTCTCAATCTCTGTTTAATGGAAGTTTTAATGTGTGCAAGTAGAAGATTAAAATTAGCTACTTATTTATATTGGCCGATATTTGGGAGAAACACTGTTAAGCGTATCCTACATAAGTGTGTTGTATGTTTTAGATACCGACTTCAGGTTTGCCGGCAGATCCTGGGAAACATTCCAGTTGAGAGAATCACTCCCAGTCGACCGTTCTCTGTCATGGACGTCGACTATGCCGGACGGATAGACACGAAGGCTGGAGCGCTGAGAAAATCTCCGCTCCTTAAATCGTATCTTTGCATATTTGTTTGTTTTTCTATCAAAGCGGTTCATTTGGAACTCGTAACAGATTTGTCAAGCGATGCTTTTTTAAATTATTTAAAGAGGTTCATTGCCCGTAGGGGTCAACCGGAAAAAATATTTTCTGACAATGCAACCACCTTCAGAGGAGCTTCCAATAAGCTCAAAGAACTATATGCCAGTCTAAGATTGAACAATGACAAAATCCATAGGTTTTTAGCTGATAAGGGAATATCTTGGAGTTTCATACCGCCTAGGGCGCCGAACCACGGGGGGCTGTGGGAGGCCGCCGTCAAGTCCACCAAGTTTCATTTATATCGAATTACTAAAAATAACCCATTGCAGTTTGAATTATTGTATACTTTGCTTTGTCAGATAGAGGCTTGTTTGAACTCCCGTCCCTTAACTTCCCTGTCTGATGATGTAGGTGACCTTCTCCCTCTAACTCCCAACCATTTCCTCATGGGCAGGGATGCTTCGGTTATTCCCGAGTTGGATGTCCGCGAGCTCCCGGAGAACAGACTAAGCAAATATCAAAAATTAAACGCTCTAATTCAAAATTTCTGGTTCAGATGGAAACGAGATTACCTTGCTGAGCTGCAAAAACGGACCAAATGGCAGGCCAACAACCAAAAGGCCATAAAGAAGGACGATCTGGTAATCCTGATGGAAGACAATCTGCCTCCTGCATTATGGAAGATGGCGCGCATAGTAACTACTCATCCAGGCCCGGATGGAGTAGTGAGGGTAGTTTCCCTCAAAACAGCACAAGGCACTTTTGTGAGACCCATCACGAAAATATGTTTGATGCCAATAGAATCAAACTTGGATCCAAATTTCCCGACCCGGCAAACCACTGACCTTCCCAAGGTCACAGCCTAACTGCAATTAGGGCTGAACCGATGCAACCAAACCACATCAATAATTATGGATCATCGGTATTGGTGTTGTTGACACCACTGTATCCAGCCTGAAGCCACTGGGGCTTCAAGTCAACAACCGCGAGATGATCATCCTCGCTGCAGATCTAATGGTACTATCTGCTTACCAGGGCACGGCCGCCCCTTAATTTATGATGATCTACCCAAATGATGACATACAGAAGTACATGCTGATGTACTTTTCTAAAACGATGACCACCCTGGACAAGATGGCCGAGTAGTCTACCCGGTGAAGTGTTCATTCGGTTTTTTGGCAGTGCCATGCCAGTGAAAGTTAATGAACTGATAATCAGTCAACAGCGAACTAACAATGTATTGCTATTTGTGAATTGGTGTTAGTTAAAAAAAAAAAAAAAATATATATATATATATATATATATATATATAATTGAAGTGAAAATTCTTCATAGAGACAATGAGACATCATTGATTTGTCAATTTTACAAAATTATTATTAATGTTGTGATTTTATTATTTTATAATTTAATTTTTTGCATGATTTTTTTGAAATTTATAATTTTTTTTTTGGTTTATTTTAATTGTTGGTTAGGTTCCCGAACCCGTTAAATGTAGATAGTTACACATTAGTAAATTCTTAGTATATTGTGTGTAAATTTAGGAATTTGTAGTTTGATTTTTAATTTCAAAAAAACTTGTTTTTTTTCATTCCCCGCCGGGCAGTATGTTTAAGAATGAAGACTACTGCCATCTAGCGGCATATTTTTGTAGCCTATTGTTAGTTGATATTGCATTTTACAGATTAGCGACGTAAGACTAAACTAAAACGAAATGTTAGACGGTAAAGTAGATTTTCTGGTTTTTATGGTGACACGAAAGTGTTGTTTATTTTGATTGTGTTGGAAAACATTCTTATAAATAGTCTGCTTTTCTAGTTTAACTCTCTCTTAATTCGTGGATCTCCTATAAACAGCTAGCATTGTCTAGCAAGTGGTCAAAGTGACCAAATTTAGTGTTTTGTCGGGTCGGGACAAATTATTGTAACAAATGTGCTTGTGAATAAAACAAAGGAATTCCTCCATTGAAACCAGATGTTTTTCCTTGACGTCCTTCTGCTAAATACCAATTTATAACATTACCATATTGTCAAAATATAACCAAGGTCCATGGAGACATTAGTTTGCATAAGGTGTTTGATGTTTCATTCGGGGCTCAAAAATGTATATGTATACCATTTGTTTATTTGGAGTTTAGTTTAGTTCAGCTCATCATATTTTTCCTGAAATCATTATAAAATCATTAAAATTAATGTAACTAATGTACAATGAAAATTAAAACTCTTCAAAATAAAAACAAAAAATAGGACTTAAGAAGTTATATTTTATAAAAACTATATTGGTTCACTTATGGAAATTTGTTAAAATATGGAATTTTTATTTTATTTGTGTACATGTATTATAGTACATATCTATGTATGTATGTAGTTACATTTCCTCCCATGTCTTTTAATTAAACCAAGTTCTAGGATACCTACTTACTTATATAAAGAAACCTACTCAAATGCATTAAATTTGTCAAATGTGATTAAATTTTTGTAAAATGAAAGTAAGTAATAAAAATAATAATTACCTCTGCATCATGCACCATGACTGACATATTTTATGTATTTCCCTTAACCTCATCTAACCATCTCCAGAAACAGAAGCAAATGTATCGGGATGTGGATATAAAATGTTATATTGTAAACAAGTAAAGTTTTGTCGGTTCAGATTCCACTGAAAAATAGGAATAAATTTATTAATACTGATAAAAATATAAAAAAAATATATAAAAAATAAGAACAGAAAGTGCCAGCGTAGTGATAAAGTTTTGTTCCTATCATCAGGGTTGATGTGTAAAACGGCACAATACCCCAAAAAATTCTCTTTATTACTTTTTGCCGTGAAAATCTAAAATCATACTTGAATAATAGGTATTTTAGCAAACCTAACTCCTATAAGTAACTTATGAAAAAAACAAATGAAATGCTAATTGTTAAAATCTATTTTATATAATTTAAAAAAAACATAAGCACTATTGTCAAAATCCAGAGAGGAAATTGGGAAAGATTAAATTAATGAGATAGGTCGATGCAATATTGAAAACATGTTTACCTTTTTAAGATGTAATCGTGATGTTGAACTGCGTCAATTATTAGATTCCGGTGAATAAATATGTTCTGAAAACGGAAACATGTACAACACAGATTAAAATACAATTTAAATAACATACCTACTTTAGGAACACTGAAATATCAACCAAAGGAAGTTTCCCACCTGTAATTTTGTTCCAATTACGGGTCCTGTTCTTCCATTTTTCATTCGGTCGCGAATTCCCAAAATCCATATTCACACTTAAGGCCCGCGCACACAGAGAGCGGTCAGAGTTCTGCGTTCTAGTGACTGTTGACCGCTAAAGAGTTCCAACGCACACAAGCGGCGTTCAAATTCTCGCGTTCTAGTTTCGTTTGGGTCTTTGCACATGCAACATGTCACTAGAAAGTTCATCATCCGGTGAAGAATTATTGCTCTTGTGGAGCTTAGCAGCTTCTAAAAAGAAAAGGAAGTATTGGGTGCATCCAATCAACACAACGCGAGAAGAACAAGGCGAATTTAGTGGTATTTTTCAAGATGAACAACGATTCTATATTTATTTTCGAATGTCGATTAATAGTTTTAATGAATTGTATAGCATCATAAAACCTGATATTGAAAAACAAAATACTAACTGGAGGAACAGTGTTTCATCAAAAGAAAGGCTGGCTCTATTTTTAAGTATATATTTAGTTATTAAGGATAAGAAAAGACATTAGAGTATTTTTATAGTCTACATCACTTAAATCGTATAATAAACTCCTTTCCCTAACCAATTCAATTATCTTTTCCGTGTTTGCAGCATCAGACATTGCGGCGTTCAGGCGTTCCCTGTCTCGGCGGGAAAAGAACTCTTAGAACGCGACGTTCCGCTTTGACCGCCGCGGTCTGACGGCCCGCTGTGTGCGTTGTTGTTATAGACTCGGTACATTCTAATGAACGCCGAACGCGGAACTCTGAACTCGGAACTCCTGACCGCTCTCTGTGTGCGCGGGCCTTTATTGCCATCTTATTGCATCGGAAATGAAAATGCATTGCAAATGTCAAACGAAAATAAAGCAGAGAAATGCAACCAAAATACAAGCTTCCTATTGGTGGAGGTAGTAGCTGGGGACCATAAACAAATCGAAGGGAACTTATGATATCACCAAAGATTCGGTTCACATTTTGGATCGGAGTTAATGGCGGGTTCAGACGCAGTAGCGTAGCGAGGGGGGGCGGGGGGGGCGGACCGCCCCGGGTGCCACCCGAGGAGGGGGTGACACTCGAACGTGGAGAAAAACTTACGAAAGTGCAAAATTGCCGTAAAAAATATTTTACACGTTAACACTGACTGTTATTTTGCTCTTTGGCTTGGTTGGTCGGGGATTTCCGAAAAATGTTTTTTTTGTTCCTAGCTTAGTCGGGGATTTCCCTGAAATATTCCTTGTGTCATTCTAATTTCGTTCGTATATTGTGATTAACGTAGACTCGTGAAGTGAATTGTTATCTATGGACTGACGTGAATTAGAGAAGAAGTTATTATTGTGTTACCGTGTTTATTAGTGCTCAAAGACCAGTTTAAAAAACAAGGTAGGTAGGTGTGAATTTTTAGATACCGTTTTGTAGCGCATGAATAGTTACAGTCGGGACAAGAAAAAGGTTTTTAATCACTGTGAGTTAGCAAGTGCCGTTATAGTTATTTTTTTCGAGAATAAGAATAGTTGCAGTCAGGACATGAAATAAGTTTTTTCCACTGTCGGCACACGTGTGATTTTTAGATTTCTCTTCATAGTACATGAATAGTTGCACTTGAAACATGAAAAAGGTTTTTCTCCACACTTAGTCAGCAACTGACTTCATATGTATCCCTTTTGAGAACACTAATAGTTACAATCAGGACATGAAAAAGGTTTTTCTCTTCTGTGAAACGTACTGCGGATTTTTAAATCTTTCCTTTGAAAACTTGTATTACTGCAGTCGGGACATGAAAAAGGTTTTTGTCCAGTATGGGTAAGCATGTGAATTATTAGATACCGTTTTATAGCGCATGAATAGTTACAGTCGGGACAAGAAAAAGGTTTTTCATCACTGTGAGTTATCAAGTGCCGTTTTTTCGAGAATAAGAATAGTTGCAGTCAGGACATGAAATAAGTTTTTTTTCCACTGTCGGTAAACGTGTAATTTTTAGATTTCTCTTCATAGTACATGAATAGTTGCAGTTGGAACATGAAGAAGGTTTTTCTCCACACTGAGTCAGCAACTGACTTCTTATGTATCCCTTTTGAGAACACGAATAGTTACAAGCAGGACATGAAAAAGGTTTTTCCCTTCTGTGAATCATACTGTGGACTTTTAAATTTTCGTTTTGAAGACTTGTATAACTGCATTCAGATCATGAAAAAGGTTTTACTCCACTCTAAGTAAGCTTATGAATCATAGTGGAGTAAAGTGTTGCTCCATATGGAAACCTTTGTAAAATTAATTTCTTCAGGGCCTCCTCAGTGTAGCTAATGTAAAATGAAACCGGTCAGTGGTTGAGTGGACATAGCGCTTGGGTTCCACCCGAGCGTCACATTTTCGATTCCTCGGCTGGCTAAGTCCTCCATCACAACACAAGCAACATTTTCGGCTCTCTGTGGTGGTAGTAGGAGATTTTCAAACATTGTTGGGTTATTCGTAACCCGGGAATGTTTGTCTTTCTTTAAAAAAAAAAAAAAAGTTATGTGTTGTAAAACCATGTAGGTGTATTAAAGGTAAGACACTATTAAATTGTGGAGATCCGGAAGGAATGAAAGGCCGATAAAAATAATAATATTTTCCCAAATTGTTTATGAATTACAATTTAAAACAATAAAATAAACAATGTACGCATGGACCTATTGCGAGTTTGAAATCTCTTGTTTTATTTTTACCGCAAACGCGATTAAAACAAGAAAAGGGTATTTAAGCGACTTTCCAGTACTTTGCGCAATTTAATTGAGACTTTTAGGTAAAAATAGTCACTTGGGTGTTACGTAACGTTTAGAGGGAGGGAGGTGCAGAAAAATGTTATGGCGCATTGCATTAGGGGAGAGAGGGTCAAAAATTTTCAAAAATTGCGTTACGTTATACTTGAACGCCCTCTTTACTATTTCACGATTGAAATTTTATCGTTACACTCTGAACACAAAACTGGTTTTAACCTAAGTATTGGTTACTATGTTTTCATGACAGCAAATGATTTTCTTCAGATTTTTGCAGCATATTAGAATTGAAGACTCCACACGGAACTCTGTAATTTGTAGGTATATGGCTCGGTCGGTCAGCATTCCCCAAAAATTCAGTTATTTTATTTTCGTTACTAGCTCTTACTATTGATTTATTGGGGATTCCCGTGAAATATTCCTCCCTTTTCCCCTGTGTCATTCTTATTTCTTTCGTACATTGTGATTGACGGGAACTCGCGAAGGAAATTATCACCTATCGATTGTTGAAAAAGCTGTTATTCTGTTAGTGTTTTAATTTTGAGGATAACAATTTTTTTTTACATATTTGACTAGCTAGAAATGTTTTTTTTATATTTTAGGAAGTCAAAATTTGTGTTTTGAATTTCTCAAAAAAAAATTAATGGGGGGGGGGGGGGGGGTGACACCGTGTTTTCCGCCCCGGGTGCCACCCATGCTAGCTACGCCACTGTTCAGACGTTTCAATTTTTGTTGATCCACTTTTATTTAACGTAAAAAGTTGAATGAGATTATGTTCACGCGTTTCAATTTAAGTAGAACCGAATTTGACATTCAAGATGGCGTCAACTGAAATTGTCAGTGCGTGCGTCTCTCTAACTTCTGATGTTTTGCGAGATGAGCTCGAGATTATGAAAAAGCATAAAAAAACGTCGTATTTGGGCGAGAAAATGGATCATGAATTAGGCGCATCCAACACAATTTTGAAAGAGATGGAACTAGAAGACTCCGAAGGATATGGATGACAGAAAAACAATTTGATGAGCTGCTTTCCAAAATTGGCGATAAAATTTTTCAGAGTAGTTTAAATTAATAATAATTACTACTAACTACAATAACCGCAGAAGCAAAGAATTAATCCATATTTCGTTAAAATTAGCTTTACCATAACCTAAAAACAACAACGCCAAACGTCATAGTTTGACATAGGTAGTTATTGTTATTAGATTTGTACAAAGTTTTTTTTTCTTTTAATTTATGCGTATTAATGGTGACGCATGCTCTGAATATTTACCGTTATTTTTTGTCATGATCATAATATATTGGGTAGGTAGTGTAAATGAAACACATATTATTTATTGCAGTATCACGGGCATTTCTATTTGTGTACACTTCTTGCTTTTGATCCCAAAGACAAGGATGCATAAATCTGAACATCAAATCATCCGACCATTTCAAATATTTTTTCGTTGAAACGGATTCCATGTCGGTAGAACTAGGAATGTCTAACGAATATGGACATAAATGTTTGACGTCTAGTTGTACACGCGAGTAACTATGGTAACCAAGATGGCGCGATCATACTTGAACGTCGAAAGTAGACGGGCTATCAACTTTAGCTAGTCAACAAAAAACTTGTTCAACTTTGTTGAAAGAAGGTTCACACCTGTCAATATGCTTTCAAGTGTCGAGTTGATCAACTAAAGTTGAACCGTGTGAACCGGCTATAATGGCGCGTTCAGACGTTTCAATTTTTGTTGATCCACTTTTATTTAACGTAAAAAGTTGAACGAGATTATGTTCACATGTTTCAATTTAAGTAGAACCGAATTTGACATTCAAGATGGCGTCAACTGAAATTGTCAGTGCGTGCGTCTCTCTAACTTCTGATGTTTTGCGAGATGAGCTCGAGATTATGAAAAAGCATAAAAAACGTTGTATTTGGGCGAGAAAATGGATCATGAATTAGGCGCATCCAACACAATTTTGAAAGAGATGGAACTAGAAGACTCCGAAGGATATGGATGACAGAAAAACAATTTGATGAGCTGCTTTACAAAATTGGCGATAAAATTTTTCAGAGATGTTTAAATTAATAATAATTACTACTAACTACAATAACCGGAGAAGCAAGGAAATAATCCATATTTCGTTAAAATTAGCTTTACCATAACCTAAAAACAACAACGCCAAACGTCATACTTTGACATAGGTAGTTATTGTTATTAGATTTGTACAAAGTTTTTTTTCTTTTAATTTATGCGTATTAATGGTGACGCATGCTCTGAATATTTACCGTTATTTTGTTGTCATTATCATAATATATTGGGTAGGTAGTAGGTAGTGTAAATGAAACACATTATTTATTGCAGTATCACGGGCATTTCTATTTGTGTACACTTCTTGCTTTTGATCCCAAAGACAGGGATGCATAAATCTGAATATCAAATCATCCGACCATTTAAAATATTTTTTCGTTGAAACGGATTCCATGACGGTAGAACTAGGAATGTCTAACGAATATGGACATAAATGTTTGACGTCTAGTTGTGCACGCAAGTAACTATGGTAACCAAGATGGCGCGATCATACTTGAACGTCGAAAGTAGACGGGCTATCAACTTTAGCTAGTCAACAAAAAACTTGTTCAACTTTGTTGAAAGAAGGTTCACACCTGTCAATATGCTTTCAAGTGTCGAGTTGATCAACTAAAGTTGAACCGTGTGAACCGGCTATAATGGCGCGTTCAGACGTTTCAATTTTTGTTGATCCACTTTTATTTAACGTAAAAAGTTGAACGAGATTATGTTCACATGTTTCAATTTAAGTAGAACCGAATTTGACATTCAAGATGGCGTCAACTGAAATTGTCAGTGCGTGCGTCTCTCTAACTTCTGATGTTTTGCGAGATGAGCTCGAGATTATGAAAAAGCATAAAAAACGTTGTATTTGGGCGAGAAAATGGATCATGAATTAGGCGCATCCAACACAATTTTGAAAGAGATGGAACTAGAAGACTCCGAAGGATATGGATGACAGAAAAACAATTTGATGAGCTGCTTTACAAAATTGGCGATAAAATTTTTCAGAGATGTTTAAATTAATAATAATTACTACTAACTACAATAACCGGAGAAGCAAGGAAATAATCCATATTTCGTTAAAATTAGCTTTACCATAACCTAAAAACAACAACGCCAAACGTCATACTTTGACATAGGTAGTTATTGTTATTAGATTTGTACAAAGTTTTTTTTCTTTTAATTTATGCGTATTAATGGTGACGCATGCTCTGAATATTTACCGTTATTTTGTTGTCATTATCATAATATATTGGGTAGGTAGTAGGTAGTGTAAATGAAACACATTATTTATTGCAGTATCACGGGCATTTCTATTTGTGTACACTTCTTGCTTTTGATCCCAAAGACAGGGATGCATAAATCTGAATATCAAATCATCCGACCATTTAAAATATTTTTTCGTTGAAACGGATTCCATGACGGTAGAACTAGGAATGTCTAACGAATATGGACATAAATGTTTGACGTCTAGTTGTGCACGCAAGTAACTATGGTAACCAAGATGGCGCGATCATACTTGAACGTCAAAAGTAGACGGGCTATCAACTTTAGCTAGTCAACAAAAAACTTGTTCAACTTTGTTGAAAGAAGGTTCACACCTGTCAATATGCTTTCAAGTATCGAGTTGATCAACTAAAGTTGAACCGTGTGAACCGGCTATAAGGGCTAGCGAGACTATCAGGCGGCTTGGCTCAATCGCGTAGTTTTTGTCTATGGCTAGAGTTTTGACCGTCTCCAGAGGTGGCTTGACGCTTGAGTCAAACGTTGCACAATAATCTACGTTATTGCGCAACGCTTGAAGCGAATTTATATTTCTTGGGCGTAGACAACAAATCATAGACAAATAAGTACCTGAGTGGTGATTTTAGATATTATGTATCACGTAAAACATTTATAAAAAATAGATTAAATTATTACAAAATAGGTATTAATTGTTTTTGTGTTTAATTTGTAGAAATCGATCTGATTTTTCTTTTAAATTAATGTAAATATAATTTAATAATGTTATTACGTTAATGTTATATTAAAATATTAATATATAACATAAGAAATAATTATTTTTCTTTACTAGATTCCATCTCGCACAAAAATCACTTTCAAATAGCGAAAATGACAGGAAACCATAGACAAAGGAGTAATATCTCGAGAGAAATATCTTTTAGACATAAACTAAGAGCTCGTTCACATTGAGCATATAAATATAAAAGATCATAGCACGCCACATATCGCTCTCCATACAATCCCTTCAGACCGTTCACACCTGAGCGCTTTATGCGCACATCAACCATAGATAATGCACATCTTACGCCGTAACCGCTCCTGAGGCGATATGCCAACAGTTAAGCGCCCCCCACTCCGACGAAAACAGGAGAGGGGGTCACTTTAATTACGGAGCTGCCAAGACCGGTGGGTGACAGCTGTCAAGTTCATAGATTCAGTACAAAAAATGCGCACTCCGTGGCCGCTCGCTAATTCAACTGACCCCCTCTCCTACCATAGGAAGAAATATTTTATCTGCGCCGTGTGAACGGCACAAAACATAAGCGCTCGCGGTTGAACAGATACCTGCTCGCGGTTATATTAGATGTCTGAACGTAACTTAATGCTTGGCTCAACGGCTTGAAGCGCACGTCAAGCTGTTGAGGCAAGCATTCATAGACAATAACGGAAAAATAAATTTACGTGCTGGCCGTCAAGCCGCTTGATAGTCTCCAACATAGATGTATATAATATAACTGGATGGATGACTCTCTTTGCCTCAGCGAATTTTGAGCGGTCCACCGGAAATCGACGTCCGCCATCTTGGGATGGTGCATAACAAGTGCCCAGTAGGCCATTTCTATACCAGCAGCCGTCTAGTTTAAAGCAGTTTTAAGTAATATTTAATTAGTTTTAAGTAATAAAAATCTCACATTGTGTGGTGGGTCACTTTTCGGATAAGAGGTACATGTTCCCACAATTGTCGCACGATCTCGAAGCTGAATTTCACGGGGGTGAAGACCTCCATGAAACGCAGATAATTAGAAAAATTTCAGAGAAATTTGCGCTATTAAGGTTAAAATGCAAGAAGATTTTCTCTAGAAAATGTAAATAATAATAAGGCAAGCGTTAGACAGAAATTACATAAATTTATTTTATGTAATAATGTATAAAAAAATTGTCTGTGTATAAGTTGCATAAAATTTTTGTGTGTATGTAAGTTGTATAAATTCTTTCTCTGTATATAAGTTGTTTAAAACTTTTTGACTGTATACATATAAGTTGTGTACATTTTTTGTATGTATATAAGTTGTATAAATTTTTTGTCTGTAAATTTTTGCTGTATGTTTGTTGTATTGTTGTATAAATTAAGTTGTACAAATTTTGTTGTATAAATGTTATTTTTTTTTTAAATATTTGTACCCAATATTATGTACGATTGTTATTTTTTACTTTTGTTTGTCGGTACATTTACTGCTTATAAGTTAATGGCACATGATGTTCCCATACTAAATATTGTAATTTTTTAAGAAATAAAAATGATACACGGTGTATCATACACCTATTAAATCTTGTAGTTTTGTTTCTGTTTCTCAACATATTTTGTTACCTACCCTACCTACACCAGTGTTAGGGGGCATTCATTAATTACGTGAGCACAAACGAGGGGGGGGTTCCAGCAAAATCTCACGTTACTTGAAAAGATTATACGAAGTGGTCCAAATTTATCTCACCGAGGGGGAGGGGGGGGGGGTCTAGATTGGAAGAAAAACTGCTCACGTAATTAATGGATGCCCCTTACTGATCTAAGACAATGGTAAGATTATCACAAAATGTAGTTATAAAACAAACAACAACTGTAGACTTGTGATGCCCTGAATGAAATTTCATTATTGAAGTTTACTTCGAATTTATTTGAATTTATTTATTGAGTTTTTAATTTTACAATATTTTATTTTACTTAAATCTTACAAAACTGATCAGTTTTATTGTAAGAAATCTCTCATTTTTTTCTGTTTATTTGCTAACAATAATATCATTAAGTATTAGATATTTTGGTGCGTAATACACATTAATTACTTAAAAGTATAACTTAATTTAACATTAAAATACTTAACTAATTATTATAATGCTTATGAGCATAATGTACGATAATTATTATTAATATACAAAGTCGCAGTTTTACTTTATTACAATTCGTTATGCAACACAAAAAAACAGAAAGGAAAAATGTTTTAATAACATTTTTTAGTAACAAAAAACTTGGAATTTGCGAGATCCCTCTGAAGTTCCCTGAGTTCTCGTATCTCTTGCCCATTTTGCATATGGCAGCCGTCGAAACCGGAAGACCGGCCAATTTACGCGACTCATCCATCCAGTTATATTATATACATCTATGGTCTCCAAGCGTTCTGGCAAGCATTTGTCTATGCCTAGATGTGATTTTCGATAGTTTGTTTGGTTTATTTATGGTTGACAGTGAATTTTGTGCGGCTGAAATAAAATGGAATATAACGGAGACAAAGCATTCTTAGCCCTTGGGTTATCTTTGTATTTTAATAAAAATAAACGAATTTGGTGTCAAGAATGGTACAATTTGTGATCCCGCTTTACTCATAAGCATTTACAAAGCGTATTACAGGCACGGCACCAAATGATTACTTACACGCATTTTTTCAAAATAGATGATCGTAATTACGAAGCATTGTTGTATATTTCCGTTGATATTATGAATAAATATTTTAATATAACATTTATTGAAAAAGTTGATTAAGGAAAATTATTTATTCCCTATTTCTCAGATGTTCACAAGACCTAAACAATATTTTAAATCAGTCAAAGCAGTTACAGTTACATCATAAGACAACAAAAAATACTTGCAGAACTGAATAATAACATTAATAGAAGTTACAATATTATTAAACAATGAGAGAAAAACATACTTGTAGAACTTAATAATAAATAATACTAGCTGATACCCGGCATGCGTTGCAACGCCATTCAAGAAATAAGTTAATTCTCCCTGCATGTCCTTTCCCGTGCGTCCCCGTTGACCTCCCGAGTCCCTTTCCGAGAATACTGCACAAGAGTCCCAACTGCTCCCGTCTGGAGCCAGTGAGACTATTGTATCCCCAATCGGGGTATGTTGTGAGACAGAAGGTAGTGGGGTGGGGAAGGAGATAGGAAAGAGGAAGGTGGGAAAGTACCTGGCTATTTAGATCTGGTCACCAATCACGGCTTATGCCATTTTAAACAACGTTTCAATTCTGAATGGTGGTCTACCAGGGCGATACTTAGAGTATCTTCCAATCTGGAACGTGCCGCAAATATACTTTATATTATTTTAAAGAAAAAAATTGTGAAATAACACAAATTAATCAAATAAAATTTATTTTACACGCCGGGATTCGATCCCCCGACCTTCGGTTTACGAGTCAAGAGCCTTACTTACGTCAATTTTTCTTTCCGTAAGATCTTTCCACAAAGTATCGGAAGACTTAAAAAAATCTTTCAATTCCTTCCCCTCCCTCCAATATTCATACTTTTTCTTTCCGGAAGAACCTTCTACAAAGTATTAGAAAACTTTAAAAAAAAGATGAATGAAATAGGTAAAGTGGTTCTGAAGTTATAGCGTGACCAAGGGAAACAGGGATTCATTTGTAGAAATCCATCTGATTTTTCTGCAAATTAAACACAAAAACAATAATTAAAATCAGATGCATTTCTACAAATTAAACACAATAATTTTATATTAATTTTATCTAATTTATAGAATTGTTTCATGATGCGTGAGAAATGTAACAATTTTTGAAAATTAATGTACATGGGGTCCTCTTTTATGATTCTGCGATTGTTTCGAAAATGTAATTAATTTCAAGAAATGGCCAATATCACCTTTAATGAGTGATAGCCAAATAAATAATTTTAAAAAAATATATCAATTCGCACCAAGCTCGCCGCCAGCACGTAGATTATTGAAGCTTGCCTCAAGCGTCCTCGGTAGACTGTCAAAACGCTTGGCTCAAACGAAAACTACGCGCAGTGTTGCCAGCTTAACAAAAAACTACGTGCTTGAAAGAAATGCTATTGATAAGAGATTCCGACACTATCAATAGCTCAGATAACACCAAAAAGATGTAAAATCATCTCGTAGTAGGCGTGACCATACCCCCTCCACCTTCCACATGGCCCACGCCGATCTGGCTGTGGCAGATCAACGTCGCGTAGGGGGCGTCGGTTTGCGTTGCGTGGAGCTAGTCTGATTCTAAAGCATCCGTTTCCATAGAAAATGTGTGGATGGTAAGCAGTCCAGATATGGAAATGGTGACGTCTACCCACGTGGCGTGGCGTTGCGTGGGCTCAGTGTGGTCTTACCTTCAAGCGGCTTGACGGCCAGCACGTAAATTTATTTTTCCGTTATTGTCTATGAATGCTTGCCTCAACAGCTTGACGCGCGCTTCAAGCCGTTGAGCCAAGCCTTAGTCTATGCCTAGACGATATTTCTCTCGAGAGGCATTTGAACATATTACTCCTTTGTCAATGGTTTCCTGTCATTTTCGCTATTTGAAAGTGATTTTTGTTCGAGATGGAATCTAGTAAAGAAAAATAATTATTTCTTATGTTATAATAAATGTTATATATTAATATTTTAATATTACATTAACGTAATAACATTATTAAATTATATTTACATTAATTTAAAAGAAAAATCAGATGGATTTCTACAAATTTAACACAAAAACAATTAATACCTATTGGTTGGGCGTACAAAGATGGCTGCGGCAAATTTCTTCTTCGCAAAGCGGATGCGTGTGCGTGTGCCAAAATTAAATAAGGTTCACTAAATAACTGCCCAAAATAAGGAAGGATAAAAAAGGGGATGCCAAAAACTC
This sequence comes from Limnephilus marmoratus, assembly GCA_917880885.1. Lineage (NCBI taxonomy): Eukaryota > Metazoa > Arthropoda > Insecta > Trichoptera > Limnephilidae > Limnephilus > Limnephilus marmoratus. The sequence continues at coordinate 18,165,361 of OU862906.1, forward strand.
ACCAAACTGCATTTCATAGTCCGTTCAGGTTTTTATAGTCCACTTTAGGCCGCTGGTTTTGTCTAAAGTCTAAAGGGTTCACAATACACAACACGGCATTCTCCACAGCCGCCGCGGGATAACTTAAATTAATGTATCGGCGGGCGGTTTCACGGGCAAAATACATATGGCTTAACAATACACAATATCAGCGGGCAAATCAATCCAAATAACCAACGATGGATGAATCCAAAAAAAAACACACGAGGTGCTGGCCAAAACCATGCACACTTACGTGAGGCGGGAACAACAATAAATTAACTTCCGCGCAGTTACAGGCGGTTCACAGTTTTTGTGTGTGACAATACTTTAGGCACAAGTAAAGCGAACAAAGCTGTTTGTCACTGCACTTTGTTTTTGGCAATTTATAGGTAGGAATAAAGGAACAAGGGAATAAGCAGTTATTTAGCTTCGTATCATAGACAAGATGATTTTAATTGAAACTGGCGCCACCATCCCCCCCGCCTTGAAAGGGTCCCCCTTTCCAAACCGCACTGTGATAACACTATCGCAAATAAACAAATATAACCAAATACTTATCCTAAATTTCCTAAGCTATGTTTAACTAAATCTAACAAATAATAACCCATTATTGATTCGGCAAAGGGTAAAGCCTCACGACAGGCCGAATATATGTACCCGACGCTGTTTTAACGCGAGCAACACGAATTACTTCATCCTTTGCGGGGAAAACTTCGACAATTACTCCTAGCGGCCAATGCAATGGAGGAGCGTTTTCGGTCCCCACAATTACTACTAAACCGACCTTGACAGGGTTAGCGGGAGTATTCCATTTGGGACGTACTTGCAAGGTATGCAAATAATCCAACCTCCAACGTTTCCAGAACGATTGAATCAATTTATCGAGCAAGTCATGACGCGATAGAAGGTTCAAATTATCCTCCTCGATGGTCATGGCTGGCTGATGTTTCAGCGGGGTAGTCGTTAAGAAATGAGCGGGGGTTAACGCGAGAATTTCAGATGGGTCTGAAGAGAGCGTCCTACATAATGGCCTTGTATTTAGAATGTTTTCTACCTGCGCGAGCACTGTAGTTGTCTCCTCGAAAGACAGAATCTGATCTCCTATTGCGCGAAAAAGATGAGACTTCATACTTTTGATATTTGCCTCCCAATTTCCACCAAAACGTGGTGCGATTGTTTTAGGGTGTAGCCGAAAACCTGAATTGCACTTATGTACGCGATTTCTAATTAAACTATGGGCCGATAGAATCCAATATTTCTGCCACAAAATAGACATTAATAATGCAAGACCCGAGTGGCAATGAATTTTATGATAATAATCAACAAATAAATTCAATGTTTGATCCTTTCGTGGAAGGATTATGGGGTGTTTTTGATCATAATCTTTATCCGAATTAACTAATTGAACTCCCAATCTCAAGGATTATGGGGTGTTTTTGATCATAATCTTCATCCGAATTAACTAATTGAACTCCCAATCTCATAAGTCCGTCGTGTAAGAACGGCCTCAAGCGTTGAAATACAGGTTTACACATTTTTCCTTGTTTAATATACATAAACTCACGGAAAAAATAAGCCAATTCTATTTCGCGAAATACTCTGAGTTCCACAAACTCAAAGTCCAATCCACTTATGTGTCGTCGATACGGCACTTTAAGAAATCTAAATATATAAAACAAACAACGTAATAATTTATTCCACGATGAAAAGCGTTTTGACAAATTGAGAATTTCATACTCCTCTAAACTAGAAGTCACTACTAACGACGTAGTCTCTAGTTCGGGCGGTTGCGTCACCATGGTGACGTCATAAGCGGTAATAGGCCACTGCTTGGGCCTCAATTTTATCCATGGCAGAACATGGATCCATAGCGGGTGATCCAAAGGTTTTAGTTGCGGATTATCATGCGTGGAATTAATCGTGCTAATGTTGTTGTTGCGGTGGTCACTCTCGGGTGGTGAGTGCAAACATTGGTGCGTTTCCGACAGCGAGTCGGAAATGGGTGGCGACCGAGGGGAGGCCTCTTCCAGTTTGGCTTCCTCGGATTTGCCCATGGCGGGAGAGAGGGGTATCATGGTGATCTTACCCTCTCGTGCGTGCATTTTAACTTCATGGTGCGGTATTATACAAGATGGCGTTTGATTCTTCTTATTTGGTGCGGCAGGAGACAAATTATCCTTTTCCAAATATTCACTAATAGTATTATTACTCGTATAAGCGTCTCTCAATTTAGGAGAGTCTTCCAATTTGCGTTGGAGGCATAAACGTTTATTTGCTATTGCAAATGAATCCCCAAGTGCTGAAGCATCTCGCTTAAATGGTAAGGCTCCAAAATACCTTCCATCTACACATTCACGATCTTCAGGAACTTTAGATGGTGCGTTTACCTCTTCTAATTTCCAAAATCTTTTGAGACGAATATCTTCTGATTCATTTATCACAGCACAACAAGATACGGTAGCATTTTTCTCAACTCGGGTTGGTGCTGTTCCCAAAATAACGTATCCTAAAACTGTTTCTAAAGCAAACAGATTATGCCTCTGCGAAGGGTCGCGAACCCTTTTTGACAACAGGAGATGCGGGAAGAGCTGAGCTCCTATCAACATATCAATTTCTCCTGGTTCTCCAAACGATCCGTCTGCCAAGGGTAAGTTATTCAAGTATGACAACGAAGGTACGTCCACTTTGGCGGTAGGTAAACATTCTGTCACCTTGTCCACTATCAACGAAGTTACATTGTAATTTATTGCCCGATTAAAACGAGAATAAATTTTGGTATTAATCGAACCTCTAATGGGTTTTGAAGACCCTCCAATTCCCTTAACTGTGGAACAAGACGGGCGTTGATATTCAAAGAAACCCAATTTTCTGCAACAATCACGAGTAATGAAATTGCTTTGAGATGCGCTATCTAATAAACATCTAATAACATGTTCATTACCTTGCGAGTCCATAATACCTACTTGTGCGGTAGCCAACAAAACTGTACAATGTGCGTTGCTATTATAAGGCCGAACAGTTGAAAACGTACATAAAGCCACATCAGGATTCGAGCTGCCTTCCTTTGGATCAATTGTTTGATCAGCGGTCTGGTTTTCCTTTCTATTGGCGTTCCAAGAATCTGTCTGCCTTCTGCGTGACTCATCCTGTTCCTCAAAATGTAACATCGTATGATGAAATTTGTTATTACATTTATGACAACTTTCGTTTGAATTGCAAGCTCTAGCCCTATGTTTATCACTAAGGCATCTAAAACAAAATCCTTTACCCTTGACAAAGTTGAATCTTTCCTTAATACTTAATTTTTTTAATTCCTGACATTTATACAAATGTCCGTGCGGTTTTTTTACAAAGTAAACATTTAATAAACGGCCGATTTTCAGTTGTATCCAAATCACTACCAGCGCTTAAAAATGCTTGCGTAGATTTTTGTGATCTCTTTGACGTCTCAATGTGCGTGGACGATTTCCTTGTTGTGCCTGTTCTCTGCAAGATTTTGATTTGCTCACGAACAAATTTCACTAGATCTTCAAACGAGGGAAAATCCGTTTCACGATAAATTCTTTCGAAATCCTTCACGGAATCCAGATCAAGTTTTTTCAATGCAATATGAAGAAAAATGAAGTCACACAAATTTTCCAAATTTACATTTTTGACTGCGGCCACCGCAGACGCAAAATTATCAACAAACGATTCCAAATTATTGATATTAGCTTCTGAAAACGACTTGAAATTCAAAATTTGATCAAGGTAAGCGGAAGAGATAACGCGTTTATCATTATATTTCTCGATTAAAGAATCAAATATTATGTCATAGTTTTCAGGTGACAACACAATACCCGAAAATGTTGTTTGTACTTGTTTACTAATTTTCCCCAATAAATAATACAATTTTTCCGAATTTGAAAGGGACTCATTATTGTGCACTGTATTAACAAAACTAGAATAAAAAATGGGCCAGCTTTTTTGATCTCCACTAAAAAACACTAGATCGATTGCCGGGAGTTTTGGTTTATTACAATTTTTATTTTGTAAATGCAATTGCGTTTTTCTCCCTTACATGTCTTCAAATTCTAACCAACTTTCAAATTTTGGGGTGTAATCTGGATCAATTTCCAAATTAATGACATTAATTTGCTGATGTGTTTCTTCAAATTTATTTCTAGTCGAATCCAACGTATCAATTAGCGATAAAAATTCCTCTTGAATATTTGCGTCTGAAATCCCCTTTGAAAGTTCAAATAATTTTTTAATACGTCCGTTTAATGCCTTTCGCTGAGACGTCATCAATTTCAATTTCTTTTTCTTTGCAGATGCCATAATGCAATAATAAATGATCTATCAAAAAAAAGAAGAATTAAATTATATCTATTTATTTTAAAACTATTCGGTACGCGCAAGTTAACACCTAGCTCCGTAATAGCAAGGTTAACAACTACTTTATTCAGTGCCGGCCGATCTTCAAGTATTGCAACACGGCGACAATAATTCCGAGCCAGCGTAGCGTACCTATTCGCTAAATTGTAGCCGAAATTTAATACAATAGCGGTTAAGAACAATATACCTACGTATTATCAATTAGTACAAATGCAATAAGGAGCGAAACGCCTGATATACCTATTACGAATAACAATAACTTATTCACGTACGAATGCGGCAGGTACCAGCACAAAAATACGTATAGAATTTCGGCTAAGTGCAATGTACCTACGTATTACCAATTACCTACGTAGGCAAGCTATCTACTTAGTACTAATGCAGTACGGAGCACTCCAAATAACAAATAACGAATATCTTCACACACAAATAGGTGAATGCGTTCTTACTATTTATTATAGCGTCACAAATGTATCTATGAGCTAGCTACCTATACGGCGCTGCTAATCTAAATACGCTTGGCGGTAGGTATCAAATACTAAACCTCACTATAAACTTGATAACATGTAGTTATTTTCAATGCCATCACAACAAAATACGAACGAATTTTAAAGGAATCCGGCCTCGAATTAGGACCAATGGTTGGGCGTACAAAGATGGCTGCGGCAAATTTCTCCTTCGCAAAGCGGGTGCGTGTGCGTGTGCTAAAATTAAATAAGGTTCACTAAATAACTGCCCAAAATAAGGAAGGTTAAAAAAGGGGATGCCAAAAACTCACCAAACTGCATTTCATAGTCCGTTCAGGTTTTTATAGTCCACTTTAGGCCGCTGGTTTAGTCTAAAGTCTAAAGGGTTCACAATACACAACACGGCATTCTCCACAGCCGCGGCGGGATAACTTTTTTTTTTTTTTTTTTACAGTGAATACCGCACAAGAATCTCAACTGCTCCCGTCTGGAGCCAGTGAGACTATGGCATCCCCAATTGGGGTATGTTGTGAGGCTGAAGGTAGTGGGGAGGGGAAGGAGGTGGGGAAGAGGAAGGTTGGGAAGTACCTGGCTATTCAGATCTGGTCACTAAACACGGCTAAAGCCATTTTCAAGCAACGTTTCAATTCTGAATGGTGGTCTTACACCAGGGCGATACTAATAGTATCTTCCACTCTGGAACATTCCGCAAATATAACTTAAATTAATGTATCGGCGGGCGGTTTCACGGGCAAAATACATATGGCTTAACAATACACAATATCAGCGGGCAAATCAATCCAAATAACCAACGATGGATGAATCCAAAAAAAAACACACGAGGTGCTTGTCAAAACCATGCACACTTACGTGAGGCGGGAACAACAATAAATTAACTTCCGCGCAGTTACAGGCGGTTCACAGTTTTTGTGTGTGACAATACTTTAGGCACAAGTAAAGCGAACAAAGCTGTTTGTCACTGCACTTTGTTTTTGGCAATTTATAGGTAGGAATAAATGAACAAGGGAATAAGCAGTTATTTAGCTTCGTATCATAGACAAGATGATTTTAATTGAAACTGGCGCCACCACCTATCTTGTAATAATTTAATCTATTTTTATAAACGTTTTACGTGATACATAATATCTAAAATCACCACTCAGGTACTTATTTGTCTATGATTTGTTGTCTACTAGCCGGTTCACACGATTCAATTTTAGTTGATCAACTCGACATTTGAAAGCATATTGACAGGTGTGAACCTTCTTTCAACAAAGTTGAACAAGTTTTTTGTTGACCAACTAAAGTTGATAGCCCGTCTACTTTTGACGTTCGAGTATGACCGCGCCATCTTAGTTACCATAGTTACTCGCGGGCACAAGTAGACGTCAAACATTTATGTCAATATTCTTATACATTCCTAGTTTCTACAGTCATGGAATCCGTTTCAACGAAAAAATATCTGAAATGGTCGGATGATTTGATGTTCAGATTTATGCATCCCTGTCTTTGGGATCAAAAGCAAGAAGTGTACAAAAATAGAAATGCCTGTGATACTGCAATAAATGTTTCATTTACACTACCTACCCAATATATTATGATAATGACAGAAAATAGCGGTAAATATTCTGAGACATGCGTCACCATTAATACGCATAAATTAAAAGAAAACAATGTGTACAAATCTAATAACAATAACTACCCATGTCAAACTTTGACGTTTGGCGTTGTCGTTTTTAGGTTATGGTAAAGCTAACTTTAACGAAATATGCATTATTTCCTTGCTTCTCCGGTTACTGTAGTTAGGGAACGTACCCATACTACGTGACCAACTTTTTGCAATTTTTAACCCCCCCCCCCCCCCCCCGGTGACCAAAAACCTAAGCAAACCGCCGCTCATTTGTATGGAGCGTGACATTTTGAAGACCCCCCCCCCCCTAAACGTGTCACGTAGTATGGGTACGTTCCCTTAGTAGTAATTATTATGGAAAAAAATCGGTTTACGGGAGATAGTCCTAGATACATTTTTTTTATACTAATTATGGGCCGGAAAATCCGAATCTGAAAGAATTAGGCGTCGAAAAGCAATATTAACTGAATTACACGACTTTAAAATTTTCTATAAACACTAAGGAAAAAACGTCATTTTTAATGCATTGACACAACAAATCATAGAAAAACAAGAAAGATGTTACACCACATAAAATTAAGTGTTGCCATTATCAATAATATAAGCAGTACACCGGTCACCAATATCAATGTACATGGTTTGTGATAGAAAAGAAAGTGCCCCCTTCGTAGCGCCTACTCGCGTCACGGCAAAAAAAACATCCCAGTTTTCAAGTAGTTTAGCGGCTACGCTAGGTTTGTGTAACATGGTTTGTGATAGAAAAGAAAGTGTTATTGATATTATTGCTTAATGGCAACACTTAATTTTATGTGGTGTAACATCTTTCTTGTTTTTCTATGATTTGTTATATCAATACATTCAAAATGACGTGTTTTCCTTTGTATTTATAGAAAATTTTAAAGTCATGTAATTCAGTTAATATTGCTTGCCGACGCCTAATTCTTTCAGATTCGGATTTTCCGGTCCATAATTAGTATAAAAAAAGAAAAAAAAATATCTAGGACTATCTCCCGTAAACCGAACTTTAGCCATTATTATTAATTTAAACATCTCTGAAAAATTTTATCGCCAATTTTGGAAAGCAGCTCATCAAATTGTTTTTTCTGTCATCCTCAAGTGATTTCTATATCCTCCGGAGTCTTCTAGGGCCATCTCTTTCAAAATTGTGTTGAATGCGCCTAATTCACTCCTTCTCATGATCCATTTTCTCGCCCAAATACGACGTTTTTCATGCTTTTCCATAATCTCGAGCTCGTTTCGCAGAACATCAGAAGTTAGAGAGACGCACGCACTGACAATTTCAGTTGACGTCATCTTGAATTTCAAATTCGGTTCTACTTAAATTGAAACGTGTGAACATAATCTTATTCAACTTTTTACGTTAAATAAAAGTGGATCAACAAAAATCGAAACGTCTGAACGCGCCCTACGCCCAAGAAATATAAATTCGCTTCAAGCGTTATACTCCAGTCAAGATGTACATCCGTGCTTGCAAAAGGTCCGGTCATTCTGAATTTTTTATATGTTGTAAGGACCTAAACCAGTAATTAAAAAAAAAATTTGCAACTTCGAAAATGCTGTGCGAGCGGCGGTGGACCCCAAAAACCAGGAAATTTTCGAATTTTTTTCAGTTTTTGCTCAATATCTCAGTGAAGGAAGGGTCTGACCGTTATAATCAGTATGCACTCTTTTAAAGTAGACTAAATTTGCTACAATTTGAGACTAGAGCAAAATATATACAGTCATTGGTTTCCAAGATACAGTTATTCGAAAATAGGCCAATTTTTCCAAAAGGTGAAATTTTTTCAAAATGTTCACTTATTTTGTAAAATATTTTCTAAAACACGCATCCTACGTCAAATATTATATGAAATAAAGTTGTAGTAAATTTAAATAACTTTCATTTAAGACTAAATTGATATCTGTAGACCAAACGGTTCTCTCAAGAACGTCAGATAACCAAAAACATTCATAAGTGGGTTTGGGGGAAATGCAAATAAATTGTTCTCACGTCATTTTATGGGTTCATTGTGCTGTGAAGTAAATCCATGAGACCATTTATTGTGCTGTGAAGTAAATCCATGATGCGATCCATGAAAACCTATGGTGGGTTGACCCAAGGAAGGGGAATCTCCGACATTGTTCTAGCAAGGTGGACAACAGGAATGGTGTTTATATTGAACATTTGTGAAGAACTGGAAAGTTTTTGCAGCATCTCATGGCCTACTGAAGAGCAGCATATAGACATGAGACCTTCTCGAATCATCCAAGATAATAGTGATGTGGAAAAACTAAAAAACTGGTTTGCTCTCCACCCTCCATTTCCCAAAACTGACAGTTTGATTTCTATCAGTAGTGGTTTACTGGCAGGTCCTGTAATTAATTGCCACACAGCCCAGAGAGTTGAAACGGAGGGAGTGATGAAAATTGTGGGGCAAATGTACGACAAGGGAGTAATAAAACGGAAAAATAAAGTTACCACGCTGATCACCTCAAACGTTAAACTGCCGGACAAAAACAGAAGAGTGGCTGTGGATCCGCTCACAATTTTCCAGCGAGTGTGTATTGCAAAGCAATCTGAACAGGATTTACAGGATGACTTCAAGTTTGAATTGGCCCCGTTCCCGATGTCTCTGGTTAATGAACAAGGGATGCGCAAGGGCACAAAATCCACTCTGTACTCTGCTTTCACTCCTCTTTCCAGCCACACGCCGATACATTGCTGCCAGCACTCACGTCATTTTGGATGGTGGCTACCTCTTGCACAAGGTCGTATGGCAGCGGAAGAGCACGGTTCGAGCACTTTTGGCGCGTTATACCACCTACGTCCGAAACCACTTTGGGAAGAATGTATCCATCGTTTTTGACGGCTACCCCGAAGATGTTACAAAAAAAACAACAAAACAGCGGAACGACTCTGGCGCTACGCAGCTCATTCCAGCTTATAACTCTTCTCTGTGACGCCTTTTAGAAGGAGGGAGTAGAAGTGGCTCTTACCGAAGAAGATGCGAATCGAGAGATCGTCATGATGGCGCTTTCAAAAAGAGCAGTAGCCGATCGGGTCGGCATAGTGGGAGAAGATGTCGACCTGCTCGTTCTTCTCTCAATGGTTTAGGCGCTGAAGAGACAAATGTCTATCTTCAGAAGAGCACGAAGGGTGAAGCTGGTTGCTGTCACTACTCTACGACCTCCTACAACCACCAGGGCTCCCGGCGATTACCAGGAACGGCACTATTCACCCACGTGTTTACCGGGTGCGATACCACCTCAGCACCGTTTGGCCAAGGAAAGACCAAAATCACCACACTTCTGAGCAAGAATGAACCACTTGCTGAGCAAGTAGAGGTATTTCTTCAGCCAGACTCCACCCCACAAGCCGTGAGTGAAGCGGGCATCAAGTGCTTTGTGGCTCTATATGGGGGTGAGATCGCGAGGGATACTTTGGATTTCCTGAGGTATAAGACGTTTGTCACTTCAACAAACATAAACCTCGCCCATTTGCCACCGACGGAAGATACCGCAGGCCACCATGCAGCAAGATGCTACCTCCAAGTGCAGAAGTGGCGGGGAGTCAACTTGAATCCCAATGAATGGGGGTGGAAGCTGTCTTCTCAAGGACTCACCCCCATCCTCACCACGATGGATCCCGCACCTCTTGCCCTTCTGCGAAAAATTTCATGTAAATGCAAGAAAGGGTGCTCTGGGAGCTGCTCGTGCAGAAAGGCTGGGCTCCACTGCTCAGTCCTCTGTCAGTCATGCGGTGACAAATTGTGCATTAACATCCCGGATGTAGAGCTGAAATGCTCGGACGATGAAGATGACCCGACTACAGACTGGGCGCCTCTCCCAGCGTCCATCACAGATGATATCGAGACACCTTCTTCGTGCGAGCCTAAGCCCGGGCCATCTAAGATAAAAAGAAAGACATGATTTGGCAACCAAGACACAATACCTACATGATTTATATTAGTTTTATTTTTGTGTACATGTAATTTGTCCTTATAGTAGGTACCATGATGTTTGTACAAGCATATTAGTATGTAGATATATAAAACAATGTTTGAAGATGACGTAATTCACGATAGACTTATTATTTTTTCTTTTTTTCATCAAAAATTTGTCAACAATAACCAAAAAAAATTGTAACTATTTGATAAATAAAACCATAAAAAGACGTGAGAACAGTTTATTTGCATTTCTCCCCAAAACCCACTTATGATGGTTTTTGGTTATCTGGCGTTCTTGAGAGAACCGTTAGGTCTACAGATATCAAACTAGTCTTAAATGAAAGCAAATTAAATTTACTACAACTCTGTTTCATATAATATTTGACGTGGGATGCGTGTTTTAGAAAATATTTTACAAAATAAGTGACTATTTTGAAAAAATTTCATGTTTTGGAAAAAATGGCCTATTTTCGAAGAACTGTATCTTGGAAACCAATGACTGTATATAGCTTGCTTTGGTCTCAAATGGTAGCAAATTTAGTCTACTTTAAAAGTATACGTACTAATTATACCGGTCAGACCCTTTCTTCACTGAGATATTGAGCAAAACTGAAAAAAATCCGAAAATTTCCTGGTTTTTTGGTTCCACCGCCGCTCGCACAGCACTTTCGAAGTTGAAAATTTTTTTTTAATACTGGTTTAGGTCCTAACCACATATAAAAAATTCAGAATGACCGGACCTTTTGCAAGCACAACCCCCTTTTCATGTTTAACTTGACTGGACTATTAAGCCACCTCTGGAGACGGTCAAAATGCTGTCAAAACTCTAGCCATAGACAAAAAACTACGTGATTGAGCCAAGCCGCTTGATAGTCTCGCTAGCCTTATAGTGTCGGAATCTCTTTATACCCGCCTGCCACACACTATCAACTAGTTGGCTACAATCGTATCAACCTGAGCAAGTCTGAGATACCAACATAATAGTAACAAAATGGCGTAGTATAAGTTCACGAAGTGTCATTTTATTCATTCTTTAAACGGCTGTATCTCCCTCAATTTTGCCAAGCGCACCTTAATTTCTTTTTTATTCAACTTTTCCACACTTTTCTCATCTAGAAAGTGCATTTTTATTAAAATCCCCCACATTGGCGGGATCTGCATTTCACCCTTACGCTTTGTAGTTTTCGTTTTAAAAGTTTAGTGTTTTTGTTGGAGGCGTCTACTAATATCTACAGGAATTCCAAAAACTGAAAAAATCGAACTAATATTTATGGGAATCAAAGTGTTGACGAATATCTACAGCTCTAACTGTTGATTAATATCTACGAGAACCAAAGTGTTGACGAATATCTACAGTACTGTCAGAGGTTGGATTTGCAATTATGTATAGCATATTGGAATAACGTAATATTGCGTATGCAGTTTAAAAAACTTAATTTATGTAAGTATGTATGTAAAAATCCCTAATATCGGACTATTGGACACATTTAGCTGATTAGTCCAACCTACGCTCTGTAGATATTAGTCAACACTCTGAAGTTCGTAGATATTAGTTCAACATATGAGCTGTAGATATTCGTCAAACATACAGGCTGTAGATCTGGAGTCTTTTTGTTAAATAATCTGTACTTACTCAAAAATCAGTTTTTAGCTCCCTCTGAACGTTTTACGTTTTTGACACATGGGAGATGGGAGGTATTTTGGTTTGCATCTAGAATATTTTCGTTTGTAAAAAAAACCCTTTGATTCATCAATTACTATAAAAGACAACTTTTTGCATGTGGAGCGATGCATTCAAAATTTCAACCGTTTAAAATCGTGGCCTTTCGGATTATACCTATATTATATAGCAGAGAAGGGCTGTTCAGGGAACATCCATATTCAAAAACATTACACATACAGCAGGAGTAGTACAGTAAGGCGGTCATATATTATGTTTAAAGAATGTTAAAATAACATTATTTCTCTTTCTCAGTAACTTTGTAATAATGTATTCTTTCTAAAACTAAAACTTCAAATTTTGGTTTTTCAGATTGTCCCAAGTCTGCTGGACGTGTTAATAGAAGTGACAGGTCAAACGTCAAAGCATTCAATCTGACCTTAAATTTAACCACAGGCGGCACACGTCATCTGCATGCATCATCATCGTGCATCTGGTGATGGATTTCTTGTGGAAAATCAAAGAACTGACTGATTTAATTTTGTTGCAGTACCTAAACCATACATCTAAATAACGTAAAATAAATTAGAAAATACTTTTCTTTGTACTTAAAAAACACGTATAATATTTTATTTTAATTGTACGTAGGTATTCGAATCTTACTAATAATTATTTATAATAATATTCGATCGTAATGCCTTGTGAGCCGCATACATATTTGAAATTCGCGGGTAACAGAAATAATATTAATGTTGCTAGTAAATAATAAGGAAATCATTGCCAGAAATAAAAACCATTGACTGGAGCACTTTGTAATTTTGTTGCAGTACCTATAATATACACCTAAATAACGTAAAATAAATTAGTAAACAGTTTTCCTTGTACTTAAAAAAAACATGTATAATATTTTATTTTAATTTTACGTAGGTATTCGAATCTTATTAATATAATTATTTATGATAATGTTATTTTTTGCAGCACCGTCTTACGAAAGTGTTGCCATTCCAATGCACCATTTTTTTCAGTCCAGCCCCCCCCCCCTGAAAATTACTGGCCCTGACCGTAGCTATTGCTCCCGAACTCTGAGCGATTAATCGATATATCATTCGATCATTTTTATGTATCGATTATGTAAATGTATCGATTATTCCCATCACTATTATCAATGTTGTAACGTTAGCTTTGTAAAAGCAAATGAAAGATATTTTTTTCCCCCTTGTCAATATTGTCCATAACTAAGTTCCTAATTTCCCGCCCATTCCTTGAAAAGGTTAGTATGTTTTTTTTTCAAATGGCAACATTTTATTTTACTGTCAAATTATGTTTTATCTGTCAGAATTTTGTTTTTATGTGAAGTGCATTTGAAGTATAGTAATAATAAATCACGTTTTCATTATGGAAGTAGAAATGAATAATTTAGAGATGAACTCCCTCTACTCCGCGAGGAAATTATGTCGTGCGTGCTTGAATGATCATGAAGATATGCAAGATATTTATCAGACATGCATTTCGGATGTATTCGCGTATTGCACCTCTTTAGAAGTCTCCGTTAACGATGGACTACCTCCCGCTCTCTGCAGAAATTGTATCACACTTCTGAACACGCTTTACTACTTCAAACAACAATGTATCCGGTCTGACGAAACATTGCGACAAATTATGATCCCTCAGGTAATAACAGATCAATACCTATAATATCAGTTTTTGTTTACATAGTTAGTTTTCACAACTTAAATGTTGACATGTGTTGATGTGTTTTTATCGTAGACTTTCTCATTCCTAGGTAACTGGAAATATCAAAAAAGAAGAAGGTATGCTTGATTTAAATTATGACATGAAATACGAGCTGAATCCCCACCCTGTTGCACAGCCCATTTTTCAAGTGGAAGAAGATGAATGCAGCACTCTGGGTGATAACTTTATTTACAACGACAATGAAAATAGTTTACTCAATGACCACAAAGAGACTGAATGTGAACTAGCCAACTTAAATCCAGGCATTCCCCAACTCATTGATATCACTGAGAAAGTAAATGAAAATATACTAGAAGCATCAATAGAAAATAAAGTGATATATAATATACCAGGTAGATTAATTTGGTTTATACTAAAATACATCATCCTAGTGAAATGAATGGAAACTATGATAACTAGTTCTGTCATTAGTATTACCTTATTTAACCTTTAACTGTTGACATGGGTTAGTGGGTGATATAGTTGTAGTTGCCAATGACACACCCTAGGGACGGGTTTTATTATCCCTTTCCGACCGGCTTAATACAAGCGTGAGTTTGTCTTGACAGAAAATAAATCTTGACGGAATCTTGACAGAAATCTTGACAAAATTCTTGACAAAAAAAAATTCTTGACAGAAAATAAATCGAATAAATCCTGTGTCAATAGAATGTGCGGGAGCTGCTTGTGTAGGGTACCTTCACGTGCAAGTGTTTCAACCAGTTAGTCGCCCAGCACCACGGGGATTATAATTAAGAGCTTTACTGGTGGGGCCCATCAAAATTTTGACATTTTTTGCCGGTTAGAAAGGGTTATGTACTACTTACTGCCTTCAACATGCAGTACAAACATGAAAAAAAATTGTTCAAAATGTTTATCTGGATATCTTTATTAATTTGGGGTGGAAATATTCATGTGCATGCCGTCTGACACACGCCCATGTCAGCAGTTAAAGGTTAATGTGTTTTTTTTTTATATTAAATTGATTTAATATATTTAATTGACCTATTTGAACAACCATTGGCACCTCATTCAGCCAAATGCCTAATATTCAGTTAATACATATGTTGTTTTAAAAATATGTTTTCATTACAGATGCAGAAGTTAATGTATCTGAAGACTTGTCAGTATTCAGTTGCAAGATATGTTGTGAAGTATTCTATAAGGATTCGTCGCTAAGAAATCATGTAAGGGAGATGCATTCTGATGGCAGCAAAAGGTACATTTTGGTTCTACGAGTATGTTATAATCTCTTCTCACTGACACAACAATCAACATTGCTCACAGAATTTTTGTTCTGTGTTTTTTTCCCACATTAAAAAGAACTGTTCCTATAAAATATGATACGCGACATGTTTAGAAAGTAAGTGAATTAGATTTTTTAAGTGTATTTGAAAATAAAAATACAGGTTATTGTTGATACACTTGTTGACTATTTTTCCAAATAATCGCCATCCTGTTCAATACATGTGGTGAGCTGCGGCGCAAGTTTTTTAGTTTTTTTATGTCTTCATTAAAGTACTCTCCCGCCAGCTCCTTCCCGCACTTCAGAACCTCTTTCTGCACCTGCTCGTCGGTTAAAAATTCAATTCCATCCGTACATGCAGTACCGGATTATCCCTAAGGCAGAGTAGGCAACTGCCTAGGGGCCCCGCATCGGCTAGGGGCCCCGCGTCCCGAGAAAAAATGACTTACTTCAATTAGTGAGCAACGAAGTTTCGGAAAAAGTCAGCTTTCAAGATGTTTTAATTTTTTTATTAGGAAAATTTAGAGGTTAATAACATTAGGTACACGCATTAAAGAACAACAAATTATAAAAATTAGGTTATAACCAATTAAATAACTAATGTTCACATCATGCGCAAATAATAAATAAAAAGTCTATAATTAAAACAAATATATAAACATAGTTGTATTTTACTATTCTTTCCTTCTATTTGTTTCAACATTACTTAGTATCTCATGTGGTTGAAGGTGCCGTGTTTGGTTTATATTGGCATTTGTTTTGTTTTATTTTCTGCTATTTCTAATTATATGTTTAAAATATAAATGTTGTACAAGCTTCAGTATGCACTACCTACTCCTTTTATGTGCAATAAATGGTTATTATATTTTATTGCATTGTATTCGTTTTTTTATTGAATGGGGTGATGGCATACCTTTCGTAATGTAGTAAAAGAACAGATTAATTATCAATAAAATTAAGTTTTGGTAGAAAAAAACTAATTTTGGAAGTTGGAAAAGGGCAAATACCAGTGGTGGACTAAGCCCGTCAGAAGCCCGGGGTGACAAAGTTGAATGAACCCCCCCCCCCCCCCCTTAGTGAAGTTGATGTAATTTTACAAGTTTTTTATTCAGTTCACACGGGCCTCTGACTCTGGAATTTGAAGTGTCAAATTTGCAGTGTCATTAAAGCCTTGTTTAGGATTTGAACAAGGGAACAAGAAGGCGTTTTGAGGCCCCTTTAACCCCCCCCCCCCCCCCCCCTAGTCCGCCATTGGTAAAGGGGCCCCGAGACGTGGATTGCCTAGGGGTCCCGATATGGTTAATCCGGCCCTGCGTACATGCCTTCAGAGTGCGGAAAAGATGATAATCTGAAGGCATCAAGTCAAGGGAATTCAAAATATGTTCAGTCTTAAACAATGGTCCCCAACCTTTTTATCACCGCGGACCGGGCGACGTTTGATAATTTAACTACGATCCGGGAGGGAGATTCACTTAATTCACTTTGATTCACCCTTGATTCACTCATCAAGACTCCACAAGCTTAAAGAATAGTTACACACAGATCAAGCACATGATCTTTCTTTGGTGTGCACCTCGAATTTAAAGCTTTTCTGGAAACTGATTTTAATTTATTAGTGAATCTGTATGCGGGAAGTCTTTTTAATCTACACCCTGAATATAAGAAACTGTAACCATTCATGTTCTCAAAAGGAACATTTAAAGGTATATTTAAAAGTCCACAAGCCGTCTCAAAGTGGAGAAAAAACATTATCATGTTCTGACTGCGACTATTCGTGTTCTCGAAAGTGACAATTTAAAATCCATATGCTGACTCACTGTGGAGAAAAACCTTTTCATGTTTCGAAAATTTTACAAATAATGAAAAAAAATACAAATTTCAAAAAACCAAAAATTTGGAAAAATGTGTGAGCACATGCGATACTAATGTGCTAGCAGAATGAGTGCTAAACAGAGACTGATGAACTGGCGCGGAAGTGAAGTGACGTGAAGATGGGACTCCCTCTTGCTTTATGTGAAATTTCACTCGTTATGCAAAAAGTCACTCGTTAATGGAGCTTTTTTTTTTTCAAATCTATTTTGCTCTCTATGGGAGGTGCTCGTCATGAGAGGTTCCACTGTATCCACGGCCCGGGGGTTGGGGACCACTGCCTTAGGCTGTGTGAGGACGAGCGTTATCGTGCAACAAGCACACTCCTCTCGTCAGCATTCCCCTCCTTTTGTTTTGAGTGCTTCTTTTGAATGTTTTTAGGGTCCCACAATATCGTTGTACATTGATGGTCTCCCTCTGAGGCTGAAATTTGATCAAAATTATATCTTTTCGGGCCCAGAACACTGAGGTGATGATTTTTTTGCCTGAAATTGTGGTTTTGAATATTTTGGTAGATGGGGAATTGGTTTGATAACTGTATTTTTGTCTCAGGCATGTGTTGAGCCACCCTTGTTTCATCTCCAATCACAACACAGCTCAGAAAATCCTCACCTTTTTTCTTGTTGGTGTTATTCCTTCCGCGAGTAAGAAGCGGATCACGGTACTTGGCTCATACTTGGCGGAATTTCTCACCGATATCTTTCACTCAACTGGACACTAAAATGTGAGTTTTCGTACTATTGTATTCCTGCAATGCACACTCTGTTCAGGAGATCCTTCTCTACCACTCAGTGTTGCCAATCCTCAAAAAACAAAAAACCACAGCCCATTATGGTCACTTACTTTCTGAACATGCCTCGTTTTATTCAAAGACTAGCAGGCCCGGCCACGCGTTGCTGTGGCTAACGAAACACAACGCCATTACCCAATCTTTATAAAATCCACACCACCCGCTTGCCAGCTGCCCGCTGCCCGCCAGCGCCGGATCTGCCATACGTTCAAAAACGTGCAAAAACCTGGCGCCAACTCCGAAGGAGCGCCGTGAGAAAATAAATATTGTATTAAAATTTAGTTATAATATTCCCTGAATCGTTTCAAAATTACCCATAGTACGAAATAATTATTACGCTCTAGCAACACTTTCCAAAGAAACAGAATGCGCACGCATAAATAAACCAGTCATGCGCACGCATCAGGTTGGTTTACGGCTTACGAATTTATAGTCAGTTACAGATTTTTTTTACAAATTCCATATATTTAGTTTAAACGTAAGATCTATTTTTCCATATATCTTTTACCGTCTTTTAAGACGAATGCGTGTGATCCAAATTCAATAACCAATCACAGCGCGATGTTTTTGTTCAAGAGAACAAACAAACCGACCGCCTTTCAAAATGATGAAAATTTTAGTTAGCGTACGCTCGCTATTGTTTTATTTTGTACGATTTAAGTCTCTAGGAGAAGGTAGTTAAAGACCATTTTCTTATGAAATCTTCAGTAAATTCCATTAACAAAAACATCGCACGGTTTGCAAGTTGCAACGTGTTATGTGTTGACAGTTTGATCATTGCAGATCATTGATTTGACATATTATTTAAAGTTCGTTAAATATATAATTAATATCTATTAGATTTGTTGGATCTGTTATTTTGCGGTGTCAGTGTAAGCGTCTTTCGTAAGCCGTTGATACGTCATGTTTAGTATTTGTTCGCTCAATTTGGTGTTTGTTCGCTCAACATGGGAAATGCAAGGTACAAATTTGAGGTTATATTCTTATTAGTCAGAAGCTGTAGATGCTATTTCTATTAATATTCGCGTTGGGTATATACATAAACGCAGTAAATCTCAAGAATGTCTAATGGATCTAGTTCAGCGAAACCACCCGCATTGTCTTGTAACCTATATTTTAAATCATGGTACGGGCACAAACAAACAATTCGTTGTATTATTTTAAAGCATAACTTGCAAAAAGAGTTTTTCCTAAAATAATTAAATAGCACCATAATTTTATGTTTACCCAATAGATTCAGAGAGTGTAGGGCTCCTGGCGATTCTCTCTTTAAAAAAAACGAGTGTGAGAGCTACCGCCAGGTCACTTGGAAAAGTTACACCCTTTATATGTCTTGATTTTATTTGATAAATTAGTGTAAAAAAAATAAAAAATAAAAAGATTGGGGTGAACGAATTTTTAATCAAAATAAAAATGTAGGGGGGGGGGGGGGGGGGGGGGGGGGGGCGCCATCGGTACCTACTGCACAGGGCGCCAGATTTCGTAGCTTCGTAGGCTTTTCTCTACTATAATAAGCATGTATTATACATAAAAACTAATTAACTCGCCACTAATTATACAATGTTTGCAATGCACACTGGATATTTGAAAAGGGAAAATCATATACCTACTTACTCTAGGACATCTATTTTCCAATTTCTTCCGTAGAACGAATATCAAAAGTGACTATAGTACGGCTCGCCAGCCGTTTTAAATCGCACAAAAATATGTTTTCTTTGAATTTCTCGTCTTTTCTCTAATATAATTTACATGTAACGCGCACATACATTTTTAGCGACTTTATTTTATACTATGTAATGATACTGAAATACAAGAGATATGCTATGATGGCCGCCCGACCGTCGGCAGACTACTACCTAAAGGACATAGTTTGAATACGGAGAGAATTCATTCATTTAGTTGATTTTTTTAAGGTGTGCAGTGTGTGGTTTGGTTAACAATATCGGCGACACCAGGAAACACAGTCCCACCCAGTAAAAACTAAGGATAGCACATCTCGTGTATTTCAATATCTTTGATTCAAACTAGTCCTTTATCACGATCATTTACACGACCCGGGTCGCTCACGACACACTGGCGTCACGAGCGGGTCGCGAAGACCCGCTCTTTTTGCGACACAAAATACGAAACTCGATAATCGAGTTTCTCGCGCCAGTTTCCGCCCAGACCGGTCAAGTCATAAGCGACCCGAAAACCCACAATAAAACAATAAAATTGCTTTAAAAGTTAGCCAAAAAGGGCACACCAATAAAGTTACAACTCAAACCTTGGGGATTAACAGATATTGCAAATTTTATGATTATATGTAGGAGTTCCTCTTAGGTTGGGTTATAAAAAGCTGATAGTAAACACTTCATTGTTGGGAACTTACTTGAAGTAACCGTGGGATAATTTTGTTTACAAAGGAGATAGATACTATGTGTAACTAAAATAACATGAATATTACGAATAATTATTTTACTTACTAAATAGAAAAATCGCATTCTAGAACGAACAAATACCAAGATACGCTCTAATTAAAAACGACTCTGTGTCTAGATGAATATTCAAAAATCGAATATACTAAACAATCCCGCGTTGACGTGACACACGGGCATAAAGCAGGATACTGTTACGTCACGCACGTCTGTGTTGATCGGCAAGCGGCGACCGAATGTGTCGCCGCAGTTCGCAGTTCTTGCTGTCTCGCCACTCGCCACATGGGCAACCGGCGCGCCGGTGACGCGGCGACCGGTCCTGAGAGTGTCGTGAGTCTCGGGATGCGGGAATGTGTTGTAGTTCGCGGGTCTTGAGACCCGGGTGCTGACGAATAAATAACCCACTCGATCTTTGGCGGCTCGTGAGCGTGTTTCGACGATCAGGTCATTCACGATCGACCCAGGACTAATTCAAACACATTACCTACCAATTAAATATGGAATATAATAATGTTACATCCACTCAGTGACATTGCATAATTATTAGGGAATGTACCCATACTACGTGACCCACTTTTTGCAATTTTTAACCCCCCCTCCCCCCTCGGTGATCACGTGTAGTATATTCCAAGACCCCCCTACAGTTTTCACTAGTTGGACTTTGTTCCCGGGAAATCAAGCTTGAGAAAAGTCGAGAACTCGAGAAATCATGTACCTATATAGAAATTAAATCGCCTACTTGCAGTAGAGGCGTTGAGTAGGCAAGATGCCAATTTATTGACTGCAGAGGCTATAATAGACGTATTGCTAAAAAAATTAGAAAGTATCAATGATCCTTTGGCCCTCAATTTAGTAGATTCACTTAAGTTGAAAATATCAGAGCGCCGTAATACGTCTCTAATTTTTTAATTTTTTTTTATTTTTTTATTTATTTAATATAGTTATATAATTGTACAGTGGAGTTGTAGAAATTACATAGCGGTACAGAAATTATTTAAACATTGCAATCTCACCAAAGAAGAAGCTAGTTCTTGTGCTTGATGAGCGAGTTACACTAACTATAACTGAAATAGAACAACATTATGTAATAAGTAAGTGTATAATAGGATAAATTGAGACTTCTGGATCATCTATATGTGTAGGTGTACATACATAGGATACGGTTACATACTAAGATATTGTGCACTTAGGAGAAATTCTAAAAATCTAAATAAAATAGAGATGAATATGTATTAAAAATAAATAGAAAGAAAGAGAAAAACAGGTAATTATTTAGTTAATTATTCCTGAGGAAGTGTAGCTTCAGTTTGAGTTTCAGTTTATTGATGTCTTTGGTTTTTTTTATTTCAATGGGAAGGTTGTTGAAAAACTTTATTCCTAAATAGATACAATTGTTTTGCATTAGTTTGGTATTAAATTTTGGTGTTTTGATGTTGTCTTCATATCTTTTTGATTGGTGAGTTTCAAATTTCTTGATGATATTATCTTTGTAAATTTGGATAATTGCATTTTTCTTGAAGATATTCTCAACTCGAGGCACCGTGAAATATGCGAAAAGCGTTTCTGTTGGATAAGTGGAGGGTTTCTTTAGGATTACTTTAATGATTAGTTTCTGGATCACTTTGACAGGGGTTAGAATATTGTTGTATGACCCCCCCCCCATCCAATTATTCCATATTGAATTAAAGACTGGATTAGTGCATAGTATACTCTTTTTAGATTGTTGAGTTTTAAAATATTTCTTAATCTTATGAATATATATATACACTTTCTGATACGCTTAACCAATTCACAGATATGGCTCTTCCACTTCATATGTTGTTCTATTATCACTCCGAGATATTTAATTACTGGTCCTGATTTCAATGTTGAACAGCCTTGGATTTTATTACAATTGTTATTGTGGATAATTATTTTAGTGTTGGGGAGTGTTTTTAGTTTGTTGATTGAGAAGTGTATGTAGTATGTTTTGTTAGTGTTCAATGAGAGAAGATTTGTGTCAAACCAATGTTTTAAGATGTTCATGATATTATTTGCTTGTTCGTTTACTCTATTCCAGTCGATCCCATTCACTATGATAGCTGTGTCATCGGCGTATGATATTATGTCTGCGTTAGGTGGTAGTTTAAAAATATCGTTGACATATATTATAAATAGTAGGGGGCCTAGGACTGTGCCTTGAGGTATCCCAAAATTACTTGTTAGTGGTAGACTTAGGGAGTTGTTTATCTTGACTACTTGGTGTCGTTCAAATAAATAGCTTTTTATCCATTTTAGAGCTTTATCTTTATCCCAACACAGTTTAATTTTTTAATAAGTTTATCATGAGAAATACTATCGAAAGCTTTTTTAAGATCTATGAAGATTCCTAGGCATTTCAAAGATTTGTCTAATGTGTTCTGAATAATGTTCGATAATTTGGCAATCGCATCTTGGGTACTTCTAGTTTTCATAAATCCATATTGGTTGTCGTGAATTAGGTTATTTTTGTTAATAAATTCGGTTAATCTTTTTTTGATAATTTTTTCAAAGATTTTGGCAATGTTTGAAATCAGCGATATTGGACGGTACTTTGTCACTTCTTCTGGGTTGCCAGATTTATGAATTGGAGTGATGATGGTTTGTTTATATATCGTTGGGAATATTCCACTTTGAAGACTAATGTTGATTAAAGGCGTTAATGGTTTTGAAATATGTATTTTGATAGCTTTTAGTGTTTCGACAGTAATTCCATCGAAACCTGGTGCCGATCTTCCCTTCATGCTTGAAATGATGTGTTCGATTTCCTGGGCTGAAGTAAGGGGAAACATGTCAATTTTGTTTAAGATATTGACGTTAATCTTCTGTTCGTCATTAGACGGTATTTTTTGTATTTGATTTGCAAGATTTTTGCCTACATTTGCAAAAAAGTTGTTAAATATGTTAGCAGCAGCTGATGGATTTTCTTCGCATCGTATTTTGATATTATTATGTGTAATACTATGTATATCATTTTTTTATGTTTTTTCTTATCTATAATTTCATTTACAACATTCCAGACTTTTTTTGCATCGTTCTCCGTTGCTTCTAGTTTTCGCCGAAAATAGTTTTCTTTTGTGTTTTTTATTAAATACGTAAGTTTGTTTTTGTATGCTTTTAGGTATTTTTTTAAGGTTTCGTTTGTAGGTTGTTGGATTAATTTTTTGTATATTGCTTCTTTGTGTCTGATTGATACAATTAATCCAAAATTTATCCATGGTTTAATCGGTTTAAATTTTGATGATTGTTTTCTGGAATCAATAGAATGTGCAGTACTTACGTGCATTGATAATTTTTTTTCAAATAGTTCGAAGCATTCATTCGTATCATTACAATTAAAAATATCGTGCCATTTCTCTTTGTCTAGATTATGTACTAGGGCATTTATGTTAATCGTTTTTCATCGGCCGCTTTCATTCTCCGGAATTCGGGTAGTCAATGGTGAATATTTCTTTTCATAATTGTACGTAAAAATGCACCCGAAATGATCAGTGATTGTCGTTTGTATAACTGCAGATGCTATGTTTTTTATGTCTTGAATATTTGTAAAAACATGATCTATGCACGAAGGTCGTTGACCTGGAATAATTCTCGTAAATGAATTAATACATGATATATAATTTAATTCTGCCATCATATTAAGATAATTGTCTTTATCATAAGACGAGTAATCATTTGCTATATTCAGGTTTACGTCTCCGATAACAATGGTTTTCTTATTTCTGTTCGCAAGAAGAATGCGTTTTAGTTCATCTACATATATCGGAAATATTGAGGCATGAGTTCTATATATAGCGAATATGCTAAAGGTATACTTTTGGTAACTGATTTCCATATTTAGGACGTTTACATTGTGCATGTGAATTTCTCTGTTAAAAGTCACAACATATTTATTTGAGACAAATATTGCGATTCCGCTGTTCTTGTTAATTCGGGTATTTGTTGCATAGTATTTATAACCCGGAATATTATAGTTTATATCGCTCGATGAGTGAGTCTCTGTTAATATTATGCAGTCCAGTCTGTTAAGTGATTTTATTGTTACCAGGAGTTCGTCTAAATGACGTTCGATGCTTCTTACATTCATATGAAATATGATTAAGCTAACTTCAGGATTCATCGCTAAAATGTTGTTTGTTTCGTTCACTGATGTATATATTCTTTCGTCTATTGACATGGTTTTATCTATAGCATTTAACACGAAATCATCCATATCGAAGAAATAATAATAATGAATGCATTAGTGGCCATGAATACATTTGTTTATTTGGGATAAGATTTTCTGGAGGACGGATTTTTTGAGAGCCTTCGGTTTTTTTTTATCACTAATAATAGTTGTGAAATTTCATTCATAATCTATTCTCTCTTTGGCAATTTGAAGCATTTTATGTCTGTATGTGCAATTGATGCTGTCAGCACGGTGGTCGTCCAGGATGTTCGCCCTGAATTTTTTATTGTCGCTGGAGCAGTTGCAGCAGATTGGTTTATTGTTTCTCTCTGTGCATTTTTCTAGGGTATGGTCTTGTGCACAATGGGGGCAGGTAGGTGGCTGTGTTCTGTTAAGGCATCTTAGGGCAGTGTGTCCATATTTCAAGCAGTGGTAACACTGCGTCAGAGGGTTAAGGTCGTCAATTGGGACTCTTTGGTATTTTATGTTTATTTTTCCAAAGTTAAGAAGGATTTTTCTAATGGCTCCTGACGTTTGTATTAAGTAGTTTGATACGTCTTGTTGGGACGTTCTTTGTTGGTCGAATTTTTTTAGTTTGATTTCTTTTATGAGTTTAAAATCATCTTTACAGTAAGGGAACGTACCCATACTACGTGACCAACTTTTTGCAATTTTTTGCCCCCCCCCCCCCCCCCCCCCCCCCCCCGGTGACCAAAATCCTAAGCAACCCGCTGCTCATTTGTATGGAGCGTGACATTTTGAAGACCTCCCCCACCCCTAAACGTGTCACGTAGTATGGGTACGTTCCCTAACTTTGTAAACCCTCATTTTGCTGGGTTATGCCTAAAACAATTTCATCCTCTGTTAAATTTGATTGCAATCTTTTTACGATCATTATTGGTTTTCTCTTTTTTGTTTCTTCAGCGTTGATGTCTTCGCCGAATGTTCCATTTATTTTTGTGACCAATTTTTGTGCGTCTTCTTTTTTTACACATGAGATTATGAGTTTTTGATCACCAATTTTTTTAAATTCAGTTACACCGACTTGCATTTTAGTTACATCTATGTTTTTTACGATTCTTTTTCTCATTTCTTCAGCCTTCAAGTTTTTAGTTGTTGATATTATGATGGCGTGTTTTTGTGGAGTTTGTTTCTCGATTTTATTCATTGTTGTGGCTTGCGCATATGTTTTTATATTTTTTGTCACAAAACTTTATAATTTCTCATTATAGTGTTCGTTGTTTGTTATAATTTGCTCTTGTAGATTAATAATTTTTTTTTGTAGGATAAGATTTTCTACTTTAATTTGTTCTTCTAGTTTCTTTAAGTTGTTCTCCAAACTCAGTTTTATTCTTGAATCTTTAACAGATGTGATCTTCGCAATATCGCTCTTAATATCTTCGAGAATGTCATCCATGTTCTTTCTAATACCCGCCCGCCCGGGCGAGGTACTTTAGGTACGAAGTGTAGAACAATACTCGATACTCGAGGCAGTGCACTATAACGAAACTATACGACCGCACTATTGTAGCACTGGAATGCAACTGAAAATAATACTAATATTGCTGCTAAAATACTTGAACAGCCCTGACAATTTCATGCATAAAAGTAACTACTTCATTGATAACAATAAGACATTTTTGATCGGATATGCTGAAAGAGAATATAATCGTTTATACCCTGCCATCACAACTTTGACCGAAAATGAGTCGGCAGTGGTAGAAGAAGTAAGCCCATCAGAATATGAACCCGAAAGCTTCGAAATTCAATTAGAAAAAGCAATTAAAGGCATTTCAACAAATGAGGAGGCAGGTGCAGTGGCAGTGTCAAAATCTATAGTAAAGAAAGAGTTCTTACTTTTTGAACAGACTGGGAAGAGGCAAGGGCGGATCCAGCTTTGGCGCCAGGGGGGGGTCACATAGCGCCAGGGGGGGGTCACATAGTCGTTGTCAAGTCACTAGAAGTTATAATTTGATTTTTATAATAATAGATACAAGTAAAAAGTAGGTCCACCTAGGTCCTGGACCCAGCCCAGGGGGGGGTCATGACCCCATGACCCCCCCCCTGGATCCGCCCTTGGGAAGAGGTCACCAAATTTAGAAATGTTTAAAGCATTGCTTTCAGTTAAGCCTACTTCAACTGAAAATGAAAGAGTGTTTTCAATTTCAGGAAATATAGTTAATAAACTAAGAAACCGGCTGCGGCTGTCTGATAAAGCTATAAATGCTTTAGTTTTTCTAAAGGCATATTTCATCAGACAGAGTAAGCTGACCTAATTGTTATGTATTTGTCTGTCTGTATGTTCAGCTCCTCAGCGTGAGATGTTCCATTGATCTTGCAAAGTTTTCATTTCTTTTTATTCTAATTAACATGCCATAAATTGTGCTGTGATTGTAATTTAATTATAATTTACATTTATTTTATTTATAATATAATCAATAAAAGTTTTATAATTAATTTGATACTTTTATTTGAGAGGAAAACCACTGAATTTGTTGACATTATTGGAACCAAATAGTATGAGAAAACGTACGTAAATGTAAATTTTTCAGCAACCCGAGAAGCCTCGAGAATTCTCGAGACCCGAGAAATTGAAAAGCTCGAGAAATCATGAACCCTAGTTTTCACGTAGTAGTTCATAAATATGGTTTTGAATCATTTCTTGCTAACAAAAAGTTTAAAAAAGATTATTTGGCTTATATATGTCTTTATTAATACGGCTCTTGCTGAGAGACGGCATGAGTGCATGCATACCTATAATTAAAAGTGGGAATAATGTTATCAAGATAAAACTTATGTCAAAATATATTGTAACCAAAACTTAATTTAGATTTCTAGATTGACTTTGTGATAAAAACCTAAGCCCCCCGCCCCTCATTGTGACCAAGCGTGGTATTTTAAAGATCCCCTCCCCCCCCTAAATGGGTCACGTAGTATGGGTACGTTCCCTTGTCTAGTTTCCACTTTAAAGCAGTGAAACAAAAATATCTTGCAACATGGTATTTATTTGACCGCAGTAATATTTAAAAGTGTCTCAGTATTGCTATGTAGAAAGTCCCAAATTTTTAGTTTTTAAAAAATCTGTTACATAAACTGCTCTTTTTGTTTACAGAAGTAAATATAAAGTGAACCCGAAAGATGATTTGTTAACCAAGTGTAAAAGCAAAACAGAAATCAAAACATCATTATTCAAGTGTCCCAAATGTGACAAACAATTTAAAATGGCCCACAGACTGGATGCTCACATAAGACAGCATTATGGACTGAAGGTATGAATGCTTATATTCATACAAGCATAATTTTATCCAACGAAGCATGTCATTAGTAGAATGAACTTCTAAGTATAATATACTTTTTAATTCTAATATTTTTCAATAATTTCAGCCATTTGACTGTAAGAATTGCCACAAAGAGTTTTCAAATTGGAGAACATGGAAAATGCACATGAACAGACATAGTGGACAGAAGAGCTACGTTTGTAACATCTGCAAGAAGGTGTTCGCATATCCAACTGCCTTGGAAATTCATAAAAAGATCCATTTGGGCATTAAGAAATTCTCCTGCCCATTATGTAATGCATGTTTCGTGCAATCTGGGCAGCTAAAAGTGAGTACCGATATTATTATGCTACATCATTACGTAAAACCCATAGACATGAGAAACTAATAAACAGGAAGGTAAGGATGAGGGGAAAAAAACATGTTACGAGGAGCAGGGACCCTTTCAATTACTGGTCAATAAATGAATCTGACTTTTCAGGCAACTTGCATTCTACTTCACTATTAAAACTTCAAAAATAAAATCGTCTTATGAATTACTAGCTCTTACAATAGCGTGCGAATTGCTAGCAGCAGTAATAAATGATATTGCAAATTCCAAATCCTGCAAAAAAGTCCCGCTTGTTTCCAAAATAGAATGTTTTATTATAGTGTTTAGAAACACTTTTACAAATGAGTCATAATTTACTTACTCCCATATCAGATACTTGCACGTTGAATGAACTGTTTGTTATGGCGATAACCAACCGCACCTTAGGGAACCTGATGTGATAGTATTAGTGGTCTCGGTTTGAAACGCGCACTCAGCCCCTACACAGAAAAGTCCCGGTTTGCGCTGCAAACTGTTACCTTACTTTAGCGTACTTTACTTATCTGTGGAAGGTCATAATTCAAGACAACCTGGAACTCTCCTGGTTACAAAATGATTTGTCACATGGTTTTGCTCCAGCTTGTCGAAATGATACCCAGATTTCATGTTAGGGCAAGTCTATCTCTTCTGACATCGATGGTAAAACCTCATTTAGGTTTAATTAATATCTTGTGATCCATGGCCGCAGGTGGCTTTTTATTTATTTTTTTATTTTTATTTTGCAAAAACAAACAGTACATTATTACATAATGGAAAATAGTTACAAAGTTATAGAATTAATACAATAATTGGTACCAATGACATGTCGCTGTTATATACTTATATTTTTGTGAGATAAATAATACATTATACCTAAATTAAGTTAGTAACTTATTGAAGGAGAGGGGTGTGTGAGAGTGTTTGTATGTGTGTAAATGCGCGTGAGAGGGTGAGTTTGTATGCACCTTTATTCGAGGACCTTCACAGGCCTTTAGACCCAGAATCCGAGGACTCATACGAATCCGAGGACGTCCTCGGATTCGAAATGCGAAAAACTGAATATGTACCTATAATCTATGCGTTCTGATTGGTCAACTGTCAAAATTTTGGGCCAATCGGAGAGAGTCCTCATTTTCGTTGTGAAAAATATCGTGTTTAATTTGGCTAGTGTTTTATTAGTACGGGTGTGTGACCACCAGGGCGGCGCCGCTAATGCTGGAAATCACACACAGATCCTAAACCGAGGACTCTCTCAAAGTCCTCGGTTTCGTGTTAAGGTGCCGATCACCGTAATGTGAACACCAGGAGGCGCTGCGAGCTCGAGTGTCAAGAAATCTCACCTACGCCCTAAACCGAGGACCCGTCGTTCGAAATTCCTACGTGCATGTGAATATAATAAGTATTGCACTATTAAGATTGTGCCGACAAGGAATTCAATTTTTGACAGTTGAAACAAAATTCAATATTGCGTTTAGTTCGTATTGTGAACTATGTATGTTCTGTAATACTGTTTAATTTGCTGTACGGTATTGTAATATTTAATAAGTAATTAGGACACCTGCTCAAGTATTTCATTAATCTGCGTCATATATTCTTCTATCACTCCATTCTTCGTTAATCCGCTTTATGACCCTATTACCTACACCTCACAAAAACGCCTCTGTCTGAATTAAGGACAAAGGAAGAATATCGCCTCCTGGATGGGTGATGTTGTCAAGCGGGTTAAGGAGGAGCTGTAGGAAGGGTTTTATTAATGCGGATCTTGAAGAGTCGGAAAAAATTACTGAAAAAATTACCGAACGCAGAGTAACATTAACATCAAATAAAACATACATACGTGCGATATTATTGTATTATATTATAAAGAGCTGATGATTGTTAGTCCAGTCAAGGAAGGAGGTGTAGAGTGCGTGAGCAGGGACCTAAGCGATTCCTTCAGAAACTTGTTTAGGGTGCTTAGGGTGTGAACATACTAAAAGTCCTGACGTCTAGGTGGTGAGCTAGGGGGTGGAGGGGGGGGGGGAGGTCCCAATTTTCGGATTTCCGCTTGTATCTCAAAAACGGTGCGTCGCAGAGGAAATTTTTTTAACAATAAATAAAAGCTAAAAATTCTCTACAACTTTTATTCTATATGTAATTTTCTAAATCCCAGCCGTTTTTGAGTTGCACGCTTCACAAATGTGGATATTTTCGAAAAAAATCATTTTACCTCACATATTTCATCGAACATTACTTCATATTGTCTAAAATATTTATCACACATAGAAATTTATTTGAAAAAAGTTGTAAAGAATTTAATTCCTTTTTAGAATATATATATATTCTAAAAGGGAATATATATATCGTCGCTTAAGTTCTAACACCGCGGAAGTCAAAAATAACAACTTTTCAAGAGAGCAAAAAAACCGTGCCTTTTTATATATTGCGATCATAGTGCATATGTTTTTTAATGAAAATTTGTAAAATAAAGGTTTTTTTAAGATTTTTGTAACGGTTGTTATAAAATATCATTATTTGGATTATTTTTTTGACATACGCGGTGTTACCACATTGTAATAGATAAAATGGGGAGACTTACGCTGAGTTATTATAAATACTCTGTAAAATATCTTTAAATATTTATTTCAAATAAAATTAAAATAACGGGTAGACTTATACCTCATAAAAAATTACAAAACATAAAACATACATTCTACAACTTTCTTAACAGAACTTCTTAACTTTTCGTTTTAAATAATTAACAAATTTAAATAAATGAAGACAATATAAGCGAAACTCAATCGAAAATCTGGAAACAGAAAAATCAGAAAAACATATTTATTTATTTATTTATTTATTTATTCCAACGCCATAAAATGGCTATTACAATACAGTGATACATAATACACAGTGGTACACAGGAGGGTAATTACTACGATAAAAATGTACATTAAACAAAGTACATATGTATGATAACAACTAAAATTTAGTAATAGGATACAAAATGTCATGCAGAGTAAAAATATGTAAATAAAGGTGACTTAGAATAGTTCTCAACATCAAGTATAATATACCTACTTTACTTTTATTTGTACATATTGTTGGATTCTAGGATTTGGCTAAAATGGAGTAACTTAGTATAATGATATTATTGTTACCTTCAGTTGAAATTACTGCAGTTTGAAATGACTCCACTAAAACTACTGCTAATTAGTTCTGCCTTTCAGGGCTGTCAGTTAGAGAATCAATAATAAATCCTTGGTTTAAAAATAATAATTTTGACAAAAAATTATACATTTACTAGTCTGTCTGATAGTTGATATAAATGAAGTAGTTTGGAATCTATAGAGTATGATATAGACGCTGTGCAGACGAATACTATTATACCTAACATTAATTAATGTGATTGAGGTATGATATTATAGCCTTCTTATAACTGTATTCAGTGCAGTTGAACATATCTACTACTTCTGAGAAAGCATTGCCAACTGCATGCAATCTAGGTATAAGCGAGTATCTAAATGACTCAGTCCTGATATTTTTGTTGCAATTAAAAAGAATTTTGGATCGAGTAGTTCTAGTAGGTATGTGGAAGGTAATTAGGTTTAATAATTCAGGACTGTCTATAATACCATTAACAATTTTAAAAATAAAAGTCAAGTCGGAAATAAGTCTTCTATCTGAAAGTTTGAGTAAGTTTAATTCTTTCAACAAGTGATTGTAATTTATTGATTCTATTGGTAGACCAAGTTTATAGTTAATGAATCTTAAGAATTTATGTTGAATTTTTTCAATGGAATCGGAGTGGATTTTGTAGTGAGGGGACCAAATAGAAGAATTATATTCGACTTGACTTCGAACTACAGAGGAATATAGGATTTTTAATGTAGAGATATTTTGAAAGTCTCTGCCATTTCGAAGAATGAAACCTAGCATTTTTAATCCTTTATTGGTTACTGTAGTTATATGTGGAAGAAAGTTAAATTTGGAATCGAAAATAATACCAAGATCGTTAATCTCACTGACAGAGGTGAGGGAGACATTATTAATTTTATATTGATAGTTAATGGGTTGATTTGCTCTGAAAAACCTTATTATCTGACATTTACTTATATTCAGATAAAGTTTATTAGTTTTACACCAGTCTTGTAGTTTATTTAAATTTAATTGAATGTGAATTCAGTCATTTATTGTTTTAATAAGTTTGAATAGTTTTAAGTCGTCTGCGAAAAGCAACACTTCAACATTATTATCAAAAACAGTGATGATATCATTTATAAAAAGTAGGAACAGTATTGGGCCTAAATGTGACCCCTGAGGTACACCGCTAGTAGCCATGAATTTGTGTGATAGGTAAGAGTTGTTTTTTACTTGGAGAATTCTACTGGTTAAGTAACTCTTTATCCATTCTAATAGTTTACCCTCTATTCCCATTTTACTAAGTTTGTTGAGAAGAATTTCATGGTTAACTTTGTCAAACGCTTTGATAAAGTCTGTATATATTGAATCTACTTGGGTTTTATTTTCAAGTGAGCATGCAATAAATTGTTTGTACAGTGAGAGATTTGTTAGGGTGGATCTGCCCGGCATAAAGCCATGTTGGTTGGGTACAATGATGTTATTAATATGTATGGAGATTCTGTCCAGGATAAGTTTTTCAAACAGTTTGGGGATAGTTGAGAACATGCAAATGGGTCGGTAATTAGTGACATCGTGGATATCACCCTTTTTAAATACAGGTGTGAGATAACAGTTTTTCCATAATTCGGGGAAGCAGCCAGAATTAAGTGATTGGTTAAATAATTGACATAATGGCTTGGCTAGTATCGATACACAGTTAATTAGAAAAGCAGGACTAACTTTGTCAGGACCCGCTTTTTTCTTTATGTCGAGTGATTTTATTTTGCGTATAACATCGGGAACATTTATATGAAAAGAGGGAATGTGGACCGATTTCTTCGGATGAAAGGATGGAAGTTGAACTTTAGGGATATCCTTATCGTACACATTTTTGAAGAAGTCAGCAAAGAAATTAACAATGTCATTAGTATCACTGCTGCTTTTCCCTTCGAAATACATGTGAGTAGGTATGCTGGGTTTATTTTTTCTTAGTGAGTTTATGTGTGTAAAAAAGTTTTTGGTATCAGAAGAAATAGACTTTTCTGTGTTTAGTATGTATGTTTGATATAGTTTTCTGGCGAGTATTTTGCAGTCGGTTCTATATTTATGAAATATTTTGTAGTCTGAGATAGAGTTGCTCTCTTTGAAGTTTTTGTGCTAGATTTTTTTGTTTTTTGTTAATTGCTTTAAGTCTTTATTAAACCATTTGGGGAACTTTGATGGTATTACTTGAATAGAGGGTACGTATTTTACAATAGCCATGTTGATGATGGAGTAAAAAGATTCTAGGTTTTGATTAACATTTGTGTTTCTATCTAAAAAAGACCAATCTGCACATTCTAAATATTTTATTATCAATGGATAATCTGCTTTGGCAAAATTATAAGAACAATTGGGTACAGTATTAGAGTGAGTATTATGAAAGTTGTTCAAAATGGTAATGTTTAAGGGAGGATGGTGGGAATCTATGGGGAGAAGAGAGTCTATGGATTTACTTAGTTTTACTGAAGGATCACTACTAAATGCAAGGTCTAATAGGTGGTGATTAGAATTATATACATTATTAATTTGATTAAGACCAAGGAAATTAGACATATTTATAATTTCACGAGCATTAGCAGATAAGTTAGCATGAATTGTTGGATTATTACATATGGTTACCCAGTCTATATTGTTTGAAATATTGTAGTCACCGGTTAGCAGCATTCTAGCTTCCGGATATTTGAGCTTGAGGGCCTCTACATCGTCAATGTGGTTTTCATAAACTTGTGAATTTGATCCGGGTGGTATGTAAACACATCCAAGGATAATTTTTCCTAGGTTCGTCTTGAGTAGTACGTAAAGTTGTTCTATATTTTTGTGTTTGCATTTTAATCTGGATGAAGTTATAGAATTTTATTGACACCTCTGGGACTCGAACCCAGGACCTCTTGCTTTAATAATAATAATAATAATAATAATGTTTATTCCAGGATGTGGGGAGGATAGTGCAATCCCACACGTCCCATAAAGTTGTACATATTTACAAAACAGATAAAGTAAAAAAAAATAAATAGAACAAACAAATGTAAAAGACATAAGCGATAATAGAAATAAAATAAATAAATAATCAATTATAATGTAGGACGTGGTCTAGAGTGAGCTCGGGCCCAGCGCTCGCTCAGGAGTGGCGCTTGGTGCTGGAAGGCTGCGATCACCACAGTGTTATCGGAAGCCATTAGCCGCATCCTGGCTCCAGTGACCCGGTGTCTCATCAGACCGGCGAATCCGTGTAGTCCTAGCTCCGTAAACATTGAAGATGCGCTGCTGTATCTTCTGTATCCAAATATAATTCTGCAAGCATCATTATATAGGATCCGGAGTCGTTCTATTGAGCTGGTACGGTAGTGACACCATGTTTCACATGTATATAGGTTAGTGCAAAATGCATTGAACAATGTTTTTTTTACATTGTTACTGCATTTGAAGAATCTCTGGGCAATCATATTAGACAGTATACTGATACTTCTCCGCTGTCGTTCAATATCACCGTCATCCGAGAGGTCTTCAGTAATAATGTGTCCCAAGTATTTTACATTCTTAGATGCGTTTATGTTTTCCTCATTAAGTTTTACAGGGAGCATTGTCTCGGGATTTTTTCCATGGTGGAATGCAATTAGTTCCGTCTTCTTGGGGTTGTACATCATGTTGTGGTCATTTGCATATTCTTCACAGATTTTTAATAATGTTCTCCACCCCTTGATCGACGGAGCTAGGAGAATCATGTCATCCGCATAACTTATGTGATTTAGGCATAAATTATTAATACGACAGCCCGCCCTGGTGTCCAGGCGATTTGATAATTCGTCCATGTATACATTGAACAGGATTGGGGACATACACCCTCCTTGCCTTACTCCTGATCGCAAATATATCGGTTGGGAGTACGTACTTGCCCACCGTACAACGTTTTCCTGCTGAGAGTGCCATCGGGATAGTGTGTTGATATCAGTGGCGGCTCGTGACTTTTGGGTGTGCTAGGGTGCTGATATTAAAAAAATGGCATCATGGATGTTGTCGCATGCGAAAAATAATTTTTTTTTTTTTTCAAAAATCGGTGTTTTGTATGAAGATTTTTCAGGAAATCGGTGCGGCGCACCGCCAAACTGAAAACTTCCTGAAATTTTTCATACAAAAAACTGATTTTGAAAAAAAAAAAAAAAAATTTTTTTCGGCTGCAACAACATCAATAATGACATTTTTTTAATATCAGCACTCTAGCACACCCAAAAGTCACGAGCCGCCACTGGTTGATATACATAGTAGGTATATTTCTAGCTTTCAATTTCTCCCATAAGGTTTTATGACAGACTTTAAACAAATTAACTGTTTTTTAACCTTGATACTTATTTGGTATAAAATCACATCAAAAAGGAACATCAGCATCACTTAAATGCGAAATCAGTACTACCTTATGAACAAAAATAACAAAAATACAACATAAATAAATCATTATAAAATGAAGTAAAATATCGTAAAAATTGTGACAGTCAGGAGAGATAACTGACTAGTTCTTGAAGATGTTTCCATGTAGATTCATTCTTTGACCTCGGGCCTGGTCTTGTCCTTTTATTTTTGACTCTTCTGGGCAAATTCTTATAGTCATCTTGAAAGCTTAACTTATAATTAATAAGGCCATTAGGATTATACTTTTTTTGGCTGGAATAAGCTTAAATTCTTTTCCTTAAAATTGTAGTCAAAGGACCATCGGCTGACGGGTTCTTTATTTACTGAATTACACTTATCACAATAAATTTTGAAAAGATGATTCTTGTTTTCGATGATAGGCTCTAAATATTCTCTAGAAGAGGTCTCTAGAGCTCTACAGTAGTGAGAAGGTACTTTTGGTCTTAAGAAAAAAAAAAACTTAAAGTCTTAAAGTCTTAAACTTAAAGTCTTTCAGAAAAGCTATCTCATCTTTCTTTGAGTATCCTTCTAAAACCTTATGAGTAAATTCGGGTTTCTTTGCCATTCCAAGCTCAGACGTCGATAGCCAATAGCGTACTGTCCATTGTTTGATACCAAACGTATTAAAAAGTATGCTTGCAGACTTGAACACGTCCATTATTTGCAGTTTCTAATAAATACTCTTTGGTCTCACTACGCCTAGATTATTCCAATAATTGGATAATGAGGTATTCCGTTCCTCGTTTGGTATTGTATCACAATCACAAAGCTTTGTTTTCTTACAAAACTCGAAAGTACATCGAGGGCCAATTATTCGGGCTGGCCTAATAGTAGCATGTTATACCCTAAACTTTGGGCCATTGCTATCTCGCCGATATCCTAAATATTCTTTTCCTTCCATTCTAAGTTTCTTGCTATTATTTTTAGACCAGTTTTCGTTCTCAGAACATCCCTTAGAACGTCTTTTTCGACCAGAATTGAGATCACCATGTTCGACCTCGTCATTCGCTAGCAAGGGACTCGCAATCGGTAATGGAAGGTCTGTTGTTTCTTCCATTAATATAGGCTCTATCACACTCGTTTGTCCAAAGTTAATATCAACAGGTTCGACATTCGATGGCAACAAAGGCGAGTGAACTGTCGTTTCTTCCATCATTACAAAGCGCCCTTGAGGTGAAAAGCGCCCTTGAGGTGATTTTCTCACGAAAATGGCGCTATAGAAGTCATCCAATTATTATTATTATTATAACAACATGGCATTCAGAAAGTTCGTGTACACTCATCTCGCCGCTTATATTGGCATTATCTGGAATTATAACAACAGGCAAGTTGTTAATGTCGAGGTTTTCCAAGTTTTCCTTGGTGGTGATATTTTCATTTTCTTTTTCGGTAGTATTTTTATTTCTAGTTGTTCACATAGTTGTCAGCGATCTCTTCATCATCACTGCTTTCGTAATCCATGGTGTATTGATATCTAAATTAAAAGTAAGTAAATTTAAAACCGTGTATTTAAAATCGTTATATAAAACACCGCTTAAGTCGCTTTTGCATTAAGCAGGACACCGCGTAAGTAAAATAACATTTTCATCTTATTTTTTACAATAATATAATTGATATTTAGACTTAACTATACCTAAAAACCAAATATCAAGATTTTATCCCTTATATGAACACATAATATTATTAAAATGAATTAAACTTACCTTGATTTACAATGTATTTCTTCGGAGCTCAAGTGGCGACCTCTCACAATTCGAAAGTAAACTGACTTACGCGCTGTTTGCATGACGATTTCCGCGGCACGGAGATACGCTGTGTATTTGTTTTCAAAATAAAACACTTTCATTGGTTGAAATCCTTGTTTCTGATTGGTTTAGGAGGTGCGTCTTTCGATTCTCTATAGAATGACATGCAAAAGTGAAAATGGCATTTTTTGGACTTCCGCGGTGTTAGAACTTAAGCGACGATATACATATTCTAAAAGGGAATTAAATTTCCCATTTTCAGAAAAAGCTGTTTTTCGGTACTTTCCGTATTACGAACGCCGATTACTAGCCGATCTGCTGTTGCACCAGGCGCGCGGGTGGAGGGGTGCACTGCCTGTCGGGTGTCAGCCGTAAAGATCTCTTACCAAATTCATATATATTTAGATAGGCAATTCAATTTTATTTTGAACCTTTTTTTAAATTTTGTGCAAATTTATATTTTAAATAAAATATTTAGGAATACGATGAGGCGTATAATTTTGTTGCCTGTTCACCGCACGAGTGAACGTTAGAACGCGTTAGAGCCGCGCCTGCTTCCAAGATACGTGTAAGAAATTCGTTCCACACTATTTCGAGGACCCAAGACCTCCAAAAACTACAGACCACTAAAACGAGGACCTTCCGAGATCCGTGTATTTTACGTATGTGTAATCCTGAATCCGTGGACAGGCCTCGGATATGGGAAGTCCTCAGTTACCGGGTGTGTATTCCGGTTTTTTGAGGACCGTTTTCTAGGTGCTTACCAGGTGTATGATGAAACTGAATAGACAGCAACGATCATGATTAACTTGAGTATACGCATAAGTGTAGAATACATGTCTACTTTATATAATATAACAGGACCTCGAATTCGGGTGGCCAGTTGAAGTCCTCGAAATCGGGATTGGACAAACAAGGGTGTGGATGTGTGTGTTATGTGTGCGAATTCAGTGTGCTAAAAATGTTTTTCTTAAATAGAGGGAGGGAATCAAAAAATATATCGGTATTTGTGGTTTTTTGAATTGAGTTGAATCTTTGAAGGATGCGGGAAATGGGGGAGTTGGCTGCGCATTCGTATTATTACTGATTGTGTAAAAAGGGTTGGTGTGGCGAGTTCTTTTAGATGGGATGTTAAAATTTATTTGGGATAGAAGTTCTGGGCAGTCTATTTCGTTATGTATAATTTTATGGAGAGATGTCATGTCAGCTACTGTTCGCCTGGATTTCAGGGATTGGAGAGTGTACATGTAATTATTGTTGTATTTATAACCGAGATACTTACTTAATAAATGTTATTGACGTATTGGGTGTTGTTCGGGCAAATCTATACCTACTCCCATGTATCCCTCCCGTCTTACCTACCTATCCTGATATATCCATCTTGCTATTGTCACCGGTTCAAGATTGATTCCTAACCGCGAAATCAGTGCAATTTCAACACCGCGCGGTATTGGCAGCCAAATACTTTGGTCTCGTCGTTTTATAGTCGAAACCCGGATCCGCGCAAGATACGTGTTTCAACCGTGGAGTTTTCTTGAGTGCATGAGTGTGGGACCCCCGGGACATCACCAGCAAGGTAGGGTCATCTTGTTTTCGGTGGACTTCCCATTTTTTCCCCTTCATCCCTTTTTTCATTCCAACAGTGGTAGGTAGAGATTCCGAACTCCGCGGAAGAAAAGATACAGCTTCCAACAGCTATCGAAACATTGGTCCTTCGAGCCGGATGTAGAATTTACCTTGATTCTTTACAGATTAGTTAATTTACATGATTAGAAATTGTACTCAAACTAGTTTCATTACAAGACTATTATCAATAGTAGGTAGTTTCGATACGGCTTATCAGTTCAGCTGGTAGGTAGGGTTGGGTGCAAATAAAATACTTTATTTGTTGCAAGTAGATACCTACTATTATAATTGTTAATTTACGTATTTAATACAATTCAAAATGGATAAAGTTGCAACCAAGATTGGTTCGTTCAAATTAAAACGGCAAAGGCTGTTCGGCCGTATACAGGCGGCTTATGATCTTGTAAAAGATTTGGATAAAAAGGCTAAGCTATGTCAATTCAGAGCCCGAATGGATAAATTAGAGTCCACATATGAGGAATTTCAAAGTATTCAATGTGAGCTGTCAGATCTGGTTTCACTTCCCGAGTTTGAGTCGAAAAATGATATATTGGAGATGTCGCGTGTATTTGAGGAATTGTTCTTCGACGTTACATCGGCACGTGATGCCTGCGAAGCGAGTCAGAATAAGCGTCATGACGTCTCAGGCGAAGAAGTACAACGCTCTGGCCCCGGCCGTAGTTTTCTGGCTCCAGAGATAAAAATTCCTTCGTTTAGTGGACATATTAAAGATTGGCCCCCCTTTTTTAATATATTCAGAAGTATTGTGCATGAGAACAGTTCTCTGAGTAAAATTGAAAAATTTCATTACCTACTTAGCTGTTTAAAAGACACGGCCTTATCTCTGGTGAGAACTATTCCTCTGATACAAGAGAATTATGATTTGGCCTGGGAAACGTTATTAAATCATTATTCCCAGTCCAGGGCATTATTTATATATTACGTTAACTCTATTTTAAATTGTAACTTCTCTAATAATGTAGAAATTTTGAATGTTTTACGGGAAAACCTTTCTGGACTTCACGAATTACGCAGGGAAAACTTATTTGGAGAATTTTTATGTCATTTAGTTTTGCAAAAAATAGATTCAAATACACGGCGGGCATTTGAAACTAGAGTGGAAAAGGATGAAATTCCCGACGTAGAAATGTTAATCAAGTTCTTTGCAACTCAAAACCGTATAAATATGTTATCGGATATTAAAGATAAAAGAGTAAAAAGGGTTCTAGTTGTATCCAACGACAATAGTAATAAAAGCAGTTGCCGAAAATGTGGAGCTTCGCATCATATTACAAAGTGCCAGGAGTTTCTGTCGTTGAATATGGTCAGTAGAAGAGACTTCGTTAAAAGGGAACGGTTGTGTTTCAACTGTTTAAATTCGCACCTTATTAAAAATTGCCGTTCAAAGTTTCGATGCAAAAAGTGCAACCGAACGCACAATACTCTGCTACATACTGATGAAAGATCTCCTTCGCCAAACAACCGTGATACTGAAAGTGATAACCCAGTAATATGCAACGTAGCGTTTGGATTGAGTAAGCGATCTATATTGCCTACCGCCCTAGCAGAATTCCCTGATAATTCAGGACGTAAACATAGTGCTAGGATGTTAATCGATACGGGAAGCGAAATTTCGTTCATTTCGGAAAGATTATTTAATATATTGGGCTTAAAAAAGAAAACATGGAACGGTAATATACGGGGAATCAATAACGCAACAGTAAGTAATGTGCAAGGTTTAGTTCTTCTTCTTCTTCTTCAATGGCGCTACAGCCCAATTCGAGCCTTGGCCTCCTTCAAAATAAGCCTCCACCGCCCTCTGTCCTCGGCCGTCTTCTTCCAATCTGCAACCTGGAGTAATCCTCTTGCATCCTTCCTGACATCATCCTCCCATCTCAGTCTAGGTCTGCCCGCCTTTCGTTTACCTCCCGGGTGTCCTGTCAGAACCTTCTTCGGTACTCGTGTGCTTGGCATTCGGTGCACATGTCCGGCCCATCTTAATCTTTGAAGTCTTAAATGGGTGGAGAGTCTGGGAGCTTGGTAAATATCATAGAGCTCATTATTGTGGCGGATTCTCCATGCCTCTCCCTCTCGCACCGTTCCTAAGATTCTTCGAAGTACCTTTCTTTCGAAGATGTCCAGCCGTTCCGCTGACTTTGCTGTCAGTGTTCCCGCCTCACATCCATAGGCCAAGACCGTTCTGATAATTGTTTTATATAAGGTTATTTTGGTTTTCCTTTGGACGTTTCGGGATTTGAACACTGGCAGCAACGCGAAGTAAGTTTTGTTAGCGGCTGTAATGCGCTTTCTTACTTCTACTAGGTCTTCATTGTCCTGCGTTATGATGGAGCCCAGGTAGGTAAACTCTTCGACCACTTCAAAATTATAATTGTCTTTGAATTTCACTTTGTCTTTTATTCTGCGGTGAGGGGTTCTGGTTTGCATCATGATTTTTGTTTTATTTTCATTAATTTGCAAACCCACCTCTCTTGCCGCAGTCTCTAAAGGGTCAAACACTTCTCTTACAGCCTGTAGGGATCTTCCGACAATGTTAAGGTCATCTGCGTAGCCAACTATTTGATTGCTTCTGTAGCAGATGTTTGAGTCGGTACTGCTCATTGTCTTCCTCACAACGTACTCCAGTACAATATTGAAAAGGGTGGGTGCTAAGCCATCACCTTGTTTCAGCCCCTGGGAAACGTTAAAATCCTCCGTTGTTTCACCTCCTATCCTTACTCGACACCGTGATCCGACCATTGTTGCTTTTACAAGCTTGACTATTTTGGGTGGTATTCCAAAATTGAGGAGTATTTCATATATTTTCTCCCTATCTATACTGTCATACGCCTGTTTGAAGTCAACAAATAGTTGATATATATCTATATCGAATTCCCAGCATTTTGTCAGGTTTGTCGAGTAGTGAAGAGTTGATCAGTGGTGGATCTCCCCCTCCTGAACCCTGCCTGATATTCTCCTAGTAAGTTTTCTGAGTAATATTCTAGTCTTTCTTTCAAAATCATTGTGAAAATTTTATACGCTGTACAAAGTAACGATATTCCTCTGTGATTTTCACACTTCAATTTGTCTCCCTTTTTATGTATGGGGCATATTATGCTAGTTTTCCATTCTTCTGGTACTCTTTCAGCGGTCCATATTTTCACAATGAGATTGTGTAGCAGGTTTTTCAGTTGTTTGTTTCCATATTTATAGAGCTCTGCAGGGATATTATCTCCTCCCGGAGTTTTATTGTTTTTCAGTTTCTTTAGGGCAGCCCTTATTTCTGCCATTGATGGCGCTCTCGTTGTTTCATCACTATTTAGCTCGTCCGGAATGTGAGTTGGTTCGACTGTCAGGTTGTTATTGGGATTTAAGAGCTGTTGAAAATATTCTTTCCACCTAGTCTTGATCTTTTCCTTATCTCCTATTATGTCTCCATTACTATCTCTGCACAGAGATGTGTTGGGTTTGAAGCCCTTTTTAAATACATTGACGCCTTTATATGCCTCACGTGGATTGTTATTTGCAAAGTCATGTTCCATTTTCAACAATATGTTGTTTAGTTAATTGTAAAATATTGTTGCAAGGTTTAGTTAATTGTAAAATATTTTCCTTGCAAAACAGCTCTTGGGTTTCAGGGCAGGCAGTAATAATCTCCAATATTACGTCAAAACTCCCGTATATAAACTTTCAAGGTACGTCTGAAGAATTTAAAGGTCTAAATCTTGCAGATCCAGAATTTAGAAATCCGGGAGAGATAGATTTCCTATTGGGGTCTGACTTGATTGCAAAAATATGGAGGCAAGGTTATATTTCAAACCGTGATTTAATAGCTGTTAATACAATATTCGGATACATAGTTATGGGATCATGTGTTCAGGAATACGGTTTAACACAAACTTTTGTGACGTCAGCTCTAACTGCAGTCGAAGACACCGATTTAAATTATGCGGTTAGACGTTTTTGGGAAGTAGAGGAGATTTCCAACGAGATTATTCAAAGTAAGGAAGACAGTGAATGCGAACAAATATTTCAATCAACAGTCAACCGGGAAGGGTGCGGCAGGTATATCGTGGCATTACCTTTTAAAAATAGATCTCAAGTAGATATAGGAAGTACGTATGACATCGCACTTAAAAGATGTTATAATCTTGAAAAACGCTTGTCATTAAATCCAACATTGGCGGCACATTACTGTAGATATATGAAAGATTTCTTACAGCAAGGCTTCATGACAAAGGTTTCCCCATTGACCGAGATACAGAATACTTATTACATTCCACATCATGCTGTTGTTCAAAAAATAGGAAATGATATTAAAATTCGGGTGGTCTTTGACGCTTCCTGTAAATCAAACAAACAAATTTCATTAAATGATTGTTTATATTCGGGTCCTAAATTACAAAATGAAATAGGTCATATCTTATTAAAATTTCGTTTATATCCTATAGTATTTACTACGGATATTCAGAAGATGTTTCTTCAAATTGGAATCAGAGAAGAGGATACTTGCTTTCAAAGGATTTTTTGGCGTTTTTCTCCCTTAGAGCCAGTAGGGCAATATACCCTTGGCACGGTCACATTCGGGGTGGCTTCTTCGCCGTACCTCGCTATAAGGACATTACATCAGCTAGTGAAAGATGAAGGTGCACAATTTCCAAAGGCCTCTAAGGCACTGTTGTCGGATACATACGTTGATGACATAGTTACTGGCGAATGGGAGCCAGACACCGCTTCTCAGCTTCAAATTGAGCTGACAGAACTCCTTGCCAAAGGAGGTTTTCAATTAAGAAAATGGATGAGTAATTCGTTTCCGTTGTTAAATAACATCCCAATTGAACATCGGATCCACGCAAGTGGTCAAGTTGCGTTTGATGATAGTACATCTTGCTCAATCAAAATATTAGGTTTAATTTGGAATCCTGATAAAGATACATTTTCGTACTCGGTAGAAGAAAAAGAAAAGGTTTTTACAAAACGTGCAATACTGAGCTGTGTTGCACGTATTTTCGATCCCATTGGTCTAATAACACCTGTTGTTTTTAAGGTGAAATGCCTTCTACAGAAACTATGGAAATTAAAGTTAGGTTGGGATGCCTCCCTCCCGGAAAATATTGTTAATTTATGGGAAAATTTCTTGGATGAATTACCTAGGTTATGTTATTTACAAATACCGAGACATTGCAGTACAATAAAAAACTCAAATTGTACTTTAGTAGGATTTTCAGATGCGAGCGAATTAGGTTACGCGGCTTGCATATATTTGGTTACGAACGAAGCACAGCCTCAAGTCATATTACTTATGAGTAAATCTAAAGTTGCACCTCTGAAAATATTATCAATACCACGTCTCGAGCTTATGGGAGCTTACCTACTTTCAAAGCTTGTAAAAATGACGAAGTCATCGATAGAAACTCTCGTGAAAATTACAGAAATAATATTGTTTTCTGATTCCACCATAGTTTTATCATGGATTAAGGCACCAC
The DNA here is from genome assembly GCA_917880885.1 of Limnephilus marmoratus. NCBI lineage: Eukaryota > Metazoa > Arthropoda > Insecta > Trichoptera > Limnephilidae > Limnephilus > Limnephilus marmoratus. Next base: position 18,209,731 of record OU862906.1, read on the forward strand.
CTCATACTTTGAAAACTTTTGTCGCGAACCGCGTTATCAAAATTATCGATGAAATCGAGGACGCAAAGTGGTACCACGTTGTGTCAAAAGAAAATCCAGCCGATTTTGCTTCTCGCGGTTTATGTCCATCGCAAATAATAGATAACCAATTGTGGTTTCAAGGGCCTCCTTGGTTGGCTCAGCCAAGTCAGAAGTGGCCATTGTCTTTACCGGAAAAATTAAAGGTTGAAGAGCTACCGGAAGTAAAATCCCACGTCTCAACAGTTCACAGGCCGCTTGATTACTATGAGGGCCTACAATTTTTCCGATTTTCTTCTTGGAACCGTCTTCGGAATGTGGTCGCTTGGTCGCTTAGGTTTATTTGCAATACGCGGCAACAAAGCAGGAGTGCACGCAGATTCGGAATTCTGACCTGCTCCGAAAGAAATCACGCTGTTAAGGTTATCTTAAAATGCGATCAGCAGTTCCATTTTCCAGATGAAATCAGAAAACTTAAAGGGGATGGGGTGACCCCAGTGACCTTTCAAATTAAATGTTTTTATTGACCACGAGAATTTACTTCGCGTTGGCGGGCGGCTTCGCAATTCACAGTTAAATTACAATTCCAAGTTTCCAATAATACTTGCTAAAAATAGTAAAATAGTCGAGCTTCTTATATTATACTATCATAAAGTCTATTTACATGCCGGATCGCGAACCTTGCAGTTCCTAATTCAACAAAATTACTGGATTATATCTGCCTGTAATAAGATAAAGAAACTAGTTTCAAAATGCGTGAGATGCGCAAGGTTGCGATCATCTCCGTCAGCTCCACTCATGGCCAGTTTGCCAGAAGCGCGTGTCACACCGAACCGCGTATTCAATCGTGTGGGGGTGGATTTGGCCGGCCCTTACGTCCTAAAGGAAGGAAAACGCAGAGGTGCTAAGACATACAAGGCTTACTTTGCAATTTTTGTCTGCATGTCAACGAAGGCGATTCATCTCAAGGTTCTCTCAGATCTCTCGTCTGACGCTTTCATCGCTACCCTCGATAGGTTTGTTTCACGACGGGGTATTTGTCAGGCCATTTATTCGGATTGCGGTACGAACTTTGTTGGGGCGAAACGCCATTTGATTGGAACACAAAATTTTTTAAATAGTTGTCGTAATGATGAACAAGTCATGCGTACATGTTCAGAAAAGGGAATAGTGTGGAACTTTAACCCTCCCTCCAGTCCTCACTTCGGAGGACTATGGGAAGGGAACATTCGAGTCGTTAAAAATCATTTAAAACGAGTAATAGGGGACACTTCATTGACGTTTGAGGAATTTACAACCATATTACATAAAATAGAAGCCATATTAAATTCTCGTCCTCTCTGTCCTCTAACCTCAGACCCTGAGGACATTCAGGCCCTTACTCCAGGTCAATTTTTAATTGGAGAACCGTTAATTTCGATTCCAGAATATAACTATTCGGAGGTTAAAATAAATCGTCTCAATCGGTGGGAACATTTAAAGAAAATGACACAACATTTTTGGCAGCGCTGGAATACAGAATATTTACAAGCGTTACAAAATCGAGTCAAATGGTACCTATAAGGCTACCCGTAACCTTCAAGTAAATGACCTAGTGGTCATCAAAGATACTAGGAGTCCTCCGTTGAAATGGCCGCTCGGCAGGATAAGGGAGGTGAAACCGGGCTCTGACGGGGTCGTAAGATTAGCCTCAGTACAAACCAGCGATGGTGTATATCTACGGCCTGTCGCAACGCTTTGCCTTTTACCTGTAGAATAAGAGAGTAACGTTTTTTCTTTTTTTTATATGAATATTGGAATAGGTTCATATATTTTTTGTTTTTTATGCCTTCAATGGTTTCGCATTGATTGCGATTGAGCTATCTTTTGTTTTAGTTATGTTTTTCGAGTTATTATTTTTTCTTCACATTCTGCACGTATAGTCTTTAGTTTCACGTGCACCTAGTTTGTAAGGAATAGATTAAATGTTAGGAGTAGGTTTCTTTTCATATTCTTTTAAATGTTAGGAGTAGGTTTCTTGGCCAGTTTCGATGGGTGTTGGAAAAATGGTATTTTTGGCGGGCGGTATATGTTCGGGCAAATCTATACCTACTCCCATGTATCCCTCCCGTCTTACCTACCTATCCTGATATATCCATCTTGCTATTGTCACCGGTTCAAGATTGATTCCTAACCGCGAAATCAGTGCAATTTCAACACCGCGCGGTATTGGCAGCCAAATACTTTGGTCTCGTCGCTTTATAGTCGAAACCCAGATCCGCGCAAGATACGTGTTTTCAACCGTGGAGTTTTCTTGAGTGCATGAGTGTGGGACCCCCGGGACATCACCAGCAAGGCAGGGTCATCTTGTTTTCGGTGGACATCCCATTTTTTCCCCTTCATCCCTTTTTTCATTCCAACAGTGGTAGGTAGAGATTCCGAACTCTGCGGAAGAAAAGATACAGCTTCCAACAGCTATCGAAACAGGTGTATTTGGGATTCCAGACAGGCGATGCAAATTCCAGTGTACTTCTGACTAGTGAGGAGTAAAGCATTACTAGAGTATGTGGATTTCTAAATAATTTACTCAGACGTAGTATAAAACCCAACATTTTGTAAGATCTATCAGTGATTGAATCAATGTGCGTTTTAAATATAAGTTTACTGTCTAAATAGACTCCAAGGTCCTTACATTCATTTTTTGAGATCACGGGTTCATCGCAGAGTGAATATGAAAAGTTAATTAGATGCTTGTTTCTAGTAAAGGACATAGTGTGGCATTTAGAAACATTGAGGTCTAAATAATTAGCTGTGCAATAGTTGCAGAGCCTATCTAAGTCACTTTGTAGCTCTTTGTAGTCTGATAGAGAGCGAACCGTTTTGTAAATTTTCATATCATCTGCAAACAATAAAAATTTAGTGTAATGGAAACATGAGCCTATGTCATTTAAGTATATATTAAAGAAGAGCGGACCAATGTGGGAACCCTGAGGGACACCCGAGGTTACGTTGATTATTTTAGATAAAACTCCATTTATTGAGATAACTTGACTACGATTGCTAATGTATGATTTAATCCATCTAAACAAGTCACCGTGTACTCCAAGACGAGTGAGTTTATTTAAAAGAATTGAGTGGATAGCGGTCGAAGGCCTTTGAGAAGTCGGTATACATAGCATCGACCTGCACCCTTTCGTCCATATTGTTCTGCAAATATGTAGTTGACAAATAGGGCAAGGTTAGATGTTGTAGACCGATTTTTCATGAATCCGTGTTGGTTCTGTGAAATTGTTGTAGTGATAGTCGGGTAAAGTTGGTCGTAAACGATTTTTTCAAGAATTTTACTTAAGATGGGAAGTTGAGAGATAGGTCTGTAGTTTGTTACGTCATGTTTGTCACCCTTTTTAAAAATGGGAGTTATTACGGCAGACTTCCACTTATGAGGAAACGTACCTTCCCTTAATGATTTTTTGAAAATTGCACTGACCGGAGGAGTGATATATTTACTACAATTACGTATGAAGATACCAGGCAAACTATCTAAATCAGGTCCTTTGTTAATGTCAATGGATGATAGATATTTGTAGGTAATGTCGTCGTTGATTGTAATTGAGGATTGTCGCGTGCCTCGGGCGGAAGCACCCACATTCTGCACAAAAGCCAGCTCACTTAGCTCGGCAGAACAGGAGAGGCGCTCTGCAACAGGGTCGTAGGTGGCTAAAAGGGGGGGTACATGGTTATAGGCCAACACTCCTCCTCATGTCTCGTCAAATAAAAGATCGTCTGAGATAGAACAACACTTGTATTGACGGAAATACACAATTACAACAAGGGCAGTAATATTCACATCAATTAACAATCACAGGGGAGCAAGTATGCCTAGCTGAGTAAAAACAACGTATGCAAATCTCTCTCTTCGTCTTCCCTGGGGGTGACTACAGTTCGCGAGGTAAGAGGGGACACATTACGAAAGGAAATAGCTTCGTTACTCACAGCCGCGCGGTGAGGTGGTTGCATGGTAGCGGAGTATGTCCATGCCCAGCATGAAACAAACTACAGGAGTCCATTGCCAGCAGGAGGCAACAGCAGTACTTTGCTGGCCAGCTCGCGCCCACAAAGCAGGTGGTCGCGTGCCTTATCCGTTGGCCCGAGAGTTTCTAGAACAATCTGGACTTGGCTCGCGGGAACAATTTAGTAGTGCCCGTCACGGGTTACTGCGCTGGGAGCTAGCGGGGGACTGCCGGCTACCGCCGAGGCGGCCGCGGTGCGTACGGCGAGGGGGAAGAGGCGGAATTATTTGCCAGGGGGCACGCGGTGTGCAACTGTCGAAGGGTGGACCTATAAAAAAGGTAGGCGACTTGGGTCCTGTATGGTGGCACATAACAGGATATAGCTATGTTATTCAGCGGATCAGGTTCATGAACATCATATGCTAAATTTTGGGTGTGATCAGTGAAGACGGTAGAGAAATAGTCAGTAATCTCCTTACTATTGTGTGCGAGCCATATGTTAGGTGTTCAGGTATGGAAGGAGATTTTCTTTGCGTTTTGACAAAGCTCCATATTTTTTTTACATTATTTTGTATAGCATGTTCTAAGTGTGAAATATAATTGTGATATGTGAGAGTAGCGATTTTCTTTTGTCGTTTTCGGAGCAGTGAAAAAGTTTGGTAATCTAGCGGGTTCTTGTGGTGTTTCCAGGCTCGAAAGAATTTGAGCTTTTCTTTTGTAATATTGATAAGAGCCGATGAGTACCAAGTTGGGAATATGTTTGTTTTCAGAATTTTCTTTGGAACAAAGTTATCAATTAAGGCGTCAATGATTAAGTAAAAGCTGTTAACCGCCGTGTTGACGTCTTGTGCTGTAACGTAATTATTTTCATGGTTCTTATTCAGTCGGTACTTGCTCAGAATGAATACCTATTATTAATTTCGGTGTGCCGTTGGAACGATGCAGAACAAATTAAAGTTGCCTGGAACGTTTCTCGATTGTTTTGGAAAAAGAGAAAAAACTGTTATAAGGGCGACGTGATGACATAATAATGAATTTGTCGGAAGTTTGATTTGTAAAGAGTTATATTATGAAGTGTGATTTTGAGTTTAATCTCAGCACGAGAAATATTATTATTACTCGTAAATGATTGTGTAAATTTCTCCATCAGCGACTTTGCTTCGTAACAGATTGGTTGCTTGATGTAGTCCGGGTTTTTGTTCAACAAGCCAGGGAGGCTAGTGCGAACACCTACAAATTGGTGCTGTTAAGAAGTATTGCTTGACGCTCGTGATGAGGGGGAAAACAATCCACCGATAAATAGCCATCGGGATTTACTGATCACAGCTTGATACATTGATGTTTTGGTCGGGCGTGTTTACAGCCTTTGACGTTATATAAAACAGCCACGTACAATCCAATATCACCGAGGACGACTTTGATGAAGATTGCAGGCGCTTCTTAAATGACATCAACAATCTAGAACTGCGGGTTATATCCTTTCAATGCTCAGAGATGGCCATCAGCGGGCCTTTGTGGATGGACTGGAATCTCAGCTGCTTCACGGTGTCATGGGCTTGCGAAGCGGCAGCTCTGGGGCTTTTCTCCAGCTATCTGGAGCCCTTGTCGATGAGGTTAGAAGAGGTGTGCTATATTAACTATGGCAAGCTATGAATGATCATTTGGAGTGGATTCTACTAAAATAACTGAATTATCTCTCTCTCTCTCTCTATCTACATTTTTTTGAGTTTACAAAGGTATTTATGTAGATTATGTTTTTGCTTGTCAATAATAACAAGTACATTTTGTTTAATGCGAGTTCTTTTAATTACATCAGATAGTAGCTTTCTTTTATCCCACGCAGGACCCTGAGATGATGATGAGAGCTCATGTACACGGAATTTCTCTGCTAACTGAGAAAGGTACGTGTCAGTGCGTTTAAGACAGAAGACCAGTCAGTTTTTGACAGAGCGTCATTGACTAGGTCATAGTTGACTTTATTGAATAATTTGATCGTTTGGGGCTGGAAAGTAGTTGTAGGGGAGTGAATATTAAGTTCGACTATTAGGGATATGTGATGTGTGTCCTCCTGAACCAGAGGGGAGTCGGCAGGAGAGACGCAGACTGTGGTGTTACAGAGCACTAGGTCAAGTGTTCTACCGTGCCTATTTGGAATGTGGTTGTATTGTTTTAAATCCGAATAAGATAGGCAGTTAAGGAGGGTGGTGGAGCAATGGTCAGTACCGCGGGGATGATGTGTGGTGTTCCAGCTGATATTAGGCATATTGTAATCTCCAATTAAAAGGAAGATATCATTTGGATAGTTTGTGGTTAGATCAGATATTCTGGACGTATGACTGTTGAGAAGAGAATGTACAGTAAAAATTTTTTTAATACCAATTGCGACACCACCTCCTTTGGTTTTATCCGTGAAGGACGTGTCTCTGTCTTTTCTATAAACATTGTACCTGGAGTCGAAGAGCTCGTTATCAGATATACTGTCTACTAACCAAGTTTCAGTAATTAAAATTATATCGAATTCATTTATCAGAACATTGTGATAAAACTCGTTCGTTTTAGTACAAAGGCCATTTTACATGCAAAAGGGCTGAGATTGAAGATAAAACATTATTATTATTAATTTATTACACTGTTTTTGTCTACTTTTATCTACCTAATATAAAAAATGCAATCGCTCACTGATATGGATGCAATCTGCATAGCTCCAGCAAGCACTTACCATTGTGCTAACTTATATGTTTTACCTTTTCCCTTGATGCCTATTGGTTTCACAACTTGTTTACTAGGTATGCCTTCTTGTCGTCAGGGTACAAGGCCGGCCGGCGCTAATAAAAACGTCGAGGGAATCAGCGCCTACCCGTATTCTAGGTGTCGAGCAGGCCGCTTGTCAAGGTGAGGACATTGGAAATTGAATTGGAGTTGCTCAATCCTCTTCACATTTCCTACAGCTGTTTATGAGTCTCCTAACTGCCGGCAGTGTCCACTAGTCCTAGGGTACTAGGAGCTAGCTTTCTATAAACATTGAGTAATTGTCTGGTTCATTTGGGGTTTGGATCGTTTATCCTTCTGAATGTCTCCTCTCCTCTCTCCTCTCCCATTCCTTCCCGAAATGTTAACTTGATGTTAAACAAAAAAACCTTTGTTTCAGAGTCACATGCGTACGCACAGTTCAGAGAAACCTTTCGAGTGCAGCCAATGCGGAAGATGTTTCAAATCAAACTCCATCCTCAAAAGCCATTTAGACAGGCATAAAGGAGTGAGGAACTTTGTCTGTTCTATTTGTGGGAAGAGATTTCCCACAAACGGAGAGCTTACAACACACATTCAGTCCCATACTAACGATAAACCCTTCTGTTGCTCCGTTTGCAATAAAAATTTCCGAACCCGAAGTTTGCTCACTGTTCATAATAGAAAACATACTGGAGACAGACCATATAAGTGCAGCATGTGTCCCAAACAGTTCATGGAGTCCCAAGTCCTGAAGAGACACATAGTTGTGCACACTGATGTGAAGCCCCACATTTGTGATATATGTCACAGGGGCTTCGGTCAGAAATGTTCTCTTAAAAAGCATTTAAAATCTCATGAACAAATTCTTCAAGGAGTCTGCTACGAAAATTTGTAATTCAAAATATAATATTGTAACAGATTATACCTATAATATGTATGTAATGGTTTTTTTTTATCACAATTATTTTTAAAGTTTATATTATACCAATTCCCTAAGAGTGAAAGTAGTAGACTGGGAGGCGAGATAGGTAAACCCTACGTCATCGAGTACACGGATGAAACTACTTGTAGTGATTTAAAAACTTTGAATGCCATATTTTAAAAACATAAGCGAAAAATATAAAAAAAAATTATTTGAGAGTTCTGAAAGTTCATCCGTCAGGCGAGCCTTTCGACGCCAAACCATTTACGAAACCTGCCGCGGTGCCCCTCACCGCTGTCGCGTGTTAATATTTTTGTACAAATTTATAATAATAATAGTCCTTTTAAGATTGCCTAATAGTCCATAGTAATTGGAAGTTCGAACAACTAACCCACCGTCGCCGTAAGAGCTGCGTTCGTCCGAAAAACGACGGAAATTTCCGAACCCCGTCCGTTCGGACGGGGCACGCAATGGCGGCGAAGGGCTCCGCGGCCAATTGCCAGTAAGTTGTTTCGTGTCGATGGGTACAATCGGAACACTCAAAATTTATTTTTTTATCATTACAACTTATTTTATTTAAAATCTGGTATTTTAAGTTTTTTAAAACTATATTGAAATAAAAATAATAATAAAGATATTAAAAATATAATTTTCTAAATTAAAAAAAATTAAAACTCAAAAAGATCGTACACAAAAAACTGCCAGGTTACTGGTCAGCAGACCAAAAAAGTCATAAATGGGATGATCTGGACTACAGGTTTTCGTTAGTTTCGATCTTGTATTCGATGTAATCGATGCAGCAGGGCAAGCGAAACCGATATGAAGCGGACGGGGTTCGGAAATTTCCGTCGTTTTTCGAACGAACTCTGCTCTTATGGCGACGGTGCGGTGGTTGTTCGAAATTTAAACCATTATGGACTATTAGGTTATCTTAAAAAACTATTATTATTATAAATTTGTATAAAAATATAGGCACGCGATGGCGGCGAAGGGTTCCGCAGCCAGTTTCCAGTAAGTTGTTTCACGTCGAAAGGCTCTCCCGGCCGATTGGTGCAATCGGGACACTCAAAATTTATTTTTTTATCATTACAACTAATTTTATTTAAAATCTGGCATTCTTAGTTTTTAAAACCATATTGAAATAAAAATAATAATAAAGATATTAAAAATATCATTTTTTAAATTTAAAACTTTTAAAGATACACAAAAAACTGCCAGGTTGCTGGTCGGCAAACTAAGAAAGTCAAAAATGGGATGGTCCGGCCTACAGGTTTTCGTTAGTTTCGATCTTGTAATCGATGCAGCAGGGCAAGCGAAACCGATATGAAACGGACAGGGTTTAGAAATTTCCGTCGTTTTTCGACGAACGCAGTTCTTATAGCGACGGTGCGGTGGTTGTTCGAACTTCCAACCACTATGGATTATTAGGATATCTTAAAAAACTATTATTATTATAAATTTGTATAATAATATAGGCACGCGATGGCGGCGAAGGGCTCCGCAGCCAGTTTCCAGTAAGTTGTTTCGCGTCGAAAGGCTCTCCCGGCCGATGGGTACAATCAGAACACTCAAAATTTATTTTTTTATAATTACAACTAATTTTATTTAAAATCTGGCATTCTAAGTTTTTAAAACCGTATTGAAATAAAAATAATAATAAAGATATTAAAAATATCATTTTTTAAATTTAAAACTTTTAAAGATTGCAACACAAAAAACTGCCAAATATTAACACGCAACAGCGGTGAGGTGCACCGCGGCAGGTTTCGTAAGTGGTTTGGCGTCGAAAGGCTCGCATGACGGATGGGTACTCTCGGAACTCTCTAATAATTTTTTTTTATATTTTTCGCTTATGTTTTTAAAATATGGCATTCAAAGTTTTTAAAAATATAGTGAAATAAAAATAATAATAAAAATAAACAAAAAATTAAGAAAAAAAAAAAAAACTTTAAAACATCGTACACAAAAAGCTGCCAGGCTGCTGGTCGGCAGACCAAGAAATTCTTAAATGGAATGATCTGCACTGTAGTTATTCGTTGGTTTCATTCGTGTACTCGATGACATAAAATTTACTATTTTTTACCCCACTTTGACGCCGGCTGCCTGCGAACGTGCCAGGCTGCCGGTTGGCAGACCTGCTTTTTTCTCATTTTCTAATCGACCTTTATCATATGAGACCATTCCCGTTCGTGTACTCGATGACGTAATTTTTTTGAAAAAAAAACGCTGACTATTTTCATGACTGCGCGGCTCCTGCCAACAGTGACGGATACAGGGGGCATTAGCCACCCTAAATACAAGAAAATCTTTCTTCAATCATTCGCTCTACATGTCTAAACCGTCTAAGCGTCCCTTTCTTAATCTTACTTCTTATTACGCTTGTATCAGCCTTGCATTATTTTCGTACTTTTTCACACTATCATACATGGCTTTCTATAGCATTTAGTCCATCCTCTGCCAGTTTCATGCTTCACTACCATACATCAGGGTTGGTACCCCGGTGCGTAGTCGGGAAACATGCCAAACGCGTGCCCGACCTTTGTACACGGTTGACATTTGTCACATGAGAACGGGTTGTTTCTTCGACTCGTTCTTGTGTTCAACAGCTCGGCTGTGGAATGATTTGCCGGCCTCTGTGTTTCCTCCTTCCTACAACATGGGTCTCTTCAAGACCAATGTTCATTCCTTCATCTCCTCAAAAAGACTCTCTACACAGCATCCCAGATGACATAGGCCCTGAGGGAAATCATTTCCCTCAGGGCCTCCTGTGTGGAGTAGTTTTTTATTAGCGCCAACGGCGTTCAGTCCTCCATAAATGTGGAGTTACCTGCATTTACCCTTCTTTCAATATCTCTATCAGACTCCCCATCTCTCGTAAATATACTTCCCGAATACATAAACTTATCCACTGTCATTTTTGGGTAACTATTACAAAATATACCTATTATTATTTTATTATTAAAAAAAAATGTCTGGATATTCTATGTGAAGGGTCATTTTAGAGAAAGGAAATAGTGGAAGGAAAAAGGTATGATAGGTTGATAGGTTAGGACTCTCTGGGTTAGTGTGTCCAGGAGAGATGGACGGATGAAACTTTCCCTCCCACTGCGATGCGAGGAAATGGGTCGATGGATTCCTGCTGGAGAGGTTAAATGGTCTCCTTCAACCAGTCCTTTCCAGCTCGCCACGCAGTACGTGGGCAAATGCTTCCGCCGCTACTTTGAAAAATCACATCCCACGAACTCAGGCATCCCTGCTAAGTCACCAAACTTAGCGATCCACTTGGGATGACTTATAGCAGAGGTGTTGTTTATCCAATAAATAATTCCCGTGGCGGCGGTACCCACACTCGTCTCCTAAATTAAACCTTTCTTTCATTCACATTCATACGTCGTTTCATGTAAAGGTACCCTTAACACGGCCCGACTCAAGTATTTGATTCCCTTGATCGTGTATTCCCTTGAATGCAGCCCTACTGCTCCCTGTGGCCAGCCAAGTTTTAAATGTGCGGTCCATCAATCTTTTATTTATTTATTGAAGTGGAAACTTCTTTAGCTCCGTTGTGATTTGACAAACACATCCATCTGTATGTTTTAGCCTGCGAGAGAATGAGATAGTATTTTTTTACATTTACTCCACACAGGAGGCCCTGAGGAAAATAATTTCCCTTGGGGCCTATGTCATCTGGGATGCTGTGTAGAGAGTCTTTTTGAGGAGAGGAAGGAATGAACATTGGTCTTGAAGAGACCCATGTTGTAGGAAGGAGGAAACACAGAGGCCGGCAAATTATTCCACAGCCGAGCTGTTGAACACAAGAACGAGTCGAAGAAACGACCCGTTCTCATGTGACAAATGTCAACCGTGTACAAATGTTGGGCACGCGTTTGGCGTGTTTCCCGACTATGCACCGGTGCCGAAGGGATCAATGATGCTAGTTCCTCGGAGCATCTTCCATTGTAATACCGGTAGAACAAGGATAGCATTCCCACCCGACGCCTGTGCTCTAAAGATTGCAATCCGTCTGTTAAGATGGGAGAATCTATCAAACGGACCGCCCGTTTCTGCACAGAGTCGAGGGTATTTTTTAGATATTTTGGAGCTCCAGACCAGATGTGGCTGCCAAAATCATAAAGTTGGTCTCCTCTTTGTCTACTTTTTAGTTTTCTTATATCTTTAGTGCCCCCCCCCTTGAGTTTTTTCTGTATCCGCCACTGCCTGCCAAGAGGCGCACCGGCAGACCAGCTTTTTTAAGGTTTTCTGAAGGTCCATTATCACTACAAAGTAGTTTCATCCGTGTACTCGATGATGTAGGGTTTACCTGTCTCGCCTCCCAGTCTATAGCTTTTTGATAATCAATACTTACCTTCTGCAATATGAATAATGGTGCGCAGTTGCATGCACATTTTTATCAAAAGAAAAGTATTGGTGGTTAATTCAATAAGTAAGCAGTGATAAGAAGGATAATATTACTATATTCAATGAGGAATCAAACTTAACACATCATTATATGAAGCATTATTATATAATATTAGAGTTGTTTAAGTACGACATTTCTGGATAAGAATGGAGACTAATCGAGGGATTTAGTTATTTCTTCATTTAGACTTATGAGTTTGTGCCACACGGTAGTTGGAAGACTGATTCCCTTCTTCCCTGGAAGTAGCTCTCCATTCTTCTCGTAATACTCTCGAATGTCCACATATTGTTTTCCTTTAAATTCCCTAACTTTCACCATCTTTGTTCCTTGAAGAATCCATGTTGGCTCTTTATCAGCAGTTCTCGCTTCACTGGCGCTGCCCTTGGCTTTCTTAGAAGGAGGTGGGTTCTTCTGTAAATTTTCAAATAAAATAATTTAGGGTTTCCTGTGAAGCTTAACCCTTAATTACTCGCATGGGGTCAAAGCATTTTCGGATTAAAAAATGAAGCACTTGGCGCAGCTCGATTCCCCCCGCGCCCTCGCTAGCTTCATAACGCGCGTCTAAGTTTGTATTTTAGTAATGACCAAGTCACGGAAGTGGAAGGAGGCGTCGCTGCGCTCTTGAGCTGTGACCCCGTGCGAGTAATTACGTTACTTTTTTGGAAGAGGTAAGTTTTAGTACCAACAAAATGCAAGAAATGTACAAGATTTGTGTGCAATGATCACTCTGAAATATACTGTCAACAGTGTAACAAGTGTGATTCGGAAAGTTCCTAAAAAATACGAGTATTCACTATGATCTCAGTAGACCTAAGTACAAATTGTTAATTATTGATAATTATTTTAGTTTAATTTGTTTGTGTATAATTAGTTAGTAATTCATGTTGTTACTTATAGATAGGGTTGCCATATCTTAAATTTGGCAACCAGGACGAGACGCGTGAAAACCCGGGATTTTAGAGCCCAGAACCCGGACATGTCAACAGGTTGTTTTAAACATAGTCAGTGTAATAAAAAATAGTTGAAAATGTCATAAATCACCCTTTTATTTATTTTATTCTTATAATGAAACACTAATTATTAATATACTCTGTTATGAAAACAAAACCTTATTAAAATATTAAACCTAACAAAATTCAAATAAATTTTTAAACAAAAATCTTAAAAGTACTGAGACTATTTTAGTATTCAGTCTTAAAAGTACTGAGACTATTTTAGTATTCAGTCTTAAAAGTACTGAGATTATTTTAGTATTCAGTCTTAAAATTAATGAGACTATTTTAGTATTCAGTCTTAAAAGTACTGAGACTATTTTAGTATTCAGTCTTAAAAGTACTGAGACTATTTTAGTATTCAGTCTTAAAATTTTTTAACTCAATAATAATTATATCTTTAAATTTTTATCAGCAGCCATTTAAACAACAAAATATCTCTTAACATAATATGAACTAAATTCAGTCTTCTTAAATCTTAAGCAACAAAACTGAACTTTTTTTATAGTTTAGACTTACTATAATGTAAGTTACATTATTAATTTTTTTAAGCATAAAATAACCAAAAACTATGCTCATTTATATCACCTTGAAGTTTTTATCAACAGCCATATTGTAAATTTCTTTTACGTAATAAAAACAATCATAACTTTAACTACAAAAATGAAAAGAAATTATTGCACTCAAAAGTACATTATTTGATTATCTAGCTCAGGGCTTACCTAACTGTGAGTCGCAACGCCCCGGGGCGCCGCGGTATCATTTCAGGGGCGTCGTGAGGCAATCTTTATAGCGTCTCCCACACGCACCGAGTCCCGCGCCACTTATTGATCAAGAATATCGTTCCATCAGCACTGCAGCTTTGAGGGTTTTATTACCGTTTGCGACATCATACTTGTGTGAGACAGGTTTCTCTGCAGTTGCAGTAATTAAGAACAAGTACAGATCGAAAATAAATTTGGAGGCAGAGACGAGAGTGGTAATTTCGAAACTTCAACCTCGTTTTGAGAAACTATGCTCAGAAAAGCAAGCACATCCTTCTCATTAATACAAAAAAAAAACGGTGTGGTTGCTTTTTTATCTTTTTTGGTTGCTTCCATTTTTGTTTTTATGTTGTGTTCTTTATTTTCTAATAAAAAATTTAGATACTATTTGGAGTTTTTCTGACAAAATATTTTCTGTTAGGGAACGTACCCTTACTACGTTACCCGTTCAGGGGGGTCTTCAAAATACCACGCTTGGTACAAATGAGCGGCGGGGGGCTTAGATTTTTAGTCACCGGGGGGGGGGGCGTCGCAAAAATATGGGAACTTCCCAAGGGCGTCACAGTTGAAATAAGTTTGGGAAGCCCTTTTCTAGCTATTAAAGCTTTTCCTCAGCCTCTCCTCGCCTTTTTTACTTTTCAGTTTTTTTGTATTTATCACTCTTTCCGATAGCTTTTAGAATATCTTCCCTTTTTAAAAGGAATTTGTAAAAATCAATGCAGCTGTATTCCTGGAAATGGAATTTAATTTTAATTAAAGATAAATGAAACAATGTTATTTGGTTTGAACCACTTTTATATTTGTTGAAAGCCGACCGCCTTCAGAACGACCGTTCCTTCCTCAGGGCAAACGTATATTTTTGACTTTAAATTTTAAGGCTTTAAATTTTTTTTTTAAACCCGGACATCAAATGAAACCCCGCCCGTACGCTCCCCGGACGCCATCTAAACTAGGACAAATCCGGGGAAACCCGGACGGATGGCAACCCTACTTATAGATATTACAGAATAAACAAAGCACTTTAATAATAAAATAGTTTCATTTACTTTTATATTTCAATATATATTAAAAACCACTCATTCATCTGTGAACCCATGCGAGCAGTTATGTAATGTTCTTTGTGCGAGTAATTAACAATGACGTTATATACTTAACGGGTTAACTTAACATTAACTTGTAGTAGTGTTCAATATCGGTACTTTTACTACCCGTCGGTATCCGTTACTTTCACAAAAAGTAATCGTTACTATGTAATCGTTACTGATTACTTTGATTACTTTCGGGTAGTAACTACTGCAAGTATCAAATCGTTACTGAATGCTTTGATTACTTTCGGGTAGTACCGACTACTAGTATCAATTCGTTACTGAATGCTTTGATTACATTTGACTACTTTCGGTTCCGGATACCGCCGGATACTTTTATAATAGATACAAATTGTTACTGGTTACATTATGACGTTTGTGTATTTCGTTAGCGCGAATAGCGTGTACTTTGGTTATGAATTATTAGGATTCTACGTTAGGTATTTATAGGTTCTTTGAATATTTTGAAGAGTTTGTGTGTTTAGATTTTTTTACATTATCTTGGATCGTAAATTACATATTAACACACTGGATTGACGTGTCATTTTCCTTTGAAATTCGAAACGTAATTTTACATGCGTGTTTTAATTTTTGTTTTTCTAGCTTTGAGATAAGTTAATAAAACACTATTATAGGCTGGTGGTAATTTTTTATACATTTTATTTATTATTTATTTAATCTCACATAATGTCATATTCTTACCGCCGCCCTGGGAACCATTTATTGGATGACCAACACCTCTGCCACAGGTCACCCCAAGTGGTTCGCCGCGTTTGGTGACTTAGCACGGGTGCCCGGGTTCATGGGGTAATGTTTGTCTGGGTCTTGATGGCGAGTGCGTCGGCCCACCTTCTGCGTGGCGGGCCGGATTGGGAGATGCTGGTTGAGGGAGACCCTTTACAACCGGTTACCGTTGTCCGGGTCGCTCGGTAGTACAGGGGCCCGACCCTCAGGCTCACGACTGAGGGTGGGCTGCCCCATCAACGAGTGCAAAAACCCTGCCGGAGCTACTGCTGGGTCCCCTACTGGAGGGGACCCAGCAGTAGCGTTTGGGGCGCATTGGGTGACCTCTCCAGCCGGACTCTCCCAGCCCATCGCCTTGCACCGCAGTGGGTGGGTTGGATTCATACATCCGTCACTCCTGTACACTCTGATCCCCAGCTTTCCTACCCATCCCTCATACCTTTTCCTTCCCGGACCTTCCTTTCTTCTAATAACCCCAAAAAAAAAAAAAAAAAAAAAAAAACCATATAAAATCATGAATTGCACAAACAACAGTAATATCACTATCACAACGGCGAGAAGCAGGAGTCCCCGGTGCAGGCCAAAGCTGTTGGTGAATTTCACCAACATTCGCGGCCTGCACAAAAACTTAAACTTCGTCCACCAACACCTTCTCTCCCAACGCCCTAACCTTCTCTTCCTTTCCGAAACGCAGATAGCCGAGCCTACAGACGCCACCTATCTGGATTGCCCGGGCTTCACCCTCGTTGGCAAATTCAGACCCAAAGGAGGTGTCTGTCTCTTCAGCCGAGCTGACGTCAACTGTGTGCGACTGTTGAATCTGGAGAACTCCAGATTCGACGTAATGTGGGTGCGTGTCAATCTTGCCAGTACGGTAAGATTTTACGCGTGTCTATACCGCTCACCGAACCTTAGCGTTTCAGATACGTCCGAACTCTTCAAACATCTAAGTAATACTATTGATGACCTCTTGCCCCGCTTCCCTACGGCAGAGTTTCTGGTCCTGGGGGACTTCAATGTTCATAACGAACCTTGGTTAAAGTTCTCAGGACCAACGGACTCGGCTGGACGAGAGGCGGAATCCTTTGCCCTCTGCCATGGACTGGAGCAAATGGTTCAGGGGCCGACAAGGGTTCCTGATGTCCAGACTCACCGCTCCAATCTGTTAGATTTGTTTTTAACCACTGTGCCACACGGCTACTAGATTGACGTCACAGCGCCTTTAGGATCGTCCGACCACTGCCTGGTGACGACGTCAATCCCCGTAACCTTCAGACCGCCAAACGAGCGGCTGAAGAGAAAAGTGTGGCACTATAGATCAGCAGATTGGTTTGGTCTGCGGGCACATTTTAATGCTTTCCCGTGGTCAGCTGTCTGTTTTCGGACCTCGGATCCCTCAAGATGTGCCCAGGAAATTGGTGAAGTCATCACATCCGCGATGGATGGCTTCATCCAATCCACTGTTAAAGAAACTGGTGTGGGCTCAAAGCCGTGGTTCAGTCGACAATGCTCTGAAGCAGTGCGACGAAAAAACGCGGCTTACCGAGCCTACAACACATCTCGAACGTCCGAAAACAGAACAGAATATAACAAAATTTCAAAGGAAAGCAAGAGGATCATTAATAGGTCTAAATTCGAGCACGACCTGCAGATCAGTAGAAAGCTGGCTGCCTGCCCACACGGCAGCAGAGCGTTCTGGTCGCTTGCGGGCTCAATAGGTCGCAATTTCTGCAAATCCAGTCTGCCACCTCTTACCAGACCTGACGGCTCTCTAGCAAATACCGCCGCCGAAAAGGCTAACTTATTAGGCAAAATGTTCGCGGAAAACTCGACCCTCGATGATCAAGGTGCTACCCCGCCGTCGGTTCCTCACTGCGGTTTTCATATGAAAAAGCTGAGGATCCGGCATCGGGATGTACTCCAAGTCTTACGAGGGCTTGATATTAATAAAGCTAGTGGGCCTGACGGAATACCTGCCCTGGTATTGCAGAGGTGCGCTGCAGAAATAGCTCCAATTTTGACGAAGCTTTCAAAATGTCCCTGAAGTCTGGCTCTGTGCCCTCTGGTTGGAAAAAAGCGATCATTCACCCTATTCCAAAGAAGGGTGACCGCTCCAACCCAGCCAACTACCGCCCCATAGCGATCACATCAGTTCTGTCTAAGGTAATGGAACGTGTGATCAACGACAAACTGCTCACATACCTCGAGAAGAACAAAATTATTAACGACCGTCAATACGGATTCCGGCGGAACCGCTCGTGCGGTGATCTTCTCGCGTATGTGACGCATGTTTGGGGGCGGTGCCTGGAACGTTTTGGTGAGACCCAAACGGTTGCACTGGATATTTCCAAGGCCTTTGACCGGGTTTGGCACCGAGGGCTTGTCAACAAACTGCTTTCTTACGGACTTCCCGCATCCTTGTGTAAGTGGATTGCCGACTTTTTGAGGGAGAGGTCGATTCAGGTGGTTGCTGACGGTTTCACCTCTTCTTCGCATTCGATAAATGCTGGCGTCCCACAGGGATCGGTTCTGTCACCGACTTTGTTTCTGTTGCACATCAATGACCTCTTGTCATGTGCACCGATTCATTGTTACGCGGATGACAGTACAGTCCATGATAGCTTTTTGTTTGACAAGCCCCCAAAGGGCACACAAACTCCAATAGCTCGGAGGGCTTTGAAGCAAAGAATGGACGGTTACCTCGAGAGTATTTTCTCTTGGGGTAAGAATAACCTCGTCGAATTTAATGTTTCAAAGACCCAATCATGTTTGATAACGTCTAAAAGGGATCGAAATGAAAATCTAGTCTCCTTCAACGGAAGCAACCTTCCGAACAGGACCTCCATTGATATGCTTGGTGTAACTCTAAGTGACCAGCTCAGGTACGGGGGCTCCATCGAAACCAGAGTTAAGTTAGCCTCTCAGAAACTGGGCGTACTGAACAGGGCCCGCAGATACTTTAATAGTACCCAACTGCTAACCCTGTACAAATCGCAAGTGCGTCCCACGGTTGAATTTGGCAGCCACCTCTGGTCTGGAGCTCCAAAATACCTAAAAAAAACCCTTGACTCTGTGCAGAAACGGGCGGTCCGTTTGATAGATTCTCCCATCCTAACAGACGGACTGCAATCTTTAGAGCATAGGCGTCAGGTGGGAATGCTGTCCTTGTTCTACCGGTATTACAATGGAAGATGCTCCGAGGAACTAGCATCATTGATCCCCTCGGCTCCGGTGCATAGTCGGGAAACACGCCAAACACGCGCCCAACATTTGTACACGGTTGACATTACTCACATGAGAACGGGTCGTTTCTATGACTCGTTCTTGAGTTCAACGGCTCGGCTGTGGAACGATTTGCCGGCCTCTGTGTTTCCTCCCTCCTACAACATGGGTCTCTTCAAGACCCATGTTCACTCCTTCCTTTCCTCAAAGAGACCCTCCACACAGCATCTACAAAGATGACATAGGCCCTGAGGGAAATTATTTTCCTCAGGGCCTCCTGTGTGGTGTTAGTGTAAAAAAAAAAAAAAAATATTATACCTATGATGATAGATGTTATAGGCGGGCTTATTACTTGGCGGAAATTTCTACAAACCAAATTCATCTTTATAATCATAAAATTAAACAATGAAGCGCATATTGTAATATTATTATTTTTTTTGTAAACTCCACAGAAATTTAAATCTTAAATTGTGTGATAGAATAAAAGAAGTGTTAAAATTATTACTGTGAAAACTTTTTATAGTCGTAATAATATCTAATAATCATATTTTTTTACACCGTTCGAAAGTTGTAGTAGAAACCTACCGTCAAAAAACTTGCATACTTAGTACAAATTGGTAGCAATATAGATATATCAGATAGCAAGGTACACAAATATAAATATCAACTGAAAGCGTTTTTTTACCGATGTATTTTTTGTCTCTGGCAATACCGTAATTAAACGTCGCTGGTGTGAAGCGCCCCAGCGGCACAAATAGAAACGACCAAATAATCGGTACAAAGTGTGGTTTATTTATGAACAGCTGGTATAACGTGGAGCGCCTCTTGCGGCACAAATAACAACCAAGTAATCGGTACTGAAGTATCCGCATCGAAAGTAATCATTTCTAAGTACCAATGAAAGTAATCATATCAAGAGTAACGGATACTCTTCGTTTTTAGTAGTCGGTAGGTACTTTGATTACTTGGTGAGTACCGATTACTTCAGTACCGAATGATTACTTTTCGTGCATCTCTATTAACTTGTAGTACTTTTGAGGTTAAGAATAATTTACCGGCATTTTTAAACATAGTTTTGTGAATCCGAATATATAAGGGCCCGAGTGGTAGGTAGATTTTATGGAATTTTGTTTTGAAGGGAAGAAAAGCTACCTACTACATCGTAGAGTTATTGTGCATATAACACGAAAGAAATCTGATTTTGTTCGTTAATAATTAAGTTGAAAAAATATTTGTTTATATACATATTAAAATAGCTTACATCAACCACTCCTTCATCGCTGTCACTTGAATCGATAGCTACTTTCTTTGTTTTGGGCATTTTAGCTTAACGATTACAATTTTACAATTCTTTCAAACAATACTCAACTGCATAAATATACTAACCACACCTGTATAATGTATAACGTATAACTTCGATCCAAATCTTCAACCGAGTTAAAAAATGGTAAATATCTATGACGGTGTGACGTCATAGGGAGAGGACCAATGGAAAGCTTGACAGCTATAACGTAATAAATGTAGGTAGTGTGGCAGCGTTGCCAACTCTACGTCTTTTTGCGTAGATCTACGTATGTTAGGTCTTTCCTGCACATCTACGAACTTAGGCCCAGAATCTACGTATTTTCTTTCAAATTGTACAAATTTGCAAAATTACAACTTATTATGCTGAAGCAGCATATTTCCGTAACTTTACCAGACGCGGACTCCAACAAACGTTCCGTTTCACGTGGTTTGTATATTTATGCGTTTTACACTAGAGTCCGCGCCACATAAGAAGTCGCGCAGACGGAAATACAATTCTTCCATTTCAACAGGATCAACAAATCAATGGGTTTTGGCGTCATGTTTCAAAAATACGAAAAGGCGATTCGTATCAAATGTTTCCCTTATTGGCCCAGTTTGCACAAAACTTAAATATTGCCACATATCAGTGCAAATGTCAAGCGTCTGTTTTCCGCGATAAATTTGATAAAAAAATAACATCCAAAACACATTCCCTACTGACAGCTAACAGGCTTACTTTTTACGAAAAGTGGCTTGAAAACAAGCAGCGAGCCTTCGCAGGAACATATATTAAATATTTTAATCAATACACTCGTATGTACAAATTTAATTTGCCTGAAGATTCTGAAAATTAAGTTTTTTATTTTTTACCACAAATGTGGCAATTTTTTATTTTTTATTTACTAGATTCTTATGTGCCTTGAAGAGGTGAATCATTTAAATTTACAGAATTTAAAGTTAATGTTCCAATATATGTAAAAAATTAATTTGCCTGAAGATTGAGTATTGGTATTATTAAAAAAAAAATCATTCTTTTTTTTTTACCACCAATGTGGCAATTTTTTTATTTACTAGATTTATATGTGCCTTGAAGAGGTAAATAATTTAAATTGACTGAATTTAAGGTTAATGTTCTTATATAAATAGAAGGGCGTCATTTGCACCTAGCAATTTTTACCTCAGGTATTTTCTAAAAACCCTTCAACAAATGTGGCAAACAAACATGGTAAACGGCTAAAAGTGAAAGTTTACAATACCAGGGGTACCTCTTTAAATAAATTGTATAACAAATACTCGTTTTATTCTGTTTCACCTACCTACCCTAACTTCTTCATGTCACTCAAAAAAAAAGTACGTACAGTTTGGCAAGAAAGTGTAGAAAATAAATGATGGCGCTGCGATCGTTTTCTAGTTTTAAATGGCAACACCAAGATGGCTCATAAGACAAAGAACGTATGTTTTAAAAAAACACTTCTGGCAAAATGCATATTTCATAGCGTATTTGTATTTTCAAAAAAATTGCACAAAAAACTGTAATTTAATAGAAGCAAAATAAAACAAAACAAGTTTTAAGTGGGCGTTTATTTCGATATAAAAACGTAGGTACTTAAAAATTTAAGTCTATTAATTCAACTCCCGACATGTAATTATTGTCTTCGTCCTCGTGTGATTTTTCTTCTTCCGTATCTTCATCTTCATTTAAACGAAGTTCATCGATATCATCATATATAGTACTGCCTCGTGCATAATATTCTGCCTCAATTTTCATCAAGTGTTTGCAACAATTTTTCCAATCATCAGCACTTATGCTATTACATATTATTATTATTATGCCCATTTTCCGTTTTCCCGATGTTTCAAATTTTCCATCTGCCTTTTCCCCTTCCTTGAAGATTCGTCTTACCGTTGTTTCAGATTTACCTGTGTGTGAAAAACATGATTAAAATTATTATTATAGAATAAGGCGGCCAACCGTCCCGCATTCTGCGGGACCGTCCCGCATTGACGGTTGAAGTCCCGCATTGAAATATTTATTGAAATAGTCCCGCAAATCGTCTAAAGCGTCCCGCATGTCCCGCATTTCTATATTTTTGTAATGTTGTCCATGGTAGACAAATAAACTTTCTCTATGTTTAGTCTATATTAACCTTTCCGTTCATCTGTGGTTAAGTTTGAAGACATCGATCTAGGGCATTGATTTTCAAAGTGGGGGGCGCGCCCCACTAGGGGGGCGCGAAGACATGTACAGGGGGGCGCGGGCGCGGGCGGCGGTATCACTACGATCGCCGTATACCCGCGCTACGGCACGCATTTGTGGAGTAAACCCTTTTTCATGTTCCGAATGCAGTTATACAAGTTCTCAAAGAGAAGATTTAAAAATCCACAGTATGATTCACAAAAGAGAAAAACCATTTTCATGTCCTGACTGCAACTATTCGTGTTCTCAAAAGAGATATCTAAGAAGCCACTTGCTGACTCATAGTGCAATTATTTATGTACTACGAAGAGAAATCTAAAAATCACATGTTTACCCACAGTGAAGAAAAACCTTTTTCATGTTCTGACTGCAACTATTCCTCTTGTAGAAAAAAAATAGCTAAAACGGCACTTGTTAACTCACAGTGACGAAAAACCTTTTACATGTTCCGACTGCAACTCTTCATATTATTACTATTCATGTACTATTTAAAAAAAAAAAAAAAAAAAAAAATCACATGTTTCCCCACAGTGGTATAAAAACTGTAATACCATTTTAATATAGGTTACCTACCTTTGTCATCCGGCAGCCTCCCAGAGCATAAAGAACTTCCATCTCAGGATGGTGGAAATAGGGATCAGAGATCATGCATATAAATAAATGAAAGTATTTTCTAGTGAAATGTAAAAAAAACGGCTTTATTGCACTTTGCAAATGACATCAAAGAAATGTAAAAAAAAGAAACACAAATACCTTTGGCATCTATCAGAATTGGAGAGAGAGAGTTATGTTAAAATTACGGTTGGTTATCAGAAGCGCGTACGTCCCGTCGTCGTGATTCTCTTCCAGTCGTGTAGAGCAATCCTCAACAGCGATCGTCAACAGCAAACCCCAAAACGCCGTTCCACACGTCATGGGGCGTTTGGTTAAAGGGAGTCCTCCCAACACAAAAAGCTCGGTTGAGCCTCCATCCATCAGGCGGCATGGGGAATCTCACCGGCCCAAAGGTACAACAAAGGATATTTGGCGGGTCCAACAGAGTCTAGGAGCCGCTTCATCAGTAAAGGGAATTCACCCAACAAAACGAGCACGGAAGGTCCTCACCCATCAAGCGGCATGAGGGAACCTCATCGGCCAAAGGTTTCACCAGCAAAGAATCCTTGCGGGCAGTTCATCACCCGATGAATTTGGTGTAAAAAACATCAGCACGCGGACAACATTATCTCGCGGCATCCGGCGGGGGATTTAACAAAATAAATCGGCTACAGTGCCATTAGAGTTGTCACACACTCACGTGACGTGTAAAAACAAACTTTCTAGGCTACATCGCCTTCGTAACTCACAACATGATCCCCATCGCCCCGAAAATCTGCTCCCCCACACAAAACTACGTTATGTCTTCCGCCATCTTTCCCCCGAACGCCCGTTTCCGGTGTCGTTGCAGTTTCGCCAACCAACAAAGTTAAATAAAAAATAAAAAATTAATAGACAATAAACAGTACCTGCTTTAAGCAGTACCTACTCGCGAAATAGATATGTTACATTTCCCCGCAACCCCCGAAAATTTTACGCCGCGAAGTGAAGTAAAATTATTAGGACACCGCCCAATACGACTCTCTCTTTCCACATCTGTTAAAGAAAAATAACACAACATAGTATCAGAAAAACATAAACGTAAAACATATTAAAGTAGCAAACCCATTCACAGAATGGTGTACAAAAAAAACAACATAGAAAATGAGGTAATACCTCCACTTTTACAAGCTCGCTTGTAAGATTACCAACACGTTACTCACATGACGAGAGACAATCTCTCAAGAAAACACTAGTGAGTATGGAGAATTCAAGCTCCCACTTTCATTTATAGAAAAAAAGCAACACTTAGTTATTATTAACATAAAAAAAAAATAACTCTCTCTCTCTATCCTTATATTCTAATCAAAAGTGATATTTGAAAAAAGTTACGTCACAGATATTATACTCAACGCGTCTTAAATTATCAACTAAAACTTTACCAAGGTATAAACAAATATACAGAATTAACTCATTCAATTTAAAAAATTGATGTCTAGGAGGTCAGATCAAGTATAATACAATTATTACTTGTCCATCGTACAACAAGTTTTATAAAAAACTGTCAATTACAAAGTGGTCAGAGTAGGGTTTATATGTAAAGACATACCTATCTGTCAAAAAAAAAATCAGATCAAGTATAATACAATTATTACTTGTCCATCGTATAACAAGTTTTATAAAAAAACTGTCAATTACAAAGTGGTCAGAGTAGGGTTTATATGTAAAGACATACCTATCTGTCAAACAGTTTAGATCAGGTTTTACAATACCGAGGCACTACCTATCTATAAAAGAGGTTAGATTAGGGTTTACATATTTCTATTACCTATCCATCAAAATTATGAAAAAATTCATTAGGAACACAGAAGCAAAACAGGATCTAGAATGTTAGGCTTAGAGCTTAGGGATTAAGATTAAACAAAACACCTAGCTATTAAAAAAGTGAACCTCAAAAAGTACTCTTGATTTTATACAAAAATACAAGATGTAACTATTATAAACCATCCTCAGAGGACGTTGCTTGTGCAAGAAAAGACTGAAGATAAACTCAGGTGGCATTTCTTCAAAAAATAACACTTAATACATCAAGTAAGTGAAAAGTCATAAATTTCTTGAACAAACAATGATATTTTGGTGATCGAATATACTTATTAGATAATCGACACTAGATAAGGTGTGATCGAACAATATCCAAATGAACGACACTAGTAGACAAAATTAACAGTACAACACTGGTTTAAGCAGTGAGAGACCTATATATGTAAATGCTTAATGTTAACTTAGAACTAAAAGACAAAAAAACACTTTCCTGTATTAGAGGTAAGGTGATAAACTTCAAATATGAGTTACTTTAATGGGTAGGTATGCCAGAGCAGTACCACCTTTGTTTGTGACAAGAAAAAAAAAAAAATTTTCTTAACAAATATTCTTAACAAACTTAACTAACTGACTTTAAGGAAAGTTATACCAGACTTAATCTATTTAACATAGCTATGGTATATTTAAGAAAAACTTTACTTAATCACTAATTGTTGAAATTTTAACAATCTGTACATAAGAAAGTCGCTCAAATCTCTCATAAACAGAAGTTTTGAATCATTCTTTCCAAGTGCTTG
This sequence comes from Limnephilus marmoratus, assembly GCA_917880885.1. Lineage (NCBI taxonomy): Eukaryota > Metazoa > Arthropoda > Insecta > Trichoptera > Limnephilidae > Limnephilus > Limnephilus marmoratus. Next base: position 18,235,289 of record OU862906.1, read on the forward strand.
GAAAGTCATTATTCGGGAGAAAATTCCAACGAACTTGAGAAGAAGGATTCAGACTTAAACGCTAAAACAGTACAACATAACCTATTGTTTTACGAACGCATCAGTGTGTAAGTATAATTGTAGCCTATAAGGAAGGCGAAACGACTCATTTCATACAAAAAAAATTATTTAGAGTTTATATAAAAAAATTCTCGTCAAAGACTAAGTCAATTACAAAATATGACTTAGACAAAATATTGGGCGCCACTGATCACACGGATCAGAGGAAACGACATTCATTGTAAACGACGTCTCCTATAGAAAAAATTCCGAAGAATTTAAAGAAAAAAAAATTAAATTGAGGAAGCAAGATTGAGGAAATTTCGTGAAAATTCTAGACAAAACCTCTTGAGGGTACCAAACCTCAAAAGCAAGTGACCAGAAAAACCACTGACGAAACAAATGGAACAGCATGCAGGGTTGGTAGTCCCGCATGCAATCACGTTGGTTTCATCTATATATAAAGAGTAAGAAATATTTAATCCATGCGAACAATATCCTTTACATGAAAATTTCCTACAATTTTACCGTTCATATCAGCTAGAGTATAGACCAAATTAGAGACTTTACCTTTAATAACATTGCGAACGAATCTAGGGGCCAATTTGTGAGAGAAATAATTCGGTCCACTGGATTGAACGAAATTCTTCCTCCAAACGACATCGCCTACTTCATAATTAACCGTCTTACGGCGTAAATTGTAGTGTTGGGCATTTTTCTTAAAAGCTTGTAACAAAGCATTTGAAACTTGTTCATAAATTGGAACTAAGTCTTCCAACTTCTTAGCAAATTCGTCCCTAGATTGCTGCAACGTAGTGTCTACGACACCAGAAGATAAGTTATTTTTATGAAAGTTTCCGTCAATAATTTGTTCCCTACCATGCATGAGGAAGAAGGGGGTGAAGCCGGTTGCAAAATTAACCGTGTTATTGAGAGCTGATTGAATTTGAGGCAGAAATCTGGACCAATTACGCTGGTCAGATTCGGTTAAAATAGACAAAGCAGTTCCAATGGTTTGGTTATAGCGTTCGACCACGTTATTTTGGGGAGTATAAAAAGCATTATAAAAAGGCGGAGGTACGTTATACTCTGCTAACAATTGTTTAAAGTCTTTTGAAATAAATTGTTTTCCGTTGTCGCAGACGCACGTTTGCGGTACCCCGTGTACAAGGAATATGTATTGTTCAATGTTTTTAACAATGCTTTTAGTAGTTGCATTTCTAAGCGGAAAAATCCAGGTATATTTAGAAAATACATCAACGACTGTTAGAATATACATAAATCCTGCATAGCTACGCGGAAGAGGACCGACAAGGTCAATAGACAGCATTTGCATAGGTCTTGTGACTATTTTCGGGTTCGTAGAAATGCCTGCCGGCGCAGCAGTGTTAATTTTATGTGCCTTACACGTTTTACATCTATTGACAAAATTTTTGACGTCATTATACATCCCTGGCCAAAAATAATGAAGTTGAACCTTCTTATATGTTCTAAAAACTCCTGGATGACAAGAGATAACCGACTCATGTTCTTTAGATAGAACAGCGTTACGGTCCTCAAAAGGAACAACAAGCTTCCAAGCTGTGTCCTCCTGCAGAGCGAAACGAGATTTAGTGTGACGAAATAATTTATTTTCCTTAATTTGAAAATTATTAAAACGTTGTGGATTTGATTTACAATTAGAAAATAAGGTATTATACCAAGTATCTGTACTCGTGGGAGCGGAATCAACGGCCGAAATTAAAGAAACGTCTTTACGTGAAAGAACGTCCGGAACCGTATTTAATTTACCTTTCCTATGTATAACATCAAAAGAGTACTGTGACAGCCGAGTAGACCAGCGAGCAAGCCGACCTGTTGGATTAGATAATGAGACTAACCACTGTAGACTAGAATGGTCCGTTACCACAGTGAAGTGAGCACCTTCTATGTAGGGCCTAAAATGGTTGACTGAATCTAACACCGCTAGGAGTTCGCGCTCCGTCACGCCGTAGTTTCGTTCATGCACATTAAGACACCTAGAGAAATAAGATACAGGGTGCTCCTCTCCTTCAAAAATTTGTGTAAGTACACCTCCGATCCCAACGTTGCTCGCGTCACAGTGAATCGTGAAAGGAAGCGAAAAATCCGGACAATTAATAACAGGGGCAGAAGTCAACGCCTTCTTTAATTTCTTAAAAGACAACTCCGCTTCAGGAGACCAAGAGAAATTACTAATTCCCTTCCTTGAACCAGTGAGTTTTGTTAAGGGAGCAGCAATGGTTGAAAAATCCTTTATAAAACGCCTATAATACCCGCACAGGCCAATGAAAGCTTTTACCTGTTTAGAATTCTTTGGAATGGGGTAAGTACGAATGCATTCCAACTTAACTGGGTCTGTGCGAAGTCCTTTTGCATCCACAACGTAACCGAGATACTTCAATTCATCCTTGCAAAACTCGCACTTTTTCAAATTGACAGTTAAGCCTGCTTCTTTCAGACGCAAGAAAACCCTATTTAATTGCTCTAAATGTGAATCGATATCTTCTGAAATTATAATTAGGTCATCCAAATAGCAAAAAACGTTTTCGTCGAACTCTGGACCAAAAAGTGCATCAACCAGACGCTGAAGTTCACTAGGAGCGTTTTTTAACCCAAACGGCATCCTAACGAATTCAAACAAGCCATGTCCAGGTACTACAAAAGCCGTTTTGCAGCAAGAATCCTTATGTAAAGGGATTTGCCAGAAACTTTTCGATAAGTCAATAGAAGATATGAAGCGTGCACCACGTAGCTTGTCTAAAATACGCGAAATATACGGCAAGGGGTAGGAATCTCTTGTCGTGACGCTGTTAAGCTTCCTGGAGTCTAAGCAGAACCTTGCAGAACCATCCTTTTTAGGCACAATCAAAACCGGGTTCGACCAAGCCGAACGCGAACGTCGAACAACACCTAAGTCAAGCATTTCTTTAAGTTGAGCTTCAAGTTGTTTTTGACGTGTTTGAGACAACGGGTAATATCGTTGCTTAATGGGATCTCCCGTCGTATTAATTTTGTGCTGAACTAAATGAGTACGACCCAATCCACATTTTTCAAAAGAAATTGACTTAAATTTATCTATTACCTTATTAAGCCTACGATTGTCTTGGGGGGACAGTAAGGAAGCTGACGTGATCTTGCGAATTTCACCTATAGTATTCTCAACATCACGTCCACTGTTGGCCTCTGGAAACAATTGAGGAGCGATGTCAAATTGTTTCCAAAAGTCGACTCCCAAAACAATCACAGGTGAAAGAGACGGAATAATAAAAAAGGTAATATATTTCTTAATATTATTATAAGTAACTAGTACTCGCATAGTACCAATTACATCCTGACGTACCCCATCAGCGGTGGTAACGTAAGATTCTAATTTATCTAAACTAAAGCCTAGACTAATAAAGAAGTTATAAAGAGAACCGCCAAAACAACTGACCGTCGCACCACTGTCCAAGAGACCCGAAAAGACAAGATTTTGAATAGAAATATTCGCATGGGGTCTGATGTCTTGTCCAGAACTAGCCATCGGCATGCATGCGTCCATGTCACGCCTGAAGAACCGGTTACTGGAGCTATCAACTACGGGTGATGATCTCCTGGCATCCTTGCTAGCAGGACGCAGAGGATCACACTCTAGTTTTTTGGATTTGTGCGAGCGGGGTCATCTCGGCGTTTGTCAGAATTCTTCTGAGAATCAAACTTCCATTTTCTACAAAAAGGTTTTGTATGACCTTGCGCCTTACAATAAAAACAATTTAAAGTTTTTCTACTATTCGAAGAAGAAGAATGTGTAGGAGAAGAGGATGATGCTTGAGGAGAAGTAAAATGCGGTAAGGGTTTATCTACGGAGTGCTTTTCAAATCTCCTACACACATTTACCAAGGAAGATAATTCCTTTTCTGCAAAATATGCGATGGCCAATGCGTATTTAGGTAACAGACTATCAGAAACTAGGTCTACCAACTGTTCCTCCGTAAGTTGAACGTCTAATCTGAGATTAGCTAATTTAACTTCATCAACGTAATCCACAACACTTTGGTTAAATTTCTGTTTCATCGCGAATAAAGCTTTTAGGGCCTCTGTTTGATTAATACAACGGTCAAAACGTGCAATGAGGAGATTTCTCAACTCAGGCCAAGATAATGAATCTTTATAAATAGTCCTATACCAAGAGAGAGCTTTCCCCTCCAAAAGATCTGCAAAGGACGTCACAACCGATGACAGTTCTATATGACGGCATCTAGATAATTCCTCCACACGTTGTATAAAATCCCTAACATCAGAAGAACCAGAAAATTTAATACCCCAAGAATGTACGGACGTATTTGTATTTATCGATTGATAATAATTATTGACTATGTTTGTAGTCTGACTCGCATTATCACTATTGCCTTCATTTTGTTGTGGAGAATCACTACTTGATTGTTTTAAACTTTTATTATATATGCGAGCCTGTTCCCGCATAGCTGATAACGTAGGCTCTGGAGTGATATTTAATTCAGATAACATCTGTATCATCTCCTCCTTAGTTGCACCGTTAATATTAGTAATCGCCATTTTGTTTTGTTTTTTTTTTTTTTTTAATTTTAAATTTGGGAAAAAATAATTAAATAATTATTGAATTTAAAAAAAAAATAATGTACTTTATAGTTTGAAATACCGGACACCCTGTAAAGCAAATTATCTTTCATTAAAAAAAATTATTAGAAAAAAAAAATCAAAATTATTTTCCAAAAAAAAAAAAATTTTTTTTATGTATGTAGCTCACCGGACATTTTATAATGTATGTAGCTCACCGGACACCGTGTAAAGCCGTGAATAAATCGAACCGATGAATACAGAAGTAAAGAATAATTAATTTGAAAACAATTTCATATATTGTACGTTGGGAGTATGTTGTTTAAAAAAATTATACGTTGCTTTACGTATTTACAAGGTATGTTGATAAACAAACACGTCAATTTGGCAGGTGACAGTTGACATTTGAAATTCATGTATTGCCAGTAAAGAGAATATTTTTCGCTGTAAATTATTCAAGCTGTCACTGGTACCAATGTACATTAAATTGCGGGAAACAATATATTAACACGCACATTTTTTTTTTATATATGGCAATAGATATAACTAAACGTCAAACTTTGGTAATCAACAAGTTCAAATGCATAATTGCAAATAACTAACTTACTACCCACACACTGATGAGTTGTAAAATGACATCGTAAAAAGCAGACAAATTATATAACATTAAATAAGACTATTCTTATAGATATATGCATGATCTATAAATACCCTTCCGAACACCTGTTTAATATACTTAAAAAACTCTTTCGTTGGGCGCAAATGTAATACCATTTTAATATAGGTTACCTACCTTTGTCATCCGGCAGCCTCCCAGAGCATAAAGAACTTCCATCTCAGGATGGTGGAAATAGGGATCAGAGATCATGCATATAAATAAATGAAAGTATTTTCTAGTGAAATGTAAAAAAAACGGCTTTATTGCACTTTGCAAATGACATCAAAGAAATGTAAAAAAAAGAAACACAAATACCTTTGGCATCTATCAGAATTGGAGAGAGAGAGTTATGTTAAAATTACGGTTGGTTATCAGAAGCGCGTACGTCCCGTCGTCGTGATTCTCTTCCAGTCGTGTAGAGCAATCCTCAACAGCGATCGTCAACAGCAAACCCCAAAACGCCGTTCCACACGTCATGGGGCGTTTGGTTAAAGGGAGTCCTCCCAACACAAAAAGCTCGGTTGAGCCTCCATCCATCAGGCGGCATGGGGAATCTCACCGGCCCAAAGGTACAACAAAGGATATTTGGCGGGTCCAACAGAGTCTAGGAGCCGCTTCATCAGTAAAGGGAATTCACCCAACAAAACGAGCACGGAAGGTCCTCACCCATCAAGCGGCATGAGGGAACCTCATCGGCCAAAGGTTTCACCAGCAAAGAATCCTTGCGGGCAGTTCATCACCCGATGAATTTGGTGTAAAAAACATCAGCACGCGGACAACATTATCTCGCGGCATCCGGCGGGGGATTTAACAAAATAAATCGGCTACAGTGCCATTAGAGTTGTCACACACTCACGTGACGTGTAAAAACAAACTTTCTAGGCTACATCGCCTTCGTAACTCACAACATGATCCCCATCGCCCCGAAAATCTGCTCCCCCACACAAAACTACGTTATGTCTTCCGCCATCTTTCCCCCGAACGCCCGTTTCCGGTGTCGTTGCAGTTTCGCCAACCAACAAAGTTAAATAAAAAATAAAAAATTAATAGACAATAAACAGTACCTGCTTTAAGCAGTACCTACTCGCGAAATAGATATGTTACAAAACTCATTTCAAGCCCTGACTGCAACTATTCTTCTTCTCGAAAAAAAAAATAAAACAGTGATGAAAAACCTTTTTCTTGTCCCGACTGCGACTATTCAGGCGCTACAAAACGTTATCTAAAAAGTCAGATGTTTACCCACACTGGACAAAAACCTTTTTCATGTCCCGACTGCACTTATTCATGTTGTACAAAGGAACTTTTTAGAATCATTTGCTGACTCACAGTGCTATAAAACCACTTACATGTTTCTACTGCGACTATTCGTGTTCTACAAAGAGGCACAAAAATCACATGTTTACCTTCAGCAGACGAAAACCATTTTTTGTCCCGAACGTAGTTATTGAAGTTCTCGAAAGGGAGATTTAAAAATCCACAGTGCGATTCAAAGTGGAGTAAACATTTTTCATGTTCTGAGTGTAACTATGCATGTACTACGAAACCTATCTTTAGGTAATATTTTAGCAGTACCTAAACTAACCTGTGTGTAATAACTAAAAAGCGTTGTTCCAACTAAAAACTCTCATATAATATCATTCATATGTTCCATAAATTTTTCATTCTTTGTTTTATTTTTTCTTTTGCTGTCTTCCAAATATGGTTGGCATTTTTTGGTTGCGCTGCGCTGGCAAGTCAGCATGGGAGCCTTTATAGGCCAATAACAGCTGATGATGTAAATCTCCGGCTTTGGAGGACATTATAATTCCTACAAACTCACACACGAAAATAAAATAAAAATTACGCACAATAAAGTCGAGGAATTCCCCGTACAACATAAACTAAAAGGGTTGCCAACTTGGAAGATTTTAATTCCCTAGTTTTTTTTTATTTAAATAAAGAAAAATATGTTACGTAACGCGTCGTTCGAGCCACCCCCCCCCCCCCCCCCCCCCCCCGCCCCCCAAATGCGTTACGTAATACTTGTACGGCCCCTTGCTGGGCCGTGGGCCGAGGGGAGGCGTGGGCATATTCATTTTAAGCAGTAGGGAGGCGTGATACTAATAAGTTTGGGAACCCCTGATCTAGGGATTGGTTTATTTATTTGGCGGGATTAGTATACTTATGGGTTTATTTAGGTAAGCCAAAGAGCGGCAGTGTACTTTTGAATAAGTGCAATCCGTGACACGTAATTGATAACCCGTAATTGTCATTTAAATCAAATCAAATAATTTGTTGACCATGCGGCATGCCGCTGACCGCGAAAAAGCGAAGTTGTAATTCACTGAATTTGAAAAAGAATTTCCTTTCTTGTAAAAGTGTTTATCTTCATGTTCTGATTATAGTTTTAATGCGCCGCGTATAGATATTATTAATTATAAATAACCAGTTTTGTGTTCAGAATGTTAAATTCTAGTTGGATTCATCTGATAACATATTTCGACGGAAAACATTCTCTTATTCGAAGTGCAGTTATAAAATACTAGTTTTTTTTTATTTTTATTTATTTACATTTAAACCATAGTTGCAGTTGAATGTGCTGCCAGAATCAAAGAGTAACCATTTTCATGTTCTGGGTGTAGTTTTAATGCGCCACATACAGAGTTAATTTAAACCAGTTTTGCGTTCACAATGTAAAATTTTAACTGGATTCATCAGATGACATATTTCAAAGGAAAACATTCTCTTTTTCGAAGTGGAGGTATAAAATTCTAGTTGCGGACTAGGCCTCCCGACGGGGGGGGGGGGGGGTGACACTACACCCGATGGGAGGTGACACCCGACCGTGGAAAAAAATTATGAAGGATATTGTCACAAAAATATTGTCACAGAAATATTGATATATGTTATTAAATTCTCTAGCCAACCCCCCCCCCCCAGGACGGGCCAATTTTTTACACATTTGTGAAGTCGAAATTGGGGGGGGGGGGGAGGGGGGTACGTTATACGACCCGGGTGTCACCCTTGCCTAGCTACGCCACTGGGACTATGTATGTGCTGCCAGAATCAAAGACAAACTATTTTCATGTTCTGAGTGTAGTTTTAATATGCCGCATACTGATTAAATTTAAACCATTTTTGTATCCAGAATGTAAAGTTTATGTTGTAAATTCATCTGATACATATTTCTCTTATTTGAAGTGCATTGGAGGGGAACCACCACTTTCCCAACGGCTGTGTGAGGAAACTGATTGTTTAACCCCCTTAGCCGCACACGTCAGGACTCTAATTTTTTGTAAAAAGGAAGCTACATTTATTTTTAAAACGAATCTAGACCCTCCAATGTCCCTGCATTCATGATTTTTAGTATAAAAGAAAAATGTATGCATAGTTACATTTGCAGTAATTAACAAGATAAAGACACATCACAGATGTGTTCGCCGGTTGGTTCAGCATCAGTTGAGTGAAATAATAAATAAAAATATTTACAGGTGTAAGTATAGTTAAAACCAAAGAAAATATATAAAAATAAAGATTTGAAGTGCAGTCATAAAATTCTAGTTGCAGACTTTGTATGGTGCTGCCAGAATCAAAGAGAAACCATTTTCATGTTGTGATTGTAGTTTATATGAGCCAAATTCTCGATTTCCGAGAGAGAAAATTTGTAACGTAACCCCCCTCCCACCCCCCGTCGACACAACTCACCATTGTGTCCCGCATTGATATTTCACAAAGTTGGCCGCCTTATTATAGAAGGTAGTTTTAAAAACACACACTTTAACAAAAAAATACTTTATTAAAAAAATTCACCCCCCCCCTTAGTATAAGCAATAGATTTAAAACTAATGGCTTAATAGCCATCCCTATACTTAGGACGACAACAGCTCAGCATCACTATATGTATTTAGGTGTAAGATGGTACAATATATTATTATCCAAAAACAAACTTAATTTAACCGAAACATGTAAATATGAACAATTCAAAAAGCAAATAAAGTCCCTGAAATTGGATAATGATATATTGTACCCTTAATTGAACTTGATTGAATTTAATTTAAAATTACCCACACTTCAACTGTAATATTAAATATGTACTTTAAAAAAAATGTTATTTCCTTCTATAGCTATTTTTTTCTAAATTATGAACCAATATTAAATAGTGTTTGTATTTATTTTATTGTTTATTAAGTTCTTTGAACACTGTTCACATTTCATTAGAACATTATATACTTTTTTTTAACATGTAAATACTCCTCCCATAAACACGAGCTCCTATTGCTCAACTTATGGTGTAGTAGAATAATAAAAAAAAAAAAAATATTGTATAACCTTGTTATGTATCATTTGTAATGTAAAAACAAAAAAATTCTTGAAATAAATAAAAAAAAAAAAAAAAAAAAAAAAAATTGCTTCATACAAGTAAATATCAGCGGGGTGTGGAATTGCAGACTTGAATACATTGTTTACCCGATTTTGAGAACTCGTGCATGTGTTTTTGGATAATGCTATCGTCAAATGGCACATCGCGATTGAATGCATGATCGTCGTGAATTCATAACCTTCAGGTACAAATATTTATATTGATTATTTACATGAAATTTTAAGCTCATTTCATGCGGCTATTTTAGCAATAATTACAATCACTTCATAGTGTCAAAGGTACATTAATTTAATCTTGTTTCACGTATTTACAATGTTTTGTTTTGATCTGTCTGTCTTGATGTATCTCACGAGTTATTTTCTAATACTTTCAGCTCGAAACACCAAAGTGACAGATAGAGTATCAGGCTGCTTACTGTGAATGTTGTGAATGTAATTGAGTAGGTGAATGAGTTTGTATATCTTGGGAAGTATGTTTACAAGGGATGGGAAGGCTGATACAGATATTGAATGAAGGGAAAATGCAGGTAACTTCATTAATTGAGAATTGAATGCCGTTGGCGCTAACAAAAAAAACTGTCTAAAGAAGCGAAGCTAGCAGTCCACAGTGGAGTACTGTACCTGATGTATGTATGGCAGTGAGGAACTGGCAGAGGAAAGATGAAAGTAGACTGAATGCTGTAGAAATGAGGCGTATGTGGTAAAACCATGTATGGTCCTGTGTATTTTCTGCCTGTATAGAGTATAAATAAAACAATGTATGTATATTTTTACGCAGCAAAGCGTTTATTGGTCAAATCGAATGTACGAGTATAGTTTCATATCAGTGATAACCGGTAGATGAAATTTAAAATGGTTTGTCTACTTTGTAGTTGGAAGTAACATTGTAGAAATATATTATAAGTTTGTGCAGAGCGCCTTTGAGGTGATTTTTTTTACAGAAATGGCGCTATACAAATCATTAAAATATTATTATTTATGATTGTGTGAGAAATGCGGAGATCCGCAAAGAATGCAAGGCTAATCGTAGTTTGTTTAGCCTTGCATTCTTTGCGTATCTCCACATTTATAACACGATCATAAATAATGTTTGAATGATTTGTATAGCGCCATTTCTGTAAAAAAAATCACCTCAAAGGCGCTCTCCACAAACTTATAATATATTTCTACGATGTTGCTTCCAAGATTAAGAAAGGGACCCTCAGATGTTTTGGGCATGTAGAGTAATATGACGTAGAATGGAATGTAAGTAATATGACGAAGATGTGAGTGGTAGATGAAGTCGGGGACACCAGAGGAAGACCTGACACGATCAAGTGAATCAGATATTGCCTCGGGCCACGTCAAGAGTCAGAATAGTATGTATGAATGAGGCAGAGTGTGAGCCAAGACCGAGTTGTTTGGCGGTACATTCTATCTGTCTACCCCTGTGGGGAAACGGCGTGATGGTTAGTTGGTTATTCTTGTATTTTCTGTTTTTACCTGTTTATAATAAAATATTAAAAAATGTTATTGTGTTTTCATTTATTTTGACATTTCATTTTATTTTTAAAATAATATTTTAGGCTAAAGAGTTGGGTAGGTACCGAAAAGAATTATATTGTCTATGGTTGAGCTTTTTTTGTTTCCCCTATTTTTGTCGATGGTATGTATGACGTCATACCGCGAGAAAAAAAAATCGTCAAATATTGGCGTATCTATGGTTAAATAGCGTCGAAACTTTGTCTGTGCAAAAAGCAAGAAGTTATCAATCTAATGACTGGTTTATTTATGTACTAACCCCTAGACCTAGACCCATAAATATACTAACCCCCCTAGACCGATATCTTCGGGCTTTTTCCTCCTAGCGGTTTTCGTCACCAACTTAACCCCTCGCCCTTCCCGCACCTGCACCTATGACAGCACTAATAGACTAAAGATAGAGGAAACTTATTTGTCTACCATAGACAATATAATCGCTCTCGACCTACTTCATTAGCCCAATAAATTATTTAAAAACAAAATTATTGGAATCAGAAAATGTTACTACATCAGACAAATGAAACGTGGGTGGTTTGTATATTTATGAATGAAACACTCAGGGAACATCTTTAAATATGTTTATTTTCAGTAAATACAATTGATAATAATTATAACACATAACACAATTGATAATACCACAAAAACTAAGGTATCCCAACCGACCTAACCTCAAATTAATTTATGGACGAATGTTGATGTCCTGGTACTGGTTCTGATCCTGGTCATCTTGTAGATACTCCACTGACCAGCTCTCTTCACCTTCACCGTCAGACTCCCATTTGTCATCGGAAATGTCTCCTTCCAGTGCAATAGTTATTTCTTCATGTGACAAACCTCTAACAGCCATCTATAAAAATGATAACAATAAGTTATATATAGTCTACCGGAAAACAATAAAATAAATTAATACATCTTGAAAGAATTAAATTAAAATACGTAAAACAATACAAAATGCCAAAACAAGAAGATCTCCATTAAAAACATCCACCAATGCGCCACCAAAGGATCATGAATGAACGTTTTTAGCGAAAACAAAATGAAAAAGCAATGTTTTTGAATGGAAATCATATTTATAGATCAGATTAAACATCTGTATACAGTATAATAATTATTTTCAACAGAAAAATGCTATATCTTACCTTTTAATGTTATGCAGAAAACCAAGATAAGTCAAACCGTTCTGTCAAAGACGCCATTTCGAAATATTTTGTGTTGCCAGTACGCGATTTGTTATATACCTTATAAAACATATCTTCTTAAAGCAATACGCAAAATACGGGGCTGTTTTTTTCATAAAATCAAGAGATTTTCATCCATCAAATGACCTGACGACGTCCGTAATCCAGTGGGTAAGACTCTTGACTCACAATCCGGAGATCGCGGGTTCGAACCCGGCATGCGCAAGTAAATTTTATTTGATTAATTTGTGTCATTTCACAATTAATTCATTTAAAATAATATATAGTATATTTGCGGCATGTTCCAGAGTGGAAGATACTATCAGTATCACCCTGGTGTAAGACCACCATTCAGAATTGAAATGTTGCTTGAAAATGGCTTTAGCCGTGTTTGGTGACCAGATCTGAATAGCCAGGTACTTCCCAACCCTCCTCTTCCCCACCTCCTTCCCCTCCGCACTACCTTCAGCCTCACAACATACCTCATTTGGGGAATGCCATAGGCTCACTGGCTTCAGACGGAGCAGTTGAGATTCTTGTGCGGTAAAAAAAAATCATTTTCTTCAAGATCTTGTGACATATTTAGAAAATCAAAACCAAAACACATTAAAGCTGTATGCATCAGCCGAGCTATTCTCTAAAAATTGTGAGGTGAGATCGATATCACGTGAGATGTGCTGTCAGATTTGTGCATAGATTTGTGCAATTTTCTATGGTTTTCAAAACGTCAATTGCAGGGGCGTTAATCTCAGCTTTGACCTTGGAACTGACAGGAGCGGACCAAATTCTTATAGATAAAGCTTAATTATAGATGGGTCTAACTTTAAACGTCAAATTGCATCATACGATTGTCAAACGAACATGAATTCGTATTTGAATTTGTATTGTTGACATCGCCGATGGGCATATTTCATTCAAAAATCGTTTACACGAATTACAGAGGTGGAAAAATGGTTAAATTATGATCATGATATGATCTAGAAATCAGGTAATTACATACGACATTAACATTCAGCTTGATTTATCTTTAAACCTATTTGAGGTTAAATGACATGTGTTTGTATTGATAAAAATAATATGCTTTTAATTTTACTTTAATAAGTTACGTACGCCTCGTACGTCATACATATGTCTGTTAATGTTATATTATCGTTAAAACAAGCTTATGGGTCCGAGTGGTTAATGTTTCACAAATATTGTTTCAGAAAATGTTCCAGACTTTGGATGATTTTGAAGCTTTACATTAGGAACACCTTATAACATTGTTTGGCAGACCATAACATTTGGCAAGTAAAATTAATAATGCTTTAAGTAACTAATTGTCATGCTGTTTTCCCGCAGTGCATTTGGAGAGGACGGACCGCCAAACAACTCGGTCTTGGCATACATTCCTTGCCTCATTCACATTTATACATACTATTATTCTAACTCTTGACGTGCCCCACGCAAGCAAGCAATTATTCACTTGATCGTGCCAAGTCTTCCTCTGGTGTCCCCGACTTCACTACCACTCACATCTGCTTTATATATATACTTGTTCCATTCATTGTCCATTCGCTTTTCATGCCCAAACCATCTGAGGGTTTCTTTCTCAATCTTACTCATTACGCTTACATCAGCCTTGCATTTTTTGCGGATCTCCAACGATCTTACGGAAAGAGGAAGGTGGGGAAGTACCTGGCTCTTTAGATCTGGTCACCAATCACGGCTTATGCCATTTCAAGCAACGTTTCAATTCTGAATGGTGGTCTACCAGGGCGATACTTAGAGTATCTTCCAATCTGGAACGTGCCGCAAACATACTTTATATTATTTTAAAGAAAAAAATTGTGAAATAACACAAATTAATCAAATAAAATTTATTTGACACGCCGGGATTCGATCTCCCGACCTTCGGTTTACAAGTCAAGAGCCTTACTTACGCCAATTTTTCTTTCTGTAAGATCTTTCCACAAAGTATTGGAAGACTTGAAAAATCTTTCAATTCCTTCCCCTCCCTCCAATTTTCTTACTTTTTCTTTCCGGAAGAACCTTCTACAAAGTATTAGAAAACTTTAAAAAAAGATGAATGAAATAGGTAAAGTGGTTCTGAAGTTATAGCGTGACCAAGGGAAACAGGTATTCATTTGTAGAAATCCATCTGATTTTTCTACAAATTAAACACAAAAACAATAATTAAAAACGTAGAAATGCATCTGATTTTACGTTTAAATTAATGTAAATAATATTTACATTAATTTAAAAGAACTTTTAAATAAACTTATTAGATTTAAAAAAAAAAACTTAACAATTAAAAAAAAAATTAAAAGAACTTAGGTAATATTATTTACATTAATTTAAAAGAAAAATCAGATGCATTTCTACAAATTAAACACAAAAACAATTAATTCTTATTTTATATTAATTTTATCTAGTTTATAGAATTATTTCATGATGCGTAAAAAATGTAACAAATTTTGAAAAAAATCTGTTCTTTTATGTCGAAGAACGCTAACTATTAATGTTCATGGGGTCTTATTTTATGATTCTGCGATTGTTTCGAAAATGTAAGTATAGTCTGTCAAAAAAGAGTAGAAAATATAAAAACTTGAACTACTAAATTTGTAGACTGGCAACACCAATTTAACTGTCAAATATTTTTTTGAAGTGCAGTGACACTGAATGTATAGAACACAGTAAACCACATTTTAAAAAACATTTTTTCTTCATGACATAAAATTGATCACTAATGGTGAGTTTAGTAACACTACTTTTAGATCTGAATGAGTTAAATATATTCAGATCTAAAATTAGAGACATGATCTAAAGCCCAGGCAACGCTAGGTACTTTATCTAGTATTTAATAAATGTGAGCAATTTCTAAGCTGTGCTTTATATTTTAATACATTGTAGTTATTCTTCATTATGTTAATACAAAATTGCAAAGGTATAATAATAATATACCTATACGCAATTCTAATTTTGAGATCGGCGGGTATCTATACTGCAATGAAAAAATATTTTTTCCACTATTATGCCTTTTTTAATTTTTTATAAAAATGTAGGTTACACAGCTTTACTTTCACACCATGAGTTATGTGTTTAGTATTGCCATTTGAACAACAGTGGCGCCCTCATATATTTTCTACTCTTATTTGATTAACTGTAATTTCAAGAAATGGCCAAGATCATCCTTAATGAGTGATAGCCAAATAAATCATTTAAAAAATATATACGTCTATGAGTTGTCTACGCTAAAAAAATATCAATTCGCATCAAGCGCGCCGCCAGCACGTAGATTCTTGAAGCTTGCTTCAAGCGTCCTCTGTAGACTGTCAAAATGCTTGGCTCAAACGAAAACTACGCGCAGTGTTGCCAACTTAACAAAAAACTACGTGCTTGAAGAAACTGCTATTGATAGGGTCGGAATGAGTGCTGACACTCATAGATAAAGTTTCATAGATGGAGCTATAATGATAGGTTTGTAATTTTGATTTTCGCCATCTCTCGCTCAGGGTTGCCAACTTAGGGGTAAAATAAGTGAGATGGGATTTTTTTACTGGTTTAATAGGTGTTTTGGAGTATTTTTTGTGGTATTTTTGGGGGTTTTGTGATTCCATATATTTTTTAAAAATTTTATTACATCGTTTACACGGAGAACTCGCACACTTCTTATTTGAGGATTTATTTTTATTGTACAAAAACTTGCTGCAATGACTTGTGCCTTCACAAATGGAAAAATTGGTGGACTCTTGAAGTTGTAGATTTTTTTTTTTAATTTCCGAGAACATCAGCCGAGCTATTCTCTAAAAATTGTGAGGTGAGATCGATCTCACGTGAGATGTGCTGTCAGATTTGTGCATAGATTTGTGCAATTTTGTGTAATTTTCTATGGTTTTCAAAACGTCAATTGCCTTTTCAATGCTAACTTCGTCGGTTTTAAGTTTTTTTATTTTATTTTTTTTTTTTTTTTTATTTAGTAACTATATAATATTTTTTACATTTATATATGAAACATGTTAGTTAGATGTATATATAAAATATAAATATATTCGAAGTCCTCCTCACTAGGAGATCCTGTGCTGAGGGGGACTATGCTTTGGATAAGTTTTTCAGCGACTTCTATGGTTTAACTTGTTTGGATAGAGTTTTCCAGAAACTTCTATGATGTTTTAAGTATACTAGTAAGGTCATTTTCCGGTAGTTCCTTCAGCCAACATTTAATGTCCATAATGTAGCTATTTTTTGTTTTAAATTGTTTGATACTAAGTGGGAGTTTGTTATATAACTTTACTGCTAAAAATTCAGAACTTCTTTGACCAAATGAGGAGTTACACTTTGGTATATTAAGTGTGTCTGTTTGTTTGGCTCTGGTTTTATGAGCATGTGAGGTTTCTTTCTCTGGGTCGTTTTTGTGGTGATGTACTAGAATGTTTTTGGCATAGATTTTCTGTATGCTTGGAACATCAAACTGTTTAAAAATTTCTGTTGTTGACGTCCTTATGGGGACCTTTAGAATGGTCTTTATGATGCAATTCTGAGTTATCTTAAGTTGTTTTAAGTGATTAGATGCTGCTGAGCCCCATCCTATTACTCCATATTCCAATCGAGAGTGGCATAAAGCATAATATACTCTCTTTAGATCCCTCATCGACAAGATGTTTCTTAATTTTTTGAAGAAGTAGATGAGTTTTGTTAGCTTTTTTGAGGTAAGATCAATGTGTGAATTCCACTGTAGATTTTCATCAATTTCAATCCCAAGATATTTAATACTTTTTGTTTGGGATATAGACGGGCAGGAACATTGTGGAAAAGTATTTTGACATTCATGTAATTTGAGGGTATGCACATTCATTGGTTGTCCTCTTTTGTTTTTGGAGAAAGTGAGATATTTAGTTTTATTTACATTTAATGTAAGGGAGTTTACTTTTAGCCAGTTTTGAAGTACAGCCAGGCCATGTTCCGCCTCTTTGTAAGTTCTTGTCCAATCTTGTTCGTGGAATATAATAACAGTGTCATCTGCAAAGCTCATTATGTTTCCATTTATGGGAAGATTCATAAGGTCATTTATATATATGAGAAATAGTATTGGTCCTAATACGCTTCCCTGGGGGACCCCGAATTTAATTGGAAGAGATTTGCTCTTTCTTTTACCAATTTGTACAATTTGTTCTCTTCCAGTTAAATAACTTCTAAGTAGGTTTAGAGTTGTTTCAGTTATTCCATTTTTTTTTAGTTTTAAGTACAGTATTTTATGATCAATTGTATCGAAAGCTTTTTGAAGATCAATGAAAACTGCTAAGCATTTTTTGCCTTCATCCAGCTTTCTAATAATTGTATTAGTGGTTTAAAATTAATTAACTAAGTGGTTTAAAATACGAAATACTGTAAGAATGCATGATTATTTATCCACTAATGTATGTTTAAAGTTGTATACCAAGGATTTGACGTTTGCAAAATTTCGTTTCAATTCAAATTCGCATGAATTAGGTAGTTTGTCAAA
This sequence comes from Limnephilus marmoratus, assembly GCA_917880885.1. Classification (NCBI taxonomy): domain Eukaryota; kingdom Metazoa; phylum Arthropoda; class Insecta; order Trichoptera; family Limnephilidae; genus Limnephilus; species Limnephilus marmoratus. The sequence continues at coordinate 18,253,125 of OU862906.1, forward strand.
ATTAACCTAAAAATCTATTTTTTTGTACGTAAATAGTTGTTTCTTGTTCTAATTTTTGAAATGAAGTGTAATTTCCATAATCTTTGCCTAAAAGTGCAGCGGTTAGCGGTTTTTTCATCCCCAAATATTCTACAGATGTTGATTTGCCATCGAGATATGTGTTAAGCTCCTATTTCTTCAACAGATGTCTAGTAGGAGCCGTGCGACGAGCGGGCAGCTGGAGATGATGATTAGTCGGCTGGAAGAGAGACCGACAATGACTTCGGGGCGGCAGCAGGGAAACGATGGCCGCATCAATAACGAATTGGCGTGGTCTTCCCTGGCGGTCGACCTGAATGCTATGAAGCTCGGGTGCACGAAGAGTGGCGACAAGTGGCAATAGGTATGCACTCATTATATTATTACCACTATTATGTTTCTATGGAGGTGTCTACTAATATCTACAGGAATTCCAAAAACTGAAATAATCGAACTAATATCTATGAGAACCAAAGTGTTGACAAATATCTACAGCTCAAACTGTTGACTAATATCTATGAGAACCAAAGTGTTGACGAATATCTACAGCACTGGCAGTGGTTGGATTTGCAATTATGTATAGCATATTGGAATAACGTAATTTTGCGTATGCAGTTTAAAAAACTTAATTTATGTAAGTATGTATGTAAAAATCCCTAATATTGGACTATAGGACACATTTAGCTGATTAGTCCAACCTACGCTCTGTAGATATTAGTTCAACCTACGCTCTGTAGATATTAGTCAACACTGGGACCGTCATAGATATTCGTCCGACCTTAGCTCTGTAGATATTAGTCAACACTCTGAAGTTCATAGATATTAGTTCAACATATGAGCTGTAGATATTCGTCCGACATACAGGCTGTAGATATTAGTATCTGGAGTCGTTTCTATTATTGCAACGAGGTACGGACTTCAATTGGATTACGGATTGAAATAAAAAAATTATATTTATATTCTTTATTGATATAATTTGAATTTTATTATATTTTCTGTAGTACAAAAATGTCTCTTTATTTCAGACGTGGAGGGATCAGAGAAATGGCGTCAAAAAAAAGCATCTGGCTTGCGATCGGAGATGATGAAGAGCGGAGGTGGCCCCAGCCAGGCACAACCCTTGACTCCGTTGGAGGAAAGGATCCTGGCCATCATTGGGGCCGAGGCAGTAAATGGACGTACTGCCACGGAGTCCGTACCTGTAAGTTAACTCTTATTGTCATATGATAGTATTTCACCATCCTCTTGATAGCTTACCCATAGGCCATAGGAATATGTATATTTTCGAATTCCAATTTAAGATTTATTTCCTTATAAAGTCGGAGCTTACTATTCTATACCTACTCGAACTTGAGAACGGTGACTACAAATCGGATAAGTTAGCCAAGTTTTCTACCTATAGCGAAGTATTTATTCATTATTTATTAGTATACATTATCCTACGGATAAGCTATCAAGAGGATGGTGAAATACCCCCTAAGTAAGTTATTATCATCTCTTAAGCTTAATAATATAGTTATATTATTATGAAAATCGTGTTGACATAAAAGTGTAGCTGGAGAATATGTTGTAAATAGACTGAGTTGTTTGGCGGTCCGTTCTCTCTGTCTACCCCTGCGGTGAAATGACTTGATGTTTAGACAATTAGTAAATTACCAACGGTTCCCGCTTTTAGTTGCAAATTGTTTAGAACTTCATTGTTGATATCATTCATCAACATGCAATATAAAAATACTATGTGACCCGGTCACACGTTGCTGTGGCTAACGAAACACAACGCCATTACCCAACCTTTATAACCAACGCCATCATTAATTTGGATACATATCAAATCCACACCGCCCGCTTGCCAGCCCGTTCCCTTTATATACTATATTATTACAGCACCCTTGAGGTGATTTTTCAAAAAAACGGCGATATACAAATTATCCAATTATTATTAGTATTATATCAACCAATTAAAACAAAACCCTGATGCCTAAACCTACCTCATGAATCACTCTATCTATTGGTGAAAACCTCATGAAAACACATTGCGTAGTTTAAAAGATCTAAGCGTACAGACAGCAGGAGCGACTTTGCTTTATACTGTTTAATAGATACTGCTTGTGGTATATTTGGTGCAGCTTTCAAAGAGAATACAAGGGTGTGCATTGCTCAGATACAAGATAAGCTAATACCTTTCGACTGTTGTTGCAGATTGATTTCATAGTGGAAACAAGTACACCACCATCATCACCATTACCGGAGGTGGAACACTTGCTACAACTGGAAGTGGAGTATGTGGCCCCATGTCCTGTAGAGGCAGTCCCGCTTGCAAGTAACCGTAAGTACTAAAGCACTGAAATACTAAGTAGTGGAGAGTGTTTTCAAATACTATAAAATGGTAAATGCACAAGTCTGCTGATTCTGGCATTTATAATTTTAATAGTCATCAGGGGAGTATAATGAAGTACCCGATGCTTGAGTACACAGCTTCTTAGGTGTGTCCCGAGTGTTAGCGTGGTCCTTAGGTAAGACTCTTGACTCACAATCCGAAGGTCGCAGGTTCGAACTCGGCGTGCGCAAATAAATTTTATTGGATTGATTACCCCTTTCACAATTAATTAATTAAAAATAATATATAGTATATTTGCGGCATGTTCCAGAGTGGAAGATACTCTCAGTATCGCCCTGGTGTAAGACCACTGTTCAGAATGAAACGTTTCTTGAAAAGGCTTTAGCAGTGTTTGGTGACCAGATCTGAATAGCCAGGTACTAGCCCACCTTCCTCTTCCCCATCTTCTTCCCTTCCCCGCTACCTTCAGCTTCACGACATACCCCAATTGGGGATGCCATAGTCTCACTGGATCCAGACGGGAGCTGTTCGGGATTCTTGTGCGGTATTCATATAAAAAAAAGACTAAAGTAATGCTCAATGCATTTCCGGGCCTTGCAATGTATATTCTGTATATGTGGATTCTTGCGAACCGGGAACCAGGCGCGGCCGGTGCCTTCACTATTTGGTGGTTCACCGAGTAGTTCATCAAAAATTAAAACAAAAGTAGGTAAATAAATAAAAAATAAAATTAGACAGAGCCTAGTAACTCATAACTCGTACAGTGCCCTTGAGGTGATTATAAAAGTTTTCTTTGCGGATTTACTATCTTGGTTGATAATTAAATGTAGTTTTGGCGGGCCATAGGCTATAATTCTGCTTTTATTTTCATGGTTCATATATTCTTAATATAGTCTATATTTATTATTATATAACTTTTAATTTTAAAAAGGCAAGGAAATTTAAATCAGCAATATCTATCGAATAATAACACAATAACAACACGCAGTAAACGTTTCTTTTTGGCGCGCCCCCCGCGCGATAGTAAACCCCCTTACTGAGTGAATTTTGCAATACATATGTGACAAAAATGCACAAACAAAAGGTCCCAAAAACTAATAATGACAATGTCAAATCGGTTCCCTATCCATCAAGATAATATTATCGCACCCGCTGACCCGTTGACTCATCGTTACATTTTACAAGAGAAAAATATAATTAATATCCTATTCAAACCCTACTACGAATGGTCATTTCGCTGGAACGATTTACTTCGGAATTCCTCGGGCATTTCCGTCAACCGCGCAGCGCACGGCAGTCACCATTTTTTCGCTACGATTTTGTATTTTGACGGTCTTGAGATGTTGCTGGGGGCTTCATACAAATGATAATTCTCAAACGGGCGCTTTGCTGAAACGCGTAGAATGGTATGTACCTACCTCGGTTCCTAGGCGATATAACTTGCGCGCGGGAAGCAATGCTTTGGGACACGATAATTTATTACTCTCTACCAAATTCATGTATTTTTAGATAGGAATTCAATTTTTTTTTTAAATTTAAAATAATCAGGCCCTCCATTGATATGCTTGGTGTAACCCTAAGTGACCAGCTGAGGTATGGGGGCTCCATCGAAGCCAGAGTAAAATTAGCCTCCCAAAAACTGGGCGTACTGTACAGGGCCCGCAGATACTTTAATAGTACACAACTGCTAACCCTGTACAAATCGTAAGTGCGCCCCACGGTTGAATTTGGCAGCCACCTCTGGTCTGGAGCTCCAAAATACCTGAAAAATACCCTCGACTCTGTGCAGAAACGGGCGATCTGTTTGATAGATTCTCCCATCTTAACAGACGGATTGCAATCTTTAGAGCACAGGCGTCGGGTGGGAATGCTATCCTTGTTCTACCGGTATTACAATGGAAGATGCTCCGAGGAACTAGCATCATTGATCCCTTCGGCACCGGTGCATAGTCGGGAAACACGCCAAACGCGTGCCCAACATTTGTACACAGTTGACATTTGTCACATGAGAACGGGTCGTTTCTTTGACTTGTTCTTGTGTTCAACAGCTCGGCTGTGGAATGATTTGCCGGCCTCTGTGTTTCCTCCTTCCTACAACATGGGTCTCTTCAAGACCAATGTTCATTCCTTCCTCTCCTCAAAAAGACCCTCCACACAGCATCCCTGATGACATAGGCCCTGAGGGAAATTATTTTCCTCAGGGCCTCCTGTGTGGAGTTAATGTAAAAAAAAAAATAAAATAAAATCTGCGCAATTTTATAATTAAAAATATTATGTAATACGATGAGCTGCAAAATGTTGTTTAATTTTGTTGGCGGTTCGGTGCACGAGTGCACTTTAGGACGAGCCGCGCCTGCCGGGAACTGCATTTAATATAGGCGTTATCACGTACGGACGCAGTAGAAATGCCTTCGATGCATCCTACCACTCCTGGAAATTGAAATTTTTCATTAAGTCTAAAATAAATAACAGTACATAATATATTATACAACTAATGAGGTATATTTTATTTGTTTCAGAATCACACACACACTGTACACCATTTTTGGGATTTGCAACAAAATATATTTTTTACTAAAACATACCCTTTGTTTAACTTTATTTTGTTGTATGTTTAGGGAGAGTACCCAAACTACAAACTACGTGACCTCTTCGGAGGGGGGGGGGGTCTTCAAAAAGTCACGCTTGGTACAAATGAGCGGCGGTTTGCTTAGGATTTTGGTCACCGGGGGGGGGTTAAAAATTGCAAAAAATTGGTCACGTAGTATGGGTACGTTCCCTTACATACTCTGTATGTACTCTGCCAATAAACTATCCAATAGGGATGCAATAAGGACACTACTGGACTGATATGACGACTAACAGCCGTTTGCGGTACACAGATGTGTGTAGCATGAATCTACAAATTCTTTCAAAGATAAGCAAACACTTCTTTAAAATTAACTGCATTGTCAGCCACCTATTCTCCTCCAGGCGGAGGTCCTTCTCCTCTCTCTTCTCCCACCTCTTATAGACAAAGCCACCTTTCCTCTCTTGCCTCTCCCCTCGCCTCGCTCGCCACTCTACTTTCCTCAACCAACAGGAAACACTCTTCTGTGGAGAACTTTTCTATTAGCTGAAACAAAATAATCAATAATTAATTACTTTAACATTTGTTATTTGTCTCTAAGCATTTTTTTATATTATTTCCAAACTCTCATTACTATTTATTATTTCGGTGCTAAAGTACTTTTTTTTACATGAACTCCACACAGGAGGCCCCGAGGAAAATAATTTCCCTCAGGGCCTATGTCATCTTTGAAGACGCTGTGTGGAGGGTCTTATTGAGGAAAGGAAGGAGTGAACAAGGGTCTTGAAGAGACCCATGTTATAGGAGGGAGGAAACAGAGGCCGGCAAATCGTTCCACAGCCGAGCATAGAAACGACCCGTTCTCATGTGACTAATGACAACCGTGCACAAATGTTGGGCGCGTGTTTCCCAACTATGCACCGGTGCCGAGGCGATCAATGACGCTAGTTCCTCTTCCATTGTAATACCGATAGAACAAGGACAGCTTTCCCACCTGACGCCTATGCTCTAAAGATTGCAGTCCGTCTGTTAAGATGGGAGAATACCAGAGGTGGCTGCCAAATTCAACTGTGGGGTGCACTTGCGATTTGTGCAGGGTTAGCAGTTGTTACTATTAAAGTATCTGCGGGCCCTGTACAGTATGCCCAGTTTCTGAGAGGCCAACTTAACTCTGGTTTCGATGGAGCCCCCATATTTCAAATACCCGTACGGGCATTTGAAAGAGGGACCTCCTCATCAGTGCTTGGAACATGGGACGACGTTAACTTGCTCCATTTCCAGTGATGATGATGATGGCGGAGTCCTCGATTCCAATAGGAAATTAAACTACAACAACCGTCAAAAGGAATTAGCTTTTCTCATATCATTGTAAAAATTACACTTTTACAATGACTTAATACATTTTTACAAAGTTATTTTGTTTTTATTTTGCAAAGTTTAGAAGTTATTATCATCTCTTGCTGATATGAGAAAAGCTAATTCCTTTTGACGGTTATTGTAGATTCATTTCCTATTGGAATCGAGGACTCCACTATCATCATCATCACTGGAAATGGAGCAAGTTAACGTCGTCCCATGTTCCAAGCACCGATGAGGCAGTCCCTCTTTCAAATGCCCGTAAGGGTATTTGAAATACGGGGGCTCCATCGAAACCAGAGTTAAGTTGGCCTCTCAGAAACTGGGCATACTGTACAGGGCCCGCATATACTTTAATAGTACACAACTGCTAACCCTGTACAAATCGCAAGTGCGCCCCACGGTTGAATTTGGCAGCCACCTCTGGTCTGGAGCTCCAAAATACCTAAAAAAAACCCTTGACCCTTGCAGAAACGGGCGGTCTGTTTGATAGGTTCTCCCATCTTAACAGACGGACTGCAATCTTTAGAGCACAGGCGTCAGGTGGGAAAGCTGTCCTTGTTCTATCGGTATTACAATGGAAGAGGAACTAGCGTCATCGATCCCCTCGGCACCGGTGCATAGTCGGGAAACACGCCAAACACGCGCCCGATATTTGTACTATGTTTGTACTACATGCGCCCAATGTTTAATATTTGTCACATACCATTTTATAGTATTTCCAAACACTCTCCACTACTTAGTATTTCAGTGCTTTAGTACTTACGGTTACTTGCAAGCGGGACTGCCTCTACGGGACATGGGGCTACATACTCCACTTCCAGTTGTAGCAAGTGTTCCACCTCCGGTAGTGGTGATGATGGTGGTGTACTTGTTTCCACTATGAAATCAATCTGCAACAACAGTCGAAAGGTATTAGCTTATCTTGTATCATTAAAATAACTGAGCAATGCACACCCTTGTATTTTCTTTGAAAGCTGCATCAAATATACCACAAGCAGTTATCTATTAAACAGTATAAAACAAAGTCGCTCCTGCTGTCTGTACGCTTAGATCTTTTAAACTACGCAATGGACTTTCATGAGGTTTTCACCAATAGATAGAGTGATTCATGAGGTAGGTTTAGGCATCAAGGTTTTGTGTAAATTTATTGATATAATAATAATAATAATTGGATAATTTGTATACCGCTGTTTTTGTGAAAAATCACCTCAAGGGTGCTGTAATAAATAATATAATATATAAAGGGAGCAGGCTGGCAAGCAGACGGTGTGGATTTGATATGTATCCAAATTAACAGATGGCGTTGGTTATAAAGGTTGGGTAATGGCGTTGTGTTTCGTTATCCACAGCAACGTGTGACCGGGTCACATAGTATTTTTATATTGCATGTCGATGAATGATATCAACAATAAAGTTCTAAACAATTTGCAACTAAAAGTAGGAACCGTTGATACTTTACTAACTGTCTAACCATCAAGTCATTTCACCGCAGGGGCAGGCAGAGAGAAAGACCGCCAAACAACTCAGTCTATTATAACATATTCTCCAGCTACACTTTTATGTCAACACGATTTTCATAATAATATAACTATATTATTAAGCAAGAGATGATAACAACTTACTTGGGGGGTATTATCCTCTTGTTAGCTTATCAGTAAGATAATGTGTACTAATAAAATAAACAATGAATAAATACTTCGCTATAGGTAGAAAACTTGGCTAACTTATGCGATTTGTAGTCACCGTTCTCAAGTTCGAGTAGGTATAGAATAGTAAGCTCCGACTTTATAAGGAAATAAATCTTAAATTGGAATTCGAAAATATACATATTCCTATGGCCTATGGGTAAGCTATCAAGAGTATGGTGAAATACTATCATATGACAGTAATAGTTAACTTACAGGTACGGACTCCGTGGCAGTACGTCCATATACTGCCTCGGCCGCAATGATGGCCAGGATCCTTTCCTCCAACGGAGTCAAGGGTTGTGCCTGGCTGGGGCCACCTCCGCTCTTCATCATCTCCGATCGCAAGCCAGATGCTTTTTTTTGACGCCATTTCTCTGATCCCTCCACGTCTGAAATAAAGAGACATTTTTGTACTACAGAAAATATAATAAAATTCAAATTATATCAATAAAGAATATAAATATAATTTTTTTATTTCAATACGTAATCCAATTGAAGTCCGTACCTCGTTGCAATAATAGAAACGACTCCAGATACTAATATCTACAGCTCATATGTTGAACTAATATCTACGAACTTCAGAGTGTTGACTAATATCTACAGAGCTAAGGTCGGACGAATATCTATGACGGTCCCAGTGTTGACTAATATCTACAGAGCGTAGGTTGAACTAATATCTACAGAGCGTAGGTTGGACTAACAGCTAAATGTGTCCAATAGTCCAATATTAGGGATTTTTACATACATACTTACATAAATTAAGTTTTTTAAACTGCATACGCAAAATTACGTTATTCCAATATGCTATACATAATTGCAAATCCAACCACTGCCAGTGCTGTAGATATTCGTCAACACTTTGGTTCTCATAGATATTAGTCAGCAGTTTGAGCTGTAGATATTCGTCAACACTTTGGTTCTCATAGATATTAATCAACAGTTTGAGCTGTAGATATTTGTCAACACTTTGGTTCTCATAGATATTAGTTCGATTATTTCAGTTTTTGGAATTCCTGTAGATATTAGTAGACACCTCCATAGAAACATAATAGTGGTAATAATATAATGAGTGCATACCTATTGCCACTTGTCGCCACTCTTCGTGCACCCGAGCTTCATAGCATTCAGGTCGACCGCCAGGGAAGACCACGCCAATTCGTTATTGATGCGGCCATTGTTTCCCTGCTGCCGCCCCGAAGTCATTGTCGGTCTCTCTTCCAGCCGACTAATCATCATCTCCAGCTGCCCGCTCGTCGCACGGCTCCTACTAGACATCTGTTGAAGAAATAGGAGCTTAACACTGTTATGTTGGTAATAATAATAACCAGCTGTCAGATGCGGATAGTTGGCAGGTCTGTCGCGTCACTTGATGTATAACCTTGAACTTGTCAACAGTGTCAATAAACGTCTTACAAATGAATCAGTTCTTGTATTTAATTACGAAACCTCAAACATTATAATTGGCGACGAGGAAAATCAGTTTATCAGTTAAAACGTGTGTGAAGAGTATTAACAGTGATTTCGCCGTGGAAAAAACCTTTTTTTCAACATGTCGAGTAGTACCTTGCCAGTGCCTCATTTCGAACCAGATTGCGAAAGTTTCAATATGTTTTTGGAACGCATACAAATGTATCTAAAAATTATTAATATCGCAGAGAAAGAAAAAATTGGATATTTGTGTATATTGATCGGTGCGGAGAAATTTAAAATTTTAAAAGAAACGGTGCATCCGAAAAATCTAGAAGATTTAACCTTCAACGATATTGTAACAACACTGAGGAGTAAATATGAAGAAAAAAGGTGTACAATTGCGCAAAGATATAAATTTTATAACCGGAAACAACATTCTAACGAAGGAATCGATGATTATATTACGGATATAAAAAGTCTGTCAATATCATGCAATTTTGGTGCTTTTCTAGACCAAGCTCTGAGAGATAAATTGGTGTGTGGTTTAAAAGATGATGCAATGACTAGAAGATTGCTATCTGAAGATGAATCGTTAACTTTTGAGAAAGCAAAATTAATTGTCAAAAATATTGAGACAGTAAGTCACAGCTCAGAGCAAATTTTACACAAAGAAAATGTTACATCGGAAATCTGTGAAGTCAAGTCAAAAATGTCACATAAAAAAACATGTCATGTCTCAAAGGATCGCCCTTCACGTCAGAATAGTCCTAGTAGGCGATTTCATCAGGGTGAAAGGACTGGATTCAAGGGTCAAAGGAGTTTAAGGTCATCAAGTCAACTGTCATCTCCATCACGTCAAGGGTCCAGAAGATGCGAGAGGTGTTTTATAACTCATCAACCGGAGTTATGTCCTTCAAAAAAGTGGAAATGTTACAAGTGTAATATTTACGGGCATACGTCGAAATTTTGTCCAAATGCAAAATCAATCATCAATCACGTAAAATGTGTCAATAATGTAAATGTATTAAATATGTCAGTGTCTGATACAGCGAAAATTAATTTAATTGTAAATGGTATCAATATGTCTTTTATGATTGACACAGGAAGTTCTTCGACATTAATAAGTAACAAAAGGTATTTAAAATTTTTCAAAACTTGTCAGTTAAGTCAATTCTACGGTAACTTGTTCACAGCAAATAGTCAAAATTTATTTTGTTTCGGATTTTTTATGGCAAAAGTAAATGTTGTGGATTCTAATGTTGTAATGGATTTACCAGTATTGGTTATAAAAAATCTGTCGTCTGATGCTATTTTGGGTAGAAATTGGTTAAAAGTGTTTGATCCATCTTGGGAAAATACTTTCATAAGTTCTTTAATGTCAAATATGCATAATAATACTGTAAATTCAGTGTCTGTCAGCGAGAAAAATAAAACAAATATTGTTAAAAAATTGTCACAAAAATATTTAAATTCTTTTTCGATTACTAATAACGATTTACCAATTAAAGAATTTTCTGTGAATTTAAGTTTAAAAAATAATGCTACTCCTGTCTTTCACAAAGCATATGAAGTTCCTTATGCACTTCGTGCTGAAGTATGTCAAGAGTTAAGTCGTCTTGAAAGCGAAGGCATTATTTCAAAAGTTAAATATAGTAGTTGGTCTTCTCCAATAGTTTGTGTACCTAAACAAAATGGAAAATTACGTTTATGTGCAGATTTGAAATCTACAGTCAATCCACAATTGAGAATTGATCAATATCCTATTCCACGTCCAGAGGATATTTTTAATAAATTTTCAGGTTGTCAAGTATTCTGTAAATTAGATTTAACAAACGCATATTTACAGTTGTCTGTGTCAGATTCTAGTAAAGAATTACTTACAATTAATACATGTAATGGTTTATATGTCTATAATCGTTTAACTTATGGATTGTCATCGGCTCCTGCCGTTTTTCAAATGGTAATTGATACAGTTTTGTGTGGCATAAAAAACTGTGCTGCATATATTGATGATATTTGTATAGGTGGTAAAGACGAGAAGGAGTGTTCTGATACATTGGATAAAGTTTTGTCAAAATTAAATGAGTTTAATATAAAAATTAATGTGTCAAAAAGTGAATTTTTTGTGAATTCTTTTGAATTTTTGGGGTTTACTTTGTCAGGTCAAGGCAAAAGTCCGTCTTTGTCGAAAGTTGAGAAAATTAAGTCTACTGGGTGTCCAGAAAATATTACTCAACTAAAGTCATATTTGTCAATGTTGAATTTTTATAGGAATTTTATTCCTATGTGTCCTACAGTGCTAGAACCACTTCATAATTTATTAAGAAAAAATGTAAAATGGTGTTGGTCTGATGAATGCGAAAAGGCATTTGTAAATAGTAAGTCTCTTTTGTCAGATAAAACTATGTTAGTTTTATTTGATCCGTCAAAACCATTGTGTCTTACAGTCGATTCCAGTGCATACGGTGTCGGTTGTGTCTTAAGTCATGTCGTAAAGAATCAAGAATTTCCTATAGCTTTTGAGTCTGCAACATTAAATTCAGCTCAAAGAAATTATAGCCAATTGCACAAGGAAGCCCTTGCTATTATTTTTGGAATTAAGAAATTTCACAAATATTTAATTGGTCGTCATTTTACGATATATACTGATCATGCTCCATTGTTGTCTTTATTTGCTGAAAACAAAAAAGTTCCCGTTTTAGCAGCATCACGTCTTATAAGATGGTCTATAATATTGTCTGCGTACAATTATAAATTGGAATATAAAAAAGGATTGAAAATTCCTCAAGCAGATGTAATGTCACGTTTGCCAAGTAAACAACAATTCAATATTGAGGAATGTAATTTTGTATACATGTCTACACCATTAATTCCATTCTCAGAAGTTGAAAGTCATTCTGAAAAAGATGAAACATTATGTAAAGTCATTAAGTATGTTTCAATCGGTTGGATTGAAAACTTGTCAAGTCCAGAAATTAAAAAATATTTCAAGTTTAAAAATTTACTGTCGGTCAAAGGAAAATGTCTTTTATTTGGTGACAGAATTGTAATACCAGAATCTCTTAAGTCCAAAGTCCTAAATTTAATACATTATGGTCATCCTGGTATAGTCAGATCAAAAATTCTTGCTCGTTCATATGTATGGTGGTTAGGTATGAATCAAGATATTGAAGATGTTATTTCTAGATGTGAAATGTGTCAGTCTGTACAAAATGCTAACAAAAATGTACGTCATAGTTGGCCTATTGCTGAAAGTCCATGGGAAAGAGTCCATTTGGATTTTTTTGATTTAAAAGGTTCAAAATACTTATTAGTTTGCGACTCATATTCAAAGTGGGTAGAATGTTTTTACATGAAAAATACTAAATATTCGGATTTGATATCTAAATTAAGTGAAGTTTTTTCCAGATTCGCTTTTCCGAAAACTATTGTTTGTGATAATGGTCCCCCATTTTCATGCAAAGAATTTTCTATTTTTTGTAAAGAAAAATCAATTAAATTATTATTTTGTCCGCCGTATAATCCCGAGTCAAATGGATTAGCGGAACGGTCTGTTCAAACTTTCAAAAAAATATTAATTAAATTTATGTTTTCGAAAAATTCTAAATTTTTATCGCCAGCTCAACGTCTAATAGATTGTCTGTATAGTTATCGTTCCACTCCTACTTCTGTTACGGGTGTATCTCCAATGGCTAAAATATTTTCATATGAGCCACGTACACCACTACATATTTTGTCAGAAGAAAGACATGTCAATAAAAGTAAACAATCACAAAATGTCAAACAATCAACAAAAAATGCATTGAAAGAATTTAAAGAAAATGATAATGTTTTGGTCTATTTAAGACATGTGAAAGGTCCTATGAAATGGTTTCAGGGAACTGTTAAGTTGAAATTAAGTCCATGGGTGTATCTAATTCAATTAATCGGAGGAGAGGTGAAAAAGGTTCATGTTAATCAAATAAAAAAAAGTTGTCTTAAGTCAAAATCAAGTTATGAGAATATTGAGAATCCCGATAAATGGCAAGACTTTACAAGTCAGGAAAATGAAATTGTTATTGAACCGTTACCCAGCACTAGTGGAAATAATGATATTATAACTAGGTCTGGCAGAGTTGTGAAACCCCCTGTACGATTTAGTCATAGTGATTACTCTTAAGTTTCTTTGTCATTGTTATTTGGTTTGATATAAAAATAAAAAAAAAAGGGAAGGAGGAAAGGATGTTATGTTGGTAATAATAATAACCAGCTGTCAGATGCGGATAGTTGGCAGGTCTGTCGCGTCACTTGATGTATAACCTTGAACTTGTCAACAGTGTCAATAAACGTCTTACAAATGAATCAGTTCTTGTATTTAATTACGAAACCTCAAACATTATAAACACATATCTCGATGGCAAATCAACATCTATAGAACAATTGAATATTTGGGGACGAAAAAACCGCTAACCGCCGCACTTTTAGGCAAAGATTATGGAAATTACACTTCATTTCAAAAATTAGTACAAGAAACAACTATTTACGTACAAAAAAAATAGATTTTTAGGTTAATTTTGACAAACTACCAATTCATGCGAATTTGAATTGAAACGAAATTTTGCAAACGTCAAATCCTTGGTAAACAACTTTGGTAAATTTATACAAAACCGGGACCAGCTCATTTTGGACAAAAATAAATAAATATATACCCCAGTAGATAGGTAATAATTAGATGTAATTAATTCCGTGAGCGGAAATTGAAAATAATGTATATTATCGTCAATTTCTTAAATTTAAAAATACGAAAATGTCATTTTTCAATGACCTCCATGTTGTTATCTTTACTTTAAAAAACAGCCTACGTTTTTAAATGGTTTGTCTGGCTACGCAGGGTTTGTATAGCGGGCTTGTGAATATTATCTTAACTTTAAAAAACAGCCTACGTTTTTAAATAGTTTGTCTGGCTACGCAGGGTTTGTCTAGCGGGCTTGTGTGACAGATCGCCATGTCAGTTTCGAAGACGCGAAGTGAATTTTGATTTTACGCAATTGAAATTTAAAATGCATCATTTTCCGCCTCCCCCAATGCAAAAAGTTTCCGAAATACGTAATTCTAACAATTATTCAACTTCTGCAAAGTGTTTTTTCGTGAAAAAGTGCATATTACCGCTTTTGCACTTTGAAAAATGACATTTTCGTGTTTTTAAATTTAAGAAATTAACGATAGTGTACATTTTTTTCAATTTCCGCTCACGGAATTAATTACATCTAATTATTACCTATCTACTGGCGTAAAAAATTATTTTTTTTAGTGTAAAATGAGCTGGTCCCGGTTTTGTATAAAATTAATACAACTTTAAACATACATTAGTGGATAAATAATCATGCATTCTTACAGTATTTCGTATTTTAAACCACTTAAAACCGACGAAGTTAGCATTGAAAAGGCAATTGACGTTTTGAAAGCCATAGAAAATTACACAAAATTGCACAAACAGCACAAATCTATGCACAAATCTGACTTGATATACCTTTAGGTATTTTAATGTCAAAAATTCACGGAACTGAATAAATGTGTACCATTCAATAAGGTCGCTAGCATGGGAGTAGGCGGTAAATACAAAGAACTTATAGTTAGTCAAAGTACCGAAAATAGTCATATAATTTTAGAAAGCGACGAAGGATGAGATAAAATCATTTTTACGAATGCAGGATAATATAATAATAACATTTGTATCTAGCGGCGACAGCAAAGCGGGACCGCAATAAAAATTGGAAAGCCAGGATATTTTCGGCAAGGACTAATAAAACCCAATCGCCGCGGGCGAAGGCAATAAACCTTTTCCTTTGGCTCACGAAGCCGCTGCGGCCGATGGGAATGTTTCAAGGCTGTGAATTAGGTTCAATCCTTGAGGCGACGGGAGAATTCTCGAGAAGAAATCAGTCACCTTCTACCCGGTAGAAGTGGGTTGATTCACTCATTTTACGGAATCAATTCCGGACCTATATTCGACTGAGTGGACTCGATTCACTGGACTCGCTCCTTTGATTCCGGCGATTCCACCGGACTCACCGAATCAAACTCATTGTGGCGTTCCGCCGGAGTCGTTGAATCGGCCGGAATCAAACTCAGTTTGGCTCTTGCTGATTCAATGCCAGAGTTGATTCCGCCGGACTCGCCGAACCAAACTCATTGTGGCGCTCCGCCGGAGTCGTTGAATCGGCCGGAACCAAACTCAATTTGACTTCTGCTGATTCAATGCCGAGAGTTGATTCAGCTGAACTCGCCGTACTCGGTGGAATCGTGGAACGTTACGGAGTTAAGGAATCATGTGTTTAAGTAGCCGGGCGTGTGTACATTAACATGCTATTGTTTATTGCGAGCGAGAAGTCTTATCTTTATATAGCTAATAATAATGTATTTGACATGAGAGATATCTTTGTCGGCTTTATGAGAACCGTGTAAGATATTTACGATAAATTTGAAACTTACGAACAGTGGAGTCCTTGTATAGCAGTGAGCCATGGAACCGGCAGAGGAAGGATGAAAGTAAACTGAATGCTGTTGAAATGAGATCCCTGAGGCGTATATGTGGTGAAACTATGTATGATCGTGAGAGAAATGTGGAGATCCGCAAATAATGTAAGGCTGATGTAAGCATAATGAGTAAGATTAAGAAGGGGACCCTCAGATGGTTTGGGCAAGTAGAGCGAATGAACGAAGAAAGTAGTGTAAGGAGAATATATGCCAAAATGTGAATGGTGGAAGATGTTGGGGACGCCCGGGGAAGACATGGCAAGATCAAGTGAATCAGATACTTGAGTCGGGCCATGTCAAAAGTCAGAATAAAAGAAGAGTATGTTTGAGACGATGTATGAATGTGAGTGAGGCAAGGAGTGTGTGCCAAGATCGAGTTGTTTGGCGGTCATTCCTCTCAGGAATGAGAAAAACCCCTGCGGAGAAACGGCGTGATGGTTAGTTAGATATTTTACGTTCTTCATAAAACTAGTAATTCACCAGAGTATCACCGGCGCGAACTTGCGGGAAGGCAAATTTGCTCCGTGATGACCGACAAAAGGTAAAAAGCAGTGCTCCTTGCTATCTTTTGACTAAGATATAATGCTATTTCTTTTCGAAAAATGTTTTCACGCTGTCATCGCGCCCCGCTAGAGCAATACAACGCCGCCCCGCTTGCGCCACACACCTCATCCCGTGAATAAGTCCTGTATTCTCACTCTGTCACTCGTTCCCGAGTGATAGAGTGACAAATCCCCGCCCGGCCTGCGCCGCGCACCTCCTCCCGTAAATGATTCCTGCCGCCCGGCCCGCGTCGCACACCTCCTTCCGCGTCAACCTCGCCCGAGTGCGAGCGACTCCGGAACTGATTCATAACATTTTGCGGACTCGGAACGAATCAAACGCATTCGGACTCGGAATCTTTGGATTCGTTCCGGCCGGAACGACACACTTCTACTACCCGGCCAGGGGGTAGTACTCCACTCCGCCAACGGAGTGTCCCGCGTTTTGCAACCCGACCAGGGCTTTGCACGCGACCACGCGGAATTTCCCGACCAGGGAAATTACCAGACACGCTCGCGGATTTCGACCAGGAACCGCCGATACGTTCGCGAACTTCCACCAGGAAGTCCAACCCAGTGACCGCGGAAATTAATTTGTGCAAATTCCACTTTGCACAGATTTTCACTACAAAGAACTCTCGCAACTTCCTACCTGTGCAATAACAAGTGACAAGATAGATAACTAAGTTTAAGTGCCTAGTGACTGTGTTCGTACGTGGAGACTCCATCATCAGCATCCAAAGGGAAGTGACTGAACATTTTATTTATATTAACCACCGAAGTGATTAGATTCTGAACAATTACATAAAGACTTTACCGTAGAATTAAGCAAACAGACATTCTAATTTTAAGGCTAATTAATTAAGTAATTTTAAGACTAACACTAGATTAATAATTAACACCTGACTTTTGTGTCCTACTAGAATAAATGTATCGTTTCTTAAATCAGTAGCTTTTTTAATTTGTTCCTCCTTAATTTTAAGATTATAGTATTAATTTGACCCCGCCATAAGGCTCGGGTGTATCAGGCTGATGTTCTCGGAAATTAAAAAAAAAAAATCTACAACTTCAAGAGTCCACCAATTTTTCCATTTGTGAAGGCACAAGTCGTTGCAGCAAGTTTTTGTACAATAAAAATAAATCCTCAAATAAGAAGTGTGCGAGTGCTCCGTGTAAACGATGTAATAAATTTTTTTTAAATATATGGAATCACAAAACCCCCAAAAATACCACAAAAAATACTCCAAAGCACCTATTAAACCAGTAAAAAAATCCCATCTCACTTATTTTACCCCTAAGTTGGCAACCCTGAGCGAGAGATGGCGAAAATCAAAATTACAAACCTATCATTATAGCTCCATCTATGAAACTTTATCTATGAGTGTCAGCACTCATTCCGACCCAATCAATAGCAGTTTCTTCAAGCACGTAGTTTTTTGTTAAGTTGGCAACACTGCGCGTAGTTTTCGTTTGAGCCAAGCGTTTTGACAGTCAGAGTACAGAGGACGTATATCAGTTTTGAGTACAGAGGACGCTTGAAGCAAGCTTCAAGAATCTACGTGCTGTAGAAGTGGGTTGATTCACTCATTTTACGGAATCGATTCCGGACCCGTATTCGACTGAGTGAACTCGATTCACTGGACTCGCTCCTTTGATTCCGGCGATTCCACCGGACTCGCCGAATCAAACTCATTGTGGCGCTCCGCCGGAGTCGTTGAATCGGCCGGAACCAAACTCAGTTTGGCTCCTGCTGATTCAATGCCTAGAGTTGATTCCGCCGGACTCGCCGAACCAAACTCATTGTGGCACTCCGCCGGAGTTGTTGAATCGGCCGGAACCAAACTCAATTTGACTCCTGCTGATTCAACGCCGAGAGTTGATTCAGCTGGACTCGCCGTACTCGGTGGAATCGTGGAACGTTAGGGAGTTGGGGAATCGTGTTTATGTAGCCGGGCGTGTGTACATTAACGTGTTAGGGAACGTACCCATACTACGTGACCAATATTGTTTATTGCGAGCGAGAAGTCTTATCTTTATATAGTTAATAGTAATGTGTTTGAGATGATCGATATCTTTGTCGGCTATATGAGAACCGTGTAAGATATTTACGTTAAATTTGAAACTTACGAACAATGGAGTCCTTGTATAGCAGTGAGCCATGGAACTGGCTTAGGAAGGATGAAAGTAAACTGAATGCTGTTGAAATGAGATCCCTGAGGCGTATTTGTGGTGAAACTATGTATGATCGTGAGAGAAATGTGGAGATCCGTAAAGAATGTAAAGCTGATGTAAGCATAATGAGTAAAATTAAGAAGGGGACCCTCAGATAGTTTGGGCAAGTAGAGCGAATGAACGAAGAAAGTAGTGTAAGAAGAATATATGGCAAAATGTGAATGGTGGAAGAAGTTGGGGACGCCCGGGGAAGACATGGCAAGATCAAGTGAATCAGATACTTGAGTCGGGCCATGTCAAAAGTCAGAATAAAAGAAGAGTATGTTTGAGACTATGTATGAATGTGAGTGAAGCAAGGAGTGCGTGCCAAGATCGAGTTGTTTGGTGGTCATTCCTCTCTGCCTACCCCTGCGGAGAAACGGCGTGATGGTTAGTTAGTTTGTACTATCACTATCAACGCCGTGGCCGCCCGGCCCGCGCCGCACACCTCCTTCCGCCTCAACCTCGCCCGTGTGCGAATGACTCCGGAATCGATTCATTACATTTTGCGGACTCGGAGCGAATCAAACGCATTCGGACTCGGAATCATCGGATTCGTTCCGGCCGGAACGACACACTTCTAACGTGCTGGCGGCGCGCTTGATGCGAATTGATATTTTTTTAGCGTAGACGTAGCGTAGATATTGTTTTAACTCATAGACGTATATATTTTTTAAATGATTTATTTGGCTATCACTCATTAAGGGTGATCTTGGCCATTTCTTGAAATTACAGTTTATCAAATAAGAGTAGAAAATATATGAGGGCGCCACTGTTGTTCAAATGGCAATACTAAACACATAACTCATGGTGTGAAAGTAAAGCTGTGTAACCTACATTTTTATAAAAAATTAAAAAGGCATAATAGTGGAAAAAATATTTTTTCATTGCAGTATAGATACCCGCCGATCTCAAAATTAGAATTGCGTATAGGTATATTATTATTATACCTTTGCAATTTTGTGTTAACATAATGAAGAATAACTACAATGTAATAAAATATAAAGCACAGCTTAGAAATTGCTCACATTTATTAAATACTAGATAAAGTACCTAGCGTTGCCTGGGCTTGAGATCATATCTCTAATTTTAGATCTGAATATATTTAACTCATTCAGATCTAAAAGTAGTGTTACTAAACTCACCATTAGTGATTCTTCCTTTCTATCTATTGTTAAATTCAAATTTATGTTAAATTAAATTAAAGCAAATCGCTTTATAAATCAAAATCACCTTTTAATCAATTTTATGTCATGAAGAAAAAATGTTTTTTAAAATGTGGTTTACTGTGTTCTATACATTCAGTGTCATTGCACTTCAAAAAAATATTTGACAGTTAAATTGGTGTTGCCAGTCTACAAATTTAGTAGTTCAAGTTTTTATATTTTCTACTCTTTTTTGACAGACTATACTTACATTTTCGAAACAATCGCAGAATCATAAAATAAGACCCCATGTACATTAATAGTTAGCGTTCTTCGACATAAAAGAACAGATTTTTTTCAAAATTTGTTACATTTTTTACGCATCATGAAATAATTCTATAAACTAGATAAAATTAATATAAAATAAGAATTAATTGTTTTTGTGTTTAATTTGTAGAAATGCATCTGATTTTTCTTTTAAATTAATGTAAATAATATTACCTAAGTTCTTTTAATTTTTTTTTAATTGTTAAGTTTTTTTTTTAAATCTAATAAGTTTATTTAAAAGTTCTTTCAAATTAATGTAAATATTATTTACATTAATTTAAACGTAAAATCAGATGCATTTCTACGTTTTTAATTATTGTTTTTGTGTTTAATTTGTAGAAAAATCAGATGGATTTCTACAAATGAATACTTGTTTCCCTTGGTCACGCTATAACTTCAGAACCACTTTACCTATTTCATTCATCTTTTTTTAAAGTTTTCTAATACTTTGTAGAAGGTTCTTCCGGAAAGAAAAAGTAAGAAAATTGGAGGGAGGGGAAGGAATTGAAAGATTTTTTAAGTCTTCCAATACTTTGTGGAAAGATCTTACAGAAAGAAAAATTGGCGTAAGTAAGGCTCTTGACTTGTAAACCGAAGGTCGGGGGATCGAATCCCGGCGTGTCAAATAAATTTTATTTGATTAATTTGTGTTATTTCACAATTTTTTTCTTTAAAATAATATAAAGTATATTTGCGGCACGTTCCAGATTGGAAGATACTCTAAGTATCGCCCTGGTAGACCACCATTCAGAATTGAAACGTTGCTTGAAATGGCATAAGCCGTGATTGGTGACCAGATCTAAATAGCCAGGTACTTCCCCACCTTCCTCTTTCCTATCTCCTTCCCCACCCCACTATCTTCAGCCTCACAACATACCCCAATCGGGGATACCATAGTCTCACTGGCTCCAGATGGGAGCAGTTGGGACTCTTGTGCAGTATTCTCGGAAAGGGACTCGGGAGGTCAACGGGGACGCACGGGAAAGGACATGCAGGGAGAATTATCTTATTTCTTTGAATGGCGTTGCAACGCATGCCGGGTACCAGCTAGTATTATTTATTATTAAGTTCTACAAGTATGTTTTTCTCTCATTGTTTAATAATATTGTAACTTCTATTAATGTTATTATTCAGTTCTGCAAGTATTTTTTGTTTTCTTATTGTTAATGATGTAACTGCTTTGAATGATTTAAAATATTGTTTAGGTCTTGTGAACATCTGAGAAATAGGGAATAAATAATTTTCCTTAATCAACTTTAACAATTAATGTTATATTAAAATATTAATTATATTTTTTCATAATATCAACGGAAATATACAAAAATGCTTCGTAATTACGATCATCTATTTTGAAAAAATGCGTGTAATCATTTGGTGCCGTGCCTGTAATACGCTTTGTAAATGCTTATGAGTAAAGAGGGATCACAAATTGGGAGGCGTCTACTAATATCTACAGGAATTCCGAAAACTGAAAAAATCGAATTAATATCTATGAGAATCTAAGTGTTGACGAATATCTACAGCTCAAACTGTTGATTAATATCTATGTGAACCAAAGTGTTGACGAATATCTACAGCACTGGCAGAGGTTGGATTTGCAATTGTGTATAGCATATTGGAATAACGTAATATTGCGTATGCAGTTTAAAAAACTTAATTTATGTAAGTATGTATGTAAAAATCCCTAATATCGAACTATTGGACACATTTAGCTGATTAGTCCAACCTATGCTCTGTAGATATTAGTTCAACCTAAGCTCTGTAGATATTAATCAACACTCTGAAGTTCGTAGATATTAGTTCAACATATGAGCTGTAGATATTCGTCAGACATACAGGCTGTAGATATTAGTATCTGGAGTCCACAAATTGTACCATTCTTGACACCAAATTCGTTTATTTTTATTAAAATACAAAGATAACCCAAGGGCTTAGAATGCTTAGTCACCGTTATATTCCATTTAATTTTAGCCGCACAAAATTCACTGTCAAACATAAATAAACCAAACAAACTATCGAAAATCACATCTAGGCATAGACAAATGCTTGCCAGAACGCTTGGAGACTATCAAGCGGCTTGACGGCCAGCACGTAAATTTATTTTTCCGTTATTGTCTATGAATGCTTGCCTCAACAGCTTGACGCGCGCTTCAAGCCGTTGAGCCAAGCCTTAGTCTATGTCTAGACGATATTTCTCTCGAGATATTACTCCTTTGTCTATGGTTTCCTGTCATTTTCGCTATTTGGAAGTGATTTTTGTGCGAGATGGAATCTAGTAAAGAAAAATAATTATTTCTTATGTTATAATAAATGTTATATATTAATATTTTAATATAACATTAACGTAATAACATTATTAAATTATATTTACATTAATTTAAAAGAAAAATCAGATGGATTTCTACAAATTAAGCACAAAAACAATTAATACCTATTTTGTAATAATTTAATCTATTTTTTATAAACGTTTTACGTGATACGTAATATCTAAAATCACCACTCAGGTACTTATTTGTCTATGATTTGTTGTCTACGCCCATAGATGTATATAATATAACTGGATGGATGACTCTCTTTGGGCGCGTTCAGACGTTTCGATTTTTGTTGATCCACTTTTATTTAACGTAAAAAGTTGAATAAGATTATGTTCACACGTTTCAATTTAAGTAGAAACGAATTTGACATTCAAGATGGCGTCAACTGAAATTGTCAGTGCGTGCGTCTCTCTAACTTCTGATGTTCTGCGAGAAGAGCTCGAGATTATGGAAAAGCATAAAAAACGTCGTATTTGGGCGAGAAAATGGATCATGAGAAGGAGTGAATTAGGCGCATCCAACACATTTTTTAAAGAGATGGCCCTAGAAGACTCCGGAGGATATAGAAATCACTTGAGGATGACAGAAAAACAATTTGATGAGCTGCTTTCCAAAATTGGCGATAAAATTTTTCAGAGATGTTTAAATTAATAATAATTACTACTAACTACAGTAACCGGAGAAAGGAAATAATGCATATTTCGTTAAAGTTAGCTTTACCATAACCTAAAAACGACAACGCCAAACGTCAAAGTTTGACATAGGTAGTTATTGTTATTAGATTTGTACAAATTGTTTTTTCTTTCAATTTATGCGAATTAATGGTGACGCATGTCTCTGAATATTTACCGCTATTTTCTGTCATTATCATAATATATTGGGTAGGTAGCATGGACATCCAAATTCAATAGACCAGAAATAACAGGTGAGGGGAAAAATCAACTATGGCGGTACGAAGAGGGGAAGATGACTGTGATTGGTTGAGAAATTAATCTGACAGTATATAGGCATCTCGCATTATAATATCACCATTTAGTTCTTAAAAATTAACATCTGCTTTTTAATGAATAGACCTTTTTACGTGGGAGCGCAAATTGCTCGCTACGTTATTAACATATTTGCGAAGTCTGAATAGGCAAAGTAAAGTTCGCATCTTTTCACAGACAACTATTTTGTTGCCATATTTAGTTAAGACACTTTTACAAATGTTTCATAATTTACTTACCCCTGTAACCAGCGACGAGCACATTCGAGAACCGCCCACATTCGTGATGATCGACATATTTTAGGGTTATCACAACCGCTCTGTTGGTATAATTACATAGTATAATGTTTGAGGTTTCGTGATTAAATACAAGAACTGATTCATTTGTAAGACGTTTATTGACACTGTTGACAAGTTCAAGGTTATACATCAAGTGACGCGACAGACCTGCCAACTATCAGCATTTGACAGCTGGTTATTATTATTACCAACATAACATCCTTTCCTCCTTCCTTTTTTTATTTATTTTTATATCAAACCAAATAACAATGACAAAGAAACTTAAGAGTAATCACTATGACTAAATCGTACAGGGGGTTTCACAACTCTGCCAGACCTAGTTATAATATCAGTTTTTCCACTAGTGCTGGGTAACGGTTCAATAACAATTTCATTTTCCTGACTTGTAAAGTCTTGCCATTTATCGGGACTCTCATAACTTGATTTTGACTTAAGACAACTTTTTTTTATTTGGTTAACATGAACCTTTTTCACCTCTCCTCCGATTAATTGAATTAGATACACCCATGAACTTAATTTCAACTTAACAGTTCCCTGAAACCATTTCATAGGACCTTTCACATGTCTTAAATAGACCAAAACATTATCATTTTCCTTAAATTCTTTCAATGCATTTTTTCTTGATTGTTTGACATTTTGTGAATGTTTACTTTTATTGACATGACTTTCTTCTGACAAAATATGTAGTGGTGTACGTGGCTCATATGAAAATATTTTAGCCATTGGAGATACACCCGTAACAGAAGTAGGAGTGGAACGATAACTATACAGACAATCTATTATACGTTGAGCTGGCGATAAAAATTTAGAATTTTTCGAAAACATAAATTTAATGAATATTTTTTTGAAAGTTTGAACAGACCGTTCCGCTAATCCATTTGACTTGGGATTATACGGCGGACAAAATAATAATTTAATTGATTTTTCTTTACAAAAAATAGAAAATTCTTTGCATGAAAATGGGGGACCATTATCACAAACAATAGTTTTCGGAAAAGCGAATCTGGAAAAAACTTCACTTAATTTAGATAACAAATCCGAATATTTAGTATTTTTCATGTAAAAACATTCTACCCACTTTGAATATGAGTCGCAAACTAATAAGTATTTTGAACCTTTTAAATCAAAAAAATCCAAATGGACTCTTTCCCATGGACTTTCAGCAATAGGCCAACTATGACATACATTTTTGTTAGCATTTTGTACAGACTGACACATTTCACATCTAGAAATAACATCTTCAATATCTTGATTCATACCTAACCACCATACATATGAACGAGCAAGAATTTTTGATCTGACTATACCAGGATGACTATAATGTATTAAATTTAGGACTTTGGACTTAAGAGATTCTGGTATTACAATTCTGTCACCAAATAAAAGACATTTTCCTTTGATCGACAGTAAATTTTTAAACTTGAAATATTTTTTAATTTCTGGACTTGACAAGTTTTCAATCCAACCGATTGAAACATACTTAATGACTTTACATAATGTTTCATCTTTTTCAGAATGACTTTCAACTTCTGAGAATGGAATTAATGGTGTAGACATGTATACAAAATTACATTCCTCAATATTGAATTGTTGTTTACTTGGCAAACGTGACATTACATCTGCTTGAGGAATTTTCAATCCTTTTTTATATTCCAATTTATAATTGTACGCAGACAATATTATAGACCATCTTATAAGACGTGATGCTGCTAAAACGGGAACTTTTTTGTTTTCAGCAAATAAAGACAACAATGGAGCATGATCAGTATATATCGTAAAATGACGACCAATTAAATATTTGTGAAATTTCTTAGTTCCAAAAATAATAGCAAGGGCTTCCTTGTGCAATTGGCTATAATTTCTTTGAGCTGAATTTAATGTTGCAGACTCAAAAGCTATAGGAAATTCTTGATTCTTTACGACATGACTTAAGACACAACCGACACCGTATGCACAGGAATCGACTGTAAGACACAATGGTTTTGACGGATCAAATAAAACTAACATAGTTTTATCTGACAAAAGAGACTTACTATTTACAAATGCCTTTTCGCATTCATCAGACCAACACCATTTTACATTCTTTCTTAATAAATTATGAAGTGGTTCAAGCACTGTAGGACACATAGGAATAAAATTCCTATAAAAATTTAACATTGACAAATATGACTTTAGTTGAGTAACATTTTCTGGACACCCAGTAGACTTAATTTTCTCAACTTTCGACAAAGACGGACTTTTGCCTTGACCTGACAAAGTGAAACCTAAAAATTCGAAAGAATTCACAAAAAATTCACTTTTTGACACATTAATTTTTATATTAAACTCATTTAATTTTGACAAAACTTTATCCAAAGTATCAGAACACTCTTTCTCATCTTTACCACCTATACAAATATCATCAATATATGCAGCACAGTTTTTTATGCCACACAAAACTGTATCAATTACCATTGAAAAACGGCAGGAGCCGATGACAATCCATAAGTTAAACGATTATAGACATATAAACCATTACATGTATTAATTGTAAGTAATTCTTTACTAGAATCTGACACAGACAACTGTAAATATGCGTTTGTTAAATCTAATTTACAGAATACTTGACAACCTGAAAATTTATTATAAATATCCTCTGGACGTGGAATAGAATATTGATCAATTCTCAATTGTGGATTGACTGTAGATTTCAAATCTGCACATAAACGTAATTTTCCATTTTGTTTAGGTACACAAACTATTGGAGAAGACCAACTACTATATTTAACTTTTGAAATAATGCCTTCGCTTTCAAGACGACTTAGCTCTTGACATATGTAGGTATTGTTGGTCGTCTACGCCAGAGAGAGTATTCAGCAAACGCAGCAGAAGGTTTAAATATATTTATTAGGCGAAAACAAATTAAATACTGGTAAAAATACAAATGTCGATTAAATTAAATACAAAGTTTTAACACGGCGAAAGGTAGAGGCGATCGACGTGGGTAGGTGCGTGAAGTGAGTGCGCGGATTGAGTGTGCGGAGTGAGTGTCCTCTCCATCGGCCGTCCAGGGTTTATATATGGGATGATTCCTTTGTTCTCGAACTTTTAAGTGGGGTGCAGCGCGTGTGGCTTGACCCCCAGATTCGCTGACGGTGACTTCATAGTTCATTTTTATTATTTTTCAATTTTACACGGGTTGAGTATTTTGTCTACTCGGATGTTTTTCGGTATTCTTTTGCTTGGTCGGCGGCTTTCGTATCGGGTGATATTGATGTTTCACATTCCATTGTCGTCTGTTTATTGAATCAGCGTTCTTACGCCCGCCCGTGTTGATCGATGGTTTATTTTGGGGTCGGCATCCTATGTCGGTATTTTAGCAGAGGTGACGCGGCTGCTACAGGGTCCGCCCCCAGTGAGGTGGAGCCTCATGATACATTAAATTTACGCTGGTCCGCCGCTGACTCTCAGCTCCTCCAATGCTTGACTTCTGTAATGCTTCCGGCATCTCCTCCAAGTACAGTATACTCCCACGAGTAGCACTGCTACTGACAGTATGCTGAGCGTTGCCCATTGTAATTTGTGTGTTTCCACATGAATGTCTCCTGACTGGGCGATGATGACCTCTTCTTTGCTTGATGCTTGTCCCATGATGTAAGGCGTGCTGGTTGTCGACTGAAGCAATTTTCGATTTGTAGCCTCTTTTATACCAAAATCGTTTCGAAATAATTTATTAAAATTTGCTGACAGAATCATCCTATATGTGCGCGTGTGCGTCATTTTGTTATCGCATTTTTGTTTACGTTGCCAGTGTCGTAGTGTTCGGTGAATGAACTCGCCATTGTGTCGATCAGCTGTTTTTTATTTTTATTACCTTTGCTGGTTTCGGGTTTCGCTTATGCAATTGCCTTGTTATTTATACAACGCTTTCTTCATTGTATTTGATTGTACGTTGTTATTATTTCCACGGTATTATGCTCGATATTTCTCGGGAAACTTGACACTGCGTCCACTTCTTGTTGTCCTTGAACTTGGTTCCTGTTTCGTTATTTTTATCGCTGTTTTCTTATCTGGTACTGATTCAGCTGATGGCATTATAGTAGGAGTTATAGATGATTTTTTTTCCTCGATAATGTATGTTGTAATGGTCCACGAATAGTCTTCATTCGACAACCCACGTCTCGTAGCAGAACGTGGGTTGTCGAATGAAGATCTTTGAATATGGTCTATATCTATTAATATATCTATTCGGTCCACGAATAATCTTCATTCGACAACCCACGTCTCGTAGCAGAACGTGGGTTGTCGAATGAAGATCTTTGAATATGAATGTTCGTCTATTGTTATGGCGTGTTCCTTCTACCGGTCGGAGATTAAGTCATCCTTGTCGGAAGATCTCGCGTTCAGAAATTCTCCTGGAAGGCGAAGCGGCTCTCCATATACAAGGTCTGCTGATGTGCATTTCAAGTCTTCTCGCCAAGCAGCTCGTATCCCCATTAGCACGGTTGGTAATGTCTCTGTCCATCGGTTGGTCTGATGACATTTGATAGCGGCTTTCATCTGGCGATGTAATCTCTCTACCATCCCGTTTGCCGCTGGATGATAGGCTGTCGTGTGGATTTGTTTTGTCCCCGCCAAGTGATTAAGTTGTCTGAATAATTTAGATTCGAATTGTTTTCCTTGGTCGGTAGTTATCCGGATTGGTGCGCCAAAACGAGTAATCCATCCTTCATAGAATGTGCGGGCGACCGTTTCCGCTTCTTGATCTCTGATGGGGAAAGCTTCAGGCCATCTTGTGAATCGGTCCACGCACGTCAAGCAATACCTATATCCTTCTGATATTGGCATAATGACGATATCGATGTGTACGTGTTCGAACCTTGATGAACTCAGCGGGAAGTTGCCTTGTGGAGCGCTTACGTGTCGCGTTACTTTGTTACGTTGACAGGGTAAGCAGTTTCTTGCCCATTTGTTGCAATCTGCTTTAATGGAAGGCCAGACATAACGCTGTGTTATGAGTTTGGTCGTGGCTTTTATTCCCGGGTGGGACAGGTTGTGTATCGCGTCGAATGCGGCTCTTCGGAATCCTGTCGTAACAAATGGTCTTGATTTCCCAGTTGACACGTCACAGTATACAGATGTGTTCGTGTCAGGAATAATGACTTTTTCCAGTCGTAGAGACGATCCTTCCAGAAGATAATTTTTCACCTCTTCGTCGGTTTCTTGTTCTTTTGCCAACTCAGCATAGTTAATAGGTGTCTCGATGGCGTCGATTCTGGATAATGCGTCAGCAACTATATTGTCCTTGCCGGATACGTGTTGTATATCCGTTGTAAATTGTCCGATAAAATCGAGGTGTTGGAACTGCCGTGGACTGCATTTTTCTGCTTTTTGGGCGAAAGCATACGTGATTGGTTTGTGGTCTGTGTATATCGTGAATGTCCTTGCTTCAACCATATGGCGAAAGTACTTGACCGCTAAATAAATAGCAAGTAGCTCTCGGTCATACGCTCCGTACTTTCTCTCTGCTGGGCTCAGTTTTTTCGAGAAGAATGCCAAGGGCTCCCACTGGCCATCCACTCGTTGTTGCAATGCTGCCCCGGCGGTGGTATCGCTGGCGTCACTTATGATGGCCAATTGGGCATCGCTCTCCGGATGTGCCAGCAATGTCGCTTGCGCCAAAGTTTCTCGGCATTCTTCGAAAGCCCTGATGGTTTCAGGTGTCCAGGGCACTGGTGTTTTGCCCTTAGCGTTTCCTTGTAGAAATTCGTTGAGGGGTGCTTGAGACTCTGCGGCTTTGGGTATGAACCGTCTGTAGAAGTTCAATATACCCAAAAAACGTCTCAGGTCCTTTGTAGTTGCCGGCCGTGTGTATTGTCGGATTGCCTCTACTTTGTCGGGTAGTGGTCGCGTACCTTCGCTGGAGACTAAGTATCCTAGGAATTTGACACTTGATTCTCCGAAGTTACATTTCGCAGCATTGACGACTACTCCATACTCCTGTAAGCGGCGGAAAAGGATTTCTAGGTGCTGCAGATGTTCTTCTTCCGAAGTCGATGCAATCAGTATGTCGTCAATATACGCATAGCAGAAATCCAATCCTTGCAAAACTTCGTCGATAAAACGTTGGAATGTTTGTGCGGCATTCCGTAGTCCGAAAGACATATACGGAAATTCGAACAGTCCGAATGGGGTTGTAATTGCTGTTTTTGCGATGTCTTCCTGCGCTACCGGAATTTGATTATACGCCCGGACCAGGTCAATTGTAGAAAAAAATTTCCTGCCCCGGAGTGATTGGGCGAAGTCCTGGATGTGGCGAACAGGGTACCTGTCTGGTATCGTTCTAGCGTTCAAACCCCGGTAGTCGCCACAGGGTCTCCACTGGTCATCGGTTTTAGGGACCATATGGAGTGGTGATGACCAGCAGCTCTCGGAAGGTCTGGCGATTCCCATTCGCACCATGGTCTCGAACTCCTTCTTAGCGGCGCGGAATCTGTCCGGTGCGAGCCGTCTGGGTCTTCCGCTGACTGGAGGTCCTGGAGTCGTTCGGATGTGGTGTTTCGTTGCGTGCCGGGTCTCTCTCATCTGGCCATCGGGGCGAGTTAGGTCGGGAAATTTTTGTAGTAGTTGGTGGTAGATGGTCGATCCCCTTACGGTTTTTATCGAAGCAACTCCGCAGGTGCTGCTACCTCCTTGGGTTGATAATTTCGTCATTTGGTCTCGTAAGCGGCGGTTCTTGACGTCAACTAGTAGTCCAAAATGTGCTAAAAAATCAACGCCAATGATGGGTTTGGAGACATCCGCAATGACGAATCTCCAGGTGAAGTCTCGCCTTAGTCCAATATTCAATGTCAATGTGAGATCTCCGTACGTAGAAATAATGGTTCCATTGGCCGCTGACAATTCGTACGGTTGCTTGTCGTAACGTCCACGGAGTTTATTTCTGGGGAAGACACAGAGATCTGCGCCCGTGTCTATCAGATATTGGATTTTGGTGTTTTTGTCGGTGATGAATAGGCGGCTGGTAGTCGGGCTGGAGTTACTGGCCGCCATCAGTGCTTGCCCTGTTCGTTTCCCGGGCGGAATGCACAGGGAGCTCTGCACTTTTGAGCGTTTTCTCCGAACGTGCGATGGTACCAGCACGTGTCCTCTTCATTTTCTCCGTTCCTGGTCTGCGAGCGTTGGCGGTAGCCTTCGCTTCTACCTTTCGAGCGTGTCCTCACCCGATCCCGACTGCGGAAGGTTTCGCGGGCACGTCTACCATAAGTTGGCTCGGGAGCATTGACGTTTTGTATCTCGTTCCTTAATGTCGCCCGTAGATCTTGTATTTCCGATTTTAATGTTATCGTCAGCTTATGCAGTCGGTCTTCTAACTGCGCCTCAAGTCCGGGCGTTATCTCTGCGATATGAGCTCTGCTTGTGGAGTCTGCAATTGCGTCTGCCAAGTCGGCCATCTTGTCCAGGATAACGTCCTTCTGTGTCGTCAGTACCATCTGCATGGTGTGAGGAAGACGGCCCATCCACAGCGTTCGGAGTACCTCGTCTGGTACTGCTACACCCGCTAGGGTGCGTAGGTGGCGCAGGAATTGAGACGGCTTCCTATCCCCAATCTCTTCGTGTTCTAGGAGCCGGCGCGTCTTCTGTTCCTGTGTAGAACTTAACCGGCGGGTCAGCTCAGTCTTCAGCAGGAGGTAGGCACCGGTTTCAGGCGGTTTGAGTATGATCTCTCGTACCTCGGCAGCGTATCTTGGCTCCAAGGCTCCCAGGATGTAGCCAAATTTGGTCTGGTCTGCGACGATGCCTGATGCCTCAAAACTCCTCTCTGCCATGCAGAACCACATCTCTGGGTCGTCTGGGCAGAACGGCGGGATCCTCACTGCTACTCTGCTGATTTCGGCCGCCGCGCTTCCGCTCGATTTCGGTTGTGCCATTTTGGTGCTGTTTCAATTCGCTGCTGGTGCTGTATACTGGACCTCTCGTTGGCTCTTCGGCTGATGATGAAGGCGATGTTGCGTGTGTTCTTCGGGGTCACCACTGTAGGTATTGTTGGTCGTCTATGCCAGAGAGAGTATTCAGCAAACGCAGCAGAAGGTTTAAATATATTTATTAGGCGAAACAAATTAAATACTGGTAAAAATACAAATGTCGATTAAATTAAATTCAAAGTTTTAACACGGCGAAAGGTAGAGGCAATCGACGTGGGTAGGTGCGTGAAGTGAGTGCGCGGAGTGAGTGTGCGGAGTGAGTGTCCTCTCCATCGGCCGTCCAGGGTTTATATATGGGATGATTCCTTTGTTCTCGAACTTTTAAGTGGGGTGCAGCGCGTGTGGCTTGACCCCCAGATTCGCTGACGGTGACTTCATAGTTCATTTTTATTATTTTTCAATTTTACACGGGTTGAGTATTTTGTCTACTCGGATGTTTTTCGGTATTCTTTTGCTTGGTCGGCGGCTTTCGTATCGGGTGATATTGATGTTTCACATTCCATTGTCGTCTGTTTATTGAATCAGCGTTCTTACGCCCGCCCGTGTTGATCGATGGTTTATTTTGGGGTTGGCATCCTATGTCGGTATTTTAGCAGAGGTGACGCGGCTGCTACACATACTTCAGCACGAAGTGCATAAGGAACTTCATATGCTTTGTGAAATACAGGAGTAGCATTATTTTTTAAACTTAAATTCACAGAAAATTCTTTAATTGGTAAATCGTTATTAGTAATCGAAAAAGAATTTAAATATTTTTGTGACAATTTTTTAACAATATTTGTTTTATTTTTCTCGCTGACAGACACTGAATTTACAGTATTATTATGCATATTTGACATTAAAGAACTTATGAAAGTATTTTCCCAAGATGGATCAAACACTTTTAACCAATTTCTACCCAAAATAGCATCAGACGACAGATTTTTTATAACCAATACTGGTAAATCCATTACAACATTAGAATCCACAACATTTACTTTTGCCATAAAAAATCCAAAACAAAATAAATTTTGACTATTTGCTGTGAACAAATTACCGTAGAATTGACTTAACTGACAAGTTTTGAAAAATTTTAAATACATTTTGTTACTTATTAATGTCGAAGAACTTCCTGTGTCAATCATAAAAGACATAATGATACCATTTACAATTAATTAATTTTAGCTGTATCAGACACTGACATATTTAATACATTTACATTATTGACACATTTTACGTGATTGATGATTGATTTTGCGTTTGGACAAAATTTCGACGTATGCCCGTAAATATTACACTTGTAACATTTCCACTTTTTTGAAGGACATAACTCCGGTTGATGAGTTATAAAACACCTCTCGCATCTTCTGGACCCTTGACGTGATGGAGATGACAGTTGACTTGATGACCTTGAACTCCTTTGACCCTTGAATCCAGTCCTTTCACCCTAATGAAATCGCCTACTAGGACTATTCTGACGTGAAGGGCGATCCTTTGAGACATGACAAGTTTTTTATGTGACATTTTTGACTTGACTTCACAGATTTCCGATGTAACATTTTCTTTGTGTAAAATTTGCTCTGAGCTGTGGCTTACTGTCTCAATATTTTTGACAATTAATTTTGCTTTCTCAAAAGATAACGATTCGTCTTCAGATAGTAATCTTCTAGTCATTGTATCGTCTTTTAAACCACACACCAATTTATCTCTCAGAGCTTGGTCTAGAAAAGCACCAAAATTGCATGATATTGACAGACTTTTTATATCCGTAATAAAATCATCGATTCCTTCGTTAGAAAGTTGTTTCCGGTTATAAAATTTATATCTTTGCGCAATTGTACACCTTTTTTCTTCATATTTACTCCTCAGTGTTGTTACAATATCGTTGAAGGTTAAATCTTCTAGATTTTTCGGATGCACCGTTTCTTTTAAAATTTTAAATTTCTCCGCACCGATCAATATACACAAATATCCAATTTTTTCTTTCTCTGCGATATTAATAATTTTTAGATACATTTGTATGCGTTCCAAAAACATATTGAAACTTTCGCAATCTGGTTCGAAATGAGGCACTGGCAAGGTACTACTCGACATGTTGAAAAAAATGTTTTTTCCACGGCGAAATCACTGTTAATACTCTTCACACACGTTTTAACTGATAAACTGATCCCATCCTCGTCGCCAATTATAATGTTTGAGGTTTCGTAATTAAATACAAGAACTGATTCATTTGTAAGACGTTTATTGACACTGTTGACAAGTTCAAGGTTATACATCAAGTGACGCGACAGACCTGCCAACTATCAGCATTTGACAGCTAGTTATTATTATTACCAACATAACACATAGTATAAAATGAAGGCACTCAAAATGTATGTGCGCATTGATCTTTTAAAATACGCAACGGATTTTCATGCGGTTTTCACCAATAGATAGAATGATTCAAGAGAAAGGTTTATATGTATATTACATGCTTATTATAGTAGAGAAAAGCCAAGAAATTCAAATATTCAATTCAGGCAGCGGGCAGCAGGCAAGCGGGTGGTGAGGATTTTATAAAGGTTGGGTAATGGCGTTGTGTTTCGTTAGCCACAGCAACGTGTGGCCGGGTCTGCTAGTTAATAAAAATAATGTAATTATCTCTTTTAATTAAAATTATTTTACTTGTATTATTTCACACGTTATTCAATTACAATAATACGTAGCACGTAGAAGTTACATTATTATTTGATCCTTTTTGTAGATACTCTTAGTATCGCCCCAACTGCTTGAAATGGCTTTAAGCGTATTTGGTGACCAGATTTACATAGATAGGTACTTCTCACCACCACATCGACGCATTGTGTATAAGCAACAACTTCCCCCTCCCCCCTAAACCTCCCAACTTATCTGGGTTCTGCAAATCGGATCGTGCGTAGCCAGGAGTGGCGTATTAATTGGAATATTTTGACGACGAAGGTGCTTTATATTTATTTTTTGGGTATAATATTTTTTGTTTAGGTACATTTAAGCATATATCAGCAGAAACTTAGTAAAACAGTATTATATACCTACACCGACACAGTAACAGTATTCTCAGACTATGCATAATATTGTTTAAAGAAATAATATTTTTATAATATATATAACTTCCATTAAATTATTTCTTACATTGTCTATGGACAATGGAAGAAGTGAAAAGAAAAAGACAAAAAGGGTTAAGGATAACATTATATTTGTGAGAACAGCATTCAATAAACAACTTACAGAGGTTTAAATAACGTACAAAAATAACAGCACAGCTTAAGAGAAAACAACATAACATGTACAGGAGTTATATTATAGATGCTAAAAACAGTACAATAATAACAGCTGAATAAAAATATATTAAAAAGATGAGCCAACATAGTAAGAAGGTATTAATATGTTGACTGTGATGACGGCCGTGACCTTGAGAAAAAATTACACGCCGAAAAATCATAGATACGAAGGTTTCCGTAGTCGAGGGGTAACGCTCTCAACTAGCAAGCGGAAGGTCACGGGTTCGAAACCCAACATGCAAATTAAAAATTTGAATTATTTCACAATTTACTAATTAAAAATAATTTTTAAATGTTTGCCGCACGTTCTAGAGTGGAAAATACTATCATTGATCAGATCTGAATAGCCAGATTTCCCCACCCTCCTCTTCATAATCTCCTACCACTCCCCACTACCTTCAACCTCACAACATACCCCAATTGGGGATGCCATAGTCTCATTTGCTTCAGACAGTTGAGGGCAGTTGGGACTCTTGTACGGTTTCATTTATAAAAAAAGAAGATTAAAAAAGATAATTTATTCCAACACCGTCAGAGAAGCTGTGTATATCAAATAAAAAATATTTTCTAAAGAAATATTTTACGTTTATAAACAACGTTAATTTTTTTAATTTTCTAATTAGTAACTTACTTTCTAATAATAAGTTTTCCATTTTTTTCTAATTGACTTCAATTGGTTTATTTTTTTGAGTGGTTTTTGATATAATAAGTGGTTCTTCCATAAAGACGGGTTGGGGTTCCTGAATCTGGGGAATAGAGACATAATATTATATTTTTAGGTATAAAAACATTTAGTCAGTTACTAGAGTGGTCCGCACACTACATAATAGTACAATGTGTTTTTGAAGTCATCAAAGGTCAATAATCAATTGGTACTCACAAAGCTTTCTGGAATAGTAGTGGGTACCATACAACTGACGAGCACACATGACTGAGCAGCTGCAGCTATGGCCTCAGTCAGATCTCCGTCAAGCACATAGTCATAGGTTCTGGTTCGCATTCCTTTTCGAAACGAGACAAAGTGTATAAGTTATACACTTTGTCTCGTTTTTATAAATTTGTATAATAGTATAGGCACGCGATGGCGGCGAAGGGCTCCGCAGCCAGTTTCCAGTAAGTTGTTTCACGTCGAAAGGCTCTCCCGGCCGATGGGTACATTTGAAACACTCAAAATTTATTTTTTTATCATTACAACTAATTTTATTTAAAATTTGGCATTCTAAGTTTTAAAAACCATATTGAAATAAAAATATCATTTTTTTAATTTAAAACTTTAAAAGATCGCACACAAAAAGCTGCCACGTTGCTGGTCAGCAAACCAAGAAAGTCATAAATGGGATGATCTGGACTACAGGTTTTCGTTAGTTTTGATCTTGTATTCGATGTAATCGATGCAGCAGGGCAAGCGAAACCGATATGAAACTGACGGGGTTCGGAAATTTCCGTCGTTTTTCGGACGAACGCAGCTCTCATGGTGACGGTGCGGTGGTTGATCGAACTTCCAACCACTATAGAATATTAGGTTATCTTAAAAAGACTATTATTATGATAAATTTGTTTATTAATATGGGCACGCGTTGGCGGCGAAGGGCTCCGCGGCCAGTTTCCAGTAAGTTGTTTCGCGTCGAAAGGCTCTCCCATCCGATGGGGACACTAAGAACACTTGTAGCGCGCCGTTTTTACGCTTGCTTAGAAATATCAGCATTCATTTCCGTTTCAAGCTCCGCTAGGTTCAGTTTGTTGTAAAAAATTACTGTATCGTCCGCATAGAGTTGTAGAGTTCCTTTAATACCCCACTTTGTTATGTCATTCACATAGATAAGAAATAGCAACGGTCCAAGAATTGATCCCTGTGGCACTCCACATGTTATTTTACCCAACTCACTCGTTTCTCCTCCCAGTTCTACTGCCGAAAAGCGATTTGATAGGTAAGATCGGAGAAGTTCCAGAGGAGTACCAACAATACCCACATGTTTCAGTTTTTCGATCAATACGTTATGATCCACCGTGTCAAACGCCTTCTTTAGATCAATAAATATTGCCGCCGTAAAATCCCCATGATCAATATGTTTCTGTATATTTGATATAAAATCAAAAGCTGCACATTTAGTGTTAGATCGTCGTCTGAAACCGTATTGTTTTGACGTGAGAATTTTGTTGTGTTCGAGATATTTCAATAGTCTTTCTTTAATGATACATTCAAATATTTTAGAGATAGCTGGAAGTATAGATATTGGACGATAATTTTGGACATTTTTTTTGCATTCGTCTTTATGAATAGGAATTATTTTCGCAATTTTTAGTTTGTCTGGAAAGATACCTTTTGATATGGAGAGATTTATTAAGAATACAAGGTCATCCGCCAGTTCCTCCTTGCAATTTTCGAGAAGGAGAGAGGTTATCCCATCGGAACCTGCTGTTTATTCTACTCAACCTGTCTTTTATTTTTCTTCTATATTGTATGTGAATCTTATATTTTAATATCCAAATTCCTATGTAAAATTTTAACTAATTCCTCCCACCCATGATTTGTATGTTCCTCCTGTCCTAAAATGAGTTCTGTAACTCATCGGGATTGCTATAGTAAGAAATAAAAACAATAAAAAAAAAATATATGTTTTTAAATTTTCTTCGCTTATTTTTTTAAAATGTGGCATTCAAAGTTTTTAAAAATATAGTGAAATAAAAATAATAATAAAGATAAACGAAAAATTAAGAAAAATAAAAAAAAAACTTTAAAACATTGTACACAAAAAGCTGCCAGGCTGCTGGTCGGCAGACCAAGAAATTCTTAAATGGAATGATCTGCACTATAGTTATTCGTTGGTTTCATTCGTGTACTCGATGACGTAAAATTTACTATTTTTTACCCCACTTTGACGCCGGCTGCCTGCGAACGTGCCAGGCTGCCGGTCGGCAGACCTGCTTTTTTCTCCATTCCATTCCCGTTCGTGTACTCGATGACGTAATTTTTTCGAAAAAAATCGCTGACTATTTCCATGGCTGCGCGGCTCCTGCCAAGAGGCGCATTGGCAGACCAGCTTTTTAAGGTTTTCTAGATGTCCATTATCACTACAAAGTAGTTTCATCCGTGTACTCGATGACGTAGGGTTTACCTATCTCGCCTCCCAGTCTACCACTCGGTGGTTGCGGTAGTAGATTTTCTTTTCTGCCGGAAAAAATGAATATAATATTTTAAAAAGTTGTACCAACAGTTGCTTCATTCCACACCTGCACCCATGTACGAGTGTTTCACAATATAATTGGAAATAACTTATATCAGTACATACATGTTTGCAAAATAAACTTTTTCGTCATTAAGAAAATTCTAGTATTCTCTTCCTTGATGTCAACTGATCAATTTGAAAAGTTTTGATGTAGGAGTTAACTAACCGTCACAACATTTCCGAAGGGGTAGGCAGAGAGGATGGACCACCAAACAACTCAGGCTTATTAATTAAAAATAATGTATATTATATTTGCGGCACACTCCAGAGTGGAAGACGTGTAAGACTGGTATAAGACCACCATTCAGAATTGAAACGTTGCTTGAAATGGCGTTAGCCATGTTTGGTGACCAGATCTGAATAGCCAGGTACTCCCCCATCTCTTAACCCACTCCACTACCTTCAGCCTCACAACATACCCTAATTGGGGATGCCAAAGTCTCACTGGCTCCAGACGGGAGCAACTGGGACTCTTGTGGGGTACCTACTCATATAAAAAAATACATTCCTTGCCTCACATACATCGTCTCGAACATATTCTTATATTATTCTGACTCTTGGCATGGTCCGACTCACAATGTCTTGCTGACTTCTACCGTTCACAATTGCAATATATATTCTCCTAACACTCCTTTCTTCGTTCATTCGCTCTACCCACCCATGCATATTTTTTGTAATTATAATTTTTGTATTTTTTTTATTATAATGGTTACATCATTTGTAGATTTTTCGAGCACCATGCTAGTCTCAAGCCCGTGTTATGATGGTCGGGTGGATAATTATATTATAAATAATGCAGGTTATTTTGTTACACAATACTTTCAAGTAGGATATTATCAGTATCACCTTGGTGTTGGTGATACATCCACTCAGAATCCAATTGCTATTTGAAATCAGTGGCTAGTAGTAAAATAATTTCCCTCAGGGCCTACATCATCTTTGGGGATGCTGTGTGGAGGGTTTTTTTAGGAAAGGAAGGAGGAGAGTACGAGGAAGGAAAAGGGTTTAAGGGGTGGGTAGGAATCTGGTAGGGTTCGGTGTGTCTTGGTCATCCACCTCCAAGACCTAGACAAACCTCACCCCATGAGCCATGAACCCGGGCACCCCTGCTAAATCACCAAACGTAGCGAACTACTTGGGGTGACTTATAGCAGAGGTGTTGGTTATCCAATAAAGGTACCGGGGCGGCGGTCCCCATTCCCGCCTCCCAAATTGAGTATATACAGTTTTATTTGTTCGTTAGTGCGAATAATGAAAACCAGTTGAAGAAAAAAAAGATGATGCAGGAAGGTATGTATCGGATGGTTCCATGCCAACTGAGAATAAAATCAACTCAACGCCTCTTTGAAAGGTCATTAAAATCCATGAAATTTTTTTTTAAAATAGCCCATAACCCTAACGTAACGTATCCACTAGCTGCATGGCAGGCCGGATCATTTGAGAATGGTTGAGGGAGTCCCTTTGACTTCTCTAGCCGTTCTCTCTCGAATCATCGCCTTGCACCGCAGTGGGAGGAATGGATTCATAAGTCCATCGCTTCTGGACACACCGACCCCAGATTCCTACCCATCCCTCATACCCTTTTCCTTCCCAGAACTTTCTCTTCTTCCTTTCCCAAAAAAACCCTCCACACAGCATCCCCAAAGATGACATGGGCCCTAAAGGGAATTATTTTCCTCAGGGCCTCCTATAGCTAATGTAAAAAAAGAAGGAAAAATGCCACCAGGAAGACCGCAATAGAGATGAAGCAACAATTCAAAAAGATGTGGAGGGCTAAGCTAAAATGGCAAACCCTGGCCTGAAACATTATAAGAAGGAGGCTTTTCATATTAACTACACATTCTTTTCATTGCTGAGGATCGTGATCCCTACTCCAATTGCCGATGGACAAGGCTCCTACACTCCTCGTAGGTCTGCTAGTACCGGATACCAGTGATACTTGGTCACTCCAGCGCTGCGGTGACCAAACTCTGACAAATACTGCGGCCAGTGACTATGAGTTTCTCCAAGTCGGAGTCCTCTGTTTGGCCAGCAACATGTCCAAAGTACATTAGAAAAAGTTGTGGATGCCTAACTCTTCCACTCTACATAGGAGGCCTTAATTTTTCCCTCAAGGCCTATCTTATCTTTGGATATGCTGTGCAGGGGACCCATTCCCAGTGTACTAGACGTTTGTACATAAACTAAATATAATAGGGAGCTGGCCACAATGACACGCCAATGGAGTTTGGTACACCAGTGGATTTTGGAACGCCACTGGTATTTTAAATGAATTTACTACTTTGACAAAAAATGCTTCTAGGTATAATGGCAAAACTGATTTTATACTGGATTAAAATAAATATTTTTCACTTTGGAGACTGTGGGGGACTGGGGTTTTTAGGGTTTTAGGTTACTGGGATACTGGGAGAGGTAAACTGAATCTAAGACTGATTAAAACACTTGAAAGAGGTTTGAACTTGGAGACTGTTGGTATCTGAGTATTGTTTCTGCTTGGCTGATAGTTTTGAACTGACTTCCTACCGGTTCGACTTCTATTTTTATAGGGCAAACTCAGGTCGGACTTTTAGGGGACAGAACCTCCTTAATTTTTCTAAGGTACTTGTTTTAGGTAATTTCCCTGGTCGCTACGATTGGAAGTCAGCTGTGTCAGTGTGATAGTTTTTGCCATGATTTTACCAACTCAGGATATCAAAGCCTCACATCATTTTTATTGTGTTTACAAGAAAAGGTACAAGTATACATATGTGATATAAGGTACAATTTTAAACAGTAAATATTTTTCTTAAAGTGCAACAATCACTGAGAGAAGTCAGTTTTTGGGTTATTTTATAGCAGTGGCGATCGCATATCAGACATCACTAGCGAGATTGTACTTCACTATGGCGCACCACGTGACCTTGCCGGCCTACGAGGGTCTCCACAGAGAAATTCTGGGCATGGAGATCAGTTACGATCTGGAAGCGAGAGCAGCGATATCTTCCAACACACTGCAGGACGGCTGGGAACCGGTCACGAGAAATCTTACATGGAACAATGGACTTCGCTTTCGGATTCACGGTCAACTTTCGTAATGTAGTCTTAACTTATATATTTATTTTGCAATGGTTTATCGATAATACTTAGCTGGTAGTTTTCCTAGTTCAACTATAAAATTAGGATGGCGCTCATATCTAATTTAATCGTTTCATTCCTCTTATATTTAACACACGTGTCATAACTTATATTACAATACCTAGTCTCTTCGAGGGTAGGCACACCCTGCAGATTAACCTCTCATAATTAGAATTATCCAATATACATGTTTTGTAAATTAATAAATATTGTTCAAAGTTGAGAGTTTCATTTGGTCTCATGCTCTGGTTTAATTTTCCCTCTTATTACACATACCTACATACACAATTATTCATAATTAAGCATCTTCATTTTAATTACGCTTCAGTGGCGACCCAACGTGGTAGAAGCTATTGTTTTATAAGTTTGCATTTCAGCGTTACAACAGGGTTTTAAATTAGTCGTAAGTTATGTCACGTTTGCGGTAGGAATATATTTATACATTGTTCTATGGGAGTTTCCGTGATCAGCCGTTCTGTGGATGTGTTGGTAAGTGTGCTCAATAATTTTTTTCATTTAATTAATTTTTCTTCTGCCTCGTTTCCAGATAGTAAACTCAATTTTGTGTTGTGGGTAAATAATTTGTTACCGTTTAAAAATACCTCTGCTTGCAATCTTTGTGTTCCCTGGTTAATTTATAAATTTGAAATCCATATCGTTTTAATTTCTTTCAATTCATATAACTAACTGGAATACTGTTTGATGTATTGTTAATTATACCTATTAC
Source organism: Limnephilus marmoratus (assembly GCA_917880885.1). NCBI lineage: Eukaryota > Metazoa > Arthropoda > Insecta > Trichoptera > Limnephilidae > Limnephilus > Limnephilus marmoratus. Next base: position 18,295,158 of record OU862906.1, read on the forward strand.
AGCGGGTGACATGCAGAATACAGCCGGCGAATTATTTTGAATATTTGCTAACGGCGGAATCCGTTGTTATTACTGCCTGATACGCTATAATCAATGCAACAATATTGCCACAATATTTGTAAGTAATTCACATTAAATATTTTTTTTCTCTTGTTTAATCATCATTGGGTTAATTTCTTTATGCAATTGTTTTGGGATTTTAATTTATGGTAATCATATTGGGATTAAAATTTGCTTTCGAATGTTATGCTACTCAATAATTTTATATTGAGAGACGGGGGGACTAAGTCACTTTCATTTTCTTGTACTTTCGAGCACGGTTTTCAAGTTGATAGTAAATGGGGTTTCTTTCGGATATTATTGTGCAAAACTTATTTTTTTTTTTTATATTATAATATTTAATCGAGGCTTCTGACTCGCATACTGCTGTCATTTTTTGCCTCATCTGTTTTTATTTATTTTAAGGTTTCATTTTTTTTTTTTTTTTTTTTAAATATATCCTATATATTAATGTTGCAATATTAATATATGTATGTATCTTTATAAAACAATGTATCATATATTTTCCATGTTGCACGATCTAATGAATTTCATGAGTCTTGAAATGGCATAGTAGTCGGTTGAAGCTATCAAATTATGAATTTCCGATGGGTTTGAGGTCATCAATATTGTTACTCTCTGTTGTTCAAATTTAATGCACTTTGTGAGAGTGTGTTCAATGTCTTCAAATTCTTCACATATAGAGCACATTGGAGAATCAGAGAGGCCTAACAGACACAATATTCTTCCCATTAGTGCATGTCCGGATCTTAATCTAAAAATGACTCTCATTTCTGATCTCTTCAGATTGATTTCAGTGAACCATGGTGTTTTAAAGGGTTCTTTTTGAAGCTTTCTATACCATACGCCCTTATTGGCAGATAAATTTTCAAAATGCTCATTCCACATATTATTACATAGTAAATGTATTTTTTGGGAGTAATCTTCGTTATCTGGCGTCCAGTCATACTCGTGACCTTTCACCCCTGCTTCGTCTGCCAACAAATCCGCCTCTTCATTTCCATGTATCCCTACGTGAGATGGAATCCATTGTAAACGTATGTCAATGTCTTTCTGATGTAACTTCATTAAGTGCTCTACAATATTATATGCTATTTTTCTGCAGGCAACTCCTTTCGAAACTCTCTTTATATGTTGAAGCGCACTTTTGGAATCACTTAATATAAGAATTTTATTCCAGTTGTTTCCATCTGCATACTTCACGGCTTCTTTGATTGCTATCAATTCTGCATTCATAATAGTGCAGTCTTTGTTCAATTTTATTTGACGAGTGAAGTTGTTTTGCATTGATATGAAGGCAGCTCCAACTTGTTCAACTTTTTTCGATCCATCGGTATATATCTGTTTAAAGCCTGAGTATTTGTTAATTATCATACCATTTACGACATTACTAATTTCACTCAATGAGAGTTGTCTTTTGGGGTAATTGAAATTGTCAATCTCAACTGAAATACATTCCAAATCGATTGCTCCTACCCAGGTTTCTAGAGAGTACATATCTAGACATTTATTTGAATTTGTTTTCCAATACATTGTTTCTGTACAAGTTTGAACCATCAAAGGTAATTTTTTATTATTCCAGTACTTGTTTTGGGTCAAGGATTTTAGTTTGAGGACCTCTGAAACCAGTGGATTATTTTCAGTTGATACAGCTCTAAGCCAAAATCTTGCTGCCAGTTTCCAAGCTCTTATGTGTAACGGGGGGGCACTCATTTCACTTTGTAAAACATGCACAGGAGTTGAGTTCAAGAAGCCTCCACATATTCTTAAAGCTCGCGATTGGATTCTCTCTAACTTTTCAATGTTGCTTTTGGTAGAGTTATGGAAAAGTATACTCCCATAGTCTAATCGACTTCTTATGAGAGATGTGTACAATCTTCTCATATGAAGTGGGTGAATTCCCCAACTTTTACCTGACAAGACTTTCAAAATATTCATCGGCTGATTCAATTTTAGACAGGTGTTACTTATATGTTTATTCCAAGCGAGTCTATAATCCAACCACACACCAAGAAACTTATGGTTGTCTACTCTTTCTATAAGTACATCATTTATTTTAATATTCAGAACATTTCGTCTCTTTCCTCTTGCGAATATACATATTTTCGTCTTATGTTCTGATATTTCGAGTCCTTTTATTTTAAGAGCATTCTGTAGTTCTAACAACGCTTCTTGTATAACATCTTCACATGTTTTTACTTTCGAACTTGAAAAATATATACCAAAATCATCAATGTATTGTACGCGCTTCACTTGGGGATAATTTCCAATACCAGTAGTTCCAATATTAAAAAGGAGGGCAGACATGGGATCTCCTTGCGGTAGTCCTCTCGAGCATGTTTGTACGGCAAATATGTTGGGTTCTTTAATAATAAGGATTCTTTGTTTAAAATATTCCCAAATATATTTAATAACTTTCCCTTTAATGCCTTTAGAGATAAGAACTTTAATGACTTCTTCGATCTTTATGTTGTTGTATGCGTCTTTAATATCTACAAAAGCGGCAATTGTAACAGCATTGGTTGTTTGGGCAACTTGAATCTCTGTAACCATTCTTCCCAGGTTATCCATGGTCGATTGCTTTCTTCTGGATCCTATTGTAGACTTGTCAAATAAGAAATTACTTTCTAAATACCATTCTAATCTCCTTGTGATTATAGAGTTGAAAGTTTTGCAAAGACACGAGATTAAGGAGATTGGTCTTATAGAGGTCATGAGGTTCGGGTCTCTTCCGGGTTTCATTATAGGAACAATTTTAACCTGTTTCCATTGCATTGGTATAGTGGAAGTTCGTAAAATTGAATTAAATAAATCCACCAAAACTAATTGGCAAGAGGTAGGTAGATTAGTTATCATGGAGTAGGATATCAAATCTGTGCCTGGGGAGGTATCAGTGTATTTCAACGCCGATTTTAATTCAGAGGCTGTTATCGGTTTGTGAATGCCAGAAGTATCTGAAGTTTCTTCTTCGGTCCACACATGATCGATAAGATCTTCATTTGGGGCGAGATATTTCAGATACTGTAATGCTGATTCATTATTCTCAAAGATATTTACACGGGAGGTTCCGATTCCCTTAAACCATTTCATTTTCTTCCACATGTCAGAGTAGGTTGTATTACTATCAACGGAATCACAGAATTTTCGCCATCCTTCCCTTTTTGCTTTTCTTACGATTCGTCTAGTGCTAGACTCCCTGTGCTTTAATTCTATATAATTTTCGATATTTACATTCTTCCGTAAACGGGTCAGAGCTAACCTTCTGTCAGCTATTGCTTTTGAAACTTCTTGATTCCACCAAGGCTTTGGTTTGAAAGCTGGGTTTTTAGATTTCTTAAAGTATGGAATAGTTTCATCAGCACTTTTGTTCAGAATATTTTCTAATTTGTCGTAGTTCTCTTGTATCGACTTTTGTTCTTCGGGAAGGTTTTGAATCAGTTTATCCACCGTAGATTTATATTTGTTCCAATTTGCTTTTTTAAAATTCCTTTTCAAAATTGGTTCATAATTACAATCGATTTCTCCCAAAGTGATAATGATTGGCAAATGATCACTACCCATTGTATCTGAATCTACTCTCCAGTTACAAGTCAATATAAGATCCGAAGACACCAGCGTAATATCCGGGCTCGAGCTCCTTTGTCCGGGATGTCCTAATCTTGTTATGTCTCCGTTGTTGACAATGATGAGGTTTGAATCTTGGCAGGTTTCTGCAATAAGATCTCCTCTCGAGTCTTGTATAGCTCTATCCCATAATGGATTGTGTGCATTAAAATCACCGCCTACCAGGGCTCCAGGTCCCATCTGGTCGAATACTTTTTTCCAAGTTTGATAAGTAACATTTATATTACTAGGACAATATATCACGCTGACAGATTTTAGATTTCCGGCATTGAGTAAACTAACACTGCACAATTCCAATTCACCAATTGAATTTAAGTTTCGTTCAATTGAATGTAAGCTTTTATGGATTAATATAGCAACCCCTCCGTAGCCATCTGCTCTGTCTCGTCTGTATATTGTATAATCTTTAAATGTTAAAATGTAAGGTAATTGAAGCCATGTTTCTGAGATAAGTGCAATTTTAATATGTTGCCTTTGTAAATATATTTCTAAATCAGGTTTCTTGAAATGTAAACTCCGAGCATTCCATTGTAATATATTAATATTACTCTTATCCATTTTGAACCGTCATAACTGATCTCAATATTTGATTTAAGCCACCATCTTTCAGGATTCCCATTATTATCTCTATAAATCTATTAACAACTAATTTTACATGATTTTCCCAGTTTTCACCACTAATAAATGCTGTCAATATTTCTTTGGCAATGTTAACATTAACCTTGTCTTGTGTAGTAGAACGAGATTCACGAGTATCAGGATTATTTCCTTTAAGTTTATCAGCATAACTGGTTTTTCCAACTGTTTGAGAAAAGTCACCAATTATATTCTTGGGGGGGACAGTTTGATTATTTATTTTAGTTTTTTTTTCTGCTTTTGCATTCTGTTTTTTAGAATTGTCGTTTTGAGATATTTCCTTTTCTATTAGGATTTTTGCTTGCTTATGAGACATATTCTTTTTAGCCATTTTAATAGTAATATCCTTCTCATTTTTCCATTTTGGACAGTTAATGTCATTAGCCGGATGGTCTCCTCCGCAGTTTACACACTTAGCTACCTTGTCACAGGTCTCGTGTTGCCCATCACATTTGGGACACAGTTTCTTTTCTTTCTTGCCACAGTTCTGAGCAATATGACCATATCTCCAACAGCAGTAGCACTGCATTACTCTGAATATGTAGGGCTCGACTCCGAATTTGACCCCGTACATATAGACACAGGATGGTATCTCTTTACCCTCGAATTTCAGGCTCACCGATGTTGTGGGCGCGAGTTGTCCCTCTGTCCCCCTTTTGGAGAGTCGCTTTATGCAGGCTACATTTGTATCACATTTGAGTACATCCATTAACCCTTCGTTGGTGACATCTAGGTCCACTCTCCGGATGACACCGAAAACAAAAATTTTGTTCTTTTTTATCTCCACTTCCCATTTCTTTAAGTTGAAAATAGGGTTTTTAGAAGCATTCTCTGCTTCCAAAACATTTGGGAACCAAATTTCCATTTTCGTTCCAGAGATTATTTTCATCTTTTCCATCTTAATTCCTGCCTTAAAAAGGACTTTTGCCATTCCTACTTTTCCAGGTAAATTCTCTCCCTGTACTACGATTATTCCATTCTTTTCTTTCACTTCTTTTTCTTTCACTTCTTTTTCTTTCACTTCTTTTTTTTTCCCTGATTCACTGGCATCGGAGTTAAGCCTCGACCTTTTGCCGGATCGAGACACGGTTTGCCACTCCCCAACATTATCACTTATAACATTTGATGTTTCCATTAAATCGATCGTATCATTTATAACTATTGTAGGCGACAGTGGGTACACCATTTTTATATAAAGGACCAAGAGCCGATTGGCCCTGATCTCCCCTTTTTTTATTTATCAATAGTCTAATTAACTTAATATTTTAACAACTTCACTAACACACGAATTATTCGATTTTTTTATGGGTTTTTTGCAAGAGCAAAGTATAAACACGATCAGCTGTCACTGTGATTATTGTTGCAACTGGTGCAAAACTTATCATAATTATGTTTTAAATTTTAATTTATTTTTTTACCTTACTTAATAAAAATACAAATGTTACAATTTCCTGGGTACTTTTATATTGGATTTTAAATTTTGTCGGCAATACGGTTATACGTGCAATGTTTATGCTCAGTTTTTTTTATCAGCATTTATTATTATGGTTATTTTGGGTTGCTTTATTTCTTCAGTACTTACAAATATAATTAACATTTTAGTTTGCGGCGTATTGTTGTGCCATGATTGTTGAAAAGTAATAATGATTATTGCAGGAATAACTCTATTTTAAAATCAAGCAAATATTTTTTTTGGTTATGCGACACCAGTACTCTTCGTTGTGGAATATTTTTCATACCTTCAGTATTGTCTTGTAACTTCGGATTATTGTCATATTTTATCCACGCGTTTCAATAATTAATTTTGTTGCAGTAATTTCAGAATACCTGCTTTCGAAATATGTCGCTTTGGAAATGAAATTTAATTTTAATTTGAATATTTTTTTTTTTAATTCTTAATTCTTCGTTAGTTATTTATATGGGCTTTTATATCGACTTTTAGTCATGATTTTATTTCTGGATTGGGAGAATCTTAAAGTATTTTCTGGGGCTTTGTGTTTCAAGGTTATGATTTTATTTTATGCGACACATGGGTCCACATTATTAGAACGGGTTTATTGGCTGCATTATACATTTAAATTTAATTTCGGCTAATAATTTTATTGACTACCTGTACTTTATGAAATTATGGTGACAATTGTTACAGAAACTTTAGGCAAAATTTTATTGCAACGGAGTTCTAGAATATTTTCAGGATTACTAATTTTTCATTTTTTCTAAATTCACTTTAAATTTTATATACCACTCAAGTTTATTAAATATATTTGACGGACATCTTTGTAATTTCAAATGGTTTCTTACAACTTAGGCAAATATTCTGATATGAATATTTTTTTTTTCTCAAAAATAAACATTTTAATTATTTTTTTTGGCTTTTCTTACTTCCGTATTTTCTTCACTTCGGTTTTGGGATAATCCTCGTTTGTTTCATTATAGTAATTGGTTTATAACATGTGTTTACAGTTGGTGATATAGTTTGCTGTGGCTTTCGACATGCCTATTTGCATAATAGAGGGAATATTATGCGGATTCGGATGTTCAATCCCAGAAGCTGGTTTCCGGTTGTATGCGGATATTGGTTTGATTTATTTTTATAATTTCATTGTTCCTGGCTGTATTGATGTTAGCGACGTTTTACTCCCACCTTGATAATTTCAATAGCTTCATTAGGTATTATGTTTTATGGGAATATTCATTCTGATTTGATGGATTCATTTAAGTTCATTATCCCTGAGTGAACTATTTAATGATCGGTTGAGGGGTTAAATTTTGGGGTTTTTGGTAAATTTGCCTGGTTTTCTTCACATTGCCGTTGGATTTGAGACGTCAAGTTTCAATGGGAATTACCAAGTTACATTTTAAAAATTAGCATTTCAAACCTGTTTTCTATAACAGAATATTTAAAATTCATGATAATTTTTTTAATGATCTAATTGCGTTTCATTTACAAAAGCGCTGTGCATTTGAGATGGCAAATTATTTTGTTATAAACATTTATCATAATGCATTTCGATTTTAATTATTGTCTGAAGAGGATTTATTTCTTTAAACTTTTGGAGGAATTTGTTATCTTGTGGGGTTAAATATTTAAGTTATAGCGCTAACTTTGTGTTATTTTCTTAATTACTGTGGGAATTTAAATGCTATACGAGTCAGATATAATGTTATTATATTCAGTAATAATTTTTTTTATTTTATCGCACCTTGTTTCAAAATAAATATACGGATGTCGTTAATTTGGGTTATATTTTAGTTGGGATGGTAAAGGAATTTTATTTTCTATAATACTTTAAGTATTTATCGATGTTATTTTAGTATGGCTCCTTGAAAGAATTTTTAGTTCACACAAGAAATGATTGGTTTAGTTATTTTATATTTAAATTGAATTTCGCGGGTCATTCTTGGCTTTGTTATAACTTACCTATTTTAGGGATTTTAAAGGTTAGACAGATCCTTGGTTGAACAGCAAGTTCTATTTATTTCAAAGGTATAAATCATCATAACTTTCTTCCTTCATTCCATTGTAACATGAGTGGTAGATTTATTTATATTTGTTAAATTTATTCATGAATCACAAATTCAATCTTAAATTAATTAATAAATATTTAGAAGACAAATCTTTACAAGTATTATTTCGGTAACAGCTGTCGTTGGTACATACCTTAGGGGATTTTATTGTCAAGCGATTAGCAGTTGTTTCGTTATTCTACAAGTATATAAGTAAATTTAGAATGCTTGTTGTTTTCAGTCATTAAGAATTAGTATTATTTCATATGCAGTTCTCGGTACGCGGTGCATTCGCTATTAACTGTATTATTATTACAGATAGGTACATCATTGCGTCGCCTTATTTACTTTATTAGAAATGATAATCATGATTTATGGTTGTTTCGAGACTATGCGTGTATTGAATAAATTATTTTATCAATTTGGGTTTTATTGTTATATTATACTCTGTTGTTATGGGATACATAATTTTGATTCATTTATCATTGTAATAGATGACATACCTAACTTGATTTTTTTTAAATATCATTTTTTACGACAAATAAAATACCTACTTACCGGTGAAATGATTTATACACAAATCTTTCGTCATACAAATTTATTCTTTCTACGTAATATTACAGATGCTATTAAGTTTACTTAAAGTAAACACATTTAACGATTTTATATTTTTCTGCGGCAACTTAAGTTTACTATATTTAACTTTTATCAACTTTTCGTTGGATTAAATGGAAGTTTTATACAGCTTAGTTGTTGTTTAAGTATTTTTTTATGGGAACACAAAAATTTCTTTTTCATGGTTGCAAGTGCTTTCAACTGTTCATGTTGTCCTTTCAATGGGAATTTATACAACGGTAGTTGTTTAGATGTTTTGGTCGTTTCCAAACAGTAAGGGAGCTGACATCGATGTTTTGTACATCTTATACTTCGGGGAAGTTTATCTTCGGATTTAAATTTCAATTTTTTTAATATGGTTTCAGATTCTTTACCATCCTTTATATTTATACGTAAAAATAAGGAGCATTTCTCTTTCCGGTTGAGTGAGATGTGAATTGTTTTTAAGAGCATACATTCGATGTTCATATGAGAACACGAATATGAACCTCGAATGAATGTTTTGTGCTGTCTTGTGTTGTCTTGTCAGTTTTGTAATTTTGTCCTTGGGGTTTTCGCGGTTTATTCTTCGGATTTTAACTTTTAAGCCTCGTCTTTAATCATGGTGGAAATCACTCCACTATTTTTTTATTCTTATCTTGCAGCGGGACGATATTAACGCGTGACATGTTAGTCTTCTAATCCTCTGAGTACGTTAGTTAGTTGTTTTCGTGTTCCATGCTTTAGTTTTAGGGCCTCTGAGTTCACAGCACAATTCTTTTATGGGAATTGATCGTAGAGATAGATTTAGGTAGTTTATCCTAGTCTTCTCAACCGCAGGAAGAGAGAGGAACCCTTGGCGTAGATGTATTTCCTATGATGAGGGTAGGTCTCTTGTCCTCCGCAAATAAGATACGCATTTTGATATACATAACGTTATGTTATGTGTGGGTATTTTCCTTCTTTTCCATCTCAATATGAGGTTATTATGGATATGGTGAGGTAAATCATATACTTCAAGCTTTACGACGAGTTACGGTTGGATAATTTCAGTTCATATTCTATAGGAAGTAATTCCGTTATCTCTAGATAGAGGATTTGTGTGGATTATTGAACATTTTGGGTTTCGATTTTAATTTATGGGATATGTCATGATATATGCTTTCAGCAGTCGTTGGGTTATTTTGTTCTGGTAATAATTTTGATTTAAAAGTTAATTGGGAGATATACATTTCTGATTTGAATTATATACCGGTTGGTATGTTTTTATACAATAATTCGTACATCTTGAACAACTACGTTCCATCGGGTCATTATCAGAACAAAATCTTTATGTTTTATGTTTTCGTGTTCACCTTCTTAAGCACTTGTCCTATTTAGGATAATTGCTTGACAAGCTAATTTAAAAAAATATATATATATATATACATACATAATAATTTTAAAACAATAAAATAATATTATAACTTTCTTCGTCATTCAGGAAGAATTTCTTTCCTTCTTTAATTTGAGCTTAAATAATTTTATTATATACCTTTGGTATTATATTCACAATTTCATTTTCTAAATAATAGATCTTCAGTGGTTAATAAAATGCCTTAATAATGATTGACAGTTTCAATTTATTTTGAATATATTTAAATTTTGTGTGGATAAAATTTTGATCTTGATTTTAATCTCGGGAGTGGCCATATACAGGTTAGGTAATTCTGTTTTAATATTTTTGCGAAAAGATTTCGCGTACTTGGGGCTTATTTTAGAATATTTTCTGAATTTTATACCATATTTCTATTTTGGTTAACATACTTCAACTTTTATAGGTTTATACAACTTAAATATTAACTTTAATTTGGATGTTAATGGCTTTATTTATTTGCGTGCTTGCATTTTACATTTGTTGAGGTCAAATGTTCATAGGTTTTATAGGTAACCTTTTCGGGTTGTTTCTTTAATAGAACTCTTATTATCTAATAATATTAGCAATGTGTTCTTCAGTAGTTCCTTTTTTGCGGATAAACCATAAGGTAGGCAGTTTAGCTATAGAGAACTTCAAGAAGAATGGACGCGTCACACAGCTCTTCAACAATCACATAAGTTGCGATAGAAATTCGCAGAAGTAATATGTCTTCATACGATGCAGCTTTTCACAAGAGGATTTCACCATGCCTTCTTCGCTCTCTCTAATGCCTACACCATGCCATTCATATCCACCGACGAAGTCCACTACGCTATATCGCATATCATGAAGTTCACACCAGGCTATTCTTACTTTCTGGATGGAGTACACCACAGTCATCATCGCTGCTGGGACAATATATCATCCTTCAAGATCTCGGAGGAGGGACATTTACGCTCACGTTGCTGCTGGCTGTCTCTAGGAAACTCTACAGTTCCATTTTCTTACAACGCTTTCGGGCTATTACCACAATTAAGTGCATCGAAGTATGCAGAAGTTAAATTGTGAGGCCGTTCGCAGAAGACATTCCTTTATCTGTTCTCCAGGAACGTCACCGTGGAGGTACAGCCTTTACCATTGGGACATCCTGGTTTTCATCCTTGCCGCATTGGGTCATTCCATCACCATAGTCTGAGGGGTTCACATCTTCCCATGGACAACGTTCCTTCACATACTTCGTGGACTTGGCACCTTCGCTCAACAGCTACACATCGCTTGGGGTACCTTGGCTTCTGATGGACTTAGCAATCAAGAGACTTCAAGATTTCAGACGCCAGGAGGCTAAGGGAAATTTCAGGGGAAATTTCTTTTTGGCTGAGGGGGTAATATAGCAGTGGCGATCGCATATCAGACATCACTAGCGAGATTGTACTTCACTATGGCGCACCACGTGACCTTGCCGGCCTACGAGGGTCTCCACAGAGAAATTCTGGGCATGGAGATCAGTTACGATCTGGAAGCGAGAGCAGCGATATCTTCCAACACACTGCAGGACGGCTGGGAACCGGTCACGAGAAATCTTACATGGAACAATGGACTTCGCTTTCGGATTCACGGTCAACTTTCGTAATGTAGTCTTAACTTATATATTTATTTTGCAATGGTTTATCGATAATACTTAGCTGGTAGTTTTCCTAGTTCAACTATAAAATTAGGATGGCGCTCATATCTAATTTAATCGTTTCATTCCTCTTATATTTAACACACGTGTCATAACTTATATTACAATACCTAGTCTCTTCGAGGGTAGGCACACCCTGCAGATTAACCTCTCATAATTAGAATTATCCAATATACATGTTTTGTAAATTAATATATATTGTTCAAAGTTGAGAGTTTCATTTGGTCTCATGCTCTGGTTTAATTTTCCCTCTTATTACACATACCTACATACACAATTATTAATAATTAAGCATCTTCATTTTAATTACGCTTCAGTTTTTGTAGCATATACTTATTTTTAGGTGATGATGTTTATTTCTTGAACCAAATTATTCCCAATTTCTCGAAATTGAGCTCCAAATTTTTCGGAACATGAATTCGCCGTCGTAAATATTTATGATTCAGATTTTTCCTTTGTTCAGAATTGACCAATAGTGGCTCGGCTGGTCACATGGTGGGGGTGACGTAAATAGTCAGCCAATTCCTTGGCGTTGATCATTGCTGTCTCGAGTCCCTTGTGGAAGTATTAGGTGGTTATTCAGATGTGTTTTCCAGTCCAATGAGGCTGCCGCATGTATTCATTATCAATTTAATTTATGTTTTCAATTGATTAGTTAGTTAAAGGACATAATTGCGTTGTAGACAAATCATTTGGAAGGGGCACCACATGCACATTATTCCGCTAGCCAATAGCAGCACTTTGTCGTGCTAGCGGCATGGTGCATGGTACTCTGTGAGAGCGTAAATTCCAATCTTGAATTTCCAGGGTTGTCATATGCTTTCGCGCACTCGTTCAATGCACGCGTATTCCTATGACACGTTCGATACACCCAGTAAGTAGGAAATATAAGCATATTTCTGACTGCTTCATTGAAATATGTTATCATATTTATGAGATATCATGTAAATATCTCTCGGATAATTTATAGAGCGCCATTTTTTGTGAACAATCACCTCAAGAGCACTCCAATCAGAATAAAAAAGGTTGTTTATTCGACCTAGACTTTGCAGAGGTAGTCCTGGACCTGGACAGGTTGACGGGGTCCAACATGAGGGTATTCATGATGGGGTCCAGGAACTTCTCAGGAGCATCAGCCAGCTTCTCCTCGTCCTCCAGCTGCTTGCGTGCCAGGTGCCATTCCTTCTCCTCCACTATAAACAAATATGAAATGAAACTGTATTCCACAAGCACTCTGAAGATGTTCAATGCAAACCAGGGACAAGACCTCATCAAGGATTATCTTTCCAATTATATAATTAAACATCGCTCGAAAATTAAAACCGAATCAAATTAAATACATTAGTTAGGCGCTGAGGCAAGCAGGATGCCGAAGCATCAACAAGCAATTGAAAACACTTGGAATATTTCTAAAGACAACATTATCCCAAGAAGGTGATGAGACAAGATGGTAATTGTTTGTACAATTGTTGCTTTCAGCATCCTGTATCGTCAATTCAATCCTAATCTCACATTATTCAGGAACTTTTCAGTGAAACCGTTGTTATTGTGAGAAGTTTTCAACTTATGTTTTACACACAAACGTCAAGTGCACAGAGGTGTGGAATCACATATTATTTTTTAAGTAAAGTTTAAAAACCACAAAATTATAAGAAATGGATTAGTTACATGTACTTCGTATCATAATTTTTGACAGGCATGTGGATAATTCGATCTCACGTTACGCACTCATAGCTCACGACGGAAATGAACCTACGGAGCTGAAAGTAGTTTCGTTGATGAATACCCACATATCAGACAGCAAAAAAACTGTGCGATTTTCATGATGCCACACAGTTCGAGTGTTTTATTTTCCATTTTTTACAATTTTGTTACAATTTCAAAAAACTACGTTTGCAAGTAAACATAAATATAATTTCCATAAACGACTCGAATGATATAGTTAAACATTAACATATTTCTTTGTCAGGCTTCAACGGAAATAATTACGATATTTTAAGAAATATCAATATTTTTATAATTTATAATTTCAATAACTTTTCGGTTCACGTCGATACGGTGTTAAATTTCTTCAAGTATAATGTTCTAAAAATGACTTATTAGGAATGTGCTGTGTGGAATCATATAAAGTTTATAAGCGGCTCAAATCTCAAATAACTGCTGAAAATATGGTTTTTAACAAACCGAATTTTCACTTTCTTCCAATTATCTTTTTGTGGGCACCACTGAGGTGTTTACTTTATAAAAAACATTAGATTTAGTAAGAATACCTTGATTGAAAAATCTCTTCTGATTGGGCCCCACCAGTAGGTAGTAGATGTAGCAGGAATAGTTGGGCATGCAGGCGGTGCCGCAGACCGCGGTGGGGTGGCAAAACAGGAGACTTGCATTCACTTGCATTGGTCGGTGATGCGTTCCAGGGTCCCCTGCCAGGTTCCAGAATGTTGCGAAGTGTGCGATGGTGCCCATGCTCGCCATTCATTGTTTTCACTAAGGAACAAGGACAATAGTTACAAAACTGCACCGGAATCCCAGCATCCAACAGCTTGGAGCCAGTTGGGAAGCACCAGGCAGATTTGGTTGAGAAACAACTATAATATACGTGCACAAAATAGGTTATTATGTTCTTAGTTGAGGTAAATTAATCGTTTCAGAGCTTCGATCAATAAAGGCAAGGCCGAAGTTTCAGAAAATTTCGCAAACGTCACAAAATGACTGCAAAGAGATTCTGTAGAGAAACAACTATATACGTGCACAAAATAGGTTATAACCCAAACAAAAAACATATTAATTATTATGTCCTTAGTTTGGGTAAATTAAGTATTTCTTTAGTGTTTTCATCATGAAACAAAATTTAAAACAAAACTTCACAAATGTCAAAAAATAGCGGCAGAGATACAATACGGAGATTTTATCAATGACGTTACATGATTTTATAGGGAAATTTCGAACTTTGATTGAATAAAATTAAATTATGCATCTTTTATCCAAACGTTATTAGTTGTTTTTTCAAGTAATTAAATTGAAACGTGGTGTAATTTCCAAAATCGGCGCCTGATAAAATACACTTTGACACTTGTCGATCCCCGGTCCGTTCAATGTTGGCAATTTGAAATTTGAATACGGAAAATACGGCAAATATTCATATTTCATTCTGATTTCATTCATGACAATTCTCAGTTTGCATCGCTCTGAATCTCAACCGTTGTTGTTTTTTACCATATGAATTATGACAATCTCTATGGCCGAATTATTAGGACAACATTATGAAAACTCACACGACTAAAAAGGTTCCACTTAGTTGTCTGGTCACCATACGCCCCTGGCTCTTACTTTTTAATAATAAAGGCCAACACAGCATTGTTTTAATGGCGCCTAGTAATTTAGTGACGGTATAGCCAGTGGCGTAGCTAGGTAACCAAGGGCCCTGGGGCAAATTAAAAAATGGGGCCCCACTGCTATGTAAACTGATTAGGTTTTATCAAATAAAAATATGAAATATACAAATACTTTAAAAATTCTAAGCTACTTAAGCTCTTTTTTGTGCACTGCAGACTGCAGGGCAGGTAATAAACATATTAAACAGTAACAACATAAATTACGATTAATACTTGGTGTAGGTTTGGCTAATAAAACGAAATAGACAAGATTCAAGGATTTATTATATAAAGGTACTTACCAACTGACTAAATAACAATTATATTTACAATTTTTTCCTAGATTTAGTTTTCGCAAAAGTATCAATGACTTCGATTAAATCCAGGCTTGATGTGGTTTTGTTTTCAATTGCTATTAGCGATAAATGTCGGAGTCGAGTTTGGCCCATCTTATTTCTTAAATATTTTTTTATTATTTTTGATTTGCTAAATGACCCTTCAACTGCTGCAGTAGTGACAGGAATTGTAAAGAATAATAACATTGCTGTAAATACTTCCGTTAGGTCGCATTCTAGCACTCCATATTTGCTCATTATTTCCTTACATAATTGGTGAACAGTCCATGCTTGAGTTAGTTGAGGTAAAACTAGATGGTAAATATTAATAAATTGAAGTGAAAAACTAGGGCCTATTATATCTGAATATTTTCTTTGGAATTCGTCACACTTTTGTAACAAAGTTGCTTCATCAACATGTAATAAAAATGTTGGTGTTAGAAAATCGAATATTTTATTTATTTTTTTTTTTTTTTATTTTAAATACATAAACGGCTATACTGCCTTTTATAAATAAACATATAATAGAGTACAAAAGTAAGAAAAATAATATCATTACATAATAATAGTTTTAAACTTAAAAATAACATACAATTATTTTACATATCACAACAAAAAATAACAAAAAAGAACAATGAGAAATATCATCATTTCATTTCAACATGTCCATATTGCGTATATAAAGTTACATTATGGAAAAAATAAAAAACTTAAAAACTGAAACTTCAAAATAACATACAATTATTTTGTGTATCACAACAAAAAATAACAAAAAAAGAACAATGAGAAATATCAACATTTCATTTCAACATGTCCATATTGCGTATATAAAGTTACATTATGGAAAAATAATTTTTGAGTGCATGTTTATATTGCGCTAATTTTAAGAAATAAATGTCGCCGATGTTAGCATATTCATTTCCCAAAATGTGTAATCGACTGATTGGTGAGTAATAATGTGATAATGTATGTGTGTTATTATAGTAGAACGGTAGAGTCAGTCTATTGTTAGCGCGACCAGGACAATGAAATCGTATTAGTTCTATTAAATCAGGGGTATCCAAGACCGAGTGAATTATTTTATATAATATTAATAGATCACAGATTTTTCTGCGATCTGATAAATTTACAAGATTAGTCCAGTTTAATAACAAATTATAGTCCACGGATTCTCTTGGAATACCTAATTTAAAATTAATATACCTAAGGAATCTATGCTGGACTTTTTCAATCGCTTGAATATGGATATTGTAATGTGGAGCCCAAATCGTAGAGTTATATTCTAAAATGCTTCTCAGTAGCGTTATGTATAAAATGCGAATAGTATCAATGTTACAAAATTGTTTGGTTATTCTAATAATAAATCCTAAAATCTTCATTGCTCTATTAATAATATTAGTTATATGGCTAATAAATGTAAGTTTTGAGTTAAAAATAATACCTAGATCATTTATTGTTTCTACTGAGTTTAATATAATTTTGTCAAGATTGTATTCATAAATGATCGGTTTCTTTATTTTATAAAATCTTATTATTTGACATTTACTAATGTTAAGTGCCAGTTTATTGCATATACACCAATTAAACAAGTTGTTTAAATTTTTTTGTAAAATTATGCAATCAGAAATATTTTTAATTTTTTTATATAATTTTAAATCATCAGCAAATAACAAGATATCAACATCGGAAAAAACGTCTACAATGTCATTAATAAATAAAATAAACAGTATTGGTCCTAAATGGGAGCCCTGTGGCACACCACTAGTGGCAGATAAGGCATCCGATATTACGTCATTTAACTTTACAAACAGTTGCCTATTTGTTAAATAACTCTCTACCCATTTAAGAAAGTTCCCGGTTATACCCATACTCCTTAATTTATTTATCAATATTTTATGACAAACTTTATCGAACGCCTTGCTGAAGTCAGTATATATCGAATCTACTTGACATTTATCTGCAAAGGCATTCGCTATAAAGTTTTCATATATCAGTAGATTTGTCAGAGTTGATCTATTCTTCATGAAACCGTGTTGAAACCCTGTTATAATCCCATTTAATTTAAAAATAATTTTATCCAAAATAATTTTTTCAAACAGCTTCGGAATAGTTGACTGTATACACACAGGTCTATAGTTGCGTATATCGCATTTGTCACCTTTTTTAAATATGGGTGTGATGTAACTATTTTTCCATGCAATTGGAAAATATCCCGATGACAATGACATATTAAAAATTAAATAGAGGGGATACGATAAGGCATGTATACAGTGTTTCAATAGAATTGGGGGTATTTTGTCAGCACCCGAACTTTTTTTTACATCTAATTTGTTAATATGGGTTTTAATTTCATTTATATCTATGTGAATGTTAGAAATTTGTAAATTGATGTTAGATGAAAAAAAAGGAATTTCACTATCATCAATTGTGTTGTCATATACATCTTTAAAAAATGAAGCAAATAAATTAACAATAGTTTCTGCATTATTTCCATTTATGCCGTTATAAAACATGCTAGCAGGTATATCTATTTCATTTCTTTTTAATGACTTTGAATACTTCCATAAAGTGTTGATGTCGTTATTTGCAATTGAATTTTCCACATTATTTAAGTATTCTTTGTAACAATTTTTAGAAAGATCATGACATTGGCGTCGCATTGAATTGAATTGAATATAATCTTTAATTGATTTAGAATTTTTGTACTTTTTATGTATTTTCTTCTTCAATAGAGTCAAGTCTATTAAATCTTTATTGAACCACTGAGGGAAAACATTATTTTTACATTTAATGTAAGGCACACTTTTTTCTATGATATTGTGAATTATTTTATAGAATACGTTGATATTTTCGTTAAAATTTTCTTGTTTTAAAAAATTCCAATCAGTAGCATTTAAGCATTCATTAATGTGATTAAAATCAGCTTTATTAAAATTGTGAAGTGATTTTTTGCACTGCAGATTTGGTATTTTATTTAGTGATACGCTAATATTTAATGGAGGATGATAGTTATCTACAGGTAATATTATTTCACTTGATTTTACTACAGTTACTGAAGTATCACTTGAAAATACCAAGTCCAGTATTTTGTTATTACAATTTTCAATTTTATTTAATTGTGTTAGATTTATAAAATTTGACATGCTTATTACTTCTTTGTTTATAGTTGACAAGCCAGCGTTTTCTATACCTGTCAATTCCATAAAGTTTTGATTCCAAATGATGTTCGGAAGATTAAAATCGCCAGTTATAATTATTTTTACTTTTGGATATTTTAATTGTAAAATTTCAATATCTTCAAAATGCTTAGTATAAATACTAATATCCGATTTAGGCGGAATGTACACATTACCCAATAAAATTCTGTTTTTACCTGTATTAATCATAACAAATAATTGCTCTATTTCAACGTTTTTTGTATTTAACTGTCTGGAGACAATATTTTTCGCCGCTTCAATCAGAACTCCACCACCTCTTCTTTTATTGTTTTTAATGTCATCGTTTGTAGATTGATTTCTATCCCGGCGGAAAACGTTGTATCTTGACATTCCTAGTTCTGCAGTGTGAATATCCGGATGTAACCAAGTTTCTGTGAAAATCAACACATCAAATATTGAAGTAGTTATTTCTAGTCTGAGAGTGTCCAGTTTAGTTCGAATTCCTCTGACGTTTTGATAATATAGGTAACATTGATTTAGTTTATTGTGTAGTTTTTTGGTGTATGCTGTTGAACGATTTTCGGAAAAGAATGAACATATTTTATCGTGAGATTTGTTTCACCGCTATTTTTCCGTTGTTCTAATTCTATTATCAGATTCTTCATGTGATTTCGTTGAGTTATTGTCAAGTCCGGTTTTATCTTTATTCCATCGGTAATTTTAAATTTATTCCGAAGAATGTATTTTACTTGGAAAGAATCTTCAAATTCCACTTTAATTGGTCTGATGACTCCAGGTTTTTTAGCACCAAGTCTGTATATTTTTAGATTTTGTGTTGGTATGTCATCAATTTTTTTGATGGTGGATATTATTATTTTTGAGTCATTTGTTAAATTTTCTTCTTGAGACAGCTCACTTTCCGGTACGTTTAGAAAGATTGCATTTTTCGATTTTTCCTTCCTTTCTTCCAATTCCATTATGGTTTCACAAAGGTCTGGAATTTTTTGAGTCAGTTGATTTTGAGACAAGTTTTTGTAAACGGCGAGTTCACCTTCCAACTTCGCCATTATAGCCGCCATATGAGAAATTGAAGCCATGATGTTGTTGGACTCCGGAATCATTTTTGCAATCTGCTCTTTGTTAAAATTATTATTAGGGTTCATCATGACAGCTGTTAATTTGTCAACTGCTTCCTTTGCAATTGTGACGAAATTAATGGATTCCATATTAATTTTAATTTAGATATCTGAAACTTTTCGTTAATATTTTTGAACCGCACAGTGCAACACCCCTGATTTATATTGGAATAGGTACTGCACAGGTAAGGTTTAATATAGGTACCTGCCGCAGAGTTCACACTGTATTACTGGCACATTTATGATTAATTTCGCCTTTTGCTTTAAGCAATATTCAAGAATATAATTTTAATAATAAAATTGATATTTCACACTGTAATATGTAGTATGTTTACGTAATTTTAAATAGCACTTTCTTTAATCTATACTGGTTACTGTTTTAAGCCACTATTATTAGTATAAACACTATTTAATAATATTATTATGAAGAGGTTAAGGGATACGTGTACTCACTTTGACAGTTGGTATGACAATATATGACAGACTGCACTCATACCAATAAAACGTGTATCTAATTGAGATATTACTGTGTCTAGAACATTATTGAAAATCTCAATTTTAAATATTTTTTATCGGTTTGGAAATCGGTGATCAGCAGCTAATTCATTAAAATGTTTTTTTAACTTTTCTTTGCCTTTTTTCTTGAAAATGGGTATCAATACCATATTTTCTTGCAGTTTTTGCACTTGAATAATTCGAAATCATTTCTATAAATTTATTTTTAAAAGTAAAATAAAAGGAAAGAGAAACAAACTGATACGCTACAAGTGTCGTTGGGGAATGACGCACATATCACTATCCGTCAAATTGACAACACTGCCAACCTACAGAAAGAATTTAGGGGAATTCCCTAGGCATAACTTTTGAATTTCTCTCAACTGAGTTGTCATGATTAAAGTGGGGTTGCAACCTGTCATATTTATTTTGAAAATGGGAGAAATTTCCAAAAGTTCAGTTCGATCGAGATTTCTGGTAAGGATTCGAGGGCCCCCTGAGCTTGAGGGCCCCGGGGCACTGCCCCGCGTAGCCCCTAGGCTAGCTGCATTGGTGCAAGACTAATGGTGAGGTATACCGTCAATGCTCACTGAATCTCGCTACAACAATTGTCTAACTATTATGAAACAACAGGCGCAGAGGGGTTTGCGGGTTTGCCCCCTGAAAGCGGATTTTCAATTACGATCTAGGCAGACCAAGACGCGTGCTTGAAAATGCCTGGGATTGTGGCAAACAGGTTAAGAATCCTAGCTCCAATCAACTTCGGCATGGGTAAAGTTGAATCCATTACGTGGACAGTGTGTGCGCTTCACAACTTTCTTATTAAAGAAATTGATGGAGCGAGAGCACCAAACTAATTGGGATTCGTTGTTGAACGTTGGGCAGCAGGCAGCAACAGACTCCAGCAAGTGCTTCGCACTTGTGGGATCTTTTCATAGATTTCTTCACACTGTTCCCTGGCAGATGTTGAATAATGTCAGTTGTCAATTTAGTTGTAATCAATTTAGGAGGCGGATATGGCTACCGCTGCCCCAGGAACTATTTATTGGATAAAAACACCTTTGCTATAGGTCATCCCAGGTGGTTATCTACGTTTGGTAACTTAGCAGGAGTGCTCGGGTTCATGGGGCAAGGTTAGTCCGGGTCTTGGCAGTGAATGCATCTGCCCACTGGCTGCCTGGCAGGGCGGATTGAGAGAAAATGATTGAGGGAGTCCCTTTGACTTCTCCAACCATACTCTCTCGGAACATCGCCTTGCACCGCAGTGGGAGGGATGAATTCACAAGTCTGTCACTCCTGGACACACTGACACCCAGATTCCTACCCACCCCTAATACCCTTTTCCTTCCCAGAACTTTCTCTCCTTCCTTTCCTAAAAAGACCCTCCATACAGCATCCCCAAAGATGACATAGGCCCTGAGGGCAATTATTTTCCTCGGGACCTCCAGTGTGGAGCTAATGTAAAAAAAGTATATGTTGTGGGTAAGATATAATAAGTTTCAAAGCTCCTTTGCCCCATTAATCCAAATACAAATAGTTAGTCAGCGTCCTTGAGTAAAGTTATAGTACCGTAGATAGCAAACACTTTGTGGCTTGACATTATATAGAATGAAACAAGTACTTTGTTTAAAAAACCACTTATTTTTATTTATACTCATCGACCGGTTTCGGTTGAACTCAACCTTCTTCAGGACAATACGTATAATTAAAAAATAAAGTCCTCCGCCGATATTTTTAAAACCTTTTTCATTGAACATAACAATTTTGTGAAATTCTTATTTTAATTTATCATAATTGATAAATTAAAATAAGAATTAAAGTCGACCGGTTTCGGTTGAGTTGAACCGAAACCGGTCGACGAGTATAAATAAAAATAAGTGGTTTTTTAAACAAAGTACTTGTTTCATTCTATATAAAGTTATAGTAGTTGTGGGGAATCCACAACCCCTCTGCCACAAAAAATCTTTTAGCAACTATGAAATTCTGAAACAAAGAAGATACCCTTTATGTTTCACGCACTTAATGGCTGTATTAAAAATCACAATATGTGTTATCATAAAGTATTTAAGTGTTTTTTCACAGGGAAGTTCTTGGAGATTTCATTCCTGCCAGTGAAGTATAGTTTTTTTTACATTTAGTTAGAAAGATTATTCCATAGTAAACAATATTAGGTAGAAACCAGGTTATCCTTGAAGTTCCTGTCTTCCTTAGGGTGAGGGTATTTTTAGGAAAAGGAAGGAGAGAAAGTTCTTAGAAGGAAAGAAGGTAGGAATCTGGGGTCGGTGTATCCAATAGCGGCAGACATATGAATCTATTCTTACCACTGTAGTCAGTAGCGGATTTAGGGGGGCGGGGGGGGGGGGGGGGGGGGGGGCACGGGGGCACGTGACGGTATTTTTGTGTACTGTGGAGATTCCATCACAGTACATAGTAAGAAGCTAAAACTGTCTTTATTAAACATTAATTTAATTTTTCGATTGTTTTGACACTTTCATAAACCTTCCTATAGATACATACTTGAACTTGTAGAAATAAACTTGAAGTATGATACTTCAAGTTTATTTCTAACAGTAATTGTTGATTTTTTTGCCCGTCCGCCCCTTGTGCCCGCCGCCCCAAAAAAATCCCAACAGTAATTGTTGATATTTTGCCCGTCCACCCCTTGTGCCCCCCCTCAGGAAAAAATCCTAACTGTAATTGTTGATTTTTTTGCCCGTCCGCCCCTTTTGCCCCCCCCCCCCCCCCCCAGAAACGAATTCTAACAGTAATAGTTGATTTTTTCACCCGTCCGCCCCTTGTGCCCCCCCCAGAAAAAAATCCTGGATCCGCCCTTGACTGTAGGGCAAGGTTGATGGACAGACGCATCCGCCGCCAAAATCCGTACAAACCTCACCCCATGAACCCGGGCACCCCTGCTATGTCTCCAAATGTAGCGAACCACTTGGATGACCTATGGCAGAAATGTTGGTCATCCAATAAATGGGACAGTACGCATACCCGCCTCCCAAATTGAATATGGAAGGAAACCATTCGTAGAAGCATGCACTCACTTGAAAAAATGAATGGTTAGTTACTTTTGTGCCAAGAGTAAAGCGTTGATAGATTCCACTTAGTAATATTCATGTCTCCGGCAACTACCTCAATCCTGATCCAGTCATCCTTTCCATATCTCACATCAAAGTAGACTGATCCATCCAAGATAAAATGGATCTCTTCATCCGTGTGCAAATGTTCTTTGAAGAATGACTTCTCCTCGTAATTTGGCAGACACTCCTTGGAGCAAGTTATCTGGATCACTCTCATCTTTTATCAAGAACTCCATCAGTTTTGTAAGTATCGCAGTTGATCTGTGGAGAAAATATGGTGACAGCTTAAAATTGGAAAAGAATAATGTTAAAATATTATATTTTAGGTACAAATGAATACAAGCTATTGTATTACCTTGAAATATTCAACAGTCTGTTTGAAAAGTTCATCAAGGTTGAGGAATTCAGGAGGGTTCTTCTGGCGTTCCAACTGCTTGGAGTTTACAAAACTATCCGTCAACCAAGCGCGCACCATTTTTGCTTTTTATAATAACTCAATTATTTATTTTATTTTATTTTATTTAAGTATATAAAACAGGCATGGTGCCCAAAAGATTATATACATGAATGTTTAAACATAGTGATAACGAAAATACATAGTATCGAAAATGATAATATTAACATAGTGATTGTATAATAACAAATAAATGAAATGATAATAATAACAAAAGATAGTAACAAAAGTAATTAAGCTGAGGTGAATGACAAGTAGGAATAGGTAAAAGGTAAGTACATGGTAGGTAAATGTTCATAAACAATTTATGATTGTTACCTGTACTGGTGAGACGCTGATTTGGTAGTTAATTACCTCATTTGACCAAGTTTTAGAGCAAGACATTATGATAATGGTCCAAAAAACCAACGATTCGCGATATAAAGACAACAAACTGCGCACAGAAACTGCAAATTATGATGTTGTTTATCGCTATGCTATAACAATATTTTGATTTGAGTGTTCGACACGCATAAATAAACCAATCCCTAGATCGATATCTTCGGGCCTTTTGCTTCTAGGCAGTTTGGTCATCACTGTCACCAACTTAACCAAAAATAAAATGGTCCTCCAAAGACAATAACATAGAGGAAGTTCAAGGCCATTTGTCACCATGATTGCACTCGACCTCCTTCATGAATTCATTAGCCAAATAAATTATTTAAAAATAAAAATGCTTGAAAGCAGAAAAATGTTTTAGTTTCCCCAAGAAAACAACATTCCATCTGACAAAGCCTGAGGGAATGAGCTTTACATAATATTTACAGCTCATTCTCTCAGCAGGGAGCTTTGTCAGATACAAATCTGTTATCCTGAGGAAATAAAAAAATCAAGCGTTAGTAAAAAACCTAAAATACTTGAAATAGGAACTCCTTAAAAGGAAAACATTTTCAAATAATGATTATGGTTTTCTACAACGAATTTCCATTTTTCTGCTTGAAAAATGAGAACTCAGGAGTACATGTTTAAATACTTTTTATTTTCAGAAAGACAATCAATAATAGCACATAAAAACACTGGTTCGGTGAATTCGATGAATTGATAAATGGTTTGAAAAAGACTATCGACACTGGAAAGGAAACACGGCTAAAGCGTCATACAGCTGTGACATTAAAGATTAACATACACAATAAGCTGTATTGTTTGTTTACGTATGTTCATCTTTAATGTCACATCTATATGGCGCTTTAGCCATTTTTCCTTTCTAGCAGTCACCGTACATATCTTAGTTCTTGTAGAATGAAATAAAAAAATCTGCATATTCTAAATTTCCTTTCAACCGAAATTATACAGAGTATACCTTCATCGAGGACCCATTTCAGCCATCTCACAGTAAAAACCGCATCACGTGTTCTGAAAAAAATATATCACATTAAAAAAATATATCACATTAAAGTTTGTGAACATAACATATAATATTTTTCCCTTGTGATGACATATTTTGTTTATCACAAGGGAAAAATATTCTCCCTTCTGTTCATATGAAGAACGAAAAAACCACGTAAGATCGTTGGAGATCCGCAAAATATGCAAGGCTGATGTAAGCGTAATGAGTAAGATTGAGAAAGAAACCCTCAGATGGTTTGTGCATGAAAAGCGAATGGACAATGAATGGAACAAGTATATATATAAAGCAGATGTGAGTGGTAGTGAAGTCGGGGACACCAGAGGAAGACTTGGCACGATCAAGTGAATAATTGCTTGCTTGCATGGGGTACGTCAAGAGTCAGAATAATAGAATAGTATGTATAAATGGGAATGAGGCAAGGAATGTATGCCAAGACTGAGCTGTTTGGCGGTCCGTCCTCTCCGAATCCCCTGCGGGAAAACAGTATGACAATTAGTTACTTAAAGCATTATTAATTTTACTTGCCAAATATTATGGTCTGCCAAACAATGTTATAAGGTGTTCCTAATGTAAAGCTTCAAAATCATTCAAAGTCTGGAACATTTTCTGAAACAATATTTGTGAAACATTAACCACTCGGACCCATAAGCTAGTTTTAACGATAATATAACATTAACAGACATATGTATGACGTACGAGGCGTACATGACTTATTAAAGTAAAATCGAAAGCATATTTATAATACAAACACATGTCATTTAACCTCAAATAGGTTTAAAGATAAATCAAGCTGAATGTTAATGTCGTATGTAATTACCTGATTTCTGGATCAATTGCGGACACACTTTAACCATTTTCCACCTCTGTAATTCGTGTAAACGATTTTTGAATGAAATATGCCCATCGGCGATGTCAACAATATGAATTCATCTTCGTTTGATAATCGTATGATGCAATTTGACCATAAATAAACCAGTCATTAGATTGATAACTTCATGCTTTATGCCCAGACAAAGTTTCGACGCTATTTAACCATAAACACGCAAATATTTGACGACTTTTTTTTTCTGCTGGCATTAGTTTGTTCATGGCTCGCGCTATGACGTCATGCATACCATCGACAAGAATAGAGGAAACAAAAAAAGCTCTAAATTAAATTAAATTAAACAAATTTTTTTTTCGTAACACCCATTTGCACTTCACTATAGTTTTACCATCCTTTGGCATATCAACGAACTCCCATGCATTATTTTCTTTAAAACACTGAAGTTCTTCTTTTACTGCACTTAAGAGGAAATACTAGCGGCGTTTTTCCATACAAACGTATTCCCCATTTATCTCTCTGGATTTTGACCCTAGAGCAAAAATTTTTTTTACATAATATAGATATCGACCACTAGCGTATCGGTACGTTTTGTTTTTTTTTGATAATTTACTTCTTATAGAAGTAAGGACCTTCCAAAAATGAATAAAATTGCCTAATTTAAACGCCGTCAAAAAACGTTCAGTATACAAACTAAACAATGTAATTTGAAAAAAAGCAAAACGTACCGACATAGAATATTTTCTTTTAATACAGTTAGTGAAAAAAAAAATTTAAATCCGTCCAGTTTTGGAGGAGAAAAATGAGGAATACAAAACATCGATTTCGAAGATTTTATTTAGGTATTTTCGGCCCGATGTGCAGGTGTCCCTTTCGCTCATTTCTCCTGAGGGGGCCGGGGAACGGGGGTTTTGACAAATACATACATATAAAGCGAAGTAGTGATGTAACGAATTTTATCGGTAGACTAGTGTTGTCCTTGCCCGAGTAATCGATATTTTTTATTCGTTTTTTTTCTGTTTAGTGACTCATCGCGGTATACCAATACTGACCGAGCTTTCATACTAAAATTGTGCAAAATTAAAATTGTTTATGTCAAGTACTATAATAAATTTTCAATTTGGGAGGCGTTTTAGGTACCATCGCCCCGGAAACCATTTATTGGATAACCAACACCCCCACCACTTGGTCACCCCAAGTGGTCCGCTTTGTTTGGTGACTGAGCATGGGTTCCCGGGTTCACGGGTGAGGTCTGCATGGGTTTTGGTGGCGGATGATTTTGTTAACTTACTGCGTGGCGGGCCGGATTGGGAGAAACTGGAAGAGGGAGATCTTTTGATCTCTACAGCCGGACTCTCTCCACCATCATTTCATACTTTTACCTACCCAGAAATTCCTCTCCTTCCTTTCATTAAAAATAACCTCCACACAGCTTCTCTAATGACTTTGCTATACTATAAGGGTATTTAACTTAAAAATAATTTTTATATTTCATTTTATATAATTGCATTTTTTGATATTTTTAAGTAATTAATCACCTCTCCCTTTAATATTTTGTCTATAATTCTCATATGCCTATACTTGTTTGTCTTTTAATATTAATCTTATCCTGACGAAGAACACTCTGTTTTCGAAACATGTTGATAATATTGATTACATAAAGCTGTTTTTACAAAGTAATTTGTTCTCATTTAATTAAAAATGACGCCACAAAGATTGGACCCATTTGCGGCATTTCAAGCTGGGTCGCCATAACCAATTCGTTTGTGCAATTTCAATCAATGCATTTCTGTGTTTCTCGAGAACCCTTCTATGGGCTTACACATCATTAGGTAGTACTTTTACGCCAGTTTTTTAAACATTTGTGGTCAGAAACATCCAAGAGGTGTAGTTTTGTAGCTCTAGCACATATGAAGCTGTATGACTTTTGCACTCCCAGAAATAAAACCTTTTTAGTATAATTATCATTATGCATATATCCAATTGTATATCCGCATGTACATTATTTGGCTTAATATAGTAAATATGTTATTTTCCACATCAAGTATACAATAAAATAGATGCAAGAATTTTTTTTTTTGATAAATTAATAACGTAAAAAAATATATATATATTTAAAATATAAAATATATATATATTTATTCTCAAAACTCTTGAGAACATATAGTCGTTACATTCACAAAATATCGCATGTAAGGTTTTCGACCAATTTTTTTTTTGTTTACACCATTTGATTCACAACGGTTTCCTAAATAATCTGACATAAATATATCCCATTTTTCAAACTCATCTTTTTAATCATTTTAGAGGCAACTCTGACCATTACTTGTAATTAATGGTAATTATTTACAAAATATGTACTATATATACTACAGAAATATAAAAAAATATAAAATTAGAAAATTAAATCCCTATATACTACAGAAATATAAAAAAAATATAAAATTATAAAATAAAATGAGAAAAAAAAGTTTTTTGTGTGCAAGAATTCGTATTATTTTTTTAACTCAAATTTGTCGCACATAAATTAAAATTACCCAAAGAAATGTTTTTTTAATAATATACAATAATCTCAACAATCTAAAAAGAGTATACTATGCACTAATCCAGTCATTAATTCAATATGGAATTATTGGATGGGGGGGGGGGGGGGTCATACAACAATATTCTAACCCCGATCAAAGTAATCCAGAAACTAATCAATAAAGTAATCCTAAAGAAACCCTCCACCTATCTAACAGAAACGCTTTTCGCAGATTTCACGGTGCCTCGAGTAGAGAATATCTTCAAGAAAAATGCAATTATCCAAATTTACAAAGATAATATAAATATCATCAAAAAATTTGAAACTCACCAATCAAAAAGATATGAAGATAACATCAAAAAATACCAAAATTGAATACCAAACTAATGCAAAACAATTATATCTATTTAGAAGTTTTTCAACAACCTTCCCATTGAAATAAAAAAAAACCAAAGACATCAATAAACTGAAACTCAAACTGAAGCTACACTTCATCAGGAATAATTAACTAAATAATTACCTGTTTTTCTCATTCTTTCTATTTATTATTAATCTTTATTCATCTCTATTTTATTTAGTTTTTTTGAATTTCTCCCAAGTGCACAATATTTTAGTATGTAACCGTATCCTATGTATGTACACCATATGTAATTTATATAACTCCACTGTACAATTATATATCTACCTATATTAAATATTTAAAAATATATATATATAGAAAATATATAAAATATATATAAAAAAAAAATATATATATATTTTTTTTTTTCAATATTAACTCAGTAGGTAAAGCAAAAATATTTTTAAAAAATTACCAAAAAATTATGTTGCATCCAAAATCATACGAAATTAATTCTTTTAAGACCAATATTTCGTAATTTGAAACAAAAATAAATAAAATAAAAAATATTTATCCGCACAAAATATTTTCTCTACCTTTTGATAAAAAAAATACATTTTCAGTTTATTTGGGTGTTTTGGTCACAAATCCAAATTTAACCCCCCCCCCCCCCCCGGCTATTTGTTAGCTTTGGGAACTTTTATAAAACCAAAGTTTATGAAACTTATGGAATTTTGTATCTATAAATTATTTTTACATGAAACGATAAAAAAGTGAGGTGACGGAAATGTTAACAATACATTTTTGTAATAAATATGTACGTGTTTTTATTTTTTTCGTTATCAGTAATTTTAGTTAGAAAAAACGTAAGATGAGTCATTTCAAAAAAAATTGTGCGTTCAAAATTTTTATATTTGAAAAGAAAAGGTTTATTTCGGATTTCAAAATTTAAAAGCGTATTTCATCGCCTTTCAAAAACAGCTTTTAGTTTTCGGATACTATCAGAAATATTCCATTTATTTGGATTTTATTGCAAAGCGGAAATATTTCGACCTTATGAAAAAATATGCCCGAGGCCTGAGGGATATGGGTCATATGTCATATGAGAAAGGCCAAGTTGCCTTTCCTACGTTTGCTACACAAAATATCATATGTGCATAAAAAGTGCGCACAAAAATCCTGAATGCAAAATTTAAGAAAAAAATGTCGGTTTTAATAAAAAAAAATGTATATTAAGCCCACTTGTTTTCACCCAAACATGGTATCAAAAATAACTCTACAATTAATAAAAATATGGGTCCCTAATTTTTTTTTATTAAATATCCTAATATTCTAAAATATCCTTAGGATATTTTGTGCGCGCAACAACGATAAGTAGCTATAATAGCATATTCATAGGACGCTTACAATGGAACGCTCCTGTGAGCGGTGTGAGAAATTGATTGTTTGGTCTTGTCTACACATTTGCAGATTGGTACATGCGTGGTCGGCAGAAATAATAATTCGACTGCGGCTACGGGTGAAGCGCGTGGCTCACTCACACACGGCCTGCATTCACTCACACATCTAGAGCGCGATTCTGACTACTGTCAGAGAGTGAAATAAAAGAGATTCTTTAAAATACCTATTCATAAATGTTCGCAGCGACCGGCAGCGCTCTTAACCACTGCTTTTTTTTCATTTCCCTGTAATGCTTCTTCTAAAGACAGTCCATTAGCATCATCAAACACACCCTCAGGAATGCACATATTCGTTATTCTATACCGCTCTGGCTTCCTAATGATTCTGCTGGATCTAACACGCTGCTCAGGTGAATCATCAACATCTTCAAAATCACTAGTGTAAGTAGGTATCAGAAGAGTAAGTATCAGGAGTGTAAGTATCATCTGATTCATCTTCGACTAATGCATCCTCATCTAAGGTTATATCTTCTGAACGTGACGTATCTTTGCAACTAGTGTCCCCCACTGGACATGAGTTTTCTCCACTCTCAGTGATAGGTATATTAACCTCTGGGTTGATTTCATCTTCCATGATAATGACATCTCTACTAGTTGTGATATATTTAGTTCTAGGGTTGTATATTCGGTAACCTTTGATGTCATCTGGATAGCCCACAAGTATGTGCAGTTCCGACTTTTTGTCCCATTTCTGACGCTTCTCTTTAGCAACATGCGCCATAACCTTGCTACCAAATATTCTTAAATGACTTATGTCTGGTTTATATCCAGTCCAGATCTCATATGGAGTTTTTTCATTTAAACTAGGAAGTACAGTACGATTTTGTAAATAAACTGCTGTATTTGTCGCCTCAGTCCAGAATTCTTTACCCAAATGCGTATCAAACAATAAGCATCTAGCCTTCTCGACAATCGTTCGATTATTACGTTCTGACAAGCCATTCTGCTCTGGGGTATATGGGTTACTTTTTTGGTGCGTGATACCTTCCTTCTTGAGATATGAATCAAACTCTTTGTTGCAGTATTCACCACCATTATCGCTTCTCAATATCTTTATTTTCTTATTTGTTTGTTTTTCAACTTTTGCTTTAAATTCTGCAAAACATCTAAGTGCTTCATTTTTGTGTTTGATAAAATATACAAATATCATACGACTATAGTCATCAACGAAGAGTATGAAGAATCTTGAACCTGCAAGCGATCCTTTCTCCGTAGGTCCGCAAACGTCAGTATGAACTAAATGAAGTAATTCTTTGCTCTTGTACCAGTTTTTGAGAATGGAAGACGACACTGCTTTCCCTCGCAACAAACTGTACGCGATGTCTTGTCAAGATCAACTTTTTCTCGAAGATTCATTCCTTCTACAGCACTGGTCATTTTATTCAGATAATTACTATTGACATGACCCAATCTGCGGTGCCAAGTATTGCCTGTAACCGCTAAATTAGACATTATTCTTTCAGGAACTTTTAACTTGTATTCCATCCTTAGTTTATAAACACCATCTGTCAAATCTGCTATAGCAACTAACTCGTTCTGTTTATTATAAACATAGCAGTATTTTATTTTGAAGTCCACTTTATTTCCATTTTTGATTAACTGACTGACAGATATCAAGTTTGTCGTAAGTTTTGGCACAAATAAAATAGCTTTGAATATAACTTCATATTTACTTTTCGGGGTTAAAGTAATAATTTTAGCTTCTCCCGAGCATAAAACAGGCATAGCACTTCTATTAGCTGCAATTATTTCCTTCACACTCGTCCGATTCGACGTATTACACATAATGTTTACATCTGGTGACATGTGAAAACAAGAGCCGAGTCTATAAACCAATCCATTTTGTTGTAATTTCCGTTCAAAAACACAACAGAAAATGCATTTGACTTCTTCATTCGCTCTGATTGCCCAACAGGACATTGATTTTTAAAATGCCCTTCTTTTTTACATCTATAACATCTGATAGATTTCATTACGGTTTTGACCTTCGATGTATTTCCGTCAACATTGCGGCGCGGGCGCACTCTGGCGAAAAATGCCCCAACTGACTCCGTGTCATTTCCTGCCATATCAAGCAATTTTGTTTTTATTGCATCTGCAGTAATTATTATTCCACTATGCTCGATTGCTAATATCAAGGGGTAGAATTTTTCTGGTAGACCAGCAAGCATTAAACAGCCTATCCATTCATTGTTCACATTAAACCCGGTTCCGGATTATTTCTGGCCAGTTTCAATAATTTGCGTGACGTAACTCTGCATCGAGTCACAAGTTTCAAGACGAATCGATATCAAACTCCTTAATAAGGAAATGCGTCTTGAAAAACCATTATCATCGAATATTTGCTTTAGCCTTTTCCACAAGTCTGCAGTAGATGTAGCTTGCTTGATGTGTACATACAGTGACGGATCTATAGTGAGGATTATCTTCGCTTTTGTTTTTGCATTATCTCCAACTGCAACAGTTTCTTCGGCCTTGATACACTTCTCCATACCTTCCAATATAAGTAGGTTTTCAACGGCATACGCCCATACATCGTAGTTTTGTCGTCCAACCAACTTGGGTATACTTGTGAGATATGATGTCGCCGCCATTTTCGTTAAAAATGTTCCGACACTAATTACTAACTCCTCGCTCTATTCTCAATACGAACAAATATATCCGCGACAATAAGAAATGAGTTTTTAACCCAAATACCATTTAAATTATCGTGACTGATTATTTAAAAAACGCTTGGGAATCTTCTGGGCCCATAACCTATTAAATTAAACACGTTGTTTTATTCAGGAGACAGCGAGAACTGATATTTATTAAGCTTAGAACCATAGACATAGATGGCATTAGTGGTAGGTACTTTGATAACTAAATAACAGACCATAGACAATATAATTCTCTTTCGGTACCTACCCAATTTTTTAGCATAAAATATTATTTTAAAAATAAAATGAAATGTCAAAATAAATGAAAACACAATAACATTTTTTAATATTTTATTATAAACAGGTAAAAACAGAAAATACAAGAATAACCAACTAACCATCACGCCGTTTCCCCACAGGGGTAGACAGATAGAACGTACCGCCAAACAACTCGGTCTTGGCACACACTCTGCCTCATTCATACATACTATTCTGACTCTTGACGTGGCCCGAGGCAATATCTGATTCACTTGATCGTGTCAGGTCTTCCTCTGGCGTCCCCGACTTCATCTACCACTCACATCTTCGTCATATTACTTACATTCCATTCTTCGTCATATTACTCTACATGCCCAAACCATCTGAGGGTCCCTTTCTTAATCTTGGAAGCAACATCGTAGAAATATATTATAAGTTTGTGGAGAGCGCCTTTGAGGTGATTTTTTTACAGAAATGGCGCTATACAAATCATTCAATCATTATTTATGATCGTGTTATAAATGTGGAGATACGCAAAGAATGCAAGGCTAAACAGACTACGATTAGCCTTGCATTCTTTGCGGATCTCCGCATTTCTCACACAATCATAAATAATAATATTTGAATGATTTGTTTAGCGCCATTTCTGAAAAAGAAATCACTTCAAAGGCGTTCTGCACAAACTTATAATATATTTCTACAATGTTACTTCCAACTAGAAAGTAGACAAACCATTTTAAATTTCATCTACCGGTTATCACTGATATGAAACTATACTCGTACATTCGATTTGACCAATAAACGCTTTGCTGCGTAAAAATATACATACATTGTTTTATTTATACTCTATACAGGCAGAAAATATACGGGACCATACATGGTTTTACCACATACGCCTCATTTCTACAGCATTCAGTCTACTTTCATCTTTCCTCTGCCAGTTCCTCACTGCCATACATACATCAGGTACAGTACTCCACTGTGGACTGCTAGCTTCGCTTCTTTAGACAGTTTTTTTTTGTAGCGCCAACGGCATTCAATTCTCAATTAATTAAGTTACCTGCATTTTCCCTTCATTCAATATCTGTATCAGCCTTCCCATCCCTTGTAAACATACTTCCCACGATATACAAACTCATTCACCTGCTCAATTACATTCACAACTGTAGCACACTGTATTCGGACTCTCTCTACTGACAAAAATATAAAGTACAGAATAGAAAAGGCGTACTGAGAATGTGTTGTTCTTGTCGCGTTCTGGTTCAGTTCATGGAGACTCTTCCTTTTGTGTTCTCTCAAGGACAGTGGTGCCAGGAAGTGGTGGAACACGTTAGCCCCCTATCTCCCGACATGTCACATGACACCACAACGTTACTGAAGGAAATGAGTGTACTCCAGCACTAGTAGTCTCCGCCAGCCTGCCAGCTGTAGGGGTAGAAAGTAAGCAGCCTGACACTCTATCTGTCACTTTGGTGTTTCGAGCTGAAAGTATTAGAAAATAACTCGTGAGATACATCAAGACAGACGGATCAAAACAAAACATTATAAATACGTGAAACAAGATTAAATTAATGTACCTTTGACACTTAAAGTGATTGTAATTATTGCTAAAATAGCCGTATGAAATGAGCTTAAAATTTCATGTAAATAATCAATATAAATATTTGTACCTGAAGGTTATGAATTCACGACGATCATGCATTCAATCGCGATGTGCCATTTGACGATAGCATTATCCAAAAACATATGCACGAGTTCTCAAAATCGGGTAAACAATGTATTCAAGTCTGCAATTCCACACCGCGCTGATATTTACTTGTATGAAGCAATTATAGATTGTGCCATTGTGCGCGGGTAAATAAAACATGACATTAAAGAGCGACCATTTTGCTGGATTATAAGATAATCATAATGTATAATAATATATGTATATATTATATACAGGGCTATTTTGTGTGTTTTTGGCGCTTGCGGCCAACGCTCACCGACGAGCCGATGGGTGTCGGTTTTTCGTGCAAAAATCAAAGGAATTTGTCGCAAGCCACAAACAGCGTTCAGACGTTGGCCGAGCGCTCAGTTCATAAATACGCGTCGGCCGGAGCGGACGCTGTTTGTCGCGCTTAATTGTTCCAACGATCGTTTCACGAACATGGCGTCATGGAGTATTGATGAAATGTTTAGGCTAATTGATTATTATCACTAGTAATGATAATCACACTAAATTATTATATAATATAATCACATAATTTCAAAATTCAAAGTATGAAAGGGGATGAGGTTTATAAATATTTAGGATACCCGCAATCGAATAGATTAGATCACACTAGTATTAAAAATGATATTAGGATTAAATTTCAAACTAGGATCAGAAAAATTTTAAAATGCAATCTATCTGCTAAAAATTTAGTAAAAGCAATAAATACTTGGGCAATACCTCTACTAACGTACTCATTTGGCATAATTAAATGGTCGAATACAGATTTAGATAGTTTAGAACGATTAATTAGAACTACGTTAACAAAATTTAATTGCCATCATCCAAATTCAGCTATAGAACGAATTAATTTACCTAGAAATTTAGGAGGTAGAGGTGTAGTCAAAATAACATCTTTTTTTTTATTTTTTTATTATTTGTTTATCTTAGAATTGCTACATATTATAATTTTACTGGTCTTCCATTAAAAGCCTTAGCTTGTGGATGGAAGAAGAGTTGACATTTCATATATTATGTACAAATACAGTCACGTGTACAGTTAATACAATGCAGTTAATACAGTTAATACATTTCATATAAGTACAATCACTATTTACTATAGTCATGTATTTCAATATATATATATATGTAGATGCAGTTAATACAGACACATGGCAATCAGACCCGTTAACTAAAATATGCAAACATATAATATGTATTCAGTAAGAAGAAAAACAAGTATGATTTTTAGTGTGACATTCTCTAAAATACTTTTTGATGGAGTTCAACAATTGAACTTTGTTCCTAATGCTTCTGATTTCTATTGGTAGGTTATTGAAAAATAATTTTCCTTGGTGAGTATAATGGTGTTGGGCAAAAGAAGTGTTTAATTTGGGGCACACAAATACATGTTTAAGTCTAGTACGATTTTCAGTAATGAATGCGTATTTATCTTTTTCTTTTATAATTTGTACAATTGAATTTTTTATAAATAAGTTTTTAAATGTTGGAACTTTGAATTCTTCGAATATGCGATCAGTTGGGAAGTCTAGAGGTTTTTTTAGTATAATTTTTATTATTAGTTTTTGAACAATTTCTATGGGGGTCAGACTAGTTTTGTAAGCTGCTCCCCAACTGATAATGGCATACTGAAGAATAGACTGTACTAATGCGTAGTATATTGAGTATAGATTTTTCGTTGATAAGAAGTTTCTTATCCGTAAGAATATATGAATTAACTTCCTAACTCTTTTTATTGTATGGCCGATGTGATCTTTCCATTTTAGGTTTTTATCTATGATTATTCCAAGATATGTAATTTTATCCGCTATTTTCAGAAGTGAACATTTTTGTTGGCAGTGATTAGTATAAAATATATAAATATATATATCTTTGAAACACAATCAGGTAGAAATGCTTAGAAATTTTTTCCATAGGAAAGCTAATAGCTCAGAAATGCACAAAATAATTTGCAAGGCAGATAGAAATATTACACCTTTAAATTTATATGACAAGAATGCCAACATTCTTATAAATACTAACCAGGAATTATTAGATTCCTGGTCAAATAAAATTATTCACGCAAAACACTTCAATTATCTCAACCAAACGTATGTTGACAAACTTTCGTCAAACAAATGGTTGAGTATTGGAGAGTTGAGCGCAGAAATAGAAGGATTTATGCTTGCCATTCAAGATAGAGTCATTAATACTAAAAATTATAGAAAGCATATAATCAAAGATATAAATCAAATTGATGATTTATGTAGGAAATGTTTGGCCTTTCCCGAAACTATAGAACATATTATATCGGGATGTTCTATATTAGCGCCTTCCGAGTATACATTTAGGCACAATCAGGTTTTAAAAATAATTCACCAAAGTTTGGTAATTAAACATAACTTGATTGATTGCCGTAATGTAGTACCATATTATGAATATGAACCAAATTCATTTATAGAAAATGAATTTTATAAAATATATTATGATAAAACTATACTAACAGACAGAACAATTAGTCATAATAGACCTGATATAGTTTTACATGACAAAATTAAAAAAATAACTTATATCATTGATGTAGCTATTCCAAATTCCTGTAATATTCAAAAAACTGTTTCTGAAAAAATTAGAAAATACACAGATTTAGGAAATGAGATTAAAAGAATTTGGCATTCTCGGACTATAAAAATATTACCATTTGTTATTTCGGCCACTGGCATAATACCTAGGAATCTGATTCAAAATTTAAGCATATTAGATTTGTCAAAGAATTTGTATATAAAAATGCAAAAAGCAGTAATTTTAAATACATGTAGGATTACAAAAGATTTTTTAAATATTTATATTGAGGGATCAGTAGGATTTATAGGTTCAATTAGAAATGCCACAGAGCCGAACCCTCTGATATGAAAATATCTGGAGTCGGTGAATTATATTCCCATTTGGTCTCTAGTAGGTTGACATGTTGTTCTTGTATTGTTTTGTATTTATAATACTTATATAGTGCAATTGCATAGCGTGGATTCACTAGATGATCATTTGGGGAAGTGTGTGAAAGGGTTTAGTTTTTCCTTCTTTTTTTTTTTTTTTTTTTTTTTTTTTTTTTTTTTTTTTTTATTTTTTTTTTTTTTTTTTTATTTATTTATTTTTTTTTTTTTTGCAGGGAAAATTTAACCCGGACATTTAAATCTAATAATGAGGAATGATTTGTATTTTTGTAGTTTGTAACGAATAAACTCAAAACTACTAGATCGATTTCAAAAATATCAATATTCAAAATAATAATTCATATCAATATTAATGGGTTATTTAAACCTTTGAAATATTATTGGACTGTTCTTTTTTACATGAGCTCCAGGAGGAGCCTCCACAGGAGGCCCTGAGGAAAATAATTTCCCCCAGGTCCTATGCCACCTTTGGGGATGCTGTGTGGAGGGTTTTTTAAGGAAAGGAAGGAGAGGAGAGTTCTGGGAAGGAAAATGGTTTAAGTCGGACACATAATGATAATTCATACCAATATTGATGGGTTATTTAAACCTCTTGAAATATTATTGGACTGTTCTATGTGGTAATCTGTAAGTTTACCTACCAAAAAAAAAAAATTCAGTGTAATGATGCTTGGAGTAGAATAGCAGATAATATGAATATTCCACTAACTGAATTTAAAAAAAGAGTCATTAATGGCTACATACAGAATACATCGTATCGCGCTGTAAAAGTATATTGCAGCTATCATATAAAAGTATCTGATCGACGCAGAATGAGACACGCCAACGTGTGAACGGTAACCACAAAAATCTGGCCAACGCGTTGGCCGAGCGCATTGGGCCAACGTCTACTGGGGCCAATACACATATAGGTACGTACCTACACTACCTACATTTATTATACGTTATAGCTGTCAAGCTTTCCATTGGTCCTCGCCCTACGACGTCACACCGTCATAGATATTTACCATTTTTTAACTCGGTTGAAGATTTGGATCGAAGTTATACCCCCCTGAATTTGACCATTTTGACGTTTAAAGTTAGACCAATCTATAATTAAGCATTATCTGTAAGAATTTGGTCCGCTCCTGTCAGTTCCAAGGTCAAAGCCGAGATTAACGCCCCTGTCGTCACGGATGACATTTTTAAAAGGTGTTGCCATTTTTTGACGGCACTACCAACCACCGGTGGTTGGTAGTGCCGAATTTCGTTTTTTTTCATCCCGAAGGCATAGACAAACTATGAATATCATAGAACTACCCAACCACCAATGGTTGGCACGTTGGTAGTGCTGATTTTCGTACTGTTTGGTATTTTTTATTTCGGTGGTATTTTTGAAATCTGACATCTGATTCGTATTGTACTAACTTGTAACGCTTAATCTAAAATTATTCAAGGCAATAAGAAATGTTAATGATTGCCGTATATTGTCCAATTACTTGTTCAAACTTTTTACATGGTGTCGAGATAATAGCTTACAATCCAACATAAACAAATGTCACATTATGAGATTTTGCTGAATAATGAATCCATTTTCATTATTCCATTAGTAATATTTCGTTATTAAAGGAATGAACGAGCACTGGACGTTTTAGAAAGGAAAATTTTGAGGCGTATCTTCGGACTGGGTTTAGAAAATGGATTTTGGCGCAGACGTTACAACAATA
Source organism: Limnephilus marmoratus (assembly GCA_917880885.1). NCBI lineage: Eukaryota > Metazoa > Arthropoda > Insecta > Trichoptera > Limnephilidae > Limnephilus > Limnephilus marmoratus. The sequence goes on from OU862906.1 coordinate 18,334,478, forward strand.
AGCTATATACTCTGTGGAGCTAAACGTCTCAAAATTTATAAAACTAGGAAGACTTTGGTGGCTGGGTCATGTGGAGAGAATGACCGAGCATCAAGCACCAAAGTCCCTGCTGAACTCCAGACCGATAAGGCGAAGGAGTCTGAGAAGACCAAGATTAAGATGGAGCGACAACGTCCTCAAAGATAAATCTACCTTAGAGATTCTAAACTGGAGAGAGCTGGCACAAAACCGAGATGAGTGGAGGAAGACTCTTGAGGATGCCAAGACCCACCAGGGGTTGTAGAGCCAAGAATGATGATGATGAATATTTCGTTAGTTTCTGTGTTGGAAATAAATGAGTTGGGCGTATGGTTTTATTTCAACAATAGTTCAGCTATACATTCAGTTGAACAATATTACAATACAAGCTGGCTTCTTTACGTTTTCGTCAACGAATACAGCTGATTTGTGTAGAGAAAATGTTTAACTCTGGATGTGCAAAAGAGCGCTGATAAAATTTGATTTAAAAGGCTGATAAATTTTTTTAAATTCTGTCTTTCTTTTTCGCTATTTTCATGAATATACTGTATTTGTAAAAGACCTAATTCCAAGAGATTTCTTATCAGTGGTGAAACAAAGTCAAATACTTTTCTGACATGAACGAGTTTTCCACCCAGTAGTATTGAACCTATAGAACTATAAATTTTTAAAATTTTGCTCTAAATTAGAATTTTTTTTAACCTTTTTTGAACAAACATATTGCACAGACATTTTTGTTGGGTAATTTAATTTGCTAATCTCCGAAAAGCAAGTAATTCCAATCGGATGTGCCAATTATTAGATAAGTTCAGTAGTTTTCTCGTGTTTTAAAATCTTGTCTCATAAATAACATATTATGTTATGTTACTTATGTATGATACAGTTTTTACCACATGAATGAACATTGTAGGCTTATAAGTTCCTATTAACTTGCTTTTGTCTATTATACTGGTATTAACTAGTTCAGATCTTATTATTTAAAATCAATACCCATCACAGTTTTATTATTTTTCTTATTTGTTAAGAGTTTTATTAGACGTACTTATCTGCTGTAACGCAATGTATCTTTTCATACTTGATGTACTGTTATTATACTTACATACTGTAAATGTATAAATGTGGAATTCCATGTAAAAGCGTTATAGTGTGTTTAACAAAAAACCAAAAAAATTACTCATTCAACTCTGTCACATGGTAGCTTATCTGATGGTTCTGCCACTTTTCTTGCTGGAACAAATTAATTGAGAATCTTTTGTAAAATTAATTGAGAGTCTGCATTTGTGTAAGATGTTTTGCTTACGAGGCTTCTTTCGGATTTAGTTTATTGTAATGGCTGATTAAGTTCTTTAAAGTACGATTGGAAAACACTTTAAACATTTTTGAAAACCTTTTATGCTAACGATTCTGATATTTTTTGTATGCCTCTACTGAAGTATAAAGCTGTACTAATTAAACAATTTAGCAGTACGTTTTTTTTAACAATAATAATAATAATAATTGGCTGATTTATAAAGCGCCGTTTTCATGAAAAATCATCTCAAGGTCACCATATACAAGTATTTTCTGTTTGCTTCTTCTTCACTGCTTTCAATAACTTTGTATTAATATGTATTATTTTTCTTTTGGTTTATTTATATTTAATAGGTATTATTTTTCTTATGTATTATTTTTCTTTTGGTAGAATGTATTATTTTTATTTTGGTAATATGTATTATTTTTCTTTTGGTTTATTTACAAGTAAACTTATAATTTTACATTTCTTTCTTTTTTCTATATTGAAAAAAAAAACATGTACGTAAAGGACACTTGTGCATAATTATAAATAATTAATAATAACTAAATTAGTAAATAATTAAATAATGCATACATTATAAATAATTAAATATTTTTGCCTGAACTTTAGTAAATAAGATAAAGTTTTTTGGCGATGATTTGTTGATTTGTGTCCCAAATTGGTAATTTCTAAATTAAATTTACGCCTATCAAAATGTTTGTCATTTGACTGTCCTAGAACGGGAGACCTTCCTAGTTGGACAGTCAAAGCTTCTTTGTATTGATGTATTCTCTACAACAAATAAACGTTTTATTATTATTATTAATAAATTAATAAGTTTTATGATATATTACATTGATGGGAATAACCTTCAAATGTTATAAAAAGAGAATTTTTCTTATAATTTTTTTTAATAAGTTTTAGAGATAAAGCATATTCTAAAGTCCCCTTGAGGTAGGGTTGCCATCCGTCCGGGTTTCCCCGGATTTGTCCTAGTTTAGAGGGCGTCCGGGGAGCGTCCGGGCGGGGTTTCATTTGATGTCCGGGTTTAAAAAAAAATTAAAGTCTGAAAATTTAAAGTCAAGTGTATACGTTTGCCCTGAGGTAAGAACGGTCGTTCTGAAGCCGGTCGGCTTTAAACAAATATAAAAGTGGTTCAAACAAAGTAACATTGTTTCATTTATCTTTAATTAAAATTTAATTTAATTTCCAAGAATACAGCCGCATTGATTTTTACAAATTCCTTTTAAAAAGGGAAGATATTCTAAAAGCTATTGGAAAGAGTGATAAATACAAAAAAAAAAATAAAATGAAGTACGAAAGGCGAGTGGCTGAGGAAAAAGTTTTAATAGCTAGATAATCAAATAATGTACTTATGAGTGCAATAATTTCTTTTCATTTTTATAGAGTTATGATTGTTTTTATTTAACTGAACTCAATTAATTTTCATGAACTGAACTCCAAATTTTTATTTTTTTTTCCCTATCCCCGTATGGGGGTGTGCTGGACCTCGTCCTTGTTTCATCTTTAGTTACATTATTAATTTTGCAGATCCTTTTCAAATCTACCTGCGCCTCTCCCAATGACATGTGAAGGCTTGAGGTTTGATCAGACGACCTTGACTGTCCTTTGTCCTGCCTCTGACTACCCAACGCTGAATTTTCTTTTAGTCTTCGGGTATTTTACCCCAAATATTCAGTTAACATTCTTTGAGGCTTCACTGAGTGGTTGGCTAAGGGACACGGAAGCTAAGTGTAGTTTATGGTCAGACCGAAAGCCATTCACATTTTTTGTTGGTACTTGCCAATTGATTTGAGATTTATTGTATTTCTTATGTTCTCTATTTTATACAGGTGCTTGCAGGTTTTTTACAGATGCAATTCCGCGTCATGGAGTCTCATGAATGAGTTTTTTTTGCCCTGTTTAATTTATCTTTGTCTTACTAACCTATTTTTTGCATTTTGTTTATCCTGTTAAGCACTTGCATACTGCTTACTAACAACGTATGCATGGACACTGGAGGTCTAGATTAGTTCAAAATAAATAAATCTAGCTTCGTTTAATCAAAAAAATTAGAATCTTGCGAGAGCCTTGAAGGAGTAACCATCAGTTACTTATACCAGGGCGGGTAAGAGGTGGATTACCTCCACTGTTTTTATTTAGGGTGATATAAATGAGTATAGTTTTTGGTTATTTTATTCTTAAAAAAATTAATAATATAACGCACAAGTCTAAACTTTAAAAAGTTTCAGTTTTGTTGCTTAAGAGCGTTTAACCAGCCAGCGGACGAAAATCCACATTTCGTCGAAAGTTGTTCTTACGATCATGCAGGGCGGTTACAATGAGAAAGATTAATTATTCTCCGTACCAGCTTTTTTAAATTATAACTCAATATCGAATTTATTTCAATTCAAATTAGCTTTAATTTATACCTTCATCCAAAAATGCTGAAAGGCGTGATGATAAAACTATTAAAATAATGTACTTTTTGTAGTTATTTTGTGATTATAAGTATTTATCATTTTTCAATTATGTCTAAATTTAATAAGAATGTTAAAAAAATCTGAAATATATTGTGCAAATAAATATAAGTGCGAAAAAAATACACAAACGGACCAATTTTCGCCAAGAAACACATGTACGTACATATTTTTTAATGATTTTATTGAAACAAAATTAAAATTCTAAAACATACGTTTGCTAGATAATGTATTGATTTATTTTACTGCATGATTTTATTATTTGAAATGGGTGTGGTATAATACAAAAACTTTTTTGAAAATTAAACAAATCTGCCAACGACCTATGGAATAACCTTATTATACTAAAAATTAAAAAATATTCTCAAAATTTATTACATACGAATGCTATATAAAAGAACAATCTTTCGAAATCCATTTATAATTTTTTGTGGAAAAGAGTCAATACGTCTAAAAACTTTTTTGAAAATGACATATTTCCGGTTTTCTCTGGTAATGCCCTCTTAAGATTTAAGAAGACTGAATTTATTTCATTTTATGCTAAGAGATATTTTGTTGTTTAAATGGCTGCTGATAAAAATTTAAAGATATAATTATTATTGAGTTAAAAGAGTTACCTCAAAAATTGTAAGACTGAATACTTAAATGGTCTCGGCACTTTTAAGTTTTTTGTTTAAAAATTTTATTGAATTTTGTTAGGCTTAATATTTTAATAAGGTTTTGTTTTCATAACAGAGTATATTAATATTTTTTTATTTATTTTAAGAATAAAAAAATTCTAACTGATTATTAAAACAATTTGTAACAAACTGTAATAAGATTCTGTTTTGTTAGGTATATTTAAAATTATGATAAAAGATGATTAAATTTATTTTGAAAATAAATAAAAAGGTGATTTATGACATTTTTAACTGTTTTTTTATTACACTAACTATCTTAAAAAAAACCTGTTGACATGTCCGGGTTCTGGCCCCAAAAATTCGGGGTTTTCACGCGTCTTGTCCTGGTTGCCAAATTTAAGAGATGGCAACCCTACCTTGAGGTGATAAATGGCCCTATGGAATTTGATTGTACTTTGCGTCCTTCAGTAAAGTTGTTGCATTGATACAGGGATATCGTCATGAATTGCAGTGTTGTGAATGTTGTTTGTATTGTAAATTTATTACATTGAATGTTATTTGTAATGTAAAAAAATAAAAGAAAAAGTTTGTAATCAACCAGGCTATAATAATTAGCAAATTTGTAAAGATGCATAAATGTACAAAAGTAATAACTTATTATGCTGCTATGTTTAGCCGCAGCTGGTCTAGGATTATGTTATATGGCATCTGATAATCTACATTCCATCTGATTCCTAAAAAAAAGATTACAAAATACAAATATTATAATGTTATGTGTATAAACCATAGTTGAAGAGGGCCTTAATAGGCTGAAACCGTTTACAGTCAGTAATAAATTAAGTGGAAAAAAGTTTTTAATTGTTTTAATATAATATTGTTGTGATAATAGTTTGCAATTTAAGAATTCAATTTAAAATACGAGAATATGTACATATGTTGTTGTGTGGCTGCCTGGCTGCAGCTGGTTTAGGATTGTGATGGTCCATTGCAACCTATTGCTGATGGCTTAATGGCCTATGTTCCACTGAATCCTGAAAAAAAGATTAAAAGTGTTGGCATGACTAAGAACGTTGCATCAAGTACACGCCAGAGTAACTAACCATCACCGAGAGGCAGAGAGGATGGACCGCCAAACAACTCGGTCGTGAAACCAACTCCTTGCTTCACGGTAGTGCCATGTCTTCCTCGGGCATCCCCGACCTCTTCTACCATTCACATTTGCGCCTTATATTATTCTTAAACTCCTTACCTCGTTCATTCGCTCTACACGCTATAATAATTATATATACTATACTATACTATACTTATAATCTTACTCATAATATTACAATAAAAAAACATAAATTTGTTTAAGACCACTTTTATTTTTATCATAATATTACACTTACAGCAGCCTTGCATTCTTTGCGGATCTCCACGTTTCTTACACAATCATACATGGTTTTTACACACATTCGCAGGAATCTCATTTTTACAGCGTTCAGCCTACTTGCATCCTTCCTCTGCCAGTTCCATGCCTCTGCCAGGTACAAGTAATCTCCTCAGGGCAGGTACCAGTACTCCATTGTGGACTGAAAGCTTCGCTTCTTTGGAGTTGTTTGTTAGCGCCAACGGTGTTCAGTCCTCCATTAATGGAGTTACCTGCATTTACCCATCTCCCGTAAACAAACTTCCCAGATGCACAAACTCATCCACCTACTATATTAAACACTGTTTTTTTACTCTCTCTTTCAATCACTTTAGACTTACATTCATCATTATTATTATAATAAATACATATATAATAAAAAATTTATGAAAAAAAAAACAAAAATAATAATAATTTAAATTACCAGTATTTTCCCAGATAATCTCACTATCAGCGTAAATCAGGCACTGCGAATTTGCCTGAATTTCCATGTTGGAGGTAGTCGCCCTAAATTATATAGGTTTGAAGTAGAAGTTGGTAGCAGGTGTGACCACAGCCTCCTAAAATATATACAATAAAGATTTATTAAACAGTTTTTAAATTATGTAATTACATAGAATGTATTTCCAACATAATTGTTTATGTTGGAAAATATAATATTATATATTATATTTTCCAACATAAACAATTATGTTGGAAATACATTCTATGTAATTACATTTCCAACATAATTGTTTATGTTGGAAAATATAATATTATATAAATATTATATTTATGTTGTTTATTTTTATTAATTGCCTAGTATGGTGATCTAATATATCTTCTTTATGTAAAAAAAATGTGTTAATTATGTATCATGTGTTTTATAAATAAATAAATAAATACACAGTCAAAAGGGAGAATAGATGTTTAGTACTGGTTTGTCTTCTAAATTTCTATTATAATTAATAAATATTTCACTCGAAATTAAAATATTTAATTTCGACTCACGTTTGACGTGGAAGCTCTTGAATATTTTCTTTCAATGTTCTGTTGTGCATACAGACCGCAAATATTACATTTTTTCTTCACTTGAGCTGCGCATTGTATTTCCGATGTTATTTGAGCACTGTACGAATTTTTCATTGTCTGAGAACTGACGCGTCTCAAGACTATTGCCTCATTTCAGCATGCATTCATCCATTCATCATTATGAGGGTTCAAATGCAAACGAACAACAACTGACAACATAAATAAACCAATTCCTCCCAATGGTTCGCGATATAAAATCCTCGTGACAGGTGACAGGTGACAGCTGATGAGCTGATCATGTGTGTTGTTTGCAGTGATGCCAACTGAAATATTGATGAAAATAGAGATCGTGTATTGCGAAAAATTTGGTCCCTGGTCTCGATACGGGAATCGGGCTGAAAAAAGATGTCGTGTCATACCCCCATTAATATGTTTTTGTAAGCGGAAAAGGAGCGTCACTGGACTGTATGTGACTGGACAGAATTTAAAGTTGGGTGCGATTTTTTAACTTATTGTGCTGGGCAACATTTCACCTGCCCCGTAGCAGCATACCGCGTAGCTGAATTCTTTTCAGGATTGGTCCACTCATCCCATACATACTTGCCCTTGAAGACAATCAGGGGTGGACATTTATCTCCGCCTGCACTACACCCCAATAAAACTGTAGTATTGTCTCTTTTTGGTGAACTAATTGTTCTGGTGGAAGGATATCCAACAAGACCAACTACTTTTGTTTTGCTAGGATCTTTAGAGAAACTAGTTTCATCCAAGTTCCAAATTTGATGAGGACGGTTTTGAAGGTCTAGTTTTTCGATTGTGTCTATCAAAATATCAAAATATTCATTAATTATGACTGGATCTAACATCCTTTTCCTGGCATATTCAACAGGCTGGGGTTTTTTAATTGACAAATTATTGCGTTTTGAAAACCCCGCAAACCAATCGTGACCTGGAATGCCATTTTTGAAAGGGGTTTTCAAATTGTTGCACGCAATATATTTAGAAACTAACTCAATCACTTCTTTTTTTGAAAGACCGAATCCGTATTTCTTCATAATGTGTAGATTTTCAGCTAATTGTTTTTCAACTAACTCCAAGCGGTACTTCGCCCCTTGGTGGTAGATTTCTTACCCCGCCTCCCAGAAACATAACCCATAATAGTTAATCTGGGTATTACGAAAAATTTCTCAGCCTGATAACCACTCATGCGACCACTTTTTACTTCTTCCACTGCTTCCAACAGTTTTTCTTTCGTGTAAGAAGTAGCCTTAGAAGTCTTTCTTATATAATTCCTGGGCATTTTACTTTCTGAAAAAAAAACCCTCAAGATTATTATTTATCAAGATGGTATTTACCAACTCACGGACGTACCCAGGTTTTAGTATCGGGGGGGGGTTCAAAAATCAAAACTCGTCGGGGCGGGGGGGGGGGGGGGGGACTTTATATTTCTTGAGCATTAACTAATAACAATTTGTGGACATTTTATGTTGAAAACTTGTACATTGTACATTGGTTAATTAAAGTAACAAATGTATATAGAAAATAAATCTTATTTTAAGCAGAAACGGAATTCCAAATAAAAATCAACCGCAATCACCGAAAAAACGGAACTTGCAAGTTAAATTAATTCTTTCTTTCAGAGGTCCCCATTTATCTTTTTAGATAAATAATATCATTTTGAGTTGTCAGTGTTAAAAATAACATTGCTTGAAAAAATTGCTTGTAAGTACATCAACAATATTTAAGATTCATGGGAATTCCAAAAAACATATGGGTATATAATACCAGTAATATTGTCAGATGCATTAAAAAATTTACCAGATCGAAATTTCCGTAGATTTAGTGCTGATTTCCCTTTTCCCTAAAAAATATTTTTCTCCCCTAGATCTAGTCAAATTTCCCTAGACGGCACGAAAATATAGTTACAAAGGTTACCGAATGCGATCAGATAATCGATGACGGCCAGCGGCGAGTGGTAGAGAGGGCGAATCCAAAATACATTATTAGTGTAATAATCAATATCTAATATATAAAATTCTCGTGTCACGGTGTTTGTTACCATACTCCTCCGAAACGGCTGGACCAATTTTGATGACATTTTGCGTGCTTATCTGGTAGGTCTGAGAATCGACCAACATTTATTTTTCATACCCCTAAAAGTAAAGGGTGTTCCACTCCGAAGAAAATTATTTTCCCCGTACATTTTGTATGGAACGAATTCTCCTATTTTGAAAGAACTGCAGCAATATTGTAAGGGGTATAATATTGAACTGTGAACCGGGGGAGGGGGGAAAGGAACTCAGGAAGGGGGGTTAGCGGGACGTGGGAAGGGGAGAAGTGGAATGGGGAGAGGGAGAGGGAACGCGAGAGGGGAAAGGATACGCAGGGAGAAACAATTTAGATCAAGGTATGGTATTCGCAGGGAGAAACAATTTAGATCAATTCAGCTAATAAGTTGACAACAGTTTTTGATTCTGAGGCGGTACGAAGTTCGCCGGATCAGCTAGTATATTATAAAAGAAAGTCCAAAAAAGCGTGCGGAACGCAAAAACTCAGAAACGAGTGCCGGTACGATCAAGAGAGTTATATGGTATGGTAGATCTCTATCCCCCCTAGGGAATAAGGGTATTCGTTTTTACCTAAAGGGCTTGCTTTTGAAGATATAAGGGCTGAAAGCTCTAAGAAGACTCTAGAAATTTCAAGAAGAGTCTGGAAGATTCTGGAAACTTCTATAAATTCGATAAAACTTTGGAATGTTCTGGAAGAAATGGAGGAGTATGTCAGCGAGTCTAGAAGGTTTCTTCGATAAAGGAATGTTCGATAAAGCTGTAGAAAGTTCTAAAAGGAGTGGAGGAGTGTGTCGGTGTGTGTAGAAGGTTCCGGAAAATTCTAGAAGGTTCCTTAAAGCTGTAGGAAGTCCTAGAAGGTTCGATGGGGCTGTACAAAGTTCTGGAAGGAATAGGTGGAGTATGTCGGTAAGTCTAGATGGTTCCGGAAAGTTCTAGAAGGTTCATCAAAGCTGTAGAAAAATCTGGACGGTGTGGCGGAGTATGTCGGTGAGAGTAGAAGGTTATGATGGTTCACGAATGCTTTAGAAAATTGTGGAAGGAGAAAGTTCTAGATGCTTTCAGAAACAATAGGCAATGAATCTAGAAGATTTCTGAAGTTCTAGAAGGTTCGATAAAGCTGTACAAAGTTCTGAAAGGAGTAGCGGAATATGTCGGTGGGTCTAGAAAGGTTCTGGAAAGTTCTAGAAGGTTCCGTAAGGTTGTAAAAAGTTCTGAAAGGAGTAGAGGAGTGTGTCTAAAAGGTTCCAGAAAATTCTAGAATATTCCACAAAGCTGTAGGAAGTTCTAGAAGGTTCGAAAAAAGCCGTACAAAGTTCTGGAAGGAGTGACGGAGTAAGTCGGTGAGTCTAGAAGGTTGTGGAAACTTCTAGAAGGTTCAATAAAACTGTAGAAAGTTCTAGAAGGTTTGATAAAGCTGTAGAAAATTCTGAAAGGAGTGGAGGAGTGTGTCGGTGTGTCTAGAATGTTCCGGAAAATTCTAGATGATTCCACAAAGCTGTAAGAAGTTCTAGAAGGTTCAATAAAGCCGTGCAAAGTTCTGGAAGGAGTGGCGGAGTATGTCGGTGAGTCTAGAAGGTTCGATAAAGCTGTAGAAAGTTCTGGAAGGTGTGGCGGAGTATGTCGGTGAGTCTAGAAGATTCCGGAAAGTTCTAGAAGGTTTGATAAAGCTGTAGAAAAATCCAGAAGGAGTGGAGGAGTGTGTTGGTGTGTGTAGAAGGTTCCGGAAAATTCTTGAAGATTCCAAAAAGCTGTAGGAAGTTCTACAAGGTTCGATAAAGCGGTACAAAGTTCTGGAAGGAGTTGCGGAGTAAGTCGGTGAGTCTAGAAGGTTCCGGAAAGTTCTAGAAGGTTCGATAAAGTTGTACAAAGTTCTGAAAGGAATGGTGGAAAATGTCGGTGGGTTAAGAAGTTTCCGGAATATTCTACAAGGTTCGATAAAACCGTAGAAAGTTCTAGAAGGTTCCGTAAAGCTGTAGTAAGTTCTGATAGGAGTGGAGGAGTGTGTCGGTGTGTCTAAAAGGTCCCGAAAAATTCTAGAAGGTTCCATAAAGCTGTAGGAAGTCCTAGAAGGTTCGATAGGGCTGTACAAAGTTCTGAAAGGAATGGCGGAGTATGTCGGTGAATATAGAAGGTTCGATAAAGCTATAGAAAATTCTGGAAGGAGTGGCGAATTATGTCGGTGAGTCTAGAAGGTTCCGGAAAGTTCTAGAAGGTTTGATAAAGCTGTAGAAAAATCTAGAAGGAGTGGAGGAGTGTGTTGGTGTGTGTAGAAGGTTCCGGAAAATTCTTGAACATTCCAAAAAGCTGTAGGAAGTTCTAGAAGGTTCGATAAAGCGGTACAAAGTTCTGGAAGGAGTTGCGGAGTAAGTCGGTGAGTCTAGAAGGTTCCGGAAAGTTCTAGAAGGTTCGATAAAGTTGTACAAAGTTCTGAAAGGAATGGTGGAATATGTCGGTGGGTTAAGAAGTTTCCGGAATATTCTACAAGGTTAGATAAAACCGTAGAAAGTTCTAGAAGGTTCCGTAAAGCTGTAGTAAGTTCTGATAGGAGTGGAGGAGTGTGTCGGTGTGTCTAAAAGGTCCCGAAAAATTCTAGAAGGTTCCATAAAGCTGAAGGAAGTTCTAGAAGGTTCGATAGGGCTGTACAAAGTTCTGAAAGGAATGGCGGAGTATGTCGGTGACTATAGAAGGTTCGATAAAGCTATAGAAAATTCTGGAAGGAGTGGCGGATTATGTCGGTGAGTCTAGAAGGTTCCGAAAAGTTCTACATGTTTCGATAAAGCTGTAGAAAGTTCTAGGAGGAGTGGCGGAGTGTTTCGGTGAGTCTAGAAGGTTCCGGAAAATTCCAGAGGATTCTATAAAGTTTCATAAGGTTCGATAAAGCTGCAAAAAGTTCTGAAAGGAGTGGCGGAACATGTCGGTGGATCTAGAATGTTCCGGAAAGTTCTAAAAGGTTCGATAAAGCTGTAGAAAGTTCTGGAAGGCATGATGGAATATGTCGGTAGGTCTAGAAGGTTCCAGAAAGTTCTATAAGGTTCGATAAAGCTATAGAAAGTTCTGGAAGGAGTTACGGAATACATCAGTGAGTTTAGAAGGTTCCGGAAAGTTCTACAAGGTTCAGTAAAGCTGTACAAAGTTCTGAGAGGAGTGGCGGAGTACGTCGGTGGTTCCGAAAAGTTCTAGAAGGTTCGATAAAGCTGTACAAAGTTCTGGAAGTCTGTGAGTCTAAAAGGTTCTAGATAGTTCTGGAAAGTTCCCTAATGCTCTAGGATGTTATGGAATGAGAAAGTTCAAGAAGCTTTCAGAAATGAGTAGCGGAGAGTGTCAGTGAATCTAGAAGGTTCTGGAAAGTTATCCCGGTACGATAACGGTTATATGTGTGGTAGCCCTCTATCCTCCATCCATGAAGAAAGTTCCCGTTCTTACCCGAAGGGCGTTCTTTTAAAGATATAAGGGCTGGAAGTTTCGCCCCGTTGAAATTTCTAGAATAGTTCAAAAAATTCCAGAGTGTTCTTGAGCATTCCACCACATTCCAGAACATTATGGAATGTTATGGAATGTTGTGGTGAATGGAATGTTCGGGAATAGGATGGAACGTTCAGGAACATACCGGAACAGCCCAGATTATTGTAGAATATTCTGAATGTTGTTCAGAACACTCCTGAATACTCAGAACACTCCATTCAGAACACTCCTGAATGTTGTGGAATGATCTGGAATATTATTCTGGAACATTTGAAAATTTTTTTGTAAGGGGCTTCCCATGTGGGGTATATAAAGCAAGATCCGTCGTGGATTCGAACCTCAATTCAATCTCACATCAACTCCATGATCGATGTCGGACACCCCAGTCAGAGTATTTGAGAGCATTCCACAACGTTCTAGAACATTCCGGAACCTTCTGGAAAATTGTGGAATGTTTGAGAATAGGGAAACGGGAACATGAATGTGAAACATTCCAAAACACTCTCGAATGTTTTCCTGAGCGAAGCCGGGTAACCCAGCTAGTTTGTAGTAAAATAAGTTATGCCGCTCTCCGCACCTCTTTATTTTTAATATTATTGATGTTGATATCTTAACTTTTTGGGGGGGGGGGTTGAACCCCCAAACCCCCCCCCCCCTTTATACTTTATATGTGAAATATCATAATAATTAACTAATCTCGTTTGTAAAATACATATATTTATTTATTTTATTCAATGTTTGTTTACATGGTAGGTTTTATAAATTTCATTGCAATATATTTAACCTCGCTAGGACAAGCCTGTGTTGAGGTTAATAATTTTATGATGTGTTAAAAAATAACACATAATAATATAGGTATTGAAAGAACAGTATTGTTACATTAATGTACCCACTCATAAACATTATAATATTGATAATTAAGTAAAGCTACATCCATGTGCCTTACAAACATGGATTATTTTTGTTAATCTTTGTCATATTTCTAATGGTACCAATTAATATTAATACGTTTAATGAGCGACAAACAAAATCATTTATTTTTAAATATAAAATTTTTTGCATAAAAATATTCAATGAAAATTTGCGTTCGGTCAACCCTGCAGATTTTAGAAACGTGAAACAAGGAATTCGTTTATTTAAAGTTTCATTTCCAAAATATCATTTCAAACTGCTGTGATTCAGAGCGGCGCGGACACGTCCTCTTCTGGCCGCGTTTCGGGCCGTGATGAGCTGTGAAATTTCTGTTACGACGCTATGATAAAAATGGTGAAATGCGAAGCTGTAAATTAATTAATATTAAATACTTATTAAAAATTATTTTTCGATCAAAATTATTTATGATTTGTCAATAATGTCTTAGCAAAATAAGTATGTAAAAAAATCTGAGATATATTAGTTTGTAAGTACGCAAATAAAAACACAAACGGACCAATTTTCGTCAAGAAACACGTGTACGTATTTATTTTTTAATGATTTTATTTAAACTACAATTAAAATTCTGAAACATACGATACCTAGATAAATTATTGATTTATTTTACTGCATGATTATATAATTTGAAATGGGTGTGGTATAATACAAAATCTTTTTTGAAAATTTAACAAATCTGCCAACGACCTATAACCTTATTATACTAAAAGCAAACATTTTTTCTCAAAATTTAAAACATGCGAATGCTAGGTAAAAGAACAATCTTTCGAAATCAATTTATAATTTTTTCTGGAAAAGAGTCAATACATCTAAAATCTTATTTAAAAACTACATATTTCTGGTTTCCTCTGGTTATGTCCTCTTAATTATAATTATAATTGTTTGAGGCGTGTTTTCAGAAACATTGTATTCGAGGAAACAACTGTGAAAACATCGAAAACTCTGCAATTAAATTTATTATAAATGTGTTTTTTTTTTACTTCACACAGCAGGCACTGAAGAAAATAATTACCTCAGGGCCTGTGTCATCTTTGAGGACGCTGCGTGTAGGAAAAGAAGGGGAGGAAGCTACGGGAAGGAAAAGGGTTTTACGGGTGGGTAGGAACAGGTGGGTGGGTACAGTGTGTCAAGGAGTGACGGACGTAGAATCCATCACACCCACTGCGGTGCAAGGCAAAGATCCGAGAGAGTACGGCTGGAGAAATCAAAGGGACTTCCTCAACCACTCTCTCCCGATCCGACCTGTCATACTGCTGGTCGGCAGACGCATTCGCCACCAAGACCCGGACAAACCTCACCCCATGAATCAGTAGACGACTAAGTCGTAGGTGAAAATATTGAAATGAAGTTAGTGAACCAGAACCCACCACATGAAATGCATCACTACCATATAAAAGTTTGTTAAATCCTAATCAGACAGTCGCGAGTAAAAATACTAAAATAAAAAAAATCAATTTCAGAGTGTGCAATTTACACGCGGTAGAAGTGAAACCTCCATAAAAACTAAAGTAGACAAGAGCGGGAAGGCTACGAAGAAGTGCACAAAGAGGAGACCGATTATACTATCTCATTCTCTTGCAGGCTAAATTCTATAGATGTATGTGTTTGTCTCCTTTTATTGTCGCTATTTTTCGTTTCATCGAGTTTCAAATCCAAAACGGTGCTAAAGAATTTTTCACTTCAAAATACGAGTATGCAGTTCACATGCAGTGGAAGTGAAACCTCAGAAAACTCTAGACAAGGGTGGGGAGACAACGAAGCACTGCGCGAAGAGGAGACTGAATAGCTACGAAGCACCGTACAAAGAAGAGACCGATTAGTCTATCGCATTCTCGCGCAGGCTAAATCGTATGGATGTATGTCTTCATCTCTTTATAATTTCGCTATTTTTCGTTTTATCGAATTTCAAATCTCAACGGTGCTAAAGAAGTTTACACGTACTCGAGTTTAATTTATGTATATTATCTCTAAATATATAAGTTTTTAAAATTGGTAAGATATTCAGAATAAAAAAATGCTCGTACATCTATAGAATTTAGCCAACGAGAGAATAAGAGTATAATAAGAGTATACACGAATGCATTCTTTAAATTTTCTACTGTTTCCTCACTAAACTAAGCGCTTGTGTAACGGAGAAACCTGTTGACTTAGATAGTATTCTAACCTGTTAAGCGAGCATTATCTCCAGCACCACCAAACCAAACAAGAAAATTTTTAAAAATGTCAAATTTTATTATGTCGTCAAGTTAGCCTTTGTACGATAACCAATCGTTCGTAATGAACGGACGCCCTAAATATGAAATGAAGTGTGATATATGTACGATATACGCAGTTACCAAAACGGCAGCAATATGAAAGGATGCCCAAAAGACCCTAAAGTATACGTACCTATCAAAAATTTGAATACCCTCAAAACACAATTTCTGGATAATTCTTTTACTATCACTCTTTTTTCAACATAAAAACATGTGAACATTCACAGCAATTTATATATATATATATATTTATATAAATTATATAATATATAAATACATATAAGACAATTTGTCTATTGGTTGTGTAATGTACGTTATGTAAAGGTTAATATTAAGAAAGAACAAGTAACACTCATCTTAACTGATATCGGCTCATGGCAAGCGTCCACGCGCCTTCTCTATGCAGTCGGTCGCCCAGTACCGTCCTACGCCCCACAACTCCGCGCGCGCACTGCCTGACACGACAGAGTTATTCACAACTATACATGTGTGAATACACTACATCCCTCCCTTATTATTGTTTTTAATAATAAATATTTTATTTTTCCATAAGTACCTATATCAAGTACAATCAGCAAGTCCTTATTCAAATTATGTTTAATAACTAATCATCAATTATTTCCTCATTATTGTCCATCAATTTATTTACTCGAATTGTGATTGATTTACATGGCCATTATCATTTGTTTGAGCAGCACTAGTATTATTCTCTTCATCTAGAACCTTCCAATGTCCTTCCACTCCTTTAAGCTGTATGTGTCATCTGATTCGCTGACCCTCTTTCATCATTCCGAAGACTTACGTCTCCTCCTTTGTTCGCTTTAACGAAATTTGTTTTGGGTTCGTCGTTCAAGCGCAGCTTGTTTTTTTTTTTTTAGTCATGTTCTTGACGTATAATTTATCACCAACTTCCAATTTACAAGCAATAGCTCTTCTATTCATGTCCACTTATTCCTACCCTTTTTCTTTTATCTCTATCCCTCATTTCAAGGTCCTCTGAGAGATGCGTCATGTCCTGAATTATAGGCAGCTTGTCTCGAAATTGTCCTCTAAAGAACAGTTCTGCAGGTGTTTTTCCTGTAACTGTATGAAGTGTACTGTTGTACATCACCTTGTACTCACGAAGAGCCTCCTTCCGTTTATTTTTCTCTACTTGAGAAATCTTGAGGTGTTTTACGATGTCCCTATTCTGGCGCTCCACCTCTCCGTTTTGTTGCGGCCAGTAGGGAATGCTATTATAGCGTCGTATGTTCCTCTCTGCACAGAAAATCTAAAGTCTTCGCTGGAAAATTTCCCCCGTTGTCTGTTGTAAGCGAGATCGGGTTGCCAAGCCTGCTAAAAATATATTAAAGCTTTCCACTTATTTCGAAGCTTGTTATGGTTCTGCGTGTTTTCATCTCTTTATATCTGGTGTAATTATCCACGACTACCAGGATATAATCTCCACTAGGTAAGGGCCACTACCCATGAGGTCAATTGCTATGTCAACCCATGGTTCGGAAGGTAAGTCACTTCTTTTTAACGGGTTTGGGGCGCTGGGTGCACCCTTTACAGGCTTTGCATATGTTTTCAGCATCTTTGTCGCACTTAGGCCACTATACTTTGGTCCTCAATCTGCCCTTCATCACAACTATCCACGGATTGCCTTCGTGCGCAGCTTCCAGAATTTTTCTGCGTACTTTGTTTGGGATTACAATTTTCGTCCCCCTGAGAAGAATATCGCCTTTCGATGCGAGCGCATGGTTTTGCTTTCGGACCAAATATCACCTCCAAGGGCTTATGGTCCGTTACCCGATCGAACACCTTGCCATACAGGAACATGTTAAAATGTTCGACTGCCCAAACCAGGGGTGGCCTCTTATGGCCTCTTTTTCTGTTTGGCAGTAACGAATTTCACAGCTGATAAGGTTTTTATTATCAACTGCAATTATTCTCGGCCCGTTCTTATTGATTTTCACCAGCACTGCATCCAGACCCACTGGGTTTGCATCTGCAATCACCACAGTCTTATCATGTGCATTGTAGTAACCTAAATTTGGTACCTTCACGAGCGCCACTTTGAGATCATTAAATGCGTTCTTTTGGGCGTCGCCCCAGTCATCTTGAATGTCCATGTTTCTTCCCGTTCTTTTCCGTAACAATTGCTTAAGGGGTTCTGTTACTGTTGCTAAATGGGGTATCCATTTTCCCACGAAATCCACTAAGCCCATAAAACTCTGCAGTTCAGCGATATTCGTTGGGGCTCTAAATTCTTTTATAACCAAGATATATTTGTCTAGTTGTTTAACTCCCTGTTCTGACAGTTCATGCCCTAGGAAGTGGATTTTCTTCATTCCAAAAATGAATTTGTCGTCCCTCAAACTCATGCTATTTTCTTCTAACACTATCATAATTTTTTTTCCTTCCATGTCTCTGTTCCTACTCTGTTGACTGACTAACTTTCCATAGGTTTCATACCAAAGTTTCCTAATTGACGATCTATGGCTTCCAGTGCATTCGCTTCTGCAACTTTTCATCCAAACCGATCTTGTCCCCTGTTTTCAATATCTTTTTCCGGGGTTCTTCTGAATTACCCTTTTTAGTTATTTGGTCTATGATATATTCGTTTTCTTTATTCACCAAACTGACACTTCTTGGCCTGTAGTCGAAGTCTGACAACAATTTTTTCGAACTTCTCATCCTGTTCCTGTTTTAGGAGACGAAACAGATGTCGCTTATATACTTTGCTCTGTTTAGGTGCAAAGTAGTTGTCTAATTTTTTGTTCACGTTTAACATCGCAATGAAGGTTCACCTTCAGTTGCATTAGCTTCCGGGATGTTGTAGAAATTTTCTTGTAACTCGGGACCACCGATATGTAAAAGACTAGCTATTTTCTTTGCCTCGGTGTTTATGCCTGTCGCCTCGAGGTAAAGGTTCAGACTTCTTTTCCATCATTCCCAACGGGTAGAAACTGAACCCACCTCCCCTTCACATTCAAACCTCTCGAAAACTTCGCAATTTAATGCCAAGAAGGTATATGTCCGCAATTTAATGCTATACGGTAAATCTCCGCAATTTAATGCAAGTTGTACTATGTATTCATCGATATCTGCAATATAATGCTTTTATTATTTTTTTCGAATCTCTCGAAAACTTCGCAATTTAATGCTATACTTGTAAATCTCCACAATTTAATGCAAGTTGTACACTAAGTATTCATCGATATCCGCAATACAATGCTTTTATTATCTTTTTCCGAAACTCTATAGGGGTATGTCCGCAATTTAATGCTATACTGGTACATTTCCGCAATTTAATGCAAATTGTGCACTAAGTATTCATCAATGTCCGCAATATAATGCTTTTATTATTTTTTCCGAAACTCTTGAAAACTTCGCAATTTAATGCCATGTAGAGGTATGTCCGCAATTTAATGCTATACCGGTACATCTCCGCAATTTAATGCAAATTGTACACCAAGTATTCATCAATATCCGCAATATAATGCTTTTATTATTATTATTTTTTTTTTTTAAGTCATACTCATACTCATATTGCAACTTTACTGTAACTAAATGCTCAGTCGCAATTGAATGCCCAGTCGCAATCTAATGCACAGTCTCAATTTAATGCCAAGTCGCAATTCAATGCCAATTCGCAATTTAATGCATAGCCGCAATTCAATGCATAATCGCAATTTAATGCCAATTCGCAATTCAATGCCAAGTCGCAATTTAATGCCAAGTCGCAATTTAATGCCCAGCCGCAATTCAATGCAGAGTCGCAATTTAATGCCAAGTCGCAATTGAATGCCCAGCCGCAATTTAATGCAAAGTCGCAATTTAATGCTAGTCGCAATTTAATGCCCCGCCGCAATTCAATGCAAAGTTGCAATTGAATGCCTAGCCGCAATTTAATGCAAAGTCGCAATTTAATGCAAGTCGCAATTTAATGCTTGTAACATATCTATTTCGCGAGTAGGTACTGCTTAAAGCAGGTACTGTTTATTGTCTATTAATTTTTTTATTTTTTATTTAACTTTGTTGGTTGGCGAAACTGCAACGACACCGGAAACGGGCGTTCGGAGGAAAGATGGCGGAAGACATAACGTAGTTTTGTGTGGGGGAGCAGATTTTCGGGGCGATGGGGATTATGTTGTGAGTTACGAAGGCGATGTAGCCTAGAAAGTTTGTTTTTACACGTCACGTGAGTGTGTGACAACTCTAATGGCACTGTAGCCGATTTATTTTGTTAAATCCCCCGCCGGATGCCGCGAGATAATGTTGTCCGCGTGCTGATGTTTTTTACACCAAATTCATCGGGTGATGAACTGCCCGCAAGGATTCTTTGCTGGTGAATCCTTTGGCCGATGAGGTTCCCTCATGCCGCTTGATGGGTGAGGACCTTCCGTGCTCGTTTTGTTGGGTGAATTCCCTTTACTGATGAAGCGACTCTGTTGGACCCGCCAAATATCCTTTATTGTACCTTTGGGCCGGTGAGATTCCCCATGCCGCCTGATGGATGGAGGCTCAACCGAGCTTTTTGTGTTGGGAGGACTCCCTTTAACCAAACGCCCCATGACGTGTGGAACGGCGTTTTGGAGTTTGCTGTTGACGATCGCTGTTGAGGATTGCTCTACACGACTGGAAGAGAATCACGACGACGGGACGTACGCGCTTCTAATAACCAACCGTAATTTTAACATAACTCTCTCTCTCCAAATCTGATAGATTCCAAAGGTATTTATGTTTCTTTTTTTTTACCTTTCTTTGATGTTATTTGCAAAGTGCAATAAAGCCCTTTTTTTACATTTCACTAGAAAATACTTTCATTTATTTATATGCATGATCTCTGATCCCTATCTCCACCATCCTGAGATGGATGTTCTTTATGCTCTGGGAGGCTGTCGGATGACAAAGGTAGGTAACCTATATTAAAATGGTATTACATGCTCCGCCGCAACCGCAATTTAATGCAAAGTCGCAATTTAATGCTCCGCCGCAATTCAATGCAAAGTTGCAATTGAATGCCCAACCGCAATTGAATGCCCAAGCGCAATTTAATGCCCAACCGCAATTTAATGCAAAGTCGTAATTCAATGTCCAGTCGCAATTCAATGCCAAGTCGTAATAGAATGCCCGGCCGCAATTTAATGCAAAGTCGCAATACAATGCTCAATCGCAATTTAATGCGAAGTCGCAATTTAATGCCCAACTGCCATAAAAACTGCTCACCGCATGATACTTCCGGTGATTATCGCAGAACATTATATGTCTCTTACCACTCATTGTAAGGTGTTACTCGAGTGACCTTGTATACAATTTTGTATTCCCATTTATGATGTTTTTTTTTTTTTTTTTTAATTTTTGTATCTGTATTTAATCGTATGTAATTGTAGATTTTTATAATTGAGAAATAACTGAGTTTCATAACTGGACAGTTATCACGTAAGTGCAAACATCTGCAAAACCCAGTATAAATAAATTCATTTTAATAAGTAGGTAGGTATGGTTGACAAATGGTCGGTATGTCACTCCCCTTAAATGCTCTCATAGGAACCTAGGTTACCTAAAGCCCTTCGTTCATGGAGACACCCACAAACCACGCGATTGTGACGCAACCACAAGCACCCTGTAGATGTACTACTCTTCAATGCCGGCCTCCGTACACGGCACTACCCCACAACTCCGCGCCCGCACTGCCTGAGACGACAGAGTTATTCACAACTATACATGTGTGAATACACTACAGGTTGTACTTCTTTATTGGTAATGACAAAACAAATCATGTGTTGCTCTGTTAACAAAGAAACTACATTTGAAGTTTATTTGTCGATCTTAAAAACATTATAACACTTTAACAACTTATTTTTCTGATAATTTGATTAATTGAATGTCTGCTACATAGCTAATCAAAAGCAATAATAATAATATGTTTTTATGTCACCATGACAACACATCAATGAATGACATTTGAAAAGTAATTCATTATTCGAACACGAAGGAATCCCTATGCATTTCTAGGTAGGTACTCCTTTACATCTCCCCCCTAGGGTTAGAAAATTTCCCTGGAAATTTTCGCTTCTTTCAATACCTTTTTCTTTTTTCTAAACTTCATTTTCTTCTGGTACGGGGGCAGGAATAAGTTTTGTAATATGGAAAAAAATTGACTCCATCTTTCTTTGCCCTGTATTAATCTTGTTTATTGATTGAGATAGTTTATCTTCGATTTGAAATGAACCAATCCTTAACTCATCTAATTTTCTTCTATTTAGTTTGAGACCATTTTCAACATATACCATATCGCCTATTTTAAAATTATGTATTGTTATTTTTTTATCAATTAACATATTATTATATTCCGTAGTCCAGTGGGTAAGACTCTTGACTCACAATCCGGAGGTCGCGGGTTCGAACCCGGCATGCGCAAATAAATTTTATTTGATTAATTTGTGTTATTTCACAATTAATTCATTTAAAATAATATATAGTATATTTGCGGCATGTTCCAGAGTGGAAGATACTATCAGTATCGCCCTGGTGTAAGACCACCATTCAGAATTGAAACGTTGCTTGAAAATGGCTTTAGCCGTGTTTGGTGACCAGATCTGAATAGCCAGGTACTTCCCAACCTTCCTCTTCCTCACCTCCTTCCCCTCCCCACTACCTTCAGCCTCACAACATACCCCAATTGGGGATGCCATAGTCTCACTGGCTCCAGACGGGAGCAGTTGAGATTCTTGTGCGGTATTCACTGTAAAAAAAAAAAAAAAAAAAATTAGACTTAATTGTTCTTTCTAAGGCAAATTTTCTGTCTCTAATCCAGTCACCTGTTTCTTTTTTAAATTTAAGTTCATTTGGTACGAATGAAACATCAGTACCATCCAATAGGTATATCGGTGCAAAGCCTGTTATTGAGGATTCTGTGTTATTATATCTATCAACACAATTATGAGCAATAGTCGTCCATGCTTTAGTTTTTTAGATTTTCATTTATCTTGCACCTTATTTTATTAACGAGTGTTTGGTTTAGCCTTTCGTTCAGTCCATTAGAAAACGGTGAATTTACTGCAATGAAAATTAGGTTCGACTAAAAGGTGCAAATATTTTTTTGTTGATCGAGAGCCACCAAATCCCCCAATTGTGTCTATTGAGACAATTTCAAGTGGTTTTGTGGCAGGGCCTAAATGCGACATTAAACCATATTATTTAGCCTGTCCTCTTGTCTTATTTTTTATACGTATTTAACATTGTTTGCATAAATCGGTGATATTTCTAGTTAAGTTGCTGCATAAAGTTTTCCTATTTTCATTTGCATTTGTTTTATACCTATATGACACATATTTTCATTTATTAGTTTCATAAATTTTATACTGAGTTTCTCTGACAGTAGTATTTTTTCTTGCTTTCTTACCCTCTTATAATATTCTATTGTTTTTATATATTAACTTGTTCTTGTATTTTTTTATATCCTCATTTTTCTCTTGATCTGTTAATATATCATTCAATGTTACTAAGTTTATTATTTTTAATTGTTCATGTACATTATATTATTCATGTGCGGTAAGCTAGTGAATGCATTACGAAAAGTGGTATGGTTACGAAAAATATGCGCACGGTAATCGATGCGAACGGTGATCGATTGCTAGGCGAACGGTCGGGCCTTTACGCACGCTTGACTTCGGAGTGACAAGATAAGGATGCGGATGGGGATGGGGATGGGGATGGGGATGGGGATGGGGATGGGGATGGGGATGGGGATGGGGATGGGGATGGGGATGGGGATGGGGATGGGGATGGGGATGGGGATGGGGATGGGGATGGGGATGGGGATGGGGATGGGGATGGGGATGGGGATGGGGATGGGGATGGGGATGGGGATGGGGATGGGGATGGGGATGGGGATGGGGATGGGGATGGGGCTGGGGATGGGGATGGGGATGGGGATGGGGATGGGGATGGGGATGGGGATGGGGATGGGGATGGGGATGGGGATGGGGATGGGGATGGGGATGGGGATGGGGATGGGGATGGGGATGGGGATGGGGATGGGGATGGGGATGGGGATGGGGATGGGGATGGGGATGGGGATGGGGATGGGGATGGGGATGGGGATGGGGATGGGGATGGGGATGGGGATGGGGATGGGGATGGGGATGGGGATGGGGATGGGGATGGGGATGGGGATGGGGATGGGGATGGGGATGGGGATGGGGATGGGGATGGGGATGGGGATGGGGATGGGGATGGGGATGGGGATGGGGATGGGGATGGGGATGGGGATGGGGATGGGGATGGGGATGGGGATGGGGATGGGGATGGGGATGGGGATGGGGATGGGGATGGGGATGGGGATGGGGATGGGGATGGGGATGGGGATGGGGATGGGGATGGGGATGGGGATGGGGATGGGGATGGGGATGGGGATGGGGATGGGGATGGGGATGGGGATGGGGATGGGGATGGGGATGGGGATGTTACTTCCGGTTAAACGGTGTTTTAGTAACACATTCAATAAATACTATAAAATTTCTGTTTTGAACTATTATTAATAAAAAATGTCTTTAACGAAAAAGAGGCCAGACACAATGCGTGTGAAATTTCCGTCACAATGACAGTTTTAATTTGTGATTGTGCAATTCAAATCGTGTTTTTGTTAATAATTTCTCTTCTATTTTTTATTTTAATTTTATTTATTATGGAAAATCAACAGATATTTTACACTTATAATAATAACATTAATAATATACATAATATCCAATGACAGATTTTCACATAATTAAAATTAAAATTAAAAAGTAAAACAAAAAAGTAAGCGTCCTGTACCCGTAAAAACTTAACAAAAATATAAAAATTATGAAAATAATTAAAAAAAAAAAAGATATAAAAACACAATATAAACTATAATAACCTGCTTACTAAATTTCAAACATGAAGTACTCAGAGTCAGAAATCTATTCTCACTCCACATCAGCAATAATAATAATATGTACATTGTACATACCTACAACTCAAGAGTGAATACAATAGTAAGTCGAATACAATAGTATGTCGAATTTTCTAATGACTAAGTCACTATTATATTAGTCTATATCAATATATTTTATATTTTTATCAGTTTTAATCTATTAATAATGCCATTGTGCACACGAATAAATATTTCAAAATGAGACATTTTTTACAATTCAACTGAATATTTCTCGGTTAAAGTTGATTAAAGTACGATTAAAAAACAAAATATTTAAAAATTATAACAATTTTTTATTCGTGTAAGTATCTACTTTATACTTACTGTGTTTACGCAATTCATTTGTATCTATTTATGTTTACGCACTTCGATGTACTGTAAATGATACAAATAACTTGATGTACAAATTACAAATAACTACCTACTACTAATTAAAATTCTGGAAACGAGAATTCAACATCTTCACCTGACCCATACTGTAGCCAGCCGAGCCAGCCCTAGCTCCGCGCGAGATAGTCCTAGTAGATACGCGAAACCAAGCTTGCAGCGGAACCAAATCTAGTTCCAAAAAAGTCCGCTCGCGAGTGCTGATGTGTGAGCGCTAGAGTCGAAATGGGAATTATGATTTGCTGGTATGACAGCCTTAACGGTTGTTAAAAAAAAATTACAGATTCACCAAATATTCAAGTTCTATTCAAGTTCTGTGATTATTTCAGATTTATAACGCAACTGGTCTTTAATGTTATAATAACAGAACTTGAACAGAACTTACACAGAACGTGAAAATTAACTTCTAATTTTTAATTTTTGATGATTCCGTCAAATTTTTAAAACAAACTGTCTTAAGTCCTTTTCGAAATAAAAAAAAAAATCTGGCAGTCGTACTCTTTTGAAGTAAAAACATCTTTAACACCGTTGTGATTTGACACTCGATGAAACGAAAATTAGCGACACTAAAAAGAGGCAAACACATACATCTATAGGATTTAGACTGCGAGAGAATAAGGGGGCATACATTAATTACGTGAGCAGTTAATTTTCCAATTTAAACCCCCCCCCCCTCCCCCCCTTGGTGAGATTAAGTGAGATTATGTGTCCCCCCCCCCCTCCCCTCACGAGACATCAGTTGTGTATCTGGGGTCCCACCCTATCCCATCCCGTTATGCCCCCCCCCCGTTGTGGTAAATATGATCGCGACAATATGCTGAAAAACTGTTCAAAATTTGGTGAGAGTTTACTGGACCCCCCATCCCCCATTTTGAGCTCAATTAACGTATGCCCCCTAAGATAGAATAATCGGTCTCCTCTTTGTGCGGTGCTTCGTAGCCTACCCACTCTTGCCTACTTTAGTTTTCTGAAGGTTTCATTTCTACGGCGTGTGAACTTATTTATTTTATTTTATTTATTTTTCGTTATTTCTATATCAATATTCTTCTTGGATTTGGTCAACACGTTGAAGTTTTGTGGAAACAATGTACGAGGGTCGTTTTGATCAGATGAATCATCCATGCAATTTTATTTTTATTTTTTCGATTAAAATTAATTGATGAGCTCGCCTTTTGTTTCTCACATCCGCTATCTGAAACCTTTGAAATCTGCCTGAATTCGGGATTTGAGTCGTATCCCACCATCACCGTCAGAGTAAGTGAACTCCTGTAAAATAAGAATAGGGAATTTTAAATAAGTAAATTTGACCGTATAAACGACCAAAAAGAAGAATTATTAATTGAAGGCAAGTACCTCAGATTATCTGAATTCTACGTCATAGATATGACTCCGAAGAATAGTCTTTATATTGCATTTCTATTATTCTTTCAATTCTTTTGTTCCGTTTCATTGCATCAACCGTAATTAATACTGTATTGTAATTAAGACACTAAAATGGTTGGTCGCCAAATACACTCCAAATCGCATGGACGTCAATGCTCGGTAAAACGATTGTACAACAAAATTTGAAAAGGCAAAATATTCGAGCCAACCGGCCAAATAAGTGCGGCAACGTCGCAAATCACGCCACCGCCGCGTGCACTTCAACTCTTATACTATACGGGAGTTGAAATGAACCGGCAACGTTGTTTCCCAACAAGTTTGCCAACTCCATCAGTCACCACTAAAGGCTAGGAATGAAATGCAGAATACGTCGTACCCGGTCGCCACTAGATGCTAGGAATGAAATGCGGTGTACGTCATACCCGGTCGCAACTAAAAGCTAGGAATGATGTATGTGAAATATATATCTCTTTCTTCGCGGTCGCCATTTCGGGCTTTATGAAATGCAAGATACGTCGTTTCTGGTCGCCACTAAATGCTAGGAATGAAAGGCGGAATACGTCACACCCGGTCGCCTAAAGGGTAGGAATTAAATGCAGAATACATGGCCGTGTATATCACCTAACGCCTAGCTGCGTAGAGACAGACGGCGGAACTTTAATATTCGAAACCATCCACGTCAAGCCCAATTTGGCAACCAGTACAATTTTCGCCAAAATGCTTGTGACGACATGTACTAAAAACTGTGTAAAAATTTCGAAAAATAAAGTGGCGACCGTATACCGGTCGCCAAATGTCGGTGGTTGCCACTTTCGATGCATATTTGCCCATGCTGGTCGCCAAATAGACGATGTTATGTTATATATATATATATATATATATTTGTATTTGTGTATGTATATGCATATGTATGTGTGTATGTGCTTACGTATACATTGTCTTGTTATATTTTACCTTAAATATTTTAATCTTTTTTCTTTTTCTTCTTTATTATATCTTATAATTTCTATTTCAAACCTATATTTTGTTCTAGTTCTCACATTGTATAACTTATATCATATATAATTACCTAAATACATGCATTAGCCTAGAATTGTGGTCGAAAAAATATAAAAGTGTACTTTCAAGAATTGTATCAGATAATAAAAAAAAAAAAAAAACTTGTACTCCTCAAGTTTTTGTCGCTAGGCCCTGCGGGTGGCATTATACATATGTATGTAAATCCGCTAAGCGGTGCTAAATCATTCATCCGATTGCGATAAAACTTTGGGGATTTGATGTGAGCATGCCTGCGATGGTTTCTATTTATTTTTGCTTGGCAGGTTTTTACTGCCTGGCCCTGCGGGTGGCATTATATACATATGTATGTTTAACCACTAAGCGTTGCTAAACTATTAATTATTAGGGATTTGATGTGCGCATGCCTGCGATGGTTTCTACGTACAACTTTGAGTGAGTAGGTGAGTTAGAGAGTGAATGAATGAGTGAGTGAGTAAATGAATGAATGAGTGAGTGAGCGAGTGAAAGAGTTGGTAAGTCTTCTTTGCAACAGGAAATTATACGTTACGGGTATCAAATTACGCGTATCGACCTGCACAACCCGAATGGCGCATTGAAAAACTGAGCAGGCAGCTCCGCGCCCCCCTTTTGCGAGAGAAAGCCCGTACTGAACGCCTTGAACCAGGCGACCGAAGCGGCCCGAGAGCAGGTGTACGGAATTGAGCCGTCGACTACCTGCGCCCTTTGTAGGCGCACACTCCTCGCTTTATCCACATTCAAACGACGTTTTTTTCGTCGTATATTTAATTCAACAAGCGTTCCTCGCTACGTCCACATTCACACGTCAAATCGCGTAGTATTTTAAACATAAATATAACAAACCACCCACGTTTTAAGTAAATGTTAAGTTAGTTTTTAGTCGCACTAGAATTTTCCACCTCAAAACGTCACACCAAACCATTTACAACCCCGAACAACACCGGGTACACCTCAGGTAAGTAGTAATTAAAAGTGTTTTATTTTTAATTTTAACATTAACTCCCTCCACACAGGAGGCCCTGAGGAAAATAATTTCCCTCAGGGCCTATGTCATCTGGGATGCTGTGTGGAGGGTTTTTTTGAAGAGAGGAAGGAATGAACATTGGTCTTAAAGAGACCCTTGTTGTAGGAAGGAGGAAATACAGAGGTCGGCAAATCATTCCACAGCCGAGCTGTTGAACACAAGAACGAGTCGAAGAAACGACCCGTTCTCATGTGACATAGTCAACCGTGTACAAATGTTGGGCTTGCGTTTGGCGTGTTTCCCGACTATTTACCGGTGCCGGAGGGATCAATGACGCTAGTTCCTCGGAGCATCTTCCATTGTAATACCGGTAGAATAAGGATAGCATTCCCACCCGACGCCTGTGCTCTAAAGATTGCAATCCGTCTGTTAAGATGGGAGAATCTATTAAGCGGACCGCCCGTTTTTGCACAGAGTCGAGGGTATTTTTCAGGTATTTTGGAGCTCCAGACCAGAGGTGGCTGCCAAATTCAACCGTGGGGCGCACTTGTGATTTGTACAGGGTTAGCAATTGTGTACTATGAAAGTATCTGCGGGCCCTGTACAGTACGCCCAGTTTTTGGGAGGCTAACTTTACTCTGGCTTCGATGAAGCCCCATACCTGAGCTGGTCACTTAGGTTTACACCAAGCATATCAATGGAGGGCCTGTTCGGAAGATTGCTACCGTTGAAAGATACTAGATTTTCATTTCGATCCCTTTTAGACGTAATCAGATAAGATTGGGTCTTTGAAACATTAAATTCAGCGAGATTAATTTTACCCCAAGAGAAAACACTCTCGAGGTAACCGTCCATTCTTTGTTTCAAAGCCCTCCGAGCCGTTGGAGTTTGTGAGCCCTTTGGAGGCTTGTCAAATAAAAAGCTGTCATGGACTGTTCTGTCATCCGCGTAACAATGAATTGGTGCACATGACAAAAGGTCGTTGATGTGCAACAAAAACAAATTCGGAGACAGAACCGATCCTTGTGGGACGCCAGCATTCATCGAGTGTGAGGAAGAGGTAAAACCATCGGCTACCGTCTGAATCGACCTCTCCCTCAGAAAGTTGGCAATCCACGTACACAAGTATGCGGGAAGTCCGTAAGACGGCAGTTTGTTGACAAGTCCTCGGTGCTAAACCCGGTCAAAAGCCTTGGAAATGTCCAGCGCAACCATTTGGGTCTTACCAAAA
The DNA here is from genome assembly GCA_917880885.1 of Limnephilus marmoratus. NCBI lineage: Eukaryota > Metazoa > Arthropoda > Insecta > Trichoptera > Limnephilidae > Limnephilus > Limnephilus marmoratus. Next base: position 18,363,954 of record OU862906.1, read on the forward strand.
TGTTCCAGGCACCGCCCCCAAACATGCGTCACATACGCGAGAAGATCACCGCATGAGCGGGTCCGCTGGAATACGTATTGAAGGTCGTTAATAATTTCGTTCTTCTCGAGGTATGTGAGCAGTTTGTCGTTGATCACACGTTCCATCACCTTAGACAGAACTGATGTGATTGCTATTGGGCGGTAGTTGGCCGGGTTGGAGCTGTCACCCTTCTTTGGAATAGGATGGATAACCGCTTTTTTCCAACCAGAGGGCACAGAGCCAGTCTTCAGGGACATTTTAACAAGCTTCGTCAAATTGGAGCTATTTCTGCAGCGCACCTCTGCAGTACCAGGGCACGTATTCCGTCAGGCCCACTAGCTTTATTAACATCAAGCCCTTGTAAAACATGGAGTACTTCCCGATGCCGGATCCTCAGCTTTTTCATACGAAAACCGCGGGGAGGAACCGACGTCGGGACAGCACCTTGGTCATCGAGGGTTGAGTTATCCACAAACATTTTACCTAATAAGTTAGCCTTTTCGGTGGCGGTGTTTGCTAGTAAGCCGTCAGGTCTGGGAAGAGGTGGCAAACTGAATTTGCAGAAATTGCGACCTATTGAGCCCGCAAGCGACCAGAATTGCCTGCTCCTATGCGTGCATGCAGCCAGCTTTCTGCTAATCTGCCGGTCGTGCTCGAATTTTGACTTATTTATGATTCTCTTGGTTTCCTTTGCCATTTTGTTTTAAGCTATTCTGTCTTCGGATGTTCTAGATGTGTTGTAGGCTCGGTAAACCGCGTTTTTTCGTCGCACTGCTTCAGCGCATTGTCGACTGAACCACGGCTTTGAGCCTACACCAGTTTCCTTAACAGTAGATTTGATGAAGCCATCCATCGCGGATGTAATGACTTCACCAATTTCCTGGGCACATCTTGAGGGACCCGAAGTCCGAAAACAGACAGCTGACCACGGGAAAGCATTAAAATGTGCCCGCAGATCGAACCAATCTGCTGACCTATAGTGCCACACTTTTCTCTTCAGCCTCTCATTTGGCGGTCTGAAGTTTACAGGGATTGATGTCGTCACCAGGCAGTGGTCGGACGATCCTAAAAGCGCTGTGACTTCAATCTTGTAACCGTGTGGCACAGTAGTTAAAAATAGGTCTAACAGATTGGAACGGTGAGTCTGGTCCAGCCGAGTCTGTTGATCCTGAGAACTTCAACCAAGGTTCGTTGGAGGTTGGAGGAAGGAACGTCGGTGAACGGTATAAACATGCGTAGAATCTTACCGTAGTGGCAAGATTGCCGCGTACCCACATTACGTTGAATCTGAAGTTTTCCAGATTCGATAGTCGCACACAGTTGACGTCAGCTCGACTGTAAAGACAGATACCTCCTTTAGGTCTGAACTTGCCTGCGAGGGTGAAGCCTGGGCAGTCCAGATAGGAGGCGTCTACAGGCTCGGCTATCTGTGTTTCAGACAGGAAAAGAAGGTTCGGACGTTGAGAAAAAAGGTGGTGATGGACAGAGTTTAAATTGGTGTGCAGGCCGCGAATATTGGTGTAATTCACCAACAGTTTTGGCCTGCACTGGGGACTCCTGCTTCCCGCCGTTGTAAAGATGCTGCTTATATTTCTTAGTAAGTTCATGATTTGAGTTGAGTTTTTGTTTTTTTATGAGGAGAAAGGAAGGTCTGGGAAGGAAAAGGTATGAGAGATGTGTAGGATGCTGGGGATCAGTTTCCAGGAGTGACGGACGTATGAATCCAACCCACCCACTGCGATGCAAGGCGATGGGTAGGGAGTGTCTGGCTGGAGAGGTCGCCCAATGCGCCCAAACGCTGCTGCTGGGTAGGGATGTCGAAAGTGAAAAAAATATCGATGTATCGATATTTAGTAAAATATCAATATCGACGTCGATATATCGAGGAAAAAATATCGATATATCGGTATATCGGTCAAATTTTCAAGAGATTTTGCGTTTTTAAAATAATAGTGTTTTCAGCTCAATATTGTCAATAGTAATTTTTGTACACAATTTGCTTTTTTAATGTACAAAAATCTCAATAAAAATTAAGGTATTTTTATCATTATTCATTTTTATTACGTAATAATTACAAAAATATCAAAAACTAAAAAGCTGTCTTCTAATTTATATATAAACTGAGACGCATACAAAGTTTGTATGCGTCTCAGTAACATTCTATTGGCGTATTAATCTGTTAAAAAGGACTTCGTGTTTGGAACAAGGTGTAGTCAAAGATCATAGACAATTGGGAACCAACAAATAGGAGTGGCTTAGAAAAAAATGGCGAAAATAGCATACATTTCTATTTATGTACGAGTACCTCCACACATGAGATAGTATTGGTGATCACAAATACTATTGCAAAGACAATACATTTGTAAGCCATTAATAGTTAAAATTTCAACAGCCAGATGTCATGACCCAATACAATTACTTTTTTCCGTTCGTTCCTATACGGTTTTGGATTCTATTAACTTTAAATACATAAATTTAAAAAAATACCGTTTTTGATCCAATTTTGCTATATTGGATATTTTTTATCGATATATCGATATATCGGATCAAAATATATCGGCTAAAAATATAGATATATTGAATTAAAAATATCGATATATCGATACTTTTTCAACAAGCCTACTGCTGGGTCTCCTCCGGTCACGAACCGGCACAACAGCAGCGGCGGGGTTTTTGCATTCGTTGATGGGGCAGCCCACCCTCAGTCGTGAGCCTGAGGGTCGGGCCCTTGTACTACCGAGCGGCCCGGACAACGGTAACTGGTTGTAAAGGGCCTCCCTCAACCAACATCTCCCAATCCGGCCCGCCTCGCAGAAGGTTATACAATTTCAAGACCCCTTTGAAATGTAGTTAAAAATCATAAAAGTTGAATAATAGCCCATAACCTATCCTATATAAATATTTTTACGATAAAGGTTCAAGGCTACATGGAATACGAAAAAAAAAAAAGTTTTATTACGTAGACCTCAACAGGTTAAACACCTAGTTAGATCTTTATAACAAAAATAAGTAATTTTTGTAAATCTTTTTCAAAGTAATAAATATAATTATGTAGGAAAATAACATCAGAGAAAACCCCAGCATCAGGGCACCGTTATCCGATTACATTCGAAAAAGCGGAAACAAACAGGGGGAGGGAGACGGGAGAATCGTTTGGAAAATTGTTTTATAACTGAGAGAAAATATCGTGATCGAATCACCACACCGTTTTTGCACTTTGCTGATTCATTTCCTGCGCACAATAATATCCGATTTGCTGCCATGTAGCAGTGGGTAAAATGACGACAGAAAAATCTCCAACTCTTTTGATTTGAGGTAGTAATGTAAATAGTCAAACTTGATTATAACGAACACGAGGGGAGCGACTAAATCTGCCCCTTAGAGCTCTTACTCGTTTTATCCAAAATCAGTTTTTCAAAAGTCATTGCACTTACCTACCTGCGTCTAGTATCAATATATTCGTAAATATACAGTATATTTTCAAAATACGGGTAGGTACAAATTGGGAGGCGGGTATGGGTACCGCTTCCCCGGAACCATTTGTTGGATAACCAACACCTCTGCCGTAGGTCATCCAAAGTGGTTTACTACGTTTGGTGGTTTAGTAGAGATGCCCGGGTTCATAGGGTAAGGTTTGTCCAGGTCTTGGCGCGGATGCATCTGCCCACCAGCTGCATGGCAGGCGGGATCGGGAGAGAGTGGTTGAGGGAGTCCCTTTGATTTCTCCAGTCGTACTCTCTTGGAACATCGCCTTGCACCGCAGTGGGAGGAATGGATTCATTCGTCTGTCACTCCTGGAAACACTGACTCCCAGATTCCTACCCACTCCTAATTCCCTTTTTCTCCCAGAACTTCCTCTCCTTCCTTTCCTAAAAAGACCCTGCACACAGCATCCCCAAAGACGACATAGGCGCTGAAGTGAATTATTTTCCTCTGGGCTTCCTGTGTGAAGCTAAAATAAAAATAAAAAAGTACTTCATATTTTAAAAATTTATTAGAAAAATACACCTTTTTAAAAATAATACATATATACATGCGAATATGACTCCGATAAATAAGCATCTCGTCAAACATATATTTAATAAATATTTTAACATCGCTAAAACATGCCGTTGTTAAGCAAGAGTTTTTTCGTTAATATTGAATTTACCGAGCGTGTTATTTGCAAAGTGAACTGAAATTTATGGTTTAACTACGAGTAATATTCAATCACGGCTTATTTCTAAAAATAAGGACTAAGTTGCCTTAACTAATTTACTAGAAATGGTATTTTTTCAAGTTCTTGTAAAGGTCTTCAGAGACTACCGTTGCACATTTATGAAAAACTAACTGACCCAGCGAACTTCGTACCGCCATATATTTATTTTCGTTATTTTATTAGAAATTCCCGAAAGACTTGTACTATTTATGCCCGCCTCGGCTTCACACGGGTGGTGTACATTCGCGGACTAAGGAAATGTAACACTTCCGGAAAATTCAAATCAGTTGGATTATCAATAATTCAAAATGACAAAATATTCCGTTTACAATACGACCATAAAATGAAATAAAATTACAATGAAATAATTCGATCATAACTATTGCAATGCCTTGTAATGTACAACATTTTCAGTTTTTCCTTCTAGAGAGAAAACAAATAGCGCCGATGGTTTGTCGACTCTCGAAAACGCAACGTTCAACTAACTGCCCATGCGAAAAACACGGCAATTCAAGGTTTATTCCACACACTTCTAACGATTGGTCTTGGGATTTATTAATTGTCATTGCGAATGCAAGGTGCACTGAAAACTGGACACGTTTATATTCAAAAGGAAAGTCAGTTGGCATTAGAGGTATTCTAGGAATAAGCACATTCTCGCCTTTGAATTTTCCTACGATTATACTAACTTCAATCAATTTTTTTTAATAATTTTTTAATTGCGATTCTTGTTCCATTACACAACTTTGGCTGATTTAGATTGCGTAACATAATTATCACAGAGCCAACCTTGAGTTGTAAATTGTGTGGCGGTAATCCTGGCAAATTCAATGAATTTAAGAATTCAGTAGAATAATTGACTACTTCATTTGGATCGATAATGGAATCGATCAACTTAAATGAATGCATTTGTCCATCAATTTGACTCTGAATTTCATATTTAAATCTTCTACATCCTTATTCTTCGCTGCTAAAATGGCTCGTTCGCTCAACCATGCATGGTTTTTATAATTCACACCAATATTTGGGAACACTTTCGATATTAATTCTTCCTGTGACGTTGTGAATTGACAAACATTTGATGGAAATGACAAAAAACAGTAGAAGTGTCAACAGGAATTTTCCCATTGCCAATGTCTAATAATGCATTTAACCGCAATCCGAACTTAATATTTTTCACGTATCTCATAAATTTGATGCCATCAAGCAAGCATTTATTTCATCAGCAGTTGATGATCTGAAAATGACTGGCAGCGTTTGTCTGTGCGCCGATGTGTTTCGCTAATACGCTGAAGGTTGCCACCATCAAGTCGTTCAATTACAATGTCGCGAGACTTCATTTTCTCTCCAACAACCACAATGGCAACTTCGTTTAACATTGGTGCGTTGAAGCTTCTCTCACGCTCTCCTGCAGGTCTTTTGTAGGCGCGGATCCAGCCTTCGAAAAAGGTTGTGGGCACAGCCACCCGAAAATCGGCCAAGTACCAGTCGGAGTACGAACTAGCTCATGAACAATCATGACTCATGAACGACTTTCGAATTTGATTATTTCCTTTTTTCTGAACATCAGGACTTTGGAATTACCGATGGAAATAATCATTGGAAGAAGTCAGACCCGATTTCGTCCAATTAAATAGTCAAACATTTTCTATTAAATTCCAAACCAATTTCATTCAATAATTTTTTGTTCTAGTAGCCAGTAGAAAAGCCAATATAGGGAAACTAGACTGGGTAAATAGGTATCTCGACGTTGTATCAGGAGTCTAGAGTAAGACCAGTAAGTGAGATGCACCAGGCGAGACTTAATTAGGCTACCAGTACCATTACAACTACTACTGAACCGATTTTGATATTTTTTTTACATTCAAACGATATCAAATAAAATTAAACGCTAGGAAACTTTTTACATTAAATAACTTTATTTAGGTGCTTACTTAAATTAAAAATTCAAGCTTGCTTTTCTTTTTGGCGAAAACATTCATAATATAATCGATATCCAGGTTCACATGTTTGTTTATAATTAGTAGAGCTAACCCGAATAATCTTTCCTGTGCCACCATTATTCTGCGACGAGTAGAAAACGATCTCTCTGGTAGCTAAGCTGACTGGGAGAGTTGCCAGTATTTGTAAGAATTTTTTTATGTTAGGGTACATACAGTAGCGTAGCGACGGGGGGGGGGGCGGGGGGGACGGACCGCCCCGGGTGCCACCCGAGGAGGGGTGACACTCGAACGTGGAGAAAAAACTTACGTTAGTGCAAAATTGCCGTAAAAAATATTTTACACGTTAACACTGACTGTTATTTTGCTCTATGGCTTGGTTGGTCGGGGATTCCCGAAAAATGCTTTTTTTTGTTCCTAGCTCAGTGTGGAATTTCCCTGAAATATTCCTTGTGTCATTCTAATTTCGATCGTATATTGTGATTAACTTAGACTCGTGAAGTGAATTGTTATCTATGGACTGACGTGAATTAGTGAAGAAGTTATTATTGTGTTAGCGTGTTTAATAGTGCTGAAAGACCAGTTTGAAAAACAAGGTAGGTAGGTGTGAATTTTTAGATACCGTTTTGTAACATGAAAAAGGTTTTTCTCAGCACTGAGTTAGCAACTGACTTCTTATGTATACCTTTTGACAGTGGCGTAGCTAGCATGGGTGGCACCCGGGGTGGAAAACGCGGTGTCACCCCCCCCCCCATAAATTTTTTTTTTTGAGAAATTCAAAACACAAATTTTGACTTCCTAAAATATAAAAAAAAAACATTTCTAGCTAGTCAAATATGTAAAAAAAAATTGTTATCCTCAAAATTATTAGCCCAATCAGTTCTGCAATATGGAATAATAGGTTGGGAGGAGCGTATCAAACCAACTTAGCCCCACTTGAAATAGTACATAGAAGACTCATCAAAATTATACTAAAAAAACCTTTAGACAACTCAAAAAATATTCGATGAATTCAAAGTTTTACAAATAAACAGAATCTATCAAAAAAATGCATTACTTCAAATCCATAAAGACAAACTCACAATAAAGTCATTTAGCACCAGGCCGAGAACAACAGGACAAATAATAATCCCTAAACTTAATACTACAACGGCCCAACACCATTACACATACTCAGCCATAAAATGCTTTAACGAACTCCCTAAAGATATTCAATCCGAAAAAAATTATAAAATTTTTAAGAAAAAAATTAAAATACATTACACCACTAAGTAATTTCATGTTTGTGTTATATTACACCCACTTATATTTTCAATGTGTACACAGGTTTTATATTTTATAATTTAAAAAAAAAACTTTCTTCCTAAAATAGTGCACAGGTATATAATTTTACATACATGTTGTTTTTATTTTATTTTTTTCATAAATACGCTCATGGTAGCATCAATTAAACATATATCAAAATATCAATTGTGTTAGTACTCCCTCCCTAAACACGAGAAATTGTCAATTAGAGAGGTATTATTACCACCATTAAAAAATATTTGCATTACATGTACATAATTAAAAAAAATAATTGTACTTATACCTAACTTTGTAAAATTGTAAAAATGGAATAAATAAATAAATAATAAAAAAAAAAAAATAAAAAAATTAACACTTTTAAAAACACTAACAGAATAACAGCTTTTTCGACAATCGATAGGTGATAATTTCCTTCGCGAGTTCCGGTCAATCACAATGTACGAAAGAAATGAGAATGACACAGGGGAATAGCGAGGAATATTTCACGGGAATCCCCAATAAATCAATAGTAAGAGCTAGGAACGAAAATAAAATAACAGAATTTTTGGGGAATGTTGACCGACCGAGCTACAAATAACAGAGTTCCGTGTGGAGTCTTCTGAAGAAACGCGCGTGAATGCAACGCGCCGTAACAGTTTTCTGCACCTCCCTCCCCCTAAACGTTACGTAACATCCAAGTGACTATTTTTACCTAAAAGTCTCAATTAAATTGCGCGAAGTACAAAGTCGCTTAAATACCTATTTCTTGTTTTAATCGCGTTTGCGGTAAAAATTAAACAAGATATTTCAATCTCGCAATAGGTCCATGCGCATTGTTTTAAATTGTAATTCATAAACAAATTGGGAAAATATTATTATTTTTATCGGCCTTTCATTTCTTCCAGATCTCCACAATTTAATACTGTCTTACCTTTAATACACCTACATGGTTTTACAACACATATTTAGTTTTATATTAGCTACACTGAGGAGGCCCTGAAGAAAGTAATTTTACAAAGGTTTCCATATGGAGCAACACTTTACTCCACTATGATTCATAAGCTTACTCAGAGTGGAGTAAAACCTTTTTCATGATCTGAATGCAGTTATACAAGTCCTCAAAACGAAGATTTAAAATTCCACAGTATGATTCACAAAAGAGAAAAACATTTTTCATGTCCTGATTGCAACTATTCGTGTTCTCAAAAGGGATACATAAGAAGTCAGTTGCTGACTCAGTGCAGAGAGAGAAACCTTTTTCATGTTCCAACTGCAACTATTCATGTACTATGAAGAGAAATCTAAAAATCACACGTTTACCGACAGTGGAAAAAAATCTATTTCTTGTCCTGACTGCAACTATTCTTATTCTCGAAAAAAATAACTAAAACGGCACTTGCTAACTCACAGTGATGAAAAACCTTTTTCTTGTCCCGACTGTAACTATTCATGCGCTACAAAACGGTATCTAAAAATTCACACCTACCTACCTTGTTTTTTAAACTGGTCTTTCAGCACTAATAAACACGCTAACACAATAATAACTTCTTCACTAATACACGTCAGTCCATAGATAACAATTCACTTCACGAGTCTACGTTAATCACAATATACGAACGAAATTAGAATGACACAAGGAATATTTCTGGGAAATCCCCAACTGAGCTAGGAACAAAAAAAATTTTTTTTTCGCGAATTCCCGACCAACCAAGCCATAGAGCAAAATAACAGTCAGTGTTAACGTGTAAAATATTTTTTAAGGCAATTTTGCACTTTCGTAAGTTTTTTCTCCACGTTCGAGTGTCACCCCCTCCTCGGGTGGCACCCGGGGCGGTCCGCCCCCCCCGCCCCCCCCCTCGCTACGCTACTGCCTTTTGAGAACACGAATAGTTACAATCAGGACATGAAAAAGGTTTTCTCTTCTGTGAATCGTACTGCGGATTTTTAAATCTTCCCTTTGAAAACTTGTATTACTGCAGTCGGGACATGAAAAAGGTTTTTGTCCAGTATTGGTAAGCATGTAAATTTTTAGATACCGTTTTGTAGCGCATGAATAGTTTCAGTCGGGACAAGAAAAAGGTTTTTCATCACTGTGAGTTAGCAAGTGCCGTTTTAGTTATTTTTTTGGAGAATAAGAATAGTTGCAGTCAGGACATGAAATAGGTTTTTTTCCACTGTCGGTAAACGTGTGATTTTTAGATTTCTCTTCATAGTACATGAATCGTTGCAGTTGGAACATGAAAAAGATTTTTCTCCACACTGAGCTAGCAACTGATTTCTTATGTATCCCTTTTGTGAACACGAATAGTTACAATCAGGACATGAAAAAGGTTTTTCTCTTCGGTAAATTACACTATGGACTTTTAAATCTTCGTTTTGAGGACTTGTATAACTGCATTCAGATCATGAAAAAGGTTTTACTCCACTCTGAGTAAGCTTATGAATCATAGTGGAGTAAAGTATTGCTCCACATGGAAACCTTTGTAAAATTACTTTCTTCAGGGCCTCGTCATTGTAGCTAATGTAAAACGAAATATGTGCTGTAAAACCATGTAGGTGTATTAAAGGTAAGACAGTATTAAATTGTAGAGATACGGAAGGAATGAAAGGCCGATAAAAATAATAATATTTTCCCAATTTGTTTAGGAATTACAATTTAAAACAATAAAATAAATAATAAACGCAAATGGACCTATTGCGAGTTTGAAATCTCTTGTTTTATTTTTAACGCAAACGCGATTAAAACAAGAAAAAGGTATTTAAGCGACTTTCCAGTACTTTGCGCAATTTAATTGAGAGTTTTAGGTGAAAATAGTCACTTGGGTGTTACGTAACGTTTAGGGGGAGGAAGGTGCAGAAAAATGTCAAGGCGCGTTGCATGGTGGGAGAGAGGGTCAAATTTTTTTAAAAATTGCGTTACGTTATACTTGAACGCCCCCTTTCCTATTTCACGATTGAAATTTTATCGTTACACTTTGAACACAAAACTAGTTTTAACCTAAGTATTGGTTTTTATGTTTGCATGACAGCAAATGATTTTTTTCAGATTTTTTTCAGATTTTTGCAGCATATAAGAATTGAAGACTCCACACGGTACTCTGTTATTTGTAGCTATATGGCTCGGTCGGTCAGCATTACCCAAAAATTCTGTTATTTTATTTTCGTTCCTAGCTCTTACTATTGATTTATTGGGGATTCCCGTGAAATATTCCTCGCTTTTCCCCTGTGACATTCTCATTTCTTTCATACATTGTGATTGAAGGGAACTCGCGAAGGAAATTATCACCTATCGATTGTTGAAAAAGCTGTTATTCTGTTAATGTTTTTAATTTTGAGGATAAAAATTATTTTATACATTTTTGACTAGCTAGAAATGTTTTTAATATTTTAGGAAGTCAAAATTTGTGTTTTGAATTTCTGCATTCTCATGGGTGCCACCCATGCTAGCTACGCCACTGGGTACATATCTTGGTCGCATGCTTCAATAAGTTGAGCTACCAAGTCTGGTATGACCGAACTGTTTTAACATTCTCTTTTTCATTTGGTCATCTCGAGTCGGTATTTATTTATAACAGTTGATTCACTATCGTTGATGAATAGGCGGTACATCTGGACCACTATTTTCACTTTCACTGTCTCAATATTGATATCCCAGTCCCTGATAAGCAGCAAAATTTGTAATTGATAAATTTGTGACTTGCACGCAGACTCACTCTTAATTTAAAAACAGTTTATTATTTATTATTATTTTTAATTGTAAAACTAACGTTTTTAAGACAAGATTTTTTATGCATAGCACAAAGGGTAACAATTATTATAAGCAATAATTATCAGCCTGAAACGTTGGCGTCATGTATCTTTTCTCGGAAGATTTTTCAATGTGGATGAGTGTTTCAGGCTGATAATTATTGCTTATAATAATTGTTAGTTTATTATTTGTTCAGATGCATGTTCGTGCACGTTTTTTTAGCAGAAATAAAGTTTCCAATATCTTAAGCAAATTCAGATTTAAACGACAAGCCACTAGTTAAAGTTGATGATGATGACGCTGTTAAAACTGTAGACGTGGACTGATCAGAAGAAGAGGCAATATCTAAATCATCATTCACTTCACCTGGAGGACTATCAATTTCACTACCACTAGAAAATGCCACAGCCTCAACCTCATTTTACGGTTTTTTTATTAAAAAAGTGTTAATCTTTCGCGTTGAAGCAGTATTATGAATCTAGATTTTCTGATAAAGGTTTTTCTCCACCGTGGGTAAATATATGACTTTTAAGGTATCCATTGGTAGCACATGAAAAATTGCAGTCGGGACATGAAAAAGGTTTTTTCGCGCCGTGGATAAACAGTGATGCTTAAAACTTCCCTTTGAAGAACATGAATAGTTACAGTCAGGACACGAAAAAGGTTTCTCTCCACTGTGAATCAGCGAGTGCCTTCTTGGATCTTTCGATAACACGAATAGTGGCAATCGGGACATGAAAAAGATTTTTCTCCTCTATGGGAAATATGTGACGTTTTAGTTGTTATTTTGAAAAACATGTATATTTGGAGCCAGGACACGAAAAATGTTTTTATCCACAATGGGAAAACATGCGATTTTGTATTACATGCATAGTTACACTAATGGTGGGTTTCTTCATTTACCGAGAATGCTAATTTTAAAAGTAAACGGTGAAATGCGTAGAAATTTTTAAATTTCGATCGTTTACTTTTTCAATTAGCATTAGATTTTTTTTATTTCTCTTCGTAGTACATGCATAGTTACACTCAGAACATGAAAATGTTTTTCTCCGCTGTGAATTGTGCTGTGGATTTTTGAATCTCCCTTTTGAGTACTTGAATAAGTGCATTCGTGACAAGATAAAAAAAGAACAAAGGTATTAAAGCGACTTACCAGTACTTTACGTAACTAAATTGTGGCGTTTAGGTAAAAATAGTCACTCGGGTATTACGTATGTTTAGTTAGAGGGAGAGGGGGGCATAGAAAAACGTTACGGCGCCTTACATGGGGGTAGTGAAGGTCAAAAATCTTCAAAAAGTGCGTTACGTAATACTTGAACGCCCCCTTATCTATTAGTTTATGCCACAAAAACCTCACCTCGAGAAAACAAACTTTTTGGTACCCACACAACACAAACAAACAATAAATCAATAAACAATTCAATAAATGTTTTATTATATCATATGTTACTTCGTTTTATCATAAAACAAAGTTACAAATGATGCAATAAGTGTTGCCATGATTAAGTTGTTTGGCGGTCCGTCCTTTTCTGCCTACCCCTGCGGAGAAATGGCGTGATGGTTAGTTAGTTAGTTACAAATGATGATACATATCGTTGGGCTTTGCATTAGAGCGGTAAAATAGAAATAATTTCATTAAAATAACTTACCATGATACAGCAATATATAAAATAGGTCGAAAAAACAATCAGAGCAATTTACTCTGACTGGCGTTAACAAAAAAATTATAAAATAAACTTTTTTAAGATTAGGTTAGGTAACATAAGTTGACAGTACAAACAAACTATTCACCCGGCGAATAGTCACCTCTTTTTTCCAATACAAGTTCCTATTCATTTGCCATAAAAAAAAGATAATATGTTGTCAAAAATGTTACATAACGTGTCAGAATATCGTCTATTCCTCTTTGCTGCGTTCCGAATTACGCACATTTCATGATTGAAGGTGTTTTTTTTTTTAAATTTTATTAAGGCCTTTGCATTTATTATCATCAGTCTATGGATCTCAATAGACCGTGAAAGTGTGACGTTACAAGTCTATTAGGGTTGTGGGCATGCCCACCGTGCCCACAACGGTGGATCCGCCCTTGGTCTTTTGTCTGCTCTGATCACTATTTTATGATCGTCCGATGGCATCATATCTAAGGCTGCTTTGAACAATTGGATCAACTGATTATGTTCATGTAACAGTTGTTGCAGCTCTATGATGATCTCTCTCCTAGCTGAACGATTTGTAGCACAGCGTTGATTTACTTCAGCTTCAGAATTTCTCACAAAATAAATTTGAAGAAATTTGTATTCACCATCAATTGATTGCAACAATACCCCTGCACGATGGTTAATTTGTTCTTGAATCTGCAATATTGAACATAAGAAAATATTTTTAACCCTGGAAAGATAGTCTACGTAAAATTTACGCATGAGTGTTAGAATTATTGCACTCTCATTCAAATTAGTGCGATTCCATCGCTGTGCTTTTCAGACATCTCACTCGCTGCTTGGGCCTTCCGTGGGGCGCGCGCGTGGCTGAGGTAGGTGTCACCAATTTTGAGATATGACGACCGCATGAGTCAAAAATAATTTAATACCGATTGGTTTATTCAAATCAATTAACTTAAGAGGGAATAACCAGATAAAACCGGAAATGTGTCATTTTTAAATAAAATTTAGCCGTGTTGATTCTTTTCCACAAAAACATATAAATTGATTTCGAAAGATTGTTCTTTTATCGGTAAAGTTGTTTTAAATTATGAGAAAATATGTTTATTTTTTGTATAATAAGGTTATAACCTAGGTCGTATGATCGAAAAATAATTACAAAAAGTACATAATTTTAATAGTTTAATCATCACGTCTTTTTGAATGTAGGTATAAATTAAAGCAAATTTTGAATGAAATAAAATCGATATTGAGTAATTTTAAAAAAAACTGCTAGGGAGAATAATCAATCTTTCTCATTGGAACCGCGCTATACGATCGTAAGAACATCTTTCGACGAATTTTGAATTCTCGACCGCTGGCTGGCTAATGGCCCTTAATAAAATATTACAGCAATTTAAAACTCATGCGTCAATTTTACCGTACATCAAAATATAATTATTTTTCTAGGGTTAAAAAATCTTCGTTTATGAGAATCAATATATATATATATATATATATTGACCTCTTCCCGTAGTAGCTTGACAATGTTGATCCACCTTTAACACCGTATAACTTGGCTTTGGTGGAATACATCTGTATGAATTGGCAACAACGTTACTACAAATACCAAGGTTGCCAGTTTCTCGGTAAAAGTATTTGATATATTGCACATAAAATTTTCGAACTTTGTATGGAAATCATACGCATCTTTTTTGTTGATCTGTCCAAATTCCCATACGTTTCGGATCTGCCGAAATCCCCGTACGCATTTGATCCGCTGGTTGATAATCAAAGATGGCTGAAAAAGGAAGCCTTCTGATTGGTCGTGTTGGGCGTGGTGTGTTGTGAACGAAGCTTATATACTCTTCTACATTCTCCACAAAATATTATTGACATTTCTTGTTCACGCCCCCCTACATGGAGAAAAATGATTTGAGAATTTATTCGGAATTCTTGTCTTTTTATTCGGAATTACTGTTAAAAAATGGACTGCAGTTGTTACGAATGAATTAACAGGAAACGGAGTCCTAATAGATATTCGGACCTGTCAAAAACTTTACGAATATATTATCATGATATCTCGCAATTTCAACTCTTGTCTGCATGACAATACTAATATTTTTGCATTAAAATTACGAATATCTAAGAGTGATTCATGATATTTTGCCAGTAGTTAGTATTTTCTAACTAACTAATTATAACGCCGTTTCCCGCAGGGGTAGGCAGAGAGGACGGACCGCCAAACAACTCGGTCTTGGCACACATTCCTTGCTTCGTTCACATTCATACAAGTCTCATACGAACCATTTATTGGATAACAAACACCTCTCTCATACGTCATCTCAAGTGGTTCGATACTTTTGGTGACTTAGCAGGGATGCCTGGGTTCAAGGGGTGATAATTTTCAAGGCGGGAATGAGTGCCGCCACCCCGGGAACCTTTATTGGATAACCAACACCTCTGCCATAGGTCACCCCAAGTGGTTCGCTACGTTTGGTGATTTAACAGGGGTGCCCGGGTTCATGGGGTGAGGTTTGTCTAGGTCTTGGAGGCGGATGACAAGGACACACTGAACGCCAGATTCCCACCCACCCCTTAAACCGTTTTCCTTCCCAGAAATCTCCTTTCCTAAAAAAAAACCCTCCACACATCATCCCCAAAGATGACATAGGCCCTGAGGGAAATTATTTTCCTCGGGGCCTCCTGTGTGGAGCTCATGTAGAAAAAAAAAGCGTTGCATTACGGTCTTGGCTATGAATTCGGAAGTTCAAATTGTGGCGTGCACAAGTAAATTTTATTTTGATAATATATGTATAATTCATACGTCACCTCATGGTTCGCTACTTTTGGTGACTTAGCAGGAGTGCCCGGGTTCAAGGATTGAGATTTGTCTAGGTCGTTTTACAAGTTGACTTGAGTTGTATTTTTCATGTTGTTCCTATACACTACATTATGTTAGGCAAAAGCCGAAAGGCGTTAATATTATATTTTTATATAAAAATATTGTTAATAACTAATAAATAAATAATGTTTGGTGACTTAATAGTGGTGCCCGAGTTCAGAAAGTGAAGTTTGTCTAGGTCTTTGCGGAGAATATGTTTGCCCAACTACTGCGTGGCGAACCGGATCGGTAGAGACTGATTGAGGGAGACCTTACCGTGAACTCTCCAGTCGGACTCTCCTTACACCACAGTGGGAGGGATCGATTCATAAGGGCGCCTTCCATTGCGAGCGGAAAAGAGTAGAGCGGAGCGGAGTGGGAGCTGAGCGAAATAGTTTTGACCTTCCATCAAAAAAGAGTCACTTAGAAGATAGGCGTTTGCCTTCCACTGCCTGTGCGAGAAATGAGCGGGGCGAGCGGAGCGTGGTCAAGGAAAAATGAGAAATAGTTTTGCCCTTCCATTGAAAACGAGTCAGTATCGCTTTGTTTCGATGTGAACGGAGTGATTTTTGTGATGTCAAATACAGATTCTAGTGAATATGATTCTGACAGCATGTATGCAATGAAAAAAAATGTTACGTATGAATTAAATATACATTTATAAAAAGAATCTCATCTCAAAAATTTAAAAACTTAAAAAAAAAAATTTACTTTCTTATTTCCGCCAATATCATCTCAATAATGGTTTTCTAAGCCGAATTCTTTATGTCGACAATCTTTGCTAGTCGTATCCTATAAACGAAATTGGCAAACGGCTTCAATAAACACCTCCATCTCGACAAAAACGCAGCGAGGCAATTGAATTGGCTACAGTTTTTGAGCGGAGTCCGCTAGAAACTAGTCGGCGATGGTGTGCGCGAGCGGTCTCTTTCGGACCTATTTTAACAAGTTCGGTCCGCTCCGCCCTCCTCGTTCCTGATGGAAGCACTTGTATGCAGTTAACGTGTGCGAGTCGAGCGGAGATCGTACGGAGTCCGCTCCGCTCTCATTAGCGGAGCGGACTCGTTCGAAACTCTTTAACTCGTTTAGTCCGCTTCGCTGGCCTCGTTCTTGATGGAAGCACTTGTATGCAGTTAACGTTTGCTAGTCGAGCGAATTCCGTAATGAGTCCGCTCCGCTCGCAGTGGAAGGCGCGCTATAGTCTGTCACTGACACATTGACCCCCGGATTCCTATCCACCTCTCATACCTTTTTCCTTCCCAGAACTTTCACTCCTTCCCTTCCTTAAAAATACCCTCCACACAGCATCCTCTAACATGATATAGGCCCAGAGGAAAATTATTTATCTCAGGGCCTCCTGTAAAGAAAGAGAACTACGAATCGATTTCAAAAAGCCACAACACCAGCGTAGATGTTTTTACAGTGAGAAAACAATACAACCTAAAGGATAATATCTCATTAGTATTCAAGCGTATGAAAACACACAACTTTTGAATAAAAAATACATGTTCCATGAATAAACTGTTTGTAGAATGCCAGTTTACTCCCTCTCCACATTTTTTTTTTATAATACTTACATTACTAAACAACCTTTAGGCGAGTAATTCTAAGGCAAGGTTAAGTGGAATATGGAGGACTGTTTTTTTTTAAATCGAAGTGGAGGGGGAATATTACTTGTATATGGGACGGGGTAAATGAAATACAGTTTACAAACCAATAATTTTATTTAGTTTTTAGAGACATAATTATTAGTTTGAAAAAATGAAAAATACTTTTTTATGAAATAATCCCTTGAAAAGAAGTTTACAGATTAAATTAGTCTCAATAAAATAACTAATAATGTGCAATAAAAGTACCGATAAAGTATAATAAAATATTACCCAATCAAATACGAGTAATGCAATTATTTATTTATTTATTTACGCCTATTTAGGCTTTTACATACATATATATATATAACAATATTAACAAAATTATACTAGTAAATTGTGCAGGAAACTACTGTTTAAAACACTTGCACAAAAATAAATACAAAGTAAAAATATTAGGTATTGAATTTAAACCACACAGTATATAGGTACAAAATATAATAAATCTGAAATAGTTTTTTTTCTTTCAGCCGACAAAATACTGCCAATGAGTTAGTCAACTTTAATAGCTTTATCAAAGTATTATTCTCTTATCTGCATCTGATTCACTTGATCGTGCCATGTCTTCCTCGGGCGTCCCCGACTTCTTCTACCATTCACATTCGCGTTGTATATTCTTCTTACACTCCTTTCTTCGTTCATTCGCTCTACATGCCCAAACCATCTGAGGGTCCCTTTCTTAATCCTACTCATTATGCTTACATCAGCCTTACATTATTTGCGGATATCCACATTTCTCACACGATCATAGATTGTTTTACCACACATACGTCTCAGGGATCTCATTTCAACAGCATTCAGTTTACTTTCATATGTAAAATAAGATTCGATTAAACACAATAAAATGAATTGATTGATAATGAATTGATAAAATGAACGATTTTTCCTTAAAAATTCGAGATAACTACCAAAAAAATTAACACCTAAGTTTTGGTTTAGGTAAAAAAAAAAACAAAAAATTGGTCAACAAACAAAAGTTAAGATACCTGCGGTCGTACCAGCAGGTCGCCGGGCTGCTCTTATTAGTATTTTTGAAAAAATATTATATATATTAAATATAATAATTTTACTTTAATTTATTTTTGTAAATATTATTGACATAAGTATTTAACTGCTCCCATGAGCGTTTATGTAGTTTTGGTTCGTTTTTTAAAACATTCAAGCACATTGCTTTGCCTGGATTTATTTTCTTTAATATGTTTTCTTTAAAACATTTTTTCACTATTTTAATTTCTTCATCTGTCCATTTAACGTGTACTTTTTTCCTTCTTTTTGATATTTTTTTTTCTTCAACTATGTCATTGTTTTCACTCGTCAGGTCATCAGAACACTCAGAACTAAAGCGTAAGCATCTCCTTGGTTTTTTACTCTTCATGTTTTTTGTTTCAATTTCACTGTCATAATCTAGCCCAACTACGTCGGTTTCTAAGGCTTTGTCTTCAATAATTTCGGTGATTTCTTCTTGATCGGATGACATTTTTTCAATAGCGAGTAACTTACTCCCCACAATTCCTTTTTGCAGTGCTTGTAAGCGTAAGCATCTCCTTGGTTTTTTACTCTTCATGTTTTTTGTTTCAATTTCACTGTCATAATCTAGCCCAACTACGTCGGTTTCTAAGGCTTTGTCTTCAATAATTTCGGTGATTTCTTCTTGATTGGGTGACATTTTTTCAATAGCGAGTAACTTACTCCCCACAATTCCTTTTTGCAGTGCTTGTAGAGGCAATCTATAATTTTTCGAATGGACAGAAATATCATGTCCGAGGAAACCGGCCAGATGCTCCGTATATTGATCATTTTTATTCGCATGGACTTGCGACATGGTTGCTATGTGATGCCTCATTCCTGTCGCCGTCAACATTTTGGGATTTCTCAAAAGACACAGATCTTTTATTCTGCTTAAACATTTTCCTCCATCAAATGGCTCTGCGGTTAGTGGTCTTGCAAATAAGTAAGCATTCGTTGATGGTATATTCAACCCAATTCTACAAGAAACTATTAGGTCAATATTTCGTCGCATGACGTTGGTTAATAATACAGGTACAGAACGAACTCTTTTTCCAGGTATTTGAAATATATCTAAATCGGCAATTGCATTTCTTTGTTCCCTATCTAACAATCTCAACACATCCAACGGTATCTCATCGGTTTTTCTGTTGAGGTAAAATTCGAGTTCCGCCTCAGCCACATCGCCAGATCTTTTGCGATCCAATAATATTTTTATTTATTTATATCTATATATATTACAGTTTTTATCTTATTATAAACATCTTTACATAATATATTTTGAAAAAAAAAGTTTTTACATATTAATATTTCATTTCATTATGTTGGGTGTAAGGTAGGTTTGAGAAGGTGAAACTGTTGGTTGATAATATTGTATGTTTCGTGAACACCTCACTAGGAGAACCTGTGCTGAGGTGTTTACGTATTTATGATTAAGTGTGACAAGTACAGGTATTTATGTGTTGTAGTAGAAAGTTAGTTTTTTTATCTTATTTTTTTACATTTTAGTGATAATTGCACATTGAATATCTAGAAGAAAAAAAAATACGTATAAGGTATATATATGTACATATGAATAGTTGGTAAATTCTTGAAAGACATGTTTATTTATTTTATAGTTTGGTTAAGTTTGGTTAGGGATTAAAGTATTTTGTATAAAGTGAATATCTTGATTTTTGATCCAGGCTGTGATATGTTTTTTGTGAATGTTGGTAGATGTATTTGCAGTTAGGAGTTGTTTCAGAGTAATGGGCATATAATTAAAAAGTTTGGTTGCATAATACTGAAAATGTCTTTGTCCGTGAGTGGTGTGTGTTATCGGTATGTTCAGGGTTATATTTGTTAAGGACCGGGTTTTTATTATTGTTTTTGGTTGGATTGGAATATGGAGTTTGTTTTGGAGGAAGTATAGCAGAGCAGATTTGGCATAAAGTTGTTTTATTGACATGACGTCTAATGTTTTGTATATTTCGCTTGAATGTGTGTAGAAAGGCACTTGAAGGATTAGTTTAATTATCGCCTTTTGTATCTTTTGAATTGGGTCAATTGCTATATTTGTAGCACTTCCCCAAGCCAGTATTCCATATGTGGCAATGGATTGACAAAGGGCAAAGTATATGGATCTGAGTATTGTCAGTGGGAAAATGTTTTTAATCGATTTTATTAGGTACATGACTCCTTTTAGTTTATTTGTGATGAAAGTTATGTGGTCAGTCCAGCGTAAGTGTGTATCAATAATAACCCCTAGGTATTTTGTTTGTTTGACCCTTTCTATATGCTCGCATTGACAATTGGATGAAGTTTGTTCACAGTCATGCAGAAACAGGTCTATGTTTGATGGAGGTTGACTTCTTTGTGTAATACTATGTGTGA
This sequence comes from Limnephilus marmoratus, assembly GCA_917880885.1. Taxonomy (NCBI): domain Eukaryota; kingdom Metazoa; phylum Arthropoda; class Insecta; order Trichoptera; family Limnephilidae; genus Limnephilus; species Limnephilus marmoratus. Next base: position 18,384,693 of record OU862906.1, read on the forward strand.
TGTATTTTGTTTTAATTGTATTAACGGTAAGAGTATTACTGTTTAGCCATTTTTTGACAATTGACAAACTTTTTTCAGCTATTATGAAGACATCTTTCCATGTGGCTGCTTGACAGAGAAGAACTGTATCGTCAGCGAAGGTCACGATTTTACCTTCAATTTCAATGTCACACAGATCGTTTATGTAGATGAGGAATAATAAAGGGCCAAGTACACTCCCCTGTGGGACTCCGTACGTAATTAAAAGCGGTTCACTTATCTTGTTATCAATTTTAACTTGTTGAGTTCGGTCAGACATGAAGCTTTTGATTAAGTCGAATTCTACTCCGTTAATACCAATGTTTTTTAACTTATTGAAAAGTTTTTCGTGTGAGATTGTGTCGAAGGCTTTACATAGGTCTAAAAAAATTGAAATAACTTTTTTTTTAGCATCAAGATTACGTGTAATGAAGTCCGTTACAGTAGCTATTGCATGTTCTGTGCTTCTGTTTTTCCTGAATCCATGTTGGTTCATCGATAGTAATTGTTTGGTTTCCAGATAGTGTTGAAGCTGTTTCTTAATAGTTTTTTCCAGAATTTTTGAAAAGGTATTTAGTAGCGTAATGGGTCTGTAGTTGTTTATGTTATTTTTTTGTCCTGATTTAAAAATTGGAATGACAAGACCTTTTTTTAGTAAGCTAGGAAAAATTCCTTCTTTTAGACTAAGATTAATTAAGTACGTGAGTGGTTGGAGTAGTTGTTGGCTTACTGTTAAGATTGTTTTGGAATCTACACCATCGGGTCCCGTTGTTGTGTTATTCTTTAGTGATTGAATTATTTTATTGGTGTCTTCTAGTGAAATATTTTGTAATTTGAAGTGTCTGTTGCTATTTTCATTGCTGTTGTTAGTGGCAGTGTTTTGGGATTCCTGAATATCTTGGAGAGGCTGTGATTTTTTTATGTTTTCAGCTAGACTAGCTCCTATATTAGTGTAGTGCTTGTTAATGTTATTGAGGATAAGTGTAGGATTGTCATGGAAGTGGATTTCTTCATTATCAATAAGTAATTTTTTTATGGTATCCTCTTTGTTCTTCTGTGAATGCGTACTTTCCCTCAAAATTGACCATACGCTTTTAGGGTCATAGTTTGCTGCTATAAGTTTGTTTCGATAATATAATTCTTTTGCTTTTCGTATTATTAGAGAACAAATATTTCTGTACCTTTTGTAGAAGAAATAAAGAGGAGTGTCATAAGGGTTCAGTTTAATTTGTTTGTGTAGTTAGTCCCTTTTTTAATACTATTTATAATGCTTTGGGTAATCCATTTTTTAAGTCTTACTTTGCGGTGTGGGATAGGTATGTATATCGTTTTGGTATTTTGGGAAATGAGAATTTGTAGATGTGTTATGAAGAAATTCCAGGCTTCTTCTGCCGAGTTAAATTTTGTAAGATGTTCCCATGTTTGTTTTTCTAAACATTGATTTAGATTGACGTAATCAATTATTTTTTTTGCAGTGTTATTTTGGAAAGTTGAGTTTCTAGTTGGCGAAGTCAGGCCTATCATAGTAGTGTAGTGATCTGTGATTGTGGATTCGTATACAGCACTACATATTTGACTTTTTGATTTAACCATACAGTGATCTATACATGATTCTGAATCTTTGGTTACTCTGGTAGGAGTGTTAATGGTGCTTATAATGCCATGTTCCAGAAGCATCAGTTGGTAATCAATATTTTGAGGGTGGCCATTAGGAAGTATGTTTATGTTTAGATCACCAGCTATGATGATGTTTTTGTATGAAGTGAGTTTTTTTAGGTGAGAATCCAGAGCTATTATAAATGGTGTAATGTTATGTGTGGATGGTGATCTATATATGGCGAGGGCACACGTATCTGAGTCGATGATTATTTGTAGACAGTTATTATTTATCAAGTCGATTTCTGAAACAGACACGTTTAGACTATCATGTATGTATACAACAATCCCATCATTTTGATTATTATTTTTTAATGTGTGATACGCAGTATAATTTTTTTTATGTTTTGTTGTAAAAGTTGTTGATATCCAGCATTCCGTTAGGATTATAATTTTGAAATCTGTTTTAAAATTGTTTAAGAGAATGTCAAGTTCGTCATAGTTATGATTTAGAGATCTTATATTTTGATTAAGTAGTGTAAGAGAGCCTGGATTGTTAAAAATAGAATCACATAGTTTTGTGTCATTGGTTGTATGATGTTGATGAGAACTATTCAAATTAATTGAGAGAAGATCAGCCATGGTGTTTTGTAAATCAGGATAGTGTTTTTATAAGGTCTGAGTGACCTTTATTAGTTATATCATTTTTTTAAAATCATTTTAATGTTTAATTTGTACAGTTTTTTCCCCTGGTCCTTTCCTGACTAGTAGTTTGCCGGTTTTAAACCATACAAATTGGAACTTTTTATCTTTTGCTGTTTGCTTTGTTTTCCACAGTAATTCTTTGTAGTATGGTGTTAGCACTTCACTTATGTATATGGGAGAGTTTGAACTTAATGATTTAGCCGCGTTTTTGAGCGTTAAGAAGGAGTCCCTTGTTTTTAAGCTATGGAAGGCAGCACGGAGTTTATCCGGGGTATTGTGTCTCCGGTCCTGTGTTGTGGTTACCAGTCGTAAGTCCTGTGGTAGTAGGGGCATTCCCAGGGAGCTGGCTAACCAAAGTACCGCTTCCACAGGTGGTTCTCCCGGCTGCAACTTTACACCCGCCATCTCTAAGCTATCAGAGAGCTTCTCCTGCTCTATTTCAGCTATACGACATTCCAGAGAAGAGATTCTAATATTTTGATTTTCGTTCTCTTCGCGTAGGAATTTTGTTTCCTTGTGAAGGTCTTCCATTTTTTTGAATCTTGATAGCAGATCTTCGTATTGGTTGCAGATAAAATCACTTGATCTCTTCAGGTCATTGATTTCATCTGTAAACATTTTTATATGTGAACGATTGTCACCTCACACAAGTTTTCATAACTAAGTATTTTAATTTCATCTTTCAACATCAGATAATATTTTTCTTCTAGTGCATGTATTTTTACCATTATCTTTTCAATATCTTCATCGAGCGGTAGCACCTGCGCTTTGACCATTAAATTTCTTTTTCTTGTTTTCTCAGCATTAGATGCCACTTCCCATTGCCAGTTTGATTCCAAAAGTATTTTGAAGTTATCTAGTTTTTTCTTAATATAGTCTACGTAAGCTGTAGAAAACTCCTTCGACATTAATGATTCCGTGTATAGAATTTCAATACACCCCAAAATTGATGGTCGGAGTCTTGCTGGAATACTAGGCACTTTTATATGGCCTGTGCTTTCGTTAAAACCAAATACACCCCAAAATTGATGGTCGGAGTCTTGCTGGAATACTAGGCACTTTTACATGGCCTGTGCTTTCGTTAAAACCACACATTTCTTTTACTCCGTCTATAAATATTTCGTACTTTTTGGGGTCAATAATATCTTTCAGATGTTTCACGGCAGGGTCTTTTTTTCTGATTATGCTCAACAAGCTTGCTAAATCCCTCAACTTCGAGCATATGCTTTTTCGGCTTCTCCGTTCTTTTTTCTTCTTCAAGAGTCTTGATCCAAAAGATATAATTAGCGGATCAAATTTTATTAAAAGCGATATATCATCGTTTCTAAGCCTAGGTAGAATGGTCTCCCGCAGTTCTTGTGTAGCTGAAGATAGATTCGGCACTATGGATATCGAATGTTTTGAAATTACACGTCGTTTGTAGTTTTCTTCCATTATGTCCTCATTTTTTCCTTCATCGTCCTTTCTGCATTTTTTATTATGTCTATAAAATGTAGACCGTTTAAATGTGCCTAAACAGGTTTTGCAAATTAGAAAATTGGAGGGACTTGCTGTTTTTTCATGAAACCTCCTGTTCGGTAGCAATTCTCCCCCTCTTTCAAAGCAAACTTTACTATTGTATACATAATTTCCACGGTTCCTTAACCGGTCAGTAATAACTTGTCTCTTCTTTTTTCTTATTTTTAGATCATTATCGTTTATTGACAAATATTGAATAACCTCCATCTCGTTCGGATGCTGTCTCCTGATATGCCTTGTGAAATTTGTAACCAGAAGTTCGCAATAGACGCAAGCATTCCTTCGGTCCCAATTCCTCTCTGTTTTTTTCCATGTTGCTTTATATCCCTAAAAATAAAAACAGGCATTAATTTACACACCTGCATTATACTTATTATATTCTGACTTAATTCAGAGTAAAAACAATAATAATTTAAAAACGAATCACTTAGAATATGGATATGAGTTGTTTGAAGTAGAAGGTAACGCAACATGCCATAACATCACGAAAAACAAATATCGATAAAAGCTAGAAAAGGCCTTCCAAAGCTGGAGAAAAGTAATAAAACCTTTTTAATTTACTAAAAAAAGTGACTCACTTGCCTTTTTTTATTATTATCACTTGTATTAGTGTTATTCGGGGCATATGTTTCAACAGATGTTTCAGCAGCTTGCCGTCGCATACTTCTTGGTATCATTTTTGAAGGTGGCGAGGGGGGTTCGCTCTCGGAAATATAATCAAATACATCCGTTGGAGAAAGGTAATTCTGAATGTCCTCGTCATTGTTCTCCGTCGGCAAATCAATACTTTCATGCCTCATCCGCACGTTTGCCACTTGCCGCAAACTCCAAATCTCTACAAACGTTTGGCTTGATTTCGGAATTCAAACGTGGCCATCCACACGCTTGCGAGTGCATTAGTTTGTTCTGAAGAGGCAAGCATGACGGACGTCGAGGTTGTTGCATCGGCCATAACATTTGGCTTAAGATGAAGCTATTGTAAATAATGCAAAATCATACAAAATTGTATGTTTTTGTTTTGAAAATTGGATCGCTTAGAAGTATTATAGAAGCTTCTATTAAATACTGCGTGTAGAACATATCTTGGCCCTAAAAAATATTGCTCAGTTTTTTTTTAAGTCTTTTAATAAGCCTATAAAAAAATAAAATTTAAAGTCGGTAAAAAGTCCAAATTCTCCTATTTATAAACCCCTTTTCGAATATGGTTTTATTGTTTAATGTAGCAAATTCAGTTTCTTTTATAATAATCGCTAAAAAAATTGATATTTACGCCCGAAGTTCACAAAATAAAATAAAATATGCATTTTCGCGTTGTTATTTTACAATACGGCCGGCAGTAGACGAATTTGGATTTTCAAAGTGAACTCTATGCCGTCCACCGAAGGGCTACATAACTAGTCACGCCCGTTTTTTTTTTTTTTATCTGTTCGCCCCTAAACGTTAGGCTCCGCGTCGCTTTGTTCCGTGAAATCAATTTTAAAATTCTGTTTTAATACAATTAAAAAATGCGAAAAAAATGAGTTAATGTTTTTACAGACCTTTACGAAATCAACCTGTAAAAAAAAATCTCAAATACCTTTTCCAACCTTTCCAAAGGCTTTTTTCTCGAGTATTTTTAAACTCCTCCCACAAAAGGGCGTAAATTCTTCGATTTTTGCTTGGACTATATAGGATCGCCTTAAGTTATTTTTATTATAAATACAAGAAAATAAGTGGAAGAAACGAATACGTTCTTCTTTCTTTTTTAGATGTTTTCTGAATATAAAAATTTCCTTCTTGGCTTTCAGCTCCTTTACTAGTTTCTTCAAAAAGTTACTAACGCGACTCCATGCATCGGTAACCTTCTTATTATCCTTATGCTCTCTATGGCTTGGGTCCCAAATGCATGGCTCTCCCTGATAGAATTCCCGGCATCGTAAACGTCCTCATTTGACCAGTCACTCATTTTGAAGTACAACTCACGCATGAATATACTAACCGCAACTCACGTCCGTTAGCCACCACTGCACAGACGAGACTGAGTGCTCACAAACGTGTGGATGCATTGCAAACGCTTGCGGCAAATTCCCTTTGATTTGTGACGAAAAACCGACACTCGGCAAATCGGCAACAAACGCTTGCAAACTTACGCAAACCAAGCCAAACACCCTATCCGCACGTTTGCGTTTGTGAAGGTTTGTTGAGGTTTGCCAAACGTGCGGATGAGGCATCACATTTTCCGCCATCGGGACTCTGAAAAAAATATACAGGTAGTAACAAAACCAAAATAAAAATAAAACGTTATAAAATACAAAAAAATAAAAAGTTATTTGTTATTACACCATTAAAAAGTAGTGTATGGAAAGGTGGGTTTTCTGTTTTACGAGTACCTACGTATTCACACAGAAAATCCACCATTCTACTTGCTAACAATATTAAAATGTTAACGTGAAATTATCTAAGCATTTACTTCTAGAAATTTGATAGGACCATTGCTATTTGTTAAGTCTGATTGCAGAATTTCAGGAGATTCTAAAACTACAAAATTCCTTTCATTTTTATACGTGATTTTCGCTATTGAAGACTCACTATTATGGAAGTATGAATCATCTGAACCGTAGCATAATACTTGTTCCAATAATTCTTTTTTTAAAACTATTGGTGAGATCAGGGATATGATGGATGAATTCGTTGAGAAAGAAGAATCACCTGAAACAGTATAAACAATTTAAATAACTGCGAAGAAACCAATACATATGACATTATTTATATTTACTATTTTTATATACTTAGTATCTATTTAAAATGACAAGTTTTTAGTAAATTAGTTTTATTACCTATGCATGATCTAAATTATTAAAAATTACTAAAATGATAACGGAATTGTTGTTAAACGATAATTATTATGGCATCTCGAATCGGGGTATGTGAGGGGAAGGAGATGGGCAAGAGAAAGGTGGGAAAAACTAGCCAGATTTAGTTACCAAATACGGCTAAAGTCATTTCATGCAAAGTTTCAATTCTGAATGGTGGTCTTACACAAGGGTGATACTGAGAGTTTCATGCACTCTGGATATTTTGCAAAACTTTAATTTGTAATGTTTCTATTTTAATGAATGTTAAATATTTTAATTTAAAAAGGCTTTTTACTAAAGATAAACGATATTATTAAAGATACGATTAATTTATGGATAAGCCGCCGCACTTTTATGCACAGATTACGGAAATTATACTTCATTTCAACAATTATTACCAGAAACAACTATTTACGAACACGAAATAGGTTATTACTTAGTTATTAGGTTCTTAGTTTAGGTAAATTAAGTAATTCATGCGTTTTTAGTTTGAAACGAAACTTAGCAAATATCAAATCCATACAAGAAAACATGGCCGTAATGGAGATGGTGATTTTTAAACTTTTAATGAAAATCGAATTTTTATGCATATTTTTCCATCTATCCCGACTGAAACCGATGGTTTTTGTGGTAATTAAGTTTAAAAGTAGTTTATTTATAAAATTATTTTAATTTCAAATACTTGGATATAAAGTTTTGATCTAATGCACAAAAAATTAAGTACTTACATAGATAATATGATATTAAAAAATCATTTTATGTATTCAACAATCATAGGTACCTTTCTCTTCGTTGAATTGTCGCATCTCCTGTTTGTTATTCATTTTCGTGCAAATTAATAATACAGGTCGGGTATACTGTGGGTCGAAGTGCAGGTCATACGATATGGTCCACTTTCACAGTACAATGCCAATGTATTTATGGCGAACACTCTTAAATGAACAGATGAATGAATACTCTCATTCATTAAGTTTGATTGACTGCGAGCAACTATAATACACACAACCTTAAACGCTGGCCGTAAAACCCGCTCTGATGAACTTTGAACTGAATCATGAATCATGAATGAACAAGAACAAAATGTTCCCTACCAGTGTGACCAGATTTCATTTTACGAATCTACTGCTTGTGTAGGTTAAAAACTACTAAATTCAACCAAAAGAGAACTAGAAATTACATAGCCCATATTAACGTAAGTAAGGGAACGTACATATACTACGTGACTTATTCGGGGGGGGGGGGGTCTTCAAAATAACACGCTTCATACAAATGCGCGGCGGGTTGCTTAGGTTTTTGGTCACCGGGGGGGGGGGGGGGGTTAAAAATTGGTCACGTAGTATGGGTACGTTCCCGAACTTGCATACCGTCACCTCCTTTCATATTTTTTATATGCTTTGATGTAGCCATGTGTTCCTTCAAAGACGCCACTCAACTTAGTATTTCACAGTTGCATGCTTTAATTTAGATTTACATAACTAATTTTTGAATGAGAGATCTTGCTCCCATTCATTACGATATCGTTGTGTATATTTACGTTTCTTTATAAAAACTTTCAAAAAAGGAATTCCCACTAATCCATCACACTCTATGCTCACGGCACGAATGGTTACGAAAATAATGAAAATTAAAGACAAACCTACCTAATCAATTTTCTTCAATACATGTAGGATTCCGCCAACAGCTTTCTCTCTCGAATAATTAATATTAGAAAGAGATTGTTACAATCCATTCGATGAAAAGGGGAATACAGGGGTTTTTTCGATAGGTTTGCCATATGAAGGCAAAAAAAATACAAGAATAGTTGAAAAGCGTGAATTCTACCAAAATATACCAAATAATTTTTACCTACTAGATACATAGAGATATACAATAGAGGCGCCACGCCTTACAAATATTTTCGTGATTCGTGTTCATCTCAGGCTTGCGGAGGCATACGGGAGGGGTAGTTCGACACTTTCTGTTATCTACCGAACTGAAACATATGGTCCGAAGGGCACGAATGCTATTGCAAAGCAGGGGTTTACAGACTTTTCAAGTAGAGGGCCGCATACAACGACATCAAAGTTCATCAATTATATTAATCAACCTAGTTATTTTTTACTGTCGCAGCGCCTATTTTTGGTAAACTTTCGAAATCACTGGTTACGCTTAATACAAATATTTTTTAGAAAAATCTTTATATTCACCTTAATTACTATAAAAGAAAAAAAAATGCGATGGAAAATATTGCATTCAAAGTTTCAATTACGAGTATGACATCGCGCCATTCGCGGTCGCGAGTTCTAGAACGAGTTGAACTGAGCTCTGAAGCCGGGTATTGAAACATTTAAGGGACTTACAATAGACTCCACACTGAGCGCGAGCCGCCATGTAAATATACCTGCAAAAATGTACAAGAATGCAGGTGTCCTTAGACTGAGAGCACAGCGTAGTAAGGACTCGAACGTTCAACAGTCTGAATAGTCCGTTCCATACATTGCACGAACGCCTTTTACATATACGCTTGCCAGATGTATTTCAAATGACCAACACGACACGATGGTTTTTGGTCCACTAAATGCGTGAAATAGAGAATTGGAGGTACTACCTTCAAATCCGTTGAACCAATTTATTCACTTATTGTCTCATCTATTTATATATATCAATGACTAGATACTGTTACCGGTACCTCGAAATCTAAAGTAAAAATATACTAAATCTGGTCACACTGTTCCCTACTCCTACTACCATCCCATAGGGACCTCCCTCCTCCCACCTCCCCATCACGTATTCCAGCGTAGCCATCTTGAATGAAATAAATATTTTCAAATCATAAACTATTTTTAAGGCACTCCGTAAAAAATGATACCGAATGAATTGGTTTAATTTTTAAAACGGTTGTAAAGAAAATACATTGCTGTGAACTCTTGACTCGCAAACCGCAGGCCTCAAATTTTATTTAATTAATTTGTGTTATTTCACAATTAATTCATTTAAAATAATAAATAGTATATTTGCGGCACGTTCCAGAGTGGAAGATACTATCAATATCGCCCTGGTGTAAGTAAGACCACCATTCAAAATTGAAACGTTGCTTGAAAATGGCTTTGGCCGTGTTTGGTGACCAGATCTGAATCGCCAGGTACTTCCCAACCTTCCTCTTCCCCACCTCCTTCCCCTCCCCACTACCTTCAGCCTCACAACATACCCCAATTGGGGATTCCATGGTGTCACTGGCTCCAGACGGGAGCAGTTGAGATTCTTGTGCGGTATTCACTGTAAAAAAAACTCCACACAGGAGGCCCTTTAGAAAACGATTTCCCTCAAGGCCTATGTCATCTAATATGCTGTGTGGAGGGTCTTTTTGAGGAGAAGAGGGAGTTAACATTGGTCTTGAAGAGACCCATGTTGTAGGAAGGGGAAAACCCAGAGGCCGGCAAATCGTTCCATAGCCGAGCTGTTGAGCACAAAAACGAATCGAAGAAGCGACCAGTTCTCATGATTTTGAATTTGATTTTGAATTTGATTTTGGATTTGATTTTTTATTTAGGGTAGGGTTCAAAAATCTTGATTATTTTGTTTTTACATGAATATCGCACAACGTAGTGGATAGGGGAAGGAGATAGGGAAGAGGAAGGTTGGGAAGTTCCTGACTATTCAGATCTGGTCACCAAACACGGCTAAAGCCATATCAAGCAACATTTCAATTCTGAATGGTGGTCTTACACCAGGGCGATACTGAGAGTATCTTCCACTCTGGAAAGTGCTGCAAATATAAAATATATGTATTATTTTTACTAAATAAATTGTCAAATAACACAAATTATAATCCCGCGACCTTCGGAGTGCGAGTCAAGAGCCTTACCGCTGGACTACGCCGATAAATATACAATAGACTAATCATACCTAAGATGACTTGAGTAAGGACTAATTGTAAACGAGGTATTCCAATTTGGGAAGCGGGTATGGGTACCGCCGCCCCGGGAACCATTACTGTATAACCAACACCTCTGCAAGCAGTTTGCTACGTTTGGTGACTAAGCAGGGGTGCCCGGGTTCATGGTATCAGGTTTGTCCAGGACGTGGCGGCGGATAGGTCTGCCCTGCTGCGTGGCGGGCCGGATAAGAGAGTTTGGTTGAGGGAGGCCTTTTGTCCTTTCCAGCCGGACTCTCTCGACCCATCGCCTTGCACCGCATTTGGAGGGATGGAATTTTAGGTTCGTCACTCCTAGACACATTGACCCCAGATTCCTATCCACCCCACATACCTTATTCCTTCCCAGAACTTCCTATCCTTCCCTTCCTTAAAAAGACCCTCCACACAGCATCCCCTTAGATGACATAGGCCCTGAGGGAAATTATTTTTCTCAGGGCCTCCTATGTGGAGCTACTGTAAAAAAAATGAGATTGCGAACTTCGACTACGAATCCGGAGGTCGCGGGTGAGAGACATATGATTCCATCTCTCCCACTGCATTGCAAGGCGATGGGTTGAAAGAGATTACACATCTGCCCTGATGATGGACACTGCAACGCTGTCCGAAACTTTGGCTAAAGAAGGAGGTATACACGGCATAATACCCCAAAAACTAATAACAAAAATACTTATGGCCGTGAAAATCTAAAATCACCTCTGCGATAGGTCACCCCAAGTCGTTCGCTACGTTTGGTGACTTAGCAGGGGTGCCCGGGTTCATGGGGTGTGGATTATCCGGGTCTTGGCGGCGGATGCATCTCTGCCCACCAGCTGCATGGCAGGATGGATTGGGAGAGAGTGTTGAGGGAGTCCCTTTGACTTCTCCAGCCGTACTCTCTCGGAACATAGCCTTTCACCGCAGTGTCCACGGGTGTCCACCTGAGAAAAAACCTCTCAGTACCTATCTTTATCATCTTTGGGGATGCTGTGTGGAGGGCTTCTTTTTATAAAAAGAAAAAAAGGAAGTCCGGGGAAGGAAAGGGGTATGAAGGGTGGGTAGGAATCTGGGGGTCAGTGTGTCCAGGAGTGATGGACGGATGAATCCATCCCTCCCACTGCGGCGCATGAACGCACAAACGTTTCATTTATAGAGCTTTAATTTCGAAGCGGAAAAAACACAGTTTTTATAATTCTAACAATTCGTTTAAGACAAAAAACTTGTACAATCGCAAAATATCTGAGTGGTTAAATAGAAATAAAATTAAACCTATTCATCTTTGTGGATAAAAAACGAAAAACTGCATCAAAAACTTATTTCTAAAAATTTTGTATGCTTCTCGTTTAACTAATCCGCAAACTTCCAACGGCGTTAGAAGTGGTTTACAGTGGTTTAGGACTTTGACACCTAATAACATGTACTTAAATGTTAAATTTCTTTCTTTTGTAAGGGGCCGTTGAAACGTTGTGTAAATTGTCGTTATTTTGCACGTGCAGTCTTGAATGATGAATGTTATAACACTTAATATAACAGTAAAAAAAGATATCCAATGGATCAGCTAAATTTTTAAAACGCTTATGAATAGTTTCTATTCTTGTATATTCTATATAAAATATCGTATTCAAACTTTTGTATTAAGTAATGGATCGCGTAAATGGGTCGTGACTCGTGACAGACTTAGTTATAATATGGTTGTATTGAATTATTTAGGTAGGTACTTTTTGTGGATTTTAAACACGTTCAATTTTCAAAATGACACTTAAATTCAAAGCCAATTCGAGTTCATTGGACCCGAGTTACAGACAGACATAAACCACGTTACAATGAAATAGGTCGGACCGCCAAACAATTCAGTCTTGACACTCACACCTTGCCTCATTCACATTCAAACATCGTCTCATACATTCTCTTCTATTATTCTGACTTTTGACACGGCCCGACTCAAGTATCTGATTCACTTGATCGTGCCATTACTTCCACGGGTGTCCACCTGAGAAAAAACCTCTCAGTACCTACCTTAATCATCTTTGGGGATGCTGTGTGTAGGGCTTCTTTTTATGAAAAGAAGAAAAGGAAGTCCGGGGAAGGAAAGGGGTATGAAGGGTGGGTAGGAATCTGGGGGTCAGTGTGTCCAGGAGTGATGGACGGATGAATCCATCCCTCCCACTGCGGCGCATGGCGTTATTTCGAGAAAATCCATCTGGAAATATCAAAAGGTCGCCTTCAAGATTAAGATTTGAGAGGTGGGTATGGGTACCGCCGCCCCGGGAACCGTTTTTTGGATAACCAATACCTCTGTCATAGGTCACCCCAAGTGGTTCGATACGTTTGATGACTTAGCAGGGGTGCCCAGGTTCATGGGGTGAGGAATGTCCGGGTATTGGCGGCGGATGCATCTGCCCGGCATGGCAGGCCCCATTGGGAGAGAGTGTTGAGGAGTCCCTTTGACTTTTTCCAGCCGTAGGTACTCTCTCGGAACATAGCCTTGCACCGCAGTGGAAGTGATAGATTCCTGGACACACCGACCTCCAGATTCCTACCCACCCTTTATTCCTTTTCCTTTGGGGTCGTCTAATAATCACGTGATGTTTTTTAGCAACTTTTTAACCCCCTCCCCCCGGTGATATGTGGTGAGGTTTAAGACTACCCCCCCCCCCCCATACCCAAAATCACGTGTATTTTTTTTAGTACAAAGTATTTTGAAATTTTCAGAATATTATCACGAAAAATAAATACACGTGATATCTCATTATACCCCCCCCCCCCACGTGATATTTCGTGTTTTTTTCCGACCCCCCCCCCCCCTTTCGAGTCTCACGTGATTAATAGATGACCCCCAAGATGAAACTGTTAATCCTCTTAAAGTAAAAATTAATCTTCATGCTACGTACAGATGCTAACCCGCGACCTCCGGATTCTTAGTCGAAGTTCGTAATGGCGTACATATAAGTAATAAAAACCGTTTTCGAAGATTAAGTACATCCGTTCAAACTGTTCATCCTCTTAATTAGAAATGAATATACATACTACGCACAGATGCTAGCCCGCGACCTCTGGATTCGTAGTCAAAGTTCGTAGTCTCATTACTCAAGCCATCTCCAATAGGTGTGCTAACTCTATTTAATGGTTACAGTAGTTTTTCGAGTTCGAGTCTTTGGTCCCCACCTTAACTCGCATCAGAAAGTTTCCCAACCGGGTAACGATAAAAAGCCGCTCTAACTAGTCCGTACAAGTAGTTTGGCACGTGTTAGGTGGTAAATAAAAACACTTTTCAAGGGTAAAGTACCATGACGCAATTGTGAGGCGGTCTATCCTCTTAAGTATATTTTAATCTTTATAGAACGTACCGATTCTAAATGGACCTGAACAATACGACAGACGCACATAGAACATTTTTTATTTGCATTGCGCACAGTTCGCGGTCAAAACGTGGCAAATAAGAACGTACCTACGATTACCTACTAAAAGGAGCAGAAAAGTTCGACAGACCGGCACCATCCATATATACATATATGGAGATCAACAAATAAAAACGTGTAAAATGTATATGTCACCGAAAAATGGGCGTGGCTTAGAGGTAAATCTCGATGACAAAAGTAGATCCACAAGGATCAGGATTTGTATGCCAGCTTCGGTAACGGATCTAAAAATCCGGCCAGATCAACAAACCCAAACAGATCAACAAAAAACTGGTGTACCGTCGCGCAAAATCAACATAGTACGAGAGGAGATAAATATATATAGGTTTATGTTGCAATGGATGTGAATATTGTGTGTCACCGAATAAAAAAAAATACATTAAAAGTTGGATTGAAACCACGTTCTTCAATTATATTTGCACCAAATGATGTCATTTGGAACACACTGTTGTAATTTTGAATATTCTGCAAGAAATTTTTTGATAGAGGTTCTTTCCCTGAAAGTAATGAATTCAGTGGTTCAGGTGGCGTCGTCAGTTTTGTTAATTTGACCTTTCCATTCGCACAACATAATCCTGGCGATTCGAGTTGAAACTTCAAAGCATTGCAATATTGACAAATAGTGCTCATTGTTCCAAAATCGACCGAGGTATCGCCGGCGTAATCTACTGTTGTATCATATCTGAAAGCCAAACGTTCGTAAGTAATTGTTACGTTTTGTTGTCTCTCGCTTGAAGTCGATGGTATGGGTTCTTCAGGAGTCGCAAAAGATCTCATTCTATTTGCCTCCAACCGCTGCCAACTCTCTTCAGTCTCATTACCTCGAAGATTGTGAATTCGACTTGCATTATGCGTATGTTGACCGATATTTTGACGCCTCACTGGTGGCTTTTTTTTGCTGTTGCTAAAGAGGCGGAAATTGTTGTATATGAATTAATGTCACCATATTGACAGTATGAATAGATTGACTGTTTGAATTTATCAACTGCTGGCTGAGTAACTAAAGGTCAATGTGTTATTTTGTGTCAATATATTGAAGATCTCCCACAGTCTTCCGTCTCATTCACTCGCTCACTAATCATATTATGAGATTATTAAAAAAATTCTGTTTGATTTTTTTAAATTTTCTTTCATACAAACCTTTTGTCAATATATTGAAGATCTCTCACACTCCGTCTCATTCACTCACTCAATTTTCATATTTTATGATATTAAAAAAGAAACTTATGAGATTATAAAAAAAATCTGTTTGAAATGGGTTTCTCCGGGTTTCCTGAAAGTCCATTTTTATCTTTTACGTACTAGGTATCTGTCGCAAATTTGAAACAGCTATTGCCACGATTATATTTAAACGTGTAATTACACTGTAATATTAAGCTACGAATCCTATTCTATTTCTGAGAAGAAGATTGTTTCAATGAGAATAATTAAAACGCATGTGTACTTAATTATATGGAGAAGTATTTTTATTAACATTGAAAAGATATTGAATTTATAACTTATTTAATGAGATGGTTGAATTTGATGCGTTTTAAGAAGTTTGTTTATATTAGGCTAGATTTTACTTAAAAACAAACGTAAGTCGCCGCGTTCAGTAATATGGAGCCTATTTCTCTTTTTGGTTACCAATGTTGCTACAGCACTGAATCCACGTTCAGTAGGACGATGGGAATGCTATTAAAAATCGTTCAACTATCAACCATAATCCTGGGTACAGTTGCGAAATCGGCTTCTGCAGCCAAAACTCTTGGTAGCCATTCTTAAATTTAATTTTTAATTCCTCATTGGTCGTCAGTTCTATTAGTTCTTCTTCTAACTGGGATGATCCTGCTGTGTTGACATTTGAAAAAGGATCCAAAACCCAGTCTGGTATGTCCATGTTTAAAATATCCTGGAATCGTTCCTTGAAATCACTGTGGAGGTTTTCCAAGTGTTGACAGTAAACAAGCAAGTCGTCGTTCTTGAATGGTACTTCTGATAAATTTGGGAAGTTATTAGATTCCTGTCTGCCAATATTTCTTTTGTATAAGAGCAGTTTGGATACAAAAGCTGCAACGCAATTTTTCGTCTTAATCAAATTTAAGTCGTCGCCTTGAAGTTGGAGATTGACATCATTAAACAATTTATACAGGTCTGTCAAGTACGCAATGTCGTTCTTTGATGAGGTGAGATTGTCGCGCAATTCTGTGTCTTTGTTTCCTAGGAACTCTATCACGGACTCAAACAGATTGTAAAATCGAATCAAACAAGAACCTTTTGACAGCCAGCGCACCTCAGTATGAAGCAGTAATCGGTTGAAATCTTCATCATTGGCAATGCAAAGCTAACTAAATAGTCTGTCATTCAATGAGTTACTTCTGATTTTATTAACTGCTCTGATAACATATTGCAGTGATGTATGCAGGCGTTCACTCAAATTTTTCGCAACCAAATGCTGGCGATGAATTACGCAATGCACAGTGGAGGTAATCCACCTCTTACCCGCCCTGGTATAAGTAACTGATGGTTACTCCTTCAAGGCTCTCGCAAGATTCTAATTTTTTTGATTAAACGAAGCTACATTTATTTATTTTGAACGAATCTAGACCTCCAGTGTCCATGCATACGTTGTTAGTAAGCAGTATGCAAGTGCTTAACAGGATAAACAAAATGCAAAAAAATGGGTTAGTAAGACAAAGATAAATTAAACAGGGCAAAAGAAAAACTCATTCATGAGACTCCATGACGCGGAATTGCATCTGTAAAAAACCTGCAAGCACATGTATAAAATAGAGAACATAAGAAATACAATAAATCTCAAATCAATTGGCAAGTACCAACAAAAAATGTGAATGGCTTTCGGTCTGACCATAAACTACACTTAGCTTCCGTGTCCCTTAGCCAACCACTCAGTGAAGCCTCAAAGAATGTTAACTGAATATTTGGGGTAAAATACCCGAAGACTAAAAGAAAATTCAGCGTTGGGTAGTCAGAGGCAGGACAAAGGACAGTCAAGGTCGTGTGATCAAACCTCAAGCCTGCACATGTCATTGGGGGAGGCGCAGATAGATTTGAGAAGGATCTGCAAAATTAATAATGTAACTAAAGATGAAGCAGGGACGAGGTCCAGCACACCCCCATACTTCTTCATGTTGTTGTACTATTATAAGTATGTCAATTATGTTAATGGCACGAGTTGTGCCGTATATGTGTAAATAAATAAATAAATAAATACGGGGATAGGGAAAAAAATAAAAATTTGGAGTTCAGTTCATCTAAAAAAAAATATTGAAATAGTTAAAGACAAACAAAACAAAACTAGGAACATGGCATAAACAATATGATCACGCAATGCACAGCAAGCACGCCAGGAACTTTATTTTTTAAGCACGCTATGAAGCCTTTGTGACGCCCTGTCATAGCTGGGGCGCCATCCGTAGCAGCTGACAAAATATTATTTAAAGGAATTTTCTTTTCGTCACAAAACTTTTCCAGTGTATTAAATATGGTTTCTCCTTTTGTATCTGTTTTCAAATTTGTAACAAACAATAGTATAATACAAACAATAATACGACCTCCGTAGTCCAGTGGCTAAGACTCTTGACTCACATTCCGGAGGTCGCGGGTTCGAACCCGGCATGCGCAAATAAATTTTATTTGATTAATTTGTGTTATTTCACAATTAATTCATTAAAAATAATATATAGTATATTTGCGGCATGTTCCAGAGTGGAAGATACTATTAGTATCGCCCTGGTGTAAGACCACCATTCAGAATTGAAACGTTGCTTGAAAATGGATTTAGCCGTGTTTAGTGACCAGATCTGAATAGCCAGGTACTTCCCAACCTTCCTCTTCCCCACCTCCTTCCCCTCCCCACTACCTTCAGCCTCACAACATACCCCATTTTGGGGATGTCATAGTCTCACTGGCTCCAGACGGGAGCAGTTGAGATTCTTGTGCGGTATTCACTGTAAAAAAAAAAAAAAAAAAGTTCTTGACATATTTTCTCATCTTTGATGAACCTCACGTATGACAATAACAATGCTTCATTGGTTGGTAAAGTGGACTCATCCAGCTGAATTGAAAATCGACAAGACTGCAGATGATTGCACAATGATTCTTCAATGTTTTCAGCCATCTCATCAATTCGCCTTTGCACAGAATTATTGCTCAAGGGAATTTTTCGGATAATATCTGCAGCTGGTTTATGGAGCACAGTGGTTATTACTTCCTTTACTGCTGGTAAAATTAAATCTTCCCCAATAGTATGAGATTTGCCTGTTTTAGCAATCAACAATGAGATATTGTACGAAGCTCGAAGTCCATCATCGTCTTGCTTAGAAGCTATAGAAAATTGTTTTGATATAGTTGGCTGAGTTTTGTACTTCCTTTTCATGTCTTGAAAATAGGTCACATCTTTGTCTTTCTTATCCGGGTGGATTTTATTAAAATGATCTTGAAGCCTAGAAGGCTTCATCGCTTCATTTGAAAATGTTTTTCGACAAATAAGGCACATTGGCGATGATGGATTTGTGGGGTTTTCGATAAATCCGTATTTAATATAATCCATACCATATTGCCGTATCTTCTTTTTTGCTTCCGACATGGGTTTTACTTTAGAGATACGTGAGTAAAAAATTAACCCTTAAAACCCTGTTATTAATGGCGCGCAATAATGTTAATGAACGTAAAACGATCAATCAGTGCCTTTATATACGTTGGACACATATAACACGCTTCGACAGGAATAAAATAAACACGCAGTGACTCGCTATCAACACCTGGCCGCGTATTTACAAAACCTATACCGGTTCAATCGCGGCAGCCAGCTGAAATGGTATAGGGTTTGTTGATGATTTTGCACAACAAACCCTAAACAAACTGTTTCAGTCGCCAACGCGCTTCGTTGCTCTAACTGTTTCAGTTACGCCGTTTTCTACAATAACATTCATACATACAAGTCCATTCCTACTAGTACCTACATCCCAAAAACTACAATACCACCAGATAGTTTCACCGCTTGCATAGGAGATAGAATGACCGCCAAACAACTATTAAATACTTATACCTAAAATATTAATAAGATATATCTATTCTCATACGTATGAATGTGAGTAAGCAAGCAATAGGACCGAGTTGTTTGGCGGTCTATCCTCTCTGTCTCCCTCTGCGGGGAAGTAGCCTGATGTTATTAGAGAAGCGGCCTGATGTTACCATGACTGAAATAATTGGTATATAATAAAGACTAGTAAACAAGACGATGAATAAACGTGGTTAAAGCAAGCAGCGTGACCGAGTTATTTGGCGGTCCACATTCTCTGCCTACCCCTGCGGTAAACTATCTGATGCTATTATAGTCTGTTGGGATAGCTGAACTGGTAGGTTTGGGCTTGTATGTAAATTTAACGATGTAGGAATGTCATTAAAGCAAGGAGTACGCAGTAAATGACAAAATATGTTTTTTTATTTTTATTTTAACTTTATGAGTAAAACCTCAAATTGTAATATTTAATTAAACGAAGACAATATAAGCGAAAGTCAGTCGAAAATCTGAGAACAGAAAAATCAGAAAAAGATATTGACACCGCTGGGACATGAACCCAGGACCTCTTGCTTTCCGGGCAAAGCGCTAACCACTGCGCCACCGTGCCGATATCCAATTTGGTCATTTTTAACTGTATCATACTTCGACTAAGAACCGCCCACACTATCTTCATTCTCTTAACGCATATATTATTGGCAACTATCTTTATGTATGATTGCAAGATTCAAACCCGAACTAAATGCTCTCTAGATAGTGTCTGGATAAATCTTTATCCATTTTATTTTCATATGCGACATCTATTGACTTTTCTGCAAGTCTAGGATGAATATTTTTATTTTTATTTTAACTTTATGAGTAAAATCTCAAATTGTAATATTTAATTAAACGAATTGACACCGCTGGTGTCAATATCTTTTTCTGATTTTTCTGTTCTCAGATTTTCGACTGACTTTCGCTTATATTGACAAAATATGTATTGCTAGTTTTAATTATGTGTCCAAATGTACTGCAACTGCACTCATGACCCAACATAATTTGAGTTCACCCATGAGTTTCATACCTTTTGGGAATATAATGCCAGCTATGAATTGTACACGTTTTTATTAATTTACGAAATAAATATATAACCATGTAAATGCACCAACACCAACAGAATCTACTCTATAATTACAGTCCCCACAGTCTCTGAAACAGATAGATAGAGCAACGAAGCGCGTTGGCGACTGAAATGGTATTAGTTTTGTCGATGATTTTGCACAATAAAACCTATCCCATTTCAGTCGCCGCCGCCGTGACTGAACAGTATAGGTTTTGTAAATACACCACCGGGGCAGAAATATAACGCGGACTTATAAAAACCAGACGCAGGAACAGAATGGATCAGGGGTTACGAGGCTCCGCGAAGCTCTCTTGTCGACACATGCATGCTCACTCGCTGACTCCAGAATGCACCGATGACACTGAGCAAGTTAGATCAATACACAGATAATCCTGTCAATTCTTGCAAGATTTCAAAAATCCGGTTATTTAACAAAACACGTAATAATTTAATAGCTACATTTTTTTTATTAACAGGCTTTTATTAACTTCACCTGTATTTACGAGTATGTGTGTATGAGAAATTTTACGTGATATCAGAAGATTTAAATTTAAAAAAAATTATTCAAATCAAACTTTAATTTAATGTACATAGATCTCAATGTAATGGAATTTTTCAGTTCAATTTTCATTCAACGTGATAAAAAGGATTACAATACACAAATAACAAAAATGAACCAATATTAGAAATATAATCTTATTTTTACCTACTTTAAAGATAATCATACGTCTGAGAGACGTAATGAAATTTAAAAGTAAATATTTTACATATTATCACAATTACACACAGTTTATAGTTGAGTACTTAGTTTAGGGTTTTGTTCTTTAAATAAAACCAACATAATTATAAAAAATATAATATAATTAAAAAACTAACAAAATCATGTAAACCTCTTACAAATCAACTACAAAATATTAGGACTTTTTTAAAATGAAAAATTATGTTTTATTTTATGTCTAAATTGTGTTTTTTTAAATGGTATGAACGTTTAAATGCTGATCAGTCATTAAACTTAAAAATTATTATTTTTTATTTACAAGTTTGATAGTTACACAAAAGTCCTGGAGACGCACTGAAGTTTAAAAGTGTATATTTGACATATTATCACATTTACTCAGCTTAAAGGTAGTTGAATAATTAGTTCAAGGTTTTTCACTTTAAATAAAATCAAAAAAAAATATTTTTTGTAATTAAAAAAACAATAAAATTCTGTTAACCTCTCACAAATCATCTAAAAAATATTAGGTTTTGTTTTAAATGAATAATAATGTTGAAATCGTATTTTTTTATACGTTAGGAAAGTTAAAATGCTAATCAGTCGTTATAGATAAAAATAATGTATATACATATGTGTTTTTTTATTTCGCTAAATCATCTTTATACGAACAAGTCTGAAGGTTACTCAAAAGGTAATCATACATCTCTCGGACGTAAGGGGTATGTGTTTCTCCCTAATTATTGTACTTAACTTGGTGACTTGGCTCGGCAGCAGAGCTAACTAAGATAGACAGCGCGCTACGTTGTGTATCGCTTTCGTCTTTCAGAAGTAGATTATCTTTCTAGGGTTAAAGATGACTTTGCTTTATTAGTATATGATTAGCGTGTTTTGTTTGTGCCATTTCAACGCCCCCCAATTGTCTCTGGGTCTTCTACCGCCCCCCTGAAGGTCTCAAACGCCCCCAAGGGGGCGTTATCGCCCACGTTGGGAACCCATGAGATAGAGCATTTGACTGACTGTCAACGCCGGCCGGGCCGCGTATTTACAATCCCTACCGCGATTCAGTCGCGCGACGGACTGAAACGCGGTAGGTATTGTAATACATACATCACCTTTCAAACACTACCGCGTTTCAGTCACGCTACCGACTGAAATGCGGTAGGGATTGTAATGCATAAATCACCTTATAAACACTACCTCGCTTCAGTCGCCTTACGCGCTTCGTTGCTCTATCTGTTTCTGTGAGAGTGACGAACGTAATTATAAAAGGGTTAGCAGAGAAGATGGACCGCGTCTTTTTATACTTCATAAAACAAATTTTCACATTGAATATTTATTTTTTAAGTAAAAATAAACGCGCGTTTTTTTTTTACTTAAATAAATTTTCAATGTTAAATTTTTTTAAAGTAAAAAAAAGGCGGTCCATCCTCTCTGCTTACCCTTCTATAATCACGGTCGTCACCTTTAGAAATAAATTTTCAATGTTAAAAAAAATTTGTAAGTCAAAAAAAACGCGGTCCATCCTCTCTGCTAACCCCTCCATAATTACGGTCGTCACAGAAACAGAGCAACGAAGCGCGTAAGGCGACTGAAACGAGGTAGTGTTTGTAAGATGATTTATGCATAACAATCCCTACCGCGATTCAGTCAGTAGCGCGACTGAAACGCGGTAGTGTTTGTAAGGTGATTTATGCATTACAATCCCTACCGCGTTTCAGTCCGTAGCGCGACTGAAACGCGGTAGGGATTGTAAATACGTAGATCCACATCTCGAATGCCGTAATTAATTCTTCCTAAAAGTTCTTTATAAAACTCACAAAATTTTAAAGTGCATAAAAGGTGAGCAAAAATACATTGAAATTTTAATAGAATAAGAGGTTCCATGAGGTAATTTGGTAAAACATTAATGTAAAAAATATACAAAATGCATTCTACATATGGTTTTGTATCCGTTATTGATGAACCGGTGGATGCAATTTTTGAGTTCATTGAACCAGAGTTACAGATACAGATATAGACATACCACCGAAATTAATATTTTTTATAATGCAACAAAATAAAAAATATTATCTAAAAATTAAAAACAAAGTCAGAGAATGCAATTTACTGCGGTAGAAGTAAAACCTTCAGAAGACAAGAGTTGGGAGGCTACGGTGCACGCACAAATAGGAGACCGATAGGCTACGAAGTAACACACAAAGAAGAAACCGATTACACTATCTCATTCTCTTACAGGATAAATCCAGTAGATATTTGTGTTTGTCTCTTTTTAGTGTCGCTATTTTTCGTTTCATCTAGTTTCAAATTACAACAATGCTAAAGAAGTTTTCCCTTCAAAAATACTTTTAACACAATATTTAATATATTAGCCTAGCTATTTAATATATTGGTACCTAGCTCCTACAAGTATGAAAGCATACATGTATGTAACAACGCGAAACGAACCACGAATTTTGGGAAAGAAATGAAGTGTCTGCAAGTGGCGTCTCGCGCCGTTTGCTGTTGTTTCAATCCTTTCCCACAATTCGCGGTTCGTGTCGTTCGTGTTACACGCATGTAAACGCAGCTTAGTACAGACATTTTGGGAAAGAAATGAAGTGTCTGCAAGTGGCGTCTCGCGCCGTTTGCTGTTGTTTCAATCCTTTCCCACAATTCGCGGTTCGTGTCGTTCGTGTTACACGCATGTAAACGCAGCTTAGTACAGACATTTTGGGAAAGAAATGAAGTGTCTGCAAGTGGCGTCTCGCGCCGTTTGCTGTTGTTTCAATCCTTTCCCACAATTCGTGGTTCGTGTCGTTCGTGTTACACGCATGTAAACGCAGCTTAGTACAGAATTTTGGGAAAGAAATGAAGTGTCTGCAAGTGGCGTCTCGCGCCGTTTGCTGTTGTTTCAATCCTTTCCCACAATTCGCGGTTCGTGTCGTTCGTGTTACACGCATGTAAACGCAGCTTAGTACAGACATTTTGGGAGACGGGTATAAGTACCGCCGCCCCGTAAATCATTTATTGGATAACCAACATCTCTGCCATAGATCACCCCAAGTGGTTGGCATACAGTATCGCCTAAGATGACATAGGCCCTGAGGGAAATTATTTTCCTCCGGGCCCCTTGTGTGGAGCTAATGTTAAAAAAATACTGGAGAGTAAAGAACGTCCCATGAAACTCGAAATGATGACATGCGAAACAGGCATGTTTTTGTGGCAAGAAGACTGGACACAGTGATTTTATTTAATTTTTCTTGCCAATACAATTTGGGAGGCGGGAATGGGTACCGACGCCCCGGGAACCTTTATTGGATAACCAACACCTCTGCCATAGGTCACCCCAAGTGGTTCGCTACGTTTGGTGATTTAGGAGGGGTGCCCAGGTTCATGGGGTGAGGTTTGTCTAGGTCTTGGAGGCGGATGACCAAGACACACTGAACCCCAGATTCTTACCCACCCCTTAAACCCTTTTCCTTCCCCCAGAACTCTCCTCTCCTTCCTTTCCTTAAAAAAAACCCTCCACACACCATCCCTAAAGACGACATAGGCCCTGAGGGAAATTATTTTCCTCAGGACCTCCTGTGTGGAGCTCATGTAAAAAAAAAAAATACTTTCATATAATTTCATCGATCATCGAAATAAAAATTCCTAACACTGTCAAATATGAATGTATAACGATTGTTTAAGGCACCATATACCCGCTCAAAAAGAAGCAGATGGAGAGATATGTAATTACAAATGTTGAAGAGAGCGCGTTAATATTTAAAACGAAAAAATTGAAGTGAAAAGGGTGAAAACGTTTAATAAAACACAACTCGTTTGAAATAAAAATTAAAATCTCATGGGAAAATCTAAAGTAGAATTTAAAGGTACGCTGTGAATTTTTTCATACATATAACTTCTAAAATAAGTGAAATGAACGTGCTTACAATAATTTTTGGAACATACTTTCAGATTTTTTTCTATCGAGGGAATTTCATATAATTTGCACTTCGGTATGGGGAGCGTCTAGATATTATCATCAACAATAACATATATATTTTTTTAAAGCTTTAAAACTTTAACAGCCTTACTAAAAAAAAACCACAGCGCGACCAATTAACTTTGTTATTGCAATAACATAATTATCCCTTGTATACACTAAATCACGTTTTATTACCAATAACGTTTCTTGCGTGTTAAAATGCTTAAAGATCTGACAACGTCGCAAATGGTTATAATTTAGTAGGAAAAAATGTTGTTTTAATTATTCTCCGCCAGGAGCATTATTGGCGCGCGTGTGCATCAACGGCCCGCGATGAACACACAGCTTGAAAACCAAGCCCAGGTGTGTTTATGGCCGGATCAGGCGGGATGTCGAAAATTTTGTTAGATGTTGTGATTTTACTTAATAATTTCTATTGTAGTGACGAAATAACTGTTCTATTCATATAATTAATATATATACCGTATTATTTGTGTGGTTTACATAAGTTTAATCAAGTTATTGTACAAACGCCGTACTTTCAAAGTTGAACTGTCAGAATACTGTTTTATAGGTTACATAAAAGATAAAATTAACATTTTAAGATCTTTATTTTAAGAGAATTCCTTAAAAGTGATAATTTTTTATAATATTAATATCTAATACATGTGTTCGTAAACGTATAAAAAGAAATTAACGTCTTTAGAGATGCAATAAATCTGTTTTAAAAGTCAGTATTATTTCTAAGTTATTTTTTTGGCAATAAACAAAACTTTTAAATTTTTTATTATTTTTTTATTGTATACACGATGAAAAAGTGAGGTGATAGTTTCCTTCCAAATTTATTACATAAAAGGACTGTGTTTTTTAAATTTTGATTTTATTTAAATTTCTCTACATTTTGGTCAAAAATGTTGTGGGAGGAAATTTTTTTCCATTTTTTTCCGAGTTTGAATCTTAAAATATGGCAGTTTTTGAAAGCTAAAGTGTATTTCAAATACACAAATCTAAAAGGTAATTTTATCTAGTTTTCATAAATGGTATTTGTTTTTACGACACCTTCAAAAATAAGAAATATATAGAACATTCAAAATACTATGGAAAAATTACAAATATCGTTCGAACATCAATGGTTAAAACAGAGATAAACTACCCTCTCAGGCCGCGGAAACCATGTGTATTTCTTTCAAAGAACAAATTTTTAATTAGTAATGTTTTCACATCCGCGGCCGTTTGTCAATTGAATAAAATTTTCACTGGGTTTTTTAGTAAGGCTGTAAATGTTTAAGGGATATATGTAACAAATCGGTAGAAATTCGGGTAGCGGCGGCTTAACGAAATAAAATTTAAAAAATCTATCTTTGAAGAAGTAAAATAAAAATGATTCGAAGTAAAATAAAACGAAGAAGTAAAATTAAAATGATAATGAAAAAAACAGGAGACTCATTTAAAATACATAAAAACATTGTATTAAATTAGCTCCCCGCAGGAGGCCTTGAGGAAAATAATTCACCTCAGGGGCCTCAGGGCCTGTCATCTTTGGGGATGCTGGAGTGGATAAGGATGGTGGAGGGTCTTTCAATAATCGTAATTGTATATTATCGTATCTTACGGGACTTATGAATATATCCCTCCCACTGCGGTGCAAGGCTATGTTCCGATAGAGTCCTGCTAGAGAGGTCAAAAGGTCTCCCTAAACCAGACTCTCCCTTTCCGATCTGCTACGCAGTTGGTGGAAAAACGCATCCGCCCCTAAGATCCAGACAAACCTCTCCCATTGAACCCGGGCACCTCTGCTAAGTTACAAAACGTATCGAACCACTTGGGGTGGCCTATGGCAGAGGTGTTGATTATCCAGTAAATGCTTCCCTGGGCGGCGGTACTCATACCCGCCTTCCAAATTAATGAAAAAAAAAAGTTATTGTAAAAAAATCCGTTTATTTAAGAGTTTGTCCATTGCATGTACCAAAAAAAGTTTTTTTTTAAATATGCAATGCATCGTGAAAAAAAATTGTGAAGTTTGAAAAACTGGTTTTTTAAAATTGCAATTTAGACATGATTTATTGGTACTTTAAATTATAAAAAAAAACTAGCTGACCCGGCGAACTTCGTACCGCCATATTTTTTTTACTGTATATTTTCGAAATTCCTGAAAGACTTGATTTACTATTTAGCCCGCCTCGGCTTCACACGGGTGGTGTACAGTTGCGGATTAAGGAAATGTTATACTTCCGGTAAATTCAAATCAGATGGATTATCAATAATTCCGTAAATCGAATGTTACACGGTACGTACTTCATGATAAAAAATGAGACAAAATCTTCCGTTTACAATACGACCATATGATGAAATAAAATTACAATGAAATAATTCTACCATAACTATTGTAATGCCTTGTAATGTACAATATTTTTCGTTTTTCCTTCTGGAGAGAAAACAAACAGCGCCAAAAGCCAAAAGGTTTGCCGACTCTCGAGCACGCAACGTACAACTAACTGCCATGCGAAAAACACAGCAATTCAAGGTTTATTCCACGCACTTCTAACGATTGGCTTTGGGATTTATTAATTGTCATTGCGAATGCAAGACGCACTGGAAACTGGACACGTTTAAATTCAAGAGGAAAGTTAGTTGGCATCATTGGTATTCTTGGAATAAACACATTTTCGCTTTTGAATTTTCCTATGATTGTAGTAGCTTCAATCAAATTTTACATAATTTTTTAACAGCGAGTCTTGTTCCGTTGCACAATTTTGGCTGTTTCAGAATGCGTAACATAATTATCACAGAGGCAATCTGGAGATGTGAATTGTGTGGCGGTAATCCTGGCAAATCCAATGAATTTAGGAATTCAGTAGGATAATTGACTACTTTATTTCGATCTATAATGGAATCGATCGACTTAAATGAATGCATTTGTCTTGACTCAGAATTTTTATATTTAAATCTTCTACATCCTTAGTTTTCGCTGCTAAAATGGTTCGTTTGCTCAACCAAGCATGGTTTTTATAATTCACACCATATTTGGGAACACTTTCGATATTAATTCTTCCTTTGACGTTGTGAATTTACAAAAAATCGGTGGAAACGAAATGAGCCAGTGGAAGTGTTAACAGGAATTTTTACATTGCCAATGTCTACTAATGCATTTGCAAACGCTTCCGCCGATATGTAATTTTGTAACGACACTCGCATATTCATTGTTCACTTGAGATTTTTCATGTATCTCCATAAACTTGATGCCTTCAAGCAAGTATTTATTTCATCAGCAACTGTTGATCTGGGAATAACTGGTAGCGTTTGGTGAAAGTCTTCGGCCATTAGAACCGCCTCGCCTCCGAAGAGGTTCTGATTGCAACGCAAATCTCTTAATGTTCGATCGAATGCCTCTAATGCTCGTTTGGCGCCATCGTAACCTCATCCCAAATTATTAATTTACAATTTTGTAGCACTTTTTGTAGCACACAGGATTCTCGATATGTTGCGCACAATTCACCATTGATCATTCGTAGAAATTCGAATGAAGTTGGTCCACGAACATTAACTAATAACAAACGCAAGTAAAAATATTCGTCATTTTTTATTAAATGAAAACAATATTAGCAAACGACCTCCGTAGTCCAGTGGCTAAGACTCTTGACTCACATTCCGGAGGTCGCGGGTTCGAACCCGGCATGCGCAAATAAATTTTATTTGTTTAATTAAATGAAGACAATATTAGCGAAACTCAATCGAAATCTGGAGACAGAAAAATCAGAAAAGATATTGGCTCCGCTGGGACTCGAACCCAGAACCCTTTTCTTACATGGAAACAGCTCTACCGATTAAGCTACGGAACCCATATTAATTCGGTCACATTTAACTGTATCATACTTCGACTAAGAACTACCAACATTATCTTCGCTTACTTAACGCACATATTATTGGCTGCTATCTTTAATAATATCTAATTATTTTCTGCCAATAGTATGTGCGTTAAGTAAGTGAAGATAATGTTGGTAGTTCTTATTCGAAAAATGATACAGTTAAAAGTGACCGAATTAATATGGGTTCCGTAGCTTAATCGGTAGAGCTGTTTCCATGTAAGAAAAGGGTTCTGGGTTCGAGTCCCAGCGGAGCCAATATCTTTTCTGATTTTTCTGTCTCCAGATTTCGATTGAGTTTCGCTAATATTGTCTTCATTTAATTAAATATTATAATTTGAGATTTTACTCATAAAGTTTAAAAAAAATAATAATAAAAATTTTATTTGATTAATTTGTGTTATTTCACAATTAATTCATTTAAAATAATATATAGTATATTTGCGGCATGTTCCAGAGTGGAAGATACTATCAGTATCGCCTTGGTGTAAGACCACCATTCAGAATTGAAACGTTGCTTGAAAATGGCTTTAGCCGTGTTTAGTGACCAGATCTGAATAGCCAGGTACTTCCCAACCTTCCTCTCCCCCACCTCCTTCCCCTCCCCGCTACCTTCAGCCTCACAACATACCCCAATTGGGGATGCCATAGTCTCACTGGCTCCAGACGGGAGCAGTTGAGATTCTTGTGCGGTATTCACTGTAAAAAAAAAAAAAAAGCAAAACTCAATCGAAAATCTGAAGACAGAAAAATCAGAAAAAGATATTGTCACCTCTGGGACTAGAACGTAGAACCTTCTGCTTTCATGGCAACAACTCTACCAACTGAGCTAAGGTGCCTACATCCAATTCGGTCACTTTTAACTGTATCATACTTCGGCTAAGAACTACCAACATTATCTTCATTTTCTTAACGCTCATATTATTTATCAATCGAATCTCTACATCTCTACATATTATAAATTAAAGTCCTCGGCGTTATCTGACTGCCTGTCTGTCTGTTCGCGAGAAACTGAAAAACTACTGAACGGATTTTCATGCGGTTTTCACCAATAGATAGAGGATTCGGGAGGAAGGTTTAGGTATATAATTTGTCAATGATTTGTGTAAATTGGTTGAAACATAACGATAATTGTTAGAAGTATCGCAAAAAGTCAAGCCGCCTGGGAGCATTCCAGATATAACAAACCAATGCATTGTAACATATTTCTCTTTTGTAGATCTTCAAAATAGTCCATGATGGCATATGTCTATCTTTTACGGATAGCTTACTATACCCATTCTATCTTCTGGAAAAATGGTCACGTACAATGCGGTAATTGAAAGTTATTTGGACTGATACAGTATTAATCCTTACAGCGCCGGATCTGCCATACGTTCAAAAACGTGCAAAAAACCTGGCGCCAACTCCGAAGGGGCGCCGTGAGAAAATAAATATTGTATTAAAAATTTGTTATAATATTTCCTGAATCGTTTAAAAATTACCCATAGTACGAAATAATTATTACGCTCTAGCAACACTTTCCAAAGATACAGACTGCGCACGCATCTGGTTTGAATTCAACGAAATTCAACGATTTACGAATTTATAGTCAGTCACAGAATTTTTTTACAAATTCCATATATATTTAGTTTAAACGTAAGATCTATTTTTCCATATATCTTTTACCGTCTTTTACGACGAATGTGTGCCATCCAAATTCATTAACCAATCACAGCGCCGTACTTTTATTCAACAGAACAAACAAACCGACGGCGCCTTTCAAAATGCTTTTGTACGATTTAAGTCTCTAGGAGAAGGGAGTTAAAGACCATTTTCTTATGAAATCTTCAGTAAATTCAAAATTTCATTAGCATAAACATCGCACGGTTTGCAAGGTTGCAACTTGTTAACAGTTTCATAATTGATTTGACAGTTGAAGTTCGTTAAATGTACCTAAAATTAATTTCTATTAGATTTGTTATTTTACAGTCAGTAATAATCAGTGTAAGCGTCTTTCGTAAACCGTTGATACCATAGATACGTTCGTATTTGTTCGCTCAACACAGAACACAGGGGAAATGGAAATGCAAGGTACAAATTTGAGGTTATTAGATTTTTTAATTTATAACTAAATTTCTAATGGTTGTTAGAGGTTGTGGATTGTGGATTACAATGAATAGAACAATAATTAAAAAAAAACTTTCAGGCTCGCAGAATCTACAACTTAGAATTAAAGAGCATAATGACATAAACAAACTCGTTTCCATTGGGAATTTTTTTATTCCAATTTCTCCAGCACCGATAAAACATGATGTCCCGCGCAATGACGTTACAATGGTCCCGAGCACATCTAAACAGATATCTATCGCACAAATTCCTCCGGTCGAATTATTAGAAGATAAAAATAACGTTACTGATAGCAGTTTAAATTTAATTCTGTTTTCAGAGCTTGAATTGAAAGATTCCGGATGCTGGTCAAAGTTATCTCAAAATTCCGTTAGTTTATTAGTTCAGGAAGGTCCTGTACAATTGAAAGGTTTTGATTTTCCTATTACGAACAAGCGTAAATTTAATACTAAGTATTATTACAAGAAACTGCCTAATGGAGAAGAATTACATAGATCGTGGCTTATTTATTCGAAAACTTTAGATAGGGTTACATCCTTTATATGTCTTGATTTTATTTGATAAATTAGTGTAAAAAAAAAAAAATTAAATTAAAAAAAAAAATTGGGGTGAACGAATTTTTTATCAAAATAAAAATGTAGGGGGGGGGGGCGCCATCGGTACCTACTGCACAGGGCGCTAGATTTCGTAGATCCGGCCCTGAATCCTTATCAACTTAAAAACGTTAGTCACCTCAAGCATTTCACGCACATTATTATAATCTTTCGCACCATCTCTACGTATTATAAATTAAAGTCCTCCGCGGCGTCTGTCTGTCTCTTCGCGATAAACTCAAAGATGGCGGTGGTTATAAAGGTTGGATAACCATTCAGTAAATGGCGTCATGTTTGATTAGCCACAGCAATGCGTGGCTGGGACAGCTAGTTGGATATTGTTATGTCTGCCCTTTCCTCGGCAGAGAGTAATTATTAAATACGGTTCTTTGAATATAAAAGTGTTTATTTACTGGAATAACCTAGCTGGATATCTACGACTGTTTACTATTCGGGGGTAGGTAAATCTCTGGAGCCTTGCCACGGGAGCTCGTAAAGTATATCTCCGAGACTGCTTCTTGTACGCCAATGCCATCTGGCGAGCTATGGTGCAAGCTACATGCTTACCGCCATCTATCGTATTCTTTCCATATGAAATACTTAATTACTCTACATCACACCCTCCTCCACCTAACCTCAAGCCCTCGCTACAATAAATACAAGACATGTTCTTTTCAAAGAAGTTATACAATTTGACAAAAAAAATAGGATTTTAAATATTTCATTTATACACGATTTTATACACTAATTTCAACCAAACATAGTCATGATTTTAAATATTTCAACTTAAATATTTCTGTTTCTCTGGGAGGGACCTTTATGAACGCCTTGAACGGAGCCTTCCTTCCCAAGGTCTTAGTTGAGTAGTTTGCTCTCGATCATCCGCTGATAATCTGAAATCAAGAGAACTCCACGTTAGCCCCTTCAACAAAGCTGAGGTCCCCAACTCGTCTGAAGCGCATTTCGTGACCTCAGACGCGGTGGGTGGGTTATTATCTTCACTCTCCTCTTCCCATTTCACAGATAAACTCTTTAACTGATCAATATGCCTCTTCCAAGTCAACGGAGTACCACAGATCCTAACGATATAAACTTTTTTACCCACTTTCCTTTCTACAATACCTCTAACCCAACCAACTTTATTCACCTGACGGAAGTCCTTGACCAGACACTTCTGTCCAACATGTAAATTCCTAATTTTTACGCCCCCATAATTCCTTATTTGATTATCTTGACTCCTTTTTATATTATCGTTAGCTATTTTTCTCTGTTCTGACACATCTTCCTGAGTGGTTTTAGGAATTAAACTACTGAAAGTTGATTTCAGTCTCCTACCAAACATCAAGACTGCCGGTTCTAATCCCGTTGTGCAATGTGGCGAATTTCGATAATCCGATAGAAAATCACATAATCTACTTTCATAATTTACTGGAAAATTATTCCTAACCATAATTTTTTTTAAAAAATTTTTTTACCGTTCTAACTGAATTTTCAGCTTGTCCATTACACTGAGGGAATTTTACCGGTGAATTTAAAAATTCTATGTTATTCTCTTTAAGAAATTCTTTAAACTCTACACTAGAAAATGCTGTTCCATTATCCGAAACTATGCAATCAGGGTTACCAAAATTAGAGAAAATTCTTCTCAATTCCTTAATCGTGTTAAACGAATCCGCCCTTGGAACCTCTAAGCAATCGATCCACTTGGAAAAAGCGTCACAAATTACAAGAAACATTTTTCCTGCTACCGGTCCGCAGTAGTCTACATGCACCCTACTCCAAGTTGCCCCAGGGTTCGGCCACACTGACAAATGACTCTTAGAAGGTGCCGGCCTCATAGCCGCGCAATCATCACATTTTAGAACCATTTTTTCAATGTCATTGTTCAGTGACGGCCACCAAAAATAAGCTTTTGCTAGGCCCTTCATTTTAACTATTCCTAAATGAGATCTGTGTAATAACTCTTGCACATGTTCTTGTAAGGAACTCGGAATGACAATTCTATGTTGCCAGAAAAGGCAATCCTTGACTATGGACATTTCGTTTCTCTTAACCCAGAATCTCCACAGTACATCATCTCGACCAACTCGTTTTGGCCAGCCCTTACGCAAACACGTTAAAACTTCCTGAATAACCGTGTCTGTCTCTATAGCTGTGGAAATGAGCTTGATATCTATGTGCTCGCATTTATCTACATAACACACAAAATCTGATCCATAATCATCTTCAAATTCTTCTTGAGAATTTTCTACCGGAAGCCGAGATAGAAAATCCGCATGATTATGACATGACTTGACAAATTCTACCTTATACGCAAATCCGGCTAATATAATGCCATAACGCTGCAATCTGTTAGCCGCTAAGACCGGAATGTTTTTGTATTCACCTAAAATCCTCATTAATGACAAATGTCTACCCATAATGTCATTCTCTTCCGTATCAAACCGAAAAAATTTGTTCAACCCCAATCCTATAGCTAAAGCTCGAAGGTATCGCCATGTACCAACGTAAGCTACGGGTATCTTGAAATTATCACTTAAGTAACGCCATGTACAAAAAGCTAAAATTTCCAAAATAAAAAAAATGAACGCATAATTTGTGAGTAACGCCATGTACTACAAATTCTAATACGAACGAGATCGGGTATCTTGTAAGTATCGTCATGTACAAACAAATTCTACAAACAAATATGATCGGTGAAGTTGTTAAGTAACGCCATGTACAAACAACTCTAATATCAAAATGATATCACCCTTCCTCCTACTTAATGGTACTCTCGGGGAAGCAAACTCCCCACTAATTAATCGAAGAATTTATTCCGTCTTTTACTATTGACTTTAATTCAGACTCAACTTACTTTTATTGTTAATAGGATCGGCCTAGCATTGAAAAAAAAAATTTGGACCCGCGTCTTTATTCACTATAAAAGACACCTAAAAAATTTACAAACCACAAGAAAAAAATACAAAAACAAAAAAAACTTAAATTTTTTTTTTTTTTAAATTTACCCAACTAGTTAGAAAAAACTTCCGGGTAATCTTGAATAAACTTTTCTCCATTCCTCATTTGCGGCGTCACTAAATTAATTGTCTCCTGAGAAGTTATCCCAAGATCGAAACATTCCATAAAATCTCTTCCCACAATTAATTCTGTTCCTTTTATTACCACAATAAAATTAATATTTTTGTTCCTACCCTTAAATTTCACATCAAAAATCGCCTTTCCTACGACTTTTAAACGATTATTTCCATAACCTGAAATAATCCGCTTGTCTTGTGACAAAATGATTGAACTAAAATGTCGTTTAAAAATACCCTCCGGCATCACACATAAAGATGAACCGGAATCAATCATTGCCGTAAACTTCTTGTTATTAATTTCAATTTCAGCAGTAATCGGACTAATTGACGCAACTAAAACTTTACTATCCCTGTGATTTTCAAAAATGGGATTTATAGGATTATTCTTGCAGAATTTCTGTAAATGCCCAACGCCCTTACATTTAAAACATTTCGCATTACGAAATTTACAATCAAACGATAGATGATCATTCCTTTTGCAAATAAAACACTGTTTTTTAACTCTACCCACGGGTGATCTAAAATTCGTACCTGAATTTGATCCTAACCTATAAGCTGGTTTCGTGTTAAAACTACCCTTGGGGCTCGTCGATCGTTCCCTACGCTGATCTCGCTTGAACCCATCGCTAGTAACTCGTTTTTTTACTAGGTTTACTTCTGATTTTACTGTATTAGCACTATCCAAAGTTGACATACTAACTGCAAGTCCTTCTATTTCATTAAACGACAACGTTTGCCCTTCTACGAAAATTTTCTCCTTCGCGCGTCCCGGTAACAACCCGATTGCAAACATGTCTATGAGGTTTTTTTCAAGTCTCGTTTCGAATTGACAATACGTTGCTAAAGAACGAAGTCTAACCGCGAAATCTCTTATCGTCTCGCCTTGTTGTTGCCTCGCTAAAAAAAAATTCTCCCGTTCTTTAAAAACTGAACGATTTTTGTTACAATGTTTGTCGAGAAGCGCTAAAAGTTTATCAAAAGATAAGTCCGTTACTTTACTTGGAAAACACAGATTAATTAGTAAGGTCAACGTTTCCGATTCTAGAAGATTCAATAAAAAAGCCCGTTTTTTCTCAACAGACGCTTTGTCATCATGGATCACGAAAAATTTCTCTATCCGAAGTCGAAACAACCCCCAGTCTCCGGAGAGATGGCAAAACGGTGGTATTCTACCCGATTCCATAACTCCCAACAAATAAATCGGCAAAAACAATCAACAGTCCTCCGTAGTCCAGTGGCTAAGACTCTTGACTCACATTCCGGAGGTCGCGGGTTCGAACCCGGCATGCGCAAATAAATTTTATTTGATTAATTTGTGTTATTTCACAATGGATTCATTTAAAATAATATATAGTATATTTGCGGCATGTTCCAGAGTGGAAGATACTATCAGTATCGCCCTGGTGTAAGACCACCATTCAGAATTGAAACGTTGCTTGAAAATGGCTTTAGCCGTGTTTAGTGACCAGATCTGAATAGCCAGGTACTTCCCAACCTCCCTCTTCCCCACCTCCTTCCCCTCCCCGCTACATTCAGCCTCACAACATACCCCAATTGGGGATGCCATAGTCTCACTGGCTCCAGACGGGAGCAGTTGAGATTCTTGTGCGGTATTCACTGTAAAAAAAAAAAAAAACAAGAAAACAATAACAAAAAATCCCTCTCAAAGAATCAAAAATACTTATCTCAGGAACTCTTCTGGTCTCCCTCTGGGTTTTATCCTTGTCTTCTGATTAATCCAATGATCCACAGATTCGTCCTTGAAACTATTAACCCAATGATCCGTTTTGACCTTGAAACTTCTGATTAATCCAATGATCCACAACCAGATCGCCTCCTTGCGGTATTTCACTTCTGTTCCTAAAACAAAAATCTTCTTATTCAGCCCGTAGCCACGGAACCAAATGCTCCTTAATCTCGAGCAGAATCTCTTCCGATTCCTTGCCAAAACTGCAAGTCACTCCAGCAGTGACTTAGTCCTCCGTGTCCAGCACCAATTATTATTCGCACGCGTAACTTTCACACAATTATACTTATACGGCTGCGCCAATTGTTATGTCTGCCCTTTCCTCGGCAGAGAGTAATTATTAAATACGGTTCTTTGAATATAAAAGTGTTTATTTACTGGAATAACCTAGCTGGATATCTACGACTGTTTACTATTCGGGGGTAGGCATAAATATACCAAACCACCCACTAGATCGATAACTTCAGGCTTTTGTTCGAGAAAAATTTGGTCACTATTTCACCATCAAAATGCAATAATTTTTCGATTTTTTTTACGGGGATTTGTGACGTCACACACCATAGACGAAGATAGAGTAAGCAAGAACAAAAAAAGGCGCGACCATAGACAATATAATTTTCTTTCGGGGCCTACCCAGCACCACCAAAATCATTAGCCTTAAATATTATTTTAAAAATAAAACTCGTAATTACATGATAAGAATTTTATTAAAAGGGGCCGTCCATTAATCACGTGATGTTTTTTAAGCAACTTTTTAACCCCCCCCCCCCCGGTGATATGTGGTGAGGTTTTAGACAGACTACCCCCCCCCCCCCGAAATCATGTGTATTTTTTTAAGTACAAAGTATTTTGAAATTTTCAGAATATTATCACGAAAAATAAATACACTTGATATATATCTCATTTAACCCCCCCCCCCCCCCCCCCCGTCGTGATATTTCGTGATTTTTTCCGAACCCCCCCCCCCCCTTTCGAGCCTCTCGTGATTAATGGACCGACCCCAAAACATGAAATACAAACGGGAAATACATATAATTTAAATATGATTGTGCGTTCCTACAATACTACTGAATTTTAAAAAATTTCATTTTATAACAGAAAAATAAAAAAACTCAGTATTACATGTGCATATTTCAAACAAGAATACAATGTAAACAGGTTATATTTCTGTAGCAAATTGCCACATAAAGACGTTGTTTAAAGATAAATTACTTAACTTACGTATTATATCTTTCGTCAGGTCTAAAATAAATTTACCATATTGCCAAAATATAACCAAGGTCCATGGAGACATTAGTTTGCATAAGATGTTTGAGGTTTCATTCGGGGCTCAAAAATGTATAATATTTGTTAATTTGGAGTTCAGTTTAGTTTAGCTCATCATATTTTTCCTGAAATCATTAAAATTAATGTAACAAATGTACATTGAAAATTAAAACTCTTCAAAACAAAAACAAAAAATAGGACTTAAGAAGTTGTATTTTATAAAAAACTACACTGATTCACTTATGGAAATTTGTTAAAATATGGAATTTTATTTTATTTCCGAACGTGTATTATAGTACACATCTATGTATGTATGTAGTTACATTTCCTCCCATGTCTTTTAATTTATGATGACTATCATATTAATCCAAGTTCTAGGATACCTACTTATATAAAGAAACCTACTCTAATGCATTAAATTTGTCTCACGTTAAGAAATTTTTGTAAAATGAAAGTAAGTAATAAAAATAATAATAATCTCTGCATCATGCACCATGACTATCATCATGTATTTCCCTTTACCTCATCCAACCATCTCCAGAAACAGAAGCGAATGTATTAGGATGTGGATATAAAATGTTATATTGTAAACAAGTAAAGTTTTGTCGGTTCAGATTCCACTGAAAAATAGGAATAAATTTATTAATACTGATAAAAATACAAAAAATGTTAAAAATAAGAACAGAAAGTTCAAACGTAGGGATAATGTGTTGTTCCTATCATCAGGGTTGATGTGTAAAACTGCACAATACCCCAAAAAAATCTCTTTAATACTTTTTGCCGTGAAAATCTAAAATCATACTTGAATAATAGGTATTTTAGCAAACCTAACTCCTATAAGTACCTAACTTATGAAAAAAGCAAATGAAATGCTAATTATTAAAATCTATTTTATATAATAATAAAAAAAACATAAGCACTATTGTCAAAATTCAGAGAGGAAATTGGGGAAGATTAAATTAATGAGATAGGTCGATGCAATATAGAAAACATGTATACCTTTTTAAGATGTAATCGTGATGTTGGACTGCGTCAATTATTAGATTCAGGATGGATAAATATGTTCTGAAAACGGAAACATGTACAACACAGATTAAAATACAATTTAAATAACATACTTTAGGAACACTGAAATACCAACCAAAGGAAGTTTCCCACCTGTAATTTTGTTCGAGAATTCCCAAAATCCATATTCACACTTATTGCGTCGGAAATGAAAATGCATTGTAAATGTCAAACGAAAATAAAGCAGAGAAATGCAACAAAATCCAAGATTCCTATTGGTGGAGGTAGTAGCTGGGGACCATAAACAAATCGAAGGGGACTTATGATATCACCAAAGATTCGGTTCACATTTTGGATCGGAGTTATACCCGCCTGGGGGTAGGTAAATCTCTGGAGCCTTGCCACGGGAGCTCGTAAAGTATATCTCCGAGACTGCTTCTTGTACGCCAATGCCATCTGGCGAGCTATGGTGCAAGCTACATGCTTACCGCCATCTATCGTATTCTTTCCATATGAAATACTTAATTACTCTACATCACAGATATAAACACTGATAACACTTGTGCTGTCTGTAATTCCATAAACAGCTGTGGCCACGACCTAAACATCTTTTTTAAAATTTTTGCATTGATACATACCAATGATTTACAATTTGGGAGGCGGGTATGGGTACCGCCACCCCAGGAACCATTTATTGGATAACCAACCCTAACCCTAAGGGGTTTGCTACGTTTAGTGACTTAGTAGGGGTGCCCGGGTTCATCGGGTGAGGTTTGTCCAGATCTTGGCGGCGGATGCGTTTGCCCACCTGCTGCGTGGTGGGCCAGATCAAGAGAGACTGGTTGAGGGAGGCTTTTTGACCTTTCCAGTTGAACTCTCTCAACCCATCGCCTTGCACCGCAGTTGGAGGGATGGATTCATACGTCTGTAACTCCTTAACACACTGACCGCCAGATTCCTACCCACCCCTCATACATTTTTCCTTCCCATGACTTCCTCTCCTTCCGTTCCATTAAAAGACCCTCCACCCAGCTTCCCCAAAGATGCAGGGCAATTATTTTCCTCAGGGTCTCCTGTGTGATAAAAAAATACCAGTCGCTGGATTAATCATCTTGATCAAAAAATGTTATTCATCCTCTCCTCGGCAAAATATTAAGGCGTATTGAAATGCCTACTTTTTGTCAATATATGAAGATCTCTCAGTCTTCAGTCTCATTCACGCACTCACTTTTCATATCATGACATTTAATTTTTTTTCTGATTTTTTTTTAAATTTCTTTCATACAAACCTTTTCCTGACAAAAACGAACACGACAAAAAAATAATTATCCAGTTTGGTGCAGTCGTTCGGAAGTTATGCGTGTACATACATTTCGGCGATTCGTGTTTATTTATTTGTTCATTTGAAGCGGATACTTTGTGATGTGACATTATTAATTTAAAATAAAACAATAACTTTGTAAACACCACTTTTATTTTTATACTTTATGCCGACCGGGTTTCGCTTCAACCGTAGCTTCATCAGGGCAGTATAATACTCTACTAACATTAGGTTACATTTGTGTTATAATATATAATTTACCAAAAATGGGCTGGACTCGTCAAGTGGAGGAAGAAGAGGGAGGCATAGATGGAGAATTGGGAAGGGAACGGACGTGTTCTTTATCAATAGGGAACAATCTTTGTATGGGACTTTTATTTAAATTTAGTTGGTTATTAACTACCTTGCTATTAGTGTTTATGGCTTTCCTAAGTTCAAGTGCCTCTAAATTATCCAACCTTATACCTATATTGTTTTTATGAATAAGTTTGGCGCCAGCGTTTTTGTCAAATTTATGATCGTTTTGATCATAAATTTTTTGATCATGAATCAGTTCTGATTTTCCGAATTTGCAAACCACTTGATCGAAAACGATCATAAATTTGACAAAAACGCTGGCGCCAAACTTATTCATAAAAACAATATAGGTATAAGGTTGGATAATTTAGAGGCACTTGAATATTTTTTTTGATATTCGAAAAAAATATTGAAACACATGAAAAAAAAAGTGATAGCTTAACGTGTCAGAAATAGGGTGTTTTACCTTACTACGTCTACTACATTTGTAAAATAGTTATTAAAGCTTTCTGCAATGGTCGATTTGTTAGTTATTATTTCATTATTTATTATAACCTTATTTTAAGACATACTTCTTTTGTTTGCTATTTCATTTATAATATTCCAAGTTTTTTTAGTATTATTTTTAGCATTTTCAATTTGTGTACTATAGTATTTCTTTTTGCAGTTTCATATCAGCCTATTGAGTAAGTTACGATACAATAGATATTTTGTTTTCGTTAGATATTGTTCTGAGATTATTCTTTTGGCAATCTATTCGATATTTAAACATTTCTCTATATAATTTATCTCTTTGTTTAATTGATATAATTAATCCAACTGTTATCCGAGGCTTAATTTTTTTATATTTATTGTTAGTGACAACTATTTTACTTTCACTTTTTGAGTATGATCTCTCAGAGTTTTATAAAAATTCTTTAGTGCGAGATGTGGGTTTTCTATTGATATCACATTTTCCCAGTTTTCTGACCGAAATAAAGAGTTTAGAGTTTCATAATCAATGTTTACTTTTTCTAGATTTTCAGAATTTCGGTTTAGAGGAGTATTTTTGAAATGATGTTTATAAAAGGTCGGGTAATGATCTGTGATATTTGATATTGGCAACACTGTTCACCGACATCCTATGTAAAGAGTGGCTATCGACCTAAAGACATGACAAAAACAATTATAATACCGATATTAAAATCTAAACCGACAGACGTAATTTTACAGGAAAACTACAGACCGATCTCCATCGCCACGGCTATCGCTCGAATATTTGAACGAGTTCTCTCGGATCAAGTCGGATCCTACATGGAAACAAATGATAACCAGATGGGCTTCAAGAGAGAGTGCTCCACGGACTCGGCTATTTTTTGCCTAAAACGTACGTTGGAATATTACAGGAAGAAGAAAACATCAACTTATGCATGCTTTTTGGATCTTAGGAAGGCTTTTGACCGAGTTTCCCACCCCTTACTATGGAAAAAAACTAATGAAAAGAGGTATTCCTTGGAAAGTGGTAAAAATTCACGAAACTTGGCACCGTCAACAGGAAAATCTCGTAAAGTGGAAAGATGGATTTTCAGAACCTTACTACCTAAAGAGTGGCGTCAGACAGGGAGGATGCATGTCTCCGATATTGTTCAACCTGTACATGGACGAACTCACCAACAGGCTAAACAACGCAGGGGTGGGCTGCCAAATCGGAGGACAGTGTTTGAACAACATCAGTTGTGCGGACGATATGGTCTTGATGGTACCATCTATAAGGGGCCTACGTATTCTTCTGAAGATCTGCGAAGAGTTTGCTAACGAAACAAACATGCTATATAACCCCACTAAAACGGCTCTAATGGACATAAGACATGGACAAAGACCAAAAAATATTCCTCCAGCTACCCTGAACGGTGTGAATCTGCAGTTGACTGAAGGAACTAAATACCTTGGACACATTATCACCAGTAATCTGATGGACGATGATGACATCGATAGGTACTTTGCAGCACCGCTGTAAAAAGGACGCTCTTCCTTTCCTTCTGCGCAACGCTGTATACGTGCGAACTCTAGGCAAACTACAAGAAGAGTAGTATAGAAAGACTTCGGGTTCAGTACAACAACGCCTTCCGCATAATGTTTGGTCTCCCCAGATATTGCAGCGCTTCCCAGATGTTCACGGAGGGGCGAGTTCCCGGCTATGCAGCCCTTATTAGATCCAGGATGGCAGGAATGAGGGAAAGGATATGTAGCTCTGGTAATATCCTAGTCATGGAAGCCCGCCTCAGTCCACCATCCAGCATTGATGCACACTGGAGAAAAATACTGGCTCCTAATGTGGTCAGAGAATTCTAAAAGCCAACAATTATTACCATCTTCTTATTTTCTTACATTGTTGCAGGTAGCTACCGGCTGCGTCCTACATAATTTCAACAACGCATTTTGTTCCCGAGGTTCGTACGCCGGTGCTTCTGGGTTCGCTAGTTCGAGATTTAACCGCAAGCGTCAGTTGTGTGGAGAGACCGTGCTGACGGGGAGTTCGTGTCCAGCGCTCGTAGTTTGGTGGAATTCTGGTAACTTCGAACACGTGTGAGACAAATGAACATTATTATTTTAGATTAATGTTTTCACTGTTTATAAATTATGTCAGGATGTTTTTCCCTGGCTGGCGCCCTGTTAAATTTAAATTATCTATAGCCTTGACGGCATTAACTTCTTACTGATAGCAATCTAAATCTTTTACCTCTATCAGGTCATTACCTGACACGCCCTGTGATTAATGTCTTGCTCTACCATTTCATTCAAATTGCATAACAATAAATGTCTTTGATCCATATCAGACTTATTATTATTTTATTAATATTGTGCCCATTGTCCCAACTTGCCGCGAGAGCTGTAGGTAGTTGCACACATTTCTTATCACGTAGTTATCATGTTACAAATGGCGACCCAACTGTCTCGGGAATCTAGTGGTAAAAGGGGTTATGATTGTTGCTAGGATTGTGCTGTCGAGGTTATGGTGAGTTTTAATCCCATTTAATCGTTTTATGATATTCTTTGTCTCACACGAGTGCGGTTCCCGAATGCTGCGGCGCGGTCACGACCTCCTCATTTCGGCCGGAATTTTATTTAGCTTACAGTTTTACACAGTTTTGAATCTCCCCAACTCACCAGCGTGAAAGCGCTCTTAAAATTTTACTTTTATTTTATTGGGATTGGTGTTGTCGCATGTGACTAACAATTTTTTTTCTACCTTGTTTGAAATTAGGTGTTATCACAAGAAGTAAAGCGGAGGCACAGCTCACAATGGCGAAATAAGGAGAACCGCCGTCTACTTCCGTTCCGGTTTCTCTACCTTCTTCATCACCATCCGTTCCGGTGCACAAATGGAACCTCACGTATGATGGGTCGACTAGTATTCGTGAGTTCATTGAAAGGATCGAGGAACTTGCTCTAGCAAGAAATGTATGTACCTCTTCACTTTTTTCGTCAGCTGTGGAGTTATTTGCAGGTGATGCGCTCTTGTGGTTCAGAGTGAATCGCTCGTCTTTCTCGTCCTGGTCAGATATTGTTGTTGCGTTAAAGGATAAATATGAGCTTCTCGATCATGAGAGACGCCTGTTGGCTCAACTTAGATCTACTCTCCAATTACAAAAAGAGAATCTTAGTGCCTTCATAACTCGCATTCTTGTGCTAAACAACCGTTTATCTACTAAATTATCTGAGGTAGAATTACTTGAAATTTTGCAATGTAACATGTTACCTAGGTATATACAAAAATTATTTCTTCCAGTAATTCCCGACATAATCACGCTCAAGAAACTTGGGAAGATGATTGAGCTGGCTGATAGCCGTTCAGGTGACAGAAATTCTCCGTGCACATCGCAACCTAGGAACTCTAGTGATTATAGGAATAATAATGTTGCGAGACGGAATAATAATTCAAATTCTGCTAACGTAATTCCCAGTTTTAGGAAAAATCAACATTTTTCTAGCAATGATAATTATAGATATTCTGGAAATGTAAATCCCAATTTCAAAAAGAATCATTATGGTAACTTTGATAATCTTAGCCCATCAAGGTCTCATTACAGAGAGGTGCACTGTTTCCGTTGCGACAGACCAGGTGTGAAGGCTCCGGCTTGCGGCTGTCGAGGTCAGGCAAAAAACTGATTTCCCGGGAGATTCTGTCAGCGGACGCTGGGACGCCGTCGTTTGCTGAGATTGCTTCCAGGGAATGGTCTTCCTGGCTTGAGGTTGTAAGAAAATTTTATGCTAATCTTAGAACTGAGAAGGAGATGCGAGCGCCTGACAGGGACGGGCGACCTTACAACTCTTTTCAGGTTAAAGGTTCTGTTTACTCCGGTCTGTTGGATTCAGGCTCGCATGTTTCAATTCTAGGTAACAATTTTCACAAAAAAATTTTAGATTCAGGGTTTGAACTTTCAAAGTTAGGTGTCAATTTCTCTTTAGTATCTGCTACAGGGCATTCTGTGATTTGTTCGTACAAGATTTCGCTTCCGGTTTGTGTTAATGGGGTGGTAAAAGTTTTTAACTTTGTAG
Source organism: Limnephilus marmoratus (assembly GCA_917880885.1). Classification (NCBI taxonomy): domain Eukaryota; kingdom Metazoa; phylum Arthropoda; class Insecta; order Trichoptera; family Limnephilidae; genus Limnephilus; species Limnephilus marmoratus. The sequence continues at coordinate 18,429,287 of OU862906.1, forward strand.
TCATGCCACAGATAAAAGCCAATATTATATTAGGCTGTGACTTCTGGAAGATATTTAATATTTGTCCAAAGATTTCTAAGTAAATGTCTTGTAAGGAGACGGGGAACAGACAGCGCGTAGCTGATGCTGTTGGGTTGGAAAATGCTCATAACTTATCAATTTCTCAACGTTCTGCCTTGGATAAGGTAATTAGTGAATTTAAGGAATATTCAGGTAATCGGTTAGGTAGAACCTCTTTAGAAAAACACACAATCGACACGGGTGATTGTTCTCCTATTAAACAGAGAATATATCCGATTTCACCGCACATACTTCCTAAAGTTCATAACGAGCTAGACAGATTGTTAGAGTTAGGGGTGGTTGAACCAAGTAACAGCTCGTGGAATAATCCGATTGTACTGGTCCCCAAGAAGAATGGTTCCTTCAGACTATGTTTGGATTCCAGACTTTTAAACGCAAACTCAAAACGGGACGCGTACGCGACGCCGTTTATCTCGGACATACTTGACAGTTTGGGGGGTGCTCGCTATTTAACGACTTTGGATCTTAATGATGCATTTTTCCAGATTCCGTTGGATGAGAGTTCTAAAGAAAAAACGGCTTTTACAATCCCCAAACGAGGATTATTTCATTTCGTTACCAAGCCATTCGGTCTTCACGGGGCAAGCGCATGCATGATGAGATTAATGGATAAGGTGTTAGGGCCGGAATTTGACGGGAAAGTTTTCTATTACCTAGATGATATAATTGTAATCAGTTCCTCTTTTGAAGAACACATTCATCTTTTAACCCTAGACACCTAACCTTCGTCGATTCGACGAATACGCGACACAAAATAGGCTGTCCTTTTTTAACGCGTGCGCGATGATCGTATCGTTCCTTGTCAACTCAGTGCTCGTAAAACTCTTAGGGGGAGTGGCCGGGTTCGGCAGGTAAGTACAGTATTTTTTTATATATTACGCGCATAGTCGTCGTTTCAACGAATGGTTAGGGTTTGTGTGACTTTTTGGTATATTGTTGTGGTTGTTTTTTTTGCAGTTTTTTTCGCTATGGCTTCGCAAAAACCGCTGTCTGTTGCAAAAATTCAACGTTTATTGATGGAAGAGGACACAAATTCATCGAAGGAGTCATCTATAAGTGAACAAGAAGTCAATTGAATGAAGTACAATGTCAACACATATAAAAAGTAAAATAAAAGATATATTACGTGTCAGCGCTGAAGTTCAAGGTCAAAGTGGTCAGTCTACCTCCAGAAATGATCCTGGATTAACAGAGACTGCCAATTTACGAAAAAGAAAAATTTGTGGATTATTTCCGTATAAAAAAAGGTGTATGACGAAGACTTATTGCTCAAAGTGCAGCACTGCAATTTGTGGTGGACATAAAATTGATTTTTGCACCAGTTGCGCTTCAAAAAACTAGTTTTTATTTTTTCACATAAGGGATCGTGATCTTTTTATTTTGTTTTGCCAAAGAAAAGAGGCTGTTTTTATTTTAATTTTTTTATAATTAATTTTCTAAGAATGATGTCACTTCTAGTCTGATAAATACCTAGTGCCTCACTAAAAAAATTTTAAAGCAAATATATTTTCCAATTACATTTAAATAAATAGTTTTATTTATCAATATAACCTTTGTTTCATATTTTTTTTAAATAAATTAAAAAAAAAAAAAATTAAATAGGTAAAATACTGATGAAAAATTTTTTCGTCGATTCGACGAATGGTTAGGTTTATTAGGGTACACATGAACGTTAGGTGTCTAGGGTTAAGTCAGGTTAAACAGAGATTGCAAGCCGCCGGCCTTACTATAAATGTTCAAAAATCGGTTTTCTGCAGGGATTCCTTGAAATACTTGGGATATGTAATTGACAGCAAAGGGCTCCGTACAGACCCTGACAAAGTTAAAGCCATCGTTGATTTTCCCACTCCTACGACTCAAAAGAGTCTGCGTAGATTCATAAGTGTTCTTTCTTGGTATAAAAGGTTCATACTTAACTTTTCCATAATTGCGTCTCCCTTATACAACCTCACGAATAAAGAGTTCGCGGGGAAAAAGTTTAAGTGGAATGAGCAGGCGGAGGCTGCTTTTCTTAAGTTAAAGAACATCCTGGTGAACGCGCCAGTTCTTGCATGTCCGGACTTTGATAAACCTTTTACCATAAGCTGTGACGCGTCGAATATAGGCCTCGGGGCAGTTTTAACGCAAATGGATGATAATCAGATTGAACATCCTATTTCGTTTATTTCTAGAACGCTTTCAGCTCAGGAGAGAAATCACTCCACAACCAAAAGAGAGTTGAATGCCATGATTTTCGCGTTAGAGAAGTTTAGAGGGTATATCGAAGGCTCTCCCATTCCGGTTAAAGTTATCACGGATCATTATAGTCTCAAATGGCTCACTCGATTGAAGTCGCCGTCAGGAAGATTGGCTCGGTGGGCTGTCAGACTTCAACAGTTTAATTTTGAAATAATACATAGAAATGGCAAAGATAATGTCATTCCCGATGCTTTATCCCGTGACCCCTTGCTTGTAGAATCTATAGTTCAGAACTTTGTAACTTCTGATGAGTGGTATGTCAAATTGAGGGAGAAAATCGTAACACATCCCGAGAAATATCCAGCGTGGAAGGTATCGAATGGCAAGATATTTAAACACATTCAAAGTATGGAAGCGCTTCACAGGTATTATGACTGGAAGGAAGTACTCCCTAAAGAGTTCAGAATTAGTGTCATAAAAGAGCACCATATTCCGCCGGTTTGCGCTCATTTCGGTATTTTAAAAACCTTGAACAGGATCAGACATAAGTATTATTGGCCCAAGATGGCGGCTGATGTGAAATCGTTCACTGCCAAATGTCAAACTTGTTTAGGTTACAAAAGCTCGAATTTGTTACCTCCAGGTCTTATGGGAGATCCCAAATTGATACAGCGTCCATGGCAGATGATAGCGATAGATTTACTTGGCCCATATCCTAGTTCCTACAAGAAAGGATATACTTATTTGTTGGTAGTGTCAGATTTCTTTTCGAAATACACAAGACTTTTCCCACTTAGGAAAGCTACGGGTAGTAATATTGCTTCGATTCTGGAGAACGACATCTTCTACAAATTTGGTGTTCCGGATATTATAGTTTTGGACAATGGACCTCAGTACATTTCTCGTGACATAAAGGCGTTGGCCAGCAAATTTCACATTTGTCACCTGTTCTACAACTGTAGATATCACCCGCAAAATAATCCTGTTGAACGAGTAAATAATGTTTTAGTTTCAGCTCTCGCTTCATACGTTGGCTCTGATCACCGAACTTGGGCGAACTTTATTCCTGAAATTGAATTAGCTATCAACACTGCAGTTCATGAAGTCATAGGGTATACCAATGACGTTACATACTATATTAGACGAGGGGTAGAAATCTCAAAGTGGGAAGACAATCGCAAGACAATTGTACCGGTCTCGATATCTAGTACTTTAGTACTAAACTGCTACGCGTCGAGTAAGGTTGCGTCTTACCAGTACTTACCAGATTGCATTTTAAAAAGTGTCAAAATGCCCTCCTGTGTGATGAGAAAATGTTTCAATTACACTGCAAATAATAGTAAAGGCGAAGGAATAACACTTCATTTGTAAGTACACGCAATTACTTAATATTATCGATTATTATAAATATTACAATAAATTTTCATGTTTCCCGCTCGCGGTTTTACACGTCATTACGAGACAGAGAACGTTGCATCAAAAAGTAACGAGCATAACAAAGACAACCTGCTAACAGTAGGTCGGTTCACACAGCGTCCCGCACAAGTTTTCTTCTATTGGGAAAGATGGGGTAAAACGTACACAGGGTAAATCGATAATTAATTTAATTATGTTTGAATTGTCATAACTCATAACGCTCGAACCGAGCTTCCTTGCTGACAATGACAAGACACTATAATTTAATATACGTAAACACGCTAGTTGTAGTTAAGCTCTATTAATAATTATAATTTACGCTGTGACTTTATAAACGTAAAATGACAATTAATTCAATATAAATTTATTATGACTTATCAAATATGAATTTTAGGTTTCCCCGTGATCAACTACGACGACAGAAATGGACCACTGTTGTTCGCATTCAAAGATGCGAACATGATTGGACACCTTCGCTTTACAGCACAATATGTTCAGTTCATTTCAATAAAGACGATTTACATACCACGGTCAAAGGAAAGCGTTTTATAATGTCGTTGATGAAAATTGTAAATAGATTTGTATACTCATTTGAACCTATGACCTGTACTGTATAATAAAATATGTTTTTAACAATACTACTATAATAGTACCAATATTGTATTACTAATGATAACTCATATAATTATAATAAAAATATTTGCCCGTGTGTCTTGTTTTACCCGCCTTTACCCTCTCCTGTGCGTAGTGTAACCGAGTGAGAGTATCTTGTTATCTCAGTCACACCCGTGATGTGAAAGCAGTATTCGGCAAAGAAATTAATACGCCGCCCGCTAATGTATCCGTGCCATTCATACATACACATTATTTGATTGTCTATCTTTATCACACAGGAATAAACTTTTGAATTGAGAAATTATTGAAAATCGCTGAAAACAAAAGAGTGTTCCTTACTTTCCACATTATATTGTGAGTATGTGAGACTATAACGAGTCTATTTATTTTATATAACGTCATTGGGGTATACTCCGTTTTTCCTCAACTTTGGTAGGGAAATAATTATTTCAGGGAAGGATTATTTAGGGGTTGATTTCAATGAAGAAGAAATCAAATTTTCAGAACGTGACTCTTGGGCACATGATTTAGAGGAATTGAATGACATTTTTTCGCAGGTACGCACCTCCCTGAGACAGTCCTATGAACGCAACAAACGTCAATATGACCTGCATCGGAGGGATGTTCAATACAACCTGGAGGACACTGTCTGGAGAAGGTCGTTTGTTCTGTCTGATGCTAGTAAACATTTCTCTGCAAAATTAGCCCCTAAATTCTTTAGGAGTAAGGTGATTAAGAAGATTTCCCCTGTTGCCTATGAATTGGCTGATATGAATGGGAAAACGCTGGGAGTTTTCCATGTGAAGAACATTCTCAAGTCTGAACACTCCGATTGATCTGCGGTGTAATTTTCATTTAAATGGAAATGCAAAGCTACAAGAGAGTTTGCTTTCTGCATTTTACACTAATGTTAGTTTTTTTGCATGCTTCTTCCACCGTTGCTATGCAATTTTTGTTTGTTCATTCTTTGTGATGACATGACAAACCACTTGTGTCTTCACATTGATTGTATTTGTTGTTTGTTGGGGTTGTGTTTGTCTGTGTGTTCCTTTGTGTTGGGTTTATGTTTATTTAAAATTTAACGCGCAAAGATGACTAATTCTTATCTTCGGGCATTGAATTTTGTTTCATGGTTATTTATATTTAAGGAATTAGTACGTAATAGATATATATTGACTTCCTGGTTTAGGAAGATGGTTTATCTCAATTCCCTGGTTATAAACCATGTTTTTCTATTATCTGGTACGTACTAAGAATTTTTTTTTTTGATATTGTAGCTTGCGTTTTTTTAAATTATTATACACTCACACTTGCTTAAGAAATAATAGTGCGTAGATACTCTAACATAATAACTGGTATTTTCTTCTTAACAACTTCACCCTTTCGGAAAATTGTCAGTGCAGTCACACAGGCGAGAGTTTCAGAAACTAAAATTATCTCTTTTGGGTTTTAGGAAACCCACAAGCAATGTCAGTTTTCCGGATGAGTGATTTAATATGTGATTACTTTATATGTGATTATTAATAATTGATACTCCATTGTCTCATATTACCATATAATTTTGCATGGGTTAGCATGCGATATTCAATACATCAATTTTTTGATATATAATGATTTTCCCACTAGTTGGAGACTGATATTATTACTATATAATTATTTGGAAATTTTCCTACATGAATTAAAAGTTTTTCCATTCTTACAATAATTTAATTGAATGTGATTGGCGATATAAGCCTTTGTTTTAATATTATAATCAGTATTTAATGTTCCATTTTGAGCTTTCGGGACCTGCTTCTGAGCTCAAGGCACGTCCCCAGACCTCATTATGCAATATTAAAATGTCTGGTTACTTTGGTCATTTTGTTTTAATTTGGTAGCAGCTTTTATTTATTTAATCTTCTCAAATGGTTTGGATCTAGGGTTATTCATGCCTTGCTCAATAGATGGCAGTGCCATAGTCAGTAAACATTAGTAATCATAATGAATATTAATTAATGGCTTTCTAGTTTTCAATAAGCAATATCAATATTGTTTACCTTTTATATTGGATTTTTATCTATTTTGATCTAACGTATATTTGCCAGTTAGGTATTGTATAATTGAATTTTGGGGCGTCTAAGCTTTTAGTTGTTGATTGTTAACAGATTTTATTATTCAGGTTTAGCTTTGAATTTTATTTCTATTTTTTAAGAAAACTATTAAGTTCAGATTTACATTAAGTAATTTTCAGTATCTCAGTGACCCACTATGTAAGATTTAGTTTAGCTGTTAGTGTCTCACCACGTATAACCTCTACGCTTCTTCAATCAAGAATCTTCTCCACTACAATCAAGAATCTTCTCCACTGCGCGGTTACTGTACTGAAACATTACTTGGCGGGAGGAATATCTCAAAAGTTTTCACTTGGACCTCGGACATCATCGCCACTCATGCGTATGCTGAACTGTAACATTCTTGGCGGGAGGAATATCTCAAAAGTTTTCCACTTGGACCTCGGACATCATCGCCACTCATAGGTATGCTGAACTGTAACATTACTTGGCGGGAGGAATATCTCAAAAGTTTTCCACTTGGACCTCGGACATCATCGCCACCTTTGCGTATGCTGAACTGAAACATTACATGGCGGGAGGTGTATCTCAAGTTTCCTACATGGACCTCGGACATTATCCCTACTGGACATTTTATCATCCTTTCAAGATTGCTGATGAGGCGCATCGACACTCAGGTTGCTGATAGCTGCCTCAAGAATTTCTACACTTCCGTTTTCTTACAACGCTTTCGGGCTATAACCACAATTAAGTGCAGCAAAGCATGCAGAAGTCAAATTGTGAGGCCGTTCGCCGAAGACCTTCCTGAATCTGTTCTCCAGCAACGTCACCTTGGAGGAACAGCAATTACCAGAGGACATCCTGGTCCTGGTTTTCTTCCTTGCCGCCTGCAGTCATTGGGTCAGTTCATCACTTTGGTCTGCGAGTTTGCTTTCTCTTCCTCGAGCGCCAGGAGGCTTTATGGAAATTTCCCCTGGGAAAATTTCGAATTGGTGGGGGGATATTGTAGCAGGTAGCTACCGGCTGCGTCCTACATAATGTCAACAACGCATTTTGTTCCCGAGGTTGGTACGCCGGTGCTTCTGGGTTCGCTAGTTCGAGATTTAACCGCAAGCGTCAGTTGTGTGGAGAGACCGTGCTGACGGGGAGTTCGTGTCCAGCGCTCGTAGTTTGGTGGAATTCTGGTAACTTCGAACACGTGTGAGACAAATGAACATTATTATTTTAAATTAATGGTTTCACTGTTTATAAATTATGTCAGGATGTTTTTCCCTGGCTGGCGCCCTGTTAAATTTAAATTATCTATAGCCTTGACGGCATTAACTTCTTACTGATAGCAATCTAAATCTTTTACCTCTATCAGGTCATTACCTGACACGCCCTGTGATTAATGTCTTGCTCTACCATTTCATTCAAATTGCATAACAATAAATGTCTTTGATCCATATCAGACTTATTATTATTTTATTAATATTGTGCCTATTGTCCCAACTTGCCGCGAGAGCTGTAGGTAGTTGCACACATTTCTTATCACGTAGTCATCATGTTACAACATCTTTTATTATATCTTATATCTAATAAGATAACCTGGTGATAACCTTTGTTTCATGCATTTATGATCATATTTACCTGCTTTTCTTATTTATTTTTTCTCTTAAATATTTTGTATATTATGTATTATAACCCTTATGGAATGTGTGGGATTGCATACAACAATAACATTACTTGTAACAGCTGTCAAATTTTTGCTCTTCCCCTATTTTTTATTAAAATAATAAAATTGCAATCAATTTAATAAGTTATAATTATAAAAATATTATACTAAATAACTATGACTACGCGATCAAACTCTAAGTCCGGCAGTAACCTCAATACGGAACTTCTGCAACTTTTAGACAACAAGTTTGAAGACTTCAAAGCTCATTTTCTAGAGAAAATATTTGAAGATTTTAAAAACAATATAGTCGAAGTCATAAACAATGAATTCAAAGAGGAAATTAATCAGTTCAAAAAAAAATGTTCCAATTGGAAAAAGAAATTGAAATCAACGACCAATTTAATCGCTCCAATAACGTTATAATAAGTGGTATTCCTGAAACCAAAAACAAAAATGTGTACGACATCCTCTCCAAGATAGGCGCCATAGCTGGATGCAATATAACCCTACAAGAAGTGGATTTCGCAAGTAGAATTGCCCCCAGGACAAACCGTGATGCAAAAAATGGAAGACCGAGGAACATTGTCGTCAAATTAACTCGCAGGTACCTTAAGGATGAACTCATAGCTGCAATAAGAAAGAGGAAAGGGATGCTTGCTTCCGAATTACAGCTTCCTGGAACCAGTAAAATATATATATTAACGACCATCTAACCTCAAAAAACCAACTTTTGCTGAAGCAATGTCGCGATATAAGAATGGCTGGTAAAATTCGCTATTACTGGGTTAGAAAAAGTAAAATTTTCACTCGTATAAGTGATTCAACCCCCATAATACTTATTAATGACCAAGAAGATGTCAACAAACTCTCAACATTGAAGTCCACCCAAAATTCACCTACTAGGTCTGCCGTTCCTTTATGAAATACAGTTCATTAAAATTACTTAAAAATACAAGTTACTTAAAAGTTAACCGTTTGGAATGTTGGAATTTTCTTTATTATATTCACGATATCTCCATCGTAGTAATTTAAGAATCAGTGTTTCAATTATCACAAAAAACTGTTACTAACTTCTGAACATAATTATTCTTTAAAACAACAACAAAATATTTATTATATGCACGATTTCTCCACTGTAGTAATTATTAACGAATCATTAGAGTGTTTCAAATATCACAAAAACCGGTTGCTAACTTTTGAACAAAATTATTCTAAACTTTGTCATTATCCTCATGTACTATCACAATCTATTAAATATAAAAAAACGATCGCAACCTATTACAAATAATTGCACAATGATAACATACTTTTAGGTAACAAATGTATGCTCAGTATCTTGTTTACTACTATTCATTCTATTCAAAAACCTAGATCTGTCAATATTAATGACAACTGATACCATAGACAAAATCATGTACCATAAACAAACCAAAACTAATGATGTTCATAATTGCCCCTTTTCAAAGCATAATTACTTACTTTTCAATCATTTATTTTCACATCAATTTTACAAAAAATGTATTTAATAATGCTTAATATATTATACTTTCAAAATGGATTCTAACAAAACGGCAATAACATTTTATTATCAAAATGTACGTGGTTTAAAAAGCAAATTAAATGATCTATACTGCGAAGTGCTCAATTGCAATTATGATTTAATTTGTTTTACAGAAACATGGTTAGATTCCACAATCTATGACCATGAAATAGTAGATGATCGTTATAATATATATAAACGCGATAGGGACATATCGAGTTCCCTTTAAAAATCAGGTGGTGGTGTTCTAATAGCCATTAAGAAAGAAATGACATATTTTTTAGTCTCAGCACACAGCTCAAAATCTACAGAAGATTTATGGATTAAATTTAAATTACATGAAACATCTAGACAATCCATCAACTTATGTTTGGCGTATTTGCCTCCAGATGTACCAATCGAAAATCTCACAGATTTTTTCGAAAAGTGTCAAACGACATGTAATAACTTTTCATCAGAAGATATAACAATAATAATGGATGATTTTAATGTGCCATCAATTCAATACTCACCAACTGTCAATGTAACGCACACCAGACCAGTCTTACATAATAGCCAAAAATCAATATCTCTACTAGACTTTCAAAATTTGACTGGACTTAAGCAGTTCAATCACGTCTCTAACAACATAGGTAGAATTTTAGATGTAGTGTTATCCAATCATAACCTCAACATTCAAATTGCCTCACATGTGCTATCGAAAATTGACACTTATCATCCTTCCATTGAATTTTATTTTTTAATGTCCAAATACAGATCCCTACCCACCAATCCAGATCACATCAAATATAACTTCAAAAACACGGATTACATTAAATGCAATGAAATGTTATCACTTAATAACTGGGACGATCTTAACACCCTGAATTGTAATGACTTCCTACTACATTTTTATAACTTGTTATGGCTATCAATTGAAAAATACACTCCGCGCTTAAGAATCAGGAACAATAAATTTCCAATTTGGTTTAGCAGTGTTCTCATCCACCAACTCAGAGAAAAAGAAAAGTTTAGAAAGAAATGGAAAAAATACAAAAATCAATGTGACTATGACAGTTTTTCTATCTTGAGGGCTAGAGTAAAAGTATCCATTCATACATGCCTTAAAGCCTATGTAGATTCAATAGAAAATTCTCTCCCTAACAGTATTAAAAATCTTTCAACCCTCAATAATTCGAAAAGAATTTCTAATTCTCTCCCCAAAATCATGCATCTCCACGACAAATCAGCAATAAATGGAGAAGATACATGTGAACTGTTGTCTACTTACTTCTCTTCTGTTTTTAGCTCACCATCCAATTCTAAAAGTGACTCTAAACTTTCATCCCCACTCTATAATTATCCACAGTTTCATATCAAAATTTCGGCCCAGATGGAATTCCTCCACTATTTATTCGAAAATGTGCAGATCAGCTTGCAATACTATTACACAAAATATTCATCAAAAGTCTTAAACGATGGGGTATTTCCGGATCTGTGGAAGGTTGCCCACGTTATTCCGATCCATAAATCTGGCAGTAAAAATGATGTAACTAACTACCGTCGTATCAGCCTTTTATCTTGTTTTGGCAAAATATTCGAGTACATTGTATATAAAACCATTTTTAACCATGTAACACATACTTAGTCTCTTCCAACATGGCTTTGTAGCTAAAAGATCCACAAATACTAATTTACTCGAGTATATGGACTTTCTGTGTAAATCGATGAATAATAAAACACAAGTAGATGCCGTGTACATCGACTTTAGTAAGGCCTTTGACAAAGTTAGTCACTCTATCTTAATGAATAAACTTGATAAAATCGGTATTCACGGAAACCTGCTTCGTTGGTTAGAATCATATTTATCACATAGAAGTCAATTAGTTACTATTAACGGATTTAACTCTTCCCCAATATTAGTTATGTCGGGTGTACCACAAGGATCTCACCTCGGACCCTTACTTTTCTTAATCTTTATTAACGACCTTACACATAAACTCCGCTGTAATTATTCTGTATATGCTGATGACCTCAAATTATATAAAGCAATTAAATCTATGAAAGATTGTGAACTCTTACAACAAGACCTTAACAAAATATCTACCTGGTGTGTTGACAATGAAATGGAACTGAATATGCTAAGTGCAAAGTTATAAACTTCACCAAGAACACAGACAAAATTCTATATTCATATAGCATATGTGGTCACAATCTGGAAACAGTTGAATCAATAAAAGATTTAGGAATTATATTTGACAACAAACTGACATTCAATCAACACATTGAATAAATACATTATGAGTAAATCAAATAAATTACTGGGTTTTATTGTAAGATCAACCAAACTGTTTAAGAATTCTAATAGCCTAATAATTCTATTCAATTCCTTAATCCGAAGTGTTCTTGAGTACGCGTCAACAGTCTGGAATCCACATTATATTACACAGGTATCTAGACTTGATTCAGTCCAAAGAAAATTTACATGGATTTAACTATCCACCATCTTCTAGACGGTGTAACGTAATTTTTTTCATGGTAGTTACTCAATCGGTACCTACTTGCTCAGAAGGAGTTTTATTAATTTCGGGTGCCGTTGGAACGATTGATAACAAATTCAAATTGCCGGAACGTTGTTCGATTGTTTTTTGAAAAAATAGAAAAAACTGTTAGAAGGGCCGCGTCATGACAGAAGAAGGAATTTGTCTGAAGTTTTGATTTGTAAGGAGTTTTGATACTCCTAAATGATTGTGTAAATTTGCAATATTATGCGTGTAACAGACGTGATGCCTTTACGAGACTGTTAAATAGTACCGGGTCACGGTACACGCAGGATGTTGATTGTTTTTTCGAGGCGAGGAAAACTTTTATTGTGATGATCACGAGATATCGAGTTACCTATGTAATATTACAGTCTAATGGAAGTGTTTATGATGTCTGTGTGCCTGGTACCTAAGGTTGGTGTTCTTATGCTTAGAACTGAGATTCTTGTGCCACGTACAATCCAATATCACCGAGGACAACTTTGGTGAAGACTGCAGGCACTTTTTAAATCACATTTACAGTCTAGAACTGCGGTTTATATCCTTTCAATGCTCAGAGATGGCCATCGGACGCATTGTGACGCCTTTGTGGATGGATCTGGAATCTGTGGGTGGACTGCTTCACGGAGTCATGGGTGTGCGAAGCGGCAGCTCTGGGGCTCTTCTCCAGCTATCTGGAGCCCTTGTACCGTGACCCGGTACTATTTAACAGTCTCGTAAAGGCATCACGTCTGTTACACGCATAATATTGCAAATTTACACAATCATTTAGGAGTATCAAAACTCCTTACAAATCAAAACTTCAGACAAATTCCTTCTTCTGTCATGACGCGGCCCTTCTAACAGTTTTTTCTATTTTTTCAAAAAACAATCGAACAACGTTCCGGCAATTTGAATTTGTTATCAATCGTTCCAACTGCACCCGAAATTAATAATACTCCTTCTGAGCAAGTAGGTACCGATTGAATAACTACCATGAAAATAATTACGTTACAATTCCCCGCTTCCCCCAGAAATTTTACGCCGCAGAGTGAAGTTAAATTATACAAAAACAATATGAAATATCTCTCTACTCCTGCACTTGTACATAAGGAGCAAAAAAAAATAATTAAAACATTAAAGAAAATGGCACAGAGAATATCAAAAAAAAAAATAAAAAAAATTATACATATATATTCACAATAACAAGGAAACCCCAAAAAGAAAACCAATACGCAGATTGGAGTTAGACAACTTATTTGTTTATATATTTTATTTTATAATTTTATATTTATTATTATAACTATTTTATATATTTATTTTTATTTTATTTTAATGAGAATGGAATCTCCACTTTTTCATCCCAAAATGAGATTGTAAAACACTTACTCACACAAAGGGAGTCAATCTCTCAGAAACACTTGTGAGTACGGAGGACTCAAGCTCCCACTTTTGAGATCTTTGAAGAAGATGAGAAAAAAAAATCACATGGATATTATTAATGGAAAAAATAAAGAACCAAATAAAAAGATTACCTAATTTTTTCTCTCTCTTCTCCCTTTATTTATATTAAACTAAATGTCTGACTAAGCTAAAGACCTAAAACAATACATCTAAACAACTAACAATATAGCTAGACTTAAATATGTTTATTATTATTTTTTATATTCAATTATAAAAATTGATGTACAAAGTGGTCAGTGTAGGGTTTACATTACTAAATACCTAACTGTCAAGTATTTTAGATGAGGTTTTAAATTCCGGAGAAATACCTATCTGTCAAAAGTAGTTAAATTAGGGTTTACATTTTCCAAAATACCTATTTATCAGATATATTAATGTCATCAGTAATCTTGATTGTAAACAGAACAAATACAAGAAATACCTATCATATACTCTTCGTATGAACATTGCTTGCTCAAGAAATAAGACCAAGGTAACAACCAAAAATGGCTTCCATCAAAATTTCACTTACTACGTAAGCAAAGTGTCAAAATTTCTCGGACAAACAAAGATATAAATTCGTGCTCAATCATGTACTTCAGATGACTGACACTGTTAATAGGTGTGCGATCATAACTCAAGTGATCGACACTATTACGTCAAACATTACAGCATGGCACTGGTATTAGCAGTGAAATACTTAGGCATATATTACTATTTACAATTAACAAATTATACTTATGACTAACAAAACTGTGCAAAAACACATTCTCCTGCGTTAAAGGTAGAATGATAATTTATTAATTGAAATTATTTTACAATGATGTACGCCGAAGCTGTACTTTCTTTATATTTGACAAAACAATTTATTTAGTGAATAATGACTTAATTACTCGACTTTGAAGAAATTTAAACCAAACTTAACATTAGATATATTTAATAATGATACAGATACAATTATGAACTAAATAAACCTTATGTAATTCTTGTGCATAAGAAAGCTCAATTCTCTTATTCACAACAATTGAGAATCCCTCTTTCCAAGACCCCTAGAGATTCTTTGTATAATAAGTTATTCTAATAGAAAAGCAGTGTTAAAGAGAACTCCAATGCATCTGTGAAAGAAGGGTTCTGACTTAAACTTAAAATATACCAAGAATAATCAAAAAAATATGTCCGTAGTGCTGACGGAATGTACCAATATACACGCGTGTTGTTGCGTCATTAAAATAATTGTGATAAGAAGAAGAATCTCTTTTCAAAAAAAAAAAAAAAAATTATTCTGAACTAAAACCAACAATATATCTCAGTACAATCTAAGCCATATTAAAAACTATAACCTAAACTAATTTTTTGGGCGCCACTGATCACTAAGATCAGAGAAACATCTTTTGTGAAGATGTTCCTATTCTAGTCCAACGAGGATAAATAAATGAAGTCTATCATCAGTACACTAGAATGTTGCGTTTATTTCGAGTACAAGTTTTGAAGGTACCAAACTCCAGAACACGTGACCGGAACAAACACATAAAGAAGGGAACGAAATAGCATAAAGGGTTGGTAGTCCTCTATACTACTTCATTAGCTTCCTATAATATACTAAACTAAACTTAATCTAAACGAATTATATCTTTAACATGGAAATTACCAACTATTTTGCCTTGCATGTCTGCAAGAGCATAAACTAAATTAGATAACTTGTTTTTTATAATGTTCCGCACAAACCTCGGGGCTAATTTACGTGAAAAGAAATTGGATCCACTCGATTGGACAAAGTTCTTTCTCCACACCACGTCTCCAATTTCATAATTTACTGACTTCCTTCGTAAATTGTAATGTTGAGTATTCTTTTTATATGCTTGTAACAAGGCATCTGTGACTTTATTATAAATAGGAACCAAGTCCTCTAATTTTCCAGCAAAACTTACTCTCGATGCTTGTAAGCTAGAATCTGCAACACCAGGAGATATGTGATTTTTATGAAAGTTACCATCGATTATCTGTTCCCGACCGTGCATAAGAAAGAAAGGAGTATAACCCGTCGCGAAGTTAACCGTATTGTTAAGCGCTGACTGTATTTGTGGCAGAAACCTTGACCAATTACGTTGGTCGGACTCGGTCAAAATAGACAGTGCAGTACCTATTGTTTGGTTATACCGTTCAACGACATTATTTTGTGGCGTGTGTAGTCGGACAGTAATTTTTTAAATTCATTAGATATAAATTGTTTGCCATTATCGCAAACAAACGTTTGTGGAACCCCATGGACGAGAAAAATGGACTGCTCTACGTTTTTAACGATGCTTTTTGTGGTAGCATTCCTAAGCGGAAAAATCCATGTGTACTTTGAGAAAACGTCTACGACAGACAAAATATATGTAAATCCGGAATAGCTTCGTGGTAGTGGACCGACAAGATCAATTGATAACATCTGCATTGGTCTTGTTACTATTTTTGGATTGACAGAAATCCCCGCCGGCGCTGCAGTATTAATTTTATGAGCTTTAAATGTTTTGCACCTATTTACGAAGTTTTTTACATCCTTGTACATTCCAGGCCAATAATAGTGTAAGTGAACCTTCTTGTAAGTTCTGAATATTCCCGGATGACATGATAGATCTGATTCATGTTCCTTCGTTAATATTGCTATACGATTCTCTGAAGGTACAACTAATTTCCACGCCGTATCTTCGCAAAGGGCGAAACGCGTCTTACAATGTCTAAAAAATTCGTTACCCTCAATTCTGAAATTAACGAATCGTTGAGGTGCACTAAGACAGTTTGAAAATAAATTATTGTACCAATTATCAGTGCTTGTGGGAACTGGAGCAGATGCATCCCCTGACAATAATGAGACCTCCAGGCGTGATAATATGTCAGGTACCGTATTTAATTTTCCTTTTCTGTGTACAACGTCGAAAGAAAATTGCGACAGACGAGTAGACCAACGAGCCAACCGACCGGTAGGGTTCGAGAGAGATACTAACCACTGTAAACTTGAGTGATCCGTTATCACAGTAAAGTGAGTCCCCTCTATGTAAGGTCTAAAGTGATTAACCGAGTCCAACACCGCAAGAAGCTCGCGCTCTGTGACACCGTAATTTCTTTCATGTACGTTTAAGCACCGCGAAAAATAACAAACTGGATGTTCCTCACCATCAAAATTCTGAGTTAAAATTCCGCCAATCCCGACTCCGCTGGCATCACAGTGTATAAAGAAAGGCAAATTGAAATCTGGACAATTAATTACGGGAGCTGTTGTAAGTGCTTCTTTCAATTTGTTAAATGAGTCCTCCGCTTCTCGAGACCAGACAAAATTACTAACTCCTTTTCTTGAACCAGTAAGTTTGGTTAACGGTGCTGCTACGGTTGAGAAGTCCTTAATGAACCTACGGTAATACCCACACAATCCAATGAAAGCTTTAATTTGCTTAGAGTTCTTCGGGATTGGATAATTTTTGATACAATCAACTTTAACAGGATCTGTCCGTAGTCCTTCAGAATCGACCACATAACCTAAGTACTTAAGCTCTTTTTTGCAAAACTCACTCTTTTTTAAATTTATTGTAAGACCAGCTTCTTTTAACCGTTCAAAAACCTTTTGTAGTAGTTTTAAGTGAGAATCAAAATCATCTGATATTAAAATTAAATCGTCCACATATCCGAACACATTCTCATCAAATTCAGGTCCAAAAAGCTTATCAATAAGACGCTGTAATTCGCTGGGTGCATTTTTTAGACCAAAAGGCATACGCGTGAACTCGTAAAGACCATAACCAGGTACAACAAATGCGGTGACAGGAGCTGATGACTCATCCAAAGCAATCTGCCAGAAAGCTTTACTTAGGTCAACAGACGAAATGAAACGCGCGCCACGAAGCTTGTCTACAATGCGCGACACGTAAGGTAACGGATACGAATCTCGTTTTGTGACTTCATTGATTTTACGACTGTCAAGACAAAATCTTGCAGAGCCATCTTTTTCATGACTAGGAGCACTGGACTAGACCAAGCCGAACGTGACGGACGAACAACACCCATAGCTAGCATTTCCTTTAATTCAGCTTCTAATAAGCGTTGACGCGCTGGAGACAACGGATAATAACGTTGCTTTATCGGAGTTCCTGTGGTCTCGATGTGATGTTGTACAAGGTGAGTAAGACCCAAACCACATTTTTCAAATGATATTGTTTCAAATTTATCAACAATATTTTTCAGCCTGCGATTATCCTGAGGAGAAAGAAAAGATGCTGAAGTTATCTTCCTAACCTCATTAACCTGTTTTTCACTATTGACGGATGAGAAGTCCACTTCTGAAAACAATTGAGGAGCTAACCGGAATTGTCTCCAAAAGTCGACCCCCAAGATAATCGTAGGTGCAAGTGTCGGTATTACAAAAAACGAGATAATATGTTTTTTATCCTTAAATGAAACCGGTATGTCCATGGTTCCAATAACATTTTGCTCTCTACCATCGGCAGTGGTAACAAAAGAGTTACAATGTTTTAATTGAAAACCAAAACTAATAAAAAAATTATTTAAATTCCCCCCAAAACAACTAACTGACGCTCCGCTGTCCAGTAAGCAAGAAAAAACTCTATCAGCTATAATAACATTAACGTATGGTCTAATATCATCTTTAGTACGTTCCAGAGGCGTGAATGCGTCCATTGCACGTGTCTGAGAACATCCTAGAGAATTTGAAAACGAATTACGATTTTCCCCATCCTCGTACGCTGGATGGTGAAAATCGCACTTCAGTTTTTTGAAGAGCGTTGCTGATTTTGCCGATTATTTTGGTTTTGTTGATATTGGAATTTTCTCTTTCTACAATAATTCCATGTGTGCCCCGGTATTTTACAGAAATTGCACACTAAATTTCTATTTAATCTGTTAAAAGAAGAAGAAGTTGTTGGTTCATTGACATGTACTCCCCGACGAGAATGATCAATACTATTATTACTACGTGTGTTTGCAATGGGCTGCTTTGATGTATACATCTCGATCTTGGTACAAGCCGAAACTAAACATTCAAGGTCGGAAGTATCACTAGAGGCCAACACGCTAGCATATTTATCCAAAAGGCTATGCCTTGCCAACCGCACCAATTGTTGTTCAGATAATTTATCAACTAATTTCGAATTCGCTATTCTCAGATTATCGACAAAGTCAGCCACAGTATCGTTAGAGCTTTGGCGCATAGTGTAAATAGCTCGCGTTGCTTCTACCTGATTGTCTTCACGTTCGTACCGATTTAGTAGTTTTTGTCTTAGTTCGCTCCAAGTCAGGTTATCTTTGTCCAATGAACGAAACCAGTTTGCCGCCTTTCCCTCTAAAAGCTCACCGAACCCTAGAACAACATTGTCGATTTTTGTTTTTCTTCCTCTACACAACTCTTCAATGTTGTATAAAAATTCTCTGACATCAGATGTACCATCAAAACGTAATTGCCATTTATGAACCTCGTCATCTCTTGCCGAATAGTAGTAATTATTTGTTATATTACTGCCTTGTGGTTCTGACGTTTCCACAGATTCGGAACCTGCTTCTTTTTGTGTTGAATTAAAAATACGGGCTTGTTGTCGCGTAGCTGCTAAAGTAGATTCCGGTACAATCTTCCTTTCCTCTAATAAAAGTATTAACTCTTCCCTCGTATAATTGTTGATGTTTGGAATCTCCATTTTGAATTTATAAAGAAGAAAAAAAAAATATTTTGAAAATAATTAATATTGTATAAAAAAAAAAAAAAAAAAAACACCCTGTATTTAAATTATTAATGTTCCTAAAAAAAACAATTAATAAAATTCAATGTCAATTAATAATTGAAATAATTAACCGTACAATTCATAAGCGTAGACACATAATGAATAAAATGTAAACAAGGCAAACAAGTCGTAGTTAGGTAAATAACCAAGTACCCATAATCCAAGATGCATATTATACAAAATACAAATCAACTATCGCCGTAAATGTTGTTTCGAGTTTCTCTCGCTAGGGCAAAAACGTAGCTTTGATATTATTGTTTGCTTCCGCAAAATAATCAACGTAAATCAACACATTATTAGGTTGGTAACCATGACGATGATGGCAATACATTTGTAAATAAAATAAATCAAGGTATAGACTCTATTAACATCTAAAACAACCAGAAATATGTCAAATTCAATCAACAATTATATTAATTAAGCTGCGCACGCGTGTATAGCGGCCATTTTGTGTTAACAATATTAACCTTACTATAGCACATAATATTATATTATAGTGTAACATTCAGATGGCTAGCAATGGCGCGCAACAACAGTCAAGAAGAAGAAGACTTTTCGAGTAAAGGGACGCTTGCTTGTCTATGGACTACCGCCTTGCTGGAGAGGGAAGAAGAGCTGAAAATTGTAACCGTTGTGAAATGTACTGTAAATAAACAGTTCAAACCAAGTAATACGGACTATTAATTGACTTTTACCCCGCACACAACTTATTTTGTGTTACATATCAGAAGTGGGATCGGATAAATGTGCCGTGAAGTATAGTGAACTGTGAAAATATTGTTTTTGAAGTTTGTTTACCAACACCGCGTGCGTTGCCATTTGTGAGTTTTCCGTAGTTCCTTTTGCAATATGTCGGGAATCGGAAAAGGTGTCCTCCTCAACAAAGGATACAAGGCCAAAAGGAACCTGCTGACGATGTCCACGCGACAATAGGCCACTTGCATGGACTTCATAACGACTTGGAAAAAATCGTGTGGATAGAGTTTTTTACTAAGATTACGAAAATGTTAGTAAAAAGTTATAGAAATGTACAGTTTTTTTTATTTTTAAATAAATAAATCCATTATTTGGGCTCGTGACGTCACTACATGAAAATGTCCCGTCGCCGAAAATGTTCCTATTAATTTTATAAAATTCCACACTGATTTATTTTTTTATATGGCATCACTTTGATTTCAGGCGAATTTTTGAATTCGTTCACTAGATTTATTGTTTGTTCTCTGCGAACTTATCATTTGGTTTGATTTTTTGACAGATGTTCTGAAGAGAACCCCGTACAATTAATGGCTACGGGGTTCTCTTCAGAACGTGAAGAGGATGTCGGTACATGTTTTAGAGGTATAATGATTATGGTGCTGATTTTAACAAAATAAAATTTTATAATATTCTTATTATTATTACAATTTACAAGTTCAAGAATATTACATTGAATTTAGTAATATAGACGCTGTACATTATAATGATTCATGATCAATAAGATGGATCAAGGAAAAAAATATTTATGAGATGTAATATTTTTGGTATGCCTCGTTATTCTCCTGTGCCATTCGTGTGGAAAACGTTCTTTCTTTTTAAAATGATTTTCGGCTATGTAATTATCGTTTTTTCACACCTATAAAATTATGTCCCGTCTTTCCGGTTTATAAAAAATGGTCTGATTTTTCGTATTGAAATTTTCAAAAAATCCCCAGGGTTTCAAAAATACGATTAAAAAAAAAAAAAAAAATACAGAATGTCTTAGAATATTTGCCTAAACCGGAAAAAAATTTAAAAAAATGTGATGCAAGTGGCCTATTGATTACAGCGACTCTGAATGAGATCATGGAGGAGAGAACAAACTGCGACGGCTTTCGCAAGGGTCCGCCATTACGGATCGTAGCAGAGTTGGTTCCACTGTTTGACCCAGAAGACAAGGACTGTCATGTATCTCTGTGGCTTCATAAGATCGAGCAGCTGGGACTTATCCACGGATGGAGCGATTACGAAAAATCGTTCACCATGCAAACGCGATTGACCGGCCAAGCGAAAGCGTGGTTTAATCGTTTGGAGCGCTATGATCTGGAGTGGTGTGAGTGGAAAGCAGCACTCGAACGAGCTTTCCCGCGCCAACATGATTATGCCGACCTGCTTGAGGAATTGGTGAAGAGAAAGAAGTTGCCGCAAGAGACGATGTCTCATTTCTATCACGCCAAGCTCGCGATGATAACTCGGTGCCGTTTAGACACGGAAGCGGCAATGTCCCTACTCATCAAAGGGCTACCGAGCGAACTGCAGGCGAATGCTCGTGCGTTTAAGTGCAGCGAACCGGACGAATTATACACGGGATTTTTGGCAGCCTTGGAGCACTACCAGTCTCCAGTGACATCAACATCGACGTCAACACCGATACCAACGTCGGCGTTAGAATTGGCTGGCACTCCCCCAACCTCCCAGGCAGGAGGCTGGCAACCCAGGCCGCAGGAACCCAGGCAGCAGGAGCCCAGGCAGCAGGAGCCCAGGCAGCAGGAGCCCAGGTGCTTCATATGCTCAAGACGGAACCACTTGGCTAGGGATTGCCGCTTCAGGCAGCAGCCATCAGAGAAATGCTCAAGATGTGGGCGCTTTGGACATCGAGAGGCCACCTGCCGTGCTCACATCTCGAGGGAAAACCAAATTGCCAGACCCTTAACTCAGGTGTCGAGAAATACTATTTTATTATATTATGTCACGTTGGTGGCGATTGTATGTCACCTTAACTCGGGTGTCGAGCAATACTATTTTATTATATTATGTCACGTTGGTGGCGATTGTATGTCACCTTAACTCAGGTGTCGAGCAATACTATATTATGTCACATTGGTGGCGATAGTATGTCACACTGGTGGCGATAGTATGTCACATTGGTGGCGATAGTATGTCACATTGGTGGCGATAGTATGTCACATTGGTGGCGATAGTATGTCACATTGGTGGCGATAGTATGTCACATTGGTGGCGATAGTATGTCACACTGGTGGCGATAGTATGTCACATTGGTGGCGATAGTATGTCACACTGGTGGCGATAGTATGTCACACTGGTGGCGATAGTATGTCACATTGGTGGCGATAGTATGTCACATTGGTGGTGATAGTATGTCACATTGGTGGCGATAGTATGTCACACTGGTGGCGATAGTATGTCACATTCGTGGCGATAGTATGTCACATTGGTGGCGATAGTATGTCACATTGGTGGCGATAGTATGTCACATTGGTGGCGATAGTATGTCACATTGGTGGCGATAGTACGTCACATTGGTGGCGATAGTATGTCACATTGGTGGCGATAGTACGTCACATTGGTGGCGATGGTACGTCACATTGGTAGCGATGGTACGTCACATTGGTGGCGATGGTACGTCACATTGGTGGCGATGATACGTCACATTGGTGGCGATGGTACGTCAAGTTGATGGCGAGTATATATGTTTTATGCTTCTAGACCTTTTATGGCAAGGAGAGAGAGAGTCGTGGGGACACGACAACCAGTCAGGATGGACGAGTGTAACATTCAGATGGCTAGCAATGGCGCGCAACAACAGTCAAGAAGAAGAAGACTTTTCGAGTAAAGGGACGCTTGCAACCAACGTGACATAATATGTCACGTTGGTGGCGATTGTATGTCACCTTAACTCGGGTGTCGAGCAATACTATTTTATTATATTATGTCACGTTGGTGGCGATTGTATGTCACCTTAACTCAGGTGTCGAGCAATACTATATTATGTCACATTGGTGGCGATAGTATGTCACACTGGTGGCGATAGTATGTCACATTGGTGGCGATAGTATGTCACATTGGTGGCGATAGTATGTCACACTGGTGGCGATAGTATGTCACATTGGTGGCGATAGTATGTCACATTGGTGGCGATAGTATGTCACACTGGTGGCGATAGTATGTCACATTGGTGGCGATAGTATGTCACACTGGTGGCGATAGTATGTCACACTGGTGGCGATAGTATGTCACATTGGTGGCGATAGTATGTCACATTGGTGGTGATAGTATGTCACATTGGTGGCGATAGTATGTCACACTGGTGGCGATAGTATGTCACATTCGTGGCGATAGTATGTCACATTGGTGGCGATAGTATGTCACATTGGTGGCGATAGTATGTCACATTGGTGGCGATAGTATGTCACATTGGTGGCGATAGTACGTCACATTGGTGGCGATAGTATGTCACATTGGTGGCGATAGTACGTCACATTGGTGGCGATGGTACGTCACATTGGTAGCGATGGTACGTCACATTGGTGGCGATGGTACGTCACATTGGTGGCGATGATACGTCACATTGGTGGCGATGGTACGTCAAGTTGATGGCGAGTATATATGTTTTATGCTTCTAGACCTTTTATGGCAAGGAGAGAGAGAGTCGTGGGGACACGACAACCAGTCAGGATGGACGAGTGTAACATTCAGATGGCTAGCAATGGCGCGCAACAACAGTCAAGAAGAAGAAGACTTTTCGAGTAAAGGGACGCTTGCTTGTCTATGGACTACCGCCTTGCTGGAGAGGGAAGAAGAGCTGAAAATTGTAACCGTTGTGAAATGTACTGTAAATAAACAGTTCAAACCAAGTAATACGGACTATTAATTGACTTTTACCCCGCACACAACTTATTTTGTGTTACAATTACATTATTTATATTATAGGTACTAAAAATATTGTCAAAATTTTGTAACGAATAACAAAAACATATGTTACATAATAGATAGTAGCCTCTAACCGTGCACCAAGAGAGTAATATACCCTATTTAAAACGTTGAGCGTCAAAAATGACACGCATCTTATCAGTTAGCAGAGAAATTCCGTATGCATGAGCTCTCATCATCATCTCAGGGTCCTGCGTGGGATAAAAAGAAAGCTACTATCTGATGTAAATAAAAGAACTCACATTAAACAAAATGTACTTGTTATTATTGACAAGCAAAAACATAATCTACATAAATTACCTTTGTAAACTCATAAAGAAAGGTGTAAAGAGAGAGAGAGATAATTCAGTTATTTTAGTAGTATCCACTCCAAATGATCATTCGTAGCTTGCGATAGTTAATATGGCGCACCTCTTCTAACCTCAGCGACAAGGGCTCCAGATAGCTGGAGAAGAGCCCCAGAGCTGCCGCTTCGCACACCCATGACTCCGTGAAGCAGTCCACCCACAGATTCCAGATCCATCCACAAAGGCGTCACAATGCGTCCGATGGCCATCTCTGAGCATTGAAAGGATATAAACCGCAGTTCTAGACTGTAAATGTGATTTAAGAAGTGCCTGCAGTCTTCACCAAAGTTGTCCTCGGTGATATTGGATTGTACGTGGCACAAGAATCTCAGTTCTAAGCATAAGAACACCAACCTTAGGTACCAGGCACACAGACATCATAAACACTTCCATTAGACTGTAATATTACATAGGTAACTCGATGTCTCGTGATCATCACAATAAAAGTTTTCCTCGCCTCGAAAAAACAATCAACATCCTGCGTGTACCGTGACCCGGTACTATTTAACAGTCTCGTAAAGGCATCACGTCTGTTACACGCATAATATTGCAAATTTACACAATCATTTAGGAGTATCAAAACTCCTTACAAATCAAAACTTCAGACAAATTCCTTCTTCTGTCATGACGCGGCCCTTCTAACAGTTTTTTCTATTTTTTCAAAAAACAATCGAACAACGTTCCGGCAATTTGAATTTGTTATCAATCGTTCCAACGGCACCCGAAATTAATAATACTCCTTCTGAGCAAGTAGGTACCGATTGAATAACTACCATGAAAATAATTACGTTACAGTCGCTGAGGTTAGAAGAGGTGCGCCATATTAACTATCGCAAGCTACGAATGATCATTTGGAGTGGATTCTACTAAAATAACTGAATTATCTCTCTCTCTCTCTCTCTACATTTTTTTAAGTTTACAAAGTTATTTATGTAGATTATGTTTTTGCTTGTCAATAATAACAAGTACATTTTGTTTAATGTGAGTTCTTTTATTTACATCAGATAGTAGCTTTCTTTTTATCCCACGCAGGACCCTGAGATGATGATGAGAGCTCATGCATACGGAATTTCTCTGCTAACTGATAAGATGCGTGTCATTTTTGACGCCCAACGTTTTAAAGAGGGTAGATTACTCTCTTGGTGCACGATAAGAGGCTACTATCTGTTATTTACTATCGAATTACTGTTATTTACGTTGAATTTTATTAATTGTTTTAAGCTATCATAATTAATGATTTTTCTTTGAATACAGTGTGCTTGGGAACTTGTATTACAAGTTATAAAATATTTTATTTTTTTTAAATATTTCATTATTTTCTTTTTATCGAAATAAAAAATGGCGTTATATACAAAATTACATCGTGGTCCTCTGCATTCTGCGTACGAGAATCGCAGAAGATCACCGATCATCAAATTAAATACGGACGCGTATATGTTGATGACAATTTTTGGTGAGAATTTTAACTCTCATGTGTTTATATTAATTAAAATCTTAGGTTACTTGTACATATTTATAGGTAGACGTTTATATATAATTAGCTATATTTAGTTATAGGTATACTTATCTTTATAATTAGTACTATGCGAATGTTATTAGAATAATTAATACTAGTTTTACATAATTAGGTTTATTAAAAAACTATTGTTTTTTTAATATTTTTTCTTTTTATGCGGTGGCATGAAGGAACACCAAGCCTTCATACTGCTTCATTTATTTTTTTTCTTTTGTGTGACACTTTGCTCACGTGTCTTGAAGCTTGGTACCTCCAAGGCATGTGCTCGGAGTGAGCACTACATTCTAGTGTACTGATATAGACTTCATTTATTTATCCTCGTTGGACTAGAATAGGAACATCTCCACAAGAGATGTTTCTCTGATCTTAGTGATCAGTGGCGCCCAAAAAATTAGTTTAGTTTATAACTAAATCTGATTTATTGTTTAATATACCTAATTAAATGTTGAATCTGACAATCTGTTAATATTAAGTTAAGTAATTAAGACATTATTCATTAGGAAATTGGTTTTGTCACAAATAAAGGGAAGTACTGCTTCGGCGTGCACCACTATTAAATAATTCCGATCTGGAAATTGACACTCTACCTTTAATACAGGAGAGTGTAGTTTTTCTTGTACATTTTTTGTTAGTCATAAGTATAATTTGTTAATTTTAAACAGTAATATATGCCTAAGTATTTCACTGCTAATACCAGTGCTGTGCTAATACAGTGTTAATACTTTTAATAATACTTTTCCATGTTTTGTTTACAAGTTCCGAAGAGATGAGAGTAGTGTATGCCGCTACCTACTCGTAACGTTTCGAATTCTTCGATCGTTCATCTTCATTCCAGGAGACGGAGTAACTATGGACAGATTGATATGAGAGTCTGTGCCATAGCAGGGCCGTTGCCTGACGTTTCGGAACCGACCAGAGTGAAGACGGAGGATCTGTTGTCTGCGGATGTTTTCCCTGCAGAAGACAGAGGGGCCGTTGTCACGCTGATCATCATTGAACTTACTACAAGTGATAATTAAATCACTAGAACATTCTCAAAAAAAAAAACAAGTCAAAACATACATAATCCAATCCTATACATTATATTATATTAGACTCATAAAAAGAGCCAATTATTTGTCAAGCCCATATAATCATTAACGAAATAATAAAAAATAATAATAGACATATTTAAGTCTAGCTATATTGTTAGTTGTTGAGATGTATTGTTTTAGGTCTTTAGCTTAGTCAGACATTTAGTTTAATATAAATAAAGGGAGAAGAGAGAGAAAAAATTAGGTAATCTTTTTATTTGGTTGTTTATTTTTTCCATTAATAATATCCAAGTGATTTTTTTTCTCATCTTCTTCAAAGATCTCAAAAGTGGGAGCTTGAGTCCTCCGTACTCACAAGTGTTTCTGAGAGATTGACTCCTTTTTGTGTGAGTAAGTGTTTTCCAATCTTATTTTGGAGATGAAAAAGTGGAGATTCCATTCTCATTAAAATAAAATTAAAATAAATATATGTAAAATAGTTATAATAATAAATGTAAAATTATAAAATAGAATATATAAACAAATAGGTTGTGTAACTCCAATCTGCGTATTGGTTTTCTTTTTGGGGTTTCCTTGTTATTGTGAATATATATGTATAATTCTTTTGTTTTTTTTGATATTTTCTGTGTCATTTTCTTTAATGTTTTAATTATTTTTGCTCCTTATGTACAAGTGCAGGAGTAGAGAGATATTTCATATTGTTTTGGTATAATTTTACTTCACTCTGCGGCGTAAAATTTCTGGGGGAAGCGGGGAATTGTAACGTAATTATTTTCATGGTAGTTACTCAATCGGTACCTACTTGCTCAGAAGGAGTTTTATTAATTTCGGTTGCCGTTGGAACGATTGATAACAAATTCAAATTGCCGGAACATTGTTCGATTGTTTTTTGTTTTAGAAAAAAGAAACTGTTGGAAGGGCGACGTCATGACATAACGATGGATTGGTCGGAAGTTTTATTTTGTAAGGAGTTTTGATACTCCTAAATGATTGTGTAAATTTGCAATATTATGCGTGTAACAGACGTGATGCCTTTACGAGACTGTTAAATAGTACCGGGTCACGGTACACGCAGGATGTTGATTGTTTTTTCGAGGCGAGGAAAACTTTTATTGTGATGATCACGAGATATCGAGTTACCTATGTAATATTACAGTCTAATGGAAGTGTTTATGATGTCTGTGTGCCTGGTACCTAAGGTTGGTGTTCTTATGCTTAGAACTGAGATTCTTGTGCCACGTACAATCCAATATCACCGAGGACAACTTTGGTGAAGACTGCAGGCACTTTTTAAATCACATTTACAGTCTAGAACTGCGGTTTATATCCTTTCAATGCTCAGAGATGGCCATCGGACGCATTGTGACGCCTTTGTGGATGGATCTGGAATCTGTGGGTGGACTGCTTCACGGAGTCATGGGTGTGCGAAGCGGCAGCTCTGGGGCTCTTCTCCAGCTATCTGGAGCCCTTGTCGCTGAGGTTAGAAGAGGTGCGCCATATTAACTATCGCAAGCTACGAATGATCATTTGGAGTGGATTCTACTAAAATAACTGAATTATCTCTCTCTCTCTCTCTCTACATTTTTTTAAGTTTACAAAGGTATTTATGTAGATTATGTTTTTGCTTGTCAATAATAACAAGTACATTTTGTTTAATGTGAGTTCTTTTATTTACATCAGATAGTAGCTTTCTTTTTATCCCACGCAGGACCCTGAGATGATGATGAGAGCTCATGCATACGGAATTTCTCTGCTAACTGATAAGATGCGTGTCAACGGGTACGAACAAAGACTTACATATTTCAAATTAGAGAGTCTAGTTAAAAGGCGAAACATAAATGACCTCTTAATGCTTTATAAAATTGTGAATAATCGTGTAGACAGTAACTTAGTCAACCAAATCAAGTTATACGCCAGACCCAAATCTACAAGAACCCATAACATATTTTGGACATAATGTGCTCTTTAGAAAAGACGCACGTTTTTTCTAAAGAGCACATTAATTATAATAAAAAAAATACATACTAAAACAAGTAAACAATAATTGACATACCTATGTCAGACTGTGATATACAGAAATCTGTTTTATCAACTATCACTATCACTATCACTATCACTATCACTATCACTATCACTATCACTATCACTATCACTATCACTATCACTATCACTATCACTATCACTATCACTATCACTATCACTATCACTATCACTATCACTATCACTATCACTATCACTATCACTATCACTATCACTATCACTATCACTATCACTATCACTATCACTATCACTATCACTATCACTATCACTATCACTATCACTATCACTATCACTATCACTATCACTATCACTATCACTATCACTATCACTATCACTATCACTATCACTATCACTATCACTATCACTATCACTATCACTATCACTATCACTATCACTATCACTATCACTATCACTATCACTATCACTATCACTATCACTATCACTATCACTATCACTATCACTATCACTATCACTATCACTATCACTATCACTATCACTATCACTATCACTATCACTATCACTATCACTATCACTATCACTATCACTATCACTATCACTATCACTATCGCTATCGCTATCGCTATCGCTATCGCTATCGCTATCGCTATCGCTATCGCTATCGCTATCGCTATCGCTATCGCTATCGCTATCGCTATCGCTATCGCTATCGCTATCGCTATCGCTATCGCTATCGCTATCGCTATCGCTATCGCTATCGCTATCGCTATCGCTATCACTATCGCTATCACTATCACCCTCACTATCACACCCCCAGGGGTCCGCGGACCACAGGTTAAGAAACACTGATCTAGATGAAACTGTCTTCATGCAATTACCTGAAAACTTTAAAAGTTATGAGGATAACGCCAATAAAGTATTGAATTTAAAAAGGGCTATATATGAACTTAAACAGTCAGCACTGCCTGGTATAAGAGAATCGATGATTTTTTCAGGAATTAGGCTTTTAAAAGTCAATGTTTGAGCATTGTTTATTTGTAAAATCATCTGGAACTTATAAAACATTTGTGGCATTTTTTGGTGATGATTTTTTCATATTTTCAAATTGTTTTAATGAAGAAAAATATTTAAAAAATGAGTGTTAAGATTTCAGGTACTGAAATATTAATATTTGTGATTGTCACCCTATTGGTTGTGGCAACATTTTTTTGTGTTGGCAATTGCCAGGGCGATTTCGTATTGCCACGGATTTTTTAATTCCTTCTTCTCTTGTTACCATCCGTCTTGGGCGGGTCGTTTTTGGCAAAACGTCTGCTGCCAGGTTTTCACTTCATGTGGGTTATAAAACCGCGGAGAGAGATAGCATCATTGGGCTCACCGTACATGAGCTACCCTACGGGTCTTTTATTGTTTGAATAAAGACCAAATATTCAAGAGCTGGAGTTATTATTGAAGAGTTACTCCAGCCACACTTCCCTTTGGAATCTGGTGTTACCACGCCGGATTGCTCTGTCAGGAGAGCGGAAGTTGAGATCCTGAACATTGGTCCTTCGAGCCGGATGATCATTATTGGATTGATTCATTCAAGCTGGGTGATCATTATTTGGATTGATTCATTTGAGACGGAAGATCATTATTTGGAGTGGCCCAGTCAGGCCTCATCATCTTCGGGAGTGGTCCAGTTCGGCGTCCTCATCACCATCATTGGATTGATCAAGCGAGCCTCATCACGACGCTCGCATGCACAGCAAATCAGGTTGTAGCCTTCCTTTCATTGTCCTTTCAAATTCCATTTAAAAAGCTAAAAATCTGTGTAGATGCCACATTATTTCGTATTGATTATATCGAATTACATTCGGGTGTTCATAATCAGATGCTTTCAATATAGCATAAATTTGTTGCTGATAATAATTTTTATTGTTGTATTCAGTCTGCCGAATAACTTTGCTTTTGCCTACCTACATTTCTAGCCACGCGGTTGCAAGTTTCGTCTTTGTATGCTATAGTATTGT
This sequence comes from Limnephilus marmoratus, assembly GCA_917880885.1. NCBI lineage: Eukaryota > Metazoa > Arthropoda > Insecta > Trichoptera > Limnephilidae > Limnephilus > Limnephilus marmoratus. The sequence continues at coordinate 18,460,127 of OU862906.1, forward strand.
GAGTGGATTCTCTATGATCCACAGTACTACATTTTACATTATTGTTTACGTCAAACCGCGTCAAACTGCCGTATTGTGTTTTCAGTTTTTTAAATCAAGTTAGTGTTATTTCGTTAAAAAATGGAACTCGACAGGTTGATTAAACGGCGCGGGGTTTTGAAAGGTTCATTAACGAGATTCGAAACCTATTTAAGCAACGAAAATGATATTACACCTGGCGTATTGTCATCGAGGTTAGACGCCATCAAACCTTCTCTGATAGAATTCTCCAAAATTCAGTTGGAGATTGATTTATTGAACAAATCAGAAGATAATGACGCGAGGGATAATTTTGAAGGTACATATTTTAATATAATTGCATTAGGACAGGAAATGTTATCAAAATTTAAGAAGATTGAAAATGTCCCAAATATCTCTGTTTAGAATTAAACCCAGGACGCAAGCCAATTATGAAGTTGAGTTACTATCAAAGGTTGGATTGCGATCCAAGAGTTGTCTGATTTGTTTGTTAGATGTCGATAGAATCATGTTTTATTTTTTTTTGTCTCTCTCACACAACGAACAAGGGAAATATAGAGGTACGAAAGTGTTATAAAAAGGCTTGTATCAGTTTAATTTACTTACTTCTTTACGAAAACTTGCACTAAGAAATTAAAATACTAATGAACCCTTGTCCATTGGGTGGGGAAAGTTATTGTCGTCAGTTATAAGTTTATAAATATCAAATCATAACAATAAAAATTCAAGAACTTAAAGTTAAAACAAAAAAGTGCTTCATTTATAAAAAACCAGTCTACCCAAAGAAATTCTCCTGAGTGAAGACCTTTTTTTTTATCCATTTGATCCTTCGAGCGCATTTGATCCTTCGACCGGATTGATCCCATGAGCGGATACCTGGAATCCAGATACAAAAATCAATCGAAGCCAGACATGAACCAGCGATAAACAAAGGAGAATTCTGATGAAGCGGATCTTCAACAAGGGCAAGTGACCATCCTATTTTTTTTATCCATTTGATCCCATAGAAAAGAAACAAATTCGGTTAGACCACTTCGGTATTTTATTGTTGTTGATATAAAAAAATCGCAACGGGCTAATTGTTACAATTGATATTGGCAAGATTTTTTGTGGCTAGCTATGATTATAGTGTCGCAAAAAACGTAAAAATCGGAATTGTGTTTTCATTGTTTTGATTGTTTTTGATTTTGATGTTTTTTGATACTGTCGATAAAGCAGGCGACGGGTACCGTCGTTGTTTTATTTGCAACTGAAACTAACAAAGTTTTTTGTGGGTAGTCATATGATTATGCTACGGCAAAAAACAGAAGGATAATTATTATAATACATGAAATGTATTAATTGATTATTCAAACAATCTGAAAGCGATCGTTGGACGTTGGTTTGACTCCGAAGTGTTTTTCCAGTCGGTAAAGCAGGCGCACGCCATTTGTAAAGTCAGATCGAGTCGCGAACTTTCATAACAAAATAATAACAATAGATTTTCTTGTTGTTGAATACAGGCATCTAGTGATCTAGTGTTTTGTTAACAAAAGAAACAATCAAGTAAAAGACAGTGCAAGTTTTTTGTGTTTTTGTGTTTAGCGTGGTTAGAAGTGAACCACGCCAGAGCAATCAGTGAGTATTGATTGTCTGTTATTTATCCCTGTTATTTAAAATCATGGACTTGAAATATTTAATTGCCCAGTGCGGCATATGTAAGGGAAAATTGTCTAGATTTAGCAATTACTTGGATGGGGAAGAGTTGTTAAATTCGGAAATCGAAATACGTTTGAAAAGAATCGAACCTATTCTAGATGTCTTTAGAAAACTCCAAGATAAAATAGAGACATTATTGCCGGATGAATTAAAAAATGGAACCGAGCGAGAAATGTTTGAAAATTTATATTATATTGTATTGACAAAGGCCAAGGATAAATTCAACGAAACCGGTAAAATCATCAATTCTATCAAACTTTCAATCTTTGAACCACCTCGGTTCAAAGAAGATTATGAGCACAATTGCATTTATTGTAATAAAAATCATAAAACTTATAATTGTCAAAAGTTTTTAAATTTAGCAGTAGAGGATAGATTGACAACAATACATCGTTTGAATGCTTGTCTGAAATGTTTGTCGGTAGAACATAAATTTCCGGATTGTAAAAGTAAATATAGTTGTCACAAGTGTGGAGCGAATTCACACAACACTTTATTACATTTACAAAATGAAGAAATGCAAAGTCATCAGGGAAGTGATACTTCTTCAAGAGGACTTATTATTAAAAATTGCGCATTAAAATCATCCAGCAGAAAGGCTGATATCCCTATTACCGGAATTCATAATGAAATACAGCATATTAAAAACATTGTGGATTTGGAAATATCTTCCAATTATTCACCATATTCAAAGAGGATTGAATGCCTAGTATTGTCGGAGGTGACCAGTAATCTACCGCAAATCTCATTTCAGGAAAAAGGCACCGGCATCCCCCAAGGATTGCAATTGGCAGATCCAAACATTAATGAAACCGGCCCGATAGACATGTTGATCGGGGCTGACACTTTCAGGGAGACTCTGCACTCTGACCGGATGAAGATTCAAGATTCCGGACCCATCTTCACTTCAGAAAAGAGGCCAGTAGAAATTTGTAATCTTTCACTCAACTTAAAACATAAGCAAATTGAAAATTTGTTGAAATTTGAGGAGCTAAATCCTATTGAACATAGGAATCACGAGGAGCGAGCGTGTGAAGAAAGCTTCACAGCTGCTCATAAAAGAAATGGCAGAGGCCGTTTCATTGTAAGTTTAATACAACGCCCCTGTGCGAAACAGCTAGGCGAAAGTCTCCCTATGGCGGAGAAGAGATTGTATAATTTGGAGAAAAAATTAGCCTCAAACCCAGAATTAATGAAAGATTACAAGAATTTTATGCAGGAGTGCAAAGACTTAGGTCATATGACGCAATGTGAACCATTGTCACAAAATCAAATACCTTATTATCTGCCTCACCATGCGGTGATCAAGGAACCTAGTACAACTAGAAAGACCAGAGTCGTAGTCGATGGATCAGCTAAATCCTCAACTGGAATTATCCCAAATGATGCCCTCATGATTGGGCCGGCATTGCAAAAGGATTTATGTGCACATCTGTTGAATTTCAGAAAACATCAGTACGCGTTAACAGCCGACATAGAAAAAATGTCCCGGCAGATATTAGTGCAGCCAGAGGATAGGGACTTACAACGTATCCTTTGGAGAGACGCACCCAGCGAGGAGATTCAACATTATCGATTGAACACAGTCTACGGTCTGGGATCATCATTCTTAGCCCCAAGATGTTTGGAGCGGCTAGGAAATGAAAATCAAGGCACAAATCCCAAGGTCAGTCACATTCTTAAAGAAATTTTTTACATGGATGACTTGATGGCGGGTGACAGTGGTGAAGAAGATTGCTTGCTAAGTAGAAGCAAACGACGGATGTTATCCTACATAGCATCCATTTTTAATCCCCCGGGTCTGATAAGACCTGTAACGATAGTAGCGAAGCTACTAATGCAACGTCTGTGGCAGAACAAAACTCAGTGGGTTGAAGATATATCTCCTGACATTTGGAAAGTTTGGAGAGCTTATATGGAAGAATTGCCGCAGATAAATAATGTGAAGGTACCTAGGAGAATCATTTGTCAAAAGCATGTGATATCAGAAGATAATGCTGCGGATGTACTATCCAGAGATATTAGGACTTCTCAATTATTGACATCCACCATTTGGTGGCACGGACCCGATTGGCTAACTCTTGCACCATCCAGTTGGCCATGCGGAGAATCTACGTACATAGATCCACCTGAGGTGAAAACAAAAACTGTAGTGTTGGCAACAGTAACGCAAGATTTGGATATTTTCAGGAACTACATCTCTCTACTAAATCCTTATTTACATAATGATTTATTTTGCGTAGGCGGCAGGCTTTCCGAAGGAAAATTGCTGTCAATAAATCAACGACATCCAATCTTGCTGCCACCACATCATAATTTAACCGAATTAATTATGAAAAACTACATTTACATTTATTTATTTATTTATCAGTTACACTTGCATGCAGGTACTCATACCGTATTGGCAATAATCAGATTGAAGTTCTGGCCAATAATGGGAAAATTTTGTGAAAATGATAATAAGGAAATGTATAATGTGTTATAGATCTAATACACGATGCAGCAAATAATGGCAGACCTTCCAGCCGAAAGGAGCTTATATATTTTTGTTATTGGTGTTTTTCTTATGTATGTTTATTTGTATGTGTGGTGTCAAAAGCCATACACTTAGAACTTGAACTGTCTTTGAATACAGAAAGTTTTTTAAATGCCTTGAAGCGTTTTATCGAGCGTAGTGGAAGGCCGAGTAAATTATTTTCAGATAATGCTACTACCTACTATCGGAAAATCATTATCGGGGCTATCAATTCAATGGGGGTACATTCCGACAAGGGCGCTGCACTTTGGAGGCCTTTGAGAAGTCAGAATGAAATCTGTTTAAATGTCAGTTGAAACGGCTAGCAAGTAACTCCTTATTGATATATGAGGAATTAATACCGTTTTGTGTCAGATGAATTTTGTTTAAATTCTAGTCCTTTTACCCCATTGTCAAATGATCCAAATGACCTAATTTCCCTCAGTCCCGGTCACTTTCTTGTTGGTGGAAGCTTTGCAGTAATTCCGGAACAAGATCTACAAAATATTTCAGTCAACGGACTGAATAAATATCAAAAAAAAATTCCTTGCTAATACGATGTTTTTTTGATCGAGGTACCTGGCTCAACTCCAAAGCAGAACGAAGTGGACCAGCGGACCTCATACGCAACTAAAACCAGGCGATATGGTGGTCTTGAAGGAAGACAACCTACCACCATGTGTGTGGAAACTCGGACGTGTGATTGCAGTCCATCCAGGCGCTGACGGGAAAGTACGTGTGGCGACTTTCAGAACATCGCATGGAACCACTCAGAGGGCAATTTCGAAGCTGTTCTATTGCCAATAGACGACAACGGACCAGGCGCTGTGTAAGCACAAAATAAAAAAAAAGGACTTGTGCTTTATGAAAAACAAAAACAATGAGTGCATAAAACAAGATAAACCAATAAATAGTAAAAAAAACAATATAAAAATTTGTACGTTGAAAGTAAAAAATAATATAAAAATTTGTACGTTAAAAGTAACCAAAAAGGACAAAAGGAAGATATAATAATAAATTAAAAGTAAAAATCAGTGTACAAAATGTGGAAAAATGTGGAGCAATAAAAACTTGAGTGTGGTAGGGAGTGATATAAAAAATAATAAAACAAAAAAAGGATTGTAGATCCATATATTTAAAAAAAAAAAAAAAGGGATAAAAACACTTAATGAACACTTATAAACTAACATAGCCTGCTGGCTAGAATTGCAAACTGCATATATAGATATATCTGGAGACATTGTAATAATTCCAAATGTGGCAATGAACTATGGAAGGAAGGATGATTTGTCTTTATTTAATTTTTTCCCAAGGAAGGAAGGAAGGATGACCAGGAAACCTGCCGCGACATGATTGTGCTGTCTATATTATATGTTTATATGTAATTATTGTTATGGTTTCTGTTTGTTTTTAAAAATGTAGTTTGTTTTTGGAATTATCTTAGTGTGTTATGTTATTGAATAACTTTAAAATTAATTTAATGAATTTGAATTTGATTTGAGCAAAGTCAATATTTAATTTAGGCTCATAATTTGTTTGCATAATGTTATTTGTATAATTTGCAGAAAAATGGATTCGATATTTCAGAATAAATATCTGCCCATTTTGGGGCGGAGAATGTTTAGAATTAAACCCAGGACGCAAACCAATTATGAAGTTGAGTTACTATCAAAGGTTGGATTGCGATCCAAGAGTTGTCTGATTTGTTTGTTAGATGTCGATAGAATCATGTTTTATTTTTTTTTGTCTCTCTCACACAACGAACAAGGGAAATATAGAGGTACGAAAGTGCTATAAAAAGGCTTGTATCAGTTTAATTTACTTACTTCTTTACAAAAACTTGCACTAAGAAATTAAAATACTACTGAACCCTTGTCCGTTGGGTGGGGAAAGTTATTGTCGTCAGTTATAAGTTTATAAATATCAAATCATAACAATAAAAATTCAAGAACTTAAAGTTAAAACAAAAAAGTGCTTCATTTATAAAAAACCAGTCTGCCCAAAAGAAATCTCCTAAGTGAAGACCTCAATTTTTTACAATCTCAGTAAATTTACCACCAATCTCTATACCAGTGTTTTCAGGTGAAAACCATAAATGGTTGACTTTTAAAAATTCGTTCATTGCCTTAATTCATGATAACAGTAAATTAAATAATGTTCAGAAATTTCATTACCTTATTAGTTATGTGTCCGGAGAGGCACTTGATTTGATTAGTTCTCTAGAAATAACCGGGGATAATTATAGTGCAGCTTGGACAATGCTTATTTAGAGATACGAAAATGTCCGACTTATAGCAAATAGACATTTGAATTTCTTATTTAATTTTACACCGTTAAAACGACAGAATCATCATGAATTACGGAATTTAATTGATCAAGCAAACATTCATTTGAGAGCTTTACACAACTTAAAGCTACCAACAGAACATTGGGACACTTTAATTATTCATATTCTAACCTCAAAGTTAGATAATCACACACGTAGCCTTTGGGAATCAATAGAATGCGACGAAGTTTATCCTACGTTCAAGACCACAAAGGTCTCAGATCCTGGAAACTATCCAAGGTGATATTGGTGGAATGCAACAGATATCGGAACCAGTTGCAACAAAAGCAAAGTTTTTTAATTTTAAGGAAAGGAATTCTACAAACAAGGTTACGTTAGCGTCGAGCAACGTTAATTGTATGCTGTGTAATGACAGTCATTTCATTTATTCTTGCAAAATATTTGTTAACAAAGAACCAGCGGCACGAAGAAAGTTCGTTTCATAGAACAATTTATGTTATAACTGCCTAAAACCGGGGCACCTTTCAAAGTTGTGCAGGTGGAAGGAAAAATGCAGTGTTTGTGATCGAAAACATCACACTCTGTTACATATCAATACTGATAATGTACAAGCGGGTACTTCAACTGGCAAGGGTCAGTCGGAGGCACCAGTAAATTTAGCATGTCATAGTGACATGAACGGGCGGGAAATTTTACTATCTACCATAATAGTAAAAATAGAAGACGCGTATGGTGGAACACACAAAATACGCGCACTTTTGGATTCGGGTTCAATGTCTAATTTTATTACAAAGGATACTTGTAAAAGATTAAATTTGCATTGTACAAAGTTGAATATACCTGTTTCAGGTTTGCATAATAATTTAATTCATGTAAAGGCAACAGTTGACATTAAATTTAAATCATTATGTTCTCAATACCGGGATGAAATATCTGTTTGGTATTAGATGAGATTTCTTGCAATCTTCCGCAGACCTTGATTAATCCAAAAATGTTGAACATTCCAGACGGTATCCAGTTAGCTGATCCGCAGTTTTACCAGCCAGCTTCTATTGATATGCTGATCGGAGCAGAGATATTCTGGCAGGTGGTTCGTACGGATCAGATACAGTTAGGAAAGGATAAACCTACATTGCATCGAACGGAGCTAGGCTGGATAATATCAGGAGCTGTACAGAGGCGTCATAATACGAGGCCAGTTAAAGTTTGTCATATTTCATTAAATTCTTTGCAGAATCAAATAGAAAGGTTTTGGAAGGTTGAAGAAATTGAAAATAGTAAGCATCACTCTCTGGAAGATAGTGAATGTGAAAAGATTTTCGAAGGCACACATAAACGCGATGCAAATGGTAGATTTGTAGTGAACTTACCATTTAAATCTAACCTATCTCAATTAGGAGATTCATTTAGTATTGCTAAAGGTAGATTAGTGTCAATGGAAAGGAAATTCTTAAGACAACCTAGTTTAAAGGAACAATACTCGGAATTTATTGATGAGTATCTTGCGTTAGGTCACATGACTGAATGTGAACCTCCAATACGTGATGAAACTACTTATTATTTACCACATCACGCTGTATTTAAAGAATCAAGCACAACTACTAAAATTCGTGTTGTTTTTGACGGGTCGGCTAAACCCGCTTGAGGGATTTCTTTGAATCGCGCTCTAATGATTGGGCCCACCATTCAAAATGATATATTTTGCCACTTGGTATTTTTCAGAAAACATCAATATGCAGTCACCGCAGATATTGCAAAGATGTACCGCCAAATTAATATCAACCCGGAACACAGAAATTACCAACGTGTATTATGGAGAAGGGATGCGGAGGATTGTTCGAAACACTATACGCTAAACACGGTGACATATGGTTTGGCTCCTTCGCCTTATTTAGCAATACGTTGTCTGCATCAGCTAGGTAATGACGTTTCATTTACTCATCCATTAGCTAGTAAATCCCTTAAGGAAAATTTTTATGTAGATGATTTTCTTTCTGGTAGTGACTCCATTGATACTTGTCACTTGCTTAAATCACAAATCATTAATGCGCTTGCTACAGCAGGCATGGAGATTAGAAAATGGAGGTCTAATGCGCCCTCGATTAATGATTCTAAAGATAATTTAGAATTATTGCCAAATGAATCCAATGAAGCTAAGATTCTCGGATTAATATGGGACACCAAACTTGATGAGTTTACCTATCAGATAGAAAGCATAGACTCAAAGTTAGAAGTTACCATACGTCAAGTTTTATCATTAATTTCAAAAGTGTTTGACCCTTTAGGACTGGTAGGCCCAGTAATCATTGTCGGTAAGATAATTATGCAAAGATTGTGGAAGCTAAAAACATCCTGGGATGACAAGCTACCCAATGACCTTTTATTGGCCTGGCAGATTTACACGCTGAGTCTCAGTAAAGCAAATCATATTCGGGTACCGAGGAAAATTGAGCTTGATATCCACCATCTGCCTACAAACAGGCTTAATATTTACCAAAAGATGTCTACCGTTGTTCAATCTTTTTGGCACAGATGGAGCCGGGAATACCTAGCAGAATTGCAGAACCGAGTCAAATGGCAAGAAGGACGTCAACGCAGTTTACAGCCTGGTGACATGGTCATCATCAAGGACAACCAACTACCTCCGCAGTACTGGAGGATTGAAGTACCCACCACTGTCCCACCCCGGTATAGGCGACTTATGGTCGCCCCTTCGGAGTTCTCGCAAGAATCTAATTTTTTTGAATAAACGACTCTACATTTAATAAAAACGAATCTAGACCTTCAATGCCCCTACATACTTTGTTAGGTGGCGGAAATATAGGATCGCCTACAGTCTGTACTGTAATGGTCAAAAAGGACTAATCTACAGGTGTTAGTGAGCATAAAAAATGTAATAAAGAAAAAAAAACCAAAAGTAGTTATTATATAATAATCAGAGGGAGACCACACACTCCAGGACTGCAGGCAACTGCGTATAAATAAGAAAAGGATAAGTTGTAAACAAAGCAATAACATTTAGTAAAGGCGAAAAAAAATAGTGATGACCGTCATGACCATCCTGTGCCCGGCAGTCTCCCAGAGAATGTGTAAGGTTATTAGTCCGACGTCATGGCACCCAGTGGAGTCATCCTTTAGCCAGCTATCCGGTGGTGCCTAGAAGAAGTAAATGGACTACGATACGAAGACCCTAGGGAAAAAGAGCGTCGGGTAGCTGGAGGAGGGACGGACAAACCTACGGATGCCACTCTATCTTTCCTCTAACCTTATCATGTCAGGGGGGGTGGCGCGGGCACTGGAAGGAGATAACAGAGGTAAGTTACAAAAAAAGGTAGACCTATAAAAAATATGATAGGGACAAGGCCCAAAGTCCAACCCCTTTAATGGGGAAGTGGACAAGACATAACAAACAACGGAGTTCTGTTCTAGTTGTTATCAGGAACTGAAAAGAACATGGAAAACAAAATAAACAAACTAAAAAAAAAATGCAAAAACATGAGAGAGTAGAGGAAATAAAAAAATATATATATATAAAATCATAATGCACGCAGGCGTGTCAATTCACGCATTACGTTACACTGTAAATGAAAAAGAAAAACACAAAGCCATGTAAAAGTGTAAATAACAAGTAAGTGTAAATAAACAACAGAAAATAATAAGAAAAAGAAAGAAACATAAAATGTAAAAAAAACCAGGCAGATAGGGTTGAAAGAGTAAATGTTGGGTAATCCGTGGATATCAGGAGACAAGTACACCTGGTCACTAAATCTTCTAATCAGCGACTCTAAGATCAGGCCATCTCTCCACCCAGATTCTTGTAAACTTCTTCAAGCACTCGAAATTCGTCTTATTCGAAACCAGATCAGTTTTCCCCACTGGTCTGATGGGTACGTCCAAACCATCTAGCATTTGACCTCTGGCATCCGTCATTATTTCACACTGCCACAGGATATGCTCTGCCGACTGGTTCGTGCTCCCACAGGCACAATTGGGGTGAGGGGACAGGGAGAGGGTGTGAAGTCTCCCCCTGAATTCCCCATGGCCAGATAATAATTGAGTGATGTGGTGGTCTAACTTGAGGAAGACCGCTTCCATTCTGAGTTTAACTGATGGGAAGAAGGAGAAAGTCCATCTTCCCAAATTCGATCTATCCCACCGGGCCTGCCACTCTTGGAGTGACTGGTCTCTCATTTGTCGAAGCAGCCCAGGGAGAGTCCCGGCCCGCCCGGAGTTAGAGTGACTCCTAGGTGAGTGGCAGGGGTTCCTCTGGTTAACCTCTGCTTAGTAAGCACTTCCCTGATTTCCAGATCGATTGGCAAAATGCCAGCCAAAACAGGCAAAGCGTCCGAAGCCACGGTTCTATACGCCCCGGATAGTGCCAACAAGGGAGTTCGTTGGCCCCGCTTGAGAGCCAAGAGTATAAGCGAGTTACCCAAGCGATGCTCCCAGACAGACGCAGCATACGAAACTTGCGCCACGTATACGCATCTGTACAGAGTGCGCATGGCTGGGCTACGCAAACCCCACTCAGCTGTGGAGAGTCTCCTAAGCTTCAAGAAGAGGGCCTGAGCCTTGCTGGATACATCCTTGACGTGAGCCAGAAAAGAGGACGATCGATCTAGTGTGACGCCTAAGTATTTCACCGTTTCACGAAATTTGACACTAGAGTCCCCCATTTTGATGACGGGATTTCTTTCTCTACTGAGAAAGCCCTTCATCAGGAGGCCCTGGGTCTTGTGGGGAGCGAATGTCATCTTGTTTCTCTTACCCCAATCGAGGAACATGTTCAAACCTTCACTGCCTTTGCTCTCAACTTCCTTTCTACTGTCCCCAGCGACCAAATACGTCTTGTCATCAGCGTAGTCGACAGAGATGCATCCTTCAGGCAAGGGTAACCTGGAGGAGTCGTCAAAGTTGATGTTCCACAGGTCAGGTCCGAGAATGGAGCCCTGCGGGCATCCAATGTCAGCTTCCCTCTCGATCAAAAAATCTCCAAAGCTGATCGTGATCGTGCGATCAGAAAGGTAGTCGTCGATTGACTGGAACAGAAGTTTGGAACACTGCCTGATTTTCACCTTTGTAGGCATCATTGCCCACCACGCGTGATCGAAGGCACCAGTTATGTCGAGGAAGATCGCTACTACATACCTCTTTGGACAAGCCTTCACCCAATCAAGCACATACGACAGGGCATGCACCGTAGATCTACCGGGGACGAAGCCGAACTGCAGGTCACTGGCCGGTGACAGGGTTTGCCGAAGTCGCTCTCGTAGCAGTTTCTCCAAGATTTTGCCAAGTACAGGGAGGAGGGTAATTGGCCGATACGCCTTAATGTCGGTCAGTGGTTTTCCGTTCCCCTTTGGTATGATCCGGAGCACGCCACGCTTCCACTCGGAGGGGAAGACTCCCCTCCTCAGGCACGTGTCCATCACCTGGAAGAGCTCTTCCTTGGCGTGGACCCAGACTTGCTTCGCAATCACGCCATTGAGCCTATCATGCCCTGGTGCCTTCTTAGGACCCAATCCCTTTATTATAACATCAATTTCCGCTTTAGTGACTCTAATGAAGTTATCCTCTTGGGCAAGGTCCCTAGGTGGTAGCCGTGACAGATTTCTAATCTGTTTGTGGTGGTCATTCTCCCCAATTACTGATTCTAAAGGAACTAACTCGCCCAGAAGTGTCTTGAGAGTGGAGGCCACGTCCACAGTCTCAGCGTTCCTCCCATCTGATTTCCCAATTACTGTAGACAAATACCGGTCAGATCCTTTCCCGGATTTTTCAATAGCGCTGTGGATTTCCCACGGGTTGGCGTTACCCACATCTTTGACCCAATTATACCAAGCAGCTCGTTTCGCTCGAAGAACGGCCCGTTTGAAGGCCGACCTGGCGGACCTCAAGCTCGCCTGAAGCGCAGCTGTCTCCTCCTCCGTACAGCTGCCACTCCTGGACAACCCAAGCGCCCTATAGGCCCTCTTGAAGGCCCCCTTGAACGAAGTCAGCTCAGGTGACCACCACGGCGTTCTAATACTCGTCTTCGGGTTTGATCTTCCCAAAGACGAGTTGGCAGCAGATACAACCGCCCTATTGAAAAAATTCCCCAAGTTATCCGGATCAGTAGCAGCTACGTGGTGAAAATCCCTTAACGTATCTCGTAGCGATTCCCCAAAGTGATCCCAATTCGCCCTAGTGGTGTTGAAGTTCCAGGAGGATCTTGGAGCTTCTGTTTTCTTGACACCAACCGTATAAGTAATCAATCTGTGATCCAAATTAATTGCGCACTCATGGACTACCCACTTTGAAATCCTGGTCGCAACAGATCCAGAGCAGAGAGTACTGGAGGATGGCGCGAGTGACGGAGATCCACCCTGGCCAAGACGGACGCGTCCGCGTCGTCTCCTTGAGGACGGCCAGAGGTGTCACCAAAAGAGCCGTGACACAGCTCTGTCTACTTCCCATGGAGGATCCTTCCTCCAACCTGGATCAAGAACCAATTACAACGCTAAAAGTGATGTGATGTGTAAATCAAAGTGCCGTCAGGCTCATCAGTGCCAAGTGTTAAACTATTTTCACATAAGTGGGTGCAGCGCACCAGAAGGTTCTACATTATTAAACTTTTATTTTTTAATGTCAAGTCTGACATAGCGTTATATACTTAGTTATAAGTTTTTTGTTATTATTTTGATATCCATATATTGAATATTGTTTATTTTTGTATGTGAACTCGTTGGGTAAATTCTGAGTACCAATGTTGCAATCTCTTCTTATATTATTTTATGAAAAACGACTATTCCTTAATACTCGTTTTTGGGCGGGAATATGTTAAGATTTCAGGTACTGAAATATTAATATTTGTGATTGTCACCCTAATGGTTGTGGCAACATTTTTTTGTGTTGGCAATTGCCAGGGCGATTTCCTATTGCCACGGATTTTTTAATTCCTTCTTCTCTTGTTACCATCCGTCTTGGGCGGGTCGTTTTTGGCAAAACGTCTGCTGCCAGGTTTTCACTTCATGTGGGTTATAAAACCGCGGAGAGAGATAGCATCATTGGGCTCACCGTACATGAGCTACCCTACGGGTCTTTTATTGTTTGAATAAAGACCAAATATTCAAGAGCTGGAGTTATTATTGAAGAGTTACTCCAGCCACACTTCCCTTTGGAATCTGGTGTTACCACGCCGGATTGCTCTGTCAGGAGAGCGGAAGTTGAGATCCTGAACAATGAGTTAAGCGAAAAATTTAAATTAAAAGACTTAGGTCAATTGAGACAGTGTCTAGGTATGGATGTTAAAATACAGAAAAATAAAATTTTATGTTAGTCAAGAGATATTTATAGATAAGTTGGTATGTAAATATGGTATAGAGAATTGTAAAATTGTAGAAACACCTATGGAGACTAATTTAAAGCTTTAAAAAGGAGAAAATGTACATTCCAAGTTTCCTTAATAGAAACACCTATAGAGACTAATTTAAAGCTTGAAAAGGGAGAAAATGTACATTCCAAGTTTCCTACAGCAGCTTATAGGCAGTTTAATGTATCTCTCTGTTCTAACTTCTAACCAGACCAGATATTTCATATTGTATTAGTTACCTAAGCCAATTTAATAACTGTTACTATTGCGGCGGGAACATTCGTTCCCCCTCAAGATCGAGGGATCGAATGCTGCGTGGACTGTATGCGTATGCGGTTCTTTTTATTATATTTGATCTCACTTACTAAACTGCATTCTACTTTCCACTGATATTGGTGTTCACTAGAAAAGGTATATGTTAGTTGGGAGAGAGAGATCTCTGCGGTTTATGAGTTCTGTCTTAAGCGGCGTGATTATTACAAGTGTAAAGCTATGCGATTTTTAGGAATTGTGTCCTTTGCGGTGAGGTGAATTCAACTGTTTACGGGACCTTCTGTCCCGTGCCGTGATTTTATTACGACTAAACAATAGAGGCAAAATTAAGTTAGAGGGCACACACTAAGTAGTGGTCAAAGAGCAACATACAACAATAAAGGCGTGAACATGCCCCCCCGCCCTGACCAAGTGGTCAAAAAAAAAACACGATGCAATAAGGTTCAATGAACAATTGACGTTTGAAATAAAACAAATGAGCATAAGCATGCAAAAATATAAAGAAATAAAATAACAACAATAGAAGGCATAGACCCCAATGGTCGCCAAGCAAAACAAAAAACAAAAAAAGGTGAATTGGAAAAAGTATTTCTATTTTAAATACACATTATTATATCAGTTTAGATATACATGTGGTAAATCAGTCATTAACGGAGGTTGTAATGTTGAAGATTTTATCTTATGGTAAAGCATTTCGAAAGTTGTGAAGGAATCTTATTTCGTGTCGCCAACTGCTACCACTGTCGTGATATACTCGTGGGTGGGATTTCGTTCCAATCGATTTTTAAAATCCACGGCTCCTTTATCAGAAGCTTGGCTTGTACAATTATAGGCGCCACCAGATCCATCACGTCAAAGAGTCTAGCGACAGATGATAACATATTGCATTTTGTACTAGTTCGATTATCTGGAGTGACTTCAAATGCGAAAATGTCTTCAAAAGGATGCCATGTAGCCCAAGGAATTTTAGCGATTCATCACTATCGAAAGTTACACTTTGCGACAAGCGAAGTTACAATGAAATGTTTTCTAATACTTTGCTGGAATTGGTTGCCCACTTAGCGAGTTGGAATCCTCCTGACTGGAAGAGCTCAATCAAAACTCAAATCAAAACTCTCCAGCCGCGCAGATAGCTTCTTGTTCATTTAAAGTGATGTCGTATACACAAACGTCGCGATTGATAATATCCCTTGCCAGAGGGAAGCGAGCGCCTTCATCTAACGTTAACTGTTTGATTGCTCGAAGGGCTAAGAACGGGCTGCACTTAAGGCCGAATGCCACGCAATTGTATTGATAAGCCTGAAGCGGCTTTTGCGGATCGAATCTGTATAAAATTCTTTGATAACGACGATCTTCTTTGCAAACATTTATACATAAATACATTTGACGAACATCGGCGGAAATCGCGATAGGAAAAAGGCGTAAAGTCAGAAGAATGCAAAATAAATCATTTTGTAGGCTTGGTTCCGTGTGAAAAGATAAATATTTTTTTTGTTTTTGCGCTTGCATCAAGAACCACTCTCACTTTCGTTGTCATTTTATCCTCACGCCTAACTGCGTGTACGTAGTATGCGTTTTCTGACGGTAAAGCTTCTACCTGGGACAGATAACCTTTGTGAATATTTTCTCTGATCACTTCATCATAGAGCGGTTTTAATTCTGGTAGATGCTTAAATTTTCTCTCTATTGCATAAAACCGATTTTGCGCAGCTTGCAATGAATCACCTAAGTCACACGGGTTGCTTTTGAAGGGCAAAGCCATTTGATAAGAAACGTCCTCAAGGCGAGTTGTGGCGCTTTAAAAAATGTTCTCAGTTTTCTTTTCTTCGAGGCTGTGAACCGGTTCCGAACCGATATCTTCGATTTCCCAGAATATGATGAAAGTGATGTTTGATTGAGAATTTACTGGAGCGTCACCCATGAAGACATACCCTAATGTGGTTTGAATTGCGACTGGAAAACCGGGGGTGATTAACTTATTTGGTAACAACAGTTGAGAGAACAGACTAACGCCAATTAGCAAATCAATTGGACCAGGCATTGCCCAGGTGTCGTCTGCCAGCGGAATATTTATGATATAATGAATAACTTATTATTTTGTATAAAACCACTATACTTAAAACAATATCAACATGTTTCGACAACAATGTTGTCTTCATCAGGATATGTTACTACGATAAAATAATAATTACAAAGTAATAAGTTATTCATTATATGAAAAATGATGCCACAAAATAAATTTGCGAAGTTTGAAGAATATTTATGAACTTATATGACGTCAAGTCCACTTTGCAAGTTGGTAAATGAGCGGTAATTTTATCTAAAACTAGAGCGGTTATGGAGTATTTGAAGTAAGGATCAATCCTAGATTGAATTGTCAATGTGACACTTCCTCTTATTGATCGCGTTTTGCTACCTGTCTGGATCTAAAAGACAGCGAATGGTATTCTCTTCACCGTTTCGATCAACAGTGTGAACCTTGGCGGTAGCAAGTACTTCGTAAGTAGTACTTGCTACCGCCTTCGTTAGTTGCACCTTGTCGAGTGGTTGCTGACATGGTACATACCGAGGGTTCTGACTCGTTAGGTTGAATTTCTACATTGGATGTGTTGGTGTTTTCTCAAAATGAAGAAGCGTATGGTGCTTGCCATGGCAATAAAATAAAATTTATTCATTTAAGACGATATTAGCGGCTCTCAAACGAAGAATTGTAATATTTATTCATTGAAGACAATATTAGCGACTCACAAATGAAAATTTGTAAGAGATTCGGTCGCATCTAGGAATTGAACCCAGGACCTTAACCTTGCCGGGGTTTTACTCTAACCACAGAGCTTATTCGACCCTATCCCCTTTGGTCATAAATAACAACATTTTGTTCACAATTACCTAAAAAATTACTGTATAACAACAGAATAATAATTTTTATCCACAAATATTGCCATTACCACTACTCTAAAAATTATAAATGTATTTATTAGTTTTGTAAGTGTTTTAAATAAATATTAATTTGTTATTAAGAATGGACTCACAGGGATACATCAGTCTGGCGAGAGATGCGGTCGAGGCCCTAACTGAATTGATAATAGACCCAAGCAGCAAACTTAACAAGGATCAAATTGCGAAAATGATTCCGAAAACCAACGCTATTCTTGGAACTATTGCGCAAATGGCTGCAAAAATGGCAGCACTCGAGGGTGAGCTAACAGGAATCAAAACATTAACCTCCAAACCTAACTCACTAGAAACTACATGTGAAGCGGCCGATGAGCTTGAAGAGAGAAAAATCAGAGCAAATAATCTTATAATTATAAACGTTCCTGAAAGCTCAAAACTGAACCAAATAGAAAAAATCGAGGATGACAATTTACAAATTACAAATATTTTAAAGAAAATAGATCACAACTTAGAACCAAACTCAATCAACTTATTTCGTCTCGGAGCAATGAGGCCTGATAAATCGAGACCCATTAAAGTTATCTTAAGAAACTCGACTGAAGCAATCACTATCCTCCGGAAAAAAAAAATTTTCCTGAACAACTCCCCCGTCAAATTTTTTTCCGACCAAACACCAAATCAAAGAAAATACTTGTTGGACCTACGTCATACAATGGAAAGTCGGATTCAAGGCGGTGAAGTCGGGCTAACTATTAAATATATCAACACGGGGGTTCAGGATCACAGGGGCCTAACTACAAAAATTGGTGTTTTGAGTTAAGTTTGGTTTCGGTAATGTCATAATCGTATCTATCAGTGACACAAAGCTCTATCTCGAACATAAAGCCGTTTAAAAGATAATGATAAGCAAATCTAGAAATTTAGACATAAAATTAGAAGCATAAGGGCATATCGCCTGTTATGCCTTTGTGACATTAAACAAAAATCTTATTACTAGCGTCACACTGTCCTAACACGTGTTATTCAGGGAAGAACAAAACGTTAATTGGCTGATTATCAAATAGTTTCAATTATTGTAACTATTTGATAATCCTATATAGGTACCGAAAAGATAATCCACACATGATCGATTTTTCATATAATTTTGATGAAGCATTTAGAACCCTTCTAGGAATTTGAAGAACTTTACCCTTTTTCTTTCTTTTTTAAAAAGAAAGACAAACATCTGGTTTACGAATAAACCGACAATATTTTAAAGACTCCCACTGCCATCACAGTAATGGGAAAGTATTGCCTGTGTCGTGATGGAGGACTTTGCCCAGGAATTGAACTTACTTCTAATGGATGGGATCCAGAAATCTAGACGTAATGCCAACTCAGCCACTGACCGGTAAATATAATACTCCAATAATACCAGCAAATACTGCGGATAATACACAAATTCTAACTATGTACGAATAACCCCACGGTTGATTTTAGCAGCCACCTTTGGTCTGGAGCCTTAAAATACCTGAAAAAAAAATCTTGACTGTGCCGAAAAGGGTGGTGCATTTGATAGAATCCCCTGTATTTACAAAACGGATTGCAATCTTTAAAGTAAAGGTGTCGGGTGGGAATTCTTTCCTTGATATACCGATATTTTAATGGAAGATGCTCCAAGGAACTATCGTCATCGTTCACGTCGGCACCGGCGCACAGTTGGGAAACACGCCAAAACATGTGTACACAGTTGACCTTTATCACTTCTTTTGCGGGTCGTTTCTATGACTTTTGAGTTCTTGAGTTCCCGACTGTGGAATGATTTGCCAACTTCTGTGTTTCATCCCCAAAGATGACATAGGTCCTGAGGGAAAATATTTGCCTCAGGTGTGTGAAGGTAACGTAAGAGGAAAATAAAATAACTCTGCCCTAGAAAATACTGATAGTTCATAGATTTTGTTAAAATTATGATATTTATCTTATTTCTCCATTCATAAATAGGAATCAAGAGGAGTTTACATGTTTGTAAATAATAATAATGGCTAAATATATAGGTAGGGACGCATAGGCATATCTCAATAAATTTATTTAATTGTACCGGGCCTAAGATAATTATTTTAAAAAGTGTTTTTTATGCAGTGTGCTGGACTGATGGATACTATATTTTTTGAGTTTGATAGCATCTTAAATCTTCATCTCAAAACTATGTTTTCGTAGAAAGGCCCCTGTGATCTAAATCACCCCTTGTTAAAGTATTGCTGCATATTAAGGAACACAAAGGCAATCCGTCAATTTTCATAATTTTATATTTTTAGTGGTCAACATCTTTTTTTTGTGTAAAATATGTAATTTATGAAATGTGATATGTTTATTGATAAAAAAAAATATTACACTTAAATGTGTTTTAATTTCTGAGTTTTAAAGTATCAAAAATGTAGATATGCCCCTGTGATCCTCAACTCTCTTGTCAAATATTGCTGTATAGTTAGGAACACAAAGGCATATCTCAGTCGTTTTTCACAAATATATTTTTTTTATCATCACAAGTCTTTAATAATTACTTAAAAATATGTTTTTCAAAGAGTGTGATAATATATTCGTTGACAAATATTTTTTGTTTACTAAAATGCCTTTTATTTTCAGAGTTTCAAAGCATTAAAAACTTTAATTGCGTTTATCTCAAAACTATGTTTTTGTAGATAGGCCTCTGTGATCCTAAACCCCCGAACAGCAAGCCGACAATAGTTAAGTCAACTCCAAAAAACTCAAAGACATCAATGGATACGTACAAAACATCCGGGGCTGCCGCACCAAACTCTTAGAGTTGCAAACTACTATTCCACGTGGGGGGAGTTGTTCAGGAAAAAGTTTTTTTCCGGAGGATAGTGATTGCTTCAGTCGAGTTTCTTAAGATAACTTTAATGGGTCTCGATTTATCAGGCCTCACTGCTCCGAGACGAAATAAGTTGATTGAGTTTGGTTCTATGTTGTGATCTATTTTCGTTAAAATATTTGTAATTTGTAAATTGTCATCCTCGATTTTTTCTATTTGGTTCAGTTTTGAGCTTTCGGGAACGTTTATAATTATAAGATTATTTGCTCTGATTTTTCTCTCTTCAAGCTCATCGGCCGCTTCACATGTAGTTTCTAGTGAGTTAGGTTTGGAGGTTAATGTTTTGATTCCTGTTAGCTCACCCTCGAGTGCTGCCATTTTTGCAGCCATTTGCGCAATAGTTCCAAGAATAGCGTTGGTTTTCGGAATTATTTTCGCAATTTGATCCTTGTTCAGTTTGCTGCTTGGGTCTATTATCAATTCATTCAGGGCCTCAACCGCATCTCTCGCCAGACTGATGTATTCCTGTGAGTCTTATCTAACACCCATATTTAAAAAGGGTAATAAAAGTGATATCACTAACTATAGACCTATATGTAAGCTATCTGTAATCCCGAAACTCTTCGAAAAACTATTACTTGATCAAATTTCCCCATGTATCAACCATCTCATTGTTCCGAATCAACATGGATTTTTGTCGGGCAGATCAACTCTAACAAATCTTTCGTTATATGAAAATTATATATCAAACGCATTAGCTAACAGAACTCAAGTCGATTCCATATATACGGATTTTATCAAGGCATTCGACAAAGTATGCCATAAAATTCTACTGGTTAAGCTAGCTAGCTAGGTATTGATGGAAAACTTTTAGACTGGTTTGCAAGCTATCTATCTGATAGAGTACTACTTGTAAAAATTAATTTGTTCCTTTCCGATCAATTTATAGCTACCAGTGGTGTACCACAAGGGTCTCATTTAGGCCCAATTTTATTTTTACTGTTTATAAATGATATTGTTGATATATTTGATAAAGATGTAAACGTGTTGGTTTTTGCAGATGATTTGAAAATTTTTAAAATAATTAAAACCGCCGAAGATTGTATCTGTTTACAAAATAATTTAAACAAGTTAATTAATTGGTGTTCTCTTAACAAACTTTTTCTGAACATGAATAAGTGTCATTCAATAAGATTTTACAGAATAAGTCAACCAATAATTCATCCGTATGTTCTTAACAACTCTACCCTTACCTCTGTCGAAGAAATTAATGACCTGGGCATAATTTTCGACACGAAATTAAACTTTATATCCCATATAAACACAATCACTAATAAAGGAATAAAAATGCTTTGCTTCATTCTTCGAAATTCCAGAGGTTTTAGGAATATTTCTACTTTAAAAATTTTGTATACATCCTTAGTACGTAGTCAAGTCGAATATAACTCCTCGATCTGGTCCCTCCATTTTAAATTACATTCAGATACAATCGAAAAAATTCAACACAAATTCCTGAGACATATAAATTTTAAACTCGGTATTCCCATTGAAAACATAAATTATATTTACTTAACGAAAGAATTAAATATATTAAAACTCTCAGATCGAAGAATTATATCCGACTTAATATTTATGTTCAAAATTGTAAATGGTAGAATAGACAGTCCTGATTTAACTAAGCTCATCGAATTTCATATACCCACTAGAGCAACTCGCTCCAAAATCTCAAAATCTTGTTTCATTGTAACAACAACAGGACTGAGTACACGAAACACTCGCTTTTACCTAGATTACACGAAGTTAGTAATAGATACGCAGATGTGGCGGATCTATTTAACTGCACGGAAGCTAGGTACAAGAAGGCTATTCTGCCATATATTTTCAATCAATATTAATTTTATTTATACTACAGTATTGAATGTAAATGTAGCTCTTTGTGTCATTTCTTAATCAAATGCCACAATTAATTTATAACACTTTGTTAAATTATTTCTTAAGTACCTACAACAAATATTTTGTGACATGTAATATGTATTTACGGTATATTTATACCGTTAATAAATAAATAAATGTGTGTCCATTCTCACTCATAAAGAATTATTTTTCTAAATATGTAAGTGGAATGTCAAAACTGTAACTCTTCTTACATTATCACAGTATCAGGAAATACTGAAGTGTTTTTTCTGAATGTGTAAGTGAAGTGTTGAAACTGTAACTCTTCTTACATATCACAGTAGCAGAAATTACTAAAGTATTTTTTCCATTATTTTAAATCTCTTTATTGAACTTAAATAAGATAAATTTGATTAAAAATTTTATTAACATTAAAGTTAATAAACACAGTTAAATCACTAGAACTCATTGAACTAATATAATTATCTTGTCTCCATATTGTAGCGGCCCATCCTAATGTGTATGGAGCTCAGCATTTTAATTTTTTTTGTAAACATTTGTATTTGTCAATAACTTTGTGTCAAAACACGGATTCAAAATAAAAAAATTAACTTTTCTCGTTTTAAAATTTTATTAAATACAATTACTATTATCTACACATATAACCATAATAACACTTACTTTACATTATTACTTTTCACAAAAACGGCGCTATACAAATTATCCAATATATATATACGTAGTCAACTTACAGTAAATTTTATTCCTCATATAACCTTAATAACACATACATTACATGTATAACAAGCGTAGACAACTTGCAGTAAATATTATAACTCATATAACCATAATAACACATATATAGCATATGAAGTCGACTAACAGTAATTACGTATAACAGTATAACCATAATAACACATACCTACATTACATATATTACACACGTAGTCAACTAACAGTAATTAGGTTCTATTATTACACGCGAAACCGTAATAAAACACATATTACACACACAGTCTACTATAACAGTAATTACTTTCAAACATGTAACCATAATTTATTTATTTATTAGAGATAATATATTACAAAATTATTACATAAAATTTATAATACATTACTCCCAATGAGTTTAATAAAACTCATTTCGGGAAGGACAACATTATACATCTAAAGGAAAATTATTTTTACATAAGAACACGGAAATCAATGAACAATACATAGATTTTTAAATGGACTAGACACACTTGATACAGGTAATTGAAGAATATATAAGAGTTACAAAGGAAGACAGATAAATTCGTCACTGGTTAATAAAGTTGCTGAGAAAATATCCTTTTAGAGCCTTTGCCAATATTTTTTTGTTTGATTCTGGTAGTTTTAGGACATTAGGTAATGCGTTGTATTGCGTATGTGCGATGTATTGTGAGGAGTTAATTCCAAATTTAGTTGTGTGTGTAGATGACGATAGGTGTATTTGATTTTGTGATCGTGTTTTGTGCTGGTGTATATCGGAATTAAAGGCTGGTTTAGTGTTGGTGTGTAACGAGTGTTGAATTATTTGTTGGATGGCAGTGGTGATGCTATATTTTGGCAGAATGGTAAAGAGAAGAATTTGTGTCAGTGAGTATATGTCTTTGACATGCGTATCCCATGTTAGATGGTATATATTTCTTATGGCTCTATTTTGGATTACTTGTATTTCAGATATTTGTTTCTTAGTAATGGTGCCCCAGATACTAGCCAGATAACTTAGGTGAGAGTGGATCAGAGCATAATATGTGGCACGCAGTAAAGCTGTCGGGAGCACATATTGAAGTCGATAGAGTACACCAGTTATCGGGGAACGGTACGTCGTAATAACACTATATTACACATATAGTCAACTAACAGTAATTACTATTACACGTATAACCATAATAACACACGTATTACACACGTAGTCAACTAACAGTAATTACTATTACACATATAACGATAATAACACATGTATTACACATTACACACGTGGTCAACTAATAGTAATTACTATTACATATATAACCATAATAAAACATATTTAATGTGCATTACACATACACATGAAGTTAACTAACAGTAATTTTTTTAAACATCCATTTTTATAAATCTAACTATAATTAAACTTAAATACACCCTATTGTCCCGAATGTACCTTTCCCCTATATCCTCCCAACCCCCAAAAGCCACCCTCCCCAAAATCACGCTCCACCAATTCAGAAGGTTTTAAAAATGCATACTAGACCTGACTGTACCTTCCTACTACATTACACTACATGGTAATGTCTGTCTGTGACTTCATCCGATCCCCAACAAAACATACTAGACCTGACTGTACATTCCTACTACATTACACTACATGGTAATGTCTGTCTGTGACTTCATCCGATCCCCAACAAAACATTTTTATCAAAACATAAATACTTAACAAAAACGATAATATTATGACTGCTACAAAGATCGCTGTGTTTTGTTCAGCGTACATTGCAAATGTTAATTTGCAGGTGATGTAAATTATCATTAGCGCACTTAGTGCATGCGGTACTTGAAAGATCCCGCATATTTCATGGATTATTTGTGTCCTGATCCTGTCTGCTCCGGCTGCGGGGGTTATGGGGGCTGAGATGTTGGTAGGGTCGACAGTCTGGGTAGCCGGGTGGCAGGAAAAGATCGTCCCGTTTTGATGAGACATCCTGGGATCATTCACCTGAGTGACAAAAAAATGTGTAGTTGTTAATTTCATTTATTATGTGTTTTTGAAGATATAAGGGCTGGAAGTTTCAGCCTCTAGAAATTTCAAGAACAGTCTTCCGGAAAGTTCTAGAAGGTTCGACAAAGCTCTAAAAAGTATGGAAAGAGTGGCGGAGTATGTCGGTGAGTGTAGAAGGTTCTGGGTGGTTCGCACATGCTTTAGAAAATTGTGGAGAGCGAAAGTTCTAGAAGCTTTCCGAAATGAGTGGCGGTGTGTGTCGGTGAGTCTAGAAGGTTGCGGAAAGTTGTAGACGGTTCTATAAAGCTCTAAAAAGTCCTAGAAGGAGCGGCGGAGTGCATTGGTGAGTCTAGAACAGCGGCCGTCATACTTTTCTGGTCAATGGCCACATAGAACAATGTGAGGTAGGGTGGTGGGGGGGGGGGGGGGTGATGTACCTTTTTGGTTAGCAAGTTAAAAAAACAATTATTTTGTATTTAAGTACCGGGTTTCTACTTCCTTCCTTCTTGTGTTCATGGTATAGTGTCAATTCTTAATAATAATAATACACGTAAAATCATAATATTACATAAAAACAAAAAATTGTGTGTGTATCTGTAATGGACTCTTTCAGTTCAATTTTTATCCACTTCCCGAACTATCGAAATGTGAGAATTTTCACACACGTGATAAAAATGATTACAATACATACAATAACAAAAATTAACCAACATTAAAGTTTATTTTGCTTTATTAGTATGTGATAAGCGTGTTTTTTTTGTCTTTTTTAGACCATTTTTTACCTACCTACGCCCTCACTATGCCATCTCTACTCCCTCTGTAACAGTTTAACTTGTTACCCCGATTATTTGGATGTTGACGATACAAAAACACCTTTTTTTTATTTAATGAAAAGATACATGATTTTATGAAATTCTACGCCAATGAAGAGTACTAGCTCTTGAGCTTGGCGTAGGAGTTATTTTACAGCTAGTTCATTTTTATTACATACATTTTACTTACATTTTCCAATAAATATAAACTATATATAAATATAATATATAAACTACTATTTTTCATTTTTATAACATACATTTTACTTAGTGTATACAATAAATATAAATATAAACTATGTTGTGATGTTAATTTTTGATATGCTATGGATTGAAGTTATAACATTTTGATTGGTGTTGTTATGGTTGTTGATTTTTTTTTAAGATTAATTTGACCTTTTTCTTGAATGTTACGAAATCTGTTATTTTTTTAATTTCTTCGGGAAGACTATTAAAATATTTTATGCCTTTGTAAATATAATTGTTGTGCATTTGTTGTGTTGAAAATAGAGCAATTTGGAAGTTAAATTTATGCCTTAATGATGAGTTGAGTTTAAATTTTTTAGTTACATTTTCTTTGAATATTTGTAGTATTGAATCTTTTTTATAGAGGTCTTCAATTTTTGGTACTTCGAAAATTTTGAACAATGATGCTGAAGGGAATGTTGGTGGTTTTTTTAAAATTACTTTAATCATTAGTTTTTGTACCACTTTTACAGGACTTATAATTTTTTCATATGCACCTCCCCATCCAATGATTCCATACTGAATTAGTGATTGGACTAGTGCATAATAGACTTTTTTTAGGTTGTTTAATTTGATAATATTTCTTAATCTAATGAATATATAGATACATTTCCTAATGCGTTTAACAAGTTCACATATGTGTCTGTTCCATTTCATATGTTGGTCTACAATTACACCCAGGTACTTTATTTCAGTTGCATGGTTTAATATGGTACATGAATTATTACAGACATCTTTGTTACATTTTGTGTTGTGTATAATTATATTAACGTTGGGATAAGTTTTGGATTTATTTATTGAGAAAGGGATATAAACTGTTTTTTTTTGCATTGATTGTGAGAAGGTTTGTATCGAACCAGGTTTTTAGGATATGGATGTCATTATTTGCATTTTCGTTTACAATTTTCCAGTCACTACCCTTAATTATGATAATCGTGTCGTCCGCATAAGATATAACGGTTCCACTGAGGTTTTGTTTAAAAATATCGTTTACGTACATGATAAAAAGTAATGGTCCCAAAACAGTACCTTGCGGTATCCCAAAATCACTTGTGAGTGGTAGACTTGGTGTGTGATTAATTTTTACAATTTGTGTTCTTTTGTGAAGATAACTTTTTAGCCAATTTAGTGCTCTGTCATTAAAACCCACAACCTTTAATTTTTGTATTAATTTGACATGTGATATACTGTCGAAAGCTTTTTGGAGATCTACAAAAATACCAACACATTTTAATGATTTGTCTAAAGCGTCTTGTATAGTTCTAGATAATTTAGCAATGGCGTCTTTTGTGCTTTTGTTTTCCATGAATCCAAACTGGTTTTTGTGAATTATGTTATTGATCTTAATGAAATGAGTTATTCTTTTTTTGGCAATTTTTTCAAATATTTTTGCAATGTTTGATAGTAATGAAATAGGACAGTAATTGGGTGGTTCTTCCGGATTGCCAGTTTAAAATATTGGTACGATTACGGATTGTTTGTACATGGACGGAAATATTCCGGTTTGAAAACTTGTATTGATTATGAGTTAATGGTTTTGATACTTGTGATTTTATACATTTCAGTGTTTGTATTGTGATCCCATCAAAACCTGGGGAAGAACCACCTTTCATACTTGTAATGATTTGTTCGATTTCTTCTTTTGTTGTTGGTTGAAATAGTTCAAAGGTATACTCATTATTTACTGTAGTGTATGGGTCATTTGGGGTCAGGTCTTGTTGGATTTTGCTAGCGAGGTTTTTTCCTACATTAGCAAAAAAGTTGTTGAATACATTTGCGGCTTCTAAGGGTTTATCTTTACAGCAAATTTTTGAATCATTATGTCTTATTGTGTTGATTGTTTTATTTTTGAATTGTTTTTTATCTATAATTTCATTTATGATGGACCAAGTCTTTTTACTGTCATTTTCAGCTAATTCAAGTTTTTGTTTGTAGTAGTCATCCTTTATGTTTTTTATAAGATATGTAAGTTTTTTTTATAAGCTTTGAAGTGTTTTTGTAATGTTATGTTTTCCGGTTGTTTTGTATATTGTCTATAGAGTGTTTCTTTGTGTCTAATTGAGATGATTTATCCTTGGGTTATCCATGGTTTGATTGGCTTAAATTTTGAGGATGGTTTTTGAGATGTGTTGTTCCTACAAGCGTTTATGTGTAAACTCAGTTTTTTATCAAATATTTTGCAGCATTCTTCTACATCGTTACATTTATATATTTCTAGCCATTCTTTTTCGTTACTTAATATTTTGGTGAGAGAATTTATATTAATACTATGTTTGTATTTATCAGTATTATTAACCGGAGTTGTGGTTGGTAATGCGAGGTTTTGATGTTTGTAGTCGTATTTAAATATACATGCATAATGATCCGTTACAGTTGTTTTTATTACAGCAGATGATATATTTTGTATATCTTTGGTATTGGTAAATATATGATCGATACAAGATGGTCGTTGTCCAATAATGTTTCTGGTATATGAATTTATACATGAGATGTAATTTAATTCTGCTAACATATTTAGATAGTTATCTTTATCGTTAGAGTAGTAATCATTAGCAATATTCAGATTAATATCTCCTATGATTATTGTTCTTTTGTTTTTATGATGTTGTAATATATTTTTTAATTCTTCTATGTATGTGGTTAGAACAAAAGAGTGTGTCCGATAAATAGCAATGATATTAAATGATTTATTCAAAAAATTTATCTCCAAGTTTAATAAATTAACAATGTTCACCATTATTTCATGTATACTTGTGACAGCATAAATATTAGATACAAATATGGCAACGCCGCTATTTCTGTTAATTTTATATTTTGTGGCGTAGTACGAGTAACCCGGTATATTATAATTAATTTCGCTCGATGAATGCGTCTCTGATAATATTATACAATCTATTCTATTTAATTGTCTAATAGTTATAAGAAATTCTTCAAAAAATTTTTCCAAACTTCTCACGTTCATGTGTATTATTATTAGGCTGGCTGTAGGTTTTACATCTATAAAATCGTTTGTTTTATTTACCGTATCAAAAATTCTTTCGTCAATTCTTGATTGCGTTTATTATAAAGTCGTTCATTTTAAGGTAGTAATAAATATAACAATAATGTTGACGCTCGGCTGGAAATACACTTCACCCTTACAAATATAGTAATATATGTGTTGACTTGTGTATTTACAAGTAATGTAGAACATCATTATGAAATATTTTGAAAATTTTTAAGTGTTGTGGCTATTATATGCTGTTTTTGTGAATTTGTATATAATGAAGAAGGAATAATTAAAGAGGTTTACAGTGTTGGCAAAGCTAGGAAATAAAAAAAAAAAATAATAATAATTCAGGGTACGTTGGATTTGAAAGGTTAAAAATACGTGTCATACTTATTATTGTAATGGAGTTTATGATAGGCAAGATAGGAATAATATTATCAATTAAGATATGATTTGGGTCGTTAATAAGATATATTATATCAGTACTTGGGAGTGAGTGCGGTTGTACAGTAGGGAAACATAATACAAGCGTATTAATTAGGTGTGGATTCTCATATGTAGAGGAAAAATTTGGTATCTCCTTGGAACATATTATCATCATAATAATTAAACCTGCAGAGTTATAAGTGGTACAAATTATATCCATTTTACTATAATGTGCATTAAAGAAATAGAGTAGGTGATGAGATAATATGGTAATGAGATTTTTAATGTTCATTATACTATAATGGAGTAACTGGACATTAGAGTTATGCATACTTTGTGTCGTTAGTCATATTGTTTGGCGTTTTACTCGTCCGATTTGTGTCGTTGCGAATTAATATTATATTCGAGTCATCGGTCTGCCTGAGTAAAATACGACCTGATTTCGTACATTAATATAACATACATAAAACAATAATATTTATGAATACACATATGTGATAATAATCGAAGTGTTCCCAAGTAAGTGAACACAGGAAGTTAGTATTAGTGATGAAGTACATATCAGAATAAACATAATAATAATATATGTAGTAAAGAGTGGAAAAGAGCACACCTCGTAAGTGTATTGGGTTCGAATGACCGAATGATGTGAATAAAATGATGTGAATAATCACAGTATATGATAATGGCAATAATAATAATAGAACCTTCATCTTATAATCGTTGTCGTCAGTAGGTATATTGTGTTTGAAATTTTCATAGGGAAGCCAGCTTGTTTACATCGGATATAAGAATTGCGCCTGATCCTGTCTCTCTCTGCAGATAGATGCGTCCTTGTTTGATCCATGCAAATTGAAAATGTCTCTGTCTTGCGAATTGGCGAGTTTTATACCAAATCTGATTTGCCCGAAATGTTAGCTGCTCAGATACATAGATCGGCAACCGGGGACCGGCGAGACCAATATTTAATGTGTTAAGTTTATCTTCGGTATTGGGTTTGTTCTTGTTGAAAGATTTCACATCAGCTAGCAGTTGATTTCTAGCCATGTTCGATTTTAGTTTAAGAACAATTGTCCTGGGTTGCTTCTGATTATGATTTTTTTTTTTGTAGACGATATACAGCATCGATGTCTTTAGTTTCTATGGAAGATCCTGTTGTTTTGAAGATGTTGAAGACCACGTCTTTTAGTGTTTCGTCCTTGATGTCGGGGATGCCTCTTATTTCTACATTACAAGACTTTGAGGCCCGCTCTTGGGATTCAAGACTATTCTCCAGTACTGCGATTCTAGCTTCCAGTGCAGAATTCTTCGCTGTAAGCTCATTATTTCAGTTCTCGACTTCACGGATTCTGGCCATAAAGTCTTCATATTGTGCGTTCATGAATTGTATGCTTTCCAGTATCTTGTTATTTTGGTCCATGATGTCGTTCTGTTTTTTTTTCAGGTTGTTTGTTTTGGTCATGACTAAATCCTGAATATCTTCAAGATTAGCGGGGGACGATGACGGTGTACCTTGATCCTTAGTAACCGTTGTTTTTTTGGGCGGTTCCAAAGATGTGTTATCGCTGGCGGTGGCCGATCGTGTGTCCCTTTTACACTGCTTACACTTCTGTTGTTCTCGGCGTTCTTGAGTGAGTCGACGGAAAGTGCTTTCCGTTATTCCTCCACAGGCTAGATGGTAGGTGCCTTTACACACCGAACACACAAATATCGACTCGTCCGATAGAATAACTTCAGGACATACGCGGCAGTGCATTGTAAATGATTTATAATGACTACCGACTACCGACACGATGTTATTATAGAAATATAGTATTTTTGCTTATTTAAAATAATTGCGACTGTATAACACCTTGATATTACTTGAACATGTTAGACTATGATGCCACAGACCGGAAGCACTATTGTTTTCTTACTGAATATCTATTGCGATTTAATCTTTAAAATAAACTTTAAGACGGAGTAAAATTAAATGAACTAGTCTCAATGATCTTTCTTGAAGAATGAATCTTTTCTATGAGTTTGATGATCTTACTCTATGAGTTTGTTATTGCTAACTTCGGACGGGACAGTGGGACATCTGGAGGAGGACGGAAGAGCGGACACTCTACGGATTTCTCGGAAGGAAGGAGGGCTGAAAAACCTGGTCTCCGGCCGGCAT
Organism: Limnephilus marmoratus; assembly: GCA_917880885.1. Classification (NCBI taxonomy): domain Eukaryota; kingdom Metazoa; phylum Arthropoda; class Insecta; order Trichoptera; family Limnephilidae; genus Limnephilus; species Limnephilus marmoratus. Next base: position 18,491,231 of record OU862906.1, read on the forward strand.
GTCTGGATCGAGGATTGGCGTTTGTTTCCTTTATACTGGTTTTCAAATTGTTCATATTTTATTTAATGGTCATGTCATTGAGACAGGCCTTGGCGCCCGACATACTGGTTAGTTCTGATAATTATATTCATACATCACTGATCCTTGTTCTTTTGAAGTGACTTGCATATTTTATTATCACAGGAGATTCCTCTTCAAGGAACCCTGAACCACATCCTGAGTTTCGATGAATAATAATAATGATAATCTTGAATAGATAATAGTCTCATGCTTGCAAACTGTTTATTTGATTACAATAAATGTTAAGTTGAACTTCTGTTTCATTCGTGATCCCTTATTTTACTGTGCACATGGTTGTCGCTGGGATGTAAACTGAGTATTTCTATTGCTAAAATATTAAAATAGTTATACCTCTAATTTCCACCGCCCCCCTGAAAGTCTCGAACGAAAATATAATTAATTGTAAAAAACGGATAATATAATTAATTGTTCATGGAAAAAAATATATTTAAAAAGATAACGGCAGAAACTTGTGCGGGCCGCAAAAAAACGGATAATATAAATGTACATGAAGAAATATATATTTAAAAAGGAAACGGCAGATATTTGTGCGGGCCGCAAAAAAACGGATAGTATGTAGTATATGAATATTTGGGACGCACATTTTCCGCAGGTTGCGGAAAGTTATGGAAGGTTCGATAAAGCTCTAGAAGTTCTGAAAGGAGTAATGGAGTGTGTTGGTGAGTCTAGAAGGTTTCAGAACGTTCTAGATGGTTCGATAATGCTCTGGAAAGTTATGGAAGGAGAAGGTTCTAGAAGTTTTCAGAAATGAGTGGCGGAGTGTGCCGGTAAGTCCAGAAGATTCCTGAAAATTCTGAAGGATGCGGGGGAGCCTAGCAGGATTGGATAGAGGTGCGCATGCAGTTTTAGTAGCCATGAGTCAGTTTGACGGGAAGCGTCGCGAATTTTATGTGCGCGCGTTTTACGAGGACGGTCGTTCGTACATCTCTGCAAGGCGACTATTTTGAACTGAACATGGATTACAACAAATTCACGAAGCCCCGAGTGTAAATTTATGTAATTAAAATATGGATAAAGCGTTTTGAAGAGACCGGTTCAACGTTTAAGCCACAAGGTAAAGGTCGTCCAAGAACATCTAGGGGCCGTCTGTTTCAACAGAAAGCTAAATCTTGCCCTAAAGTTAAATTTTAATTGTTAGTTAAAATAACGAGGATGTTAAATAGGACCGCCCGCCGTTTCGTTTCAAGTGTATTTTCGCTAAAGTAATAGTTATCAGTGTGGCCAGTCTAAAAAGCAGAATATTCCTTGGAATTATGTTAAAAACGCATCGAAATATTTTTTATGCGGCAACACCGTAAACTAAATCCTAAAATCGGAACGGCTGTCAAAATATCCCGTCCCGGTAGTATTTTGTTTCGCGTGTAGGATCTGACGGCTTTGTTCCGATAAAAAAGTATTTGTATGAATATTTACAAATAAATGACGACCTATTATAATACATATAACATAAAATATGAATGTAATTTATTTTCAAGTAGTTGTGATATCTCCTTGAATTTGAAGTGTCACATATTTTACGAGATATTCAATTCAATTTATTTATGGTATCGAAAACATACATTTTATAGCTTTTCTAAAATCCGTTTGTAAGAGTATTACATTAAACGTAAGTAATAGGTGTACAAACTATACTAGCATTAATAGAGCTTGTCTTTTAAAGGCAGCTTCACCCGCTAAATATGGGGATATCTGAAACGATTCTGTTCAGGCCCTACAGGGCCGGATCTACGAAATCTGGCGCCCTGTGCAGTAGGTATCGATGGCGCCTCCCCTCTACATTTTTATTTTGATTAAAAATTCGTTCACCTCAATTTTTTATTTTTTTTTTTACACTAATTTATCAAATAAAATCAAGACATATAAAGGATGTAACTTTTCCAAGTGACCTGGCGGTAATTCTCACACTCGTTTTTTTTAAAGAGAGAATCGCCAGGAGCCCTGTACTCTCTGAATCTATTGGGTAAACATAAAATTATGGTGCTATTTTAATTATTTTAGGAAAAACTCTTTCTGCAAGTTATGCTTTAAAATAATACAACGAATTGTTTGTTTGTGCCCGTACCATGATTTAAAATATAGGTTACGAGACAATGCGGGTGGTTTAGCTGAACTAGATCCATTAGACATTCTTGAGATTTACTGCGTTTATGTATATACCCAACGCGAATATTAATAGAAAAAGCAAATACAAATACGTTATCATGGCAACGTACAACACAAGAATAGCATCTACAGCTTCTGACTAATAAGAATATAACCTCAAATTTGTACCTTGCATTTCCCGTGTTGAGCGAACAAACACCATACAAACACTAAACACTGACGTATGGTATCAACGGCTTACGAAAGACGCTTACACTGACACCGCAAAATAACAGATCCAACAAATCTAATAGATATTAATTATACATTTAACGAACTTTAAATAATATGTCAAATCAATGATCTGCAATAATCAAACTGTCAACACGTAACACGTTGCAACCTGCAAATCCTGCAAACCATGCGATGTTTTTGTTAATGGAATTTACTGAAGATTTCATAAGAAAATGGTCTTTCACTACCTTCTAGAGACAAAATAAAACAATAGCGAGCGTACGCTAACTAAAATTGTCAGCATTTTGAAAGGCGGTCGGTTTGTTTGTCCTTTAAACAAAAACATCGCAATGTGATTGGTTATTGAATTTGGATCGCACCCATTCGTCATAAAAGACGGTAAAAGATATATGGAAAAATAGATCTTACGTTTAAACTAAATATATGGAATTTGTGAAAAAATTCTGTAACTGACTATAAATTCGTAAGCCGTAAACCAACCTGATGCGTGCGCATGACTGGTTTATTTATGCGTGCGCATTCTGTTTCTTTGGAAAGTGTTTGCTAGAGCGTAATAATTATTTCGTACTATGGGTAATTTTGAAACGATTCAGGGAATATTATAACAAAATTTTAATACAATATTTATTTTCTCACGGCGCTCCTTCGGAGTTGGCGCCAGGTTTTTGCACGTTTTTGAACGTATGGCAGATCCGGCGCTGAGGTCCTACCTACTACTGGTGTTATATTTTTGTAATGTTGATGATACAATAAATTGATTTAAAGGTCTTGTTAAACTAGCGATACATCCATTAATAGAGCTTGTCTTTAAAAGGCAACGCTAAATATATCGATATCAGAATTGACTGCTTAACAGCAAGATTTTTTCGACATGCGGTGCCACGCCAAAAATTCGAGATCATTTATTTATTTATTTGTTTTATTATACGCCCAGAGGGCTTTTACATAAAAAAATAAAGGCAGTACATCTTTAACATGACAAGGAAATAATATAAGTAAAATAACAATAGAAATAAAAAAAGTACATTAGTTAAATAGAAATATAAGCAACAAAAACATAAATTACAGTAAGATATAATAACGATAAGTTACGATAAAAAAATACATACATGATATAAAAATACAAATAACAGAAATTTTAAAGTAAGGTGATCAGAGGTTTACAAAATTGCAACATTAACCTTGTCTAATAAAACGTAAGTATTAGTTTCGCAAAGTGGCAAACCGCTACATCGATGGTACCTCCAGTACCTCTGCAAGTTGCAGGGGTTCAGAACTCCAATTTGGATTTTAATATTATAGTGAAAATTAAATAATTTTTTTTTAAATATAACTAAATAATACTACAGGTTATGATGGTTTATAATACATATTACAATGATTTTACTAAGACATTACATTTAATTACATTAATAGGATAGGTAGAGATAGTTTAGCAAATTTGTCGATGAACGAGTAGTTTATTAAATTTACCAAAGAATTCCTTAGTGAGTACTTGTATCACGAATAAATGATTTCATTATTTCATTTTTAAATTGTGTCAGTGACATATTCCATACATCTATGTGCGAATACATATTGCCCAAGTGTTGGATTCTGTGTAGTGGTATATTGAATTGTGCCCTGGTCGTAGTATTACCACAGTAAAATGGTAGTACTGACCTACTATCATCCCAGATAACCAAATTATTGACGCGGTGTTGAAATGTTTTTGGGTTTCGCTGCAATTGGATGAGGAATTCATCGTCACTATCATGTCTTCTACAATATTTATCAAGATTACTATGTTAAAGCGCGGAATTTTGTAGATTACCTCGAGCAGAACTGTCATAAATAAACTGAGATCTGTCAAATATGCCAATATGGCGGAGGAACTCTAGAGAAACTAGCAGTTTTGGAAAGTAAATACAAAAGTTAAAAGTAACGGAAAACAAGCAGTCAAATTGATTGAAAAACGCATTTTTGTGAAGTTTAACTTTAGTAACTGCTTTTTGCTTTACTTTTACTTTATCGAGCGTTGAAACAGACGGTCCTAGGACAGGAAACAATATTGAGAGAGTGAAACGGTCAGTAGGAGAAAATCCACAAGGTGTCAACTTGGAAGAGATCGACGGCTTTACAGTTTGGCGTGACCAAGTTTACAACTAATTTTAAACCTAGATCTCAAACTGCACCCACATAAACTCCGATTAACACAAGTGTTAAAAGAGCAAGATTTCGGAGCAAGGTTGGCGTTTGTCGAAGAAATGCTTCACCCATTTTCCAATTTTGACAATATCCTTTTTTGTGACGAGGCACATTTTCATTTAGATGGGTTCATAAACCGTCAAAATTGTCGTTATTGGAGCAGTGCAAATCCGAAACTCAAGTACGAATAGTGTTAAAGTGACTGTCCTGAACTCAGCTGAAGGAGAGTATCCATAGTGAAATGGCAGCAATCACACCAGCATTACTGAAGAGAGTTTTCACTAATCTCCGCTCGCGATTAGAGGAGTGCCGTTTCAGAGAGGGTCGTCATTTAGACAATGTTATTTAAAAAAAAAATAAACTTCATTTAATTACCTTATAATCCTTATAGTACTTATTTTTTAACCTATGTTTAAAATATGCACGTTCTATTGCGCCACCCTGTATTTATGGAACATTTAAAACCTTTTTTGTATGGATATTGGAGGGGACCCACCACTTTCCCACGGCTGTGTGAGGAAACTGATTGTTTAACCTCCTTACCCGCACACGTCAGGACTCTAATTTTTTGTAAAAAGGAAGCTACATTTATTTTTGAAACGAATCTAGACCCTCCAATGTCCCTGCATGCATGATTGTTAGTAAAAAAAGAAAAATGTATGCATACTTACATTTGCAGTAATTAACAAAATAAAGACACATCATAGATGTGTTCGCCTGTTGGTTCAGCATTGAGTTGAGTGAAATAATAAATAAAAAGAAAAATATTTACAGGTGTAAGTATGATTAAAACCAAAGAAAATATATAAAAAGAAAGATATCGGGGGCAGTTTGTCCCACTATCACGGGGGAGTCCCGGCGAGAATGAGCGGGTGAGCGGCCTGGCCGCAACGTGCCCAAACGCCCGCATTCCTTAGCCGGTTTCCCAAAAGTACCCTTGAAGAAGTATTTGTGGAGGGGGGGGGGGAGGGAGATACTCCCAAAGACCCTGGGGAATGAAGTGAGCCTCGGATCACCGGAGGCAGGACGGAAGGGAACCGGACTCGCGCAAACATTCCTCAACCTGGCTCATGACGCCGGGGGAGGCACGGGCGTTAGTGGGACGACCCTACCAGAATTCTGCCACCTGACTGGATGCAAGGACCGGGTCTATCCGCCCCCATGGTGGGGAGTTGGACAATACAGTACAATGGAGTTCAGTACAGCAACCTAGTCACAATTCAAGATGTTAGTAACATAATAAAACCAAGTGAGACAGGTAAAATGATCAATAACAAATTGACGCAACAAAATAGAGAAAAAAGAAAAATAATAATATTAAGATTAGGCAGCAGTAAAAAGCAAAAAATAATAATGTATAATAGTAGTTATAAATAAAAACAGAATAATAAATACAGTGTAGTCATACCACCAAACAAGAAAAGTAAAAACAAGAGTATAACAGAAGTATAAAGCAATCGAGCATAGACAAATAATCATAGGCCATCTCTCCACCCACGACTTTACAAACTTTTTAAAGCATTCAAAATTATCTCTGTTCAACACTAGATCGGCATTCCATGCCGGTCTTGTAATCCCTCTCAAACCATCCAATATTTCCTCTCTGGCATCCTTCATCAACTCGCAGTGCCACAGAATGTGCTTGGTTAGTGTCACCACATGCGCAGTTCGGATGAGGAGACAGTGCCAGACTATATAGTCGTCCCCTGAACTCCCCATGACCGGACACCAATTGCGTCATGTAGTGATCCAGTTTTATGTGCGCCCCTTCCATTCTGCTTTGCTGAGGGGAAGAAAGAGAAAGTCAATCTACCCTTCGTCGACCTATCCCACCGCTCTTGCCATACACTCAGCGTTCTATCTCGCATAGCTTTCAATAAGCCAGGGAGGGATACCGCTCCGCCTGGTGCCAGTTCGATTCCCAGCCCTCCCAGGTGGACAGCAACCCTACCTCTCTTCAATGCCTTTTTTGTCAAAACTTCCCTAATTTCCAAGTCAATCGGCTGTGCACCGGCCAGAACCGGCAATGCATCGTTAGCCACAGGTGGGTTACCCGTTGGTAGGGGTATATAAAGCAAGACCGTGGTGAGTTCGAACGTCAGTTCAATCTCACAACAACTCCCTGAGCGAAGCCGGGCACCCCTGCCAGAGTATTTCAAAGGATTCCACAATATTCCAGAACTTTCCAGAACATTCTGGAATGTTCGGGAAAAGGGGATCGGGAACATCAATGTGGAACATCACTCTCGAATGTTGTCCTGAGAGACGCTGGGTAATCCAGCTAGTATATTTATTATAAGCTGGTTGACTGGTGATCTTGAACGAAGATTAATTCTTGTTAAAACCAGGATGTGTTCAGAATCTGTGCTGCAACAATAGGAGGAAAACCATTTTCAAGTTCTGGGGGTAGTTTTGAACCTGAAGGGATGCACACAGATTCACTTTAAAGAGAATGGTGGTTATTTTCCGAATGCCGGATAAAATTTGAAACCGTTCTGAGTTTCCGGGTGGAGTCTAAAACTCAAAAACGATGCGAAATTCTGAAGAAAACCATTTGCTTTTTTCGCTAATTTACGTAATTTAAGCTTCGTATACCTCAGTTAAAACCACTTTCTGTTGTGGGCTCATCCGCTGACAAATTTTCAAGGAAATTCATGAGTTCTAAGTGAAAGATATGAAATTCGAGTTGCAGATTATGTGCAAAAGGAGGAAATGCAGTAAAATTCTCAAGTTAAAAACATTTTTTTCTAATTTGAGAGGCGGGTGTGAGCACCACCCCCTCGGGAGCCATTTATAAGATGACCAACATCTCTGTCATAGGTCACCCCAAATAGTTTGCTACGTTTGGTGATTAAGCAGGGTACCCGGGTTCAACGGGTGAGGTGTGTTCAGATCTTGGCGGTGGATGCGCCTGCCCACCAGCTGCGTGGCGGGCCGGATCAGAAACGGTCGTTTTGGGGAGACCCTTTCACCTCACTCCCGACCCTTCGTCTAGCACTGCGACGGAAGTGGTGGATTCGCAAGTCTGTCACTTCTGGATCCATTGACCGTAGATTCCTACCCACTTCTCATACCCTTTTCCTTCCCGGAACGTCCTCTCCTTTCTTTCCTTAAAAAGATCCCCACATAGCTTTCCCAAAAATAACATAGGCCTTTAGGAAAATCGTTTTCCTCATGACGACCTGCAAGGGCGGATCCAGGATTTTTTTCTGGGGGGGAGGGGGGGTACAAGGGGCGGACGGGCCAAAAAATCAAATATTATCGTTAGGATTTTTTCTGGGGGAGGCACAAGGGGCGGACGGGCAAAAAAATCAACAATTACTGTTAGAAATAAACTTGAAGTATCATACTACAAGTTTATTTCTACAAGTTCAAGTATGTATAGGAAGGTTTATGAAAGTGTCAAAACAATCGAAAATTAAATGTTTAAAAAAGACAGTTTTAGCTTCTAAATATGTACTGTGATGGAATCTCCACAGTCCACAAAAATACCGTCTAAATCCGCCCTTGACGACCTGTGTGGGATTTATGTAAAACAAATGTGTTCCAAATACACAGTTAAATTTCCGGTTGCGGTTTCATCCATTAGCGAATTTCGAAGGAAACCGTGCTTAATTGCTGGTATCAAAGTTCTTCTTCTAGCTTTTTAATGCTTCAAAATTCGGCAGAAAGCTCTTTACATAATCTTAGTGCATAATATACATATATTATATATCGGGGGTTAATGCTAGAAGTGCCCATGACAAATTTCTGAAACACCCAGGGATGAAGATTATGTAAAAAAAAACATGGAGGTAAATTTTACTTTGATTATTTTTATGATATTCTTAATTTGACTTTTATAACAGAAAGGCGACAAATTTTATCAATCTAGAGGACCTGACGTAGATATTCAAAGAATGTAAATAAGGTTTTAGAGTACTTTCTGGTACCTACATCATACAGCAAAACTGATGTAGGCACTTCTAGTATCAACCCCCCGATATTATATAAAGAAATATATTTTGAAATTCTAGTTGCAGACTATGTGCTGCCAAATCGGAGGGAAACCATTTTTATCTTCTAGGTGTACTTTTAATTAGCAATTATTTTAACCAGTAGTTGGTTATTTATGATTAAATTCTGAGCACAAAACTTGTGTAAATAAATTTTACAATTGACTGGCCCGAGTCCTTTGAAAAATTTAAGTGTTTCATATAGTTTAGCGGCAGGGAGTGAATCTGTAACGAAAGCTTGCTTTAACTAAAACTACACCCAGGACATTTACAGTTTGGCAATTAAGTCTAGAAATTTATTAAATTGGAACTACATATTTTCATTACTATGGCAACACCGAATTACTCGCTTTGTCCATGACGTATGTTTCGTATGGCTGTTGGCTGTCATCCGTACTGTAATTAAATCCGTGTAGAACAAAGTGAAGATCGCTAATTTAATAATTATTTTTTCATTGTTTGCCAGTGCATTGTTTGAATTGAATAAAAATAAACAAACCAATACGTAGTGCTGCAAGAGACGTTATATACAGCATTGTTTGAATTGAATAAAAATAAACAAACCAATACGTAGTGGTGCAAGAGACGTTATATACAGCATTGTTTGAATTGAATAAAAATAAACAAACCAATACGTAGTGGTGCAAGAGACGTTATATACAGTATACAGCTTTTTTTGACGCTGCCTAGCCGAAGCAAGAAGATGTTTAAAAACGAACTACAGAAAAGACTGGTACGTACTATAGTTTTTTAATAAATTTGATTAGTATTAGGTCCTTACATAATATGTTATTATATATAAACCCTTACTTTTCTCGCTATTTATCAACGACATTTATCATTGCATAAAATTTTCTAAGTTTTTCTTATTCGCGGATGACCTTAAACTATTCCTTTTAATAAAATCTTTGGAAAATTGCTTGCAGCTACAAAGTGATATAAATTCTATCGTCGAATGGAGTCACACCAATAAATTAGGATTTAATATTAAGAAATGCTCTATCATGTGCTACACCAAGGCGAACAAAACGATTTACTTTAACTACAAAATGTCTTATTCGTCTCTTCAGCACATTGTTATTTTGAGAGATTTGGGAATCACATTTGATGCGCACCTAACATTTCACGTCCACATAGAGACGATATGCAGCAAAGCTCTAAGAATGCTAGGATTTGTGCTAAGCAACTCCAGACACTTTTGCAGCTCAGCCGCGATTCGTTTGCTATACTATAGCTTAGTACGTAGCATTTTGGAAAGTGGTTCAGTAATATGGGGACCAGTGGATTTAACATACTCTCAAATGATTGAGAAAGTGCAAAAGAAGTTTCTGAGATATTTGTATCTTAGAGACTTCGGATATTATCCCTGGTTATATCCATCAGCCTTTTTGTCCGGCATGCTGGGTATTAATAGCCTCGCCGAAAGAAGGAAAACTGCTTTGCTGACAACAGCATATAAACTTTTAAACGGTAACATCTGTATTCCCGATATATTACAAAAATTTGAGTTTTATGTCCCCGACAACTTCACAAGAGCACGCAGACACAGAACTTTTGTTGTTCCGAGATGCAGAACTAACTTACCATTAGTAATGCCGCTCGGAAAAATGATTATTTTACTAAATTTCCTGCCCCCTGATATAGATATTTTTAAACTAAATATTGATCAATTCAAAAACGCTATTATTACTTAATAAAATAAAATGTATGTTTATTATTGGTTATGTAACTGTAAATGTGCATTTAAAATAAAATAAATAAATAAATAAATAAAGTGGGAGGAACATAAAGTCGATTTTTTTTAAATATAATATATTTATTTAATCAAAGTATGTACCATTGCTACCTATGCACTTTTGCTATCAGTTTTGCCAGTTTTTCACTGTGTAAACTAAGTGACGCAAAGAAAAATAATAATTAAGGAAAAAACAAAGAATTATAATTTTCGAAACACAAATACATGATTATAATAAACACAATTAAATAACTTTGTTTCAATTCCACTTTATTATTTCTTAATCCAACCGGTTTCGGTTCGTCCTGAACCTTCCTCAGGGGTGAATAAAAATGACTTTGTTTCATAGAAATACTGAACATAATACAGATAAAAATATACTGAACATAATACAGATAAACATGGTATTTAAAATAAAATTAGAAGAGGGAGACAGATCATCAATTAATGTGGGGGCGAGGAGGGAGGTGCCTAAGAGGGAAGGGTGAACGTGGGCGGGGGTAATGGAAATATTTAAAAAATGGGGGTGTTAGACAAATATAATTGTTTATTAAGTAAATTGGTTTTATTTATTTTTAATGACTTTTTTATTTCAAGGGCTTCAAGATTATTAAGGCGTAGACCTATCCCATTTCTATGCAATACATCTATCCCGGAATCTTTATCAAATGAGTGACTTTTATCTATTAGGTGGGAGGCGAATTCTGAAAAACCTACACTGTTTAGACATCTCAAGTGTTCGACCACTCTTGTTTGAATGTTTCTAGCCATTTTACCTATGTAAAAGGCCGAGCAGTCGTTACATTTAAGTTTATATATGCCAGAATGGCTTAAGTTATTTTCTTTATCTTTAGAGTTTATTAAAAGTTTACCTAGGTTGTTATTAGTATAAAACGCAGCTTTAATTTCTGTAGGGAATTTAGAAACACATGAAGATGAAAAGTTATTTATGAATAAAATTCTACGCCAACCGTGGTTTTTATTATCTCTGATGTTGTGTGTATTATTATAAAGGAATTTATTAGTAGATATGAGATTAAGTTTTTTTGTAAGGATTTTATCGATTAAGCTATGGGGGTATCCGTTATTTATAGCAATAGATTTGATTTTAGCGAGTTCTTCAGTAAAATTGACGTTAGATAAAGGAAAATTGACAAGTATGTGAATCATATAATGAAATGCGCAATGTTTATGGGAGATGGGGGTAGTTAGAAGTACTGTGAATTACGATATCTGTGAAGGTAGGTTTTCTATAAATATTGAATTCAAATTTATTATTGACAATGGATAGGGAAAGGTCTAAGAAATTTAAACAACAATTTTTTCCTATTTCTAAAGTGAACTGAATTTTTTTATGGAATGAATTTAGGAGGGTAAGGAAGGAGTTAAGTTGACGGTCAGTACCTTTGAAAATACATATTATATCGTCAACATAACGTTTCCAGAAAAACACATTTTTAAGAAGGGGTGAGTTACAATTAAAAATATTTTTTTCCAAGTGATCCATAAACACATCATCGAAAAGGGGACTTGTAGGTAGACCCATGGGCAGACCTTCATTTTATTGATATATAATATCATTAAATTTGAAATAATTTTGATTCAGACAGATGTTAAACATACGGGCCAAATCATCAGAGAGATCTTTTGGTAAGTTAGAATTGCTTAATAAATTAGACATAATATTTTTAGATTCAATTACAGGGACATTTGGAAATAAATTGATAACATCGAAAGACACTAATTTGCAGTTATTTGGAAAAGTTAAATCTTTTAAATGGGTGACTAATTCAGTGGAAATAATAAAGTGGAATTGAAACAAAGTCATTTAATTGTGTTTATTATAATTATGTATTCCCACAAAGTGTTTGCTACATGTGAAGATTTAACAAATACATAAGTAAATAGCTGTATAAATTTGAATTTGGAATTCCTAATCAAAGAGAAGAGATTTGAGATCAAAGTTGCCAGTACGGCAAAACGCCAATTTCATATGTAAGGACCTAATATTACAAGATTTATGCCAATTTTCGAGCGATTATAATCAAGGGCGGATCCAGGATTTTTTTCTGGGGGGGACACAAGAGGCGGACGGGCAAAAAAATCAACAAGTTCAAGTATGATAAGTTTTAAGATTTTCACGGCCAAAAGCATTTTCGTTATTTGTTTTTGGGGTGTTATGCCGTGTTGCGCTACCTCCTTCTTTAGCCAACGTTTCGGACATCGTTGCAGTGTCCATCATCATAAAACTTGTTTGTTTTATTTTACTTCTATTAAATTACAGTTTTTTGTGCAAAATTTTTGAAAATAGAAATACGTTATGAAACATGCATTTTGGCCGAAGTATTTTTAAAACATACATTCATTGTCTTATGAACCATCTTGGTGATAATAATAATAACGTTATATTTATATAGCGCAGTTTAGTGTCATTTCACTTCAAGTACGCCATTTAAAACCTAGAAAACGATCGCAGCGCCATAATTTATTTTCTACACTTAATTGCCAAACTGTAAATGTTTTTCCACAGATTCTGGCAGTTAGGGGATTGTTGAAGAAAACCGTACTCAAGCTTCGAGTTAAGTTTTAGCTTTAAATCCGGGGGTTTCACACCATGTGCTTCAAAATTCGGTGGAAAACCATTTGCTTGTTCTCTGTCTAACTATTAGGGAACGTACCCATACTACGTGACCAACTTTTTGCAATTTTTAACCCCCCCCCCCCCCCCCCGGTGACCAAAATCCTAAGCAACCCGCCGCTCATTTGTATGGAGCGTGACATTTTGCAGACCCCCCCCCCCCCTAAACGTGTCACGTAGTATGGGTACGTTCCCTTATTTATGCTTACGGACTGTAATGCAGAATCAATCTTATGTTAAGAGCACCCTTGTGTTCTAAACGTAATGTAAAAAATTGTGAACTCCTCTGTTTGGTATGTATAATTTTTTTCGAAGAATTCGTGGCAAAGACACTCAACAAAATCTACTGCGGCCCGCGGGTGATCTTACAATCGTTCAAATGGCCACCGACGCGACGGTAAAAAGGTTCCCCTCCCCCGATTTAGAGCATGACATGAAGCTAAAAATATCTTGCATGATTTACTTACAGCATGTTACGGAAAACAATCAAAAAATACCTCACAGATTTAAAGCGTGATACAGAAAACAAACAAGAATACCTCGCATGATTAAGAGCGTCATACAGAAAACAAACAAAAAATATCTTGCATTATTTAGAGCACGATACGTAAAACATACAAAAAATACCTCACGTGACTTAGAGCGTGATACAGAAAACAAACAAAAAATACCTGACATGATTTAGAGCGTAATACAGAAGAGATTTTCCAGGAAAATAATCCAAATTAAACTAACTTGTGCACGCCGTAATTTGAACCCATGACCACGGGATTAGATAACCCATGACACTAAGACTTGACCGCTTAGGCTGTCGATTTCATCTAAAAGAAAACGGATTTTTTTTTTGATGTATCAAATGTTTTATCAAACGTATCAAATGCTTTACAACAGTGTTCTTATTAAAAATACTATATATGTTACTTTTGCCAATCCAAATTCGTAACTTCAACCTTTAACTTCCCCTGTATTTTGATGGATTGTTTTCATACATATTTACGTAAGTCTCTTTTCTTTTCGATGTATTTTCCATTGACAAGAGAGGGACGAAGTTAACGTTATAGTCTATCAATTAAGAGTACCTAGAAGATATTAAAAATTGAACTACACAATTTATAGGCTGGAAACACCATTAAAACTCTCAAATATTGTTTTAAAGCGCAGGGACACTAAATGATTAATATAAAATAATATAAATAAATTTGATAAAATAGTGTTTGACGACGTAATTTGCTTTAATTTAATTTAACATAAATTTGAATTTAACATTAGGTAGAAAGGAAGAATCACTAATGGTGAGTTTAGTTACACTACTTTTAGATCTGAATGAGTTAAATATATTCAGATCTAAAATTAGAGATATGATCTAAAGCCCAGGCAACGCTAGGTACTTAAGCTAGTATTAAATAAATCTGGGCAATTTATTAGGTGTGCTTTATATTTTATTACAATATCGTTTCTCTTCATTATGTTAACACAAAATTGCAAAGGTATAAAATACCTATATGTAATTCTAATTTTGAGATCAGTGCCTATCTATATTGCAAAGAAAAAATATTCTTTCACTTTTATGCCTTTTTTAATATTTTACAAAAATGTAGGTTACACACCTTTACATTTCCACCATGAGTTATATTTTACATAATATATTATAGTCATATTTTAGTATATAGTTTAACAGTGGCGCCCTGTGTTTTCTACTCTTATTTGAGAAACTGTACCTAATGTGATAAAGATAATCTAACAGATCATTTATCATTTTTCGGTCAGTCAGCTGAAGCTAGCAAGTCGATTGAAGTATTTTAAGCACAGAAAGGGTAAAGAAAAGTACAGGAAATAAAACTTTTTTAAGCAAGATCCGGATCCGGATCCGGATCTTGCTAAAGAAGGTGGTAGCCCAACACGGCATAACACCCCAAAAACAAGTAACGAAAATGCTTTTGGCAGTGAAAATCTTTAAACGTACCTTTTTTAAGCAAGATTGATTTCAGTCAAATTTCGTTACGAAAACTTTTTTCGTTAAAAAAAAATGCAAAATTGCGAACTTGTTCAGATCACGCCTCGCGTGGCGAACACTACACTGTGATTATAACGATTTTAACCCTTTAATTAACGAAAATTTAATTGCTTTGCCTAATAATGAACGGCTCTGGAATTCTTCACTTTTCCACCGCCTAGCAGTACACGTAGGTACTACTGTTTAAAATCGAAAAGCCGCGAACTTCAGTGTAAATTTATTTCACAGCAGAACACCTAGTGACGTCAGGTTCAGTAGTACCATACATTACAGATTACAGTGGACGTTGTATCTTAATGTCTTTACGTATGACTAGCTGATATCTCATATTATAATTGGCTCATATACTCGTTCTTCTACATCTACTCATTGACCTTACTTGACCTGGAGCCATTTTTAGATATTACACGAGACTTACATCTGTGTGTCATACATCTAGGATTATTCACTTATCTTACGAGTAGTTTAAAGAACACTTATCGCATGTCCACTATTAGGCAAATATTTGTAATATAAAATAATTTACCTTAGGGCCTTAGAGCCATTTTGGGGATGCTGTGTGGAGGGTCGTTTCACGGAAGGGTATAAGAGGGAGTTCTAGGAAGGAAAAGGGTATGGGGGATGGATAGGAGTCGAGAGTCAATGTGTCCAGGAGTGACGGACGTATCAATCCATCCCTCCAACTGCAGTGCACGGTCGAGAAAGGGCAGGTCAAGTGGTGAAAGGGTCACCCTGAACCAACCAGAATGAATCCGGGCATCGTAACGAGGCACTTAAGTTGATTTTTCACAAAAATGCCGACAACAAGTTATCCATTTATTTTTGTTATTATTATTATTGGGGTGACCTACGGCAGATGTGTTGGTTATCCAATCAATGGTTTCCCGGGCGGTGATGCTCATACTCGCCTCTCAAATTGAACACATTTACAATTTGGGAGGCGGTATAAAGTATGGTTACCGCTGTCCAGGGAATCATTTATTGGATGACTAACACCCCTGCCATGATGGATCACCCCAGGTGACCCCCTTTGGTGACGTAGCAGTAGTGCCAGGTTTCACGGGGAGAGGTTTGTCCAGGTCCAGGCCGCGGATACTGCTGCCCACCTCCTGCGTGGCGGGCCGGATCGGGAGATTGGTTGACGAAGACCTTTTGACCTATCCTGCCAGACTCTTTCGATCCTTCGCACTGCATTGCAGTAAGAGGGGTGTATTCATGCGTTCGTCACCCCTGAACTCATTGACCCCTAGATTACTTCTCAGCCCTCATACCTTTTCCTTCCCAGATCTTCCTCTTCATCCTTTCCCTGAAGAGACCCTCACACAACGTATCCAAGGATGTCATAAGCTCTGACGGAAATTTTTTCCTCAGGGCCTCCCTTCATATTTGTTGCAATTTCAAAACTCAAAAAATTTCAATATCTTCCGGCGCAGCCAGTCAAACTGTCATTTTGCGTGACCAAATATTCATCAGTCAATAATTTTATGGAACTACCTCTGCGTACAATCTGGAATAAACTATTATTATTATAATTCCGCAAGCAAAGAGTTACACGAGCTATTCGTGTATCGTCATGTAAGTAAGCCCTAAAAAGTAAGTTGAGCAGAAAAACATAAATTATGCCAAATGATGAACAAAAGACTTTTTCACGCAAAAAGTAACGGTATTATAGAGATACAACCCAACTTATTTTAGGTTTCTTATATCATTGCCTACTAACTTTCTTATAAAGTATAATCCTATCCTCCCTGCGCGTCCTGGAGCCCGGCTGTCCGTGGTATCGCCGCGCGGTGACGAGGGAAGGTGGCGCGGGAGGCACCTGCGTGGGGGCGCACTGGTTCTCGAGCGGCGGGGACACGGGGCGCCCCTGGCGGTCCCGCCACGAGCAGGTCTGAGCGGTGGAACTGCGCACCGTCATGCTGAGCTGGCGACAGGATTTTGGCTGGAAGAAGGGGGTGTAAATTAATGTAGGTGAGACCTATCCAAAACCGTACACATAATTAAAAGCTCTGTAGTTTAGTGTTTAGAAAATTAAAATAATATTGGGTTTTTACGTGCACTCATTCGATCCACACGGATTTCAATGACACGATAGATAGTGCTTACTTTATGAATCTTAAAAAATATCTATATCTTTAAGATAATAACATGGGTAGGTACTAAGGTGGGTCATTTAAAGAAAATGTTTTTTTTTTAATTCTAAGAGCGATAAAAGGGTGCCAAATGGGTTCAAAACGACGTGTTTAAAATATTTAAAATTTCTGATGCGATCTTCTTCCTCCGGATTCATTTCAAAGTTTTGAAAATTTCCATATTGAGGGATTATTTCTAGTGTATTTAAAAGCTACTTTAAATCCTTCTTTAAACCTTATTTTTAAATATATATGCACACAACAGATTTACATAAGGAAAATATATGGTTTTTAAAAATAATTATAAATAAAGTTATTTCTTGTTAATGAATCTACCCAATTTAAAAGAGAAAAATATTTCTTGCGTTTGAATTGTGGAGTCGTTTCATTACAGAAAAAGATAAAGAAATAAGATATACTTATTATTTTTTTAAAATTAAGAAACAAATAAATTTATGAATGATAACAAATATTGATTAACACAGCCGTTACTAAATTAGATATACATATAGTATAGATATTTAAAAGTTATAATTTTTTATTTTTTAAATTGTACAACAGATTTTTATCCAATTACTGAACAATTTTCTCATTTTGACAGTCTTAACACCTAGGAAGATGATTATTATACAAAAAATCTTAAGGCTATCTAAAGAAGAGTTTTATATATCTAGTGTTTCCGATATTTCGTTCAACAGCACCATTCCTATTGTCATTGAACAAGTCGTGTCGACGACTACGGCTGAAATTTTCAGGCACGTATAAGCCATAACATTCCAAGAGGAATGGGCTGTCAATACGATTATGGATTATGTTAAAACTAAGAATTGCAAGATTTGCATAACGTCTAGTTTCCAAGCTAAATCTATTTGTTGCCTCAAGTAATTCCATATGGTTCATGAATCTCGGGTACGTTCCATGCATCCGCATATAGACATACCTAAGGAACTTTTTCTGAATTTGTTCCAGCATATTAATATATTTCGCTTGGTGCGGAGTCCACACACCACTGGCATACTCCAGCTTACTTCTTATGACTCCATCAAACATGGCTATCATTGCATTTGGGTCATCAAATTGCTTACATATTCTGATGATGAAACCCAGGAGTTAGTAGCATGCTGGAGTGGAGCCGTGATATATGATCCGAGAATGTCAGTTTGGGATCAAAGACGATACCGAGATCTTTAAAGCTATTGACTCGGCATAATGTTTTCCCTTTGATGTTGTATTAAAAAACTATGGGCTTCTGGGAGCGGGTATATGTCATAGTTACACATTTTTTTATATTAAATCCTAATTTGTTTTTTACTGACCATTCTGCAATAGCATCAAGGTCAGATTGCATTTTTAAGCAGTCATAGTAACAGATTATTTCCATCAAAAGTTTGAGGTCATCTGCAAATAGAAGACATTTGCAATATTTTACACAAACCTGGATGTCATCTATAAGTATAAGGAACAGCAAAGGACCAAGGTTTGAACCTTGGGGAATACCTGATAACGCCGGGAATTGTTTAGATTCATGTCCATTTATTATTACATATTGACTTCTGGCTTATATACTGTTACGTTACGGAATTGATTCCCGTGCGAGCTAATAGCGAATTGACCCCTTGCACAGGCCCTCCGCCCCCCTCTCCCCGCGCCGCGCGGCGCCCGTAGCCAAGCGCCGAGCGGCTCCCCGCATTCATTCCTCGGCCGACCTTCGGCATAACAACTGTGTCCCCGTGATTGCGCTCCCCGTAAACTGAACTCGCGATGTTTTACTTTGATTGTGCATTGTGCTCAAGAAGCTCCCGCCTAACCAGTACCCGTCTGACGACTGCCTATCTCCTGTTTGTGAGTACCAATGAACCTTGCTTTCCCTCTGTGTGCTAAGAACTGACATTTAACTTCACTATATACGCGTAGAGAGAGAGTTGATAGAACAATAGCATTTTAGTTAGCCAAATAACCATGTGTTTTAGTGCCGAGGCTGGCTTGTGTATAATCCTGTTCACCTTTAAATGAATAAACCCTTTTTCGTGCATAACTACTGTGTTCTGATTGAGGAAGGAGACCTGGAGATTTTGAGGAAAGGAAGGGGAGTAGGAATTTACAAGCGAACCACAAACACTCGCCCTGGGTTTAAGAGGGACCTTGCTCGCGCCGGCTGTGCAGAGCTAGCCGCCGGCTTGTTTATTGCATGTCCTTTCCAGGTTTTGGGTTTGGCGTTGGCCGCAAGTAGCGCCAATGCTAGCACTGTCGCCCGACGTGTGGCATTTTTTTTCCTCCCTCTTCACGGTCCCACAGTCTCGTTCTTCAATCAGCAATTGTTTAAACTTTATAATGTATAATGTTTTGTCTCGTTATCCCCAATTTGTCTAGCATTTCCATCAAGAACCCCGGCGCGATTATAACTTCGAATTGCAATTTAAATTATCACGGGCACGATTCCTTCATTTTCGAGTCGTCACTCGACAAAACATTATCACCGGTATTCCTACGTAAAGTGCTCAACCAAGAAAGTTGCCGTCGTGAATAATATAGTGTTTACAAGTGTCGACCGACTAAATTTGCTAGTTTCAAATACAAGATTAATAGTGGAAATGTACACAAATATTTAAAACAAAGTTATTCAACAATTAAAATCCTGTATATGATAAACCAATTACCCGCTTCGTTTCCCGAAAGTTAATTAACCAGTTTTTATTAATAAACTTATTCCGCAGAGTGCTGGTCTGTATTTGATATCGACATATTCTGCGGGTCTATTTCGCAAAATACTGGCCTGTATATATAACGGCATATTTTGCAGCTTAAGGGAAACAAGTGGATTAAATTCTTTCTACCTTTTGACAATTGGGCATTTTTTTTGTACTTCTGTCGTCCGTTTCTCCCTTTTTCTTGCGCACCTATCATCTTTCATATAGAAACAGACGACATAATTCGAAAAATGCCTAGTTCGCGTTGACGTCGATTCCTCGAAAGCTAACATTATATCCGTATGCACATTTCTGTATATAACTTGTTATGATGAAAGAAAGTTGGCGTGTAAATACCAATAATTGGTGATGCTCAAATCAGGCTAGTCTAGCCACGTAAATAAAAAAAACTATTCCCCAAGACATTGTTGAATTTTCAAACAAATACTTCCACGAAAACTTCTATAAAAGAAAAAATATTTCTTTCCTTTTCTGAAGAACCCCCCTTTGGAAAGGAAATGGAAATATTCTAAAAACATGTTCGTTTAAGGCGAACCTCGTTTCCGTTTTTTATTTCCGGACTTTTGCAAATTTGCAAACATTTTTCAAAAACATCGGAATAAATTCTAAAAACGTGTTTCATTAAGGTGAATCCCGGCCCGTGAAATTTTCATATCCGGACTTTGAAAATTTTCAACAAATTTCCAAAACAGCTGGATTTTTTCACAAAATCACGTTTTTTAAGGGAAACCGCTGCCCAATTTTTTCTCGTTTTCGGA
Organism: Limnephilus marmoratus; assembly: GCA_917880885.1. NCBI lineage: Eukaryota > Metazoa > Arthropoda > Insecta > Trichoptera > Limnephilidae > Limnephilus > Limnephilus marmoratus. Next base: position 18,511,816 of record OU862906.1, read on the forward strand.
CTTTGAAAAATTTCAACAAATTTTCAAAACAGCCGGATTTTTTCACAAAATCACGTTTTTTAAGGGAAACCGCTGCCCAATTTTTTCTCGTTTTCGGACTTTGAAAAATTTCAACAAATTTTCAAAATATCTGGTTTTTTTTACAAAATCACGTTTTTTTAAGGGAAACGGCTGCCCAAATTTTTCTCGTTTATGGACTTTGAAAAATTTCAAAAAATTTTCAAAACATCTGGATTTTTTCACAAAATCACGTTTTTTAAGGGGAACCGCTGCCCAATTTTTTTTTCATTTTATGTACTTTGAAAATTTTCAAAATATCTGGTTTTTTTACAAAATCACGTTTTTTAAGGGAAACCGCTGCCCAAATTTTTCTCGTTTTTGGACTTGGAAAATTTTCAACAAATTTCCAAAACATCTGGATTTTTTCACTAAATCACGTTGTTTTAAGGGAAACCGCTGCCCAAATTTTTCTCGTTTTTGGACTTGGAAAATTTTCAACAAATTTTCAAAACATCTGGATTTTTTCACAAAATCACGTTTTTTGAGGCAAACCCCTGCCCAAATTTTCAAATAAACCAAACACTTATAAAAAACGCGTTTTTTTTTCAAAAAACTTTTTGTAAAAATACGTCCCCAGTGGTCAATCTCTGCCCAATTTCTTTCCAATTGCGAGTCTAGTTCTCACTTTTTCCAACATAAGGTCACTCTAACACGATCTTATACACCATGGAAGTTCCTCAAGTTACGCTGGGTATAATCCCGCACGTCTTTACTTCAAGAAAGGAAGAATTACTACAGGCCCTGAGAAATAGAAAGATTTCTCCTAGGAATAAATCCAAAATGCCTTACTGTGACGGAATCAGTAAATTCCATCACATCAAGTACTCAGGCGTTATCAAATTGGCAAAACTCTTGTCATAAATGACGTGAGTTACTTGTAAATATTAAATGTAAATAATCACCCATATGGGCATTCGTAAGGTAATCCTTACACCCCAAGGCACATTAATGTCAACGGTAGCCTAACTCCTGTACATTCCTTTTTCTTTTTGCATAATTTTATATGTTCTTGTACATCCTGCGTGCCTTGCCTGCTGTACCACAAGAGCACCTCTTGGGGCACCGTTTTCATACTTGTATGCATCCTCTTCCTGAAATTGATCACTTCGGGAAAGGGCCTCCTTTTCCTCCTACCATCAACGGTTCCGGAAAACTCTTGCTCCAAGACGTCGCTTTCCTTTTCACAATTCTTGCAGCATCCGCGCGTTTTTTTTCTCACCTCATCGCCTCATCTTGTCATATCACCTTTTTTTAATTGTTTTGTGTCGGGTTTTGTCGTACCAGTTCGTCCCTACCCTAATGTTGTAAATATAAAATCTTAAGTGCAAGTCTGTATAATAACCATTGGTTTCAGACCATTGCCGCAGCTCACTACTATGGTCACAGCACCATATTGTAAGAATGTCGCGACGATTTCCGTTATAATAGGAAATCCTCCCGTTTTTCTTCTTTTTTCTTTTTCCTCTTCACCCCATCCTAACACATTCATAGTAATGTTGTATATTGGGGATCGTTTCGAATACACCAAATGTACACACCTATCAGGTCACATTCGCTGGATTCGAAACAATTCAAGGGCAACCTTGTTGCTACTTGTGGTTTTTCTTCTTTTTCCAAAAATTAGAATGGCGCTCAACCCAATTGCTCTATTTTTTTTTCCAGAATCGTATTTTGTCGGATTCTGAGAAAAATATTTGTTATAAAAGTGACAATACATTTCGTCCCTTCATTAACATTGTTCTTTGTACATATACAACTTCATTATGAGGTACAATATTTTATCATGACATCAGTTTCTTTTGTCCTTTATTGTACCATTATTCTTGTTTGAAGTTTAAAATCTTGGCCAGATCTTCAATAAAATTTGTGTTTATCGCCTTTTGGCAAGTCTTGTAACGTATGCTAATATGAAATTATTAAGCTACAGCAGTGCCGTATTAATTACATCATTGCAAACCGCCGTCTGTATTGAATGGGGACCCACATTTTCGAACGTAAACTTTTGTAACATTATAGGCGCGAGCCTTACAATATCTACTATTATAGGTGTGAACCTTACAATATCCACTGCTATAGATGCGAATCTCATAATATCTTTGTGTTTTTACACGTCACGGGGAGTCCGTCATAACTACTCATTGTTTGCTCGTCAACACAGGGTTGTTGATCGAGAGGGTGATTTATCTCATTAAATTGTTTTAAATACCTATTGGGTTACTGTCTTTCAATACTGGGCAAAATTTGTTGTAAATCGTTCATTCCTGTCACGTGAGACGTGAAAACGTGACAATATCTACCATCATAGGAGAGATCCTCAAAACATCCGCCATGATGCGAGAAGTTCGTTATAATTACTTTATACTCTTAACTAAATGTTATTGAGTTGGTCGTGTGTCTTTTGGCATGAGAACCGCTTTGTTATAACTGTGTACTTATATAATCTGTGCACCAAACGTGAAGACGTTACAATACTCACCATGAGTCGTGCGAACGAAATAATATCTACCCCATGTTTGTGTGACCTACCAAGTGTACATCACACGCCTTTTATTTTCTGTTATCAGAAAATTATTGCTTTTGCAGCAGAGTACTCATTAACATGCCCGTGGACTTCCTGTCACAAGAACCCAGGAACTATCCACTATCTCAAAAGGACTAATCATACGCTTCACTCATGATTATGGGGCATCGTGTCGTAGGAGTTAAGTTGATGGACACAAAAAACACCTAACTCGTTGTCTGGGAGACGAACAAGAAAACCCCCCAGGTTTGTGAGATTTGAGCAAGGGTCTGTCATTTCTCGCAAACAAGTAGGAGAATAAAACGACCCTCTAATCTTCTACCCAATACACGTGGAGGATTAGACTCTTTTATGTCAGTGTATTCCTTTTGTCCCACACTACCAAATGGTATTGTAATGTGCCAGGATAACTGCTGTAGACCTTGTTTCACCTTCCACTCAGAGGTCGAATTTCGGAAATAGCCGAGTCCTCAGCAGTTTTCTTCGTTCAAATGTTCCCAATTGTCACCCTTTCCCTTCCTCGAAATTATCCGTGAATGGGGATATATGCGTTACGCACTTGGCGTTTCGTTTGTCAAATGGGACAACCTTCATACACGGATCCTTTCAACTTCCTACTCCTTTCCCACTTTTCATAACTTATTTGTACTCAATGTTTTTGTTCTTCGAAAGTAGAAAAAATGCTACCGTATAGACGTGAGCATAGGTCATGGAAGACCAACTTCTTTCGAACGTGGCATTTTGTCATACGTACAAACCCTTACCTACGTGTTCTTGGAAATGTATTTAGTTTAAAAAAAAAAACTAAATGGGTTAAACAGAACCTTCCTTGAATACGTACCTTTGTAATATGTATAAGTCTGTAGTTGCATTTAGTTAATTCTCTCTCGGTCTCTCTCTCTCTCTCTACACGTCAAACAAATCCAATCTTTCTCAACATGCACACCTTGTTTCTCTCCAAACCTTTTCATCATTGGTCTACCAGGCAGGTAAACTTCAAGAATTTTGTTCTAATAATAATTTTTTCGCCGGATTAATAAGAAGACCAGCAGCTCTTCACCCCATCTACACCTGCGCCTCTCTTCATGCTGCCTTCACTACCGTCACGGAGGTCCCATGCCTTCAAACCCTACGTACCAAAAGCACCCGACCACACCTAACATAACCTAGTGTGAGTCGTGCGTGTAGTTGCGAATTGTATCATCACAAAACCATCACTCAAACAAACCCGAGCACGTCAGCTCAAAGTTGGTTCATGTTCCTGTTGCCATCGTGCAAATGTTCCTGCGGCATCTCGCAAATGTTCCTGTTGCCATTGTGCAAATGTTCTTGCGGCATCTCGCAAATGTTCCTGTTGCCATTGTACAAATGTTCCAGCTGCACCTTGCAAATTGCTCTGTTGCCATCATGCCAATGCTCCTGTGCCCTTGCGCAAATAACAATACCAACAATTGTTCATACAACAATCCCACTATATACAAACCAGTGTACCAACCACCATCACAACAACGGCTGTCATGCACACAAACCACCTCCTCTATAAAGGACCAACCACCAATTACAATTCCACTCTCCAGTACCTCAATGATGTCATACTGGCCCACCCACAGGATCCGGAAGCAGCTACCTTTTTGACCTCTGTGACAGGTAGAACCCTCTCCACCACCAAGAAGCCTCATCCTGCGTTCTGGTCTTCGTGTTTTCTTTAAGGCCCTAGTGTTCCTTGAGTGTAATCTCAAACGGGCCAGGTTACTGTGACAAAGTAACTTTGTAACTTCAGTGCAACGTTCAAACACCCCAAATATCCTACGCAAACCACGCTACGCAAACTTAGCTCACAGACCAATGATACAATTTAGAGTCATTTTTTTTCTATCACTGCATAACCCTTGTACCTTTCTCCAGCAGGTCCTTGTTTATATTTATGTATGCCACTGCTCTTTCATGTACATTCATGTATAATTCTTTGTTCACCATGCTTTTTTTTCTCTTTTGTTTTTGTTTCTACTATTTTGTAGCTAGCAACTTTTTCTTTCTCTCTCTCTCTCTCTCTCCCCTTTATCTTGGATTTTTTTTTTGTTTTGGCACAAGTGCTAGAAGGGTAAGAGGATTTCTTAGCCCTACTGCTCCATTACCACGTCGCTTTTTTGCGGCGAGGGGGGAAGTGTTACGTTACGGAATTGATTCCCGTGCGAGCTAATAGCGAATTGACCCCTTGCACAGGCCCTCCGCCCCCCTCTCCCCGCGCCGCGCGGCGCCCGTAGCCAAGCGCCGAGCGGCTCCCCGCATTCATTCCTCGGCCGACCTTCGGCATAACAACTGTGTCCCCGTGATTGCGCTCCCCGTAAACTGAACTCGCGATGTTTTACTTTGATTGTGCATTGTGCTCAAGAAGCTCCCGCCTAACCAGTACCCGTCTGACGACTGCCTATCTCCTGTTTGTGAGTACCAATGAACCTTGCTTTCCCTCTGTGTGCTAAGAACTGACATTTAATTTCACTATATACGCGTAGAGAGAGAGTTGATAGAACAATAGCATTTTAGTTAGCCAAATAACCATGTGTTTTAGTGCCGAGGCTGGCTTGTGTATAATCCTGTTCACCTTTAAATGAATAAACCCTTTTTCGTGCATAACTACTGTGTTCTGATTGAGGAAGGAGACCTGGAGATTTTGAGGAAAGGAAGGGGAGTAGGAATTTACAAGCGAACCACAAACACTCGCCCTGGGTTTAAGAGGGACCTTGCTCGCGCCGGCTGTGCAGAGCTAGCCGCCGGCTTGTTTATTGCATGTCCATTCCAGGTTTTGGGTTTGGCGTTGGCCGCAAGTAGCGCCAATGCTAGCAATACATAGATGTAGTAAAAATAAAAATGATATTATTGCATTTCTCTTAATAGGTAGGTGTTAGATGGTAAGTATGTAAAGTTGATTGTAACAATTGGATTAGCTAATAATATTACAAGAGTAGATACATAATGTTATTTTACGACATTGTGTTGTAAACTTCCAAAGCAAATGTAGTATATATTGACAAAATCATTTACAAAAAGTCCCAAGATTGAGTTTCGCAAAATAATGCCTAAATTTGAGATTAAGAAGGATTTTGCTAGTATTTGAATAGGTACACCACCTTGGGATAATTTGAATTATATTCATATTTTTTTTAAATAAATAAATAAATAAATCAAAGTATTCCCTCTATTTCGTCTTTTATTGAAAAATAGTTAATTTTAAATGGTTTATCTAACATTTTTTTAAGATTTAAGAAGGGTGGAATTTTCTCTCTATATTATGTAAAATTTCAGTCATTCCGGAGCAAGAAGATTATATCCAAATATTATTAAAAAATATATGATTTTATATCTTCATTGAACATCCTTTTATCACTATTAGACAAATCAAAACAAGAAATATTTTTTCCCATACAGTCATGACCCACCTTTTGGTATCTAAAATATATTTTTTTTAATCTTTACAATTTGATATTACATATCACACAATAAAAATCCAAACAAATGTGCGTATTGTTAAGTGGTGATTTTAAGAAAACTATTATTGGAACTGTTTGTATCTCTCCTAATTCCAACATATCAATCTATAAAAAAAACACTGTGAAGATGTTGAGTTAGTAATAACAAAATACCCAAATCATAAAATAATTATTTGCGGTGATTAAGGGTGTTTATTTTACTAAACGGTAAAAATCAAAAAAATATCATAAGCAGTGTTTATATTCCGCCTTCATCAGATATAAGTGTACACAAAAGTCATTTTGAGGATATTGAACAACTGTCGTATAAATTTCTAAATAGTAAAATCTCTATCATCGGTGAATACAATTTACCAAAAATCAATTGGGTTACCCGCGACAGTTCTACAGTATCTCAAAACTCTAGCTTAACTGAAACAGAAAAAGAAATAGTTGAATTATGTGATTTCCTTAACCTAGTTCAATTAATGTAAAATATGACAATAATAGATTACTAGATATAATTCTTTGTACCGACGTGTCAACTGCGGTTGAAAAGTCAATCGATTCAGTTCTTGCCTCTGATTCTCATCACCCACCTTTAGATATTACTGTATTATGTAACCTTATAAAATGCCAAATTAAAAACCAGACGCAATCTCCTAACTTTAATAAAGCCAATTATGTTGCAATAAGCGATTATCTATATAACACTGACTGTTCTATACTAGAAAGAGGTAATCTCGATGAGAATATTAAAGCCTTTCATGATCATCTATATAAAACCATAGAAATATATGAATTATCTTCAAATTTCCCTGGCAAGGACCTCATTAACATAGTAATTGAGGAGAAAGATTGTAATAAATTATCAAACATATGTTATAATAATTAATTTAACCTTCGACACTAAACTACTATTTACCAACCACATTGATATAATAACTGGTAAAGCAATGAAAATACTGGGCTTCATTGTAAGAATTTGTAAAGATTTCAAAAATATCCAAACATTAAAAATACTATATATATGCAACTCTTGTTAGGAGTTTAGGAGTCATTTAGAATATAATGCCCTAATATGAAACCCTTTCTACAAAAGTCACGCAAACTCCATTGAAAGAATCCAACGCAAATTTCTCAGATCAATTAATTTTAAATTAAGTATTCCCGCGGTTGACATAAACTATGATTCTTTATTACAAAAAATGCGACTCTTATCGTTGAAAGATAGAAAAATACTCAATGATCTTATTTTTTTATTTAAAATAAACAATAACTGGTTTGACTCCCCTGAATTGGTCTCATTAATAAATTATCATGTACCTTGTAGACCGACTCCACTCAAACACCTTTCCATTGTGACAATACCATGACGAACGCACAACAAAACTCAACCATAAATCGCTTGCATATTTTAGGCAATGAATATGCTAATATCGATTACGCCGCCGGTAATCTGGCCTCATACAAAAGATGCATTAAACCAAATTTGTTAGCTAGTACTACGTAAACATAATATGCCTACCAGTACTTCACTCTAAAACTATTAATGCACTAGAAATCATAGGTACTTGTAAAATTTATCATATCGGTTAACATAATCCAGGATTTCTTACTTTTCATATATTATATTTAAATCCTTGTAGGTACCTTTTAGAGATAGGTATCTTATATTTGTACATTTTACTTTTTATTGTTTTTTTCTCTCCTTAAATTTTTATTTTTACCGGAACCGGTCCATGGAATTCTCACAATGGAATCACACATCGAATCCTTACACATCGGCATTCGTAATGTAGTATTTAATCTTAAAAACTTTCTTTAAATATGGTTTGTCCTTTCATTTTAGATATTCTAGTTTTCCTAATTAAACTATAAAATAGGATGGCGCCCTAATAACATTTATCAGATTAGCTTCCTTTTAAAACATAATATGTGACATAAACTTCAGTTAAAACATAAAAATAAACATAAGGAGTTAAAACATAAGGAGTTCATAAACTCCTCGAGTGAAGGCACGACCTGCAGATATTAATCTTATTACCTTTACTATAATAATTATCAATATTAATTTAATAACTCTAATTTTGATGTATTAATAAATCTTGTTTTTCTAGTTAGAGTTTCATTATGTCTCATGCTCTGGATTTTATTACCTACTTTTATTTACACATGTTACACATGATATAAACATTAATATTTACATATTGCACATGTAACTAATTTTTATACAATCATTGTCGTCTTACGTTACATTTTGGCCAAAATGTAACGTAAGACGAGGAATGATTGTATAAAAATTAGTTACATGTGTGATATGTAAATGTTACTGTTATATCATGTGTAAATAAAAATAGGTAATAAAATCCAGAACTTACGTCTTGAAAATAAATTTCAAGAATAACGTACGCGTTATTTATAAAATCCAAAACGTCTTAATGTAGAATAAGACCGTTGAACAAATATCACTTGAACAACCATTCCATACAAATCCTCATAATGAGATGGAAAACCCGGAAAATTCCTTAACATAACTTACCCGTTATAACAACTCCAAAACGTCTCCATTTTTGCCGTAAAGATGAGAAAAAATAAGGACAACAGGCCTCCCACCACTACAAGAAACTCATTTGTATCAGTAGGTCCCCTGTCTTCCTGTGATTGAAAGGAAAAGAAAAAACCTAAATCCATTTCCGCGAAACGATTCCTTTTCAAAAAAAAAATCGCGTCCGAGAACTCGGAGGTTTTTTTTTTTTTTTTTATTATAGCGACTTTATAAAAAAAAAAATTACATACAAAATATAATGATGAAATTAAGAATAAAATATTGTATTTCTTAGTCCTCCTCACTAGGGGGTCCTGTGCCCAGGCGGACTAAAGTTATTTAAATATAGTTCATTTGTCTTCAATTGGATTTTTTATTAGTTTTATGTCTTGGGGAAGTATGTTATGAAGTTTTGTTGCAAAGTATGTATAGTTTCTTTGTCCAAATGTGGTTTTATAACTTGGAATATTTTTTATATCATTTTTATTCGATCTAGTGTTATGCATAGACGGTCTAGTAGAGGATTCATTATTTTTGAAGGGCTTCAATAATATATTTTTGGCATATATTTGCTGTACATTTGGTACGTCAAAGTTATTGAAAATTTCAATTGAAGGCGTTCTAATTGGTACTTTCAATATGGTCTTTATGATTCCTTTTTGAATCGTATTCAGGTTGTGTAGGTACGTATGTGTAGCAGATCCCCATCCTATGATTCCATATTCAATTCGATAATGACATAACGCGTAGTAGACCTTTTTCATATCCTTTTTATTTAACACATTTCTTAAATTTTTAAAAAAATATAAAAGGCTAGTGAGTTTTTCCGTAATACCTTTGATGTGTAGGTCCCATCTAAGATTTTCGTCAATTATTACTCCGAGATATTTAATGTTTTGTGTTTTTCGATAACAGGGCAGTAACATTGTGTATTATTTCCATGGCATTCATGTAATTTTAGTTCTAGTGATTTTATTGGTTGGCCCCTTGAGTTCATTGAAAATGTTATATATTTTGTTTTGCTTATATTAAGGGTAAGCGAGTTGATTTTAAGCCAATTTTGAAGTGCACTAAGCGCTTTTTCAGCCTCCTTAAATGTATCCGTCCAATTTTCTTCTTGAAATAATAAAACAGTATCATCAGCAAAACTGATTATGTTTCCTTTAATGGTAAGGTTAGTTAAATCGTTGATGTAGATAATGAACAGAATCGGTCCCAGTACACTCCCTTGAGGGACGCCATAGTTTAAAGATAGAAGTTTGCTCTTTTGTTTGCCAATTTGTACTTGTTGTTCTCGCCCTGTTATATATGACTCCAATAAGTTCATTGTTGATTCGGCCATTCCAATTTTTTTTAGTTTAGTTAGTAATATTTTATGGTCTATTGTGTCAAAAGCTTTTTGAAGATCTATGAATAAAGCTAAACATTTTTTCCCATCATCTATGTTTTTTTATGGCCATGCTTGTTAGATTTTCTATGGCATCATTGGTGCTCAGATTTTCTCTAAAACCATATTGGGATGGTGATAATAATTAAATTATTATCACCATTAGGAATTAGGAAGTTATTAGGAAGACATGGGAGAATGAAGTAATGCAGATAAAATCTTAAAAATATTAAATTCTGATTTTTCCTCCTTCTTCAAACTTTAAAATCGCGATATCTCAAAATGATGTTTTTAGGGTTGGTGACTTTTGCCTGAACGGCGACGATTTGTTTTGTTCAAGAAATTGAACAATTTGCTTCTTCATTACAGTTTCCAAGATTTTTGAAAAGGAGCTTAAGAGACTTATGGGTCGGTAATTATATACATCCTTTTTGTTACCACTTTTATGTATGGGTACAACTGTAGCTTTTTTAAGACATGAAGGGAATACATTTGTAGATATAGACAGATTGACCAAGTATGTCAATGGGAAGGTCAGTTCTTTTTGTAGTTGTTTTATTGTTTTATTTGATGCAATAGCGTTTCTGATTTCAGTATTGGTTACTTCAGTTAACTTTAATTTTTCAATCTGGTTCATATTTTCCTTTTCTTCTGGTAGAATGCTAGTTTTTGGTTGTCTGATTTTCTTTGCTAAATATGACCCTATATTAGTAAAAAATTCATTAACATATTCGAGAATTTTGTCCGGATGCTTTGCGAAAGAGATTTGGGTATTTTCAATTGATAATTCCTCCATGTTCTTGTACTGGGTTCGAAGAACATAGAACCCGAGACTAACTACTAACGTACGCAGAGGTTATATAACATGTTATGGTCGTAATCATTCGCATCGCTAGCAAAAATATTGAAACATTTTCCACATAAAGGAAAGTTATAAAATGATGACTCCTGCAATTAATAAATCTACATGTACCTACACGAACAACTAGACAAACATTGAAATTTTATATACGTACATCTCATTCGAACTATGATTTACATTCTCCCATACAACGTTTGCATAGTCTTGGTAACAAATACTTTAAAAATCTGGATGTATTTGATAATAATTTGAACTTAGCAAACTTCAAACGCCATATCTTTTTTTTTTTTTTTAAAGAAAGACAAACATTCCCGAGTTATGAATAACCCAACAATGTTTGAAAATCTCCTACTACCACCACATATGTGCCAACTATTTATTTCTACCTATCCCATAAACTAATGTGAACAACAATTTTAAACATAACCTACTTTGTGTCAACTCCTATATGTAATATTTTGTTTCTTATATTTTATGTTACCTGTATTTTGTTAACGCTTGTATTTTATGTAACCTAAATTTTTTATTTTTTTTTAACGCTTATATTTTATGTAATCTATATTTTGTTTTTAACATAATTATGTTACTTGTATTTTGTAAACCCATTCTTTTCACTGTAATTAAAAAAAATGTACTGAATTCTATGTAAAAGCCCTAAGGGCGTTTAAATAAATAAATAAAAATAAAATTCCGAAACAATAAGAAACATAACAAAGACGCAACAAAAGAACAACCAGAACAAACAAAACAAAACAAAATATCCATTCGAAGTTCATATTCATGTTCATAAATGAACCTCGAATGTGTGCTCTTTTTATTTAAAAAAAAAATCGCATCTCTCTTAACCGGAAAAGATAAATGCTCCTTTTTTTAAGTTTACGAAAAGAAAGTAAACAATATGTAACCGTTCTAAAAAAAAATTTAAATTTCCACGAAGTATCAGATGTATAAGAACATCGATGTCAGCTTTCTTAGTGTTTGGAAACTGACCAAAACATTAAAACAACTCATAGTTGTATAAATCTCCATGAAAAACCAACATGAAGCAGTTGAAAGTACAATTGCAACAAAGAAAAGAAAATTTGTGTTCCCCAAAAAAAAAATTTTTTTATTAAAACTTAAGTAAACAACTAATCTTCTTAAGTAAAAACAAATCTTCCATATAAATCCAGCAAAAAGTTGATAAAAGTTTAATTATCGCAAACTTGAGTTGCCGAAGAAAGAATATTAAATAGTTAAATATGTTTACGTTATGTAAACTTAATAGCCTCTGAGATATTACGTAAAATAAAAATTGTATAATGAAAGATTTGTGTACAAATCATTTCACCGGTAAGTAGGTATTATATCTTGTCGTAAGAAAAATATTATTTAAAAAACTAAGTAAGGTATGTCATCTATAAGAAAATGATTGATGAATCTCAATTATGTATCTCTAAACAACAGAGTGTATAATAACAAATAAACCCTAATTGATAAAATATATTATTATTCAAGGTACGCATAGTCACGAACCAACTATAATTGATAATAATTATTCGAAATAAAAGTAAATAAGTGTAAACCCGACGTATTGATGTACTTATTTGTAATGATAATAAAGTCATAAGCGAATGCACAAACCGATGAATTGTGTATAACAATAATAATTATTTTTTTTATTTATTTATTTATTTTTTTATTTATTGACGCCCTATTGGGCTTTTACATATAAAATACAAATTTCATTTATAACAGCAGTATAACACAAAATAAAAAAGATTAAAAAATATACAAATAAAGCATAAACTCAATGTAAAATAATAGGAATACATCTAATGCTAATTCCACATGGATGACTTTAGGGAACTCGTATGTACATATACCTACGAGCAATAAAAACATTAAAAATAATCAAAACACATTAATTTTTACTCAATTACTCGTTGTAAGCTTTTGAAATAAGAACAATAAAAAAATAAAAACAATAAACAAAATAAAATTGAAAAAAAATAAAATGATTTCTCATTCGTTATTTATATCTAAAAAGTGGTGGACTAATTTGGCTTTAAATGAATCGAAATTTAAATTAAAAATGTCAGCGACATCAGTTAGTTCATTGCCCAACCTGTGTATTCTTTCCATCACAGAATTCGTAGCGAAGTTATTGTTGTAAAATAAAATGTTTCGTCTAGTATATTTTGGAGGTATGTGTAAGGATAACAAGTTTATAGCGTCAGGGCAGTCCAACCTTGAATGAACAATTTTATACAATAAAAGGAGATCAAATATTTTTCGCCTTTCAGATAATTTCGATAAGTTAAGTTTACTGCGTAAATTGACATAATTGATTTCAATAATAGGAACACCAATTTTGAAATTAATAAAACGTAAAAATTTATTTTGAATTTTTTCAATTTGTGAACAATGAGAGTATAATTACGTTAAAGTAATAATATACAATCAACTGAAATAAAATCACAAATTATTATAAATTTACCTATGTACTCGTAGAATAACGAAACCAACTGCCATTCGATTGACAATAAAATCCCCTAAGGTATGTACAACTAAACGACTGCTGTGAACCGAAATAATACTTTAGTAAAGGTTTGCCTTCTAAATATTTAATAATTAATATAAATTGAATTTATAAATCATGTAGAAATCAACCACTCATGTTGTAAATGGAACGAAGGAAGAAAGTTATGATAGTTTTCCCTAAATAGAAATAAATAAATAGTTAGAAATAAATAAAATTTGCTGCTCCAAAATTATTTCAGATCTCATCCCACTCATTCATTTCAAAGAATCGAAATATCCGAAATGGTTCAATAAAGAACTTGTTCAATTAACTGCCCTTAAACAAGTTGTTCATAAGAAGCATAAAGAAGACAGGTCTTTATCAAATTATATTGAATTTAAAAACGTTAGAAAAGATTGCAAAATCTTATCAAAAATTTGCTACAATTCTTTTATTAATAATTTTGAAATTTAAATAAATTATAATGTAAAGTATTTCTGGAACTATTCAAAATCAATGAAAAATAACAACTTTGTATACCCGCCAACTTGGATTATGCAGGTAAAAAGGCCAAAGACACTCAAAGTATCGCTGACCTTTTTGCTGATTTTTTTAAAAGCGTTTATGAATGTGATACACTAGTTTCTGCTAGTACAGCATCAAATTTTACCACTGGTCATAATCTTAATTTATCTTATATCCACATAGAATATAATGATATACTGACTGAACTAAAATTACTAGATCAAAGCAAAGCGGTGGACAAGATGAAATACCTCGTGTATTTTTGAATAATTGTGCTACCAATCTGGCGTATCCTTTATATTTGCTGTTTAATCAGTCTTTACGAACAGGGTGTTTTCCTACTAAATGGAAATTCAGCTTCCTTACGCCTACTTTTAAAAAAGGTGATAAACACGAGGTGATTAACTACAGACCGGTGGGCCTTTTATCAACAATTCCTAAAGTTTTTGAAAAAATTCTTCTAAAAAAAATATTTTCTGATTAAACTACTCATTTCTCCTAACAACATGGTTTCTCTACTGGAAAATTTACCCTTACTAACTTATTAACGTATCAAAACTATATACCTGATTCCATGTCTAGTAAATGTCAAGTTGACTCTATTTATACCGAATTTAGTAAGGCGTTCGATAAAGTTAATCATGAGTTATTGCTGAATAAACTGCATAAATTTGGTATAGGTGGTTCACTATATAAGTGGCTTACTTGATCAACAGATTACTGGGTGTTAAAATTGATGGTACATTATCATACAAATTCACTGCTACGAGTGGTGTTCCCCAGGGGTCACATTTAGGTCCAATTCTGTTTGTATTATTTGTTAATGATGTGATATATAATTTTAATGATGTTAAAGTATTAATGTTTGCAGACGACCTGAAATTATTCAAAGCAATCAAAAAAATTAATGATTTCTATATATTGTCAAATAACTTGTTGAGATATATTATATAGTGTCATGATAACCGCTTGTAACTTATCACAAGCAAATGTCAAATTATGAGGTTTTATCGAATAAAGAATCCAATATTTTTTCAATATGTCGTTAGTATCTGTCTCAGAAATTAATGACTTGGGTATTTGGTTAGACACGAAACTCAACTTTGTCAAGCATATATAACCTATAAGCTAGAAATAATAACCAATAAAGCTTTGAAAATGTTGGGGTTCATTTTAAGGGTATCTAGTGATTTCAATAATGTCAATACTGTAAAAACATTATTTGCCCCTCGTAAGGAGTCATTTAAAATACAATTCCACGGTTTGGTCCCCAAATTATGAGGTTCATTCACATGCGATTGGAAGAATCCAAAATAAATTTTTAAGATATGTAAATTTAAAAATGGACATTCCTAGTGAATGCCTAAATTACGATAACATTATTTGTTCATTAAATTTAATTAATTTAATAAAATTATCTGATCGTAGAATCATTTCCGATTTAACCTGTTTGTATAAAATCATTAATTCAATGTTTGATACCCATGATTTATTATATGTAATCCCTTTTCATACTCCAGGCAGGTCAGTCACAAGACAGTACCTACCATATTATTGTAGCAATTCTAAGTCAACATCCCAATATTACACTCCTATGCGACGGATTCTGTAGCAGGTAGCAGCTACCAGCTGCGTCCTAGTTGGTGACAACAACGCATTTTTTTGTTCCCAAGGTTGGCATGTCTGAGTTCCAGAGTTCGCTAGTTCGAATTTTATCCGCAAGCGTCAATTGTGTGGAGAAACCGGGCTGACAGGAGGTATCGTGGCCAGCACTCGTAGTTTGGTGGGATTTCGAGTTATCTTTAATCACGTGTAAGGCAAATGAATATTATTATTATCTTAGTTTAATGGTTTCACTGATTGTAAAATATGTCAGGTTGTTTTTCCCTGGCTGGCGCCCTATTAAATTAAATTCTCCATGGCCCTGACGGCACAGATTTCTTACGTTAGCAATCCAAATCTTTTATCTTTATCAGGTCTTTACCTGACATGCCCTGTTGATTAATTGTCCTGCTCTACCAATTTCATTCAAATTGCAATCAATAAATGTCCTTGATCTATTTCAGATTATTGTTTTATTTGATTAATATTGTGCCACAAACCCTTCTTGCCGCGTGGGCGGTAGGTAGTCGAACATGTCTTATCAGTTTAAATGTTACAAAATGGCGTCCCAACTATTCGAGAACTTAGAGATAAAGGGTTTTATGATTGCGTACTAGGTTTGTGCCGTTGAGGTTATGGTGAATTTATCATATATAATTTTTATTATATTCATTTGCCTCATGCGGGTGTGGTTTCTCGAATTGCTGCGGCGCGGGTCGCGATGTCATGTCGGCCGGTATTTAATTTAGCTTGTAGTTTTATGCAGTTTTGAATCTCCCCAGCTCAATTAGCGTGAAAACGCTCTTAAAGTTTTTACTTTTATTTTATTCGATTTTGCATGGCGAGTGCATATCGCAAATTTGTGTGGATTGGTGTTGTCGCATGTGACTAATAATTTTTTTTTCTTACCTCGCTATAAGTTAGATGGATTGTAGTATTTTAACAAGAAGCAAAGCTGAGGCACTGTTCACAATGGCGAAACAAGGGGAAACGCTGTCTACTTCCGTTCCGGTTTCTCTTCCTTCTTCTTCTCCAGCCGTTCCGGTGCACAAATGGAACATCTCGTATGATGGGTCGACGAGTGTGCGTGACTTCATTGAAAGGATCGAGGAACTTGCTCAAGCAAGAAATGTATGTACCTCTTCACTTTTTTCGTCAGCTGTGGAGTTATTTGCAGGTGATGCGCTCTTGTGGTTCAGAGTGAATCGCTCGTCTTTCTCGTCCTGGTCAGATATTGTTGTTGCGTTGAAGGATGAATATGAGCTTCTCGATCATGAGAGACGCCTGTTGGCTCAACTCAGATCTACTCTCCAATTACAAAAAGAAAATCTTAGTGCATTCATAACTCGCATTCTTGTGCTAAACAATCGTTTATCTACTAAATTATCGGAGGTAAAATTACTTGAAATTTTGCAATATAACATGTTACCTAGGTATATACAAAAATTATCTCTTTCAGTAATTCCTGACATTGTTACGCTCAAGAAACTTGGGAAGATGATGGAGCTGGCTGATAGCCGTTCAGGTGACAGAAATCCTCCGTGCACATCGCAACCGAGGAACTCTAATGATTCTAGGAATAATAATGTTGCGAGACAGAGTAATAATTCAAATTCTGCTAATGTATTTCCGAATTTCAGGAAGAATCAACGTTATTCTAACAATGATAATTATAGATATTCTGGAAATGTAAATCCCAATTTCAAAAAGAATCATTATGGTAACTTTGATAATCTTAGCCCATCAAGGTCTCATTTCAGAGAAGTGCACTGCTTCCGTTGCGGCAGACCAGGGGTGAAGGCTCCAGCTTGCAACTGTCGAGGTCAGCAAAAAAACTTATTTCCCGGGAGATTCTGTCAGCGGACGTCGGGACGCCGTCGTTTGCCGAGATTGCTTCCGGAGAATGGTCTTCCTGGCTCGAGGTTGTAAGAAAATTTTATGCTAATCTTAGAACTGCGAAGGAGATGCGAGCGCCTGACAGGGACGGGCGACCTTACATCTCTTTTCAGGTTAAAAATTCTGTTTACTCCGGTCTGTTGGATTCAGGCTCGCATGTTTCAATTCTAGGTAACAATTTTCACAAAAAATTTTTAGATTCAGGTTTTGAACTTTCAAAGTTAGATGTCAATTTCTCTTTAGTATCTGCTACAGGGCATTCTGTGATTTGTTCGTACAAGATTTCGCTTCCGGTTTATGTTAATGGGGTGGAAAAAGCTTTTAACTTTGTTGTCATGCCACAGATAAAAGCTAATATTATATTAGGCTGTGACTTCTGGAAGATATTTAATATTTGTCCAAAGATTTCTAAGTTAATGTCTTGTAAGGAGACGGGGAACAGACAGCGCGTAGCTGATGCTGTTGGGTTGGAAAATGCTCATAACTTATCAATTTCTCAACGTTCTGCCTTGGATAAGGTAATTAGGGAATTTATGGAATATTCTGGTAATCGGTTAGGTAGAACCACTTTAGAAAAACACACAATCGACACGGGTGATTGTTCTCCCATTAAACAGAGAATATATCCGATTTCACCGCACATACTTCCTAAAGTTCATACCGAGCTAGACAGATTGTTAGAGTTAGGGGTGGTTGAACCAAGTAACAGCTCGTGGAATAATCCGATTGTTCTGGTCCCCAAGAAGAATGGTTCCTTCAGACTTTGTTTGGATTCCAGACTTTTAAATGCAAACTCAAAACGGGACGCGTACGCGACGCCGTTTATCTCTGACATACTTAACATTTTGGGGGGTGCTCGCTATTTAACGACGTTGGATCTTAATGATGCATTTTTCCAGATTCCGTTGGATGAGAGTTCTAAAGAAAAAACGGCTTTTACAATCCCCAAAAGAGGATTATTTCATTTCGTTACCATGCCATTCGGTCTTCACGGGGCAAGCGCACGCATGATGAGATTAATGGATAAGGTGTTAGGGCCGGAATTCGACCGGAAAGTTTTCTGTTACCTAGATGATATTATTGTTATCAGTTCCTCGTTTGAAGAACACATTCATCTTTTAAGACAGGTTAAACAGAGATTGCAAGCCGCCGGCCTTACTATTAATGTTCAAAAATCGGTTTTCTGCAGGGATTCCTTGAAATACTTGGGTTATGTAATTGACAGCAAAGGGCTCCGTACAGACCCTGATAAAGTTAAAGCCATCGTTGATTTTCCCACTCCTACGACTCAAAAGAGTCTGCGTAGATTCATAGGTGTTCTTTCTTGGTATAAAAGGTTCATTCTTAACTTTTCCATAATTGCGTCACCCTTATATAATCTCACGAAGAAGGAGTTCGCGGGAAAAAAGTTTATATGGAATGAGCAGGCGGAGGCTGCTTTTCTTAAGTTAAAGAACATCCTGGTGAACGCGCCAGTTCTTGCATGTCCGAACTTTGATAAACCTTTTACCATAAGTTGTGACGCGTCGAGTATAGGCCTCGGAGCAGTTTTAACGCAGATGGATGATAATCAGGTTGAACATCCTATTTCGTTTATTTCTAGAACGCTTTCAGCTCAGGAGAGGAATCACTCTACAACTGAAAGAGAGTTGAATGCCATGATTTTCGCGTTAGAGAAGTTTAGAGGGTATATCGAAGGCTCTCCCATTCCGGTAAAAGTTATCACGGATCATTATAGTCTTAAATGGCTCACGAGTCTAAAGTCGCCATCAGGAAGACTGGCCCGCTGGGCAGTCAGACTGCAACAGTTCAATTTTGAGATTATACATAGAAATGGCAAAGATAACGTCATTCCCGATGCTTTATCCCGTGAACCCTTGCTGGTAGAATCTTTAGTTCAGAACTTGGTAACTTCTGATGAGTGGTATGTCAAATTGAGGGAGAAAATCGTAACACATCCCGAGAAATATCCAGCGTGGAAGGTTTCTAATGACAAGATATTTAAACACATTCAAAGTATGGAAGCGCTTCACAGGTCATATGACTGGAAGGAAGTACTCCCTAAAGAGTTCAGAATTAGTGTCATAAAAGAGCACCATATTCCGCCGGTTTGCGCTCATTTCGGTATTTTTAAAACCTTGAACAGGATCAGACATAAGTATTATTGGCCCAAGATGGCGGCAGATGTAAAATCGTTCATTGCCAAATGTCAAACTTGTTTAGGTTACAAAAGCTCGAATTTGTTACCTCCTGGTCTTATGGGAGATCCCAAATTGGTACAGCGTCCATGGCAGATGATAGCGACAGATTTACTTGGCCCATATCCTAGTTCCTACAAGAAAGGATATACTTATTTGTTGGTAGTGTCAGATTTCTTTTCGAAATATACAAGACTTTTCCCACTTAGGAAAGCTACGGGTAGTAATATTGCTTCGATTCTGGAGAACGACATATTCTACAAATTTGGTGTTCCGGATACTATTGTTTTGGACAATGGACCTCAGTACATTTCTCGTGACATAAAGGCGTTGGCCAGCAAATTTCACATTCGTCACCTGTTCTACAACTGTAGATATCACCCGCAAAATAACCCTGTTGAACGAGTAAACAAGGTTTTAGTTTCTGCTCTTGCTTCATACGTTGGCTCTGATCACCGAACTTGGGTGAACTATATTCCTGAAATTGAATTAGCTATCAACACTGCGGTTCACGAGGTCACAGGGTATACTCCGTTTTTCCTCAACTTCGGTAGGGAAATAATTATTTCAGGGAAGGATTATTTAGGGGTTGATTTCAATGAAGAAGAAATCAAATTTTCAGAACGTGACTCTTGGGCACATGATTTAGAGCATAGGTTCCCAACGTGGGCGATAACGCCCCCTTGGGGGCGTTTCAGACCTTCAGGGGGGCGGTAGAAGGCAAAGATAAAATTGGGGGGCGTTTCAGACTTTCAGGGGGGCGGTAGGAGACCCAGAGAAACCCATAGCTAGTTTACTAGCACATATCGAAAAAGTCGAAGACACGCTAAAAGAATACAAACTGCACATGGTCATGATAAGCAAAACCTATATTACAGAAGAAATTAACCAAAATAAAACAATATTTCAGGGCAATTCGATAATTAGATGCGACTCATTTAGCAGGCATACAGGTGGAGTTATCACATTAAATCAAAACAATATCTCTTACAAAGTCACAAAAAATGCGGTACTAGATAAAAATAATATCCACTGGCGATTTGAAGGATTTTAAGCTGAGAACGTATGCAGCTATTTATCATTCCCCAAATCAAAATGACAAAATTCTTAGATTTTTTTGAAGAATGGTGCCGTAAGCAAATAAATACAAGAGACTTAATAATCACCTGTGGAGATTTTAATATTCAATACAAAAAGCACAAGATTATAAACCATCATAAATTGCGGTACTAGATAAAAATAATATCTGCATACCTACTGGCGATTTGAAGGATTTTAAGCTGGGAACGTATGCAGCTATTTATCATTTCCCAAATCAAAATGACAAAATTCTTAGATTTGTTTGAAGAATGGTGCCGTAAGCAAATAAATACAAGAGACTTAATAATCACCTGTCGAGATTTTAATATTCAATACAAAAAGCAAAATATTACAAACCATCATAAATTGCTTAAGCAACTTGTCAAAAATTATACAAGAATATGAAAAAACTCTAAAACCATGATTGATTTGGTAATTTCAAATGACTTTTACGCGGAAGTTAATGCTGCAGAAGAAGTCAAAATATCTGATCACGAAACAATTATTAAAAAAATTAGATATAATAGTCCGAAGCCTCAGGGAACACGAAGTGTAATATATATACACAAATAAAAAGAACTATATTAAGGATAAATTGTGTACGGCATTACAAAACAAAAAGTGGATCTGCGATAACCAAGGAAATTTAGACAGAAAAGCCGATGAACTAGTAGGACACGTGAAAACAGTAGTAAATGAACTAATGCCTGCAACTAATATATATTTATATATATAATGAATCCCTGTTTCCCTTGGTCACGCCTTCATTTCATGTTTTTTTAAAGTTTCCTAATACTTTTTAGAAGGTTCTCACGGAAAGAAAAATTAAGAAAATTGCGCAGAATATTGGATAATTTCAGAAAACTTTTTAACTTCGCACGTTTGACAGTTTGCGCGTTTGACGAAATTGAATTGTGTTTTTGAACGGTTTTTTTTTTTGTAAAAAAAGAATTATCTATGGATTTTTTAATTTATAAATATTTTAAATAGATACCTATGTTAGGTACCAAATTTGATTGATTGTTCTTATAATATATAAAAATGAATAATTGTATTGTATGAAAAGCGAAAATTTGAATAAAAAAATTGTAATAGGTGGTACGCGAGCTGTTTGAAAACTGAACGTATTGGGACTGAATATATAGAACGCGGGAGGGGGATTGGCGGGAGGGGTAAGTGGAAGAAGGGAAGGGGCTACGCGGGAGGGAAGGGAAAATGGCATAGCAACGCATGCTGGGAACCAGCTAGTAGTATATTAAAAGATACAAATAAATGGTATTCCTACGAAATTCCTACATCTTCTAAAAAACAAAGGGATACAGCTTATAAAGCCTGTAAAATACAATTTACAGAAGAAAGGTGGGAAAGCTGTGAGAAACTTAGAAACATGTATAGGTACAGAAATAAAACATACCAAAAATTCGTATTTTAGGCAAAAAATTATTACCTCTCAAAGTGATTCAAGAAAAATGCGACTAAACTTAAAGAAATTATAAGCGGTAAACAGGGGGAAAACATTAAGGAAGTACGGTTCCCCGATGGAGTCGAAGATGATAAAACTAAAATAGCCAAATTTTATACTAATTGTCGAAAACATAAATAAGAGCATTTCATTAGTCACAGATACTTCTTCTCAATCATCAGAAAGAAGAGAGAATAATAATATTTTCAGGTAATAGTGAGTATTTAATGAAAAAATTTAATACGATAACGCAAAAATCATCGATGTCTGGAATTACTACAGCCATAATTAAAGATGCACTGCCAGCTATAGGAGACAGATTAGTTACACTGATAAATTTGTTAAAGGGAATTTTTCCGCAGTCATTGAAAACTGTCCAAAATAATAAATGCTAAAAATTTCGAAGACCTCAGACCAATCAATGGTTTACCTAAATATGAACAATTACTAGAATCCGTAGTTAAAGAAAAGATGAGTAAATTTATTGAAAAAATAACATTCTTGTAAAACAGCAATCTGGGTTTAGAAACAAATATTCATAATGGAAAAGCAGTATGGATAGGAAGAAAATCATAATAGTAGTGTTCTTTGATTTTAGACCTGTTTTTGAAACGATAGACAGGGAAATAGTAATAATGAAAATGAAATTGAAATAGAAAACAAAGAACCAAAATTGGAGATGCTATATCTGAAGAACTACAAGTAAACCTATAAGTTCCTCAAGGATTTGTGTTGGGACCGCTCCTATTTATTAAGTATAGTGAAGTGCCTAAAGTACTGTTCTATCAAAATTTTGCTGATGACACACTTTTTTATTATAACAAATAATATCGAAGATGCATTGTCAAAAATACAAAGCGAATTTCTATTACCTAAAGAATACTTCTGTATTATCTATACAAGGTGTTAAGGGACGTACTTGACTTACTTTAACCAGTGATTCCCGACATTATTTGGAGTAAAAAATGTAAATGAAATTTTGGTCTCCGGTGACTTTTTTTTTTTTCAAATTTTTTTTCTTCAAATTCAAACAAAAAAAAACTCTTCCACATGGCGTCACTGGTCACTCAGCCGAGTAACCGACCAACCCCTGAACCGCCTCCAACTATCCAACATCTATAATTTTTTTATGTTTTTGTAGAAAAAATAAAAAAAATAAAACATCAAAATTGTCACCGGAGACCAAAATTTCATTTACATTTTTTACTCCAAATAATGTCAGGAATCACTGGTTAATAAAGTAAGTAAGAAATAACTGAAAATAAATTTAACTAAAGTAAATTCATGGCAGTAGAGAAAAAACTTAACGAAATTACTACCCTAAATATAGGCAATCAAAATATTGAAGAAGTAGAAGAAATCAAATACTTAGGAATCATAATCGATAACAAATTAAAACTAATCACTAACTTTGAAATGTTAAATTAAAAAATTGCAGAAAAGTTTATTTTCTTATGTTAGGATAAAGGGAAAGTTAGACATCAAAGCACGTAAATTGGTCTAAAATACCACTGTAGCGAGTCACTTGAATTACTGCACAAGTGTAATCATTCTGAGGAGCAATAAAAGACAAGTAAAAAGAAAAAAAATAATTCAGAAAGGTTCCATGACAACTCAGAA
Source organism: Limnephilus marmoratus (assembly GCA_917880885.1). Taxonomy (NCBI): domain Eukaryota; kingdom Metazoa; phylum Arthropoda; class Insecta; order Trichoptera; family Limnephilidae; genus Limnephilus; species Limnephilus marmoratus. The sequence continues at coordinate 18,535,547 of OU862906.1, forward strand.
TAAAACCAACTCAGAAACACCTCAGAAAGGTCATTAAAAGCTATGGAAAAATAATTTTAAAATTCCTAACCTAACTTAACCTATTTAAACATTTTTTTAAATATTTTTTTATCATCACTCTTAATGACCTTTATGAGGTGCTTCTGGGTCGGTTTCATTCTGAGTTGGCCGGTCTTCAAAAAAATATACAATAATTTATTTTTTTTAAAAACCATCTTGCCCCATCCCATTTTATCACCCCCCCCCCCCCCCCCCCCCCCGTGTGGTATATATAATCGTGACGATAATTGCTGTTTCAGATTTATGAGTTGGGGGGCGCTAGAAAAAAAAATATTCTCAAAGTGGGCGGTGGGCAAAAAAAGGTTGGGAATCTATGATTTAGAGGAATTGAATGACATTTTTTCGCAGGTACGCACATCCCTGAGACAATCCTACGAACGCAACAAACGTCAATATGACTTGCGTCGGAGGGATGTTCAGTACAACCTGGGGGACACAGTCTGGAGGCGGTCATTTGTTCTGTCTGATGCTAGTAAACATGTCTCTGCAAAATTAGCCCCTAAATTCATTAGTAATAAGGTGATTAAGAAGATTTCCCCTGTTGCCTACGAATTGGCTGACATGAACGGAAAAAAGCTGGGAGTTTTCCATGTGAAGGACATTCTCAAGTCTGAACACTCCGGTTGATCTGCGGGGTAATTTTATTTAAATGGAAATTCATATCTACAAGAGAGATTGCTTTCTGTTTTTACACTAATGTTATTTTTTTTGCATGCTTCGCCCACTGTTGCCATGCAAATTTTATTGTTCATTCTTTGTGATGACACAACAAAACACTTGTGTCTTCACATTGATTGAAATTGTTGTTTGTTTGGGTGTGTGTTTGTCTGTGTGTCCCTTTGTTGAGTTGTGGTTATTAAAATTTAACGCGCGAAGATGACTAAATCTTATCTTCGGGCATTGAATTTTGTTTACATGGTTATTACATTTAAGATATTAGTGCGTAATAGATTTATATTCACTTCCTTATTTAGGAAGATGGTTTATCTCAATTCCCTGGTTATAAACCATGTTTTTCTATTATGTATCTGGTACGTACTAAGAATTTATTGATATTGTAGCTTGCGTTTAATTTAAAAATTTACACTCACACTTGCTTAAAAACAAAAGAAAATAGTGCGTAGACACTCTAACTTATTATTATTGGTATTTTCTACTTAACAACTTCACCCTTTCGGAAAATTGTCAGTGCAGTCACACAGGCGAGAGTTTCAGAAACTAATATTATCTATTATGGGTTTTAGGAAATCCACAAGCAATGTCAGTTTTCCGGAGGAGTGATTTAATATGTGATTACTTTATATGTGATTTTATACGTGATTTTTTTCACATGTGATTATAATATTTGTGATAATTAATAATTGAGACTCCATTGTCTCATATTACCTTATAATTCTGCATGTGTTAGCATGCGATACTGAGGATGAGGGAGGGGAGGGAGGGGAACAAGGGAGGGGAACTCGGTAAAGTGGGTCCGCGGGAGGGGTGGGGAGGGGAACCCGGGAGGGGGGAGGGGAACTCGGGAGGGGGGAGAGGAGCACGGGAGGGAGGTTTAAAGGATAGGGGAAGCGGGCGAGGGAAGTGAGGAGAGGGAAGGCGGAAAAGGCGGAGTGGGAACGCGAGAGGGGAAAGTGACACGGGAGAGGAAGGGGAGGCAGAAGGGGAACGGGACGAATGGGAAAAGATGCGCGGGAAGAAACAATTTCGTTATTAAATGGCATAGCAAACGGGTTTACTAATTTACTAGTATAATTTCGATAATTTTATTATATATATATATGTATGTAAAAGCCTAAATAGGCGTTAATGAATAAATAAATAAATTGTAACCTTGTACGTTAAATAATATACATACTACCCATTTCTGTATCCATCATTATCTTTAACAGGTATGCTCAATTTTAATACTTTAGAAGCACGCCGAAAAATATTTTTAAGTAAAGCTTTGGCGTGTCTCCCGACTATGCACTGGTGCCGAAGGGATCAATTACGCTAATTCCTCGGAGCATCTTCCATTGTAATACCGGTAGAACAAGAATATAATTCCCACCCGACGCCTATGCTCTAAGGATTGCAATCCGTATGCTAAGATGGGAGAATCTATCAAACGGACCAACCGTTTCTGCACAGAGTCGAGGGTATTTTTCGGGTATTTTGGAGCACCATACCAGAGGTGGCTGCCAAATTCAACCGTGGAGCGCACTTGTGATTTGTACAGGGTTAACAGTTGTGTACTATTAAAGTATCTGCGGGCCCTGTACAGTACGCCCAGTTTTTGAGAGGCTAACTTTACTCTGGCTTCGATGGAGCCCCCATATCTGAGCTGGTCACTTAGGGTTACACCAAGGATATCAATGGAGGGCCTGTTCGGAAGATTGCTTCCGTTGAAGGAGACTAGATTTTCATTTCGATCCCTTTTAGACGTAATCAGACAAGATTGGGTCTTTGAAACATTAAATTCAACGAGATTATTTTTATCCCAAGATAAAACACTCTCTAGGTAACCGTCCATACCGACTTAGAGCGTGATACAGAAAAGATTTTGTTGGAATTAATGTATTAAATAAACCAAGTACCTAACGTCATTTGTTGTACTGTTGTGTATTTAGTTATCTATGCATCTATGAATAAAATCTCTGTCTATCATCTTGCCTTGAACAAGTCGGTTGTTTTATTTCTTTATCACATCAGGTTATGGGCCCAGTATGTCCTATAGTTTTCTAGCAGTGAAGTAAAGTTTGTTGTGATTTTTTTGGATCGGAGATGAGTGGATTGGCAGCCTGCTGTTGGCAGGTTTACCTGAAAAATACTTCCCCATGATCATCGCTATAGAGCATTCCGGTATCGCCATTACTGCTGATGTCATGAAGGCCAAATTACTTGACCTTGTAGGAAATGAAGGCGAACACACGTCTTCCGGTGGTAGCGCTTTCTTGAGTAGAGGGCAGCACAGTCGCCAACAGTATTCTAAAGTTGGTAGCACTGGCAGAAGTGACAGTTCTAACTATGAACGTCGTAGTTCGTCGTCTATGGTCAGTTTGAATGTAAACAAAACTGATAGAAATAACATAAAGTGTTACCGTTGTCGTCAATACGGTCACTATAAATCGCAGTGTACACAGAATGATCAGCAACAAATGAAGAAAACTAATGCGTTTTCGGCTGTTTTCTTGAGCGGGAATTATAGTAAAAAAGATTTTTACTTAGACAGTGGTGCGAGTGTTCACATGACGCTGGATGTAAACCTAATAAAAAATGCATCTTATTCGCCAAAGATCAAGGAGATAATAGCAGCAAATCAAAGTGCTATGCCTGTATTATGCGTTGGTAGTGTAGACATAATAACAGTCACTACAAATTGCAAATTTGAGGTTACTTTGAAAGAAGTTTTATGTGTTCCTAATCTTACCACAAATTTGATCTCAATATGTCAACTCATAAAGAATGGCAATAGTGTAGAATTCAAAGATGATTGTTGCTGTGTTTACAACAAAACGAAGGATTTGGTGGCAGTTGCTACACAAATAGATGGTGTTTACAAGTTGAGGTTAGATAATCAACAGTGTTTGTTTACATCTACTTCAGTGAGCGATGTGACCTGGCACAGGAGAATGGGACATTTAAATGTAAATGACTTGAATAAAATGCGAGACGGTGCAGTCACGGGTATATCATACACAGATAAGTGTAAGATTGACAAGAGTACTTGCACAATATGTTGCGAAGGAAAGCAGTCGCGACTACCTTTTGTCCATGCAGCAACAAGAAGCAGCAATTCATTGGATCTAGTACATGGGGACGTGTGCGGACCCATGGAGATAACCTCAATTGGTGGATCGAGATACTTTCTTGTATTTATTGATGACTACTCACGTATGGCTTTTGTTTACTTTCTTGAAAATAAAAGTGAAGTATTCAAGTATTTTAAGGAATTTAAGTCATTAGTTGAAAATCAGCAAAATAGAAAAATAAAAATATTTAGAACAGACAATGGCTTAGAATTCTGTAGTAATGAATTTGAAATTTTTTTTAAGGATTTAGGCATTGTGCATCAAAAGACAAATGCTTATACTCCTGAGCAAAATGGTATGAGCGAACGTATTAACAGAACTATAGTAGAGAGAGCTCGGTGTTTATTATTTGACGCAGATTTAGATAAGAAGTTTTGGGCAGAGGCCACAAATACAGCAGTCTATCTCAGAAATCGATCCATTGCGTCAGGTTTAAATAATAAAATACCATACGAACTCTGGACAAATCAGAAACCAGACTTAAAGCACATCCGAATATTTGGTAGTCAAGTAATGGTCAACATCCCAAAGGAGAAACGACTTAAGTGGGATACAAAGTCAAGGAAACACATACTTGTTGGTTTTGCAGAAAATGTGAAAGGCTACCGAGTGTATGACCCTATGAAGCGTAAATCACAACAAGCAGAGACGTAGTAGTCTATGAAAATACTGAAAAGAAACATCACTCCTATGATAGTCTAAATATTTCAGTTGGGGATGTAATCCAAACTGATAAGTCAGACAGTCAAGTCAAGAGTGGCAAGGAAGAAGTAAAAGAAAAATCCTCTAGCGCGGAAAGACTAAATATTTCAGTTGGGGATGTAATCCAAACTGATAAGTCAGACAGTCAAGTCAAGAGTGGCAAGGAAGAAGTAAAAGAAGAATCCTCTAGCGCGGAAAGACTAAATATTTCAGTTGGGGATGTAATCCAAACTGATAAGTCAGACAGTCAAGTCAAGAGTGTTAAGGAAGATAGTGCGGAAAGTCTAAACATTTTTCAGGATCTGATTATCTCAATGCTTTGACTAATTTTGATTCTACATTACAGCAGACCACAGAGGAAGAAGATGAACCAGAGTCAGAAATATTACTTGCCAAGCGTACCAGAAGAGTACCAATGCGTTATGGCTACACAAACTTGTGTACAAAAACAAGTTGAAAAATTGCCCAGGATCCAGTTACCTTTCAAGAAGTCCTATTAAGTCCAGATAAGGACAAGTGGATTGAGGCTATGGAGGACGAGTTACAAGCATTATGTCCAATAAAACATTATAAATGTGTGAATGATATGGGTATGATTCAGTTGAATATTTAGTTGCAATGTTAGTATATAATAAAACACTGTATTTAATTTTAGAGATTTTAGTTTATTTACTGTAGTTGGGGTGTTGGAATTAATTCCGGGTTACATTAAATAAACCAAGTACCTAACGTCATTTGTTGTACTGTTGTGTATTTAGTTATCTATGCATCTATGAATAAAATCTCTGTCTATCATCTTTCCTTGAACAAGTCGGTTGTTTTATTTCTTTATCACATCAGATTTTCTAAGAAAATAATCCAAATTAAACTAACTTGTGCACGCCGTAATTTGAACCCCTGACCACTGGATTAGATAACCCATGATACTCAGACTTGACCACTTAGGCTGTCGATTTTATCTATGTAAATGAAAACAGAACTTTTTTTTTGATGTATCAAATGTTTTATCAAACTTATCAAATGTTTTTTATTTATTTACTTATTTTTTTATTTCTATGTATGTATTATAGTATTTACCCATTAATTAACATTTTTACATAATAGATTAATTTTGAAAACATTTTTATATAATATATTTTGCAATTTTATTATGTTGGGTTTAAGGCAGGTTTGTGAAGGTGAGACTGAAGGTAGGTATTGTTGTAAGTTTCGTGAACACCTCACTAGGAGAACCTCAGCTGAGGTGTTTACAAGTTTATTTATTAGGTGCATGACTCGTTTGAGTTTATTTGTGATAAAAGTAATGTGGTCAGTCCAGCGTAAGTGTGAATCAATAATAACCCCCAGGTATTTTGTATGTTTTACCATTTCTATATGTTCGCACTGGCAGTTGGATAAAGTACAGTCATGTAGAAGCAAGTCTATGTTTGATGGAGGTTGACCTCTTTGTGTAATACTATGGGTGATGTATTTTTTTTTTATTGTATTAACTGTAAGAGTATTACTGTTTAGCCATTTTTTGACAATTGATAAACTTTTTTCGGCTATTATAAATTCATCTTTCCATGTGGCTGCTTGACAGAAAAGAACTGTATCGTCAGCAAAATGTGATGAGTAAAAATGTAGGCACATTAATTAAATACAAAAATGTGATAAAAATGTGTAAATGTGTCTACTTAGCTCCGGGCACCTCTGGGCTTCCATTCGAACATTTTTAAAATCAGTGGCTATTGTAATTTCCGAATCATTTTTAAAATTCTGACACATTTTGAACTTTTAACCCTAGAAGCCCAATCATATTTTGCTATCTAAAATGCACAATCATAAGTGAAATTTACCTACACGAATAAATACACTTGTTATATAGTTTATTCTGTGTAATTTATTATTTGTTATCATTATTTACTAGTATTAACTATTTGGGAAATGACAAATAGAATAATTAGAATAATATTTATTTATTAGACTGAAAAAAAATTTGGTACAAAATGAGATCCCTTCGGTTTGCTTCTTTTAAACTAAAAATATTAAAAAAAAAAACAAAATCTTCTTTTTTCTACTAACTTATAAATATTTTATAACAATTTAACGGTTGTACATAATTATTTTTTCTTTATAAACACTTTTCACACACATCATCAAATTACAAAAAGCCATGCCTGCGCGGATATGAAATTGATGTGGAAAACTTCCGAAACGGACTTGGGATTTATTAATTGTCATTGCGAATGCAGGACGCACTGGAAACTGGACACGTTTAAATTTCTGAATTTTTATATTTAAATCTTCTAAATCCTTATTTTTCGCTGCTAAAATGGTTCGTTTGCTCAACCAAGCATGGTTTTTATAATTCACACCATATTTGGGAACACTTTCGATATTAATTCTTCCCTTGACGTTGTGAATTGAAAAAAAAATGGTGGAAACGAAATCAAGCCAGTAGAAGTGTCAACAGGAATTTTTCCATTGCCAATATCTACTAATGCATTTGCAAACGCTTCCTCCGATATGTAATTACATGTAACGACATGTAACAACACTCGCATATTCATTGTTAACCCTGGAGTGGGCGCGCTATGAGCATTTTGCCACCCTCTGCAAAAAAACGTTGATAATTCTTAAATCTACTGCGCGCAAACTTTTGCGCTTTTTAGTAGCTGCCCCCACTTTCGTTCGCAACCCGTGGCGAAAGACTGGACGCCGTCAGTATGCGGGGAGCCACTTGAGAAGGAGGTTGTTACCATCGAGTGTCGTCCGGCGGCAATTTGCTCCCTGCGCGCCCACTCGCGTAAGTAAAAATTGCGCTTTATATTATTTACGATTTAGCTAATCTTTATATTTTTTATTAGCCCAATATATCCTCAACACTGGCCGCAACATTACTATGGATAACTTTTTTACTTCAATACCTCTCGCTGTCGTAGAACGACCATCGTTGGAACTATACGTAAAAATGAAAAAGCAATTCCACCTTGTTTTCTGAACACTAAATATAGGAAGAAACCATCTTCGATATTTGGGTTTGGTGAGAAGAAAGTTTTGCTGTCTCATGTTCCAGACAAGAAGCAAAAAAAAAGTAGTTTTACTTTTATCAACTTTTCATGCGAATGATAGAATCGACGAAAACACCGGACCTGCTGCAAAGCCTAAAATGATTACATTTTATAATGAAACCAAAGGTGATGTTGATGTCGTGGACCAAATGAAAGAAGAGTATTCTACAATAAAAAACACATATAAATTTGTTGTAGACCACTTTTATTTTATACACACTCTACCGGTTTCGGAAGCACCCTTCCAAATCAATATTCTCGTAAAAAGATAAAAGTGAGAAGTATTTGGGTCCACAACATTAACAAACAAAGACAAATGTTTGAAGAGTTCCATACTTTAGTAAAGGAACTACAATCTGATGACGGACGATTCTTCATGTACTTCCGTATGAGTAAAGTGGTATTTGAAGAGCTTCACAGCATAATTGAATATGACATAAAAAAAGAAAACACGAAAGTCCATTCGGATCAGAGAAAGACTGACAGTGTGTCTATGTCTTGTTTGATTGTCATTCATTATAGGGGTATAATATTGAAAGTCATGCCATGAATGGCTGAAATTTCCTCCCAAGCTGCACTGCGTATGCAGAATCTCTATAATCCTGTAATTTGATTTTATAAATAACTTCGTGCCGTCCAGTTTCAATGAACTGTTGGTCATCCATTTTTGAATAATATCTGTCAAAAAAACAACCACAGATATTGCGAAACATAACGTTAGATGCTCAGATTATACCAAAAAGATGTAAAATCATCTCGTAGTAGGCGTGACCATACCCCCTCCACCTTCCACATGGCCCACGCCGATCTGGCTGCGGCAGATCCGCGTAGCGTAGGGGGCGTCGGTTTGCGTTGCGTGGGGCTAGTGTGATTCTAAAGCACCCGTTTCCATAGAAAATGTAAGGATGGTAAGTAGTCCAGATATGGAAATGATGACGTCTACCTACGTCGCGTAGCGTTGTGTGGGCCTAGTATGTTCCCACCTTTACATCTGTGTGTCAAACATCTAGGGTTATTCACTTATCTTACGAGTAGTTTAAAGAACACTTATCGCATGTCCACTATTCTCTTCTTGCCCATCCCCTTGCACCGCAGTGGGTGGGTTGGATACATACGTCCGTCACTCCTGGAAACTCTGATCCCCAGCATCCTACCCATCCTTATACCTTTTCCCTCCCAGACCTTCCTTCCTCTCATATCTCATTTAAAAAACCCAGCAAATAAAATCATCAATTTACAACCATCAATAATAATAACCGTCATTACGCGGCGAGAAGTAGGCATCCCCGGTGCGGGACAAAACTGTTTGTGAATTACACCAACATTTGCGGCCTGCACACCAATTTAAACTCGGTCCACCACCATCTTTTTTCTCAACTACAACCTACTTTTCCTGTCTGAAATGCAGATAGCCGAACCTGTAGACACCTCCTATCTGGACTGCCCGGGCTTCACCCTCGCAGGCAAGTTCTGCAAGACCTAAAGAAGATGTCTGTCTCTATAGTCCAGTTGACGTCAACTGTGTGCGACTGTTGAATCTGGAAAACTTCAGATTCGACGTAATGTGGGTACGCGTCAATCTTACCAGTATGGTAAGATTCTACGCGTGTTTATACCGCACACCGAACCTTAGCGAATTAGATACGTCCGAGCTCTTCAAATATTTAAGCGACAATATCGATGAACTCTTGCCCCACTACCCTACGGCAGAGTTTGTGGTCCTGGGGGACTTCTATATTCATAACGAACCTTGGTTGAAGTATTCAGGATCAACAGACTCGGCTGGACGACTAGGTTCAGGAGCCTACAAGGGTTCCTGATGTCCAAACTCACCGTTCCAATCTGTTAGACCTATGTTTAACCATTGTGCCACGTTTACAAGATTGAAGTCACAGCGCCTTTAGGATCGTCCGCCTGGTGACGACATCAATCCCCGTAAACTTCTGACCGCCAAACGAGAGGCTGAAGAGAAAAGTGTGACACTATAGGTCAGCAGATTGGTACGGTCTGCGGGCACATTTTAATGCTTTCCCATAGTCAGCTGTCTGTTTTCGGACTTCGGATCCCTAAAGATGTGCCCAGGAAATTGGTGAAGTCATCACATCCGCGATGAATGGCTTCATCCAATCTACTGTTAAGGAAACTGGTGTAGGTTCAAAGCCGTGGTTCAGTCGACAATGCGCCGAAGCAGTGCGACGAAAAAACCCGGCTTACCAAGCCTACAGCACATCTAGAAGATCCGAAGATAGAACAGCTTACAACAAAATGGCAAAGGACACAAAGAGAATCATAAATAGGTCAAAACTCGAGCAATTCCAGTCTGCCACCTCTTACCAGACCTGACTGCTCACTAGCAAACACCGCCACCAAAAAGGCTAACCTATTAGGGAAAATAATAACTCAACCCTCGATGACCAAGGTGCTGTCCCGACGTTGGTTCCTCACTGCGGTTTTCGTATGAAAAAACTGAGGATCCGGCAACGGGAAGTACTCCATATTTTACGAGGGCTTGATGTTAATAAATCTAATGGGTCTGATGGAATACCTGCACTGGTACTGCAGAGGTGCGCTGCAGAAATAGCTCCAATTTTGACGAAGTTTTTTAAAATGTCCCTGAAGACTTGGCTCCGTGCCCTCTGGTTGGAAAAAAGCGGTTATCCATCCTATTCCAAAGTAGGGTGACCGCTCCAACACGGCCAACTACCTCCGCATAGCGATCACATCAGTTCTGTCTAAGGTGATGGAACGTGTGATCAACGATTCCGGCAGAACCGCTCATGCGGTGATCTTCTCGCGTTTGTGACGCATATTTGGGGGCGATGCCTGGAACGTTTCGGTGAGACCCAAATGGTTGCACTGGACATTTCCAAGGCCTTTGACCGGGTTTGGCACCGAGGACTTGTCAACAAACTGCCTTCTTACGGACTTCCCGCATCCTTGTGTACGTGGATTGCCGACTTCTTGAGGGAGAGGTCGATTCAGACGGTAGCCGATGGTTTCACCTCTTCCTTACACTCGATAAATGCTGGCGTCCCACAGGGATCGGTTCGGTCTCCGACTTTGTTTTTGTTGCACATCAACGACCTTTTGTCATGTGCACCAATTCATTGTTACGCGGATGACAGTACAGTTCATGATAGATTTTTGTTTGACAAGCCCCCAAAGGGCTCACAAACTCCAACAACTCGTAGGGCTTTGAAGCAAAGAATGGACGGTTACCTCGAGAGTGTTTTCTCTTGGGTTAAAAATAAACTTGTTGAACATAATGTTTCAAAGACCCAATCTTGTCTGGTTACGCCTAAAAGGGATCGAAATGAAAATCTAGTTTCCTTCAACGGAAGCAATCTTCCGAACAGGCCCTCCATTGATATGCTTGGTGTAACCCTAAGTGATCAGCTCAGGTATGGGGACTCCATCAAAGCCAGAGTAAAGTTAGCCTCCCAAAAACTGGGCGTACTGTACAGGGCCCGCAGATACTTTAATAGTACACAACTGCTAAGCCTGTACAAATCACAAGTGCGCCCCACGGTGAATTTGGCAGCCACCTCTGGTCTGGAGCTCCAAAATACCTGAAAAATACCCTCGACTCTGTGCAGAAACGGGCGGTCCGTTTGATAGATTCTCCCATCTTAACATTTAGAGCACAGGCGTCGGGTGGGAATGGTATCCATGTTCTACCGGTATTACAATGGAAGATGCTCCGAGGAACTAGCGTCATTGATCCCTTCGGCACCGGTGCATAGTCGGGAAATACGCCAAACGCGTGCCCAACATTTGTACATGGTTGACATTTGCCACATGAGAACGGGTCGTTTCTTCGACTCGTTCTTGTGTTCAACAGCTCGGCTGCAGAATGATTTGCCGGTCTCTGTGTTTCCTTCTTCCTACAACATGGGTCTCTTCAAAACCAATGTTTATTCCTCCCTCTCCTCAAAAAGACCCTCCACAGCGTCCCAGATGACATAGGCCCTGAGGGAAATTATTTTCTCCTGTGTGGAGTTAAAAAAAAGTAAAGTAAAAAAAAGGCGAATATTTGTAGTATAAAATAATACCCTCGGGGCCTTAGGGTCATCTTGGGGGTGCTGTGTGGAGGGTCATTTCACGGAAGGGGATAAGAGGGAGTTCTAGGAAGGAAAAAGGTATGAGGATGGATAGGAGTCGGGAGTCAATGTGTCCAGGAGTGACGGACGTATTAATCCATCCCTCCAACTGCAGTGCACGGTCGAGAAAGGGCAGGTCAAGTGATCGAAGGGTCACCCTGAACCAACCACTCCCGATTCGGCCCGCTACGCAGATGGTGAGCGGGCGCATCCGCAGACCTGTACACACCTCAGCCAATGAATCCGGGCATCGTAACGAGGCACTTAAGTTAATTTTTAACAAAAATGGCGACAACAAGTTATCCATTTATTATTGTTATTAATATTATTGGGGTGACCTACGGCAGAGGTGTTGGTTATCCAATCAATGGTTTCCGGGGCGGTGATGCCCATACCCGCCACTCAAATTGAGCTGTCCAGGGAATCATTTATTGGATGACTAACACCCCTGCCATTGGTGACGTAGCAGTAGTGCCAGGGTTCACGGGGTGAGGTTTGTTCAGGTCTAGGCCGCGGATACTGTTGCCCACCTCCTGCGTGGCGGGCCTGACTCTCTGGAATAAACTATTATTATTATAATTTCGCAAACAAAGAGTTACACGAGCTATTCGTGTATCGTCATGTAAGTAAGCCCTAAAAAGTAAGTTGTAAGTACGCCCAAAAAGTAAGTTGAGCAGAAAAATATAAATTATGCCAATTGATGAACAAAAGACTTTTTTACGCAAAAAGTAACGGTATTATAGAGATACAACCCAACTTATTTTAGGTTTCTTATATCATTGCCTACTAACTTTCTTATAAAGTATAATCCTATCCTCCCTGCGCGTCCTGGAGCCCGGCTGCGCGTGGTATCGCCGCGCGGTGACGATGGAAGGTGGCGCGGGAGGCACCTGCGCGGGGGCGCACTGGTTCTCGAGCGACGGGGACACGGGGCGCCCCTGGCGGTCCCACCACGAGCCGGCCTGACGTTGCGCCCCCGTTCCGCAGCCAGCGGTGGAACTGCGCACCGTCATGCTGAGCTGGCGACAGGATTTTGGCTGGAAGAAGGGGGTGTAAATTAATGTAGGGGAGACCTATCCAAAACCGTACACATAATTAGAAGCTCTGTAGTTTAGTGTTTAGTAAATTAAAATTAAATTCGGTTTTTTGATCGACACGAATTTCAATAACACGATCTATAGTGCTTACTTTAAAAAAAATTATGAATCTTAAAAAATATCTGTATCTTTAAGTTAATAACATGAGTATGAGTATATGGGTCATTTAAAGAAAATGTTTTTTTTTTTTTAATTCTAAGTGCGATAAAAGGGTGCCAAATGGGTTCAAAACGACGTGTTTAAAATATTTAAAATTTCTGATACGATCTTCTTCCTCCGGATTCATTTCAAAGTTTTGAAAATTTCCATATTGAGGGGTTATTTCTAGTGTATTTAAAAGTTACTATAAATCCTTCGTTAAACCAATTTTTTTGTAATCTTCCACAGCTAATGTAGTATACGAGTACATTGACGAAATCATAGTTTTAAATGGTTTATCTTAAATCTTAAAAAAAATTCGAACATTTTTTTAACATTTAAGAAGGGTGGAATTTTCTCTATTATGTAAAATTTCAAAGTCATTCCGGAGCAAGAAGATTATATCCAAATATTATTAAAAAATATATGATTTTATATCTTCGTTTAATACCCTTTTATCACTATTAGACAAATCAAAACAAAAAATATTTTTTCCCATACAGTCGTGACCCACCTTAATGGGTATCTAAAACATATTTTTTAAAACCTTTACAATTTGATATTACATACCACACAATAAAAATCCAAACAAATGTTCGTATTGTTAAGTGGTGATTTTAAGAAATTTATTATTGGAACTGTTTATATCTCTCCTAATTCCAACATATCAATCTATAAAAACAACACTGTGAAGATGTTGATTTAGTAATAACAAAATACCCAAATCATAAAATAATTATTTGGGTTGATTAACGGTGTTTATTTTACTAAACGGTAAAAATCAAAAAAATATCATAGGCAGTGTTTATATTCCGCCTTCGTCAGATGTACACTTGTATACAAAAGTCATTTTGAGGATATTGAACAACTGTCGTACAAACTTCTAAATAGTAAAATCACTATCATCGGTGAATACAATTTACCAAAAATCAATTGGGTTACCCGCGACAGTTCTACAATATCTCAAAACTCTAGCTTAACTGAAACAGAAAAAGAAATAGTCGAATTATGTGATTTCCTTAACCTAGTTCAATTAAACAATGTAAAAAATGACCATAATAGATTACTAGATATGATTCTTTGTACCGACATGTCAACTGCGGTTGAAAAGTCAATCGATTCAGTTCTTGCCCCTGATTCTCATCACCCACCTTTAGATATTACTGTATTATGTAACCCTATAAAATGCCAAATTAAAAACCAGACGCAGTCTCCTAACTTTAATAAAGCCAATTATGTTGCAATAAGCGATTATCTATATAACACTGACTGGTATATACTAGAAAGAGGTAATCTCGATGAGAATATTAAAGTCTTTTATATTTATCTATATAAAACCATAGAAAACTTTTTCCCAATTAGTTATAAATTATCTTCAAATTTCCCTAGCTGGTTTAGCAAGGACCTCATTAACGTAGTAATTGAGAAGATAAAAGCCCATAAAATTTACAAAGAAACAACAAATCTCTTTGATTTTATAATTTTCAGCAAGCTGCGAAAAGATTGTAATAAATTATCAAACATTTGTTTAAATAATTATATTAAGAATGTGGAATTTTCAATTCGTAACAATGTAAAACATTTTTTCAACTATTGTAAAGCCCAAAATAACAACAAGCTTTGAGTAGCTGAAACTATGCACTACAAACTGAAAACTTCCTGTAAATTGAAAGAAATTGTCAATTTGTTTGCAGATTTTTTAAAGGATGTATATGAAACAGATATCCCTGATGAAGACGTTCCAAACTTCGAATCAGATATAAATTTACAAATATCTCAGATACATATTGAGATTAAAGAAATTGCAATATGTATCAAACTGCTGGAACCTAAATCTTGCTTAGGGTCAGATAAAATTCCCCCCCGTATTTTTAAAAAACTGTGGCGGTTGTGTCTCTTACTCACTGTACCTACTATTTAATCAATCACTTTACAGGCAAGTTCCCACAAATGTGGCAAAACAGCTTTCTCACTCCAATATTTAAAAGCGGAGACAGGTCTTTAGTTGAAAATTACAGACCAATATGCATACAATCGTCGATACCAAAAATTTTTGAAAAGTTAATTCTTCAAAAAATATGTTCTTGAATTTAATATCTCATCATTTCAACAAGGTTTTATCTCTGGATGATTTACCTTAACTAACCTTACACTGTACGAACATTTTTTTATCTCAGGTGCTCTTGCTAATAGAGAACAAGTTGACTCAATTTACACGGATTTTAGTAAAGCCTTTGGTAAGGGAACGTACCCATAATACGTGACCAGTTCAGGGGGGGGGGTACGTGTACTAACTGTCTCTATTAAAGAACACTTGTCTTACGAATTTGAAGCCACAAGCGGTGTGCCACAGGGTTCGCACCTTGGTCCAATATTGTTTATGCTATTCATAAACGATGTCACTTCCATATTCTCTGATGCTAACATATTAGGTCCTTACATATGAAATTGGCGTTTTGCCGTACTGGCAACTTTGATCTCAAATATCTTCTCTTCGGTTAGGAATTTCAAATTCAAATTTATACAGCTATTTACTCATTTATTGGTGTTTCGAAAATTATAATTCATTTGTTTTTTCCTTAATTGTTTTTTTTTCTTTGCGTCACTTAGTTTACAAAATGGAAAACTTGAAATATCGCGTTATTTACGAGTACGAGTTCCACCGTGGCACTAGTGCTGCAGAAACGGCTCGAAGGATTAATGATATGTATGGTGACGGTGCCGCAAAAGAAAACACAGTGCGTTTTTGGTTCTAACGTTTTCGTTCTGGAAATTTCGGCCTGCAGAACAAGCCCCGTGGACGGCCGGAGACCAAAGTTGATAATGAAGAATTGAAGGCTATTGTGGAAGCGGATCCATCGCAAACCACGTCCGAGTTAGCTGCGGACTGCGGTGTTAGTGATAAAACTGTTTTAATCCACTTGAAGCACATTGGGAAGGTGAAAAAGCTTAAAAGGTGGGTACCTCACGAATTGAGTGAAACAAATCAACAAACGCGCGTTAGAATGCTAGACCACACACTGCACAACAGACGGCTACCAAATTAGAGAAGCTTCAATTGGAATGTCTAAGACTTAATTATTTGTCTGCCGTACTCTCCGGACCTTGCTCCAACAGATTACCATTTTTTTCGAAATTTGGATAACTTCTTGCAAGGGAAAAAATTCAACTCCGATGGAGCAGTCCAAACCGCCTTCAAAGATTTTATTGATTCCCGTCCGAATGGTTTTTTTAGTAAAGGGATCGATGAACTACCCATGAGATGGCAAAAGTGCATAGATAGCAATGGTACAAACTTTGATTAAATAAATATATTATATTTAAAAAAAAATCGACTCTATGTTCCTCCCATACAAAACGCCAATTTCATATGTAAGGACCTAATATTATTATTTGCTGATGACATGAAAATATATAAAATCATAAAAAATATATATGACTGCTTGTCCCTTCAATCCAATTTTATAAATTCGTAGAATGGTGTACCATTAACAAACTTAAACTTAACATTAAAAAATGTCAAATCATGAGTTTTTTTAGAATAAAAAACCTTCTCAAATTTAGTTATTCTTTTAACAATCACAGTTTATTGTCAGTACCTGTAATAAGAGACCTCGGAATAACCTTCGACACTAAACTACTATTTACCAACCACATTGATATAATAACTGGTAAAGCAATGAAAATGCTGGGCTTCATTGGGTTTCATTGTAAGAATTTGTAAAGATTTCAAAAATATCCAAACATTAAAAATACTATATGCAACTCTGGTTAGGAGTCATTTAGAATATAATTCCCTAATATGGAACCCTTTCTACAAAAGTCACGCAAACTCCATTGAAAGAATCCAACGCAAATTTCTCAGATCAATTAATTTTAAATTAAGTATTCCCGCGGTTGACATAAACTATGATTCTTTATTACAAAAAATGCGACTCTTATCGTTGAAAGATAGAAAAATACTCAATGATCTTATTTTTTTATTTAAAATAAACAATAACTGGTTTGACTCCCCTGAATTGGTCTCATTAATAAATTATCATATGCCTTGTAGACCGACTCGACTCAAAACACCTTTCCATTGTGACAATACTATGACGAACGCAGAACAAAACTCAAACATAAATCGCTTGCATATTTTAGGCAATGGATATGCTAATGTCGATTACGCCGCTGGTAATCTGGCCTCATACAAAAGATGCATTAAACTAAATTTGTTTGCTAGTACCACGTAAATATAATACATCTGATACATCATGCAAACATAATATGCCTACCAGTACTTCACTCTAAAACTATTAATGCACTAGAAATCATAGGTACTTGTAAAATTTATCATAGCGGTTAACATAATCCAGGATTTCTTACTTTTCATATATTATATTTAAATCTTTGTAGTTACCTTTTAGAGATAGGTATCTTATATTTGTAATTTTACTTTTATTGTTTTATTTTTCCCTTTAAATTTTTATTTTTACTTCTACCTAATAATTCATAGTTTGTACTTAAATACTTTATATTTTATACGTTACACTTTATAATTTACTTTGATACTTATAGCTTTTATTCACTACTTATTACCTTACTTTTACCTTTTTATTAAATTTTACTAACATTTATATTGTTATTCTTCATGCTGTTGTACTATTTATAAGTATGTCAATTATGTTAATGTATAATGTTATTATATAAGTATGTCAATTATGTTATATGTGTAAATAAATAAATAAATTACAACCTACCTTATTGCAATTTCAATGTTTTAGAAAGAAGCTTTAATTCAATACCAGCAACCGCCGAAGAACGAGAAATTCTAGATATGTCTTTACTTTTTAATTTAACCCAATTTAACCATGTACGTAATATTAATAATCGTGTTCTTGATCTAGTTTTGTCAAATGAGAGCAAGCTGATTATAAATGAATCATTGGAGTCTATTCTTCCGATAGACAACCACCATCCCTCACTAGCATTACTTATCCCTTGTACTAAAGAAGGCAATTAAAAAATTTCAACTCCTACGTTTAACTTTAAAAATGCAAACTATTGGGATATAAATGATCGTCTCCACAAGGAAGATTGGCCATTTCTTAAAGAAGGCGATATTAATAAAAATATTGAATCATTTTATTATTTGCTGGATAAAATTATTTCAGAACTCATCCCACTCATTCATTTCAAAGAATCGAAATATCCGAGATGGTTCAATATAGAACTTGTTCATTTAACTGCCCTTAAACAAGTTGTTCATAAGAAACATAAAGAAGACAGGTCTTTATCATGTGTAAATAAATAAATAAATTACAACCTACCTTATTGCAATTTCAATGTTTTAGAAAGAAGCTTTAATTCAATACCAGCAACCGCCGAAGAACGAGAAATTCTAGATATGTCTTTACTTTTTAATTTAACCCAATTTAACCATGTACGTAATATTAATAATCGTGTTCTTGATCTAGTTTTGTCAAATGAGAGCAATCTGATTATAAATGAATCATTGGAGTCTATTCTTCCGATAGACAACCACCATCCCTCACTAGCATTACTTATCCCTTGTACTAAAGAAGGCAATTAAAAAATTTCAACTCCTACGTTTAACTTTAAAAATGCAAACTATTGGGATATAAATGATCGTCTCCACAAGGAAGATTGGCCATTTCTTAAAGAAGGCGATATTAATAAAAATATTGAATCATTTTATTATTTGCTGGATAAAATTATTTCAGAACTCATCCCACTCATTCATTTCAAAGAATCGAAATATCCGAGATGGTTCAATATAGAACTTGTTCATTTAACTGCCCTTAAACAAGTTGTTCATAAGAAACATAAAGAAGACAGGTCTTTATCAAATTATATTGAATTTTTATTTTATTTTTTATTTTGCAAAACTATTTTACATAATGGAAAATAGTTATAAAATTAATACAATAATTGGTACCAATGACATGTCGCTGTTTTATGTTTATGTTTTTGTGAGATAAATAATACATTATACCTAAATTAAATTAGTAAATTATTGAAGGAGAGAGGTGTGTGAGAGTGTTTATATGTGTGTGAATGCGCGTGAGAGGGTGCGTATGTGTGAGGGTGTACGTGTGTGTGTGCTAGGGTGTGTGTGTGTGTGTGTGTGTGTGTGAGGGTGAGAGGGAGAGGGTGTGTGAGAGAGGGTGAGTTGGTATGCACCTTTATTCGAGGACCTTCACAGGCCTTTAGACCCAGAATCCGAGGACTCACACGAATCCGAGGACGTCCTCGGATTCGAAATGCGAAAAACTGAATATGTACCTATAATCTATGCGTTCTGATTGGTCAACTGTCGAAATTTTGGGCCAATCGGAGAGAGTCCTCATTTTCGTGGTGAAAAATATCCTGTTTAATTTCGCTAGTGTTTCATTAGTACGGGTGTGTGACCACCAGGGCGGCGCCGCTAATGCTAGAAATCACACACAGACCCTAAACCGAGGACTCTCTCAAAGTCCTCGGTTTCGTGTTAAAAGGTGCCGATACCGGAATGTGAACACCAGGAGGCGCTGCAATCTTGAGTGTCAAGAAATCTCACCTACGCCCTAAACCGAGGACCCGTCGTTCGAAATTCCTACGTGCGTGTGAATATAATAATTATTGCACTATTAAGATTGTGCCGACAAGGAATTCAGTTTTTGACAGTTGAAACAAAATTCAATATTGCGTTTAGTTCGTATTGAACTATGTTCTGTAATACTGTTTAATTCGCTGTACGGTATTGTAATATTTAATAAGTAATTAGGACACCTGCTCAAGTATTTGATTAATCCACGTCATATATTCTTCTTTCACTCCATTCTTCGTTAATCCGCTCTATGACCCTATTACCTACACCCAGGGCTGGGCAAAATACATGCTTTGCTGTAATTGAAATACAAATTACAAAATACGTTTTCGCATGTATTTAAAATACGAAATACAAAATACTTTCGAGTCGTGTATTTGAAATACAAAATACAGTATTTTAACCATTTTTTTTTATTTCAATTACAAAATACAAGTTACAAAATACAAAATACATTTGGTTTTGGTAGAACCTTTGGTTGCAATAAACTGACATAAGTGCCCTTATCTAAAGCCTACAATACACGACAACTTTTTTAAGCCCGATTTCCGTTTAGAGACCTAAGACAAAATTTTTCGCTTTACGCGATCGCTATTTTCATATCTGCGATTTTAGTTGGCATCACAGCAACAATATGGTTCATGTGCTGTTTGCTGTGATGCCAATTGAAATCATAGATATGAAAATAGAGATGAAAATAGCGATTGCGAAAAGCGAAAAATTTTGTCTATGGTCTAGTCTCTATGCGGGAATCGGGCTGAAAAAAGGTGTCGTGTATTATAGGTATAAGAGTGCGTTTTCATAGAAGCAAAGCTGAGCAGAGTGAAACAGAGACTTGCAAAAATTGACCAATCATATTGCTCAGAAGATGCAGCTCACCTCCGCTCCACTTGTAAAGGTATAGGATCCAGGTGTCAGATAATAATAATAATATGACATTTGTGCACAGTTTTGTATTATTTCACTGCAAGTGCGCTCTACTGTGATTAACTTTTTTTTTTTTTTTTTAACTTTGTGAATAAAAATAAAAATATTCATCCTAGACTTGCAGAAAAGGTCAATAGATTTTTTTTTTCTTTATATGAGTTCCGCACAGGAGGCCGTGAGGAAAATAATTCCCCTCAGGGCCTATGTCATCTTTGGGGATGCTGTGTGGAGGGTCTTTTAAGGAAAGGAAGGAGAGGAGAGTTCTTGGAAGGAAAAGGGTTTAAGGGGTGGGTAGGAATCTGGGGTTCGGTGTGTCCTGATCATCCGCCTCTAAGATCTAGACAAACCTCACCCCATGAACCCGGGAACCCCTGCTAAATCACCAAACGTAGCGAACCACTTGAGGTGACCTATGGCAGAGGTGTTGGTTATCCAATAAAGTTCCAAAATTGAGTATCATATATACAGATAGCAACCAATAATGCGCAATATGTGCGTTTAGAAAATGAAGATAATGTTGGTAATTCTTAGTCGAAGTACCTATGATACAATTAAAAGTGACCGAATTGGAAATGGGTTCCATAGCTCAGTTGATAAAGCACTTACTATGTAAGCAAAGGGCCCTGGGTTTGAGCCCCAGTGGAACCAATATCTTTTTCTGATTTTTCTGTCTCCAGATTTTCGATAGAGTTTCGCTAATATTGTCTTCATTTAATTAAATATTAAAAATAATCTTTTTCATACATTATCAATAAACTCATGTATTCATGAATAAATACCGCGAACGATGAAAACGACAAATAAATATTAACATATCTTGCTCTGGATTCTAGCGTTTTTAGTCTATGTATTATCTATGTCAATTTATTTTTTTCATTATCATTATTAAGATCGCTAAATGTATTTTAAAATGTATTTTGAAGCCATAAGTATTTGAAATATAAATTACAAAATACCTCAGCATCACGTAATTGAAATACCAATTATAAAATACATTTTTGGGAAGTAATTGAAATACAAATACAAAATACGTATTTGTATTTCAAATACTGCCCAGCCCTGCCTACACCTCACAAAAACGCCTCGTTCTGAATTAAGGACAAGTGAAGAATATCGCCACCTGGATGTGTGATGTTGTCAAGCGGGTTAAGGAGGAGCTGTAGGAAGGGTTTTATTAATGCGGATCTTGAAGAGTCGGAAAAAATTACTGAAAAAATTACTAAACGCAGAGTAACATTATCATCAAATAAAACATACAAAATCGTTAAAAAAAATTATGGTTTTTTTTGTAGTCTGACACAAAAATTAAGACAACAAAGTCGTTTATAATTAAAATTATTGAACCGTTCGTTTTACGGATGAACGCAGCTCTTACAGCGACGGTGCGTTGGTTTTTCGAACTTTCAACCTACTATGGACTATTAGGCAATCTTAAAAGGACTATTAATTATTATTATAAATTTGTATAACAATATGGAAACGCGACAGCGGTGAGGGGCACCGCAGCAGGTTTCGTAAGTGATTTGGCGTCGAACGGCTCGCCCGACGGATGGGTACACTCGGAACTCTCAAATTATATATTTTTTTATCGTTGTCGCTTATTTTTTTAAAATATGGCAATCTAAGTTTTTAAAACTATAATGAAATAAAAAAAATAATAAAGATAAACGAACAATCAATTTTTTTTTTTTTAAATCTTTCACAAAAATTTGCCAGGCTGCTGATCGGCAGACCGCGAAATTCTTATATGGAATGATCTGGACTATAGTTATTTATTGGTTTTATTCGTGTAGTCGATGACGTAAAAATTTCTATTTTTTACCCCACTTTGACGCCGGCTGCCTGCGAACTTGCCAGGCTGCCGGTTGGCAGACCTGCTTTTTTCTCATTTTCTAATCGACCTTTATCATATGAAACCATTCGCGTTCGTGTAGTCGATGACGTAATTTTTTCGAAAAAAATCGCTGACTATTTCCATGACTGCGCGGCTCCTGCCAAGAGGCGCATCGGCAGACCAGTTTTTAAAGGTTTTCTAAATGCCCATAATCACTTAAAAGTAGTTTCATCCGTGTAGTCTGTAGTCGATGACGTAGGGTTTACCTATCTCGCCTCCTAGTCTATAAGTAAGAATACTATTTCGCTGGAGACCTGTCGTCGGAACAGTTCGAAGTTTTCAGTACTTTCCGTATTATCCGCTGTTGCACCGGGCGCGCGGGTGGAGGGGTGCACTACTTGTCGGGTGTCTTCCGTAATGATCTCTTACCAAATTCTTATATTTAGATAGGCAATTCAATTTTATTTTGAACCTTTTTTTAAGTTTAGTGCAAATTTATATTTTAAATAAAATATTTAGGAATACGATGAGGCGTATAATTTTGTTGCCTGTTCACCACACGAGTGAACGTTAGGAAGAGCCGCGCCTGCTTCCAAGATACGTGTAAGAAATTCGTTCCACACTATTTCGAGGACCCAAGACCTCCAAAAACTACAGACCACTAAAACGAGGACCTTCCGAGATCCGTGTATTTTACGTAAGTGTCATCCTGAATACGTGGACAGGCCTCGGATATGGGAAGTCCTCAGTTACCGGGTGTGTATTCCGGTTTTTTGAGGACCGTTTTCTAGGTGCTTACCGGGTGTATGATGAAACCGAATAGACAGCAACGATCAAGATTAACTTGAGTATACGTATAAGTGTAGAATACATGTCTACTTTATATAATATATCAGGACCTCGAATTCGGGTAGCCAGTTGAAGTCCTCGAAATCGGGATTGGACTAACAAGGGTGTGGATGTGTGTGTTATGTGGGCGAGTTCAGTGTGCTAAAAATGTTTTTCTTAAATAGAGAGAGGGAATCAAAAAATATATCGGTATTTGTGGTTTTTTTAATAGAGTTGAAACTTTGAAGGATGTGGGAAATGGGGGAGTTGGCTGCAGCGTTCGTATTATTACTGGTTGTGTAAAAAAGGTTGGTGTGGCGAGTTCTTTTAGATGGGATGTTAAAATTTATTTGGGATAGAAGTTCTGGGCAGTCTATTTCGTTATGTATAATTTTATGGAGAAATGTCATGTCAGCAACCGTTCGCCTGGATTTCAGGGATTGGAGAGTGCAGATGTATTATTTATTTATATTATACTTTATAATAATGTATGTATTTATTTATACTTTATAATAATTCCCGACTTTTATTATAACGGACTGGAATGATGTTTCTTTATAGAAATCCAAATGCAGAAAGAGTGAATATACATGGGTCAGTGAATTTATAATAATTTCAAATTAGTTTGCTTGGACGTGGTAAAATAAACAATGCAAATTATACGTTCTTTTTATGAACATTAACTAAACAAACTAAACTGAAAATAGGAACTGACAAAATTATGTAGGTACAGTTTGAAGCCCAACTAAAAATAATTAAATATATTCTTTAACACCAATGTTTATTCCTTCCTCTCCTCAAAAAGACCCTCCATACAGCGTCCCAGATGACATAGGCCCTGATGGAAATTATTTTCCTCAGGGTCTCCTGTGTGGAGTTATTGTAAAAAAAAGGCGAATATTTGTAGTATAAAATAATACCCTCGGGGCCTTAGGGTCATCTTGGGGGTGCTGTGTGGAGGGTCATTTCACGAAAGGGGATAAGAGGGAGTTCTAGGAAGGAAAAAGGTATGAGGATGGATAGGAGTCGGGAGTCAATGTGTCCAGGAGTGATGGACGTATCAAATAACATAACACATAACATAATATAAAAATAACACACACCACTCACGGACAAAGACATTTTCAGTATTATGCAACCAAACTTTTTAATTATATGCCCATTACTCTGAAACAACTCCTAACTGCAAATACATCTACCAACATTCACAAAAAACATATCACAGCCTGGATCAAAAATCAAGATATTCACTTTATACAAAATACTTTAATCCCTAACCAAACTTAACCAAACTATAAAATAGATAAACATGTCTTTCAAGAATTTACCAACTATTCATATGTACATATATATACCTTATACGTATTTTTTTTTCTTCTAAATATTCAATGTGCAATTATCATTAAAATGTAAAAAAATAAGATAAAAAAACTAACTTTCTACTACAACACATAAATACCTGTACTTGTCACACTTAATCATAAACACGTAAACACCTCAGCACAGGTTCTCCTAGTGAGGTGTTCACGAAACATACAATATTACCAACCAACAGTTTCACCTTCTCAAACCTACCTTACACCCAACATAATGAAATGAAATATTAATATGTAAAAACTTTTTTTTTCAAAATATATTATGTAAAGATGTTTATAATAAGGTAAAAACTGTAATATATATAGATATAAATAAATAAATAAATCCCTCCAACTGCAGTGCACGGTCGAGAAAGGGCAGGTCAAGTGGTCAAAGGGTCACCCTGAACCAACCACTCCCGATTCGGCCCGCTACGCAGCTGGTGAGCGGGCGCATCCGCAGACCTGTACACACCTCAGCCAATGAATCCGGGCATCGTAACGGGGCACTGATTTTTCAATGATTTTTCACAAAAATGGCGACAACAATTTGGGAGGCGGGAATGGGTACCGCCGCCCCGGGAACCTTTATTGGATAACCAACACCGATGCCATAGGTCACCCCAAGTGGTTCGCTACGTTTGGTGATTTAGCAGGGGTGCCCGGGTTCATGGGGTGAGGTTTGTCTAGGACTTGGAGACGGATGACCAGTACATACTGAACCCCAGATTCCTACCCACCCCGTAAACCCTTTTCCATCCCAGAACTCTCCTCTCCTTCCTTTCCTTAAAAAAACCCTCCACACAGCATCCTCAAAGATGACATAGGCCCTGAGGGAAATTATTTTCCTCAAGGCCTCCTGTGTGGAGCTCATGTAAAAAAAAAAAAATCCATTTATTATTGTTATTAATACTATTGGGGTGACCTACGGCAGAGGTGTTGGTTATCCAATCAATGGTTTCCCGGGTGGTGATGCCCATACCCGCCTCTCAAATTGAACAATTTGGGATTTTGCGTGACCAAATATCCATCAGTCAATAATTTTATGGAACTACCTCTGCGTACATTCTGGAATAAACTATTATTATTATAATCAAGCAAAGAGTTACACGAGCTATTCGTGTATCGTCATGTAAGTAAGCCCTAAAAAGTAAGTTGTAAGTACGCCTTAAGAAGTAAGTTGAGCAGAAAAACATAAATTATGCCAAATGATGAACAAAAGACTTTTTCACGCAAAAAGTAACGGTATTATAGAGATACAACCCAACTTATTTTAGGTTTCTTATATCATTGCCTACTAACTTTCTTATAAAGTATAATCCTATCCTCCCTGCGCGTCCTGGAGCCCGGCTGTGCGTGGTATCGCCGCGCGGTGACGAGGGAAGGTGGCGCGGGAGGCACCTGCGCGAGGGCGCACTGGTTCTCGAGCGGCGGGGACACGGGGCGCCCCTGGCGGTCCCGCCACGAGCAGGTCTGAGCGGTGGAACTGCGCACCGTCATGCTGAGCTGGCGACAGGATTTTGGCTGGAAGAAGGGGGTGTAAATTAATGTAGGTGAGACCTATCCAAAACCGTACACATAATTAAAAGCTCTGTAGTGTTTAATAAATTAAAATAAAATTCGGTTTCGTGCACTCATTCGATCCACACGGATTTCAATGACACGATCGATAGTGCTTACTTTAAAAAAAAATTATGAATCTTAAAAAATATCTGCATCCTTAAGTTAATAACATGAGTACTAAGGTGGGTCATTTAAAGAAAATGTTTTGTTTTTTTAATTCTAAGAGCGATGCATGCATGCATGTTTGCGAGCATGTTTGGGGGCGATGCCTGGGCCTGGAACGTTTCGGTGAGACCCAAACGGTTGCACTGGACATCTCCAAGGCTTTTGACCGGGTTTGGCACCGAGGACTTGTCAACAAACTGCATTCTTACGGACTTCCCGCATCCTTGTGTACGTGGATTGCCGACATCTTGAGGGAGAGGTCGATTCAGACGGTAGTCGATGGTTTCACCTCTTCCTCACACTCGATAAATGCTGGCGTCCCGCAGGGATCGGTTCTGTCTCCGACTTTTGTTTTTGTTGCACATCAACGACCTTTTGTCATGTGCACCAATTCACTGTTACGCGGATGACAGTACAGTTCATGATAGCTTTTTGTTTGACAAGCCCCCAAAGGGCTCACAAACTCCAACAGCTCGTAGGGCTTTGAAGCAAAGAATGGACGGTTGCCTCGAGAGTGTTTTCTCTTGGGGTAAAAATAATCTCGTTGAATTTAATGTTTCAAAGACCCAATCTTGTCTGATTACGTCTAAAAGGGATCGAAATGAAAATCTAGTCTCTTTCAACGGAAGCAATCTTCCGAACAGGCCCTCCATTGAAATGCTTGGTGTAACCCTAAGTGACCAGCTCAGGTATGGGGGCTCCATCGAAGCCAGAGTAAAGTTAGCCTCACAGAAACTGGGCGTACTGTACAGGGCCCGCAGATACTTTAATAGTACACAACTGCTAACCCTGTACAAATCACAAGTGCACCCCACGGTTGAATTTGGCAGCCACCTCTGGTCTGGAGCTCCAAAATACCTGAAAAATACCATCGACTCTGTGCAGAAACGGGCGGTCCGCTTGATAGATTCTCCCATATTAACAGACGGATTGCAATCTTTAGAGCACAGGCGTCGGGTGGGAATGCTATCCTTGTTCTACCGGTATTACAATGGAAGATGCTCCGAGGAACTAGCATCATTGATCCCTTCGGCACCGGTGCATAGTCAGGAAACACGCCAAACGCGTGCCCAACATTTGTACACGGTTGACATTTGCCACATGAGAACGGGTCGTTTCTTCGACTCGTTCTTGTGTTCAACAGCTCGGCTGTGGAATGATTTGCCGGCCTCTGTGTTTCCTCCTTCCTACAACATGGGTCTCTTCAAGACCAATGTTCATTTCTTCCTCTCCTCAAAAAGACCCTCCACACAGCATCCCAGATGACATAGGCCCTGAGGGAAATTATTTTCCTCAGAGCCTCCTGGGTGGAATTAACGTAAAAAAAACAGCGATAAAAGGGTGCCAAATGGGTTCAAAACGACGTGTTTAAAATATTTAAAATTTCTGATACGATCTTCTTCCTCCGGATTCATTTCAAAGTTTTGAAAATTTCCATATTGAGGGGTTATTTCTAGTGTATTTAAAAGTTACTTTAATTCCTCCTTTAAACCTTTTTTTTAAATATACATACACACAACAGATTTACATACGTAAGGAAAATATGTGGTTCTTAAAAATAATTATAAATAAAGTACCTAATTTCTTGTTAATGAATCTACCCAATTAAAAGGAGGAAAATATTCTCGTGTTTGAATTGTGAAGTCGTTTCATTACAGAAAAAGATAGAGAAATAAGATATACATACTTATTATTTTTTTTGAATTAAGAAACAAATAAATTTATGAATGAAACAAATATTGATTAACATAGCAGTTACTAAATTAGATATACATAAATATAGTATAGATATTGAAAAGTAATAATATACATAGGTAGATGTAGTTAAAATAAAAATAATATTGTAGCATTTCTCTTAATAGGTGTTAGATGGTAAGTATATAAAGTTGATTGTAACAATTGGATTAGCTAATAATATTGCAAGAGTAGATACATAATGTTATTTTACGACATTTTGTTGTAATCTTCCATAGCACATGTAGTTATATATTAACGAAATCATTTACAACAAGTCCTAAGATTGAGTTTCGCAAAATAATGCCGAAATTTGAGAGTAAGAAGGATTTTGCTGGTATTTGAATAGGTACACTACCTTAAGGCGGGTACAGATTGCTGTAACGTAACATGCAATGTAACATGAAAGGAACATTTCATAAGTGTGGACGCAGCGCGCGCACGAACCGAGCATGTACCTACTCGCATCTATTTCCGGCATGCGCGCAGCGAACACAGCTCAAGTCTGCCGAGAACATGTCCTCCATTGTTCCATTGTTCGCGCACGTTCTGCCGTACAGACACAAACAACCCGTCCAAACTAATGGGATCTACACACGACACTGCATGTAGTCACTAAATGTAGAAATGGCTGCATTTAGTGTGGTGTGGAGTCACAACCGCCTGCGAATTGGCACAAATCACCAGCACGGGTCTCCTCACCATCCAATTTCTAGTCACTTCTTGCTGGCCAGCCAGATTGGCGGTTTCCACCACACTATCCAATTTGCAGAAAGGTCTTAGCTTTTGCGCTGTGCGCACGTGTTCGGAGCGCTCGCGCTGTGCGCAAACGTGTCATGGCTCCGTCACTTTCGAAATTTCAACGTATTGGATTAGTGTTGGCTTTATTGACAACAGACAATGATCAATAAAAAATGTAGATGTCATTTTGTTGTCCGATGATATATTTTTTCTATTAATAAACAAAAATAAAGTTTTTCGATCACATGTCGTTACTGATCCCATCACGACGGGATGGGTTTAAGCGAACTAGCGCTGTCTCGTTTGAACGATATGCCGTTAGAACGAGACGCAACGCTTGTCAAATGACCGCTACTCTATGAACAAGTTATACTCCTGAGTACTCAGTTGCAGTGTGTGATGGAATAATATTTTAAATGTTTTAATAGATAAAAAGTGTCATCGGACGGAGAAATGACTTTAATATTTTTTACTCTAAGCTCGGGAATCACTGGTTAAAATCTCTCGGGTGCGTACTGTTCCACCCTGCATAATTTTTGAAACATAACTTTTTTGCAGGCAAACATAAAAAGTTTAAAAATATCCCACATTATGTATTTTTCTAACTAAAATTACATACAACTAAAAAAATAAAAACACCCACATATATATTTTACTAGGCAAATTTATTATGAACATTACTCGTTTTTGTCGTTTCATGTAAAAACAATTAATTAAAAATTCCCTCAGTTAAGAAAATATTAATCCTTCTCTTGGGTATTACAGACAAAAATAATAACAGTGATGAAAAAAAAAATTCCTTCTTCTGAGAATTACTGGCAAAAATAATAAAACTATCTTTTTTACATGAATACCGCACAAGAGTCCCAACTGCTCCCGTCTGGAGCCAGCGGGACTATGGCATCCCCAATTGGGGTATGTTGTGAGGTTGAAGGCAGTGTGGATGGGAAGGAGATATGGAAGAGGAAGGTGAGGAAGTACCTGGCTATTCAGATCTAGTCACCAAACACGGTAGAAGTCATTTCAAGCAACGTTTCAATTCTGAATGGTGGTTTTACACCAAGGCGATACTGAGAGTATCTTCCACTCTAACTAACTAACCATCGCGCCTTTTCCCCGCAGGGGTAGGCAGAGAGGACGGACCGCCAAACAACTCGGTCTCGGCACACACTCCTTGCCTCGTTCACATTCATACAAAAATCAAAACCAAAAAATATTTATTGTAAAATAAAAATTACAAAAGGTGTAGCTTATGGGTAGACCCCATTTCTTCCAGCTAACCACATTTATTTAATTACAATGTTTATATAATATTATTTGTTTTATTATAATTACAATGTTTATACAGATAAAATAACAATATACCAATGAAAAAATAAAAAAAATACAAATATATATATACCAATAAAAATAGGCGTTTCATTTACGTGAGGTATTCACTCAACGTGTAGTGACATTTATTAACAAGGAAAGTGTTTAGTGACTATTTGAATTTGTGTGTATCTTGTATTTGTATAATGTTATGTGGAAGGTTGTTATATACTTTAATGGCCATGTAGTATGGTCCTTTTTGGAATATTGTTTTGTTTGCTTTTGGTATTAACAGGTTTTCTGTGAGCCTTGTAGCGTATTTATGTGTTGAGTTTTTTAGTGGGAACTTGTCTGTAGATGATCGCACTAACATGCATAACTCCATTATATATATGTCTGTGACTGTCAGAATTTTCAGATTTTTAAACATAGGTCTGCATGAATCTAAACGACCAGAGTTTGTAATTTTTCTTATGCATCTCTTTTGTATGATGAAGACATCTTTGGCGTTGTGATGTATGTGTGTGAGTGTGACAGCGTGAGAGCGAGACAGCGAGTATGGGATGTATAAAAGGGATGTACCGGCTGTTGAGCGCTCTCTCCATATTTACCTGTTCAACAATAAACATTGTAACATTAACGGATATTATTTACTACCCAAAGTAGCGCACACCACAGTTGGCGCAGCTCGGTAGTTCGTTTTTTTTACGCCGGTAGTTCGTAAATTACGGAAGAATCTACGCGGTAGATTCCATGATCGGAATCTGAAAGATTGTTGTCAGGAAATTGGCCGATCGCAGGAAGCGATCGCATGAAGAAGAACTTGGAGCAGCCACACGCAGTTATTCGCGTGTGTGGGTACGACAAGTTTTCAGAATTATTGTCGTTGGGTACACCGTGTAACGGGGTACGCAGGATCGTGTCAAGGATCAAGGATACACAAAGGTAAACCGTGTTACGGGGTACACAGGATCGTGGCAAGGATCAAGGATCAGGTCTAGGATCGGATCATCGAGTGGATTAGCCGGAAACCGGGACTTGGTTTCCGTCGCTGCAGTCTGGGAAGGAAGACCTCGGAGGAGAGGGATTGGATCCGCAGCTGTCGGGAGACGGAGCCAGACGGGGACGCTGATTCACGCCTCTGAGTGGCGTGCACGTGGAACGTGGGACGTGGACCTCGGAGTGTGGCCTTCTAGAAGTGCTGAGATAAGTAGTCGTGATTATTTTGTTTCAGCTCTTCTCCCAATGGAGGGTGCTTGTAAGAATCTGGGGACGTTCTGTTACAGAACGGGAAACTGGTCA
Organism: Limnephilus marmoratus; assembly: GCA_917880885.1. Lineage (NCBI taxonomy): Eukaryota > Metazoa > Arthropoda > Insecta > Trichoptera > Limnephilidae > Limnephilus > Limnephilus marmoratus. The sequence continues at coordinate 18,566,840 of OU862906.1, forward strand.
TTGTTCAAGGAACGACTGGATCAGGCCCTCATTTTACATGATGACAAAGTGTTGTCACAAGAGCGCAAAAGAGCATTTTTGCTGAGTTGCCTCACCGAAGAAACTTTCTCTTTATTATGTGATTTGTGTTTCCCTAAAAAGGTTTCTGTTTGTTCTTTTGATGATTTATGTAAATTATTTGATTCACATTGCAAACCTATTCAAAATATTTTCGAGTCGCGTGAGTTGTTTTATAAGTGTAAACAGCTATCTAACGAATCTATTAAAGATTACGCTGCTAGGTTGAGAGGACTGAGTTTGACGTGCAATTTTGAATTGAGATTGGAACCTTGTTTAAAAGATATATTCATTATTGGAATTTGCAATGAAAAATTGAAACATAAGTTGTTCGTTGAGGGGGTCAATACTTCTTTTTCGGAATGCATTCAGTTAGCAGCTTCATGGGAACATGTTGTTAATTTTAAGAAAGTTGATACGAATTTAAATGTTGTGCATAAGGATAGTAATTTTGTCCGTAAATCCAGGTCGGATAGTCCAATCAGATTTAAAAGTGCAGTGCGTAGTAAGACGCAGTAAATGTTGCATTAAAAAAATGTTTTTTGTGCGGAAAAACGAATCATTTACAAAAGGATTGCTGGAAGAATATTTTTTGTAATCGATGCAATAAATCGGGTCATCCTAGTAATTTATGTAAAAGCAGTAAAATTAATGTAGGTAATAAGAATAAACGATTGAATTCGGTTTTTATGTTACATGACGGCACGGGGCCGGAACCGATATTCGTAGATCTCATTATTGGTAACACTGTTCTGCGAGCGATTGTTGACACCGGTGCAGAAATTAATGCAATTCCTTACGAAGTGTATTTAGAAGATTTTGTTTCCTATGAATTGGAAAGATGCGATATTCAATTGTCAGGATATGACGGGAAACGGTTAAATATTATAGGTAAAGTTAATATAAGTGTGTTATTTTTTAATAAAAGTGTGGATACGCAGTTCATAATAATTAAAAACGGTAATTCTACGATTGTTGGTAGAAAATTTTTACAAGTTTTCGGTATCGGATTAAGTGGAATAAATTCGGTAAATACCAGTGAGACTAGTTGTGATAATCAATTAAATTTTCGTGATAGTTTAAAGAAAAAATATGCTCATGTGTTTTCAGAAAAATCGGGTAGGCTTATAGGTTATGAAGCTAACATCGAAGTTATTTCGGAGTTCAGACCAAAGTTTTTAAATCCAAGACCGTTACCTTTTAGTTTACGTGGAAAGGTAGAGGAGTAATTAAATAAGATGTTACGGGAAGATATAATTGAAAAGGTAGAAATAAGTGATATGGCTAGTCCGATTGTTGTTGTAAAAAAGAGAGACGGTTCAATTAGAATTTGTACCGATTTTAAAACCACATTAAACCCTATGTTAGCGAAGTTGAAATACCCATTGCCTCGTATAGAAGATTTAATTTCATCTTTAAATGGTGCGAAATTTTTTGCGAAAAGAGATTTGCGTAATGCCTTCGGTCATATTTCGTTGAACGAGAAGTCGAGGAAATTATATGTGATAAGTACTCATATAGGATTATTTGCGTATAAAGTATTGCCTTTCGGTTTGAGCACAAGCCCGGCTATATTTATGCAAGTTATTTCGACGGTAGTCGGTAGACTTCGTAACGTTCGTGTATTTCTAGATGATATTTTGTTGTTTGGAAATTCTGAAAAGGAATTATTTTCTATTTGTGAATCTGTACTTAGCAAGTTAAGTGATTGTGGTGTAACTATTAATGAAAATAAGTGTTCTTTTCTAGAAACAGAGATAGAATATTTAGGTTTTAGAATTTCGCAGAAAGGAGTTATGCCCTTAGAAGTTAAAATTTGTGCGATTACTCAAATGGCAGTACCGAAAAACGTTTCGGAACTTAGGAGTTTACTCGGGGTTATTTCTTACTATAGATCTTTTATTCATAATATTTCAGGTATTTTGTCTCCATTGTATAACTTGTTAAAAAGGGGAGTAAAATATGTGTGGTCTGAGGAATGTAATATTGCGTTCGAGCGAGTTAAGAAACTGCTGACGTCAGATAATATTTTAGTGCATTTTGATCCTAATTTACCAATTAAACTTATTTCAGACGCATCTGACAAAGCGTTAGCAGCGGTAATTTGTCACGTATATGATAATGGTTTAGAGAGACCTATCGCATTTGCTAGCCGATTATTGTTGTAAAAAAGAATTAAATTACTCTATTTTAGATAAGGAAGCGTGTGCTATAATCTTTGGGTTGAAGAAATTCTTTCAGTACTTATACAGCAATAAATTTGTTTTGGCTTGCGACAATAAATCGTTAGTACACATTTTGAACACGGATAAGCAAGTACCCGTGTTGACCGCTAACCGTCTGCAGCGGTACGCTTTAATACTACAGACTTTTGACTATAGTATAGAGCATATTAAATCAGGTGATAACAAAGCGGATTTCTTATCACGAATGCCGATTAATAATAAGAATAATTTAGATGTGTGTAGCGACGATATTGATGGTAGCGATTATTTTTTAAATTATATTGATAGTTTGAACGTGAATACGATTGAGTCAGAATTTTTAAATATAATCGAGTCAGAAACAACATTAAATGCGGAAACAATGAAACAGTTTTCGATTAATGATGTAAATATAGCGAGCATTATCGAGTTCATAGCTAATGGTTGGCCGGATAAAAAGTTTTTAAAGGATGATTTATTGAAATTCTGGTATTTTAGGAATAAATTATCGACTTATAATTTATGTTTATTTTATAATAATAAATTTGTAGTTCCAAGGGAATTAAGGGAAATTATATTGAATTTTTTACATCAATCGCATTTAGGCATTGTAAAATCGAAAAGTCATGCTCGAAATTATTTTTTTTGGCTCGGAATGAACAATGATATAGAAGCAACTGTGAAACAGTGTGCTCGATGCATGAAATGTTTACCTACTCCGTGTAAAGTTGAGTTGGCACCTTGGCCAATCAATGGTTTAATCTGGAGTAGATTGTATATTGACTTCATGGGGCCGTAGGGAGGTCATAATTTTTTAATAATTGTTGATGCAACTACAAAATGGATAGACTGTCATATTGTAAATAAGGTAGATTCGTTTTGTACAATAAAAGTTTTGAAAAGATTATTTTCTATGTTCGGAATCCCGGAACAAATTGTAAGTGACAATGGTACAGCTTTCAAATCGACAGTTTTTAAGGAATTTTGTCATAATTATAATATAGAATCATTGACTTCAGCTGTACAGCATCCTGCTTCTAACGGTTTAGCTGAAAATGGGGTTAAAACAGTGAAGAATTTTTTGAAAAAAATTATGGTAAATAATAAATTTCCTACTGATTTTGAAGATAAACTTTTGACGTTTTTAGTTGATATTAGATATACGCCTTCAATGTCTACGGGCATTGAGCCTAGTAAATTAATGTTGGGTAGGAAGATTAGATCAATTTTTAATACGATTATTCCAATAGTGGATAGTGTTGAGAGTCAAGGTTTTAAAGGGATTGACAACACGGTTAAAAACAAAATGTTATTGAGCCAGCATAAACAGAAAAAGTATTATAGAGGAAGAAAATTTAAAAAGTACTTTGATGTTGGTTCTAAAGTTTTAACCAGGGATTTAAGAAGTAATAATAATAAATGGATTTTAGGGAAAATTTTTAAAAGATTGGGGAATAGGATTTATTTAGTTAAAATTATGTCTACGGGACAAATTTGGAAACGCCACCATGATCAGATTTCAGAAAGGAAGGTTAGATGGGGGGAGTGTGACAGGTCTGATGATTTGCTGGACCTGGGTCCACTCTCTGATGTGGACATGACCAAGTTTCCTAATTCCTCTGATTTTTGCAGGTCACCTACACCATGGAAGGGGAGGTTACGCCCTCGAGGTCAACGCCCACGCTACACGGATTGAAGAGCAAGAATATAATTACATATACTGGATTGAAATATTTAAATATTTGATTTATATAAATTTGAGAATAAAGAAAATATATGTAATTAGGATTTAAGTGTGGGGGTGTGATGTATGTTTGTGAGTGTGACGGCGTGAGAGCATGACAGCGAGTATGGGATGTATAAAAGGGATGTACCGGCTCTCCATATTTACCTGTTTAACAATAAACATTGTAACATTAACGGATATTATTTACTACCCAAAGTAGCACACACCACAGGCGTTTACTGAGTTTCCCCAAAAAATAATACCGTATTTTATTATTGAATATACATAACCATAGTATGCGGCTATTACTGATTCGGTGTTCAATATTTTTCTCAAGGTACCCAGAACATAAGAGAAACTACTGATTTTTGCTACAATTTTTGAGACATGTTCTTTCCAGTTTATGTTTATGTCTAATTCTATTCCCAGTAGTGAACAGGTTTGGGAAGGTTCGATAATATTATTATTAATGTTTACATTTATATTTATAGGTGTAGCTTGCACTGGACAAAATTTTAAAATTTGGGTTTTGTTTGTGTTGAGTGATAGATGTTGCGATAACAGCCAGTTTGCTATTAATTGGCAAGTCTCGTTAACTTGTTTGTTGAATTCGTCAACGTCTCCATTACATTCAAACAACAAAGCGGTGTCATCAGCGAACATTGAACATTCTGTGCCAGCAATTATTGGGAGTTCGTTTATATAGATAAGCATCGTCTCATGCGCTGTTCTATTAATAATAAAAAAGATTATGTAAAAAAAATATTCTTCCTTATTCTGAGATTACAGGCAAAAATTAGAACAACAATGTAAATAAATGATTATTCCTTTTTCTGAGAATTACAGACAAAAATAATAACAACCATGATGAGTAAAATAATAATATTTATATCGTAATTGCTGTACTGGTAGCGTATTTCCAAAATATACACCGATTCAGACGCGGGAGTGACAATTTACATTTTCAATACCAAAATGTAAATACCTACTTAGAAATAAAATGATTTATTTTTATAATACACATTGGAAAGATTATTTTATCTTTATTTTAGAACAAATTTTGTTTTTGCAAAGTGATAAAAATAACCAATTTAGAGATGTATTTACTTAACATGGGAATAATATCAAAATTAAAATATTTAGAAATAAAATTATTCATTTCTAATTCACACATTGAAAAGATTATTTTCGCCAGATTTTAGAACCATTTAAATATCCCACAAGCATCGTAAGTCCTTGTATAAATCAAAAATCTCCACCCAAACTTCTTTTCCTTCTCAAGCATGATGAAAGAGTAAAGTAATAAAATTTATATCGTAATCGCTGAACTGGTAAAAGTCGCTGTCGACGACCGCTCGGAATGCACTCCGATGAGAAATGAATAAATCACGCGTCCTAACATGTCCATTCGGGGGCGTTCCTTCTGCGGCTGGCCCCAACAAGAATTCGCAGACGGATGGTGAGGTGGCTGTTCGGCCCAATTTTAAGGAGTGGGGGTCCCGGCAGAAGGGAAATAATAATACTGCTGGTGATTTGTGCCAATTCGCAGGCGGTTGTGACTCCACACCACACTAAATGCAGCCATTTCTACATTTAGTGACTACATGCAGTGTCGTGTGTAGATCCCATTATAGAAGAATTGTAATAGGTACTATTTTTCACACAAAACTACATCGAGGTCCTCTAGCGGACGTGATGATCCTTTTGAGAAATTTGGAATATTTTTGGTTTCAAAAAGTTTGGTTTGTTTTCGAAAGATGTCGCTAAAAACACGTATATTAAATGAATTATTTCAGCGTTGTCATTATATATAGTAATATAGTGCGTGTGGTGTGTACTGTTTTAATTATATTTTTTTTTTATTTATTGAAATAAAAGTAGAAGAAAACGGAAACAAAAAGTGTTTAATTTAAATTACGAAAATATTCACACGTAAGTTTCACGTAATAATATTATATCGTAAAATATAATATTACTATTATAACAAATTATTATTATCAAAATCATTATAGGGGTCTTCCATTAATCACGTGAGGCTCGAAAGGAGAGGGGGGGGGGGGGGTTCGGAAAAAATCACGAAATATCACGAGGGGGGGGGATAATGAGACATGTATTATATTAGTTATAAGTTTGAATCCTAGTTGTAAGCCTATCGTATTCATTTTATTTTATTGTATGCTTATTATATGTACAGCGCCCTTGAGATGATTTTTCATGAAAACGGCGCTTTATAAATCAGCCAAATATTATTATTATTATTATTATGTATTTATTTTCGTGATAATATTCTGAAAATTTGAAAATACTTTGCACAAAAAAAAAACGTGATTTTGGGGGGGGGGGGGGTAGTCTAAAACCTCACCGCGTGAAAAAACATCACGTGATTAATGGACGACCCCATAATAAAAAAATATATTTTTCACAAAAATTTAACGAACATCGTTTTAGAGAAAACCTCCATATAATTTATAAGGATTTTCATCATTTATTTAAAAAAATATATGATTTGTTTTTGATAAAAGCTAAGTCCTTGTATCTTTAAAAGAACAGAGTTTTCGAAATAAAATGTAGACAGTGACTTTCCTCTTGTTTTAAAGGTGTGCAAAATTTTATCAATCAAAATTTTAGTTTAGCATGCAAATCAAATCTATGTACATCACCCGCTTGCCAGCCCGCTCGTGTACAGGCTTTCTCCTTTTAATATTATATATTTAAACCTTCAAATTATATACCTAAACCTTCCTCGTGAATCACTCTATCTCTTGGTGAAAAATGCATGAAAATCCGTTTAGTAGTTTTTGAGTTTATCGCGGACAGACAGACATATGCGGCGGAGGACTTTATTTTATAGCAAACTTGTTATTGTTATGATGCTACTGTACAACTTACCGATGATACATGTAAAAGCCTTCAAGTCAATCAACTTTATAAAATCCGTTCAAACATTTTTTTTTTCTATGATCTTAAAACCTACAAAAAACCGTAAAAGAAGGTTTTTACCATCTACTTAAAAAAAAAAAACGGTTAAAAACTTGGAAAAGAAATTGGAAAAGAAATTAGATGGTCTGGGATTTGAACCTCTCGCTCAAATATGAACGCCAGTCGACATTTCTACTGGCAGATAACTAAAATAAAAAACGGACCATAAAAACCTATGATGTTTCCATTGAGACGCGCATTGCATACATGTAAACACGTGGCAGTCTTCCGACCAAGGGTAAGCAACCGTAATCACGAATAATAATAATACTAGAACATTTGAAAGCGAATAGATGTTCCAGACCTCGGTGGTTGAACGGTTACGATCCGTAGCTACGAATCCGGAGGTCGCGAGTTCAAATTCTGGCGTGCGCAAGTACCTATCTACTTTTTATGCGATTAATTTGTGTTAATCCACAATACATTATTTTTAAATAATTTCGTTTAGATTATTAGTGCTATCTTCTTTTTTAATGATATGAAACATTGGTGGGAACAACCTTCAAATGTTATAAAAAGAGTGTTATTCTTGTAAAAAAAAGAAAATAACTATTTTTCAAAGAAATATATTTAAAAAAAAAATCGGAACGTTGCGCGAAATGGCTTTAGCCGTGTTGGGTGACCGGATCTGAATAGCCAGGTACTTACCCACCTTCTTCTCCCCCCTCTCCTTCCCTTCATTTTTTGACAAACGCAGTCTTTGACCCACAAACACATGCATAATACCTACCTACCTATCCACATGACCGTTTAGTGATGACGCTGGCTCGCGATGCACAAATGACACGTGGCAGTCGCATGTTTTGTGCTTGGTATTGCAAATGACCCCAGTGAAAGACATTGAAAGACTACATTTCAGAATTCAGATTGTAATATGTAGACATAGAGATAAATTACATACCTTTTCTGATGTATTATATCGATGTATGTAGACTTCAGAAAAGGTATAAATACCTAGTTAAGTGAGAGATTTTTATTTTTATTATGTGTTTTTGAATACCTCACAAGAGTCCCAGCTGCTCCCGTCTGGAGCCAGTGAGACTATGGCATACCCCAAATGGGGTATGTTGTGAGGCTGAAGGTAGTGGGGAGGGGAAGGAGACGAATCCGGAGGTTGCGAGTTAAAATTCCGGCGTGCGCAAGCACCTATCTACATTCTATGCGATTAATTTGTGTTATTCCACAATATAGTATTATTATTATTAAATAATTTCGTTTAGATTATTATTAGTGCTATCTTCTTTTTCAATGATATATAACATTGGTGGGAACAACCTTCAAAAGTTATAAAAAGAGTGTTGTTCTTGTAAAAAATTGATAATAACTATTTTTCAAAGAAATATATTTAAAAAAAAGAAACGTGACGTTGCCATTAACGTTGCCTGAAATGGCTTCAACCGTGTTGGGTGACCGGATCTGAATAGCGAAGTACTTACCCACCGGGCATCACAGAGTTCTTCTACCACTCACTTCCGTGTTATTTTATTGTATTTACGTTGGTATTATTTTAATAATATAATAATCATTAAAAATTTGGCACGACTGCACTCTACTAGCTTGACGTTGATATAAAACAATAGTCAGATTATTATATTAAAACGAATAGGTACCTACATGTATAGGTAGATAGATGATATATATCATCATTTCCAAAAATAAATATAATAATATCTTAGGCCTAAACTACACGAGCGGTTCTCCCGCTGCGGGAAACCGCAGCAGACACAATTTACTATGAGCGTTGTATGGCGCAAACTACACGAGCGGTTCTCCCGCCGCGGGAGCTCGCGGGAGAAATTCGCCCGCAACATGCAGCGGGTCTCCCGCCGCGGGAAACCGCAAGTTCAAACTACACGGGCGGTTTCCCGCGATTGCATCATTTCGTGCGAGAGAATGTTGTGGATCGGTAGGATCGGGCGGTTTCCCGCGGCGGTAGAACCGCTCGTGTAGCTTGGCAGAAAACCGCCACCCGTGTAGTTTGATATGTGCTGCCAGCTTTCTCGAGCGGTTTCCCGCAGCGGGAGAACCGCTCGTGTAGCTTAGGCCTTAGATTCTCACCGTGATTGATTACTGCCATCTTTTGACATAATTTCAAAAAAGGTTTTAGTTCAAAATTGGACCGTGTAGAGCAGGGGTGGGGAACCTACGGCCCGCGGGCACTTTTGGTGCTGCCAGCTGAAAGAACCACAAAAAAATGCACAGAACGGGATGGTTTTTTTCACGGTGTTACAGATGCATTTTTAAGACGTTATTACAAAATTGTTACTAGTAGTTTAGATACAAATAAAGGCGTGATACAACCCCATTACTTTTATTTTAATTTGTAATTGTGAAATAATGATAGTGAAATTTCATCGGTATTTTTAACTCTCTTGTACGGGACAGCCCCGATATTTCAGGATTGATGAATACTCTATTCGGAGGGGATTCCTAGGTAGTCAGTCTATCATAAACATTATTTTCTGGTCATCGTTGCGGAAGTAAAGTGGGTAGTAAATCAATAAAATCCTATTAATGGCAATTATGAAGAAAAGAAAAGTTGAAGCTGAATGAAACGTGAAATCATTTAAATCTAAATTAAGGCTGTGGAAAGTTCAACTCGAAATTAATATAACGACGCATTTTCCAACACTGCAAGGACAAAAGCCTTCTACATCGTTTGAATACGATGGTGAGTGCGCGAAATTAAGTGAGGCATTCAATGGACGATAAGGACGTGAAAAGCAAGCAAACCGATTTGAACATATTTGCTACGTTCAACGTGGAATCATCGATTGTGCCTGATAATCTGCAGCACACAATAACAAAGCGATGATGAACTAAAAGCTAGATATAACAATTTCCCGCTACTTGAGTTCTGCATAAGAAATGATGAGATGAGAAATGATGAGACGCTGCTTAAGAAATGATGAGTTTCCAAATTAAAGGAGGCATGCCCTTAAATATGCATCTATTTTCGGAACAACTTACTGCTGTGAGCAGTTCTATTCAAAACTTTTCACCTCAAAGAATCATCTGCGCTCCAGATGATTCTTTGAGGTGGAAAGTTTTGAACCGATGCAAATCTGGAAAATCAGTTGCAAAAATCATCATGACAATGAAAAAACTCCATGTGTGGTTTCGTCTGTTTACGCATTTAAGAGAAACCCGTTCTCGTTTTTGAAGTGCATTTATAAAATTCTAGTCTATTTTGTGCTGCCAGTAATGGAGAAAAGGCATTTTCATGTACTGATTGTAGTTTCATTCCGCGCGTACAAATTCACTCTGTAACTAAAACCAGTTTTGTTTTTAGAATGCAACGAAAAAATTGCAGGTGGGGTTTCATTTTTTAACTCATTCTTCGTATTAGAAGTGCATTTATAAACTCATTTTATAATTAAAACTAGTTTTGTGTTGCAAAGTAAAACTCCAGGTAGGGTTTTATCTTGCTAACGCGTTTCGTAAGAAACCATACTCGTGTTCAAAATGCAGTTATAACTTTGTGGTTGTATTTGTGCTGCCAGTATTGAAGGAAAGCAATTTCAAGTTCTGAGAGTGTAGTTTTAATTCCCCGCCTACCGTTTCACCCTGTAATTAAAACCAGTTGTGTGTTAAGAATGCAACGAAAATATGTCAAATGTACGTCCAACGCATTTCTTGTGTTGGAAGTGCATTTATAAAATTCGAGTTTAGTAGTTTGTGCTTCCAGAATAAGAGGAAATCCATTTTCGTGTTCTGATTGTAGTTTTAACTCTCCTCACGCAAATTCAAGTGGTTCACAACCCCCCCCCCCCACCCCCGTAGAGAAAGATACATGGGCGCCACACGACAGAGGGCTTTTGCTAGTAATTAAAAATCCTATATTTCATTCTTAATGTGAAGATTCAAATTATAAAATTGTCTTTAACAAATGGAGAAATATAATACCAACAATTTCTCGTAACGTTTTGGTAAATAAACGAATCCAAACTTTTGTACTCAGCGTTTAAAAAAACACGAAAATTGGTGTTTATGAAAAATTTTTACTAAAATCTTATTTATCTAATTATTTTTAATTTATTTTCGAGGTTTTAAAGAAAACCCCTAAAGGTACACTTTGAGGATATTCAGCAGTTAAAAATATTTTGTAAAATTTACGAAAAACGGTCAGATTAAGGTCGTATTTCTGATTTGGTTTTGATAAAAGCTAAGCCTATGTAAATTTTAAAAATTTATAAAAAATATTTTTCATATTAAAAGCTTTATGTTTATCGATTTGCGTAATAATATTATCATTATTTAAAATAAATAAATGATTACACTTGGCCCTAACGCTTCGCGCCCCTTTGTATTCGGCGAAAAAGCCGAAGCTTTGTGGATTGCGGCGCGCACGAGTTGAAATGCTCTGTTCGCGCACGGAGGGAATTCTGTTACATTGCGGCAATGTGGACGGCAAATTCTTTCATTGCGTGTTACATTGCATGTTACGTTACAGCAATCTGTACCCGCCTTTGGGATAATTTGAATTATATTCATATATTTTTTAAATAAATAAATCAAAATATTCCCTCTATTTCGTCTTTTATTGAAAAATAGTTATTTTTAAATGGGTTATCTTACATTTTTTTAAGATTTAAGAATTGTGAGTTTTTCTCTATTATGTAAAATTAAGTCATTCCGGAGCAAGAATTTTGTATCCAAATATTATTAAAAAAATACATGATTTAATATCTTCATTTAACACCCTTTTATCACTATAAGACAATCAAAACAAGATATATTTTTTCCCATATGGTCGTGACCCACCTTAAATATATTTTAAAAACATTTACAATTTGATATTACGTACCAAACAATAAAAATCCAAGTAAATAAATTGTAAGCTTGCACGTTTTATAATACACATACTACCCATTCCTGTATCCATCATTATCCTTAACAGGTATATAATACACATACTACCCATTCCTGTATCCATCATTATCCTTAACAGGTATATAATACACATACTACCCATTCCTGTATCCATCATTTTCCTTAACAGGTATATAATACACATACTACCCATTCCTGTATCCATCATTATCCTTAACAGGTATATAATACACATACTACCCATTCCTGTATCCATCATTATCCTTAACAGGTATATAATACACATACTACCCATTCCTGTATCCATCATTATCCTTAACAGGTATGCTCAATTTTAATACCTTAGAAGCCCGCCAAAAATATTTTTAAGTAAACCTTTTTTTTCTACATTAACTCCACACAGGAGACCTTGAGGAAAATAATTTCCCTCAGGGCCTATGTCATCTGGGATGCTGTGTGGAGGGTCTTTTTGAGGAGAGGAAGGAATGAACATTGGTCTTGAAGAGACCCATGTTGTAGGAAGGAGGAAACATAGAGGCCGGCTAGTCATTCCACAGCCGAGCTGTTGAACACAAGAACGAGTCGAAAAAGCGACCTGTTCTTATGTGACAAATATCAACCGTGTACAAATGTTGGCGTGTTTCCCGACTATGCACCGGTGCCGAAGGGTTCAATGACGCTAGTTCCTCGGAGCATCTTCCATTGTAATACCGGCAGAACAAGGATAACATTCCCACCCGACGTCTGTGCTCTAAGGATTGCAATCTTAAGATGGGAGAATCTATCAACCGTGGGCGCACTTGTGATTTGTACAGGGTTAATACATACATTACGTACTTAAACGACTTACAAATAATACAAAACAAAGTTATTAAAAAACTCTTCAACTATAACCCAGACACTCCCACAAAAAACTATACCAGGAAATGAACCTTTTGAAAATAAGAACATTGTACGAATATAACATATGTCTTTTAATCTACAAAATACAAAATGGACTTACACACACAAACACAATATTTATAAAAACATCACAAGTACACGAACATTATACTAGACAACACAATAAATTGTACACAAATACTGTCAAGACTGAAAGTGGCAAGAGAAATATTGGTCACGAGGGAGTTCATATATATAATCTCCTTCCAGATAACCTAAAAACGGAAAATAATATAAAAACATTTAAAAAAAACTATATAAACTCAAAATGTTGGAACAAAATTAAAAATATTACTTCTTACTACTGTACTATATAAGCTCTGTATTTAAGTTAAGAAAGCGAAATATTATGTTTCTTTTAACTTAATAATAATAAAAAAAAAAATAAAAAAAACAGGGTTAGCAGTTGTGTACTATTAAAGTATAAGAAAAGGGCCCTGTGCAGTACGCCCACAATGGGCCGCACACGTAATCAAAGGGAACACAATCAGGCTTACCAGGGGCAGGGTCTGGGACCGATCCATGCTCCGGGTTCCGCGGTTTCTGCAGGTGCTGTCGCTTCTGGATGGGTGACTTCTTCCACGGCCTGTGGAAGCGGAAATATAACACATTTTGTCGTGGTTAGGGTTAGAAGAAAGATTATAAAAGGATGATCAAATTTTCTAGATCAAGAAAATTCATAAGAAATAGACTTACGTTAATACCAGATAAATAGACTTAAATGTATTACCTTCCCTTACTAATGAAAGTGTTTTAAATTTTCAATAGCCAAACAACCACTTACCAACCTTTTTTACGTTTTGTGTATAAGTTGTATAAAATTTAAACTACGAGTATGTTTATTAGTAAGGCCCTCGGTGTTTTCTTTTACTACAATTAACCTCCTTTTTTGAAATAATAGATAATAATTTTCCCTCCACACAGCATCTCAAATGAAATAGGCCCCGAGGAAAATTATTTTTTACAGGGCCTATGTTAAAAAAAATAGTTATTCCTAATAGTTTTAAAAATAATTAAAATTTTAAATGTCTAATAACAAATAATGACTTTTTCAAAATTAGTAAAAAAAACTTGATTCATTAAAAACACACGTTTAAAACAGTTTTTTTTCAAAATTAACGATCTTTGACTACGTATATTCTTCCGCCAACCGTCGATTTTCTGTAGGAACTAGATGGACTTAGACACACCACAGTAAAGAGGTCTTGGTTAGACTCAACCTCAACGGAAATTTATCATTTTTCCATCAAATTTTAGACGTATCGACTCGTTTCTGCAAAAAAACATAAATTGATTTCGAAAAATTCTTATTTTATCCAGCAAAGTTACGATTGAAATTTTGAAAAAGTTCGTATTGTTTTATTATAATAATGTTACAGGTACCGTTGGTCGTTACGCAGATTTTTCTGAATTTTCTAACGAAATGTTGTATTATACAACACATATTTCACATCATATAATCATATAGTACTAGCCGTTAAAAAAACCCACTTTTTCTGTATCCTGATTTCGATTAAGTTTCGCTAATATTGTCTTCATTTAATTAAATATTATAATTTGAGATTTTACTCATAAAGTTTAAAAAATTAATAATAAAATATTCATCCTAGACTTGCAGAAAAAGTCAATAGATATCGCGTATTACAAATAAAATGGATAAAAAAATTTATCCAGACACTATCTAGATTACATTTAGTTCGAGTTGAATCTTGTAATCATATATAAAGATAGCAGCCAATAATATGTGCGTTAAGTAAATGAAGATAATGTTGGTAAGTTCTTAGTCGAAGTATGATACAGTTAAAAGTGACCGAATTAATATGGGTTCCGTAGCTTAATCGGTAGAGCTGTTTCCATGTAAGAAAAAGGTTCTGGGTTCGAGTCCCAGCGGAGCCAATATCTTTTCTGATTTTTCTGTATCCTGATTTCGATTGAGTTTCGCTAATATTGTCTTCATTTAATTAAATATTATAATTTGAGATTTTACTCATAAAGTTTAAAAAATTAATAATAAAAATTAAGAACTGTTTCCAAAAATAGCCGGTTCTTCGGATCCAGTTACAGCTAGTTACCGGGACAAAGTAACCACGACAGGCAATGACATATTATATAGTACGAGTATATAGACTCGTGTTTAAAATCACAATTGCCAGTTACAATAATAATCATACCATCCACCTCTCTATACCGGGATAGATCGACCAAAGGACGAATCCAATAGTACTTACGCCTGCCAGTTGACGCTAGCTGTTAACGTAAGTGACCCAATCTTTTGGCATTGCTTTAATTCTGTTCTATTACAAAGTACGATGATGGTTTGTCATGTGTGTCAATGTCATCTTGATCACTATAGCGACTGGCAACACCTGCAGTGAATTGCAAGAATTCCCCATGTGTTGTTTTGCGCTTGTATTGTTTATGACTAATATTCAGTGAGAATGATTGAGGGAAGTCCGTGGGCGATGCTTTTGACAATTCTAAGAAAGTTTTATAGATCATCATGTATTTCGATGGATCATCAAACCATCCATGTGTTCCACGTACAAAGTTAGGAGGAAAACCATTTTGTCTTCTGAGTGTAGTATCAATTAAAGCCGAGGACTCGCGTGTAGATTAACTATTAGGTTAAAACGATTTTCATGTTCCAAAATCGTTCTAATATTTCGAGTGGAGTTAAAATTTTTATTTCAAACCATTCTTCAAAATTGGTGATTCGTATATAAGAGTAATACATATTATAAGAGTAATACATAGATACTAATTAAAGCTGGGGACTCACAAGCAGATTCACTCTTAATTTAAAACCAGTTTTGTGTTCAGAATGTAAAATTCCAGTTGTGGATTTATCTGCACACACATTTGAAAGGAAAATATTATCTTATTCGAAGTGCGGTTTTTTTTTACATTAGCTCCACACAGGAGGCACCGAGGAAAACAATTTCCCTAGGGGCCTATGTCATCTTTGAGGATGCTGTGCGGAGGGTTTTTTAAGGGAAAGGAAGGAGAAGAAGATATGGGAAGGAAAAAGGTATGAGGGGTGGATAGGAATCTGGAGGTCAGTGTGGCCAGAAGTGACGGACGTATGAATCTATTCCTCACACTGCGGTGCAAGGCGAAGGGTCGGGAGAATCAGGCTGGAGAGGTCAAAAGGCCTCCCTCAATTAGTCTCCTCCGATCCAGCCCGCCACGCAGTGGTTGGGCAAACGTATCCGCCACCAAGACCTAGACATCATGAACCTCATTCCATGAACCCGGGCACCCCTGCTAAGTCACCAACCACTAAGAACCACTTGGGGTGACCTGTGGCAGGGGTGTTGGTTGTCCAATAAATGGTTCCGGGGCGGCGGTACCCATACCTGCCTCCCAAATTGTAATAAAATTCTAGGTGCAGACTATGTATGTGCTGCCAGAACCAAAGAAAAACCATTTTCATATTCTAAGTGTAGTTTTAATTCACCGCAAACAGATTTTATTATTAGTTTTGTGTTCAGAATATATCGATAAATTAAATATGTCATTTTACATGGATACCATTCTTGATTTCTGAGGGTAGTTAAAAATTAAATAATAATATAAAATAATTGGTATATTATTCTTTCTATTTCTATTATTGTTATGTTACAGTTACATGATTGATGTGGAAGTCCTGAGGGCGAAAATAAATAAATATATGTACTTAATAACATTTTAAAGGATAATTACATTTTAAAGGAATTCTTCTACTAAAAACGAGGTAAAAAAAAATTGAAAAATTAAAAAAACTTTCATTAGATAATACAAGTTACAACATGTGAAGTGGAAGAGATATTTTGAAATAAAATAATAGTTACTGGTATATTATTATTTATTTACATTTCATAATCTTTACGGCAAGGTTCGTACAAAATGTATTCAGCAAGGTTAACTCATCGAGGGGGTTAAAAATTCGTGACGTAGCTTTAAGTTAATTTTCCACTGGGAGATTTGAATTTACCGCAATACAAGTGGCGTCAAGCGCCTATGAATGTATTTGCAAACTCTTAAATTGTAATCCTTTGTGAATATTTACAGTGTTACTTGTATCTTGTAAATCGATGATGTAACAATAACAGTGTTAATCTCGAGTGACCTCCCAGGGTCCTGTATATTTTCCGCCTGTACAGTACAGTTTTACGCAGCATCGCGTTCATTGGTCAAATCATTGTTTGTACATACAGTTTCGTATCGATGGTCGATGAACCGATGCGCGCTGGATGCAAATTTTAGCCCTATGTTGTTATAATGGTTTTTCTAATTTGTTGTTAGAAGAAAGATTGCATAAATGTATTTTAGCCCTATGTTGTTATAATGGTTTGTCTAGTTTGTTGTTAGAAGAAAGATTGCATAAATGTATGTTAGCCCTATGTTGTTATAATGGTTTGTCTAGTTTGTTGTTAGAAGAAAGATTGCATAAATGTATTTTAGCCCTATGTTGTTATAATGGTTTGTCTAGATTGCATAAATGTATTTTAGCCCTATGTTGTTATAATGGTTTTTCTAATTTGTTGTTAGAAGAAAGATTGCATAAATGTATTTTAGCCCTATGTTGTTATAATGGTTTGTCTAATTTGTTAATTTGTTGTTAGAAGAACGATTGCATAAATGTATTTTAGCCCTATGTTGTTATAATGGTTTGTCTAGTTTGTTGTTAGAAGAAAGATTGCATAAATGTATTTTAGCCCTATGTTGTTATAATGGTTTGTCTAGTTTGTTGTTAGAAGAAAGATTGCATAAATGTATTTTAGCCCTATGTTGTTATAATGGTTTGTCTAGTTTGTTGTTAGAAGAAAGATTGCATAAATGTATTTTAGCCCTATGTTGTTATAATGGTTTGTCTAGTTTGTTGTTAGAAGAAAGATTACATAATTGTATTTAACCCTATGTTGTTATAATGGTTTGTCTAGTTTGTTGTTAGAAGAAAGATTGCATAAATGTATTTTAGCCCTATGTTGTTATAATGGTTTGTCTAGTTTGTTGTTAGAAGAAAGATTACATAATTGTATTTAACCCTATGTTGTTATAATGGTTTGTCTAGTTTGTTGTTAGAAGAAAGATTGCATAAATGTATTTTAGCCCTATGTTGTTATAATGGTTTGTCTAGTTTGTTGTTAGAAGAAAGATTGCATAAATGTATTTTAGCCCTATGTTGTTATAATGGTTTGTCTAGTTTGTTGTTAGAAGAAAGATTGCATAAATGTATTTTAGCCCTATGTTGTTATAATGGTTTGTCTAATTTGTTGTTAGAAGAAAGATTGCATAAATGTATTTTAGCCCTATGTTGTTATAATGGTTTGTCTAGTTTGTTGTTAGAAGAAAGATTGCATAAATGTATTTTAGCCCTATGTTGTTATAATGGTTTGTCTAGTTTGTTGTTAGAAGAAAGATTGCATAAATGTATTTTAGCCCTATGTTGTTATAATGGTTTGTCTAGTTTGTTGTTAGAAGAAAGATTGCATAAATGTATTTTAGCCCTATGTTGTTATAATGGTTTGTCTAGTTTGTTGTTAGAAGAAAGATTACATAATTGTATTTAACCCTATGTTGTTATAATGGTTTGTCTAGTTTGTTGTTAGAAGAAAGATTGCATAAATGTATTTTAGCCCTATGTTGTTATAATGGTTTGTCTAGTTTGTTGTTAGAAGAAAGATTACATAATTGTATTTAACCCTATGTTGTTATAATGGTTTGTCTAGTTTGTTGTTAGAAGAAAGATTGCATAAATGTATTTTAGCCCTATGTTGTTATAATGGTTTGTCTAGTTTGTTGTTAGAAGAAAGATTACATAATTGTATTTAACCCTATGTTGTTATAATGGTTTGTCTAGTTTGTTGTTAGAAGAAAGATTGCATAAATGTATTTTAGCCCTATGTTGTTATAATGGTTTGTCTAATTTGTTGTTAGAAGAAAGATTGCATAAATGTATTTTAGCCCTATGTTGTTATAATGGTTTGTCTAGTTTGTTGTTAGAAGAAAGATTGCATAAATGTATTTTAGCCCTATGTTGTTATAATGGTTTGTCTAGTTTGTTGTTAGAAGAAAGATTGCATAAATGTATTTTAGCCCTATGTTGTTATAATGGTTTGTCTAATTTGTTGTTAGAAGAAAGATCGCATAAATGTATTTTAGCCCTATGTTGTTATAATGGTTTGTCTAATTTGTTGTTAGAAGAAAGATTGCATAAATGTATTTTAGCCCTATGTTGTTATAATGGTTTGTCTAGTTTGTTGTTAGAAGAAAGATTGCGTAAATGTATTTTAGCCCTATGTTGTTATAATGGTTTGTCTAGTTTGTTGTTAGAAGAAAGATTGCATAAATGTATTTTAGCCCTATGTTGTTATAATGGTTTGTCTAGTTTGTTGTTAGAAGAAAGATTGCATAATTGTATTTAACCCTATGTTGTTATAATGGTTTGTCTAATTTGTTGTTAGAAGAAAGATTGCATAAATGTATTTTAGCCCTATGTTGTTATAATGGTTTGTCTAATTTGTTGTTAGAAGAAAGATTGCATAAATGTATTTTAGCCCTATGTTGTTATAATGGTTTGTCTAATTTGTTGTTAGAAGAAAGATTGCATAAATGTATTTTAGCCCTATGTTGTTATAATGGTTTGTCTAGTTTGTTGTTAGAAGAAAGATTGCATAAATGTATTTTAGCCCTATGTTGTTATAATGGTTTGTCTAATTTGTTGTTAGAAGAAAGATTGCATAAATGTATTTTAGCCCTATGTTGTTATAATGGTTTGTCTAGTTTGTTATTAGAAGAAAGATTGCATAAATGTATTTTAAGTTTGTACAACGCCCTTGAGGTGATTTTTCACAAAAACGGCCTATACAAGTCATCCAAATATTATTATAATTATTGCATCGATGTTAGTAGCGCCTTTTATATTGCCTTTGTAAACATAAAATTTTTCAAAAAAGGCCTCATTTCGCATGCTATCATAACAAGGATATGACAGTATTAAAAGTACACGAGATACGAGTAGATACTCACTACTGGTTACTGCGCCCTGGTGAAAGTCATGAAAGACCACCATTCGAAATCTAAGCGTTATGATTATACCGTAATAAGCCAAATCTCTACAAATCTCTACAGCCCCGAAGAAACTAAATTCCTATGGGCCTCACCCAAAAGTCACGGGCCGCCACTGGTGATTGGATGTCTGTTTCTATTTGCATCCAAATCCGGCCTTACCAAATAGATTGGGCGTTTCGTATTTGCTTTGGTAAATCAATATTTCCATGTAAAATCTCACTTCGATAATGCTGAAAATGTATCTCATTGCTTATTATTTTTAATTTATAAACTAACGTTTAAGACAAGATTTTTATGCATAGCACAAAGGGTAACAAATATTATAAGCAATAATTGTCAGCCTGAAACACTCATTTACATTGAAAAATCTTCCGAGAAAAGATACTTGCCGCCAACGTTGGCGGCAAGTATCTGCTATTGCTTATAATATTTGTATCTCATTTCATTGTATACATTTAGTAACAAATCGATATATTTGTCAAATCTTGCGACAAAACATCAACAAAGTTGTCCATTCTTCATATTGCGGTGGTACTCCAATGGTATAACTAGGAAGACAAGCGGTATAAATCTGTCTACTAATTATACTGCCGCATATCAACTGTTTTTCACTATTCCGACCTTACGTGCCTGTAAAATATTTACACCGCGATTATAAATAAGACTGTAAAATATATCTTTGGAATGTTTAAAACACAATGTTAGGTCTTTCTTTGAAATATTCAAAACAACTACTCAGCATCTGAAGGACGGAAATGAAACAAGCACATAAATTAAACTAATATAGGTAAATAGCATTAACTTGTCAAGTTATGTTATGCAAGCTATTAGGAATTGAACTATGCCTACTAAAGTTTAAAAAATGTCTAGGACAGTGAATATTTTGTTATTTTTACCAAAATTACGTTTTTCTAATAATTAGTTAATTAATTTTTATTTTGCATACTAACTTCACCGAGAAGGCAGAAACATCTCCGAGACCCTAACAAAAAATTCATACAACCCTTCCTCAACTCAACTATTGCACAAGTTGTTACTAACTTTTAGCGTAGTTCAATGAGAATCAGTTAAAATGAAAAACATATTTTATGTATCTTTGGGGATGCTGTGCGGGGACTCTTTTAAAGAAAATTTTATTCTAAGATGGGTCTTGAAGAGACTTGTGTTGTAATAGGGAGGAAAAACAAAAATCTTTCCACAGCCACTGTTGAACCAAAACCTGGAGGTTTGGCTGAACTAAAGAAAGAGTTTTCTGAGTTAAATAATGTCGACCAAGTTGAAACGTTAATTGAAATAGCTTTAGCCGGGTATGGTGATTAGACCTGAATAGCCAGGTACATCTTTTATATCTCCTTCCCATCCCCTCCACCTTCAGCCTCATAACATACTCCAATTTGGGGTGCCATAGTCTCACTGGCTCCAGCTGGTTAGAACTTGGGCGGTATTTCGATAAAAAAGTTATATTATATGCATATAGGAACCTTTACCGGTTTTTTTACTAAGCTGACTGCACAATTGTCATATTTTATTATTCCGCAATATAGCCTCACCGAATGCTCCTTTGGGGACTAGGAATTATTGTTGGTAAATATTATTTGTGTAGAGGATTTTCATTCAGATATAAGTAGATCGACTTAGGTTGTACGGCCGTATGTCCTCTTTACTTGAAGAAATAATCCTTAAGAGGATCATCTGTCCGAGGGATCAATGGCAGAGGGTCAACTATCTGGGGGTTAGCTGGCCCAAGCTTTTAAACCAATACGGCCGTATGTCCTCTTTACTTGAAGAAATAATCTTTAAGAGGATCATCTGTCCGAGGGATCAATGGCAGAGGGTCAACTATCTGGGGGTTAGCTGGCCCAAGCTTTTAAACCAATACGGACAAATAAGGTTGACTACATGATGCATAATTGCCTAAATTTACCAAAAAATGTACAAACGTTAGAACAAATATAAATATTATGTTGAAGAATTGGCTCGCTGATAGAAATAGTTTGTTTTAGACTCTCAATAATTTCTAACTGCATACCTACATATTTTTATAGTTTACATCTCTTTAGGCTAAACTTCTTATGCTTTGCCTGTATACAGAGTTTTATTGTTGTTTGATTACTATCACTGTTGACCTCCGCATGGTTGATATTTAAAAATGTTTTCATTTGGTTATCTCTTATTTCTTTATTATGTGCCGAAAGTATTTACCTCTGAATGTTATTATGTATTCGTATAAATTGCATAATATTTACAGGTAAGTTATATAAACACACATGTGTACATATTTCCTTTACTAAGTAAAATATTTTTTTTTTCAAAGTTATATGCACCCATAGACAAACTACTTAAACATATTTAATTAAATGACGACAATATTAGCGACATTAAATCGAAAATCTGGAAACAGAGGAATCAAAAAAAGATGTTTGCGATTCTGGGCCTCGAACCCAGGACCTTTCACTTTCCGGGCAAATGCGCTACCACTGCGCTGGGTTCGAGTCACTGGGTCCTGGGTCCTGTGTCATGTTTGAAATATAAAACACAATAAACAATAATAAAAAAGTGCTTACTTTTTCAGCCACATCAAATTAAAAACACACACGAAAAAACGTAAAAATCTAATAATGTAGGTATCTGAACTCTTCTCTAACTCCACAGGTGAATACAAAACTTATCAGAACTGAACTGAGAAGAGATGCGGCTTATCTGCTACATTTATAGTTTTTCAAAGGAAGGTCAATGGTGCACCGATCGATCCTCAATAGTGACGTTTTCAACACCCCCCCCCCCCCCAACCCCCGCCTCTCCTCTGCCCTCGGCAACTTCCGGATGCTGAGTGATCAAATAATACAATAATAAACACAGTGTACGAAAGAAGATGTTACTTTTGTAAACATAATGATATTTTCAGATTTTTGAGTTAAAACTAAATACCAACCTCTAATAAGTTTTAAGATTTTCACGGCCGAAAGCATTTTCGTTATTTGTTTTTGGGGTGTTATGCCGTGTTGCGCTACCTCCTTCTTTAGCCAACGTTTCGGACATCGTTGCAGTGTCCATCATCAGGGCAGATCCGGTAGATGTGTAAACACATGATCTGCCCTGATGATGGACACTGCAACGATGTCCGAAAAGTTGGCTAAAGAAGGAGGTAGCGCAACACGGCATAACACCCCAAAAACAAATAACGAAAAAAAACCAACCTCTAATGTTTATTTGTTTGATTTAAAATTGAGTAACGAATGTCACATGCTGAGTGATGAATGGAGCGTACTACTCCTGACACTTGAAAGCGAAACACCATCAATAGTTTAAAGGTACCTACCTATCTTTGTAAATTGACTACTGTAAACTCTTTATCTTATACAATGCTGCTTCAAGCAGAGTATGCTCTTATCATGGCATCTCACCGATAGTGGTCTATTGCGGAGCAGGCATCGAGTTTGGGCCCACTCAGGTGTCGTGAGTTCAGATCCTCAGCTGGCTAATTCCCCCGTCAACCAAACGACCGAAATTTTTCGCTTACTGCGGTGGTAGTAGGAGATTTTCTAATTATTGTCAGATTATTTGTAATACAGGGATGTTTGTCTCTCTTTTAAAAAATATTTTTTATTTTAACTTTAAGAGTAAAACCTTTAATTGTAATATTTAATTAAATGAAGACAATATTAGCGAAACTCAATAGAAAATCTGGAAACAGATAAATCAGAAAAAGATTTTGACACCTCTCGGACTCGAACCCAGAACATTTTGCTTTCTCTTGCCTGGAAAGCATTGTTTTCATTTAATTAAATATTTTTTAGATAATGTCTCAGTACAATTAACATCTCTTAATACATAAATAATGTCTCAGTACAATTAACATCTCTTAATACATAAATAATGTCTCAGTACAATTAACATCCCTTAATACATAAATAATGTCTCAATACAATTAAAAATTCTTAAATTACAGATAAAGTATCTTATATTACAAATAATGTCTCGGTACAATTTAAGTTTTATATTACAGACACTCAGATTACTCAGCACAATTAAAAAAAAACTCGATTCTGTGTATAAATGGGCGGTCCGTTTGATCGATTCAACCTTATCATAGAGATCGCCTTATCATAGAGATCGATCTAAAAACTAGCAGTTAAAAACACGCTCTTTAGGTTTTTACTGCTAGGCCCTGCGGGCGGCTTTTCGTTCGGCTTCGCCCAGTTAGTGTTGGTGACCATTTTATAATTCAAAAATTAGCCCGTTCCTCGGATCCACTGTCATCCAGTGATAGCTTGTCAACGGTACAAAGTAACCGGGACGGGCAACGACGTCATATTTAATATATAGCCGCGTGATACAACAAAGTACTACCGTTAATCTTTCAAGGGAAACCAGAGTACCGGTCCTAAGCAAATTTTTGGTACACCTAAATCAGGTTATTGGAATTATTCGTGTGCGAGTGGCGCTATTCATACGCGAGTTTTGTAATTTATCCGTACTAAACATATTATATTAGGCGTACCTTCATAGATTAGATCAGGGTTTCCCAAACTGTGTTCCGCGGAACCCTAGGGTTCCGCCGAACCTGTACAGGGGTTCCGCGACAATTTGTCGGAAGAATTTAATTTAATATATTATACACATATTCATATTTCAACAATGCTGATATTATTCTCATTTAAATGATTTCTGGGCGAGTTTGTCAGAAGAGTACCCCAATTTATCAAAACAAGCTATTGTTATTATACTCTAGTTTTCTACGAACTATTTATTCGAAGCGGGATTTTCTAATTATGCTGCAACCAAGTCAAAGTGCAGGAACAGGTTCGAGACGCCACACCAGATATTAGAATACAATTTACCAATATTGTGCATGATATCAAGAAGATATGCAATTCAAGGACTCATAATCATCATAGCCATTAGTTATGTGTTTTATTTATTCCATTTTTTGTTGTTGTTTATAATCATTTTTTTGTTTATATTCCAATTTTTCGTTGCTTATATTCCATTTTTTTTTAATTTATATTCCAATTTTTATTTTTTATATTCCATTTTTGTTTTTGTTTATTTTCCATTTTTTGTTGTTTATATTAAATTTTTTTGCTTATATTCCATTTTATGTTATATTTTTATATATTGTTGGTATACTTAATAAATAATGTGTAATAACATTTTTTAACTTTATTATAGGAATTACCAAATCTAATAAGTGAGCCAAGTGTTCCGTTAAAATTAACGGGTTTACAAAGTGTTCCATTGCAGAAAAAGTTTGGGAAACCCTGGATTAGATGATTACTGTGGGGTATTTACTACCTACTGCGTAGGTATTGGCAAATGTCACTTACAACCGGCCAGTCCGGAATAAATATCCTTGCGACCAGATGTTCGTTTATTTTACCTTTTGTACATTACATTGGCGACGAGGATAAATTTTGTTAAAAAAATTGCGTCGATTGTGATAATAGTGAACAACGATGGCTAAGTTCAGTGAATATGATGTGATCAACGGTAATTGGACCACTTACTGTGAAAGATTAGAGAGCAGTTTTTTGGTTAATAAAACGGTCCAAGATTTAAAAGTACCCACATTAATTTCAGTAGTGGGCGATATTGCATATGAACTCATGGTTAACTTATGTAGCCCGGTGAGACCAACTGAACTGAAATATGAAGACCTGAAAAAAATTATGCATGATCATCTTCAGCCAAAACCGTCAGTGATGGCGGAGAGATACAAGTTTCGACAGACCAGGCAGCAGCGGGAGGAATCCATTTCACAATATGTGGCGACACTGAGGAAATACGCAAGATTTTGTGAATTCGAGGAGAAACTAGACGAGAATTTGCGAGATCAGTTGGTGTGCGCACTTCGCAGCGATGTGATTCGACAACGCCTTTTTGCTGAGGAGACGCTCACTTATGCTAAAGCCGTTTCATTAGCAAGCGCTCTGGAAGCGGCAGAGAAGAACGCAGCGGACGTGGAGGGCGCAGAGGTGCTGGCTGCAGGAAGCAAGGAAGGACTAGCGGGGCTAGGGGCGGTACATGCTCTAGCGGAGACGCAGATCAGGAACTCAGCGGGGAAGAGACAGGGGACCGCAGGCAGGAGCAGCTGTCGGATATGCGGAGAGGTCAGATGCAGATTCAAGACCTACATCTGCAGCTGGTATAAGCAGGAGGGCCACTTGAGGTGTGTTTGCCCTAAGCGAGACCAGGATGGGCGGCGGGCATCAGAGGAAGGCCGCACCGAGAGGCGTTTAAGAGTGCGAGATTCGAGGGGAGCTGTGGAACAAGGAAGGAATGCTCGAGTCAAGAACCAGTACTTCGTCAAAGAAAACGGAGAAGATGAAGAAGAGATCCTCCAATTGTCCCTGCAATCGTGTCACTTGGTACGTAAAGAAATCACTATAGAGGATAAACCGCTGATTATGGAGATTGACACGGGAAGTGCAATTTCGTGTATTAATAAAGTAACATATGAACGTTTGTTCAGGAGTTTGCCTATTAAGAAATGTAATCTCTCTCTTAGGTTTTATAATGGTTCTAAAATACAGCCAATTGGTGTTTTTCAACCAAATGTTACATGTAACGGAATTTAAAAAAAATTAGATCTTTATGTAATTGACGGCGGCATTACTAATTTATTGGGGAGACAGTGGCTTGCCGAATTAAAAATAAATATTCCACTTTTAGAATATGACAATTATTTAATTAAGTATAATCAAAAAAATATTTTCGATTTTTCTAGGTATAAAGATGTGTTCAGAGGAGGCTTGGGGCGATTCACCGGCGGGCGTGCGAAATTACATGTACAGCCGGGCGCGAAGCCAGTCTTTTGTCGCGCACGACCGCTCCCGTTCGCGCTACGTGAGCGCGTTACCTCAGAACTTAAGGCGATGCTGGCAGCTGGCGTAATTGAACCAGTGGAGACATCAGAATGGGCTACCCCCCTGGTACCCGTTTGTAAGAAGGATGGCTCTTTAAGGGTTTGTGCTGATTTCAAAATTACTTTGAACCCGGTCTTATTGGTCGATAGGCATCCTTTACCCAAGATTGGTGAGTTATTAGCCAGTTTAAACGGAGGAATTTATTTCTCCAAAATTGATTTATCGACCGCCTACAATCAGATTAAATTAGATGAAGAATCAAAAAAATTTACGGTAATTAACACTCATCTCGGGTTGTTTAAGTATAATAGATTGGTGTACGGTTTAGCGTCTAGCCCAGGGATTTTTCAGAGATATATGGAAAATTTGTTTAAAGGGATACCGAACGTTTCCGTTTTTATAGACGATATTTTGATAACTGGAAAAACTCCTCAGGAGCATAAGGAGTCATTATATTCGGTTCTAGATGTTCTACAGAAAAAAGGGTTGCGCGTGAAACAAAATAAATGTGTTTTTTTTTTGCAGACCGGGTATCATATTTAGGGTTTATTATTGATAAAACGGGAATCAGTACTCCCAAGAAAAAATTGAGGCGATCGTAAACATTGCTGAACCGACAAATGTCTCAGAATTGAGATCATTTTTAGGCATGGTCAATTTTTACGCAAAATTTGTAAAAAATTTAAGTTTATTGTTAATGCCCTTATATAGACTGCATATAAAGGAGTGTAAATGGCAATGGGACAATTCGTGTAGGAAAGCGTTTGAAAAAGTAAAATCATTATTGACCAGCACCGAAGATTTGGCGCATTACGATCCTGAGCGGCAATTAATTTTAACATGTGACGCATCGTCGCGGGGACTGGGGGGGATTATTTCTCAGCGCTGGGCAGAGGGGGAAATGGAACGTCCGGTGGCATACGCCTCACGAACCTTGAATAGCGCCGAAATTAATTATTCACAAATTCACAAGGAAGCAATAGCAATTATTTTTGCGGTTAAAAAATTTCACCAATATCTATATGGACGTCATTTTTTATTACGCACAGATCATAAACCTTTAGTATCAATTTTTGGGCCAAAAACGGGAATTCCACAAATGGCAGCTAGTCGTTTACAACGATGGGCCATAATATTGTCCGCTTATGATTACGATATTGAATACGTACGTTCGGCGGATAACGGAGCCGATGGACTGTCACGATTACCAGTTAAAAACAGCGGGGTGATAGAACAGGAAGAAGTCGAGCAAACATATTTGCATTTTGCCGAGGATAGTTTGTTATTGGATCACGCGGTATTAAAAAGGGAAACACAGCGCGATAACATTTTAGGCAGGGTTATCGGGTACATTAAGTATGGTTGGCCGGAATACGTTGAAATAAATCAGTTAAAACCGTTTTTCAATAGAAGAAAAGAATTATATGAAGAACTAGGATGTGTAATGTGGGGGCATAGGTTAGTCGTGCCAGAAGCCTGCAGGTCAAAGGTTTTGAC
Organism: Limnephilus marmoratus; assembly: GCA_917880885.1. NCBI lineage: Eukaryota > Metazoa > Arthropoda > Insecta > Trichoptera > Limnephilidae > Limnephilus > Limnephilus marmoratus. The sequence goes on from OU862906.1 coordinate 18,594,997, forward strand.
GGGGTTACATGAAAGCCACATGGGCATTGTAAAGACGAAGAGTTTCGCGCGGAGCTATGTTTGGTGGCCAGGTTTGGATGAAGCTATAGAGACGAGATGCAAGGAGTGCGAGGTATGTGCAGCTGAAGCGGCGGCCCCGCCGGCATCGGTTCCGCGTCCATGGCGATGGCCGGAACGCCCTTGGCAGAGACTTCATCTCGATTTCCTGCAAATTGCGGGACGCACGTACTTAGTTTCCATTGATGCCACTTCGAAATGGATAGAAATTTGTCACATGACACGGACTACGGCAGAAGTCACAATTGATAAATTACGGGAAATATGGGCACGTTTTGGGCTACCGCGTCAAATCGTTTCAGACAATGGTCCTCCCTTTACTAGTGAGAAATTTGAAAGCTTTATACGGGGGAACGGTATAAACCACGTATTTTCAGCACCTTACCATCCGGCGTCTAACGGTGCGGCCGAAAACGCTGTTAAAACTTGTAAAAACGTCATTAAAAAAGCTTTACGGGATAAAGTAGACGTAAATATAGCATTACAACGATTTTTGTTAATCTATCACAACACAGAACATTGCACTACGGGGGAGACACCGGCACGAGTATTACAAGGCAGAGCACTACGTACCCGTTTAGAGGCAATGAGACCGGATAGGGCAGCTATAGTAGAGGCGGGTCAAGCGCGACAAGTCCAGGCGGCAGGTGGGGCCAACCGTGCAGTAGGCGCGGGTGATAAAGTGTGGTTCCGTGATTTCGGTCCAGGCAAGACATGGGCAGGGGGGCAAGTGCTGGATAAGGTAGGAACTAGGAATTTAAGAGTATCAGGGCTAGATGGGGCAACATACAACAGGCACATCGACCAAATAAGACCGAGGAGTTCATTGGTGTTCCCGTCTGTTTCCGGAAACGGAGACCAGGGGGGGTGAGTCCGGAGACGGAGACCACTGTAGTTTCGCTGCCCCCGCCTCAACCCGTCAGCGCCGAGGAGCCGCCCCAAGCCTCAACTGAGACTACGGTGAATCGCCACTATCCAGAGTGGGTTCGGCGTCCCGTTGATAGGTTTAACATGCATAACGACTAATGTACTTTTATTATCTACACGTAATAAACATATGTATACTTTTTGTTTCTTCGCTTTCCAAAGCAAGGTTAAAAATGTTCATTTATTATTATATTTTTTTTAGCTCTAGGCTGATACGTTACTTATAGTAGTATTTAGGGGTGAAGGTGTGGGGTATTTACTACCTACTGCGTAGGTATTGGCAAATGTCACTTACAACCGGCCAGTCCGGAATAAATATCCTTGCGACCAGATGTTCGTTTATTGTTTAATGATAGATGGCAGCGCTTCCGTTTGTCTCTACTTGTGAATAGCGTGTGTACCTACGCAGACGCAAGGGTATTAATACTGTTTGATGACGATTCGGATCTCAATTTTTTTTATTTTTTATTAATTTCAATAACATGGTTTGTACATGTATGTATGATTTATATAATAAGTATAGATTCTTTTTTTTTTCACAGACCTCCTCACTAGGATTTCCTGTTCTGAGGTGGCCTGTAGTTTTTTTTAAATATTTGTATTTGGTTATGGATTGTCTTTATATCGTCTTCATGATGTTTGTAATTTTATTATCACTTTGATCTCTCAGCCATATTTTTACTTTTGTTTTAAATATATTCATTTCCTTTATATTTTTGATTTGATCTGGTAGAGCATTGTATAATTTTATAGCATGGAATTTATTATTTCTCTGTCCAAAAGATGTGTTCAAACTGGGAGTAACCAGGATGTTATTGCTTACTGACCTGGTTGAGTATTTATGTTGGGCAGTGGAGTATACATATATGTTTTTTTTCAGTTTAAATAAAATATTTTTTGAATAAAGTTTCTGTACATTGAAGACTTGAAAGTTATTAAATATTTCTTCCGTCGGAGTTCTAAGCGGAACTTTCAGTATTGTCTTCAGTACTCCTTTTTTGGGCTATATTGAGTCGCTCTGTGTGAGTGCTCAAAGCAGACCCCCAATTAGGGAGGCGGGTTTGGGTATAGCCGCCCCGAGAACCATTTAATGGATAACCAACACCTCTTCCATTGGTCACCCAACGTTCGCTACATTTGGTGAATGTTCATTAGGGTGGGTCACGACTGGTTAAAAAAATCTGGTTTTGATTTGTCTAAAAGTGATAAAAGGGTGTTAAATGTAGATATAAAATCATGTAATATTTTTTTAAATATTTCCATATCATCTTCTTCCTCCGGATTGACTTTGAAATTTCACATAACAGAGAAAATCCCACCCTTGTTAAATCTTAAAGAAATGTTAGATAAACCAGTAAAAACGAACTATTTTTAATAAAACGCGAAATAGAGGGAATTGTTTGGAATTTTGGAATTGGACTAAGAAAGTTTTTTGAAGGGATAATTCAAAACTATTAGAAAATTTTCCATTAATTTATTAAAAAAACAAATGAATATAGGTAATTCAAATTATCTCAAAGCAGTAGTGTACCTATTCAAATACCAGCAAAATCCTTCTTACTCTCAAATTTCGGTATTATTTTGCGAAACCCAATCTTGGCACTTTTTGTAAATAATTTTTAAAAAATTTACTATCCTATTTTTGCTATGGAAGACTACAAAAAATATGATTTAAAGGATTCAAAGTAACTTTTATACACACTAGAAATGACCCCTTTATTATAATGAAAATTTTCAAAACTTTGAATTGAATCCGGAGGAAGAAGATCGTATCAGAAATTTGAAAAATTTTAAACCCGTTGCTTTGAACCCATTTGGCACCCTTTTATCGCTATTAGAATTTAAATATCACTACTACCATAGCTTTTGCGGAACCTAAAAACCATTCGTGCTTTTTGAAATAAGATAATTATTTTGCTGTCCACACTGTAGTTTGTGTGAAAAGAGCGAAGGTGCATATTTATGCAACGAAATGGAAAAAGAGGTAGAGCAGTGACTCGGCAGGGGTAGGGAGAGCCGGGGAGAGAAACGGGGCGGGGCCAAGGCCGGGCCGAGACCGGGACCGCACAGAGGATAGACGGAAGACTTGAGGTTTTTTATTACTACTCTATTTTTAAAAGTATATAGCTTTTAGGTGATTTTATTAAAGCACGTACCTTGAAGAATATTTTAAGTGATTTTTTAAAACTTTTATTCAATTACGAGTATGTGCACAAATAACCTGAATCCGCACTCCTTCAAAACAAAGTAGTGATACAAACCCCAAAAGTGTTTATGGATCCATCATGTTCAGGTATTTAACTTAATTTTTCACCTTAATTTTAACGTCATTAGTTATAGTGATGAGTAAAAATGTAGGTACATTAATTAAATACAAAAATGTGATAATGTGTAAATGTGTCTACTTAGCTCCGGGCACCTCTGGGCTTCCATTCGAACATTTTTAAAATCAGTGGCTATTGTAATTTTCAAATCATTTTTAAAATTCTGCCACATTTTGAACTTTTAACCCTAGAAGCCCAATCATATTTTGCTATCTAAAATGCACAATCATAAGTCAAATTTACCTACACGAATAAATACACTTGTTATATAGTTTATTCTGTGTAATTTATTATTTGTTATCATTATTTACTAGTATTAACTATTTGGGAAATGACAAATAGAATAATTAGAATAACATTTATTTATTAGACTGAAAAAAAATTTGGTACAAAATGAGATCCCTTCGGTTTGCTTCTTTTAAACTAAAAATATTAAAAAAAAAACAAAATCTTCTTTTTTCTACTAACTTATAAATATTTTATAACAATTAAACGGTTGTACACATTGAGGTATAATAAATAGAGAAGCAAACTTCATTACCGCGCTTCGAAAAAAGCGTAACCATTCTAAAACCGCGCCGACGTAGCTCTGAGAACACGAAACATTTTAACAAAAATACATTTGTCTCACTTACACAAGTCACGAGCGCCGCCAGGATTAGATAAAGACAGAAACCCAAACCTGTGATGGCGCGGTAGTGTTGCATACCTTATGAAATTTTACCCAAAATAAGCAATAAAATAGAGGGGTTTTTTAACGTTAGTTTGTAATAAGATAAACTAATTAAAATTATTTTAAATATGTGTTTTTTTATTATATGACTAAAACTAAGCATAACTAATGAAATAATTAAGACATTTTTTGTTTAAATATTTTGTATTTTACCAATAGACATTACAAAACTAACAGTATCTCGAACCTATGCGGAGAACAGTGGCGCACACAGAAAAAACATTCGGGGGGGGGGGGGTTTACAAAACATAAAATGCATGCTGTATCCATATCTATTCAAACGTTTATATACTAATGTACAGTGTATATCAGAGGTTCCTAGCCTTATCTGGCTCACTGCGCACTATCCAAATATAGTATTCTTAATAACGCCCCTCCCCCCTTCATTATTAAATGCGAGACAATACGCATAGAAAAAGCGCCGCAGGCGAAATTTTTTTTAATGTGAAAGTTTTATTACATTTGCAAGGGGAAGCTCATCAACGTCCCAGTCAGTGGTGCGATGTCGCCCCACTTGGGAATCACTGGTGTAAATAAACAAAACAACCAATAAATTAAATTTTAAATGACAAGAATTTTTTTTTCAAGAATCATTTCTTCGCGCGGTGCGAAATTATTTGACTCTGAATAAGCCATGACAGTTTACATCAGCAATTAATATAATTATAAAATTATGTAACATAAAATAAATATTAAAATACAATATTAAAATTTACTTAACCAAAGTTAAATATATTCATCAAGGGACTAGTGCGCGCAAATTTCAGTTTTCTAAAAATGTGAAATACACGAAATATTTAAAATCAAAGGTTACCTCCATAGTCACTTATTATCTCCCATTAATATGGGAAAACCAAAATAACTTTTTAGTAGCAACACTGAACCTATATTATTTATTTTTATTTCTGTGCTTTTTAAGTAAATATGAATATGTAAACAATAAAGTTACGCGTGGAAAGTAATTCCGCTTGATTTATTATGTTTTTCTGACCTTGAATTGCACTTCTTCACGACGCATTTAACCATTTTAAAGATAGTTTTGATCGCGTACCGTCCGGTTAAACTTGGTCGGCGTCTCAGTGAGCACTAAACTGACATTAGCTGAGCATCTGCTTTTGGACATATGTACGGTGGCAACGCTTTGGCGCGGTCATTAGTCATCTATGTATATATATCAATGGTTGTACATAATTATTTTTTCTTTATAAACACTTTTCACACACATCATCAAATTACAAAAAGCCATGCCTGCGTGGATATGAAATTGATGTGGAAAACTTCCGAAACGGACTTGGGATTTATTAATTGTCATTGCGAATGCAGGACGCACTGGAAACTGGACACGTTTAAATTTCTGAATTTTTATATTTAAATCTTCTAAATCCTTATTTTTCGCTGCTAAAATGGTTCGTTTGCTCAACCAAGCATGGTTTTTATAATTCACACCATATTTGGGAACACTTTCGATATTAATTCTTCCCTTGACGTTGTGAATTGAAAAAAAAATGGTGGAAACGAAATCAAGCCAGTAGAAGTGTCAACAGGAATTTTTCCATTGCCGATATCTACTAATGCATTTGCAAACGCTTCCTCCGATATGTCATGACATGTAACGACATGTAACGACACTCGCATATTCATTGTTAACCCTAGAGTGGGCGCGCTATGAGTATTTTGCCACCCTCTGCAAAAAAACGTTGATAATTCTTAAATCTACTGCGCGCAAACTTTTGCGCTTTTTAGTAGCTGCCCCCACTTTCGTTTGCAACCCGTCGCGAAAGACTGGACTGACTGGACCACGGAGGAAAGAATAGAGTGGAGGTGGTGATAGGGACTTTTTCTTCGAAAATTTTGTCGCCAGTTTGCGGTAAGAGGTAAGGGACGCGCGGTAAGTACGGGTGGGATTTAAAATGAATATGCCCATCCCTCTGGCCAGAATGGGGGATAATCCCCAGTTTTAACCACTTCAGACTATTATTTCTTATTATTTCATTTTTACTTATTATTTCTTATGTTATTTAGTTTTTGGAAATTTATTACAAGGGTTTTTTTTATCAAGAGTTAGATAATACAAACAATATCAAATATTAATAAACTTTTTTATTAGATATCTTCACAGTAAATAAGCACTACCTTCATGTAAAATTATAACAAAAAAAAAATAGTCATTTTAAGCAACAATTCATAATGGTATTCAATGCTCACAATAAAACCCATTTTTTAAATTTATTGTTTATTCACAGGGAGATATTTTATTGTATTAATGATATGTTAGTAATTATTTCAATTGTTCAGTCGTTTTGTCTGGAAAGTTCTCCGGGAGTTTTAAAAATTGCTATTTTTATAGATTTCGATGTGCTCTTTTCGAATTTTCACTTTGCCACCTCGTATCTCATTCATTTTCCATATTCATTCTTTTTTTATATAGGAGAATATAGAACATTATACAAACCTGATTTCCCAAGAGCAAATTTATCTCTACATTTGCACCTACTTCAGAAAACTCGGGCTCAGATTTCAGCGCCTGCATTGGTTCTAAAGAAAGAGGTTCCCACAAAAATGAATTTATATGAAATATGATAGTACTACAATATACGTTATCGTATGGATAAGCTATCAAGAGTATGGTGAAATACTCCCTCATTATTGTAATAGAATTGTCCAACTTATCTTTATAATAGGTACTTTTAATGATACACCCCTCATTTTCTAAGTACAAATCAGGGACAGTTCCAGGTCGCAGTTTTCCACGTCCGTTTTTGGTGGTATAAAAGCCGTTATCTTTAGTGGTTAGAGCAAATTTTTGTTAATTTTGTTGGATTCCAACCATCTTTATCTACAAGCTTCTTCCACTGCTCTCTTACCACTGAATCTACCGGAAACCTGTAAGATCAAAATATCAATAATATACCTGCAGCAAAAAATAGCCATAACTGGTAATCATACCCACTCTTTGGAATAAGAAGCTCAAACCGAGCGGTAAAATCATATTGGCCTAGTAAGGTAGTAAGCCACGCTCATGCCCCGCCCATTTGGGCTTGTTTGAGATTGTTTGATGCGCTGGGCTTGTTTGCCCTAGTGCCATCTCCACTCTATTCTTTCCTCCGTGGACTGGACTCACTGGACGCGCGCCGTCAGTATGCGGGGAGCCACTTGAGAAGGAGGTTGTTACCATCGAGTGTCGTCCGGCGGCAATTTGCTCCCTGCGCGCCCACTCGCGTAAGTAAAAATTGCGCTTTATATTATTTACGATTTAGCTAATCTTTATATTTTTTATTAGCCCAATATATCCTCAACACTGGCCGCAACATTACTATGGATAACTTTTTTACTTCAATACCTCTCGCTGTCGTAGAACGACCATCGTTGGAACTATACGTAAAAATGAAAAAGAAATTCCACCTTGTTTTCTGAACACTAAATATCGGAAGAAACCATCTTCGATATTTGGGTTTGGTGAGAAGAAAGTTTTGCTGTCTCATGTTCCAGACAAGAAGCAAAAAAAAAAGTAGTTTTACTTTTATCAACTTTTCATGCGAATGATAGAATCGACGAAAACACCGGACCTGCTGCAAAGCCTAAAATGATTACATTTTATAATGAAACCAAAGGTGATGTTGATGTCGTGGACCAAATGAAAGAAGAGTATTCTACAATAAAAAACACATATAAATTTGTTGTAGACCACTTTTATTTTATACACATTCTACCGGTTTCGGAAGCACCCTTCCTTCGTCAGGAGAATATTATAACAGTTATAATATTCTCCTGACGAAGGAAGGGTGCTTCCGAAACCGGTAGAGTGTGTATAAAATAAAAGTAGTCTACAACAAATTTATATGTGTTTTTTATTGTAAATTATGGCGAGCCACAAAGTTAATAATTTTACAAAAAAGAAGAGTATTCTGTTGGTAGAATGACTCGCAGATGGGCAATGATGTTGTTTTTTTCAATGATGAATATTGCCGGTATAAATAGCCAAATAATTTACAAAGCCAAAACTGAACACTTGATGCCACGTCGACAGTACTTGCGGGAGATTGCGATGGTCCTGGTTAAGCCATATATGACCGCAAGGTCTTCTGTAGATACCTTAAATATTCCTCTGAGGAACCAAATTGCTCGCTTTGTTCCTATAGAACAAGCATCATCTTCAAAGAAGGAAGGCAAATTTAATGCAGTATATGTCCATCAAAGAAAAATAGTCGCACGAAAAAAGGGTGTTGCAGATGCTCAAAATTACTGAGCAATGAACATTGCACGTACTTATGTGAAGATGTTTCGCCAAAGCATATCCTGTAGATTTGTAAAATATTTAATATTGTTATTTTTTTCCATATTTAATAAATATTATAGAAAGATAATGTAGATATAACTAAAAAAAGTTAATTTAAATGTTAAATTTTGTAAAGTCAATTGTAAACCAAAGTTCCTTCAACAGAGTTCAATAAATATGTTAATTTATCATACCTTATTAGTGTTTTACTTAAATCCTGAAAAAAAAATTAATTAAATAGCATTATTCCTTCATAAAATTGTCCATGAAAATGAGCGGCAAAATGCTCCCCACGCGCCCACTCTAGGGTTAACTTAAGATTTTTCATGTATCTCCATAAATTTGATGCCTTCAAGCAAGCATTTATTTCATCAGCAGCTCTTGATTTGGGAATAACTGGCAGCGTTTGGCGAAAGTCTCCGGCCATTAGAAAACATCGCGACTCCGAAGAGGTTCTGATTGCAACGCAAATCTCTTAATGTTCGATCGAGTGCCTCTAATGCTCATTTGTGTGCCATCGTACCCTCATTCCAAACTGTTAATTTACAATTTTTAGCACTTTTTGTAGCACACAGGCTTCTCGATATGTTGCTCACAATTCACCATCATTCGAAGAAATTCGAACGTTGGTCGACAAACATTAACTAATAACAAACGAAAGTAAAAACAATAAAAACGCATATAAATTTGTTGTAGACCACTTTAATTTTAAGTAAAAACATTCGTCATTTTTTTTATTATTAAATAAAGATAATATTAGCAAACCTCCATCGAAAATTTGAACACAGAAAACTGAGCTAAGGTGCCTAAATCCAATTCGGTCACTTTTCACTTTATCATACTTCGACTTGGCACATATTTTTGGCTGTTATCTTTACATATTATTGCAAGATTCAAACCCGAACTAAATGCTATCTAGATAGTGTCTGGATAAATTTTTAACCATTTTATTTTTAAAATGCGACATCTGCAAATGACTTGACTTTTCTGCAAATCTAGGAGGAATGTTTATTTTTAACTTTATGAGTAAAATCTAAAATTGCAATATTTAATTAAATGAAGACAATATTAGCGAAACTCAATCGAAAATCTGAAGGCAGAAAAATCAGAAAAAGATATTGACCCCTTTGGGACTGGAACGTGGAACCTTCTGCTAACCTAACCTGAGCTAAGGTTCCTATATCCAATTCGGTCACTTTTAACTCTATCATACTTCGACTAAGAACTACCAACATTATCTTCATTTTCTTATCGCACATATTATCAACCGAATCTCTACATCATCTCTTCTTCTCTACATATTATAAATTATAGTCCTCGGCGTTGTCTGTCTGTCTGTCTGTCTGTTCGCAATAAACTCACAAACTACTGAACGGATTTTCATGCGGTTTTCACCAATAGATAGAGGATTCGTGAGGAAGGTTTAAGTATATAATTTGTCAATGATTTGGGTAAATTGGTTTAAACATAACGATAATTGTTAGAAGTGTCGGAAAAAGTCCAGCCGCCTTGGAACTTTCATCGAAAACACTGCCTAATCTCTTTGAGATATAACAAAACAATGCATTGTGGGATATTTCTCTTTTATAGATCTACAAAATAGTCCATGATGGCATATCTGTCTTTTACGGATAGCTTACTATACCCATTCTATCTTCTGAAAAAACGGTCACGCACAATGCGGTAATTTGCAAGTTATTTATACGGATACATTAATAATCCTTATCAACTTAAAAACGTTAGTCACCTCAAGCACATTATTATAATCTTTCGCACCATCTCTACGTATTATACATTAAAGTCCTCCGCGGCGTCTGTCTGTCTCTTCGCGATAAACTCAAAAATGGCGGTGGTTATAAAGGTTGGATAACCATCCAGTAGATGGCGTCGTATTTAGTTACCCACAGCAACGCGCGGCCGGGTTAGCTAGTTGGATATGAACACTGATAACACTTGTGCTGTCTGTAATTCCATAAACAGCTGTGGCCACAACCTAAACATCTTTTTTTAATTTTTGCATTGATACATACCAATGATACACAATTTGGGAGGCGGGTATGGGTACCGCCGCCCCGGGAACCATTGATTGGAATACCAACAGCTTTGCCATAGGTCACCCTAAGTGAGGTGGAAGTGGGTGAGGTTTGTCCAGATCTTGGCGGCGGATGCATCTGCCCACCTGCTGCGTGGCGAGCCAGATCAAGAGAGACTGGTTGAGGGAGGACTTTTGACCTTTCCAGTCGGACTCTCTCAACTCATCGCCTTGCACCGCAGTTGGAGGGATAGACTCGTCTGTAACTCCTGGGCACACTGACCCCCAGATTCCTACCCACCCCTCATACATTTTTCCTTCCCACGACTTCCTCTCCTTCCTTTCCATTAAAAGACCCTCCACACAGCTTCCCCAAAGATGACATAAGCCCTGAGGGCAATTATTTTCCTCAGGGTGTCCTGTGTGGAGCTAATGCAAAAAAAAAACAAACAAAAAATACCAGTCACTGGATTAATCATCTCGATCAAAAAATGATATTCATCCTCTCCTCGGCAAAATATTAAGGGGTATTGTAATGCCTACCTTTTGTCAATATATTGAAGATCTCTCACAGTCTTCTGTCTCATTCACGCACTCGCTTTTCATATTATCACATAAAAAAAAATCTGATTTTTTTTAAATTTTCTTCCATACAAACCTTGTCCTGATAATAACGAACACAACAAAAAAAGAAATATCTAATTTGGTGCAGTCGTTCGGAAGTTATGCGCGTACATACATTTCAGCGATTCATTTTTATTTATATATATTTTTTTTTTTTTTTTATTATTTTTTATTTAGCATTTTTTAGCATATAAAATATAATGTACATTTAGATGATGTATTAATTTGCTTACATGTTCATATTCAAATATGTTAATACCACTCTTCCATGGAAGCGTTAGCTTGTGTCTGGAAGAGTAGTGTACATTTTTTAATGCTATATTTAAGTTCTTAAATTACAATGTGAATGTAAAAAACAATAAGTTGTAAGTTCGGTGATATGTGATTTTTTTTTTTTTTTTTTTTTTTTTTTAAATTAAAACCACACAGGAGGCCCTGAGGAAAATAATTTCCCTCAGGGCCTATGTCATCTGGGATGCTGTGTGGAGAGTCTTTTTGAGGAGAGGAAGGAATGAACATTGGTCTTGAAGAGACCCATGTTGTAGGAAGGAGGAAACACAGAGGCCGGCAAATCATTCCACAGCCGAGCTGTTGAACACAAGAACGAGTCGAAGAAACGACCCGTTCTCATGTGACAAATGTCAACCGTGTACAAATGTTGGGCACGCGTTTGGCGTGTTTCCCGACTATGCACCGGTGCCGAAGGGATCAATGATGCTAGTTCTTCAGAGCATCTTCCATTGTAATACCGGTAGAACAAGGATAGCATTCCCACCCGACGCCTGTGCTCTAAAGATTGCAATCCGTCTGTTAAGATGGGAGAATCTATCAAACGGACCGCCCGTTTCTGCACAGAGTCGAGGGTATTTTTCAGGTATTTTGGAGCTCCAGACCAGAGATGGCTGCCAAATTCAACCGTGGGGCGTACTTGTGATTTGTACAAGGTTAGCAGTTGTGTACTATTAAAGTATCTGCGGGCCCTGTACAGTACGCCCAGTTTTTGGGAGGCTAACTTTACTCTGGCTTCGATGGAGCCCCCATACCTGAGCTGGTCACTTAGGGTTACACCAAGCATATCAATGGAGGGCCTGTTCGGAAGATTGCTTCCGTTGAAAGAGACTAGATTTTCATTTCGATCCCTTTTAGACGTAATCAGACAAGATTGGGTCTTTGAAACATTAAATTCAACGAGGTTATTTTTACCCCAAGAGAAAACACTCTCGAGGTAACCGTCCATTCTTTGCTTCAAAGCCCTACGAGCTGTTGGAGTTTGTGAGCCCTTTGGGGGCTTGTCAAACAAAAAGCTATCATGAACTGTACTGTCATCCGCGTAACAGTGAATTGGTGCACATGACAAAAGGTCGTTGATGTGCAACAAAAACAAAGTCGGAGACAGAACCGATCCCTGCGGGACGCCAGCATTTATCGAGTGTGAGGAAGAAGCGAAACCATCGACTACCGTCTGAATCGACCTCTCCCTCAAGAAGTCGGCAATCCACATACACAAGGATGCGGGAAGTCCGTAAGAATGCAGTTTGTTGACAAGTCCTCGGTGCCAAACCCGGTCAAAGGCCTTGGAGATGTCCAGTGCAACCGTTTGGGTCTCACCGAAACGTTCCAGGCATCGCCCCCAAACATGCGTCACATACGCGAGAAGATCACCGCACGAGCGGTTCCGCCGGAATCCGTATTGACGGTCGTTAATAATTTTGTTCTTCTCGAGGTATGTGAGCAGTTTGTCGTTGATCACACGTTCCATCACCTTAGACAGAACTGATGTGATCGCTATGGGGCGGTAGTTGGCCGGGTTGGAGCGGTCACCCTTCTTTGGAATAGGATGGATAACCGCTTTTTTCCAACCAGAGGGCACAGAGCCAGTCTTCAGGGACAATTTAAAAAGCTTCGTCAAAATTGGAGCTATTTCTGCAGCGCACCTCTGCAGTACCAGGGCAGGTATTCCGTCAGGCCCACTAGCTTTATTAACATCAAGCCCTCGTAAAACATGGAGTACTTCCCGATGCCGAATCCTCAGCTTTTTCATACGAAAACCGCAGTGAGGAACCGACGTCGGGACAGCACCTTGGTCATCGAGGGTTGAGTTATCCGCAAACATTTTACCTAATAAGTTTGCCTTTTCGGTGGCGGTGTTTGCTAGTGAGCCGTCAGGTCTGGTGAGAGGTGGCAAACTGGATTTGCAGAAATTGCGACCTATTGAGTTCGCAAGCGACCAGAATTGCCTGCTGCCATGCGGGCATGCAGCCAGCTTTCTGCTGATCTGCAGGTCGTGCTCCAATTTCGACCTATTTATGATTCTCTTGGTTTCCTTTGCCATTTTGTTGTAAGCTGTTCTGTCTTCGGATGTTCTAGATGTGTTGTAGGCTCGGTAAGCCGCGTTTTTTCGTCGCACTGCTTCAGCGCATTGTCGACTGAACCACGGCTTTGAGCCCACACCAGTTTCCTTAACAGTAGAATGGATGAAGCCATCCATCGCGGATGTGATGACTTCACCAATTTCCTGGGCACATCTTGAGGGATCCGAAGTCCGAAAACAGACAGCTGACCACGGAAAAGCATTAAAATGTGCCCGCAGACCGAACCAATCTGCTGACCTATAGTGCCACACTTTTCTCTTCAGCCTCTCGTTTGGTGGTCTGAAGTTTACAGGGATTGATGTCGTCACCAGGCAGTGGTCGGACGATCCTAAAGGCGCTGTGACTTCAATCCTGTAACCGTGTGGCACAGTAGTTAAAAATAGATCTAACAGATTGGAACGGTGAGTCTGGACATCAGGAACCCTTGTAGGCTCCTGAACCATTTGTTCCAATCCGTAGCAAAGGGCAAAGGATTCCGCTTGGCGTCCAGCCGAGTCTGTTGATCCTGAGAACTTCAACCAAGGTTCGTTATGAACATTGAAGTCCCCCAGGACCACAAACTCTGCCGTAGGGTAGCGGGGCAAGAGGTCATCAATAGTATCGCTTAAGTGTTTGAAGAGCTCGGACGTGTCTGATTCGCTAAGGTTCGGTGAGCGGTATAAACACGCGTAGAATCTTACCGTACTGGCAAGATTGACGCGTACCCACATTACGTCGAATCTGGAGTTTTCCAGATTCAACAGTCGCACACAGTTGACGTCAGCTCGACTATAGAGACAGACACCTCCTTTAGGTCTGAACTTGCCTGCGAGGGTGAAGCCCGGGCAGTTCAGATAGGAGGTGTCTACAGGCTCAGCTATCTGGGTTTCAGACAGGAAAAGTAGGTTTGGGCGTTGGGAAAAAAGGTGGTGGTGGACAGAATTTAAATTGGTGTGCAGGCCGCGAATGTTGGTGTAATTCACCAACAGTTTTGGCCCGCACCGGGGACGCCTACTCCTCGCCGCTGTAATGACGTTAATTGTTGATGGTTGTATATTCATGATTTTATTTGTAGGGTTATTTAAGTGTGATATGAGGGGAAGGAAGGTCAGGGAGGGAAAAGGTAAAGGGGTGGGTAGGATGCTGGGATTCAGAGTTTCCAGGAGTGACGGACGTATGTATCCAACCCACCCACTGCGGTGCAAGGCGATGGGCAGGGAGAGTCCGGCTGGAGAGGTCGCCCAATGCGCCCCAAACGCTACTGCTGGGTCCCCTCCGGTCACGAACCGGCACAACAGCAGCGGCGGGGTTTTTACACTCGTTGATGGGGCAGCCCACCCTCAGTCGTGAGCCTGAGGGTCGGGCCCCTGTACTACCGAGCGACCCGGACAGCGGTAACCGGTTGTAAAGGGTCTCCCTCAACCAGCATCTCCCGATCCGGCCCGCCACGCAGAAGGTGGGCCGACGCACCCGCCATCAAGGCCTAGACAAACATTACCCCAAGAACCCGGGCACCACTGCTAAGTCACCAAACGTAGCGAACCACTTGGGGTGACCTGTGGCAGAGGTGTTGGTCATCCAATAAATGGTTCCCAGGGCGGCGGTACCCATACCCGCCTACCAAATTAATTATGATTATAAGTATTTATCTACTATCAAAACAATTTTACTGTTTGGATAATGTGTCCAGAATTATTGTAATTAGTTGCTAAAAACAATACAAAATTTAACTTATTTGAAGAATGGAGTATCACTTGGAAACTGAGTTATAAGTAGATTAGATTAGTCGGAAACGGTTTTTTTTTTTTTTTTTTGAGATTATCTTTAAAATATTTTTTTACAGTGTTTATTAATTGGATTTTATCATTTATTTTTCTAATTTCATCCGGTAATCGGTTGAAAATAAGTCTTCCTTGATAAGTATAATAATTTTGTGCAAAGGAAGTGTTTAATTTTGGGCATGAAAAAATATATTTATGTCTAGTACGGTTTTCAGTTATAAATTGATATTTTTCTTTTTCTTTTATAATTTGAATCAATGCATTTCTATTGTATAGATCTTTGAAAGATGGTACTTGGAATTCCTTAAATAATTGATCCGTTGGGTAGTCAGAAGGTTTTTTTAATATGATTTTAATTATTAGCCTCTGCACAACTTCAATTGGGGAAAGGTTAGTTTTGTATGCGGATCCCCAGCTAATGATAGCATATTGTAAAGTTGATTGAACCAAAGCGTAATATATTTGATATAAGTTTTTTACAGATAAAAAATTTCTGATTCTTAAAAATATATAAATCAATTTTCTAATTTTTTTTACAACTTGACAAATTTGTTCCTTCCATTTCAAATTTTTATCGATAATGACTCCTAAATATTTGATTGTGTTTGTTGTTTTTAATATTGTGCAGTTTTGGATACAATAATTTTTACTATGTGTTTTGGAATTATCATGGATGATGATATCAATGTTTTTAGTGGTATCATTTTTGTGTATTGCAAATGGAATTACAAATGTTTTATCACCATTTAGTGATAGTAAATTTACGTCGAAGAAATTCTTTAAAATATTTATGTCTTCGGTGGCTTTGAATGTTACTTTTTCCCAAGTTTTATCGCTAATTATTAGTACCGTATCATCGGCGTATGAAGTAATTTGGCCATGTAGTGGTTGAAAAAAAATGTCATTAACATATATGGTGAAAAGGATTGGTCCGATTACTGTACCTTGAGGGATTCCAAAGTCTGATATTTCTTTATCGCTATTAATCTGATTTATTTTTACGACTTGCGGTCGATTTTTTAGGTAGTTCGAAATCCATTTAATTGCATTGTCTTTTATACCTATATTATTTAGTTTTTTTAGTAGAATCTCATGGGATATACTATCAAAAGCTTTTCTGATATCAATAAATATACCGGCACATTTTTCACCTTTATCCAATGATTCATTGATGTATGAGGTTACATTAGCAATAGCATCTTGTGTGCTGAGTGACTTTATAAAACCAAATTGGTTTTTTTGAAGAATTTTATTACTTTCTAGGAAACCGACCAATTGGTTTTTCACAATTTTTTCAAAAATCTTTCCAATGTTTGAGATTAGACAAATTGGGCGATAGTTAGTTACTTGTTGAGGATCTCCAGATTTATAAATAGGTGAAATAATTGTATTGTAATTGTAATATATTGATTGATGATTGATGATTGATGATTGATGATGATGATGATTGATGATTGATGATTGATGATTGATGATTGATGATTGATGATTGATGATTGATGATTGATGATTGATGATTGATGATTGATGATTGATGATTGATGATTGATGATTGATGATTGATGATTGATGATTGATGATTGATGATTGATGATTGATGATTGATGATTGATGATTGATGATTGATGATTGATGATTGATGATTGATGATTGATGATTGATGATTGATGATTGATGATTGATGATTGATGATTGATGATTGATGATTGATGATTGATGATTGATGATTGATGATTGATGATTGATGATTGATTGATTGAAGAGTAGATAATAAAGTGCACATTGTACATATGTATTGATGATTGATTGATAGAAGAATAGATAATAAAGTGCACATTGTACATATGTATTGATGATTGATTGATTGAAGAATAGATAATAAAGTGCACATTGTACATATGTATTGATGATTGATTGATTGATTGAAGAATAGATAATAAAGTGCACATTGTACATATGTATTGATGATTGATTGATAGAAGAATAGATAATAAAGTGCACATTGTACATATGTATTGATGATTGATTGATTGAAGAATAGATAACAAAGTGCACATTGTACATATGTACAGTAATTAAAAAAAATGTTTTTAAAACCTTCTATGCTACATTAAAAAAATTTTCCCTCTGAATAAAGGGTGTTTTCAAGCACTCTTGCCCCACTGTCTGAAATTTCCGCCACTGTGGGCCAGCCGCAGCCGGGGCAGGGTTGCGGTTGGGGCCGGAGGGGCGGAGAGCCTGTCACCCCCTCACTCCTCAGAGTGCGGAAACGCTGGGGATAATTCAGTCAAATCACTAAAATCAGTGCCCGCTGGAATCTCCCGGGGTGAAGTGATTTCATAAAAATTCGCTACCGCTGCGCCCCGATAATAATATCACCTACGACAAAAATACGATCTGTTGATGAAGTTAACTTAACTTGCGAGAAAAATGCATTTCTTAGATATTAAATTTAAGTACCTACCTGGCATTTTCCCGTGGCGCTCAAAGGAGGTGATTGTTTTTTTTTTTTGCTATTATTCCCAAATTTAAATTCACATCTTTATGCTTGCGAATTAGGTATTATTCGAATGCATTATCCTCTAACTTTTCTTCATAATTTGTTGGGTGGGAGGTGTAAAGAAAAAGGAAAGTGAAGTGTTATATAGTGCTGATATTGACAAGTGTTTCATTAACGAAGGTGAGTAGGTAAATATAAATAGATATAATAATAATAAATTTGGACAACTTTTATAGCGCTGTTTTTGCGAAAAATCGCCCCAAGAGCGCAATATTTTGGTAGAAACCATTCACTTTGTGTTTTGACATATTTAATGAAATAAAACAATTACCTACTTTGTTTGTAACCGGGATTAAAGTATTAAAATATTTGAATATGGAAAGGATTCGCTTAACACAAGCATCTTCAGAACTTTTAATATACACCTACCTACCTACCTACCTACATACAGAATGATATAAACAAGTTCTTCTATGTAATTATTATTGAAGTTAAACTTCTTTACGCACGCTCGACAATTGGGGGTAAACTGGTGAATGCATTACGAAAAGTGGTGATTGTTACGAAAAATGACATGCGAACGGTAAGCGATTGCTAGGCGGGTCGGGCCTTTACGCACGCTTTTTATTCGTGTTATTGTTATATTGTTAATAGACTATTTATCCGTATATAAATAAATTAATTATACACAGCGGGTACCCGCCATGCGTTGCGACGCCACTGTAACCTCGGGGTCAACTAAACTGTAATGGTTCCATCCGAAGTCCCGGGAAACTACATTATAATGCAAGCGCCTGCACTATATAACATTATATACAGCGGGTACCCAGCATGCGTTGCAAGGCCACTGTCACCTCGGGGTCAACTAAACTGTAATCGTTCCATCCCAAGTCCCGGGAGACAACATTATAATGCAAGCGTCTGCACTATATAACATTATATACAGCGGGTACCCGGCATGCATTGCAAGGCCACTGTAACCTCGCGGTCAACTAAACTGTTATGGTTCCATCCCAAATCCCGGGAAACTACATTATAATGCAAGCGCCTGCACGATATAACATTATTTACAGCGGGTACCCGGCATGCGTTGCCGCGTTAGCGGGCTGGCAAGCGGGCAGTGATGCAAGGCATCACTAGTCCACCAGCCCGCTCGTCCACTTCATACAGACATTCTCCTTTATACCTATATAATATATTTCAACCAATTTAAACAAAACCTTGACATATTATATACCTAAACCCTCCTCATGAGGAGAAAACCGCATGAAATCCATTCAATAGTTTTTGAGTTTGTCGGGAACAGACAGACAGACAGACACGGCAGAGGACTTTTATTTATAATGTGTAGAGATTTCCTCTAAACACCGATAAATATATTATATAGCTGGTTCCCGATATGCGTTGTAATGCCAATCAAAGAAATAAATTGATTCTCCCTGCATATCCTTTCCCGTGCGTCCCCGTTTTCTTCCACCTTCCCCGCCTTCCCCATCCATCCATCATCTCTTCCATCTCCGTAAACCCCACCTCCCCCATTCCTTTCCACACTGCCTTTCCTCCCTGCCGCTAAAATATATAAATTACGCACATTTTCATTCACACAAATTTCATGACACCAGAGCAGAGGGTATATCGTACCGGTCGATAAATCGTACCACCCGATTATTTCCGCTACGGGACACTTTTTATTAATTGTGGAAACACTCCGCGAACCGTTAGAACCGTCATAGTTGTCCCGTCATTTATAAATAGTGTTGGATCGTGCGTCCGTTTACAGTATAGTTTTTCTGTTTTTTTTCACAATCTTGATCTAATTTTTTCGGGTCCTGCCTAAGGTTATTACTATGTGTTTAAAAGTATGTTTGTTTTTCTCAAATTACGTTCAGTTAACATGAATACATTCTATAATTTGCTATTGCAAAATCATATTTGTCAAGTGACATGTTATGCTGTCAATATTTCATAGAAACTCAGAGTTCGCTAAATCGTACCGCCAGTCAGTGGGTTAATAAACCGTACCGGTACGATTTGCCGTACCTGCAGACCACGGTGAGTGTGCCGTAAAAGGGTGAATTTTTCGTAATTATTTCCAAGCAAACGATGAATTGAATTTTGTTTATTAACACTTATAATCAATATACACATACAGAAGACTGTATAGATACAAATTTTCGTACAAGAATCTAAAGTATGGTTAGCGGTGTACGGTGTACGCCTCTTTTAACAGGATACTCCGACGAAATTGCTGCTCGGTGGTTGACAGCAATTAAGCCATACGGTTCATCTGAAAAAAAAAAAAATAGAAACTAGACATATAGGTTTATAACACGTAGGGGAGTTTTGAAATAAATAAAAAAATTATTATGGTTATGGAAAATTTTCATCGTTCATAAAAAAAATAGAAAAGGCCTTTTACAAAAAAAACCCTCCGTGGTGCCAACAGTTTAAGACTTGGTGTATGCAAATCCGATGCATAGTTGTTTTTTAATACGTTGTCAACCAGGTTGAAAAAATAAGTTTCGGGGAAAAGGTGTTAAAGTTTTGCTGAAGGATAATTATTGAACGTATCTACAAATTGTTTCGAACGGTTTCACATAAAATGCTGTATCTTCGTCATTTTTTTAGGAATTTGTTTAAAAAAAATTGGTGAGAGCATTTTTAACAAATGCATCTTTCAGAAAAAGAAATAAAAAAATTTCACCGTGGGCTGTGCCTCAAGGGTAAGAGGTGTGCTCGACGAAAGAAAACCAAAAAATATAGTAGTAGTGATAGTGAAGATGCTGATAGTATTGTCGTATTGAATGATTCGGATACGGATATTGATGATAAAAACGTACACCACCTGTGTTTTGGCAATAATTGATAAGGCCGGATCAGTGTGTTGCAATAAATGGTTGCACGAAGCTTGCGTCAATAACCTAGACATTTGCGACGCATGCGTGCCTTAAAAAAGACCATATCTTCGTTCATATAAATTGACATAATGTTATAGGTACGATTTATGTACCGGTGGTACGATTTACCATACTGGTTGGCTAAATCGTACCGAAATCCATTTTGTATAATTTTTTTAATTTGAAAACCTTCCAGATGCATGAAAAATATGATTTAAATGTACAAGGTACCTACCCAATAAAACAAGCACTCATTTGAACGTAATTCCGCTTCTCTAATCTATTTCCATCATACAGTATTGAGAGTTAAATGCAATGTGGTACGATATACAATACTCTCCCCTATATATAGCCTGTATGTATGAGCTACATTATTGTAAAGTTCTATTAAAATAACGTTTAGTTGTTTTTTGCGTGAATGAGTAACAAACACGTACATCCAATTTCAAGTCAATTTGTGAGGCGGGTACCGCCGCCCCGGGAACCTTTATTGGATAACCATCACCTCCGCCATAGGTCAACCCAAGTGGTTCGCTACGTTTGGTGATTTAGCAAGGGTGCCCAGGTTCATGGGGAGAGGTTTTTCTAGGTCTTGGAGGCGAATGACCAGGACACACTGAACCCCAGATTCCTACCCACTCCTTAAACCCTTTTCCTTCCCAGAGCTCTCCTCCCTTCCCTTAAAAAAAACCTCCACACAGCATCCCCAAAGATGACATAGGCTCTGAGGGAAATCATTTTCGTCGGGGCCTCCTGTGTGGAGCTCATATAAAAGAAATAAAAATAAAAACATCCATACAAATTTTCGCGTTTATAATATTAGTAAGATATAGGTATCTGTATCTACATATAGAAGAAATATAAAATTAAAATGGAGTAAAAATTAAACTTGATAACAATATACGTATACACACAGAAAGAGACAAAACATAAAATAAAGCTACTATTAAAATCTATGGGGGCGTGGCCGTACTGCAGACGCAAACTGAAACGTGCAAGGCCACGCCCCCACTGACAATGCTATAGTGATGTGACGTCTAAGCAAATGTTTATGTTTTCGGTCGGAGGAGGCCTTAAGGCTTGACTCCAGCGACCAAATAATATTGTTTGAAAGTCCTTCAATGACCTTCAAACATTAATTGTTTGACGGGCATTCAATGACCTTCAAACATTTACACCATTTTTTGTAAGATTAGGGTGAAGTTCGCGCGGTCCACACAAATTGAAAACTGGTCTGGAATACGAACGTCCACGCGTACGCTATACTTGACTGACGCAGGGTTGTATAACTCCGACCTTTTTTGTGACCAAATCACTATCACGTGGTTTGTGACGTCAGAGTAATGACTAATGACCAATAGGAATCTTACAATTTCCTTACTTTTTTTACTTTCCTCTATCCTTGTCGATAGTATGTGACATCAGAGTAATGAAATTTTCATTTTTACGTTAAATAGAAATAGTGTCGACACCTGTTCGGAACAAAAAGTCCGAAGATATCGATCTAGGTATTAGTTCATTTTTACCGTTAAATAGAAATAGTGTCGACACCTGTTCGGAACAAAAAGTTCGAAGATATCGATCTAGGTATTAGTTCATTTTTACCGTTAAATAGAAATAGTGTCGACACCTGTTCGGAACAAAAAGTCCGAAGATATCGATCTAGGTATTAGTTCATTTTTACCGTTAAATAGAAATAGTGTCGACACCTGTTCGGAACAAAAAGTTCGAAGATATCGATCTAGATCTAGGTATTAGTTCATTTATGACTTGACGTTTGGCGTTTATTGCATGTCCTAAGTTAATATCGAATTTGAGATGCATCAGAAAGAAAAGACAGATATTTTAATAGATATTTATTTATCAGGAAAGATTTCCAACTAATATCGATTACTATTGAATTTAAAGTGCGTGAATAATTACGTAGCATCAAAAATAGAAAAAATTTAAATTGTTCAATTTCTCCCGTGTCTCTGAAACCGATTTATAAATTAATAGACTTTATTTACAAGTGTGTTCACGAAAGAAATAATCATCCATTACGACAGTGTGTTTATTTAAAATCATAAACAATTATCAGGTCCGCGCAGTTGATAACCAAAAAACTTGACGTTTGACGTTTATCGTTTACGTAAATGTTAAAATGCGTTCGATGAAGAAAAGATGCCACACCAGGAAGAAAACACAGATATTTATTTATCAGGAAAGATTTCCGACAAATATCGATTATTGCACCATTGACATTATATAATAGCGTCATTGTATTGCACGACCTAAAGTTACTAGAATTTAGAATGCGTAAATATTTACGTCGAAAACAGAGTAATTATAAATATATTTGGTATTATATTATAATTTTATTATAAAATATTTTGATTAGGTACCACATATTCACAAATTCGTAGCAGTTATACCTAGGGCGGAGACGTACCCGTCCGACCTGCTGACGGAAGTAGCGACATTTTGTGTCGAATTCTTGAATTTGAAACCGAATTATAATAGTAGCTTTGTGGGAAATTCCACGTACACAGATGTTATTTGATGCGCGGCCGTTAAGCGTGGCGTCCGACATGAACTCGTAGCTGGGTTCTGAAATTCAACCACGCAGACGCTACGGTAATAATGCTGTTCGATTAAAATAAAACTCAAAAAGGATGTTGGATAACATATGCAGTAGCGTAGCGAGGGGGGAGCGGACCGCCCCGGGTGCCATCCGAAGGGAGGGGTGACACTCGGACGTGGCGAAAAAACTTACGGAAGTGCAAAATTGCCGCAAAAAATATTTTACACTTGAACACTGACTGTTATTTAGCTCTATGGCTCGTTTGGTCGGGGATTCCCGAAAAAATATTTTATTATTTTTATTTTCTTTCCTAGCTGGAAGTGTTGCTCAGCCGGGGATTTCCCTGAAATATTCCTTGTGTCATTCTATTTTCGTTATGTTATTTTTATCGTAAACGTAAACTCGTGAATTGTTATCTATTGACTGACTTGAATTAGTGAAAAAGTTGTTATTCTATTAGCGTTTTAATTAGTGCTGAAAGATCATTTTAAAAAAACAAGATAACTGGATTTTTGATAGTTCACTTTTCTAATAGACGCAAAACTTGAATGCAAACAAATAACAGTTACTATGTTTTAAACTTTTTTAAATTTTTATTTAATATTCTTTCTCTTCTTTTTATTTCATCAATTTTCTTTCTTTTTTTGTACAAATCATGTTCCACATGTTCATACCCATAATATTTTGACTGTCCTAAAACGGGAATACTCCTAGTTGGGCAGTCAAAAAATTTTAATAAGTTATGTATATAAATATATAAGCTTGTGCTAAATAAAGAAATAAATAATAATAATTATACCAGAATCGATTGATAACTGATTGAAGAAAAAAGATCAATCATCTCTGTGTTTTTTTTTTCTTTATTATATTGTTTTGTGTACATGAATAAATAAATAAAGAATAATAAGTAATTTGGAGGTTTTCAGAAAATGTTTTTTATGAATTCGAAATATGCGTTTTGAATTTGTTGACGAAGCGCTATTTACACCGATTACCAAGTCAACTTCCGACAGTATTTACACCAAAGATATTCAAATACAGAATAGCTGCTTACACTGGGGTAGTTTCGTAAGCTAAGGTAATTCGTCTACCAAATGTAAGAGTACCCTCAGATTTCGATCAGTTGTCGGTTATTTGGATAAGAGATCACCTTTACATTACTAGCGCTGTAAATCATAATACCTAAATTATTTTATCCAATATTAGGTTGGGTTAGGTTAAAATCTAGTTTTAGTTACTAAAAATAAAGATACTGCATATTTTAATGTATAATTATATGTATAAGTATAATCGATAAACTAGTAATCCTTAAATCAAATTTTTGCCTTAGTCCTAATTTTGAAAAATAAAAAGTTTTTTGATTGGCGACGTTACGTGAGTATCTTGACGGTATATTTATTCGTTGACCCGGCCTATACTAACCTCACATTTTTTCCAGATTTAAGTTAAGAGTCAGTCTGTGTGAGAATCCAAAAGCTTGAATAAAAGTTGCACACGGAACAAGCAAATGATTATCTTTCAAATTTTGGAGCGTACGCTGTGTAACTCAAATTTTAAGCACATCTCAAAACTGGTTACAATTTAACATTGAATCTGTATTCGGTAACTCGTTTTAATTAAAACTACACCCATAACATGTAAATGGTTTTCCTCCGACATTTACAGCACATAGTCTGAAACTTTCATATCTTGCAACTCGGGGAATATCTTGCAATAATAGTACTCGGGAATGGTTTCCTTCGAAATGGGTCCGCAGCTGAACAGAGTTACAAATGAAATTTCAAAGGAAACCATTTTCGAGTTCCACGTGCAAGATTTGAAAGTTGAAGAATTTGTGCTACAAAGATCGGAGTAAAACCATTTTCGTATACTGCGTGCATTAATAATTAAAGCTGAGGACTCACACTTTTACTATGTCACAATTGAAATTTTATCGTTACAGTCTGAACACAAAACTGGTTTTAACTTAAGAATGGATTGTTAAAATTTTATTTTCACGCCAGCAAATGATTTTCCTCAGAATTTTGCAGCATATTAGAATTGAAGATTCCACTCGGAACCTCAGAACGGTTTTGAAATTTATCCTGAATTTGGAGAACAAAACTGGTTTTAACTTTCTGTTTGCGTTTCTCCAGGTTCAAAACTGCATCCAGAAATCAAAAATGGTTTTCATCAGATTTTTGCACCACATAGTATGCAACTTGATTTTTTTTAACTGCATTTGAAAAATGAGAATGGTTTCCTTCAAAATGCATCAGTACATGCATCCTCATCTGGATAGTTTTTTGAAATTCTGAATACAAGACTTGTTTTAACTTAAGAATTAATCTGGTAAGAGTACCGGCAAAAACTAAAATTGAAAAAAAAAAAATTAACCTTATTAATTATTAATTCAAAACTGGTTGAAATTTAAGATTGAATCTGTATTCGGTAATTCGTTTTTAGTTAAAACTACACCCATAACATGAAAATGGTTTTCCTCCGATATTTGCAGCACGTCGTCTGAAACATTCATATCTTGCAACTCAGGGAATATCTTGCAATAGTGGAACTCGGGAATGGTTTCCTTCGAAAAGGGTCCGCAGATGATCAACAATTTCAAATGAAATTTCAAAGGAAACTATTTTCGAGTTCCACGTGCAAGATTTGAAAGTTGCAACCATATTATTTATTATTTATTTTTATTAGTTATTTTTCAATGTTATTTTTCAATTACATAGTTATTTTTCAATGTTATTATTATGTTATTTTTGCCATACAAATGTATCAAATGTAATGTTATAAATAAAATTAAAATAAATAAAAAATATGGTGCAAAGATCGGAGGAAAACCATTTCCGTATACTGCGTGCATTAATAATTAAAGCTGAGGACCTACACCTTTACTATTTCACAATTGAAATTTTATCGTTACGCTCAGAACACAAAACTGGTTTTAACTTTATTACTGGTTGTTAAAATGATGTTTTCATGCCAGCAAATGATTTTTTTCAGAATTTTGCAGCATATTAGAATTGAAGACTCCACAAAATTTGGTTGTTTTGTTTACACATTTGACTAGCTAGTAATGTTTTTATATTTAAGGAGGTCGAAATTTGCGTTTTAAATTTCTCAAAGTAAACTTTAATGGGGGGGGGGGGGGGTGACCCCACGTTTTCCGCCCCGGGTGCCACCCATGCTAGCTACGCCACTGAACGTATGTATTTGTTTCTAACCTGATTTCTAGAAACGTAATCGCATCAGTGGCGGTTCGTGAGTTTTCAGTGAGCTAGAGTGCTAAGATTGAAAATACAACAGTATCTACTGATGTTGTAGCTGAAAATGATTTTTTTCAAAATTTAACTTTTTGCATAAAGATCTTTCAGTATGAGGATGTTCCGCATCCCTTGACTCCTGAAGATCTTCATAAAAAAGTTAAAACTCTAAAAAAAAATAAAAATCACTTTCAGCTACAACAACGTCAATAACGTCATATTTTTAAATCTTAGTGCTCTAGCTCACTGAAAACTCATGAACCGCCACTGAGGTGCATAAGTAAGCACATACCTGTCAACTATGTTATAACTTTCTCCGGATTTAATAATAATAACTTTAAAATGTAGCTGAAACACCGTGAAAGAAAACCATTCTCGTTTTCCGAGTGTAATTTTTTTGCAATGCTTTTTTAGTGTAATTTTTTTTTTCAGCAGGCCGCACCTAAAGTGCTCGCGGGCCGCACTAAAAGGCTTCGTGGGCCGCAGGTTCCCTACCCCTGCCATAGAGTCTACGTGGTCCCCACATACCTTAGGCATGCACTGGTAAAACAAAGACGCGTATTTTTTGATTGGACAGTCTGCGATGTTCGTGACTTTATTGGATTAACTGTGTGTACAAAGTGTCAGATGATCGGTCATTCTTACAAGTTCTGCAAGGAGACGACGAGATATAGGCACTGTGCCTGGGAAGGACATACCCGTGTGATATGCCCTTCTGCTGCAGCGGAGCCAGTCTACGCGACATGTACGAGATTTCACAAGCCCGCAAACCACCCGTCAGGAAATAAAGAGTGTCCGACTTACAAAGCAGCCCTTCAAAAGGACAAATTGATTAGGGCGTCTGATATTGATTTTGGGACCTCGGATCCTAGCATGGTCGATCGATATAACCCTATATCAATACGATATCGGTAAAATCCGTCATTTATGGTCAGTTATTAGTGGTCAGTCTTAGCCACTGGACTACGACCTCCGTAGTCCAGTGGCTAAGACTCTTGACTCACATTCCGGAGGTCGCGGGTTCGAACCCGGCATGCGCAAATAAATTTTATTTGATTAATTTGTGTTATTTCACAATTAATTCATTTAAAAATAATATATAGTATATTTGCGGCATGTTCCAGAGTGGAAGATACTATTAGTATCGCCCTGGTGTAAGACCACCATTCAGAATTGAAACGTTGCTTGAAAATGGCTTTAGCCGTGTTTAGTGACCAGATCTGAATAGCCAGGTACTTCCCAACCTTCCACTTCCCCACCTCCTTCCCCTCCCCACTACCTTCAGCCTCACAACATACCCCAATTGGGGATGCCATAGTCTCACTGGCTTCAGACGGGAGCAGTTGAGATTCTTGTGCGGTATTCACTGTAAAAAAAAAAAAAAAAAAAAAAAAGTTATCAATATGTGCTAGCACGCTCAACAATTGATAAGGGATATTCCGACCGACGATTGACAAAAGCCCGCCAAATAGTATGCATTCTTGGCTGCGACCGTAGCACGGTCGGTTGATAAAACCCCAATATTAATACGAAACGTAATAAATCCGTTGTCTATGGTCAGTTAGCGATATTTGCGAGCACAGTGAACATACGATTCCGACAGTCGGTTGACAAAAGACGCCGTTTTTACCGTGGCTTCCGGGGTGACAGATAAGCTGTATAATGTACAGATTTTTTTTAAATAATGTCGTTTGTTACGTAAAATAACTGGCTAATTAATGAGTAGAGATGAACTAAAAAAACTCTCAGAATTTAAAGAAATCGTATACGAGACCCGTAGACTCAGTTAATTCATTTAAGAGGCGATCAATTAATTGCTTTCAAATTCGAGAAACGGAATTTGTTAAAATGTCGTTTAGTCTCAAAAAGTATCTACATGCGAAACGCCAATATTTATTTGAGTTCGAATTTCAATTCGAAATTGTCCATTTATTGCTATTTTTCATTTTTAGGTAGCACATATCAAATCAAGAAACGAAAATTCATTAAAAGATCCCCAGTGTTGCCATCGTGTGAGATCGTAAGTCGATTCCTTATTTATTTCCCTTCGACGTCCGTCTGCCTATCGATGGTGCAAGCGTGCTAGGGCAATCGGTTCGTTATCGATATGAGATTATAAATCACCCTGTCCTTTGTTTGACTGGCGATATACCTACACAAGTACACAACTTTATTAATAATGACATTCTTTCTGCATAATTACTGGTTTATTAATGAACGGGGGCAGATTATCGAAGATTGCAGGATTGAATTAAATCGGAATTCAATCCTACAATCTTTCACGTTTTCGTTTGACAGTTTCGTACTTACGAATATAACTTGTATTATGGCTAATGATCTCATTATCCAATTAACTCCTTTTTTATTGTCAAAAAATACATGCGGACTTCCAACGTATATTAAAGTGCGTGTAATTAATATTATTATGATATCTCAGCAAAAATCTCGATGTAAATGGATCTTTAAATGTTCAAAAGAGAAGATTATTAGTTAGTTGTCATATTATTACATTAATGGATTACGATGTTTTTGACAGGTATTATAGACCGGGAGCCTGGCTACACAAACCACGTCATCGAGTACACAGATGAAACTACTTTGTAGTGATAATGGACATTTAGTAAGCCTTAAACAAGTTAGTCTGCTGGTGCACCTCTTGGCAGGTTCCACGCAGTCATGGAAATAGTGAGCGGTTTTTGAAGTATAACTTCTTTACGCACGCTCGACATGGGGGGTAAGCTGGTAAATGCGTTACGAAAAAGGATATTATATATTTAGATTATTATATATTATATATATTATATTATTATATATATTATATTATTATTATATATTATATTATATATTTAGATTATTATATATTTATGCGAACGGTAATCGATGCGAAAGGTGGGCGAACGGTCGGGCCTTTCGCACGCTTGACTTGGGGGGATGGGGATTGGGATGGGGACGGGGACGGGGACGGGGACGGGGACGGGGACGGGGACGGGGACGGGGACGGGGACGGGGATGTTTCCATCCCAAGTCCCGGGAAACTACATTATAATGTAAGCGCCTGCACTATATAACATACAACGGGTACCCGGCATGCGTTACAAGGCCACTGTAACCTCGGGGTCAACTAAACCATAATGGTTCCATCCTATATAACATTATATACAACGGGTACCCGGCATAAGTTAGTGAAGTTTTACTTCAGTCGTGTGGTCCAAAGCACACTCCTTTTTTTTCGAAAAAATTACGTCATCGGGTACACGAACGGGAATGGTTACATATGATAAAGGTCGATTAGTACATGAGAAAATTAGCAGGACTGCTAACCGGCAGCCTGGCACGATCGCAGACAGCCGGTGTTAAATTGGGATAGAAATTAGTAAATTTTACGTCATCGAGTACACGAATGAAACCAAAGAATAACTGTAGTCTAGATTCTAAACCATCCCATTAAAGAATTTCACAAGTTCCATGACTGCGTGGAATCTGCGAAGAGGCGCGGCACACCAACTTTTTTAAGGCTTACTAAATGTCCATTATCACCACAAAGTAGTTTCATGTGTACTCGTAAGGTTTGTGACGTAAGGTTTGTGTACCGGCTCCCGGTCTAAAATTCCGATACCATAGACATTGTGACCGCTACATAGAAAGTACCTCAAGTGCTGCCAGCGTAATAACAATTTCTTTTTTATTACCTCACATTGCTTATCAATATCGGTTCGGTTCAAAATCGTCGGTTGTTATGCCATGTCGATTCGATATTGTAAATATAACGATTCCAATGTGCTAGGACCCCATAGAATACGAAAGGATTCAAAAGTTCGAAAACTGGACCCAATTCAAACATGAAACAGGCGAAAAAACAATAACTGCAGTAAGTTTGAATATTAGATCTATTTTTATGTACTGGAATACATTCATAATAAGTATTTATAGTCAACTAAATAACATTGATTGTTGCGGCGGGTAGCAAATGATCCCTCTTAAGATCGAGGGATCAAATGCTGCGGTATGTTGTGGACTGTATGCGGATCTTATCTAAATATTTTATTATGTTTTAATCGCACTTACCCAGACTGCTTCCCTCTTCGTTCAGTGTTCACTGGAAAGGTAGGTATGTTAGTTTGGAGAGATTTTCGGAAGGGAATTGCGATTAGGAATGAACAATTGATCGCGAAATAATAAGCGAGAATAGGTGACGCGTGGCGATGGTACTTGCGAATAGCTGCGGTTTGATTATTACAACCTGTAAACGCGGTGCGGTATTTAGGAAGTGTGTCCTTGGCGGCGAGGTGAATTCAACTGGACTAATTATGGCAGAGGGCACCCAATAGGTATTTTAGAAAGAACCACATGTAACAATAAAGGCGTTAATATTTGTATTATCACACTTTGTGAAACTTCGATAGGTGAAAACAATGTAAATCTATACAAAATACCCGGATTTAATTCATTCCATTATTACCGCAAAAAAAGATCCGGCAGCGGAATTATAGTTTATATTAAAGAAAACCTCATATTTGAAAAAAAAATGATATAATACCTACTACATTCGAGTGCGTCTACGGAACCTTTTCCGTGAACAAATTTAAACGCGTACATTTGTTGGCACTATATCGACCTCCAAACACAAATAAAAATACCTTCCTACAACAGCTATAAAATATAATAGAAAACATTAATATTAAGGAAACCGTCTTGATACTTGGAGACGTTAATCTGGATTGATTAAGGGAAAACGACTCAATAATTCTACAATATGAATACCTTATGGCAAACTACGGACTAGTGAAATGTATACATAATACATGACATTACGAGGGAAGCAGTGGTTTATATCTACATAGCTGCGACGTGTTTAGATCACATATATATTAGAGAAAAAAGAGAAGTCTGAATTGTTCTCATGCGTATGTGAAACAAGGATAGCTGATCACTATATAACTGCCGTGTCTATATATCTTCCTACTAAGGATACCGAAATACCGCACTATGAATACAACACAGCACTATCTAAAAAAAAAGTTGAAGAAATGATCATGAAAACTGATTGGAACTCAATTCAAATTCACACTGATCCAAACATCATATATCAAGATATTAAATCACACTTTAACACAATCTATGAAAAAATAGTTTTAAAAAAATTATTAAAAAAAATGTATCGCCATAACCAAAAAAGTTGGATAAATAATTTTCTATAGAATAATATTTTCTATAGAATAATTTTCTAGAAAATATACAAACAAGGGATAAATTATGGAGAAAGTGGAAAAACATGCCAACAAACAAGAAATTTGAAAAAGACTACAAAACATACAGGAATAAATTAAATAAGCAAATATTAGATACAAAAAAACGTACTACAATTAGTCAGTGGGGGATAAAAAATGCCTTTAGCTTGCAAAAGGTCATGTAGTAGCGATTTTGATATATGTTGTTAAGATTGGGACTCCAAAGAAAAAAAAAAGTTTTCGACCTCGGGAGGGTCGAGCTCGATCCGCCATCTTGGATTGAAGGTCCCAAAATTCGGTTTTTTCAAAATAATTATGAAATGGTTGATTTTACAACCAAGTTGTTCAAGGTGAACTTGAAGAAAACTAAATTACGTACATTTTATGTATAAAGTTTTTTTTGTAAGTCTAATAGGTAACGAGTTACAGTGGCGGAAATGTGAATATTTTTCTAAAAAATGATGAATTTCCCAATTTGTGTTATTTTTTCGGGTTATTCATTACATAACTAGCTTTTAAAAACCCGCTCCGTAGGGTTTTACTGCTAAGCCCTGTAGGCAGCTTTTGGTTTGGCTTCACCCAGTTAGTGTTGGTGACCATTTTATACATAATTATATTATATAATATATTTTTTATCATATAATTATAATAATTTTGTTAACTCATTTCCACACCACCATGAAGTAGAGAACATGGCGCATTTTTTTTTATTGTGGTATCCCCTGTATGTCTACTCCACAGATATACCAGCGATTGTATTTTTCGAAATTATTTTATATATTGGCTATTGTGTAATGATATTTTTTTGTTGATGCCGGTTGGTTGACATCGACATCTTAATAACAGTCTTCATCAATGTCATCATCTAATTCATTGCCTGTGGTACTGAGATTCTGGGCTACCATTGAGAAAATCTCTTCATCTTCTTCCTCGACATCGATATGAACCTCTGGCGAATTTCGGCATGTTTGACCATTACAGCACCCACACACAATAGAACAATTCAATCCAGCTTTCCTGCAGCCACATGCAACGCCGCATCCTTTTTTACAATTATATGAAATAAATTTCAATAAAGTCTCGGGTGCTGGTTTCTTTGTCATTCTTACTGGAACAAGCCCGTTGGTGCCACGTTTCCAGCTCCAGTTTTCTGGATTATTTTGGATTCCATACCATTTTTGGACTTGGTGGTACGTCCTAAATGCATGGTACCGTGCAGCGTCGTTCGTTGGTGGCAAAGAGGCAAGATTGAATTTGCTTTTTGTTGATGACTTTGCGAAACGTTGGTAGCGGACTTCTTCCAAGGTTTCCTTATCCATGTCACCCCCGTACAAAGCAACAAGAAAGCGTGTTCCTGCATCTGCTATCTTCTGGTTTTGCATCATGTTGTTTGAAGATTCCTATCATGGCATTGAGTCTTGTGTCGTTCTGTACAAGTGAACAAAATTTTGTTTTTCCTTGGTTGAAGAAGGACGATGTTGTATCGCAGCCACTAAAGGCATGGAAAAAAAACAGAATATTATCAGCCGCTTCTTTGTATTTCACACTATTCGCAGAATAGTCTTTCAAAAGTTTTGCCTCTCCCGGGTTTGCGAAGATATATACTACTTTCGGGTGGTGCCAATGCTGTTAGCAGAACTAGGAGATCAACGTCTTCGCCAATAACGAATACAGCGTCAAATGATGAACACAAGGAAATCGCAGTATTGACAATCAACTCATCAGCATCTTCTTCAGCCTGCTTAACTGTAAAATCAGCCTGTATAAATTGCTTTGTAAGCATCGAAATCAGACGGACTTTGTTATTTTCATTGGCTAAAAAACGTTCTTGTGAAACTTGAACTGGCATTGTTTCATCGAAAAGAACATCTGCAGACATATGCTTCTTCGATCGGCGAAGTCTTTCTGCGTTTTTTGTATTTTTTTACCATCATCTAGCGGATGTCCATCGAAAACAATAACTGCATGTGATCCATAGTGATGTCTTACATAATGAACTTACTTCTTGCAAATTGACCCAAGAAAATCATTACGATTCCATACAACTGTACGTAAAAGGTATCCTCCATCCACAACATTAATTTTGCTACCTTCAAGTTACACGCCTTCTGGAAGTTGTTCAAAAATACCATAAAATGATGATTTCGTACCTTTGCGCATTCCTTCTTCAGAGAAAAGCGACAAAGGAAATGGGGCGAGTTCGAATTTAAGGTAATCCTTCAATTCTTCGTCGGATTTCTTCAAAATACACATTCTCTGGAACAACATTGGCGGGTTGGTGGAAATAGTTGTTTCGCCGATCTTGATGCTGCTGTTGACTGCTACTAATGGAATAACTTTGTCCTTACGTTTGAATTTAATAGATTCAAAATTTGTATACCTGGTAACCATGTTCGACATCCTCTCGGTACCTATTTCTCTGGATAAATGACAATTAATCTTTTCATCCCCGACAATTCCAGTACTGATAGAAAGAAGTGAATTGATTTCGGGGAAGGGAGCATGCTGAGAAAACCAATCCAACAGCTTTTTCAAGTCTTGATCGTCTCGAGTGATACGGGAAGTTCTCATATCGACATGTTGCTCGCATGTATGTAGATTAACGTTACTATATTCCTCAATGGCGTCACAAACGTTATGCAAAGATATCATTCCTAAAGTTCACAGGGCACACTGAGTGCCACCGCTAGCCACGAGCACACTGAGTGACCGAGCGTCCAGGCATCGTCCAGTAACCAGGACTCAATCAGTGTTGCCAAGTCAGCTATAGACTAGGAGCCTACTATAACAACATCAATCAACGTCATCAAGCACACGGATGATGCTATATAAGTATATTGTTTGTGGGAATACGTTAAAATGATATTTTGTAATATGTTCTTACAAAAATTTATCAAGAAAACTTGAGTTTTACAATTTTTTGTCAAAATTGTCTTCTTTCTTCCGCTGTAACTCGTTACCTATTAGACTTACTGTGATGACCGTGGCCGGTTATCTACATTACCTGATTACCTCTGGATTCCGTTGCTGATGGATCCAGATTCTTCTGATTATGATCTCAGTGGGATTGCAATAATAATACGTCGTGGGTAGACTATTACTGTTTATTCTGTGATATTGCTAGAGTAGTGCTTCGTAGGAAGTCTGATACGAAAGAGGACGAATGGACAACATTCACAACCTTTTATACGTTACTCATGCTGTCTCACTCATACACGCATGTCTCTTTTATACCGCAAGACATACGTTCACCACATCCCTCCACACTTAAATCCGAAGACAGTTACACAACATGATGATTATAATAATATTTACAACACATACATTATATTATTTACAATACATTATCATGTTGAGTCGAGAGCTGAGTCCTGTCTTCATTGACTCATCTGTGTGTCCGAGGTCGTAATTGGTCTTTCCAGTTTCCCGACGAGGACGCCACCGGTTCATTGGAGCTGGAAGTAAGAGGAGAAGTACCCATTAGACTGTCATCCGGCACAAGACTGGAGACATCGTAATCATCGTACGACCGTCTCATTGTCTCAGACGCGATAGAATTATCGGGGTCATTATCTCTAGTTACACATAGCTTTGACAACTGATCAAAATGTCTTTTCCAGTACATAATTTTACCACACAATTTTACCTCAATTAAATAAACTTTTTTACCTAATTGTTTGTATACCTTCCCTGGTACCCATTTAACCTTATTTTGATTCTTAAAATCCCTTACCATTACATTTTGATCAACTGAAAATCCCTTGGATTGTTTATTATTTCTCTTGTAATAATATTTCCGATTTTCCTGACACTTATCTCTCCCCCCTCTCGGTACAAAATTGTTTAAATTTTTAATTTACTTCCAAATTCAAAAGTTATATTTCTCGGATTGCAGAATTTTGGTTCCGCATTCCCATTTAATTTTAATTGCACTTTACTTTTATTAAAACTACCCACTTTCTCCGAAAAAACCTCCTGGAATTTTCGAATTTTTTTATTCACTTTACTTCTACCATTCTCAAATACACTGTGAGAAAAAATTTCACTACCCTCCTGGGATGAAATTGATTGTAATTCACTTTTATCTAAGTCACTTCTATCATTCTCCAATACATTGTGAGAAAAAATTTCACTACCCTCCTGGGATGAAATTGAATGAAACCCCGTGAATCCAATATTAAATCTATTTATAAAGTCACGACCTAGAACCGTAGTTGTTCCATTTTTAACTACACAAAATTCTAATATTTCTCTATAACCGTTATACTTAAGAGGAATATAAACGCTAGAAATATGTCGAATCTCATGCCTGCAAAAATCGAGCGTCTTTTTGCACGAGGCTAGTAAGCGAAAAAGTGGTTTTTATTTATTTTGTGCATAACTTTATAAGAACGAAAAAAAGTTAAGCATAGATAAAGTCAAAAATAGTATTAGCCGTAAAGGGGTATTTTTTAAAAATTGTTACTTACATTACTTCATAGTTAAGTCATGAGAAAACATTTTTTTTAGTGGTTTACGCTTATATTTTTTGTTACGTAAATAATAATTTTATTGTAATTCCAATACATAGATAAAGTAGTTAAAGCTTCAATTTATCCGTAGCATATTTTTTGATGTTCATACTGTAAGCCGATTCGTCGTAAAGATTAATCAAAATAGTATCTAAATAGGATTTCACGTATATATTCATCTTAACTAATAATGAAATACAACCCAATAAATTCAACTTACAATTAGCGTAACCCATCAAGGTTAAATCCTTTGGTTTTAAATCCAAATGTTTGAAGTGTTTAACATAATCTATGTCTGTTAATATCGAAATTGCCGATCCTGTATCCAAGAATCCGTTAAAAATCACATTGTTCACTAGGATTTTGCACATAATTGGGTTACAGTTCACAGCATGTACCACTAAATTCTTCTTACTTCCCTGTGTATTCACAAACACAGAAGAAATAACTTTTTTACTAAATTGGCGACAAATTTTACTCATGCGACCTTTGCCTTTACACTTAAAACAAATTACTTCTTTAAATTTACAGTTTATCGATTCATGATAACTTCCGCAATTTATTTATTTATTTATTTATTTATTTATTTATTGTTGTTATACGCCCGTAGGGGCTTTTACATGGATTAGAAAATAATATTTAAGATATCTAGGATTACACATACATAGAATTTATACCAAAAGTTATAAAAGTGAAAAAACTTTTAAGAATATACAAGTAGTTTTTAAAGAAAAAAAAACCACTTGTATAATCTTGTGGAAACCCGTGAAATATTTAAAACAATATAATATTTAACAATAACATAGAACAAAATATAATACAAACATTACAATAACAAATCAAATCGTTAAATATATTATACCCATGTTACAATAATTTGTAGGATTCAACAAAGTGTTGGTTTAAATTGCATTTTAGAATGTAAAGGGAATCAGCAAATACATCTACAATACCACCAAACTTGTTGCCTAAATAATGCATCCTATTGGTAAGTGAGTGTGATTGATAGTTAGTTGTGTATGTGTTGCAAAAGAATGTTATATTTTGTCTAGTATTCCTTGTCGGTACAAGAAGTTTAATAGTAGAAACGATGGCAGGGCTGTCAATTAGGTTGTTCATAATTCTGTACAATAAAATTAGGTCTGAAATGATTCTTCTGTCAGACAGCGTAATTAAATTGAGTTGATTCATTAAACTTAAATAATTAATGTTTTCTATACGAATTTTGAGTTTGAAATTTAAGTACCTAAGAAATTTGTGTTGAACACGTTCTATTTTGTTAGAGTGTACTTTATAGAAAGGGGACCAAATAGGTGAATTATATTCAACTTGACATCTAACTAATGAAATGTAGAGTGTTTTCATGCAATCCAAGGACTTAAAATCAGTTAGGGTTCTACAAAGGAAGCCAAGAATCTTTAAAGCCTTATTAGTTATATTATCTATATGTGGTGTGAATGTTAAGTTTGAATCGAATATAACTCCCAAGTCGCGAATTTGTAATACTGGTGTTAATTTAACATTATTAAAATTATATTCATGTAAAATATGAGAATGAGTTCTGGAAAATCGTATTACTTGACATTTCTCAGTATTCAAAAATAACATATTTTGTTCGCACCATTTAAAAAATTCATCTAAATTAGCTTGTAAAATTAGGCAATCATATATATTTCGTATTTTTTAAACAATTTTAGATCATCTGCAAAAAGTAGGACTTGTACATCTTTAAATATGTTTACAATGTCATTAATGTTTGGTTCCTAAATGTAACATTCTTATTTGTACTGTACTGTCTACCCGCTGATGAATTTTGTTCTGGTGACAAAACGTTCCGTTTATTTTTAGCTATCAAATTTACACTTTCCATTTTAATTGATTTATTAATTACCTCGAATGAATTCATCGCCATAGCACATTCAAAAACTTTTTTCAATGAAAAACTTTCAGCCTCGATGAATAATTTCTCCTTAATACGACCAACTCGAAGACCGGTGATAAAAACATCTTTTAAATTATTTTCAAGTCTGTCTTCGAATTTACAAAATCTAACAAGATTTCTTAAACGTGCTATGAAGTCGTTCACAGATTCTGTCTCTTTCTGTTTCGCAGCAAAAAAAAATCCCGTTCCTTGAACACATTTCTTTTAATGCCTACATGATTCTCTAACAACAACAATAAATTTTCGACCGTAATATCTGTAATTTTTTTAGGAAAACACAAATCAATCAATAAATCTATTGTCTCTGTGTGTAAATGAGATATTAAAACCGCTCTCTTTTTCTCTACCGAATTTAATTTGTCATCATTGACAAGGATGAACTGTTCGTATTGCAACACGAACGTCTCCAGTTTGTCCCTCAAATGACAAAACCTGGGTAGCTCTCCTCCTTCCATCTTCACACAGATGCAATCAATAAAAGCAGAAAAAAATTAACAGCACTCAACTCACGACTCTGTTGACTTGATGCTGCTCCGATCTCGCCCTTCCGCGGACCGTCTCCTGGCTCCTGAACCCTGGTCGTCCTTCTAATGCGCCTTCCGTGAGGTCTGCACCTGTCCAGCTCTTCTCTTGAAGATCCGGACTTCCGTATCCCCGCCTTACGAGAATACTCCGCCAGGTTCTCGGCACTGAATAACCTTATCCAGCGCCTTGACGTTCTTTAGGATGCCGATTCTGCTCTTGCTCTTCCTGCTCCGCAATGCTGTGGAGTCGTGATCTGGCCTGATCCTGCCCGATCACCTGTTGACCACTGTAGCCTCAATCTCTGGATGTTTCCAAATGTGATTTTGGCTACTGCGTAAATTAGTTCCTTTATAGGCTGCGCCAAATGTGATGACCGTGGCCGGTTATCTACATTACCTCTGGACTCCGTTGCTGATGGATCCAGATTCTTCTGATTATGATCTCAGTGGGATTGCAATAATAATACGTCGTGGGTAGACTATTACTGTTTATTCTGTGATATTGCTAGAGTAGTGCTTCGTAGGAAGTCTGATACGAAAGAGGACGAATGGACAACATTCACAACCTTTTATACGTTATTCATGCTGTCTCACTCATACACGCATATATCTTTTATACCGCAAGACATACGTTCACCACACTTTCAAAAAAAAACATTGAACATAAAATGTACGTAATTTAGTTTTCTTCAAGTTCGCCTTGAACAACTTGGTTGTAAAATCAACCATTTCATAATTATTTTGAAAAAACCAAATTTTGAGACCTTCAATCCAAGATGGCGGATCGAGCTCGACCCTCCCGAGGTCGAAAACTTTTTTCTTTCTTTAAAGTCCCAATCTTAACAACATATATCAAAATCGCTACTACATGACCTTTTGCAAGGTAAAACTACGGAATGACTGGGCTAAATAACAAATTCAATAATTGCTATATGGATATTAAAAAAACGTGGAACGAAATAAATATAATATTGGGGAGAATAAACAAATCAAGCTGTGACACAGTTATATCGAAATATTACTTGAAGAATGGTGCAGCTGCTGAAAATTTTGCTAATTTCTTTGACGAGGGAGTAAACAAGATATTACACGAATGTGATATCCGTGCGTCTTCATACCTGCTCGACCTATTGAAAAACTCAAAAACACCGGGATTGGATCAAATGCATATGTATGATATAAAAAAACACGTTAAAATACTGAGCCTAATTACTCATTTCATGAAAACTATTATTGATACTTGCCAAATACCTGAAGGATTGAAAATTAGTATTGTTAGATCTAATTTTAAAGGCGGTAATCATTCAATTATAAATAACTACAGAACAATTTCCTTATTACCTGCTTTGGAAAAAATTCTCGAAAAATATATTTCAGTATACTTAGATGCATATTTAAATAAATTTGGTGTCATTGACGAATGTCAGTACGGATTCCAGAAAAAAAAGCTGTGACGCACTACTAAAAAATTTACTAATTTCATTAACACCGAACTCAACTCTCAAAAACATGTACTCGTACTCTTTATTGATTTCTCTAAAACCTTTGACACACTATAACATAAACAAATAATAACAGCTCTACAAATCATTGGAATCCGAGGTAAACTGCTTACTCTCCTTAGTAACTACTTATCAAATCGAAAAATGAATGTAAATATATTGAAT
The DNA here is from genome assembly GCA_917880885.1 of Limnephilus marmoratus. Classification (NCBI taxonomy): domain Eukaryota; kingdom Metazoa; phylum Arthropoda; class Insecta; order Trichoptera; family Limnephilidae; genus Limnephilus; species Limnephilus marmoratus. Next base: position 18,635,188 of record OU862906.1, read on the forward strand.
GTGATGAGTAAATCTAAATTTATAAGGTCTGGTGACCACAGGGGTCAATTTTGGGTCCAAAATTATATATAATTTATGTTGTAGCTATGTCGAAACTATTTCGAAAAGTGCGTAGATTCATTTTCGCAGACGACACCGCACTTACAATATCAAATGAAAATTCACAAATATCGATTCAAGAATTACAAACCGACTTCGATGAAAATGGGCACATGATGTAGGATTAGTTATAAATGAAAAAAAAAAACAAAATGTATGTATATCAGATCGTATGTATAACCGCACGTAACCTTGAATGCATCCATAGGAAAATAACAATAAATTGCCGATGTGAAAAAATAGACTTTGTCAAGGAGTATACTTACCTGGGATTAACTTTTTCCACGCGATCGTAACAACAGTTGATACGGCAAAAGCCATGCCTCACACGCGCCCGTATCAGCCCTTGTTACGCTAACTTCGACTGACGATATAACAGCGCTACTATGTCACAGTATTTTTTCCCGCTCGCTAGGATATTCGTGTAACTATCACGATGCTGACATATTCAGGCATATTTTGAATTTAAAATAGTAAAATTTTTTTTCCTAAAAAACATCTATAATCAAGTGAATGTGTCCTCGTGCCTCGTGGTACTTGAAATATGACATATACATACCGCGTATGGGTATTGAAAAAACGGAGTAGATCAACGCGGGTAAAAAGTTAAAAGTAGATAACACATTTAAATGGGATAAGCAAGTTACTAAAATATATAACCAGCTAAGAGCTCTAACGAACAATTTCTATAAATTAAAATTTGTCTTGCCTCATAGCACACTCAAACTAGTGTATTTTTCATTGGTGGAATCTATTCTCAGATATGGAAATCGAAGCTGGGGAAATACAAGCATGACTTATATTCGTACAAAATTTGCAAACCTCTATCATAAAACAAATTGTATCACCAAAGACACAATGTGCAACTCTTATATTGTGCTGAGGGCCTGCTCTCAATAAAAGGTATATTTTGGTTCCTTAAGGATAATAATAATAATATTTATTAAAAAAAGGGATAGTCCGGTGCTCTGTAGGAAATCCGCTTGCACAGCTCGGGTGTAAACTGTGCGCCCTAAAGTTTAAGTTTAGACTTACGGAATTAAATACTTCGTTTGTGTGAAAGCACTATGAAACAATACATGATAATAATAATACTTAATATTACTTTACTTATAAAAGACCACTGGTACATAGTCACAGCACATGTTTCACAGAAAAAAAGGCCGGAAATTTTTTTTTCTGTGAAACGTGTGCTGTGACTATGTAACAGTGGTCTTTAAGAGGAAATACTAGCGGCGTTTTTCCATACAAACGTATTCCCCGTTTATCTCTCTGGATTTTGACCCTAGAGCAAATTTTTTTTTTACATAATATAGATATTGACCACTAGCGTGTCGGTACGTTTTGCTTTTTTTGATAATTTACTTCTTATAGAAGTTAGGACCTTCCAAAAATGAATAAAATTGCCTAATTTAAACGCCGTCAAAAAACGTTCAGCCTACAAACTAAACAATGTATTTTGAAAAAAAGCAAAACGTACCGACATAGAATATTTTCTTTTAATACAGTTAGTGAAAAAAAAAATTAAAATCGGTCCAGTTTTGGAGAAGAAAAATGGGGAATACAAAACATCGATTTCGAAGATTTTATTTAGGTATTTTCGGCCCGATGTGCAGGTGTCCCTTTCGCTCAGTTCCCTGGGGGGGGGCGGGGAACGAGGGTTTTGACAAATACATATAAAGCGAAGTAGTGATGTAATGAATTTTATCGGTAGACTAGTGTTGTCCTTGCCCGAGTAATCGATATTTTTTATTCGTTTTTTCTTCTGTTTAGTGACTCATCGTGGTATACCAATACTGACCGAGCTTTCATACTAAAATTGTGCAAAATTAAAATTGTTTATGTCAAGTACTATAATAAATGTTCAATTTGGGAGGCGTTATAGGTACCATCGCCCCGGGAACCATTTATTGGATAACCAACACCCCCGCCACTTGGTCACCCCAAGTGGTCCGCTATGTTTGGTGACTGAGCATGGGTTCCCGGGTTCACAGGTGAGGTCTGCATGGGTTTTGGTGGCGGATGATTTTGTCCACTTACTGCGTAAAATTACGCCACAAAAATTGGACCTATTTGCAGCATTTCAAGCTGGGTCGCCATAACCAATTCGTTTGTGCAATTTCAATCAATGCATTTCTGTGTTTCTCGAGAACCCTTCTATGGGCTTATACATCATTAGTACTTTTACGCCAGTTTTTTAAACATTTGTGGTCAGAAACATCCAAGTAGTGTAGTTTTGTAGCTCTAGCACATATGAAGCTGTATGACTTTTGCACTCCCAGAAATAAAACCTTTTTAGTATAATTATCATTATGCATATATCCAATTGTATATCCGCATGTACATTATTTGGCTTAATATAGTAACTATGTTATTTTCCACATCAAGTATATAATAAAATAGATGCAAGAAATTTTTTTTTTTGATAAATTAATAACGTAAAAAATATATATATATATATATATATATATATATATATATATATATATATATATATATATATATATATATATATATATATATATTATTCTCAAAACTCTTGAGAACATATCGTCGTTGCATTCACAAAATATCCCATGTGAGGTTTTCGACCAAATTTTTTTTTGTTTACACCATTTGATTCACCACGGTTTCCTAAATAATCTGACATAAATATATCCCATTTTTCAAACTCATCTTTTAATCATTTTAGAGGCAACTCTGACCATTACTTGTAATTAATGGTATTTATTTTAAAAAAATATACTACATATACTACAAAAGTATAAAAAAAATATAAAATTATAAAATTAAATCCCTATATACTACAGAAATATAAAATTAAAATGAGAAAAAAAGTATTTTTGTGTACAAGAATTCGTATTATTTTTTTAACTCAAATTTGTCGCAATAAATTAAAATTACCCAAAGAAAAGTTTTTTTAATAATACAATAATCTCAACAGTCTAAAAAGAGTATACTATGCACTAATCCAGTCATTAATTCAATATGGAATTATTGGATGGGGGGGGGGTCATACAACAATATTCTAACCCCGATCAAAGTAATCCAGAAACTAATCATTAAAGTAATCCTAAAGAAACCCTCCACTTATCCAACAGAAACGCTTTTCGCAGATTTCACGGTGCCTCGAGTAGAGAATATCTTCAAGAAAAATGCAATTACCCAAATTTACAAAGATAATATCATCAAAAAATTTGAAACTCACCAATCAAAAAGATATGAAGATAACATCAAAATACCAAAATTTAATACCAAACTAATGCAAAACAATTACATCTATTTAGGAATAAAGTTTTTCAACAACCTTCCCATTGAAATAAAAAAAACCAAAGACATCAATAAACTGAAACTCAAACTTTTTTTTTTTAATGTTCTTTATTCAGTAAAGTTTATACATTACAGTAAATGGATAATTTTTTGGCCATCACACTAGGCACATGCCCGTGTTGTAGTGGCCAATTTTATGTAAAGTATAATAATACAAATTAAAAATAAGTTGAATGAAAAACAAAATAATATAAAAATAAAAAATAAAAATTTATACATCTAAAACAAGTATGATGTATAAAGGAATTAAAAATAATGCAAAATATCTACATAAGTTTAAGATATATGAATATAAAAAATAAGTATGGAAAAACAGAAAAATTAAAAATAATATGAAAAGTATATGAAAGAAAATACGTATTATTGAATTAAAAATAACACAAGGAGCATGTATCAAAAAAATAAAAAAATACAAGTACATTTGTGTAATTAAAATACTATTCAAATGTAATGAAAATACAAGTACATTAAGTGCAAGTGTGTTTGTAAAAAATACAGATACAATATAAAATCAAAGAAAGTACTATTTGGTAAGAGAGTAGGGATAAGTTATATCTTGATGAGCGATTTGCATGTGCGTGTTATGGTAACATAGGTATATAGATATATATCAGAAGTTTTTGTGTAAATCCAGGTTTAAGCTAAGGCTAAAAATATGTACTCAAATATGGAATTATTTTCACAATATTTTTCGTAATAAATACTTGGGTATAAGAAACATGTCAGTAGTGTTAAACATTTTTTAATGATGAGTATGAAAGAGAAATATATTGTTCTGCAATATACAAGTTGTTTAAATTATTTACTGGTGGTATAGGTTCATATGTTCCTTAAAGAAATTTCGCCCCTTTTCAGATATCCATTTATGCACACCGGTTGCAAAGTGAGTAAGTGTTTTTGATGTTTTGATGTCGTTATTTAACGTGTTGAATATTTTAGGTGCGATGTAAGAGTATTGCCTTTGTGAAAAAGTGGTTTTTGTTACAGGAATTATGCATTTTCCATGCTTCGAGTAGCGTGTATGTATGTCCGTTTGCGTAGAGTTTATCAATCCATTTTTCCAGATATGGATAAGAGCTTTCTTGATATATAGTTGGCGAATGTCAAGGACTGTGAGTTTCTTGAAAAGTGGCTCTGATGGATGAGAGGGGGAACATTTGAAGATGACCCTTAGCAAAAGTTTTTGTACGGTCACTAGAGGGTAGAGGATGGATGCTGCACAACCTCCCCATCCTATAATGCCATACGTTGCTATCGATTGAAATAGAGCAAAATATACAGTTCTTAGAGTGTTTATATCAAGGATTGATCGTAGAGAATAAAAAATATGGCATAACTTACGGAGCCTCTTAGTTATGGAGTTAATATGGGCCTCCCAGCGTAATTGGTTATCTATTATGACACCTAGGTATTTTATTTCATTTGATGGTTTAAGATTTGGGCATGAGCAGCTATTATTGGGTGTTTGTGGAGATGTGTCTAGATTTTGTGAGCAAGTGTGAATGATTAATTTAGGAAGGTTTTCTGGGAGTGTGAATTTACGGATTGAAAAGTGTATGTATTGTGTTTTTTGTACATTTAGGGTGAGGAGGTTGGAGTCTAGCCATTTTTTAATTTTGTTAAGACCATAATTTGCCTTTTCTATTGATGTCTTCCATGTTTTGCTGGTGAATATGATAACCGTGTCATCGGCGAAAGATATTATATTACCATCAATGTCCAGTTTCAATAGGGAGTTCATATATATGAGAAATAGGAGCGGACCTAGAACACTTCCCTGGGGCACACCGTAGGAGATAGATAGACATTTACTTCTATATGCTCGATTTGCGTGAAGGACAGTTGTTTGCGATCTTTGTGTAAGATAGCTTTTAAACCATTTTAGGGCAGTACCTTCTATCCCAATCTGTTGCAGTTTTTTTAGGAGAATGTGATGTGAAATAGTATCAAAGGCTTTAGATAAGTCTAAAAAGACAGCAAGAGGTTTATTACCCTTATCAAGGTTATCGGATATCAGTTTGGTGAAGGTTGCAATTGCATCATCAGTACTACGGTTTTTGCGAAAGCCATACTGGTTATTTGAAAGGATTTTATTTTTCTCAAGGAACTTAACCAGTTTTAGTTTTACTACATTTTCAATGATTTTGGAGATTGTGCTCAGTAGAGATATTGGCCTGTAACTATTTACTGAAGATCTGTCACCTGATTTGTAAATAGGGATGATTGAGGCATGTTTAAGGGAGTTTGGGAATATACCGGATTGGAGGCTAAGATTTATAATATGCTCTAGAGGCTTGGCTATAAATATTTTTAAATGTTTTGTAAGTTTAGTAGAGATTTCATCTATTCCTGTTGAGTGAGTATTTTTTAAAGTTGATATGATTTCTATAATTTCTAATTCTGTAGTGGGGGTGAAAAGGAAAGGACTATATCTCAGGTGAGTCAGGGATATTTCGTTTGCGAGTTCATGCTCCGAAACACTATTTCTTGTCAGAATATGATTGGAAAGGTTAGAACCAATTGTGGTGAAAAACTCATTGAGATGATCTGCGATTTTTTCAGATTCATTACCTGTGTTTGTTAGTAAATGACCATCAACGTTAATCTTGTTTATGGGTGTTGTCGTTACTTTAGTGTAAGATATGTCTTTAATGATATTCCATATTTTTTTCTTGTCATTCTCTGCGTTATTTATTTGTTTTTTGTAGTAATCTTCTCTGGCCTTTAAAGTAATTTTTTTGCACACATTTCTGTATTTCTTGTAAAACAGGTGAGAATCATGGTCGTTGGGATTTTTTTTACAGAGTGCGTGTAGTTTATCGCGCTTACGAATAGAGTGTAGGATACCAACAGTTATCCAAGGCTTAAGTTTAGAATCATGGTGTTTAGGTTTATGAGTTGTGTCTGATGTTGCGTTGGTTAGATGGATATGTAGTGTGTCAACAAGAGATTTGCAGGCCAGACTGGGATCAATCTGTTTGTAAACATTTAACCAATTTTCTTGAGAGACCAAGTCAAAAAGTGTATTGTAAGATATTTTCTTTTGCGTGATTACGTGTTGCGGTGGTTTATGTATTTTATGAGACAGAGCTGTTATGGTAGCGTAGTGGTCTGTGACAGTGCATTGGTATACAAGAGATCTGGTTTTTAATTTATATTTTGAAAATACATGATCAATGCAACTCACAGACGAGCCAGATATCCTGGTGGGTGCTGTAATGGCTGGGACGAAACCTTGTAGTGTTAGTAGGTTTATATATTCATTGACTTGAGGATGTGTGGAATTAATTATATTTATATTGAGATCACCGATAATAAGGATATTATCACAATTTTTCACACATGATAGAGATTGATTAAGTGAATTTAGAAATGGGGTTATGTTAGATGTGCTTGGTGATCGATATATAGAAAATATGGTTACATGGTTTTCTATTTGAATTTTGAGACAATTTGAGTCGTTGATTATGATTTCGTTCACTGAGTGAGATATATGATTTTTGATGAATACGATAACTCCTTCGTTCTGTGTTAGGTTATTCTGTGTGTTGTAGTGGGTGTAGTTTGTTATGTTTTTTGGAATGTAGTTTTCATTGATCCAGCATTCAGTTAAAATGATTATGTCAAAGTCTGAATTCAGATCTGTGAGAACTAACAATAGTTCGTTGAAATTACGGTTTATGCTTCTGACATTTATTGAGAAAATTTTTAGGGCAGGTTGAGTTAATATTTTTTGAACTTCGAGAGGACTGTTTTTCTCTGTACATGGAATTATGGACAAATTGTCCAATTGATCAGTTATATCTACCATTTTTAATGTTTGTATAAAGCATAGTAGGTTGTAATGGTTTTGATGTAATCACAATAACACATTTTTTGCATAATAAGAAAACTAGATTACTGGAAAGAGGTGATTGTATTAAGTTATTTGATCGATTAAAAACAATGATGGGGTATATGCTTTTGTTAAATATCTTTGGGCTAGAAAATTTTATTAATACGTTTTTTGTAACAGAGAGTATCAAGTAATATATAAATGAATATACAACAATATACAAGAGAATCAAGTAAAATAAAAGTATACCAAAGGACGAAAATTGATTATAAGTTATTTGGTGAGGGAGATAAAATGTTTTTTGTTTTTTCATTGATAAGTATAACGGGTGTCCCAACGTCCTTGCGTACATATATTTGTCCCCCTCGGATCCAGGCAAACTTAAAAATATTGTCTCGTGCAGCCTTACGTGCAAGAAACCAATGAAGTTTAGCTCGAAATGTCAAGTGTTCACTGATATAAATCTGGGAGCTCTTTCCTGCCATTCCTATGATATTTGTGTTTAGTTATCCTCCCGATTTGCAGATCGCTTGTTAAATGTTTTTATGTCATTCAAGAAGATGTCACGGTCATCGTTTGTTTTGAATCTGAGGATTATCGGCCGTTGTAAATCTTTGTTGGTTTTTTGTCCAGTACGGTAGGCTGCTTCAATGTTTTTCAGTTCAGTTCCGGCATTTGTAATTTTTTGGATATTGAAAACAACATTTTTTAAGTCTTCTCCGCTTACTTCCGGGATTCCGCGTATTTCCGCGTTTTTCGACCTGTTTTCCCTGTCTAAATTTTCAAATTGTCCTTCTATTTGCTCTAGGCGCGCTTCAAGATCACAGTTTTTTTTTTCAAGTTTTTTGTTTATATTCTCAAGTTCGTGGACTCGAAGTAGGATATCCTCGTATTGTTTACTCATTGTTGTAATTGTGGCGAGAATTTGGGTGTTTTGGTCGAATATTGCGTTTTGTTTTAGTAGTAGTTCGTTGTCCAAAGTTGAGGCACCGCTGGCAGTGACGTTGAAAGCCGGAGTGTCAGATAGGCATTTCTTGCATTTAATTTGGGCGCGTCGCTCCTTAGTGAGTCGACGGTATGAGCTCTCTGCCACTCCGCCGCAGTGCAGATGGAATATTCCCTTGCACACGGCGCAGGTAAATACGGACTCTTCGGAGAGAGTGGGTTCTGAACAGGCTTTGCAATTATTCATGTTGTGGAATAGTATTATGTTAGTTAGGTAGTAAAGTTATCCTTGCGCCTGTTGGTAGGCAAGATTCGTAACACGAGTGCTAAATTTTGTTTCTGATGTCTTTGTCAGGCGATCTGTTTCAGAATAATTGACGAACCTACGACGGTTCACCAATTCAACTGGTTTTATTGATCCGCTATGAGATGGCGCTATTGTTATTTCTTAACACCTTAGTGGTTTATAAAGAAAAAAATAAAAATCTTTGGCGGCAATAGGGATCGTACCCGCGTCCTCCAGATATTGGTGCGAGCAGACTAGGCTAGCTTGCTCGGCGTTCTTACCACTACACCACGAACGAGTTATGGGCACTCGTCAAATAACAGTGATATTAAAGGACCCACAGCTCTTGTATATTAATTACTCGATGTGTGATGATTCTTTCTTTTGGTAACAACACTGTCTGACACAAAACACTTTGTTAATCCACTTGAAATAAGAATAAATCTGATTGTTTATAGTTCACTAAGTAGAAAATTCACTTTCCTGATTTTCAGGAACACGTTTACCGATGAATTGCTTGGTTATTGTGTACTGTAAGCCACTGTAAGTAACAAATTTAGGTGATTTCTGAGGAGCGATATTTTGGCGTGCGGTCTGATTGAGAGGTACTTGTATGTTGAAACTGAAGCTACACTTCATCAGGAATAATTACCTAAATAATTACCTGTTTTTCTCATTATTTCTATTTATTATTAATCTATATTCATCTCTATTTTATTTAGATTTTTCGAATTTCTCCCAAGTGCACAATATTTTAGTATGTAACCGTATCCTATGTATGTACACCATATGTAATTTATATAACTCCACTGTACAATTATATTATACTCCACTGTATCTATATTAAATATTAAAAAATATGTATAGGTATATATATATTTTCTTCAATATTAACTCAGTGGGTAAAGCAAAAATATTTTTTTAATATTTATATTTAACTCTCAAAAAATTACCAAAATATTAAGTTGTATCCAAAATCATACGAAATTAATTTTTTTAAGACCAATATTTCGTAATTTGAAACAAAAATAAATAAAATAAAACATATTTATCCGCACAAGATATTTTCTCTACCTTTTGATAAAAAAAATACATTTTCAGTTTATTTGGATGTTTTGGTCACAAATCCAAATTTAACCCCCCCCCCCCCCCCCTTTCCCCCCGGCTATTTGTTAGCTTTGGGAACAACTCATATCGATCTTGTGTCTCCCTTACTATTATGTTGAGAAATAAGTTTTAAACGGTGTTCGAAAGAGAAAAAGAAAATATCAAACTTTATATTCAAATTCAAAAGTTAACCACAAAATAATGTAATTGTACACCTTTATAAAACCAAAGTTTATGAAACTTATGGAATTTTGTATCTATTAATTATTTTTACATGAAACGATAAAAAAGTGAGGTGACGGAAATGTTAACAATACATTTGTGTAATAAATATGTACGTGTTTTGATTTTTTTCGTTATCAGTAATTTTAGTTAAAACGTAAGATGAGTCATAAAAAAAATAAATTATGTGTGCGTTCAAAATTTTTATATTTGAAAAGCAAAGGTTTATTTCGGATTTCAAAATTTAAAAGCGTATTTCATCGCCTTTCAAAAACAGTTTTTAGTTTTCGGATACTATCAGAAATATTCCATTTATTTGGATTTTATTGCAAAGCGGAAATATTTCAACCTTATGAAAAAATATGCCCGAGGCCTGAGGGATATGGGTCATATGAGAAAGGCCAAGTTGCCTTTCCTACGTTTGCTACACAAAATATCAAATGTGCATAAAAAGTACGCACAAAAATCCTGAATGCAAAATTAAAGAAAAAATTGTCGGTTTTAATAAAAAAAATGTATATTAAGCCCACTTGTTTTCACCCAAACATGATATCAAAAATAACTCTACAATTAATAAAAATAAATAAAAATATGGGTCCCTAATTAATTATATTAATTAATAATTCAGGTGGCATATCTGGTTCTAATTCCATTTGACCCTTCTTTTTTTCCTCTTCCCATTCGTGTTTTCGTTATACGTTAGTTTTCTTTTCCAATATCTTCCCATATTCTCATTCGAAGGTGTTTTCTTTCTATAAAGTGCTTCGCGTATTTACCAGGACTATGGCCTTAGATGTTCTTTGTATTCATGGAGGCGGATATGGATTCCGCCGCCCCGTGAATTGGATAACCAAGGCCCCTGCTACAGGTCGCCCCATGTATTTCGCTACGTCTCTGCATTTGCCCACCTTCTGCGCGGCGGGCCGGATCGGGAGAGACTGGTTGAAGGAGACCTTTTGACCTCTCCACCCGGACTCTCTCGATCCATTGCCTTGCAACGCAATGGGAGGGTTGGATTCATACTTCTATCACCCTTGGACACATTGACTCCCAGATTCCTAACCATCCCTCGTACCTTTTTCCTTCCCAGAACTTCCTCTCCTTCCTTTCCCTGTAAGGACCCCCTACACAGCGTCCCCAAAGATGACATAGGCCCTGAGGGTTTTTTTTTCCTAAGGATCCTCTATGTGGAGCTAATAAAAAACGTGGAAAGATGTGTGTATCTCCTTCGGTCGCTGGCTATAATGCTTGAAAAGGTTATAATAGCGCCAAACTACATTTAATAAATATAATGTTAAATTTGAATTCGAAGCAAGATTTTAAGTAATCGCTGCCTTTAAACTACGTAAAGATTCAGTTTTGTCCAACCGTTATATTTTATTTGTTGTATTTTGTTAAAAAATGTTGTTTTTTTATGTGAATACCGCACAAGAGCCAGTAAGACTATGGCATCCACAATTAGGGTATGTTGTGAGGCTGAAGGTAATGGGGAGCGGAAGGAAGTGAGGCAGAGGAAGGTGAGGAAGTGCCTGGATATTCACTATATTCAGTACAGTTGGTGTACATTATTGTTTAATATCTTAGTTTTATCCAGAAAACGTGTTATTTTTCCCGTTTACATTTTTAACAGTCTCTCGTGTCTAGGATGAACGAAGTATGTATGAAGAATGAGTAAATGATGAATGTAAGTAGGTAAGTCTAAAGTCATGGTATTTGAAAGAGAGAGTATGAAAATAATGTGCAACATAGTTGTGAACGATGAGTATTTGGAGCAGGTGGATGAGTTGGTGCACTTGGGAAGTATGTTTACGAGAGATGGGAGGGTTGACAGAGATATCGAAAGAAGGGTAAATGCAGGCAACTCTATTAATGGAGGACTAAACGCCGTTGGCGCCAACAAAAAACTGTCAAAACGTCGCTCTAGTTCGTTTTACTCCAACAGACCATTTTTAACGAAATTGAGTTAAGTATGCAGTAAGTCTCAGAAAGTCTTTATGTATACAATGCAAGTGAAAAAAAAAATTTAAAAAAATTATTTAGGGGGTTTTCAAAACGCACTTTGTCTTACGTCCTCCAAAATGAAACAACATTTCGAGCGTATTTATCCAACATCCACACGTTGGCCAAAAGGACTCACGTTTTTAAACCGGCCGTTCAGTCAAATTTCATAGGAATTTCTCCAACATCCAAGCTGTATCTTAAGCGGCCTCCTCACCATCCAACTTCTAGTAACTGCGGCAGTGACTGCAAAGAGCATGGAGTTGAGCGAACTAGCGCTGACTCGTTCTAGCGGCCCTTTAACAAACGAGACAGCGCTAGTTCGCTCAACTCCATGCTCTTTGCAGTCACTGCCGCAGTTACTAGAAGTTGGATGGTGAGGAGGCCGCTTTAGCCAACGTGCGAAATTCTAACTCTCGGTTCCGGGCGTATTGCTCTAACAGACCACACAGCCAATAGCAGCGCAGCGGAGGACCACGTGATTGCTTTCATTCCAAACATTCGTCCGTTTAGCGCCACGAAAGTAAATATCTTCACTTATAATTATGCTAGTTACCAAGTTACTTTAGTGGTTTTCTAGGAGATTTCTTCAGACAAAATGCATAAAGATGTAAACTGTGGAAAAGGATAAAATTGTTCAAGGAAAACATAACAGATAATTAATATTACAATATTTTCTCAGCAAATTGTTTCAACTTGTCGTCCGTTACAGGGTGGTTATAATAAAGTTGTGTATTTTTGAGAAAATATTGTAATAAATGCCAAGTTCTATATTGTGGTGAAATATCGTACTAAAAATTGAAATAACCTTCGTCGCTGTTTTAATTTAATTTAACCAATTAAAATATTTAAACGAATTGACTGAAATTGAAGAAAAATCAATTAACGAAGAGTATAAGGACGACATTATACGGAATACACTCGGAATTTGATCCTTAAGGTGTATGTGTATAAATAGGTATCGGTATGTTTATCTACCTATACGTAATTATTTGTGGAGTGTCGATACTCCCACCACCATTGGGACGCGAGGTGGGGAGAGACGCGGCACGGCCTGTCACTCCGTGACAATAGGTGCACCAAGCAACATCTCTGTTCATTATTATTTAGTAATTGTTATTTGTCAATAAACCAAGTGAGTACCATTCTTCTTATTTTATTTTAACAGAACCCTGCATATTAGAATAGATTGAATAATTATTATGAGAGTTGTAAAACAACTCCCATAAATTTGGTGACCCCGATAAAAACACGCGAAATTAATATTATTTACGAAATCGCATTATTATTTGCTCGCGTACCTACATACTAAATTTTGTTCCCGCTAGATCGAAACCCGAGTAGCCGAGTCTAACCTAGTACAATCGCCTCTCTTCAAAAGGGCATTTTATGTATTCGAGCGCATAACACAAGGCCTTCTCCCTTTTATTGACCGGTATTTAGTATTTATTTGCCGTCTTAACAATTTTTCGCGTTTCGATATCGCTGATAATTAGTTTCTTGCGTAGGGTTCTGTCTACTAGTATATTCATAGATATAATTGGTACCACTTGGCGCTTTAATAACGTAATTTGACTAATGCAAATAAACAACGTCACGGAGTCAATCGATTTCAAATATCATTATTACACATTTATTATTATTACACGTAATAATTTATACATTTATTATTTGTTATATTTGAGACTGCACACCATTACACACACAATTAAAGTTGCTCAAGCGAGTTAATGGCTAACACGCAGCAAAATAACGACAAAGATATGACGGACCAGGGCACTAGTCATCAGGTTGCAAGAGTGGGGGTTCGAATGCCGCCTTTTTGGCGGGATAAATCTCAACTGTGGTTGAAGCAAATTGAGGCCCAATTTATCATAGCCGGCATTAGTTCCGATGCAACAAAATACTACTCCATCGTAAGTTGCCTGGACAGTGAAACGCTAACCATGGTTAGTGACATCGTTTTGAACCCACCCACACGGGATATGTATGCCACATTAAAATCGGCATTGGTGACTAGGTTTACAGAGTCCGAGAGAAAAAAAACTGCCAAGCTCGTATACGGACTTCAGCTTGGAGATAATACACCGTCTCAGTTATTACGTCAGATGAAAGAACTGGCAGGACCCACCATCATCAACACGGAACTCTTCAGGACGCTGTGGTTACAACGGCTGCCTAATAACATGCAAGCTATACTGACTGTATCGGCCGATCAGGACTTAGACAAGCTAGCAGAAATCGCCGACAAAATGGCAGACGTCTATAACAGCAATGATATATGCCACGTAGAAGGAGGTTTTCCTAGATCATCTTACTCAACTAAAATAAGCGATGAAAAGCTAATGGAAATTTATAAACAGAGGCGATTAAGATCACCATCGCGTAACAGGCATCAAACAAAAAAAGTTTACGAACGATGCTGGTATCATTACAAGTTCGGAAAACTTGCGAAAAAGTGCATCGCACCCTGTGATTGGCCGCCGACGACAAAGAGTTCGGAAAACTAAAGAAGCTCTGTGTCAATGCAACTTACATAGAGCAGATTGGAAAAAGGTTGCACATCTGGGACCGGCAAAACAATATAAACTTTTTGATTGATTCCGGGGCGGAGATTTCTGTAATTCCCAGCAAATTCAAAACACCGCAAACATTTAAACAACACGAGCCAAATGTGGCACTCTACGCTGCAAATGGTACTCCTATCAAGACACACGGACTACGCCGAATGATGGTTAACTTCGGATTGCGTAGAACATTTCCATGGACATTTGTCATAGCCGAAGTCGAGCGCGCAATTTTGGGGGCAGATTTTTTAGAAAATTTTAATCTTCTAGTGGACCTTCGGAAAGGGAGACTCATTGACGCAACGACGGGACTAACGTCAACGGGACAGCGCATTCATTATGCAAGTACGGGTATATCTACGGTCAACAATACAAGCAAATACCACCAATGTCTACAGCGATACCCTGCAATTACACGACCCTTCAATCGAGAAGTAGAAGTAAAACATTCTGTGGCCCACTGTATTGAAACAACTGGACCACCCACCTCAGCTAGGGCCAGAAGAATGACACCACTAATGCTAGAGGCAGCAAAGAAGGAATTTGCCCTTATGGTACAACAAGGAATATGTAGACCATCAAAAAGCTGTTGGGCAAGCCCTTTGCACATGGTACAAAAATCGGACGGCAGTTGGAGACCCTGCGGAGATTATCGCAGGCTCAATTCTCAGACGATTCCAGACCGTTACCCGATTCCACAACTGAACGATTTCGCTCACAAGTTATCTAAAGCCAACATTTTTAGCACTATAGATTTGGTTCGTGCATACCACCAAATTCCCATTAGTTTGAGTGATATTCCAAAGACCGCCATCATAACACCATTTGGTCTCTTTGAGTTCACACATTTACAATTTGGGCTTTGTAACGCGGCACAGACGTTTCAACGCGTTATAAATCAAGTACTGAATGGCTTGGAATTTTGTTTTGCATATATCGATGATATTATGATTGCATCCGAGGACGAAAACGAACACATGGAGCACCTCGAAACAGTCTTCAAACGTCTTGAGAAACACGGTTTGATCATTAACGCCGAGAAAAGCACGTTTGGTCAATCCAGCATTAAATTCCTTGGCTACCAAATTTCAAATGAGGGAACGACTCCTCTTTCCGAAAAAGTGGAGATCATCAAAGATTTCCCAAGACCAAAAACAGCAAAGGACATGCGCAGATACTTAGGTATGCTGAATTATTACCGAAAGTTCATTCCAAAGGCTGTGGAGGCTCAACGATTGTTGTACGCCATAATCGCCAATACAAAAAAAGCAGACAAGCAACCAATCCAATGGACAGAGGAGCTCATTCAGGCATTCGACCAGACCAAAGTTGATTTGGCTAATGCTACACTCCTCACACATCCAGAAATATCATCAGACCTCGCAATTATGGTGGATGCTTCAAATTTTGCTGTGGGCGCAGCCCTCCAACAACGAACAGAAAAGCAGACGAAATGGAAACCGCTCGGATTTTTTTCACGAAAACTCAACAACGCACAAAAAAATTACAGTACTTATGATAGAGAACTCACAGCCATTTACGAAGCAATTAAGTACTTTCGAGGACAGGTTGAGGGTAGAGAAGTCACCATATATACCGATCATAAACCCTTATGCTTTGCGTTCACCAAAAAAGCGGATAATGATTCGCCAAGGCAAAGACGACAGTTAGATTTTATCGCGCAATTTACAACAAAAATCGTTTACACACCCGGAAACGAAAATCAGGTAGCCGATGCATTATCAAGGATTGAAGAGATACAGATTCCATCGCCTATCAACTATGAAGAGATGGCGTTAGATCAAAACAGCGACTCAGAACTCATCGCGATCATGAACACCGAGACTTCTCTGCGCTTGGAACGTGTCCAGATTCCCGGAAGTCCTACAACTCTATGGTGCGATATGTCCACTGGTGTTGCAAGACCATTTATACCAAAGGCTTGGAGACACCGTATACTTGATAACATGCACAGTATTTGTCACCCCGGCATTGGAGCTACCTACAAAACACTTAGGCAAAGATTCGTTTGGCCTAAGATGCAAAGAGACGTAAAAGAGTTCGTCACCACGTGCATATTATGCCAGAAGGCCAAGGTAAATAGGCATACCCACAGTCCTATTGGAACACTACCGTTGCCCAAAGAGAGGTTTAGAAATATCCATATTGATATTGTTGGACCCTTGCCTCCATCACGTGGCAACAACTACCTATTGACCATTATAGATCGTTTCACTAGATGGCCAGAAGCGATTCCCATTAAGGATATCATGGCAGAGACAGTTGCTCTCGCTCTCATGGAGAACTGGATAGCTAGGTTTGGGGTGCCCGATACAATAACATCGGATCAAGGACGTCAATTTGAAAGTAAGCTCTTCGAAGACCTCATGAAATTGTATGGTGTAAAACACTTAAGAACAACAGCGTACCACCCGCAAGCAAACGGCTTAATAGAGCGATGGCATCGAACACTAAAAGGGGCTCTAAAAGTAGCTTCCACAAGCAGTTGGTCAGAGAGACTTCCATTGATTCTCTTGGGCCTCAGATCTTGCGTTCGACAGGATGCAAAAACATCACCCGCGGAAATGACATACGGAACTCCGCTTAAGCTCCCGGGAGATTTTTTCACCGAGACAACACCAACAGATCCAGAGACGTTCGCTAGAAAGGTCACCGATATGTTGAAAGATATTAAACCCATACCAGCTACAAACCATAACCATGATAAACCTTTTGTACACGGTTTGTTGGGAACTTGCACTCATGTTTTCATTCGAACAGACTCAGTAAAAGCTCCCTTGCAAGCGCCATATGAAGGACCCTTCAAAGTATTGACGAGGGATTCTAAGAAAATGTTGGTGGAAATACGTGGCCATCAAAAGTACATAAGCATTGATAGGCTAAAACCTGCTTTTCTCCCAACAGATTTGGAGGATAAAGAAATCCCCACTATTAAACCGAACACAACAGTTATTCCTGAGAAAGCACCAGAGAGAAAAACTCGATCGGGTAGGCGAGTTAGATTCCCTGAAAGATGGGCATACTAGGCACGAGATATCTTCGAACATTTGTGCCCATCATTCCATAAAATCTTCTGTCTCTCTGTCATGTACATATACCTCTTCAGTCCAATATTTCATCCACCTGCTAGAGGATTCAAGGAGGACTTCAGGAAGGATGATCATCATTCTAGGAGGGGAGGCATGTGGAGTGTCGATACTCCCACCACCATTGGGACGCGAGGTGGGGAGAGACGCGGCACGGCCTGTCACTCCGTGACAATAGGTGCACCAAGCAACATCTCTGTTCATTATTATTTAGTAATTGTTATTTGTCAATAAACCAAGTGAGTACCATTCTTCTTATTTTATTTTAACAGAACCCTGCATATTAGAATAGATTGAATAATTATTATGAGAGTTGTAAAACAACTCCCATATATTTAAGTCTTCGGGTAAAAATACCTATTTATGATATTTAAAACAATTATAAGAATAAGAACATTGAATGAGCTTTTGTTTTAAGCACATTTAATGCGTAGTATCGGTATGTTTATCAACCTTTACGTAATTATTTAAATCTTTGTTCAAAAATAACTACTTGTGATATTTAAAAAACACAATTATTAGAATAAGGACTGATGTATTATAGTACCTAATATATAGTCCATCCACCAAATCTTAGTGAAAGCATTATTCTACTTCAGATACTTAAAACAAGCCAACAATTAGAATAAGGAAATGAAGAAGTTTTAATTTTCAGTACATTTAGTTTCTAAAATATCTGTATATTTAGCAGCCAAATCTTCGTGTAAAAATTCTACTTATGATATATAAAACAAGGCAATTTTTCGAATAAGTACAACGAAGGAGTTTTTGTTTTTGGCACATTTAGTGAGGAATAGCTTCATGTTTATCTACCTTTACCTAATTATTTAAATCTTTGTGTAAGAATACCTACTTGTAATACAAAACACAATTATTAAAATAAAGACAATGCAGGAGTTTTTTTTTACTTTTAGTACCTAATATTTATGTATTTATCTACCAAATATTTGTGTCAGAATTCTACCTGAGATATTTAAAACATGTTAATTATTAGAATAAGGAAATAAAGAAGTTTTTGTTTTCGGTACATTTAATGCAGTATCTTATTATTTTTATCAACCAAATCTTAGTGTAACAATGAAAACATTTTTGGTACATTTAGTGCCAAAGAACGGTTGTAATTGTGTACCTATAAATATCTTATTATTGAAATCTTCATGGGAGAATTGTACACTGAATGACAATGAAAGCATTTCTATTATTTTATACATTGAGTGCCTCATATTTCTTATGTGTTTGTATATTTCTTACCTATTCGAGTTTTATTTTGTTCGAGCTTTGGATTGTCAATAAAAACGTTATTACTATTCGCACATTTTTAATGGTTAGGTATCCCATTCATTTGACTTTTTTTACCTAGATCAATTTCCAGTTCTTTTATTTCAGCCCCTTTTGTAACCCTTCTAATAATTTGGCCCAACTAAGTGGTACCTCAAATACTGGAATACATTTGTTATGAAGCTAAAAATGTGGTCAGTGGTTAGGATTGTTTTATGACCTCTTTTTTTATAAGTCTGTATTGTGTAATAGACGTAAATCACATCCCATGTGTTCGAACGCAGGATCATTTTTAAAAAGAACTCGTCGTCTATTGTTTTACACATTTATAAAGAACTTGTAGCTATCTATTGTGTTTCAAAATCCTTCGAGTTAACTTTTTATTTTAAAATGTTGGATACTTTACACTTCTGTTATCACACGACGGCCTCCTGATCCTGATGTGGTCGAGGGGTAAAACTTTCAACTAGCGATCCGGATGTCGCAAATTTCAATCCCATCGTGCACAAGTAATTTTTATTTTGGTAGATTTGTTTATTTTGGGGGGCGGGTATGGGTACCGCCGTCCCGGAAACCATTTATTGGATAACCACCATCTCTGCCATAGGCCACCCCGAGTGGTTCGCTACGTTTGGTGACTTTGCAAGGGTGCCCGGGTTCATGGGGTGAAGTTCGTCCAGGTCTTGGCGGCGGATACGACTGCCCACCTGCTGCGTGGCGAGAGAGAGACTGGTTAAGGGAGGCTTTTTGACCTTTCCAGCCGGACTCTTCCGGCTCTCGCCTTGCACCGCAATTTGAGAGATGGATTCATACGTCCGTCACTCCCGGACACACTGACCCCCAGATTCCTACCCACCCCTCATACCCTTTTTCTTCCCAAATTTCCTATCCTTACCTTCCTTATAAAGACTCCTCCAAAGTGAAATTATTTTCCTCAGGGCCACCTTTGTGGAGCTAATCTAAAAATATATATACATATTTCACAACTTTAACCATAAAAAAAACGAACGTGTGTATGTGTTTTTTTATGTTTAAATAGTGATATAACACAAATCAATAAAAAAATATATACATATAAATATATATACATGCTGTATTTGCGACACGTTCCAGAGTGGAAGATACTCTCAGTATCACCCTGATGTAAGACCGCCATTTCGAATTGAAGCATTGCTTGAAATGGCTTTAGCCGTGGTTGTTGACTCGATCTGAATAGCCAGGTACTTACCAACCTTCACAACTGCATCCCCTTCCCGCTACATCCAGCCTTACAAAATTGGGTATGCTATGTATAGCCTGACTTGGTCCAGGCGGTTGGGACTCTTGTGCAGTATTAACATAAAAATTAAGGCACGCAAATCAATCCAACCTTTCGGGTCTGATCATACTAAATCTCCGATTTATATGCCGTAATAAATATGATAAAAATAATACGAGTGTATATTAATTATATGGATAATTTGAATAGCATTGTCTTAGTGCAAAACGCTTTACAATATATGTTCTCAGAGTCTACGAGGGGATGCTGTGTGGAGGGTCTTTTTGAGGAAAGGGAGAATTGGAAATTCTTGGGTGGAAATAGGAATGAGGGGTGGGTAGGAATCTGGGGGTTAGTGTGTATAGGAGTGACGGACGTAAGAAACTGTTCTTCCAACTGCGGTGCAAGGCAATGGGGTCGAGAGAGTCCGGCTGGAAAGGTCCAAAGGACTCCTTCACGCAGTCTCTCTCGATCCGGCCCGCCACGCAGCTGGTGGGAAGACTCATCCGCCGTCAAGACCTGGACAAACCTCACCCCATGAACCCAGGCACTCCTGCTAAGTCACCAAACGTAGCGAACCACTTGGGGAGACCTTTTTACAGCTCCACACAGGAGGCCCTGAGGAAAATAATTCCCTTCAGGGCCTATGTCATTTTTGGAAAGGAAGTAGAGGAAGTTGTGGGAAGAAAAAGGTATGAGGGGTGGGTAGGAATCTGGGAGTCAGTGTGTCGAGGATGACGCACATATGAATCAATCCCTCCCCACTGCGGGTAAAGCGATGTTCCGAGAATCCTGCTGGAGAGGTCTACAGATCTTCCTCAACCAGTCTTTCCCGATCCGGCCTGCCACGCAGTTGGTGGACAGACGCATCTGTCACCAGGATCCAGACAAAACTCACACCACGAACCCGGCCACCCCTGCTAAGTCACCAAACGTAGCGAACCACCTGGGGTGACCTATGGCAGAGGTGTTGGTTATCCAATAAATGGTTCCCGGAGCGGCGGTACCCATACCCGCCTCTCAAATAATAACTAATAAACGTAGGACCTATCTGATGACTAGCAGCCAACAATAAAACACACCTGAAACATTATTTAATAAGTATAATTGTCTGAAAACGTACGTTTTCATTGATGATTTTACGATGTTATTATTTTACAAAAACTTACTCTTGAAACATGTTTCCCAACCAAGAAACAAATTATTTCTAAAAAATTGTCGAATGTTATAAGAAACTATTTAAAAATCACACCCGAATATTTAGGTCTCACCGCGAAAACATAGGACACATAAGCTAAATCCATAAGTACCTATCAAAGTTCAATGAATTGAAATGCTTTCCGATCTCCCTGTAAAACCAAGCACGTTAGATAAAGTAACTTCACGCAAGAGTACGCGCTCTTGTCTAACATCCAGTGTCCTTTGTCCAATATCCAACTTTCGCAAACAAGAATTCGTCACTTTGGCCAACATCCAAATTAAATACGTGTTCTCTGCGTAATTTTATACATTTAGAACATATTGTACTTAAAAAAAACAATTTGTAATACTTTAAAACATTTTAGTAGACTTACAATTTAGCTAATTTCATTTTATATGCCTTTTTCGTAAAAAATACTTTAAAGCGCTGTTTCTCACGATTTACGTGTTGGTCTGTTGGAGTAAAACGAACTAAAGCGACGAAAAGAAGCGAAGTTAGCCGTCCATAATTGAGTGCTGGTACCTACTACCTACCCTGATGTATGGCAGTGAGGCATGGAACTGACAGAGGAAGGATGAAAGTAGACTGAATGCTGTAGAAATGAGATCCCTGAGGCGTATGTGTTGTAAAACCATGTACGATCGCGTGAGAAATGT
This sequence comes from Limnephilus marmoratus, assembly GCA_917880885.1. Classification (NCBI taxonomy): domain Eukaryota; kingdom Metazoa; phylum Arthropoda; class Insecta; order Trichoptera; family Limnephilidae; genus Limnephilus; species Limnephilus marmoratus. The sequence goes on from OU862906.1 coordinate 18,657,077, forward strand.
TGAGATCCGCGAAGAATGCAAGGCTGATGTAAGCGTAATGAGTAAGATTAAGAAAGGGACGCTCAGATGGTTTGGGCATGTAGAGCGAATGAACGAGTAAAGGAGTATAAGGAGAATATATGACGTAAATGTGAATGGTGGAAGAAGTCGGGGACGTCCGAGGAAGACATGGCACGACCAAGTGAATCAGATACTTATATGTAAACGAGGCAAGAAGTGTGTGCCAAGATCGAGTTGTTTGGCGGTCCGTGCTCTCTGCCTACCCCTGCGGAGAAACGGCATGATGGTTAATTAGTTAGTTTTCATTTTTAACAATTAGATTACTTATATTGGACAAAATATTTTTTGTGTTCTTTGTACTGCCGTTATTGAATAAAAAGTAAGTTTGCTACAAAACAAAATTACCTATTAAATTAAAACCATTATTTTATTTTTCTCAAATCACGAAATATTGTTTTTTTCTAAACCTCGGGTCTTTTAGTGAGCTAATAATGAAGACTAATTTTATATATTTTTTCGTTTCGAATAGCTACAAATCATATGCAAGACCTCGTGCGTTTAAAAATAATGCGCCCTTTTTTCTGTCTATGGAGAGCGGTTCACCCGGCCGAGTCAAAAACTTCATTAGCGACGAAATAAGTTGAAACATGCCTTATCCAAACAGTATATTGGATTTTTTGTGCAGTGAGCAACCGCCAACAAGAACGCATGCGTGGAGATCATCGGAATACGGTAGGCAGGAGACGCAGAGGGGGCGAGAGGGTGTACGAAGCCAAACACTCACGTGGTCTCACCCACACATGGACAGCTAGTTCTTTTTTTAGCGCGGTGCGACAGCGAGAATTTTTGAAAATACCTACCGTCGAAATTTCTCACCGGCGGTATGCCCTCTTAATAATACTTATAAAAGACCACTGATACATAGCCACAGCACACGTTTCACAGAAAAAAAGGCCTGAAAATACCTAAAATATCAAATAAGTATGGAAGCCGAACGCTGGAGTACTGTGTACCAGTGGCTTTTAATAAGCTCAAAAATAATTTTGCTTTAGAGGAAAATGAGAATTTAAGCATGAAAACTGTAAAAACGTGGCTTATCAATGAAAAATCTATGTATCTTTAAAAAAAAAATAAACAAATAAAAAAAAGAAATATCTTTAAATATTTGTAATATCAAATCTTTTTACAGAGAACTACAATTTCCTTTTTTTGTAATTACGCATATTATTTTTTGTACTTCTAATCTTAACGAGTGTATACTCAATATACACTCGTAGATCTACTACCTCAGTAGATCCTGCAGACAAGCAGCCATGTGGCAGCTTCGCAGGACTACCGATAAATTGTTTAAATTATGTATTTATGTAAACTATGTTTTTATTGGAAATAATAAAAAAAAAAAATTGTAACTACTAAAATGTTTTAAAGAGATAGAAATTGTTATATTTAAGTACTAGCTGATCCGACAAGGCGTTGCTATGGCTAACGAAAACAACGCCATCTATTGGATGGTTAACCAACCTTTTAACTCTCACCGCTATCTGTGGATCTGTGGATTTGCATACAAATCAAATCGATCGGTCGCTCCATTTATATTATTATGGCGAGTTCCCGGTATGCCACTTAATAAAGAAATTGTTTCTCCCTGCGTGTCCTTTCCCATTCGTCCCGTTCCCCTTCCGCCTCCCCTTCCTCCGTCCCGCGAACCCCCCTTCCGAGTTCCCCTCCTCCCTTCCTGGTTTTCACCCCCTTCCCTTATTCCATTCATTTTTTGCATTAGCTGCACACGGCCCTGAGGAAAATAATTTCCCTCAGAGCTTATGTCCTCTTAGGGGATGCTGTGTGGAGGGTTTCTTTAAGGAAAGGAAGGATAGGAAGTTCAGGGAAGGAAAAAGGTATGAGGGTGGGTATAAGCAGGAATCTGGGGGTCAATGTGTCCAGTAGTGACAAACGTATAAATCCATCCTTCCATCTGTGGTGCAAGGCGATGGGTCCAGAGTCTGGCTGGAAAGGTCAAAAGTCCTCTCTCAACCAGTCTCTCTCGATTCGACCCGCCACGCAGCAGATGGCCAGACGCGTCCGCCGCCAAGACTTTGATAAACCTCGCCCCATGAACCCGGGTATCCCTGCTAAGAGACCAAACGTAACGAACCATTTGGGGTGACCCATGGCAGAAGTGTTGGTTATCCAATAAATGGTTCCCGGGGCGGCGGTATTACTCATGTAAATGACGCATGGAAAAATAATTTTATTCTGACTTTATGTCCGGGTTAAATCTTTCCCACAGGAAAATCTAAACCCTTCCACACACTTTTCCACAAATGATCATCCAGTCAATCCACGCTACGCAATTGCACTATATGTATAAGTATAATAAATACAAGAACAACATGTCAACCTACCAGAGACCAAATGAAAAAATAATTCACCGACTCCAGATATTTTCATATCAGAGGGTTCGGCTCGGTAGAACTCCTAGCTGGACCGATAAATCCTACTGATCCCTCAATATAAATATTTAAAAAATCTTTCGTAATCCTACATGTATTTACAATTTTATTTAAAATGACTGATTTTTGCATTTTTATATATAAATTCTTTAACAAATCTAATAAGCCTAAATTTAGCAAATTCATTTGTGGTATCATTTTAATTAAATGAAAGCAAATCACTTTGTATACATGTATACACCACTTATTTAATCAATATTATCAACGTGTTTCGAAACCAATGGCAATGGTTTCTTCGTCAGGATAAACCGAAATGTTTATTTTATAAAATCAGTAAATTTTCGTTTTATTAATATTTTAAAAATACGTGCCTATGCAAAATGATTTGTTTTCATTTACGTATAATACAACTAAAAACTAAAATTACCTTTGCAGATTATGGATTAATTAACCATCACGCAGTTTCTCCACTGGTAGGCAGAGTAGAAACTGCGTGATGGTTAATTAATCCGGCAGGTGACCCTTGCTCCATCTACATTTGTACATCGTTTCATATACACTTTAAATATAACAACTCTTAACACGACCTAAAATAAGTGTTCACTTTCTGGAACGTCCACGTATATTCTCTCGACACAAAGCATCAAAGCACCACATTCCTTAACTTTTTCATAACACTCCATTCAGATGCATTATCTGACGTGCGTCGCGTCGCCGGACGGAAGATATAGGTAGGTACGCGTATATATTAGCCCTGTCAATAAACGCATTGAACTGGAACAAGTTAAGGGAAATCTGAATTTTTGCAGGTGGATAGTACTTCTTACAGGGACTATTTTCACAAAAGTCCCCGCCCCTCCCCCGCTTGCTTCCCCCCCCCTGTCCCCCTCCAAACTTTGAAATTGTAGAGTTCCACAAAATCCATTATATCACCTAAACTGTACAATATATTTGAAAAAAAATTATACCGTTATACTTCTGAAAAAACTGTCTATAAAAAAGAAAAAATATATTTTTTTTTATCTACTACGGTTTGGAAAATAATAATGACTTTGTCACAAAAAAAAAATTTTTTCGTAAAATTTGGATTTAAAGGTGAATATTTTTTTTTGCCTGAGGGAACACGCAAAAATATTTCAAACAAACTATTTGCCAAATTTAATAAGCTTTAAAGCGATATATAACATTACTTACTTTGATCCTTAATACTAGTCAAAATCCGACTCAATCGCAGGGCGGTACAGCGTGCGGGCGACGAGGCTTTGCGGTCGTGCCTAACCAGCTGTGATTGCAGGTGACCGATTTGTGCTTAGATAGGACTATTTATAGTTTTAAATTGAAACACTGAGTAATTTTTAATTTATTTACCATATAAAAACACTTTTAAGTATAGTATTTGCAATAAAAGTATGTGAAGAATTCCAATACAAAATTATATAACTTTTCGTAGGTTTTAAGACATTACAGAATATTATTATTCACTGGGCATCACAGTCGTCTTCAAATATTTCATCAGTATTTTCAGATGTGTTACTGCAAGATAGTCCATTGCAGTAGCCACACATATCAGAACACTCTAGTCCCGCCCTCCGACAGTCGCACGACTTTCCGCACGAGATTTTAAAGTTACAAGAATCAATTAGAAGTCATTTGGATTCGCGGGATATGTCATTTGTATGTGTTAACTTATATTCTCTTCTTTGCCATTCCCATTCATTAGATCGTAGTTCATTTCCTAGCCACGTTTGAACTAGGAGGTATGTCCTTAGGAGATACTGGCGGGCCGCGTTCTTTACAGTTATACAGTTTTCCATAAATCTTGTAGCCCTCTTCCTTTCATGATGTGGCCAATAAATCCTAAATATGACATGTTAACAAATGAAAACCTCCTAGTCGTAAAATAATTTTTGAAATTTTCGATGATCCATCAGCCCCCGCAACCCGCTACCATTTCAATAGCTCTGAGAAAAAGCGGGTTGGTCGAAAGTTACAATGCATGTCTGATTGTTCTTTTTACACTGTTCCGTTGCAAGACATAGTGCAGTGTACACCGAGGATGGATTATCGGGATCAATATCAATAAATGGAACAGCCATTACTTAACTGGTTTCATAATCCACACGATCGTTTATAAACCCGTTCCAGCAAACTGTTGAATGCGTGCCACTTAACCACCTTTGCGCGCCCTTCAGCGCCCTTGAGGTGATTTTTCACGAAAATGGCGCTTTATAAATCAGCCAATAATATTTGGTGTCGCGAAACTGCGACTCCACTGTTAATTGGCAGTAAATGCTGCAGAGCAAAGCCCATGCAGCCCTCGAAAAACGCTAAGTTATACGGGACGATTGAATAGTATACACTCGCAAAACCTGATGGACAGTCAGTCGATAGTTCAGATCTGTGCTTTTGGAAAATTAGATAAGCACAGATTGGAATAAGGAAAATAGGACTCACCGTTGCAGATGGGCCCTCACTGAACTCCAGTTTTGGTGCACACTTCTCACTGTTTAAGATTCGCAATATTCTTATAACAAGAGGTTACGATACATGCGCCCTGTCTGAGATGTAATTTTGTTCTGAGCAGGAAAGTACACTGTCACCCCTCCAAAGTTGAGTATTTCTTGCAACAATTTTTATGGTGACATTTGGGAAGGAAAGATTAGGTAGGTGGGATAAATTCAGGATTTTGACATATCTACCCACCAAGTCTGCGAATGCAATACCCAATCAATCCCATATAAAAACGCGCGAACATTCTCCCGGCCTTGGAAGTACCTACTGAAACTGAAGGTACTTTCAAATAAAGTAAAGAATTATAGTGAAAAATAAAAAAGTTAAAATTATATATATACGCGATTGATTTTACAAAGTTAAGAAAAAATAAAATAAATAGAGATAAAGAAAATTAATAATTATTATTGCGTAGGCAGGGGACACAATTTCACGACTGGTCGTTTAAAGTTCCCAGAAGGGGTTCTTACGAGTGCCACACGAACCACTCCGTCTTTACCCGGGAATATTTCCTCAACAACTCCCACCGGCCGATAAAGTGGAGACGCATCTTCTTGATGCACCAATACTATAGTACCTACAAGAATGTTATTCGCGGGACTATTCCATTTTTGTCTCATCTGCAGAGAATGAAGATACTCTATATGCCACTTCTTCCAATAAGATTGAACGAGGTGGTCCAAAAGCTCTTTCCTTTTCAGCAGACCAATGCGTTCCTTAGTCATATCATAAGCGGGCAAATGCTGAATCGGAGTAGACATTAGAAAATGAGCCGGAGTAAGAGCTTCTGGATGATGACAACTGCTTAGTAAACATAATGGCCGTGAATTAAGTAAAGCCTCTATTTGTGTCAGAACTGTGAGAAGCTCTTCATAACATAAAAGTTGAGTACCCACAACCCTATACAGATGCGATTTAATGGATTTAATATTTGATTCCCATAATTCTCCAAAGTGAGGAGCGCGAGGTGGAATCGTCTTCCACTCAATTCTCCGAATGTTAAATTCATTGCAAAGGACTTCATTAGTTGAATTTGCCTCCAAAAATGTATATAAATCATCAAGACAATTCTTCGCGCCTATGAAGTTTGTCGCATTGTCACTGTACATACACGAAACCGGTCCGCGTCAGGATAGAAAACGTTTAAATGCATTTAAAAAATTGTCCGTGCTTAGATCTGATACCAATTCTATATGTATAGCCTTCGTCGTTAAACAAATAAATATACATATATATGCCTTTTGACTTTTTACTCCACGACGCCTAAAAAGGGTTATATTTATCGGTCCGGCAAAATCTACACCAGTATGTGTAAATGCTTTTGCTTCCTGAACTCTAGCTGTAGGTAAATCAGCCATTGGCGGTATAATATTAGAAGGTGCGGTTTTAAAACAGAAATTACATGCATGTACTCGTTTGCGTATTAGGTTTCTTCCCGATAAGATCCAATAACGTTGTCTAATTATAGACATAAGGAGATGAGTACCAGTGTGACAATTCACACGATGGTAACAATCCATTATGATCGACGAACGGGTTTAATTTTCGAATCGAAGATGAACATAATTTTTCCTTCTGTATTAATTGTATATCGGCATAAAAATACCTTTTCTGTAGAGCTTTTAATACATTTAGTTCAGCAATATTTAATTCTGTGGAATTTATAACCGTTGAACACGATAACTTCCGCGTAAATCGTAAAATATATACGAAAATTCTTAGCAGTTTTGGCCATGAGGAAATTTTTAAAGCAAGATTATATATTGGAGAATTATTCTCTATTGACGTTATCGTGAACGTATGCGACTTTTTTAATTCCAAAGTATTCTCCTCCTGCGCTGAGGGGGAAAAGTTTTTGACAGGCCACTCGGACACTGGGTTTGCAGCCCAGGGTGGACCGTGCCACCAAAAAGGATGATCAATTAGCTGAGCGGGCAATAGTCCACGTGATAAACAATCACTAGGATTGGTAACTCCATCTATATGATAAAAATGTTTCGCATGTAAATTTTCCTGAATTTCACTAACTCGATTAGCTACAAAAGTTTGCCATCTGTGCGGGGATGAGTGAATCCAAGAAAGTGCTATTTTTGAATCTGAAAAAGCAAATATATCGTTTATCAAAACGCGATTCTTATATGTTTCTATAATAGATCTAACACGTCTAGATAAAATAAGCGCAGCATACAATTCCAATCGAGCTAGCGAAACTATTTTTAAAGGGGCTACCTTGGATTTCGAACATATATCAAATTCATAGTAGCGTTGCCACTCTTATCTGTGACATGAAGATATACTACGCACCCATTTGCTTTCGTACTCGCGTCTGCAAAGGTGATAATATTTATCGTGCAGTCCTCTTTTACTCCCAAATATCGAGGTAAATTTAAATTAGAAAGCATCGGTAATTCTTCCTTAAATTTGACATATCGAATAACAATACTTTGGGGTTGTTCTTCATCCCATCCCACTTTCTCTAACCACAGCTCTTGTAAAAGTAATTTGGCATATAAAATCACCGGAGCAACCAAACCTAATACATCAAATAAACGTGCTATTGTGGAAAGAATTGATCTTTTACATATAGTTTTCTCCTCCGTGGGACATATCATAAAATGAAAACAATCAGATATCGGATCCCATTTTAGTCCTAAAATGCTACAATTATCCGAGAAATCCATCGTAGCGCGGTGCGACTCTGGTAATTGAGCGAGCAAATGAGCAGAATTACTCGACCATTTAACTAATTCAAATCCTCCAGACTTGAACATCGCCATTAATTCTGTAGACAAAGTGACAGCTTCACTTATAGTATTTACAGAATATACAAAATCGTCCATATATAAATCATTAAATGCAACTTCTGCGGCTTTCGGGTGACGATTTCTTTCATCGCTCGCTAGCTTTCTTAGTTCGCATCGCAAGGAACGGTGAACAATTTAATCCAAAAGCTAGCGAATTAAATTGATAAACTCCAGTTTCTTCATCGTCGTGAAATCTATAAAGAATTTTTTGATATTTACGATGGCGTTCCGTTACCATTATACGTAAATCAATATATATTATAAAAGAAAGTCCAAAAAAGCGTGCGGAACACAAAAACTCAGAAACGAGTGCCGGTACGATCAAGAGAGTTATATGGTATGGTAGATCTCTATCCCCCCTAGGGAATAAGGGTATTCGTTTTTACCTAAAGGGCTTGCTTTTGAAGATATAAGGGCTGAAAGCTCTAAGAAGACTCTAGAAATTTCAAGAAGAGTTTGGAAGATTCTGGAAACTTCTAGAAAATTCGATAAAACTTTGGAATGTTCTGGAAGAAATGGAGGAGTATGTCAGCGAGTCTAGAAGGTTCCTTCGATAAAGGAATGTTCGATAAAGCTGTAGAAAGTTCTAAAAGGAGTGGAGGAGTGTGTCGGTGTGTGTAGAAGGTTCCGGAAAATTCTAGAAGGTTCCTTAAAGCTGTAGGAAGTCCTAGAAGGTTCGATGGGGCTGTATAAAGTTCTGGAAGGAATAGGTGGAGTATGTCGGTAAGTCTAGATGGTTCCGGAAAGTTCTAGAAGGTTCATCAAAGCTGTAGAAAAATCTGGACGGTGTGGCGGAGTATGTCGGTGAGAGTAGAAGGTTATGATGGTTCACGAATGCTTTAGAAAATTGTGGAAGGAGAAAGGTCTAGATGCTTTCAGAAACAATAGGCGGTTAATCTAGAAGATTTCTGAAGTTCTAGAAGGTTCGATAAAGCTGTACAAAGTTCTGGAAGTCTGTGAGTCTAGAAGGTTCTAGATAGTTCTGGAAAGTTCCCTAATGCTCTAGGATGTTATGGAAGGAGAAAGTTCAAGAAGCTTTCAGAAATGAGTGGCGGAGAGTGTCAGTGAGTCTAGAAGGTTCTGGAAAGTTATCCCAGTACGATAACGGTTATATGTGTGGTAGCCCTCTATCCTCCATCCATGAAGAAAGTTCCCGTTCTTACCCGAAGGGCGTTCTTTTAAAGATATATGGGCTGGAAGTTTCGCCCCGTTGAAATTTCTAGAATAGTTCAAAAAATTCCAGAGTGTTCTTGAGCATTCCACCACATTCCAGAACAGAACATCTCGGAACATTCTGGAATGTTCGGGAATAGGATGGAACGTTCAGGAACATACCGGAACAGCCCAGATTATTGTAGAATATTCTGAATGTTGTTCAGAACACTCCTGAATACTCAGAACACTCCATTCAGTACACTCCTGAATGTTGTGGAATGATCTGGAATATTATTCTGGAACATTTGAAATTTTTTTTGTAAGGGGCTTCCCATGTGGGGTTTATAAAGCAAGATCCGTCGTTGATTCGAATCTCAATTCAATCTCACATCAACTCCATGATCGATGTCGGACACCCCAGTCAGAGTATTTGAGAGCATTCCACAACGTTCTAGAACATTCCGGAACCTTCTGGAAAATTGTGGAATGTTTGAGAATAGGGAAACGGGAACATGAATGTGAAACATTCCAAAACACTCTCGAATGTTTTCCTGAGCGAAGCCGGGTAACCCAGCTAGTAAATAAATAAATAAATAAATCTACTATTATGTAATGATATTATTTTTCTTACTTTTTTACTCTATTATATGTTTATTTATAAAAGGCAGTATAGCCGTTTATGTATTTAAAATAAAATAAAATAAATAAATAAATAAAATAAATACATTTGCTTAACATCTGCGGTCAATGCTATAGCGAATAAGCGAAATTTAATTAAAAGTGTAAATAAATTAGATTGCAAGTTTGGACCAGTATACAAAATATCATTAAGTGACAACCCTGAACTGGTCTTTGTACTGGCGTCTAATACAACACGAGTTTTAGTTGTTGCTTTATCTTTACGAATTACCGCATGATGAGGAATGAAATATCCCTCATCAACATTAGATGAAGACGGAACTTCATACCTTATATATCCCCTTTCCAGATATTCAGAAACTACTTCATTATAACTCCGATGCAATTCCGGCCACGTATTAAATTTCTGTTCTAAATATTTATATCTGCGTTGCGCGACCTTGAGCGAATTTCCTAAATTATTAGGATCTATCTTGAAAGGTAAAGATACAATATACCTTCCCGAGTCATCCCGTTGGACGGACTCGACGTATATTTTCTCACATTCCGCATCTTCAGCACTCATCAATGACTTAGTAGGCATGTCTTCCATTGTCCAAAATTTGGTTAACGCATTGTATAAATTGACGTTGGTTATGGGGCCGAATGTTCACGAAACGTCCGGCGTACACTTAGGTATTTCACCCATTACAATATATCCAAATACCGTTTGTATAGCGGGTGGTGCATTCGTATTATGTTTAGATAAAACCTTATTTCCTAGCACAATATATGGAAATAACTGAGCACCTAATAAAATATCAACATCGGAAGGAACGTTCCAATTTTCATCGGCTAGATTTAAACCAAGTAAATTTTATTTTATTTTCTTTATTGGGAACATTTACCGGTTTATAACATTACATGCATTAGAAAATCACAAATTACAATAATTAGGTTATAAACCCAATAACTAATGTTCACATCATGCACCAATAATAATGAAAAAATCTATAATTATTAAGTTTTTTTTCTTACTTAATATTATATAGTAAGGAGCTAGATAAGCTGTCTAGGGATAACCTAGCTATACTGTCTAATAAATAAAGATACAGACAAGATAAGATAAGATAAAAAAAAAAACAGAGAAAAAAAACAGAGAAAAGTTGAAAAAATAACTAAATATATATATTCAGTCATTCCTTCAACCTGTAGCAACCAGCCGTGGCTTTACTACGCATTGGGATCGCCCCGAAAATTATCGGTGCCTCCAGAAACAGCGCTGGTTTTAAATTGTATGCAAACGAATTCACGAGAACTTTCCCACCTAGCAGCTAGCTAATACACCGAGTCGAACTACCTACCTAGCGCACATTCCAGAGGCGTCGCCGTTGTTCAATGGTATGCGAAATTACTAAAGAGATAGTTCTGCCACCTAAGCGAAAGAGCTAGAACGTACGGCTGTACAGTTCAAGTGCCCGCAGAAGGTTCGGGTGATATCTCGCCTTTACGTGAATTCACCCGGCGTTACCTATTGTCATTGAATCTACTTGCCGGGCCGGCGGAGTATAAAAACAGGTGCGAGCCGCACACGGCTCAGTCTTAAGTCTAGTATTCATTCAACTTACCACGGAGCAGTTGCCTCGTCTATCCACGATTAACCTTGACCCAGTGCGTAAATTCGTTTGTAGTATTTATCACCGTTACGTGACCGTGTTACAATTGTGTATGTGATTGTAATTATTGTGTGGACTCATTAAAGGCTATTATTACACGCAAACTCGTTTCCTTCTTCAGCCACGACACCTGAGTACCCACATTGGTGACACCGACGTTCACATTAGTGACCTTCGAAGTGCACGGACAATTCGACAGTGAGCACGACGCGTGCAAGTACGTCTACCGCGGGCACGTCGGGCACGAAATAAACTCTTCAGTGATAAATTTCGCACACCAATCATCATCATGTCTCTTGCGAGCGGAACATCTGAGGACAGCCAGCAACCAATAACCAGCAACAAGCAACCAACGACAAGTAACCAGCAACCCAACATCAGGAATCCACCGCCTGAGGTCAACAGAGTGGCAGTACGCATTCCGCCTTTTTGCCCTGATGACCCAGAATTATGGTTCGCTATGGTGGAACGCAGCTTCGAGGCAGCAGGAGTGACCGTGGATGCCACAAAATTTGGTTTCATTCTCGGAGCCTTGGATCCCGCCCACGCCCAAGAAGTCCGGGACATCATTGTGAAGCCCCCTGCGGTCGGTGCATATGCACTATTAAAATACGAATTAACCAGACGCCTCAGCTCCACGCAGGAGCAGAAGACAAGGAGACTTCTGGAACATGAAGAGATCGGAGACCGTAAGCCCTCCCAATTCTTGAGACACCTGCGCACCCTCGCTGGCAGCGCTGTGCCCGATGAGGTTTTGAGAACCCTATGGATGGGTCGTCTTCCTAGAAGTATGCAGGTGGTCCTGGCTACGCAGCAGGATACTCCGCTTGACAAGGTGGCCAGCCTGGCAGACGCCATAGCAGACTACGCTGGTAAATCGGCAGTTAACTCAGTGGCTGTTCCATCGTCCGAAGACTCATTGGTTACACAGATGGAGCGGTTAATGCAGCCTCTCCAACAAGAGCTCGCTACCTTGAGGCGTGAAGTTTCGACACTACGCTCTGGCCAGCGTAGGAGGAGCGCTACACCGCATCGTTGGAACAATCGTTCCCGCAGTCGGTCCAGAGGTCGTCAGCCCGAGGGCACATGCTGGTACCACTGGAAGTATGGGACGAAGGCAAGCAAGTGCACCAAACCCTGCAACTTCCAACAGGAAAACGCGCGGGGCCCAAACTGATGGCGACCAGCGCCAGCCCCAACCAAGTCAGTCGCCTTTTTGTTACCGACAGGGTAACCCGTATCCAATTTCTTATAGACACCGGCGCAGATCTCTGCATTTTCCCACGACGCCTTGTCCAGGGACGCCCCACTAAAGGGACATACGAACTGGCAGCAGCAAATGGCAGCACAATCGCTACTTATGGCAGCCTAACGCTCAACCTGGATCTGGGATTGCGACGCGACTTTACTTGGAGCTTCGTCATTGCAGACGTCTCCAGGCCAATCATCGGGGCAGACTTTCTCGCCAAGTACGAGCTACTGGTGGACGTCCGAAATAAACGGCTGCTGGACCAGGTGACGAATTTGACCATTACGGGAAAACGAAGCGACAACAAGATCGCTTCCATTAAGACGGTCACAGGAACGTCCCCGTATCATAAGCTTCTTCAACAGTTTCCTGACATCACTCGCCCTGACGGTGCCAGGAGGGAAGTTCGTCACGCAACACTGCACCATATTAACACCACGCCAGGACCTCCAACAGTCGAACGCCCACGACGCCTTGCTCCTGACAAGTTAAAACGCGCCAAGAAGGAGTTCGAGGCCATGGTCCGTCTCGGAATCGCTCGACCTTCCGAGAGCTCTTGGGCATCTCCCTTGCACATGGTACCCAAGAAGGATGACCAGTGGAGACCATGTGGCGATTATAGAAGACTGAACGCCAGAACTATTCCGGACAGATACCCCGTTCGCCACATCCAAGATTTTGCACAGGCATTGAGCGGCACCAAGATCTTCTCAACGATTGATTTGGTGCGGGCATATAATCAAATCCCTGTGGCTCCCGAGGACATTCCGAAAACAGCAATCACTACGCCATTCGGACTCTTCGAATTTCCGGTGATGTCTTTCGGCCTCCGCAACGCAGCCCAAACCTTCCAACGCTTCATGGACGAGGTTACCAGAGGCTTAGATTTCTGTTACGCCTACATAGACGACATCCTTATTGCCTCAACGTCAGAGGAAGAGCACCTAGCCCACCTCAAGATATTATTCCAGCGCCTGCAGGAATATGGTGTTGTCATCAACGCCGCCAAATGCCATTTCGGCCTGACTAAGGTCAAATTCCTAGGATACCTGGTGTCTGACGCTGGCACTTCACCCCTCCCAGATAAAGTGGAGGCCATCAACAACTACAGCCAACCAGCTTCCATCAAGGATCTCCGCCGTTTCCTGGGAGCTATAAATTTTTATAGGAGATTCATTCCCAACGCCGCGAGGACACAAGCTCCACTCAATGACCTCCTAAAAGGGAACCAAAAAGGCAAACAACTCGTGTCTTGGACTGCCGAAACAGTAGAAGCTTTCAGCAAGTGCAAGGAAGCTCTGGCCCAGGCAACCCTGCTCGTTCACCCGAAGTGCGACGCCCCACTCTCTATCGTCAGCGACGCGTCTGATACTACAGCCGGTGCCGCACTCCACCAATTCGTCGCAGGTCACTGGGAGCCTCTAGCATTCTTTTCGAAGAAGTTTTCGGCAGCTGAAAAGAAATATGGCGCATACGACAGAGAACTACTAGCCATCTATCTCGCTGTGAAATACTTTCGCCATATGGTGGAAGGCAGGTCGTTCACCATATTTACAGACCATAAGCCTATCACGTTCGCCTTCCAACAAAAAGCAGACAAATGCTCACCAAGGCAATTCCGCCATCTGGACTATATCAGCCAGTTCACAACTGACATCCGACACGTCTCCGGAAAAGACAACATCGTCGCGGATGCTCTCTCCAGGGTCGAGACGATAGACACTCCTCTGGACTACGCAGCGCTGGCAGCTGACCAGATGTGCGACCCTGAACTGGAACAACACTTGCAGGGAAGTTCTAGCCTACAACTTAAAAAGATTAATATTCCGGGTACTGACGCGCATCTCTACTGTGACGTCTCAACTAACATAGCCAGACCCTTCGTCACGAAGAAGTTCAGACCTGCGGCATTCAATGCGGTCCATCAGCTGGCTCACCCAGGAATTAAGGCCACGGTTAAGCTCATAACTCAACGTTATGTCTGGCCGGCCATTAAAGCTGAGACTATTAAGCTCGCACGCAATTGCCTTCAATGCCAACGAAGCAAGATTACACGGCACGTGTCAGCACCCCTGGGAGCCTTTCCCAGACCCTCCGCTAGATTCGAGCACGTCCACATCGACATAATCGTCATGCCTTCTTCAGAAGGATGCCGATACTGTCTCACGTGCGTAGACAGATTCACGAGATGGCCAGAGGCATTCCCGATCCCAGACCAAGAGGCTGAAACAGTGGCGCGTGCTTTCTACAAGGGCTGGATAACAAGATTCGGCACTCCACTCCGCATTACTACGGACCAAGGGAGACAATTTGAGTCGAGGCTGTTCAGGCAGTTGAATCTCCTGGCAGGCACGACGCAAATCCATACAACTGCATACCACCCCGCAGCAAATGGCATGGTGGAAATGGCAGCGATCAAGTGCCACCAGAATAACCGTTGGACGGAAACACTTCCCACCGTACTCATGGGAATCAGAGCAGCTTGGAGAGATGATCTCGCTACAACCTCAGCCGAGCTAGTATACGGCGAACCGCTCCGATTACCCGGCGAATTCCTATGTAAAGCACGACCTAATGTCAACGACGATACTGGAAGGTTCCTCAAGGAACTACGGAAACATTTCAACGAGCTGAGACCAGTTGAAGGTACCCGCCATGGTGATGGACATCATTTCGTCTTCCAAAATCTTCCCACAGCTTCTCACGTCTTTCTGAGGGACGACACCGTCAAGAGCCCGCTTCAACAACCCTACAGCGGCCCTCATAAAGTCGTTCGTCGGCACGAACGAACATATACCATACTGGTAAAAGGGAAGGAAATCACCGTGAGCATCGACCGCCTCAAACCAGCATACATTGCTCAAGATCTTGAGAGATTCGCATCGCAAACCGAATCAGAGTCACCAGCCACCACATCACAACCAACCCTTCCGTTGTTCGATGGCAGTAAGGATCGGACACACACAACCACTCGTTCTGGAAGGCGGGTTCGATTTCCCGATCACCTCGGTATCTGACCATTCCTCTTTCCACCGCAGCCATGTCTGCGTTGTCTGGGGAGGGAGTCCTGTAGCAA
This sequence comes from Limnephilus marmoratus, assembly GCA_917880885.1. Classification (NCBI taxonomy): domain Eukaryota; kingdom Metazoa; phylum Arthropoda; class Insecta; order Trichoptera; family Limnephilidae; genus Limnephilus; species Limnephilus marmoratus. The sequence goes on from OU862906.1 coordinate 18,672,616, forward strand.
CCAGCCGTGGCTTTACTACGCATTGGGATCGCCCCGAAAATTATCGGTGCCTCCAGAAACAGCGCTGGTTTTAAATTGTATGCAAACGAATTCACGAGAACTTTCCCACCTAGCAGCTAGCTAATACACCGAGTCGAACTACCTACCTAGCGCACATTCCAGAGGCGTCGCCGTTGTTCAATGGTATGCGAAATTACTAAAGAGATAGTTCTGCCACCTAAGCGAAAGAGCTAGAACGTACGGCTGTACAGTTCAAGTGCCCGCAGAAGGTTCGGGTGATATCTCGCCTTTACGTGAATTCACCCGGCGTTACCTATTGTCATTGAATCTACTTGCCGGGCCGGCGGAGTATAAAAACAGGTGCGAGCCGCACACGGCTCAGTCTTAAGTCTAGTATTCATTCAACTTACCACGGAGCAGTTGCCTCGTCTATCCACGATTAATGTAATAACGTCTATACAGATATAATTAATTAATATAATATCTTGCGATTATTTTAAAGATAGAAAAATTATAATTTCTTTTGGTGATTGCATCATTGAAAGAGATGTGGACATGGGTTGTCCCCAAGGTTCTCCCCTTGCACCGGATTTCTGGAATATTTTATTCGATGACTCCTCCAGGTTACCCTTACCTGAAGGCACTATTGCGATTGATTACGCAGACGACAAATTTTATTTGGTCTCTGGGGACAGTAGAAAAGAAGTTGAAAATAAAGCTGAAGAAGGTTTGAATATGATTCTTAACTGGGGAAAGGAAAACAGACTGACTTTTGCTCCCCATAAGACCGTGGGTCTCCTTATGAAAGGCTCCCTCAGTAGAGGTAGAAACCCTTTCATAAAAATGGGAGATACTGCAATCCGTTTTGTAGAGAGTACTAAATATTTAGGCGTTACATTAGACAGATCATCCTCGTTCTTGACTCACGTTAAAAGCGTTTCTAGTAAGGCCCAGGCTCTTTTCTTAAAACTGAGAAGAATCTCAACTGCTGAATGGGGTTTACGTTTCCCTGCGCTCCGTCTATTATACAGATGCGTATATGTGGCACAAGTTTCATACGGTGCCTGTGTATGGGAACATCGACTGGGTAATTCACTTATTCATTCAGCGCTTAAGAGGGGCCAGCGAATCCCCTTACTGGCGCTTTCAGGAGCCTACAGAACAGTATCATCGGATGCTTTGCCAATTTTGGCCGGCATTTTGCCAATCGATTTAGAAATTAGGGAAGTTTTGACAAAAAAGTGTCTGAAAAGAGGAAGACCTGTAAACCACCTTGGTATTGAATTAATACCTGGTGGAGCAGTGCCTCTCCCTGAACTTCTAAAGATGATGAGAATAAAAACGCTGAGTGAATGGCAGATGAGATGGGATAGATCGAATATGGGAAGGTGGACCTTCTCCTTCTTCCCATCAGTTAAAATCAGAATGGAAGGGGCATATCTTTTAATGGACCACCATATCACCCAATTGCTTTCTGGGCATGGGGAGTTTAGAGGTAGACTTCACAGACTGGCTCTATCATCCCATCCTAATTGCGCTTGTGGTGATACCGACCAAACAGCCGAGCACATTTTGTGGCACTGTGAGATTTTGACGGATGCTCGAGACGAAATGATTGATGGTTTACAAGTTATTACGAGACCTGCTTGGAATACAGATCTCGTCTCGAATAAGGTGAATTTTGAGTGCCTGAGGAAATTCACGAACATCTGGGTTGAGAGATGGCCTGTTCTTAGAGTCGCTGAGTAGCTGTAAAACAACTTAGGTACCAGGTGTATTTTGCTTCTGAATTCACGGACACTCTTCATTATTCCTTTACATTTACCGCTTGGATTTATTTTTTATGATTTATGTGTTTTGTGTTTCTGTAATATGTTATTTCTTTTATTTTATTATATATTATAAGTTATATGTTATATTTTACATTTGCGTTATGTTATTTTGTTCATTATATTTTCAAAAATGTATATAATTGCTTTGCGATTTGCTGTGTTTATATTTACTATACTACCTGTTAATTTATGCCATGTTCCTAGTTTTGTTTTGTTTGTCTTTAACTATTTCAATGTTTTTTTAGATGAACTGAACTCCAAATTTTTATTTTTTTCCCTATCCCCGTATGGGGGTGTGCTGGACCTCGTCCCTGCTTCATCTTTAGTTACATTATTAATTTTGCAGATCCTTCTCAAATCTATCTGCGCCTCCCCCAATGACATGTGCAGGCTTGAGGTTTGATCACACGACCTTGACTGTCCTTTGTCCTGCCTCTGACTACCCAACGCTGAATTTTCTTTTAGTCTTCGGGTACTTTACCCCAAATATTCAGTTAACATTCTTTGAGGCTTCACTGAGTGGTTGGCTAAGGGACACGGAAGCTAAGTGTAGTTTATGGTCAGACCGAAAGCCATTCACATTTTTTGTTGGTACTTGCCAATTGATTTGAGATTTATTGTATTTCTTATGTTCTCTATTTTATACAGGTGCTTGCAGGTTTTTTACAGATGCAATTCCGCGTCATGGAGTCTCATGAATGAGTTTTTCTTTTGCCCTGTTTAATTTATCTTTGTCTTACTAACCTATTTTTTGCATTTTGTTTATCCTGTTAAGCACTTGCATACTGCTTACTAACAACGTATGCATGGACACTGGAGGTCTAGATTCGTTCAAAATAAATAAATGTAGCTTCGTTTAATCAAAAAAATTAGAATCTTGCGAGAGCCTTGAAGGAGTAACCATCAGTTACTTATACCAGGGCGGGTAAGAGGTGGATTACCTCCACTATCCACGATTAACCTTGACCCAGTGCGTAAATTCGTTTGTAGTATTTATCACCGTTACGTGACCGTGTTACAATTGTGTATGTGATTGTAATTATTGTGTGGACTCATTAAAGGCTATTATTACACGCAAACTCGTTTCCTTCTTCAGCCACGACACCTGAGTACCCACAAACCCTTCTATGTTTTCAATGTTTTTCTATATTATCTATAATAATAATGAAAATTAAAAAACACCAGATGTGATGTCGAAAACGTTATATGTAAACATATATAAAAAAACAAGGAAAAGCAAAATAAAAGTGAAATGAAAGTAAAATAAAAGTAAATTAGTAAAATAAAGTGTGCCAGTTTTATGTTAGATTAAATAAGTATTTTTAAATAAGATAATAATAAACTAAAAATAAAAAACTGAAAAACATCAGACGTGTTTAAAAGCGTAAAGTGGAAAAACAATACACACTTACTTGTATACATTATTTTTAAAATTTCAATACAAAAAATACATAAGAAATTTATCAGTTTTGTTACAATTAATTAAGTTATTTGTTAATTGATGGATAATTATAAGACTCCATTAAGTATTTGTCTAAAAGTGCTTAAAGTACATGAAAAAATATCAGCATCGATACATTTTTTGTTATAAAGATTGCAAGTTCTTAATAAGAAAGAATTTTGCCTGAGACTGGTTGAAGCACTTTCGATATGAAACAATGACTTGTCTCTAGTTTTCTTACTCGGGATTCTAATATTAATTGATGACAAAAGAGCTGGACAGTCAATATGACCACTCAAGACTTTGTATAAGTAAGTTATATCCGCGATGTCTCTCCTACTTTTTAGAGTTTTAAGTCCATAGTGTTTTATAGAGCTAACCATGTCATAATAATGCACATGTCTCTTAAAGTTCAAATGGTGTACAAATTTTCTTTGGACAGCTTCTATGCGCTTTGTGTGTATATTATATAGCGGATTCCATACAGGAGAAGCATATTCAAGATGACTACGAACATAGGAGTAATACAATATTTTGAGGGTATGGATATTGGTGAACTTGATCACTTGATGAAAGAATTAAACTTACTCAAACTTTCAGATAGAAGACTTATTTCCGACTTGACTTTTATTTTTAAAATTGTTAATGGTATTATAGACAGTCCTGATTTATTAAACCTAATTACCTTCCACATACCTACTAGAACTACTCGATCCAAAATTCTTTTTAATTGCAACAAAAATATCAGGACTGAGTCATTTAGATACTCGCTTATACCTAGATTGCATGCAATTGGAAATGCTTTCTCAGAAGTAGTAGATGTGTTCAACTGCACCGAATATAGTTATAAGAAGGCTATAATATCATACCTCAATGATAATAATTAATGTTAAATAGTGTTCGTCTGCACGGCGTCAATATCATACTCTAATATAGATTCCAAACTGCTTGTTTTATTTATATTTACTATCAGATAGTTAAGTGATAGCTCACTGATAGCTAATAATGTATAACTTTTTTTCAAAATTATTATTTTTAAACCAAAGATTTATTATTGATTCTCTAACTGGCAGCCCTGATAAGCAGAACTAATTAGCAGTACCTGTAATCATTTCAAACTTCAGTAATTTCAACTGAAGGTAACAATAATATCATTACTAAGTTATGTACTCCATTTTAGCCAATTCCTAGAATCAAACAATATGTACAAATAAAAGTAAAGGTATATTATACTTGATGTTGAGAATTTTTCTAAGAATTCACCTTAATTTACTTCTGTTTATTCTGCATAAAAATGTGTATTTTGCACGAGCTCATACTATTTTTTTCTTGTTGTAAAACATATTTGTATCCTATAACTAAATACTAGTTGTTATCATACATATGTACTTTGTTTAATGTATATATTATCATTGAAATTATCCTCCTATGTACCACTATGTATCACCGGATTGTAATAGCCATTTTATGGCGTTGAAATAAATAAATAAATAAACTCTTTTCCAATACGGAATAAAAATCCTAACATGCTCATGGATTTCTTAACAATAATATCCACTGTGCCTTAAACGAAAGTTTATTGTCAATAAGAACACCGAGGTCTCGAATTTGATTGAGTTTTTTAAGTGCTTGACTGTTTGTAATATGATAATCATGTTCGATTGTTTTTTGGTTTTTTGTAAAGGTAATAACGTAACATTTGTCGGTATTCAAGTGGAGATAGTTGACAGTACAATAATTATTAAGTCTATTAAGATCTTCTTGAAGTTTATAGCAGTCAGAAATAGAGTTGATAGAAAGAAATATTTTCATGTCATCAGCAAAGAGCAAAACTTTAGAATGCTTAAAGCATTTTACAATGTCATTGATAAATATAGTGAAAAGCAATGGTTCCAGATGAGACCCTTGTGGGACACCTGAAGGTACATTGACAATTTCAGAATTAAAACCATTCACTGACTGCTCACATGACTTCGTGTCAACATATTGTGTAGGGAGCTTGTCCGTGATTTTCTCGACCACTAATAGGCTTATTTTATATTTATCTTCTGAAACACGGGATTTAATTGTTAATGCAACATGCCCCAAAATTGGTGTCTCCACTGAACCAACACTTTTAATAACTGAATTTTTTAAAGGAATTATTTTAAGATTCAATTCATTACAAGTATTTAAACTAATCAAATTTTGTTGCGAGGCACAATCAATTAAACACCTGACGGTTACTTGATTATTTTTAATGTCGTAAGCGAATAACTGCGCGGTTGACAATAGTACATTCGTAGCTAAATTACCCGCAGTAAAATCATTATGATGTTTATTCCTTGTTATTAATGTGACAGCTTCGTTTTTCGAATGACTTTCATTCTTCACCGTACCCTCAAAATGCAAAGCGGTATGGTCACGTTTTTAACAAATTCTACAATCCGATTTAGACGAACATTTTACCGTCTTGTGTTTATCGCTTAAACAGTTTACACATAAGTTATTTAATTTTACAAACTGAAAGCGAGCCTTTGGCCTCAACTCATTAAATTGTTCACACTTAAACAATTCAACATGATCGCTTCGATTGCATTTCCGGCATTTATTATTATTACTTATAGTACGATTATTATCAAACGAGTTCGGTTCAACCACAGCGAAAGAATGCGAAACCTTATTTTTATTATTATTAACTTTACTTTCTGATCCGGTTCGTTCAAGAATTTTAACATCCGAACGAATATATTCTATTAAATCGGTATATGTAGGTATATCTTTCTCCCGTATGGACATTTCGAAATTTTGCACCAATTGCATATCTAATTTTTTCAGTGCAATATGTAAAATTATAAAGTCGGTTAGGTCATCAATACCTAATTCTTTGAGCGCAGACATGGAAGACGCAAACCGTTCAATAAAATTATTTAACTCATTCGAGTTAGAAGGTGCCAATAATTTTAAATTCAAAATATTGTTCAGGTCAAAGGTGCCTAGCACGCGCTTGTCTTGATATTTCTTTTCGAGAGCATTCCAAATTACAAAATATTTTTTTTTCATTCGGAAGTACTCCGGCAAAAACCGATAATGCTTTCCCTTGGAGTTTTCCTATCAAATATTGCATCTTTTGCGACGTATTCAAATTTTCATTAGAGTGGATGTTTAATTTAAACGCTTCATAAAATACCGACCAATTCTCTTGATTTCCATCGAACGATGGCATATCAATCGCTGGAAGCTTAATAAATTGGGACTTATTTAATTTCTGCGTACCACCTAAATCTTGCTTCGCCACAATACTTTCGCGTATACTAACTACAAAGCAGTACTTATTTTCGAATTTTTTCAATAAATCTAAATTTATATTATAGTTTGGATCCTTTTTCAATAGGCCACTTGCATGGATTTCATAACGACTTGGAAAAAATCGTGTGGATAGAGTTTTTTACTAAGATTACGAAAATGTTAGTAAAAATTTTTAGAAATGTACAGTTTTTTTTATTTTTAAATAAATAAATCCATTATTTGGGCTCATGACGTCACTACATGAAAATGTCCCGTCGCCGAAAATGTTCCTATTAATTTTATAAAATTCCACACTGATTTATTTTTTTATATGGCATCACTTTGATTTCAGGCGAATTTTTGAATTCGTTCACTAGATTTATTGTTTGTTCTCTGCGAACTTATCATTTGGTTTGATTTTTTGACAGATGTTCTGAAGAGAACCCCGTACAATTAATGGCTACGGGGTTCTCTTCAGAACGTGAAGATGATGTCGGTACATGTTTTAGAGGTATAATGATTATGGCACTGATTTTAACAAAATAAAATTTTATAATATTCTTATTATTATTACAATTTACAAGTTCAAGTATATTACATTGAATTTAGTAATATAGAAGTTGTACATTATAATGATTTATGATCAATAAGATGGATCAAGGAAAAAAATATTTATGAGATGTAATATTTTTGGTATGCCTCGTTATTCTCCTGTGCCATTCGTGTGGAAAACGTTCTTTTTTTTTTAAATGATTTTCGGCTATGTAATTATCGTTTTTTCACACCTATAAAATTATGTCCCGTCTTTCCGGTTTATAAAAAATGGTCTGATTTTTCGGTTTGAAATTTTCAAAAAATCCCCAGGGTTTCAAAAATTCGATTAAAAAAAAATAAAAAATACAGAATGTCTTAGAATATTTGCCTAAACCGGAAAAAAATTTAATAAAATGTGATGCAAGTGGCCTATTGAAGTGAAAGAAATTCATCACAATACGTGTTAAATTGTGAATAATATGTAGCTATATTAACCGTTTGTTTAACGAACTCATCCGAACTCCTTGTCTCCCTATCTGCAATAATTTTCGCTTTCTTGTATAACTCATTGAGACGATTATACATCAAATTAATCTTAGATTCTAGTAATTTGATTTTAACTAGATCCTGAGCCTGAGTACCATCACTCGTCGGCATGATTAATTCTATGTAGGAATTTTAATGCAACAATAATTACAAAAGTATTTCAGTAAAAATGACTTAACAAAGTATGAAATAAAATAATATTTATTTGCAGGTTAAATATATTTTTAATTAATTTTGAATACCCCGTTGGTAATCCGACTCGAAAGAACCAAAAATGGTGTCGCGAAACTGCGACTCCACTGTTAATTGGCGGTAAATGCTGCAGAGCAAAGCTCACGCAGCCCTCGAAGGACCAGTCCCGAAACTACGTGAAAACGCTAAGTTATACGGGACGATTGAATAGTATACACTCGCAAAACCTAATGGATAGTCAGTCGATAGTTCAGATCTGTGCTTTTGGAAAATTAGATAAACACAGATTGGAATAAGGAAGTAGGACTCACCGTTGCAGATGGGGCCTCACTGAACTCCAAATTCGCAATATTCTTATAACAAGAGGTTACGATACATGCGCCCTGTCTGAGATGTAATTTTGTTCTGAGCAGGAAAGTACACTGTCACCCCTCCAAAGTTGAATATTTCTCGCAACAATTTTTATGGTGACATTTGGGAAGGAAAGATTAGGTAGGTGGGATAAATTCAGGATTTTGACATATCTACCCACCAAGTCTGCGAATGCAATACTTAATCAATCCCATATAAAAACGCGCGAACAATATTGTTGATTGGTTAGAGATACAAAACATAATGAATCGGCATGCTCTTTTCTAGAAGATATACATTCACTGACATTTTGGATGGTTTCATCTTTCAAGCTGCTCTTTTTTCTCTTCGCGTAGCAATGTTGAAAGATTTTTCATGTTTCCCAAAATTTCCACACTGAAGACAAGATACATCTCTAGAGTTGTTGTCCCATTAGAGGCTAGAGTGATGCACTTGATTCCTCCCATAGCATGAAATTTATTTAGGCCATCGAATGTTTTTATATTAATGTCGGCATTGAACGATGTGTCATCTTCGATTACAGGAGGCCCAGCGCTTATTAGAGATCTCTGGTATGTCACCTTCATGATAGGACGAACAACGACGACAACACTTCTGATAAATGTTTAGATTCGTATATTCATTGTATATATAAACACGAACTTCAATATGACAAAAAAGACCTAGGACTTACAGTTGCTATTATGGCGTGGTTAATTACTAAACGTCTTCTCGTAATATCAGGTCCATTTTCATACAACCTCTTCTTTGTTACGACGTGAACAGATTCTAAATAGGAACTAAATCATCACCCCCACCAGTGATTTCCGGAATATCAGGATAGCTTTCACAATTTTATTTATTTATTTATTTTATTTAAGTTTTTATTCCAGCAGGACTGGGAGGGTAGTGCAATCCCAGTCTGCCATATTACATAAACAACACAATAAACTATAAAAGAAAAAAAAAGTTTACATATTAGGTAATACGTAATTAAAACATAAAATGAAAACAAAATTCATCACATAAATTTAAAAAAAAATAAGCATAAAATTAAAATAAATAATAATTAAACAGAATTAAAAAATAAAAACATATTTTGGAATTTCCATCAGGGTGGTCGCCTCATCATTTGCATCCATCGCTCATTTATAGGGGAACTGAGCCACTCGGATGCAGCCACGACAATGATATTGGTTGAAGTTCGTGTCCTGCTCCAGAAGCTGGCTAGTCGGTGGCGAAGTAAGGCTGGGAATGGGTGCACCCTCCCCTCGGTGAACATCGTGGAGGCACTGCAGAACCTCGGTAGTTGCATAAGTTGCCTGTATGCATTGTTGTAGCACACCCTCAGTTTGTCCCATTGCGCTGCTGGGTATTGTGTCCACAGTTCAGATGTATACAGAGCAGTGCAGTATGTCTCGAAGAGCAGTTTTCTGACATCATCGCCACAGTGGTAGAACCGCCTTGAGAGCATTCCGGCCCGTATGTTAATTGCTCGTCTTTGTCGTACCATATCTTCTATATCCTTTATGTTTTCGGTTAGGATATGTCCCAGATACTTAACCTGTGAGGCCACAAGCAATTCATTTCCTTCTAGATATATTGGAGGAATATTTGATGGCTCCTTATTGTGTTTGAAAGCGACGATGACTGACTTTTTAGAATTGTACAACAAGTTATGAAAGTTTGCGTACTCTTCGCATATATGCACAAGTCGTCTCATCGCTTTAATCGAAGGTGCAAGCAGCACCATGTCATCGGCGTAATTAATGTTGTTACTTCCTTGTCCGCAGATATGACAACCGATTCGTGTATCGTTCAACTCTTGTAAGAGGTCGTTAATGTACACATTAAATAGAGTTGGAGACATATTTCCCCCTTGCCTGACTCCACAATCATATGACATTTTTTAATATCTTTTCTGATTATTTCTGCGGCAGTACGTACAATTCTCAAACGTTCCAAATTTGCATTCTTTTCTGTGTTTCTGTGCACCAGTCATCTAATATCTTATAACTTGAGTGAGACATTCATATGGCAGTTTTTTCTGCCAAAAATATATGTATTCATCCGATCTTGAAAATAGTCAATTATTTGTTTTTTTTCAGAAATTTATCTGAGTACGGAAGATCAGTGCCACAAATATCTATTACAATTTCCCTTAATTTTTCTAAAGTAAACTGACATTCATCAGTATTTTCAAAGAAATTACAGAGTTTAAGATTTTTTTCGCTGAATCATCGTCTTTAGGTCTTCCTACAAACTTACTTTTTGAGTTAGTTTACTTTGACAGAACTTCTTGCCATGATTGCGAGCTTAACACACTTAACACTTTAGATTTTATTTTGCATCTCTTCATCTTTAGCATTCTCTATCATCTCTTGTATTGCAAGCATTCATCAATGTTTCTCTTATTCGAGTGTTAACACCAAACGTATTTGCTCATGATATTTATGAGGCAGTTTATGAATAAAACCTGTTTTTGGTCACAAATAACACAGTTCAAAATAAATCAAAATAAATGTATTTTCTAAATGCCTTAGGAATCGGTAAAGTGTACTGGTCGATGAGCTACAATTAATATTTGTAAAAACCTTAATACTGCTAGCCCTAGAATATTTTTTCTACAATCTACGTGCACGGTTACGCTATCCAAATTGGTCAATTTAACATGATTATTGTCATTGTTTTCAATACTACCTAGCGTTAATTTGCATTTATAACCATTTCGTTACTATAACAACGTTTCCTGTAAGGTCAGTTTACATAAAATACACAATAGGTTGTCTTCAGATTGTTAATTTCTAGTTAATTAATTAATTGTTTCTCAAAATTTTTACCCGATGAAGGTGGTAAAATGCACAAACAACTTGAAAGTTTGGCACAACAGCATCAAAACATAACGCACAAAACCGACACAAACCTTAATCTTAAGACAAAGGAGATCAAACTGACTTTTTTTTTTCATTTGTTTCAACTTATTAAACCAACAAGTAGCAACGCAACAAGAGCGACAGACATAACACACCGCTCGGCCAGCGCGCGTACGAAATTATGCGCTTATCCACATATTTTTATTTGTTTCAACTTAATAAACCAACAAGTAGCAACGCAACAAGAACGACAAACATAACACGCCGCTCGGCCAGCGCGCGTACGAAATTAAGCGCTTATCCACATATTTTCGATAGGAATGAAAGACGTAAGTAGACACTGTTATACATGCTTTTAAAGCTTATTAAATTTGGCAAATGATTTGTTTGAAATATTTTTTCATATTCTCTCAGACAAAAAAAATATTCAACTTCAAAAAAATATATTGCAATTTTTTTTTTTATCAACAACTACTTACATTATTATTGGCCAAACTAACACAGGTAATAAAAAATAATATTACATAATTTTTAGGCAGTTTTGTAAGAAGTTCGTTGATGAAATTTTTTTTCTGATATATGTTTTTGTTTATGAGATATAATCACTTTAGTAGAAGCCAACATTTTAATGTTTGGGGGGGCACAGGGGCCGAAGCAAGTGGGGGAGGATGTGAAAATACTCCCCAGAGTAGGTACTACTTATTTGCAAAAATTCAGCTTTCCCTTAATAGGGTATTTTCCATTGAGGTATAATAAATAGAGAAGCAAACTTCATTACCGCGCTTCAAAAAAAGCGTAACCATAAAACCGCGCCGACGTAGCTCTGAGAACACGAAACATTTTAATAAAAATACATTTGTCTCACTTACACAAGTCACGAGAATAACACCGCCGCCAGGATTAGACGAAGACAGAAACCCACACCTGTGATGGCGCGGTAGTGTTGCCTACCTTGTGAAATTTTACCCAAAATAAGCTATAAAATAGAGGGGTTTTTTAACGTTAGTTTGTAATAAGATAAACTAATTTAAATTATTTTAAATATGTGTTTTTTTATTATATGACTAAGCATAACTAATGAAATAATTGAGACATTTTTTGTTTAAATATTTTGTATTTTACCAATAGACATTACAAAAATAACAGTATCTGAAACCTATGCGGAGAACAGTGGCGCACACAGAAAAAACATTCGGGGGGGGGGGGGGGTTTACAAAACATAAAATGCATGCTATATCAATATCTATTCAAACGTTTTAAAAAAAAGTTCATCTAACCAAATTTAGTTTGAGTTGCTCTAAAGCAGTTTGTTGTTATTTTATGAGCAGGTATTTTAGACAAATATTAAATATTTTGTGACTACATAAATTACCTATCCTATTAATTTTCTACTTACAAAAAGCATTGGAATCGCTTCGTTAGGCAAATAAACACGACCATAATCGCTTTTTGGTCTTAGCTTGTCTTGATCCCGGAAGTGTTTCGAATAAATGACTGCAGATTTAGTAGACATCCAGTCTGTCTCTTTTCTCAGTAATCGAATAATTTCCACCCACTTCTCACGACGTGTTGCATCTTTAGGTACCCTGCAAAATTATTAATATAAAATACGTAAAAAAATATAATAGGGTACAATCACTTTTTTTCTCTAAATTAAAGAAATAAATTACAAACTGGAATATTTAAAAAAAAATACTGCATGAATAGTCCTTCAACAACGTTTTGAATCACATTTCAAATTACGGCTAAAACGCCTTCTTCGCGCATAACGATTATGACTATCAAACTTATTCAAACCGGCAACTGCAACAAAAACAACTTCACGTGGGACTCGGTAGGTGTTGACTCGGCGTGGGCGTTGTGAGGTCACAATGTAGCCAGTCAATCATGACTTGTTTTTGGTATTTGAATTTTCATACAACTTTAAAAGTGAATTAATTAATTTAATATTTTTTTGGGGGGATTTTAAGTACGATATTAGGATTTTATATACGAGGTTAGTTATTTTTTTTTTTACATATATTAAATGCATTGAAAACACTATATTATATTTACTGGATGTACCCTATTACTAGATTATTCATTAATAAACTAAAATAAAAATAAGAAGTTATTTTTATGAAGATTAAAATATAATTTTTATTACTATTTCCAAAATATTTAAAATCAAAGGTTACCTCCATAGTCACTTATTACATAAAGATGTATTCTCCCTTTAATATGGGAAAACCAAAATGACTTTTTAGTGGCAACACTGAACCTATATTATGGAATTTGACATTTTATTTCAATTTCTGTGCTTTTTAAGTAAATATGAGAAAGTAAACAATAAACTTACGCGTGGAAAGTAATTCCGCTTGATTTATTATGTTTTTCTGATCTTGAATTGCACTTCTTCACGACGCATTGAACCATTTTAAAGATAAGTTTTGATCGCGTACCGTCCGGTTAAACTTGGTCGGCGTCTCAGTGAGCACTAAACTGACATTAGCTGAGCATCTGTTTTTGGACATATGTACGGTGGCAACGCTTTGGCGCGGTCATTAGTCATCTATGTATATATATCAATGATATTTTCACAGTTTTTTTATTGTTGAAAAAATTTAAGTAAAATATTACGATGATAGAGGAATTTTTATTTTATTTTTATGACGATGAATAAATTTTCTATAACATTTTAAAGCACGCCTTTTTAAAATGCCGCCAAAACGATGTTTTCGCGCCCTTTGGTTGCCCAATGGCTCCGTGACGTCACCGCCGCCGAACATCTCGCGATCGCCGCTGAAGTGACTGTAATCAGTTCGTAAGTTGCAGTTGGTGTTATTTATTTACTTCCAGTTTGCTCGAATTATATTGTTATATTTATCCCATGTCTTCCCACTTGCAAAACATATATGTATAGTTTGGTACACATTTATACAAATACTATAAGAAAAACCCAAAATAAGATGTTTAAACAACCCTTTCTAAAGTGATAAAAAATGTCGGCCCTATACAAATGTTGCGTGAGCGTTTAATGTGTTTAACACCAGTGCTGAAGGGATCAATGACGCTAGTTCCTCGGAGCATCTTCTGTTGAAATACCGTTAGAACAAGGACACCATTCCTACCTGAAGGCTGAGCGCTAAACATTGCAATCCGTTCGTTAGAGAGGGAAATCTTTCGAACAGACCGCATGTTTCTGCTTTGTGAGTCAAAGGTTTTTCTAGTATTTTGGGGCTCTAGACCAAAGTTGGCTGCCAAATTCAACAGGCGGACTTATGATTTGTGCAGGGTCAGCAGTTGTGTACTATCTACTATATCTGTGGACCCTATAGTATAATACCCCCAGCTTCTGAGAAGCTAACTTGACTCTTAACATTACAAAATATTTGAATGTTAACATTACAATAAATTAGGTATTGACCATTTATATTCGTAATTTAAACGTGTTTGCAATTGTAATATGGATATCTACACAATAATGACGGCCTCAGTGGTCGAGGGGTAAGGCTCTTGACTAGCAATCCCGGCGTGAACAAGTATATTTGTAAGTAATAGTAATATATGTTTAAATACATATAGATATACATATTTTTTTAAAAGAAAGATTAACATTCCCGGTATACAAATGATCTGACAATGTGTGAAAATCTCATAATACAATAGGAAAATGTTGCTGTGTCGTGATGTAGGATTTAGCCAGTCGAGGAATCGAACACGCAACGCCTGGGTGGGACCCAAAGATGCCAACTCAGCCACTGATCGGTCTTTGAATAAGTTGTGTCAATTTACATTTCACAATTTACTCGTTTAAAATAATATGTAGTATATTTGCAGCACGTTCCAGAGTGAAAGATACTCTCAGTATCGCCCTGTATAAGACCGTCATTCAGAATTGAAATGTTGCTTAAAATGGCTTTAGCCGTGATTAGTGATCAGATCTGAAAAACAGGTACTTTCCTCTCCGCATCTCCTTTCTTCCGCACTACCTTCAACCTCACAACATACCGCAATTAGGGATGCCTTAGTCTCACTGGTTCCAGGTTGTTGGGAGCAGTTGGTACGCTTAGGCGGTATTCACTTAAAATAAGGAAATTTACTTGTAGAATGTCTAAAGTTTTAAAGATCATCTTACGACAGGGAAGTTAGGTTTTACGAACTGTCACTTGCTGTTTTGTTCAGTTTAATTTAAAAAGGCCAGAATTAACTCTATTTTGGGCGCATGTTGTTAAAATATAATATAACGGATATAATATTAGAGTTTGTGCATACAAAATGTTTTTATTACCGTATCGTCTTAAAACCCCGAAATTCAGGATTTGAAAATAACTGTTATTCATTGTAGCGTCTATTTTAGGCAAGTTGTCGAATAACGCCCCTAAAAATACATTGTCAGTCATTACAGCTGGACAATAATATATAAAACTGTAAGAACACAACACAAGCATCTTAAAAACGAAATAAAACTGTCAATAACCACGAACAAGCCGAGAATGTTTAAACTTTTGATAGTAACGTGGTGATAAACTTCTGAACGTTGGCGGGCGTGACGTCACGATTCGCTCAACCAATCATGGGCCATTTACTGTTGTAGGCCGTCAGGCCTATTTTGAAATCAATAATAGGCCACTTGCATGGATTTCATAACGACTTGGAAAATATCATGTGGATAGATCTTTTTACTAAGATTAAGAAAATGTTAGTAAAATTGTTTAGAAATGTACAGTTTATTTTTTATTTTTAAATAAATAAATCAATTATTAGGGCTCGTGACGTCACTACATGAAAATGTCCCGTCCCCTAAAATGTTCCTATTAATTTTGTAAAATTCCACACTGATTTATTTTTTTATATGGCATCACTTTGATTTCAGGCGAATTTTTGAATTCGTTCACTAGATTTATCGTTTGTTCTCTGCGAACTTATCATTTGGTTTCACTTTTTGACAGAGATGTTCTGAAGAGAACCCCGTACATTTAATGATGTACGGGGTTCTCTTCAGAACGTGAAGATGATATCGGTACGTGTTTTAGAGGTATAATGATTATGGTGCTGATTTAAACAAAATAAAATTTAATAATATATTTATGCACCAGATTTAAATGTCCGGGTTAAATTTTCCCCACAGGAAAAACTAAACCCTTTCACACACTTCCCAAATGATTATCTAGTGAATCCACGCTATGCAATTGCACGGCATAAGTATTATAAATACAAAACAATACAAGAACAACATGTCAACCTACCAGAGACCAAATGGGAAAATAATTCACCGACTCCAGATATTTTCATATCAGAGGGTTCGGCTCTATGGAATTCCTAATTGAACCTATTAACCCTACTGATCCCTCAATATAAATATTTAAAAAATCTTTTGTAATCCTACACGTATTTAAAATGACTGATTTTTGCATTTTTATATATAAATTCTTTGACAAATCTAATATGTCTAAATTTTGAATGAGAGACCAAGGTATAATGCTAGTAGCCGAAATAACAAATGGTAATATTTTTATAGTCTGAGAATGCCAAATTATTTTAATCTCATTCCCTAAATCTGTGTATTTTCTATTAGTAATATAGACGCTGTACATTATAATGATTTATGATCAATAAGATGGATCAAGGAAAAAAATATTGATGATATGTAATATTTTTGGTATACCTCGTTATTCTCCTGTGCCATTCGTGTGGAAAACGTTCTTTTTTTTTAAATGATTTTCGGCTATGTAATTATCGTTTTTTCACACCCATAAAATTATGTCCCGTCTTTCCGGTTTATAAAAAATGGTCTGATTTTTCGGATTGAAATTTTCAAAAAATCCCCAGGGTTTCAAAAATACGATTAAAAAAAATACAGAATGTCTTAGAATATTTGCATAAAACGGGATTTTTTTTTTTTAAATGTGATGCAAGTGGCCTATTATGAATGAAAATATTCAAATTAAACTTTTTTAATGCGATACTCGTAATCAGAAAAATAATCTTTAAATCTTCCACATGTTTTAGCGGTATTCCTAGTTTGTTAAAATACCCTATTTGTTCCAGTTAGGGCCTGTTTTTTTGTCTAGATTGACTGGGCTATATCTTGCGAATCACATTCTTGTCACTTCTACCTCCGAACATCACGCCGCTGGGCGGGGAAACCTATTTGGTGTTACACTGCAACTTCTGTCTCGTTCTCCTCTCTCTTCCGTTTCGGTCTCGACTGTCTGTGCAACTCGTAGGGTTCACAGGGCACAGACAGTTTTTGTTTGTTTGTTTTTGAATATTTATTTAGATGTATGCAAATTTTTTTCACACATCTAGTAAGAAAATATATACAAATACAATTTAGATCTACAGTTACATTTTTACAAATACATTTTAAGAGGAAAAAAAAGACATTCATGTAAGTGGTTTTTTTGTTTGACTAAATGTATTAAGAATAATGATTTTAGGGCACTCATTCGTGTTTTTAGTTAATCCTTAGGCAGGGGTGCTTGTTCCCGAGTAAGGGGTGCATATTAGTTCTGTTAATAAAGGTCTTCGAACGAAAGATAGCAAATTAATGTGTACCTAGTCAGTAATATGTATTTGCCGAGCATGAACGGTCTTGAATACAAAATTTTGAGCGGTTTTATAAAAGCGAAGGCGGAAATTGACGTCTGATTGAGTGGGAGTGAAAGGATTAAGCCCCCGCACTCCGAATTTCCTCCGTTATAATAATATTTGGCTGATTTATAAAGCGCCGTTTTCGTGAAAAATCACCTCAAGGGCGCTATAACATATTTCTCTTGAACACGTTTAGTTTTAAGTTTCTAAAAAAAATTTGTCTAATTTTTAAGATATTATCTACACATTTGCCATGTCAAAAAAGGTATTTATATGAAATTCCCTCGATAAAAAAAAATCACAAAGTATGCTCATATTATTAGTTAATACATTTTTCTGTTGTTTTACAAGTTATATGTACGAAAAATTTCGTGTTTCTTTGAATACCATTTAAGACGTGAGATTTATTGCTCTATTTTAAATGAGTCGTTTTTTATTAATCACTAGCTGACCCGACGAACTTCGTACCGCCTTAGAATCAATAACTGTTGAATTAAATTAAGTTTTTTTATTAAGATAAAAATTACACAATAAAACAATTATCGATGCCCAACTGTCCGTGTTTTGTTTTTGTTAGTATCAGAGATGGCGTTGTGTACGGATTTATATTTTTTGTGATTTTTTTACTTTTCCACTCACGGGAATTTTTGAAAGGAAGCGGGTACGGGGGCCGCCGCCCCGGGAACCATTTATTGGATAACCAACACCTCAGCCAAAGGTCACCCCAAGTGGTTTTCTATGTTTGGTGATTTAGCAGGGTTGCCTGGGGTTCGGATTCATGGGGTGACTTTTGTACGGGTCTTGGCGGCAGATGCGTCTGCCCACCTGCTGCGTGACGGGCCGGATCGAGAGAGACTGGGAACTCCCTTTTGACCTTTTGACCTTTTGACCTTTCCAGCCGGATTCTCTCGACCAATGGGTCGAAAGAGTCCGGCTGGAATGGTTAAGGTGAAAGGTCAATTCAGGTCAAGGCAATGGCCTTGCACCGCAGTTGGAGGGATGGATTCACTCCCGGATACACTGACCTCCAGATTCCTAACCACTCCTCATGCCTTTTTCCTTTCCAGAACATCCTACACTTCCTTAAAAAGACCCTCCACACAGCATCTCCTAAGATGATATAGTTCCTGAGTGGAGCTTACGTAAAAAATGCGTTTCATTTCAGAAATTTATTATTATTGTATTTTTCCTTTGGAGGGGTGCAGAGACACACGTTCACCGTTTGTCTCGTTTTCGACTATTGATATTTAGTGTGTAAGAAAGAGGGGCAGCATTATATGATTAAGAACAAAAGCGAAACAATTAGCGCTTTGACATTTGACGTTTTTGAATTTTTGGAAAATACCGACCCCAAAACATGAAATACAAACGGGAAATACATATAATTAAAATATGATTGTGCGTTCCTACAAAACTACTGAATTTTAAAAAATTTCATTTTATAACAGAAAAATAAAAAAAACTCAGTATTACATGTGCATATTTTAAACAAGAATACAATGTAAACAGGTTATATTTCTGTAGCAAATTGCCACATAAAGACGTTGTTTAAAGATAAATTACTTAACTTACGTATTATATCTTTCGTCAGGTCTAAAATAAATTTACCATATTGCCAAAATATAACAAAGGTCCATGGAGACATTAGTTTGCATAAGATGTTTGAGGTTTCATTCGGGGCTCAAAAATGTATAATATTTGTTAATTTGGAGTTCAGTTTAGTTTACCTCATCATATTTTTCCTGAAATCATTAAAATTAATGTAACAAATGTACATTGAAAATTAAAACTCTTCAAAACAAAAACAAAAAATAGGACTTAAGAAGTTGTATTTCATAAAAAACTATATTGATTCACTTATGGAAATTTGTTAAAATATGGAATTTTATTTTATTTCCGAACGTGTATTATAGTACACATCTATGTATGTATGTAGTTACATTTCCTCCCATGTCTTTTAATTAATGATGACTATCATATTAATCCAAGTTCTAGGATACCTACTTATATAAAGAAACCTACTCTAATGCATTAAATTTGTCTGACGCTAAGAAATTTTTGTAAAATGAAAGTAAGTAATAAAAATAATAATAATCTCTGCATCATGCACCATGACTATCATCATGTATTTCCCTTAACCTCATCCAACCATCTCCAGAAACAGAAGCGAATGTATTAGGATGTGGATATAAAATTTTATATTGTAAACAAGTAAAGTTTTGTCGGTTCAGATTCCACTGAAAAATAGGAATAAATTTATTAATACTGATAAAAATACAAAAAATGTTAAAAATAAGAACAGAAAGTTCAAACGTAGGGATAATGTGTTGTTCCTATCATCAGGGTTGATGTGTAAAACTGCACAATACCCCAAAAAAATCTCTTTAATACTTTTTGCCGTGAAAATCTAAAATCATACTTGAATAATAGGTATTTTAGCAAACCTAACTCCTATAAGTACCTAACTTATGAAAAAAGCAAATGAAATGCTAATTATTAAAATCTATTTTATATAATAATAAAAAAACATAAGCACTATTGTCAAAATTCAGAGAGGAAATTGGGGAAGATTAAATTAATGAGATAGGTCGATGCAATATAGAAAACATGTATACCTTTTTAAGATGTAATCGTGATGTTGGACTGCGTCAATTATTAGATTCAGGATGGATAAATATGTTCTGAAAACGGAAACATGTACAACACAGATTAAAATACAATTTAAATACCAACCAAAGGAAGTTTCCCACCTGTAATTTTGTTCGAGAATTCCCAAAATCCATATTCACACTAAGGGCCTGTCCGCACAGCGATTTTTAACCGCGCGTTTTTTTTTCGCAACATTCTGTGACACATGGGATCTTATAGGGCTATCCGCACTGGCGGTAAAAAAAACGCGCGAAAAAAAATTCTGTGGTTTGATGCAAATTGAACGCGATGCGGTGCGGATTTATTTCCGCGCGAATATTTTGTGCTTTATGAAATAGTATGGCCATGGCCGCACTGCGGAATAAAATTCGCGCGTTTCACATCAGTTGTGCTAGGGCGCTGCTACTAACAGGATGTCGCGCGCTTCTTCTCCCACCCGATCGGCGAGCGCATAGGAATTACCAGAAAATTGGTTGGTGGAGGGTTTTTTTTAACGAAAGGAAGGATAGGCTGTTCTGAGTGAGAGGCTTGAGTAGGAATCTGGGGACCAATGTGTCCACGGATGTATGAATCCATCCCTTTTTTAGTGAGGTGTGCAAGGCGAAGGGCCGAGAGAGCCCTGATGGAGAGGTCAAAAGATCTTTACCAATCCGGACCCATGCATCCGCTGCCAACACCTAGAGAGACATCATCCCATTAACCGCTATTAAGTCAACAAATATCGCCAACCACTTTGGGTGACCCATCGCGGAGGTGTTGATCATCCAATAAATGGTTCTCGGGGCGGCGGACCCAACTCCTAAATTGACGATGTAGCAAGTTCAGGAGAACCTAGTGGTAATGCAGTACTCTCTCAGTAATCCGCTGCTCTATTACCAGCTAACCTAGAGCGAATCATTGAAACCCTTTTGGTAAAACATTAAACGAGCGGTTAAGCGAACAATAAAAGGAATAAAGTTTCCTTTAGGAGTGAACCCATAAAGTTATTGTTACAGTTTTGCTATTATTGAACCGTGTAATACTTGCAATTTTATTGAAACCAAAATAAAGACTAATTGATATTATGCATTTTATTTGATTATCTGTTATCCATTTACACGTGCTTCTTAGCCGAGAACTATATTATAATGACAAAAATCGCGCGAAATTTTATTCGCAGTGCGTACTAGTTGTAATTTCGATCGCGGAATATAATACGCGAGAATTTAAAACGCGCGGTGAAATATCGCTGTGCGGACAGGCTTTATTGCGTCGGAAATGAAAATGCATTGTAAATGTCAAACGAAAATAAAGCAGAGAAATGCAACAAAATCCAAGATTCCTATTGGTGGAGGTAGTAGCTGGGGACCATAAAAAAATCGAAGGGGACTTATGATATCACCAAAGATTCGGTTCACATTTTGGATCGGAGTTATACCCGCCTGCACCCACATTATAACCTATGTTGTGCAAGAAAATAGATGTTTCTTGTTGTAATTGTTGGAAAGAAGTGTGATTCCCCTTATCCGTGCCTAAAAGTGCGGCGGTTAGTGGAATAGTTATCGTATATCGTCCCCTAATATTCAATTATTATGTACCTACATGTATACCTGCCTTCATAGCTTTGCCTTAAATAGTTTCTGAATTTGGGCAAAGTAAGCAATCCATGCGTAGGTATTTAGATTGAAACGAAACTTCGCAAATGTCAAATCCATGGTATACAACTTTAAACATACGTTAAATGAATAAATAATCGTTCATTTCGTATTAAACTAGTTGACATACGTCAGCTCACATATCAGTCCATAAAAAAGCCATAGACAATCACACAAATTTAAAGAAGATTACGTGTGGAAACACAGTATAGTTATGTTATATATTATACAGAATCGCTCTTCTGATCATAAAAAAAATCTACAAGTCTTTCTTTAAAGAAAATATTTTATGGAAAAACTGTTAATTTATTTTCGTACGGAAAATCCGAAAAAAATCGTTTGCCTATAGGTACCTCAAATGCTGGATTTTTTTTTCAATGATTCTGATTGTCAAAAGTCACATATAGGTACTATGGTGTTTTAACAAATGTCTTTATTGAAATAGATTTATTTTTTTTCCTTAAGGTGAAAAAAATAATTTACTTCAACAAAGACACTTACCTCCGGGTGCTGGATCCATAGTAAAATAGTAATTCAATGATCAAATTACAAAACAAAAAACAATACAACTTTTTAAAAGATAAATAAAAATTCCCGGGTTACCCGGCAATACTTGAATACATATTATAATATATGTTAGATAATATAAGGGATGGAGCACAGTAGATTTCTAAGAGTAGAGCATGAGAAAACAATGAGATTTATATGTTGGTATTTAATCTTTATCTTAGCTGTGGATCGCGGGTCGTGGAAGGCGACTGGTAAACTTGATGTAAGCGGGGGTTATTAAATCAAACGGTGACCGGACAACTCAGAACATCCTTTGAAAAGTCATTAAAGTGATGAAAAATTGGTTAAGTAGGTCACGTTAGGTTAGGGATACGGGCTATTTTAAAATGGTTAAGTAGGTCACGTTAGGTTAGGGATATGGGCTATTTTAAAATGGTTAAGTAGGTCACGTTAGGTTAGGGATACGGGCTATTTTAAAATGGTTAAGTAGGTCACGTTGGGTTAGGGATACGGGCTATTTTAAAATGGTTAAGTAGGTCACGTTAGGTTAGGGATACGGGCTATTTTAAAATGGTTAAGTAGGTCACGTTGGGTTAGGGATGCGGGCTATTTTAAAATGGTTAATTAGGTCACGTTAGGTTAGGGAAATGGGCTATTTTAAAATGTTCAAGTAGGTCACGTTAGGTTAGGGATACGGGCTTTTTTAAAATAGTTATGTAGGTCAAGTTAGGTTAGGGATTTGGGCTATTTTAAAATGGTTAAGTAGGTCACGTTAGGTTAGGGATACGGGCTATTTTAAAATGGTTAAGTAGGTCACGTTAGGTTAGAGATATGGGCTATTTTAAAATGGTTAAGTAGGTCACGTTAGGTTAGGGATACGGGCTATTTTAAAATGGTTAAGTAGGTCACGTTAGGTTAGAGATATGGGCTATTTTAAAATGGTTAAGTAGGTCACGTTAGGTTAGAAATATGGGCTATTTTAAAATGGTTAAGTAGGTCACGTTAGGTTAGGGATACGGGCTATTTTAAAATGGTTAAGTAGGTCACGTTGGGTTAGGGATACGGGCTATTTTAAAATGGTTAAGTAGGTCACGTTAGGTTAGGGATACGGGCTATTTTAAAATGGTTAAGTAGGTCACGTTGGGTTAGGGATACGGGCTATTTTAAAATGGTTAATTAGGTCACGTTAGGTTAGGGAAATGGGCTATTTTAAAATGTTCAAGTAGGTCACGTTAGGTTAGGGATACGGGCTTTTTTAAAATGGTTAAGTAGGTCACGTTAGGTTAGGGATATGGGCTATTTTTTTCATAGCTTTTAATGACTTTTCAAAGAGGTGTTGAGTTGACTTGATTCTGAGCAAGGAACCGAATATCTTCAGGGACGGTGGCTGGAGCACCTGTGGCTTGTCAAAGAATGAACTTCAAGGTCAAAGTTGCTTTAGTGACTCCTCCGCACGGATGGTATTTATAAATAATTGTGCAGAGAAAAATATAGATGTTACCAATACAACAATTCCGAAATATCATTTTTAGATACAAAGGTATACTACTCACAGAAAACTTTACAATCATCGCGCCCTTGAGGTGATTTTCTCACGAAAATGGCGCTATAGAAATCATCCAAAAATTATTAATCACTGACTTTAATGGTGGGAACCCATACACCTGTTACCTCATTTATATATAACAAATACTCCTACCACTGTGATCAGCAAGCGGAAAATGTTACTTGTGTCGTGATGGAGGACTTAACCAGCCGAAAAATTGAACCCTCAACGTCTGTCGGTTGAATTTACATAACGCTCAGTCGCTGACCGGTCGTGTAAATTCAATTAAAACCACTGTATAAAATCTAAAATCGTTACTGGTTAAAAAAAAAAAAGAATCCGGTACGGGTGGATAATAATTTGAATTAGCCCTTTGGGAAAGAGCACAAACTCGCGTACCCCTTGTAGCCAAAATGTACGGTGAAATATCAAATTACACAAAACGGTATTACAGTAGCGCAACCTCTTCAGATGAGGTCCTGAGGAACACAATATCCCTCAGAGCTTCTGTCATCTTGGGAGATGCTCTGTGGGAGATTTTTCAAATAAAAGGAGAGGAAGTTCTGGGAAGGAAATAGGTACGAGGGGTGGGTAGGGATTTGGGGGTCAGTGGGTCAGTGGAGTAACGGTCGTACGAAACCATCCCTCCAACTGTGGTGCAAGGCAATTGGTCGAGGGATTCTGGTTGGCGAGGTCAAAAGACCTCCCTCAACCAGTCCCTCTCGATCCGGCTCGCCATGCAGCTGATCGGATCTGATCTGGGCAGACGCATCGGCTGCCAACACCTGGACAAACCTCACCCCATTGACTCTAAATATATGCTTGCGCGCATACATTCAAGCAACCTCACGTACCCCTGGAGATCCGCGTACCACTATTTGGGATCCACTGATTTTAGGTAATTAACCTTGAAGAAAAATTAATTTGTTGTTGTTCATTGTTATGGCCAGGAATAGGCCTCTGGCATGGATTTCATAACGACTTGGAAAAAATCGTGTTGATAGATTTTTTACTAAGATTACGAAAATGTTAGTAAAAATTTTTAGAAATATACAGTTTTTTATTTTTAAATAAATAAATCAATTATTTGGGCTCGTGACGTCACTACATGAAACTGCCCCGTCTCCGAAAATATTCTATTAATTTTGTAAAATTCCACACTGATTTTTTTTTTATATGGCAACACTTTGATTTCAGGCGAATTTTTAGATTTGACATTTAACGTTCACTAGATTTGTTGTTGTTCTCTGCGAACTTATCATTTGATTTGACGTTTTGACAGATGCTGTAAAGAGAACCCCGTACAATGTATGCCTTCTGTACCTGTTTTAGAGGTGTTATGGTAATGGTGCTGATTTTAACAAAATCAAATTTAATAATATTGTTATTATTATTATAATTTACAAGTACAAGTATATTACATTGGATTTAGTCATATATAGACGTTGAACATTATAATGATTTATGATCAATAAGATGGATCAAGGAAAAAAATATTTATGAGATGTAATATTTTTGGAATGCCTCGTTATTCTCCTGTGCCCTTCGTGTGGAAAACGTTATTTTTTTAAAATCATTTTCGGCTATGTAATTATTGTTTTTTCGCACCCATAAAATTATGTTCCGTCTTTCCGGTTTATAAAAAATGGTCTGATTTTTAGGATTGAAATTTTCAAAAAATCGCCAGGGTTTCAAATATAGGATTAAAAAAAATACAGAATGTCTTAGAATATTTGCCTAAACCGGAAATTTAAAAAAAATATGATGCAAGTGGCATATTGTGAAAAAAATCCTTAGTACGTCGGAGTAGGTATTGGTCGCTCCTCCATGAAAACATAAATAGAAATCAAATCATGTTGTTAAAAATGGGAAAGGGGAGTAAGTTGACTACTACCTACTACGCGCCATCGATCAAATTATTTTCGCATAGTTCACGGAAGAGAAGCATTGGCAGTTCCCCCTTCACCTTCGTAGACCATTTTCCCCCAAAATTTGTGAAATTTATTTTTTTATTACAATCGCGTTCTTCGCGTCTTCGCTAACGGGAATGTCCTCTCCGTAGTGTTTGCGAGTTAAGCTGTTTATGTTTAGCTCATTCATAATCTCTGGAAGAATAATATTTAGGTGACAACAGGCTTCGGTAGCGGGAATGTCTCATTCGTAGTGTTTGTGAGAGCTGCAGCGCCGGATCTGCCATACGTTCAAAAACGTGCAAAAAACCTGGCGCCAACTCCGAAGGGGCGCCGTGAGAAAATAAATATTGTATTAAAATTTAGTTATAATATTCCCTGAATCGTTTCAAAATTACCCATAGTACGAAATAATTATTACGCTCTAGCAACACTTTCCAAAGAATCAGAATGCGCACGCATAAATAAACCAGTCATGCGCACGCATCAGGTTGGTTTACGGCTTACGAATTAATAGTCAGTTACAGAATTTTTTCACAAATTCCAAATATTTAGTTTAAACGTAAGATCTATTTTTCCATATATCTTTTACCGTCTTTTACGACGAATGGGTGCGATCCAAATTCAATAACCAATCACAGCGCGATCTTTTTGTTCAAGAGAACAAACAAACCGACCGCCTTTCAAAATGCTGACAATTTTAGTTAGCGTACGCTCGCTATTGTTTTATTTTGTACGATTTAAGTCTCTAGGAGAAGGTAGTTAAAGACCATTTTCTTATGAAATCTGTTAAAATATACAATGTAATACATTATTTTAACAATAATAATGTTGGTTTAAGGGTTGGCAACATTTTGTATGTGGAAACCCATTTTAGTTCTTTTTTTTCTCTGTGTGCTCCAAGCGTTCTTCTTTCATGTAATTTTCATGTAATACGTACATCTAAATAAAACCAGTTATTAAAAGTGTTATATTTCTTTTTATTAACTCAGTAGATTACAACAGGTTATGGTGCCCAGACACATACACCTTGATGTATAATATAAAACTTGCTGAGTTGTAGATAACTGCTGCAAATTGATTGACTGGCGAATTGAGGTTAAGTTGGCACCACGCCGCGTGCATCACTTCATTTTTTGCAGGAGGAAGGCAAAAAGAAATAAAAAAAACATCTTGTTAAGTGTAGTGATCAAGATGGAAGGAAACCAAAACGGGTTAAAACTGGAAGGTTCGAGAAACTGGAATGTTTGGAAGTTCCAGACTACAGTGCTTTTGCGTGGACAAGGATGGCTCGATGTAGTTGAAGGCCGAAGTATAAAACCTGAAGAACAGGCACAGAAAATTCTTTGGGAAAACAAGGATGCAAAGGCTCAGACCTTAATAGTCACAAGGATGACAGAAAATGTTATGTTGCACATTATATCCTGTTCTACTTCAGCAGAAATGTGGAAAAAGTTGCAGAGTGTTTATGAACAAAAGAAGGAGACTAGCATTCACATTGTTCAACAGCGATTTTTCCAGTACAAATACGAAAAAGGTACAGAAATGTCTATGTTTTTGTCAAAAATCCAAGAAATGTAGAACCATTTAAAGCAAATGGGGGAAGAGATTTCTGAGAAATTTGTTATAACTAAAGTACTTATGTCGCTGCCAGAAGAATATAAACATTTTGTTTCGGCTTGGGGATCTGTCCCTGATGATAAGCAAACCTTGGACAACTTAGTGGCCAGGTTATTGATGGAGGAAGAAAGACTTATGGATAAAAATAATGAACATCAGCAAACTTCATCATCGTCAGCTTTTTTAATGAAAAATAAAAAAAACTGGAAAGTGTTTCAAATGTGGGAAAATAGGACATTTCCAGAGCGAATGTAAGAATAATAAAAATAATAGTGAAAAGAACGTAATTAAAAAATGTTTTTATTGCAATAAAGTTGGGCACAACAAGAGTGAGTGCTGGTATAAGAAAGGAAAAGAGAAAAATGCATTTGTAGTACAACAAATACCTAAAGAACTTTATCAACAGTCAAAATGGTTGGTGGACACAGGTGCTAGTTAACATATGTGTCAAGATAACAAACTGTTTTCGACATTTTCACCAGAAGTGTCACAAAAGTCTGTGATAATAGGTGATGGTACTGAAATAAATGTTATTAGCTGCGGACAAGTGGAGCTAGAGGTATTCAATGGACACCAGTGGGTTGAGACAACCATAGATAATGTACTGTGTGTGCCAGACTTACAAATAAACTTGTTATCTGTGAATTGTACGGCAGACAAAGGTTATGTTATGTTGACAGATCAAAACATTTGCAAATTTTTCAAGAATAATAAAGTATGTGCGGTATCAAATCGTGTTGGAAATATGTATATTATGGATGTTCGCTATAAATATATAAATTGCTTTGCAAATGTAACTACATTTAAATCAAGCTTGAGTGAGTGGCATGAGAAACTTGTACACCAGAATATACAGCAGGTGAAAAACGTGTTAGAGAGCAATAATATTAAAGTCTCAAGTAATTCTCTTCATAATTGTCAAGGCTGCTTACAGGGTAAATCACACCGGCTGCCCTTTATGAACAGTGAGACAAAACTGTTAAAACATGTGAACTGATATATGCCGATGTTTGCGGGCCGATGGAGGCAGTATCTGTAGGCGGAGCGAGGTATTTCTTGATTTTAAAAGATGATTACTCTTGCTATAGAACTGTATACATTATTAAAAAGAAGGATGAAGTGATTAATTGTATTAAAGATTTTGTAAACAAAGCTGAAAATGTCACGGGTAACAAAATAATCACATTTAGAAGTGACAACGGATTAGAATTCATTAATAAGGCTGTGTCAACTTTGTTCTCAGACCGGGGTATAGTACACCAAACTTCTGTACCATACACGCCACAACAGAATGCAAGGCGGAACGGGAGATAAGAACCCTGACAGAAGCGGCAAGGTCAATGCTATGTGCCAAGAATCTACCAAAAAAATTATGGGCAGAAGCAGTCAACACTGCAGCCTATGTTCTCAACAGAACCAGTAGAAGTAATGAGCCAGGAAAAACACCCTATGAATTATGGACAGACAAACAATTTGATCTGAGTAATCTACATATCTTTGGTACGCCCGTATCTGTCCATATTCCAAAGGAAAAACGTAGAAAATGGGATTCCAAAGGAGAAAATGGAATCATGGTAGGGTACGGAGAAAATGTGAAAGGATTTAGAATTTTTTATCCTGATAAAAATGAAGTTCATATAAAGAGGGATGCCATTTTTTTGGAACCTGTCTTTGAGGAATGCGATAGCTTAAACCTAGAGTCTGTAACAGAAACACTCAACAATGAAAATGAAAATAACCAGCAAGAGTTAGTAGAAGATGTTGTGAGTGATCCAAACATTACAAATCAGATGTCAGATGATGAGCAGCACAGCTTATATGCACCTGAAGAAACAAGTGATGAAGACAGTGAACGCGATAGTGATAATACGTTACAGCCAGCTTCTCCTCGTCGAACCAAACGTGTCAGAAAGGAACCACAATTCTATACTTGCCAAAATGTGTACACTGCAGAGACAGAACCAGGCACCTATAAGGAAGCTATGCAGAGGAGTGATGCCTGTCAGTGGGAAGAAGCTGTCAAACAAGAACTGGATACACTCAAAGCAAATAATACTTGGACAGTGTGCGCTGTACCTCAAAAACAAAACATTATTAGTAGTAAGTGGGTCTTCAAAATAAAGAAAGTTGATAATACTATCCAATATAAAGCAAGATTGGTTGCCAGAGGTTGAACAGAATGATACATTAGATTTATATAAAATCTACTCACCTGTTGCCAAATTGTCAACATTTAGATTATTTGTTTCAGTTGCTACAAAATTAAAACTATCAATTTATCAGATGGATGTCACTGGGGCCTTTTTATATGGGGATATAAAGGAAATTGTGTTTATTAAATTACCGGAAGGGGCGTATGATGGTTGTGATAATATTGTTAAACTAAATAAATCATTGTATGGGCTAAAAAAATCCCCTAAATATTGGAATGAAAAATTTAACCATGTAATAAGTAAAGCAGGCTATGTAAAGTCAAAGAATGATCCTTGTTTGTTTACTAAGTGTAATGGAGAAAACTAAACTTATGTTTTATTATATGTCGATGACCTCTTGATGTTTAGTAATAATGAACAGGAATTAAGTGATCTTAAATTAAAGTTACACAATGCATTTAAGATGAAAGATTTGGGACCAATTTCAAATTTTCTTGGTATCAGTGTTAAACAGAATTTGAAAGACGGTGTAACTGAATTATGTCAAAAATCTTATTTAGAAAATGTTTTAAAAAGATTTAACATGGAAAATTGCAAACCAATATCTACCCATATTTATCAAAATTTTAATGTAAAAATCTTAGAATCTAAAGAATGTAAGTTTGACAAGGATATTGAAAATACTTGTAGGAAAATTATTGGAAGTTTGATGTATGCTGTCTTAGGCACTAGGCCAGACCTTTGTGTAGCTGTATCTATATTAAGTAGGTACCAAAACAATGCAAGTGATGTATTGTTGACTCATTTAAAAAGAATTTTAAGATATGTAAAATATACTCTAGATTATAAGCTGATTTTCAAATGTAATGATGATGGGCTTGTTGGGCATTGTGATGCAGATTGGGGTGGTGACACACGAGATAGAAAGTCTACCACTGGCTACTGTTTCAAGTTCTCCAATTGTCTTATATCGTGGTGTTTTAAGAAACAGTGTTCCGTAAGCTTATCATCAACCGAAGCAGAGTATGTTGCAGTCAGTATGGCGGCTAGTGAATCTTGTTGGCTGTCAAGTTTATTGAAAGACTTTAATAATATAAATGTTTGTCCTGTACCTATGTACTGTGATAACCAGTCTGCCATAATGGTTGCAAATACTGATAATATTAAAAGACTAAAACATATCGATATACGTTATCATTTTGTCAAAGATTTAATTAAGGAATCTAAGATATGTTTAATGTATGTTAAGACTGAGGATCAAATAGCTGATATGTTTACTAAGTCATTGAACAAAAATCTATTGCTTAAATTTATTACTCAATGTGGACTATACTAGATAATGTAAGAATGTATTACGTTGAGCGGGGGTGTTAAAATATACAATGTAATACATTATTTTAACAATAATAATGTTGATTTAAGGGTTAGCAACATTTTGTATGTGGCAACCCATTTTAGTTCTTTTGTTTTTTTTCTGTGTGCTCCAAGCGTTCTTCTATTGTTTTCATGTAATACGTACATCTAAATAAAACCAGTTATTAAAAGTGTTATATTTCTTTTTATTAACTCAGTAGATTACAACAAAATCTTCAATAAATTCCATTAACAAAAACATCGCACGGTTTGCAGTATTTGCAGATTGCAACGTGTTACGTGTTGACAGTTTGATCATTGCAGATCATTGATTTTACATATTATTTAAAGTTCGTTAAATGTATAATTAATATCTATTAGATTTGTTGGATCTGTTATTTTGCGGTGTCAGTGTAAGCGTCTTTCGTAAGCCGTTGATACCATACGTCATGCCCTCTCCATAGTATTTGCGAGTTAAGCTGTTTATGTTTAGCTCATTTATAATCTCTGGAAGACAGGTGTCAACAGGCTTCGGTAGCAGGAATGCCCTCTCCGTAGTATTTGCGAGTTAAGCTGTTTATGTTTAGCTCATTTATAATCTCTGGAAGACAGGTGTTAACAGGCTTCGGTAGCAGGAATGCCCCCTTCATAGTATTTGCGAGTTAAGCTGATTATGTTTAGCTCATTTATAATCTCTGAAAGACAGGTGTTAACAGGCTTCGGTAGCAGGAATGCCCCCTCCGTAGTATTTGCGAGTTAAGCTGTTTATGTTTAGCTTATTCATAATCTCTGGAAGACAGATGACAACAGGCTTTGTTAGAAAAGGAAGAATGAGCCAAATCAAATAATCAGAACCATAAATTAATAATGTTTAAATTGTTCTAATAATAAATCATACTTTAAAAACTTATCCTGCAAAGATATAATAATATAAATAAAGTCTTTACATAATTCACAAAATATTTTGCTGCAATCGTGCAAAGTTAGCAACATTTTCCAATATTTAAATATTTTCTAATTAAGCAAAAAAGTAAAAAATGTGGCGTTGTGGGTAAAATCAACTCGTAAAAACTAAGTTTTTTTTTTCAATAATACATCAATTTTTAAAATATGAACAGCACGACCTAGTTGCGCAATCTCTTGGGCTGGCTAGTAGCCAGTTTTAGAGACATGCGTGTGTGTGTTCACGTGAGTGTGCATAGCACAGCACAGAATGCATTGTGTGTGGATATACGGATCGGATAGCGGGAAGCGGGTTAATTTTCACTTACGAGAAATGCATTCACGAAAACAAAATCGAAATTAAAATAGATGTGCTTAAAAATAAACAAACTTATCGATAATTTTATTGAATCCATTTGAAAAAATAGTCAAATAAAGTCGTTCGATATAATTTTAAAATGTTCATTTCGTAAAATTTTTGTGAAAGCACTATAAAACCATAACAAATAAAAGTGATACTTTTTTCAAAAGAATGATTTTTTTATGTATGGGCACCATCGATCAATAAAGTCACTTGGTCGAAGATGGGCACATAATATACAAAAGATAAAGACAATTCATTAATTACAAAAACAACATAATTTATTAGCAAAACTGACCAACTCCAGAGACATCGATTATATTATCGAGTTTGAATTTGAAATATTTGTGAACTTATAAAAGAATTAGGAAATGTGTTTATATATTTATTAGACAAAGAAATATTCTTAGACTAGAAAACCTAAAAAGGGTGTACTATGCAATTGTACAATTTATATTACTGGGAGTAACATATGATGTTATTTTAAATCCTCTCAAAATTGTTCAAATATTGATAATTAAGGTTATCCTGAAAAAAACATCTAAATTTTCTACTGAATTTTTTTTTTCAATATTCAATTTACTTACAATAAAAAAAAATACTACCAACTTTCAAGGAAATAAAGCTAATAACTAACTTTTCGATATATCAGCAAGTTATCAGAATATTTTAAAATTCCAAAATGTAATACCAAGCCCAATCAAAATACCTATCTGTATGTAGGTATAACTTATTTCAACAACCTCCCGTTAAATCTATAAGTTATCGAAAATAATCACGAAGAGTTATTTAACGCCTATTCATAAAAAGGTGACAAAAGCGATATATCAAACTATAGACCTATTTGTATTATGTCTGCTTTACCCAAACTTTTCGAGTCATTAGTATTAGATACCATTGTAAAACCTATCAACAATATTATTGTTCCCAACCAACATGACTTTATCAGAGGTCGATCTACCTTAAGTAATTTAACTATCTATAATAATTACATATCCGAATCCCTTAGTCTGAAACAACAAGTGGATTCTATATACACCGGATTTCAGTAAAGCATTTGATAAGGTTCGACATCACATTCTTATATCCAAACTCCGACTGTTAGGCATCAAAGGAAGTTTATTGACATGGATTATCAGTTACCTCAGTAATAGAGTGCTTAGTGTCAGGATTAATTTTATAGAATCCTATGTATTCGAGGCCACAAGTGGTGTCCCGCAAGGGTCCCACCTCGGCCCAATATTCTTCTTAATATTCATTAATGACATTGTAAACATGTTTAAAGATGTACAAGTCGTACTTTTTGCAGATGATCTAAAATTGTTTAAAAGAATACGAAATATATATGATTGCCTAATTTTACAAGCTAATTTAGATGAATTTTTTAAATGGTGCGAACAAAATATGTTATTTTTGAATATTGAGAAATGTCAAGTAATACGATTTTCCAGAACTCATTCTCATATCTTACATGAATATAATTTAAACAATGTTAAATTTACACCAGTACTACAAATTCGCGACCAAGGAGTTATATTCGATACAAACTTAACATTCACAGCACATATAGATGATATAACTAATAAGGCTTTAAAGATTCTTGGCTTCCTTTGTAGAACCCTAACTGATTTTAAGTCCTTGGATTGCATAATAATACATTTCATTAGTAAGAAGTCAAGTGGAATATAATTCACCTATTTGGTCCCCTTTCTATAAAGTACACTCTAACGTAGAACGTGTTCAACACAATTTTCTTAGGTACTTAAATTTCAAACTCAAAATTGCAATAGAAAAGATTAATTATTTAAGTTTGATGAATCGACTTAATTTAATTACGCTGTCTGACAGAAGAATCATTTCAGACCTAATTTTATTATACAGAGTTATGAACAACCTAATTCATAGCCCTGCCATCGTTGCTACTATTAAACTCCATGTACCGACAAGAAATACTATTTAGACAAAATACAACATTATTTTGCAACACATACACAACCAACTATCAATCACACTCACTTACCAATAGGATACATGATTTAGGTAACAAATTTGGTGGTATTGTAGATATATTCGGTGATTCCCTTTATATTCTAAAATGCAATTTAAACCAACAAACAAACAAATCAAAGAAAAAAAAAATAAGTAAATATATATGCAATATATTCCAGTATTTTTGCATAGGTCTTATATTTAATTGAATACAAACAAGATTTTCAGACGCATTTATGTTTTGTTTTTTTTATCCAATCTTCTAAATTATTTACTGTACTACTTTCTATTTCGTTATCATTATCTTTATATGAAAAATTATTTTGAGCCATTTAATTCGTAGTTAAATTTGATGCAATACAATAAGATTCTGATACGAAGTTTGGTTGATTTTACGTATTGAAATATTTCTATAAGAAATAACTCTATTTTATAATGCATTATAAGCTTTAATTTAATAATTGATATAATTGCATACATTTTTTTCTAATACCCGTATTTATGCATAACATAATACAGCAATGAGCAGTAAGGTGGTCCAGGCCTATATAGTATTTTTTTTTCAAATATAGATGTAGCCAAACCTTTGATTTGTTACACCTACCATTCCTATTATGTGTAAAAAATTTCAGCCCCCTATCTTATACAACGTGTCCGGAAACTCGTAGTACAAGCGGGAAACTGGTGAATCTACATCACGTAGAGAACCCAAAAAACTTATTTTTTTCGATCTAAGCATTTCGATTTTAATATTTTTTTTTCTATTTTTCTATTTTTTCGGCAACTAAAGGGTTAAAAAAAATTTTGAGCCCGGTTTACCCTTCGTTGCATTTTATAAGACATTACACAGCTGAAATCAACCCCCTAGTGAAAATTTTTTTCAAATTTAACCTAAAAAATTCCAACTTCGGACCCGATTTACTCGAAAACGAAAGCTCAAATCAAAAAAAGTTAAACCACAAAATCGACTCCAAATGTGATGTGGATTCTCCAGTTTCTCGCTTGTACTACGAGTTTCCGGACACCTTGTATAAAAGGGAGTGCTCA
This sequence comes from Limnephilus marmoratus, assembly GCA_917880885.1. Lineage (NCBI taxonomy): Eukaryota > Metazoa > Arthropoda > Insecta > Trichoptera > Limnephilidae > Limnephilus > Limnephilus marmoratus. Next base: position 18,707,942 of record OU862906.1, read on the forward strand.
TCGAATTAGAAGTTTCTGTAAAAAGCACTGGATTTTAATTAAAACACGTAAATTAAGGTTTATTAATATTACAAGTATTTTAGTCAAATAAGTATACAATGTATTTAAATGTGAACAAAATTTGGTAACAAATCAATAATTATAGTCCAGTCACTTAAGCTAAAAATTGGGTATATCCTCTAAATGAAACATAATAAGCTGAAAATTTGTGTAAACCTTTATTTTGGTATTCTACACGTTGTCTCAAAAGTCTCACACGGTAACATGTAAGCGTCTTTGTATATTCAAGGTCAAAGGTCACGAAAATCAGTTTTTTGGAAATATCTCGCTTCATTTGCCTCGATTCGTATTTGCGTTCAATATAAAAGTTGTAGAGTATAAAATTCTCTACAAATTTTGTGTGAAATAATTTTTTGTACGCTTAACCGTTTTTAAGATTGAGCGCGAAGAGTGCGGAGCACTCAGCCGTACATGCCATGGCGCAAGGTCAATGGCGAATTATTCTAGTTCATAGAACGGTTTTTTAACTTAATTATTCGTTAAATATTAGTTAATTAACTATTTAATACATTTTATTTATAAGTATTACTTATAAATCAAAGAGTCATTTAATACTACTTGCTTTTTTCATATAAATAGTAAAGTAATTAAGTGATTTTTTTTAAAATATATCGCATTAAAGATAATTGCACTTTGAGTAGGAAAGACATTAAGAAAACATTTTTTTAAATATTTTTATTTAGCAATCATATACATATAATTAAATTTGTACAATCTAAGATCTAAGCTGAAGTTTGGATCGATTTTTTTTTAACTTTAGTTATTAGTTAGCCAGTATGGGAGTTAGTTTTCTTCTTCTTCATCGCCGTCTTCTTACGATTACTCAACAATTTAATGGTTATTATCATCATCCTCCTCGTTATCAATGACATCCATCTCCAAACCTTCCAAAACTTCAGGGTCATATGCGATTTCTTCGTCGAGATCATGTTGATAAGATGAAGCGTTGAGACATTCATGTCCATTACATTGGCCACAAGCTAACGAACGTTGCAACCCTGGTTTTCAGCATCCACGGCGAGAACCAATTCGTGCAGTTACAGAACATTGTACTATGCAGTTCATCTGGTGCAGGTGGTAATAATATTTTTATCGGTTCCAGGGCTTCATTTTGCAGCACCCAACCCCACCCCTGGGGTTCTAAACCATTGCCTAACCAAGTTTAAATTTGGTAGTAGACACGATTGATATGTTGGCGAACTGCTGCACTCGTTGGTGGAAGAGTTGAAAACTGAACAGGTTTATTTAATTTTCTTGACTAATAAACTGTATGTAGCGAAGATGATCGATACTGTTCTCAGATTATGGAGCATTATATACTGCTAAAAAAATGTGTGATCTATTTTCGAGTAATATTTGCACAGGACAGTTTTCTTGTTGAAATATTTGAGTCTATCCAAATCGGGTAGTTTCTCTAACGTTTTGAAGACAGATTTTTTTTCTTTCTTAAAAGAGCAGAAGTCTTGTCACAGTCACTAAAGTCTATCCAAATCGGGTAGTTTCTCTAACGTTTTGAAGACAGATTTTTTTCCTTTCCTAAAAAGAGCAGAAGTCGTGTCACAGCCATTAAACGCATATAGGTAAGAATAAAATGTTTTCCTTACAACGGGGATATTTATCAAAACTTTTAGTGAGGTATGTTTAAAACAATTAACAAATCATTATCTTTTCCTATTATGACGGCAGTCCTTTGATGTTCTGGTTCTGATCACTTGGTCATACTCCGTAGGGATATCTTTAAGCTCTGACAATGAAAATTGGGAATTTTTATGATATTCTAATAAAAAAATCTTTTTCATTGATTATGTGACTTGGCCATCTTGGCGAGGCTTTCTTATTAGAGCTGGTACTAGCTTTAAAAAATACTGTAGCAAACGGCGTTGTACCTATTTTTCTTCAGCAGGTATCAAGTCATGATCACAGGAAACATGATATTTTACTAACTCTCCTAAAAATCGTTTTATTCTTCTGCTCTTTGCATAACATTGTCTTTGAATTCGAGACTGCTTATTTTACTAATCGTGCGCTGCTTCGCCACGAAATAAGCATAATTTAAAAAAAAAATGAAATAATTAAACTTTGTATTAACCACTTATTTGATGCGCAAATTGGATTTGCGCATCAAATAAGTGGTTTATACAAAGTTAAATTATTTCATTTTTCTATAATGGATAACCACAAAGTAATAGCTACATTCAAAAATATAATTTTTTAAAATCAAACACTTGGTTTCTTTTATTGCGAGGTACGCTTGATGATGTTGAAGGTTCATTCTCTTCGAGGCGTTGTTTCGATGCTCTGATTGAATTTTTACTAATGTACGCTTTTCGAAACTCGGTATTTTTTTTTTTTTTACAGTGAATACCGCACAAGAATCTCAACTGCTCCCGTCTGGAGCCAGTGAGACTATGGCATCCCCAATTGGGGTATGTTGTGAGGCTGAAGGTAGCGGGGAGGGGAAGGAGGTGGGGAAGAGGAAGGTTGGGAAGTACCTGGCTATTCAGATCTGGTCACTAAACACGGCTAAAGCCATTTTCAAGCAACGTTTCAATTCTGAATGGTGGTCTTACACCAGGGCGATACTGATCGTATCTTCCACTCTGGAACATGCCGCAAATATACTATATATTATTTTTAATGAATTAATTGTAATAACACAAATTAATCAAATAAAATTTATTTGCGCATGCAGGGTTCGAACCCGCGACCTCCGGAATGTGAGTCAAGAGTCTTAGCCACTGGACTACGGAGGTCGTATGAACATTCATAGAAGTTAAATTATATATAATATATATTTATTATATATATTTAACCGGTCGTTCCGAAACCGGTCGGCTTTAAACAAACATATAAGTGGTTCAAACAAAGTAATATTGATTCATTTGTTATAATTAAAATATATTACAAAATAATTCACTTAATAACTTTAGTAATTATGTATAAAAAGGTAAGTAATGTCAAATGACTTTTTGATATATAGGTAATATCTATAAAATATATAAATAATTAATTAACTAATATTTAACGAAAAATTAAGTTAAAAAACCGTACTACGAACTGGGATTCGCCATTAATCTTGCGCCATAGGATGTACGGCTTAGCGCTCCGGACTCTTCACGCTCAATCTTAAAAACGGTAAAGCGTATAAAAAATTATTTCAGACAAAATTTGTAGAGAATTTTATATTCTACAACTTTTATATTGAACGCAAATACGAATCGAGGCAAAGGAAGCGAGATATTTCCAAAAAACTGATTTTCGTGACCTTTGACCTTGAATATCCAAAGACGCTCACATGTTACCGTATGAGACAACATGTAGAATACCAAAATAAAGGTTTACACAAATTTTCAGCTTTTTATGTTTCATTTAGGAGTGAAATCCTTATTTTACTGGACTATAACATAATATTAGTCGCAATCTTTCAAAACTATGTTTGTTAACTCCTTTTTTAATGTTTCAGTAGAAACGATTTTTCTGTTTTGTTCAACGATGTGAAGTAAAAATTGCTTTTCTTCCTCATTCTTAGGAGTGTCATGTTGTAATCTTCAAATAGTTTAACATCTCTCTCCGCTGTATCATTAACAGCACGCAAATTTTTGACGGAGCGTTTTCCTTGAAGGTAATCAACATTGTCATTCCAAGTCTCAGGAGGTAATTGCAGGAAAGAGTCTTTTATAATATCAAGAACTGAGAGCGTTTTCAACGTTCTTTGTGTTGCAAAAGCTTCTAATGTAACCTCTGAGAAAAGATAGCAGAAACACCTCAGCTCAGTGGGCCTAGTCACTAATTTTTGTAAACCTCCGTTTCATGAAGTTACGGGTTTAGCTACGTCACATACCCGTTGTTGTTGTTATTTAAGTTGGCGAATCTGTCAAAATACGGGTATGTGACGTAGCTAAACCCGTAACTTCATGAAACGGAGGTTTACAAAAATTAGTGACTAGGCCCCCAGCCCCAGATAACGATTACCGCAATCAGAATTTATTTTTTGAACAATGGCCTGTTTCTCAGCATCAGACAGCTTATTAGAAAACAAGGCTAATGCAATAGTTCATCTGACGAATACCGTAAGTGACGCTCTTAGACACGCCTAACTGCTATACTGATTTCAGAATCATGGCTTTGTACAATTTTAAGCTCTTCCAAAGTAGTAAGTCATTTACTGGTGCATCTGCAGCCAAAGGCGCTTCGATCCAAACTTTGGTGTAGAAGAAACTGAAACTCTTGGTAAGTTTAAATGCTTGTAAATTATTTCGAAAGAAAAAAATCTTCAAATCATTTATACTGGATTTGTATTCGGTTCTCGCTTTTTTTCTTGCGCGTCCAATACTGCTGCTAGAGATTGGCAGTGAAGCAGAATTGCAACTGATGGCATCAGACAAAGGAGAAATCAGTCGCATTGCTTCTCGATCAATGATCTTGTTACGATCAAGCGCACTGGTAACGTGTTGTGTAAATATTCCACTAGTAGACGGCTCAATGCCACAGAAACTAGAAGTACTCTTAATCTTATTTGGTACAGCCACTACAAACTCATCTTTGAACTTATCCTCTAATATGCTAGAATTACTAGAAGTGCTACTGAAGCTGCACTCAAGTTCTAACTATTGACTCGACACCACCGAAGATGAAGCATTACTTTTAGCAGCCATTTCTTCCAATTCTTCAGATCTTTGTTTCCGTTTTAGAGAACGCTCTTTGACATTTTCTAGTTTCTTGTCGATTGAGGTCATAATCATCTTACGTCATCTCTGATCGATGAGAAACGCTCTTTCTTCCGCAATTTTTATCAAATTCAAAGCGCTTGCATGGGCAATATCAAAAAGTTTGTCTAGTTCTTTTTTAAACAAATACTCTCATCTTCTTGAGCTTCAGAATTTCTTCCTCTATTTTTCTTCAATAGCAGCCAGTTCTTAAGAAACTTAATCAGTTTTTCAATGCAGTGATTTTGTTGTCTGGTCGGAATACTAGATTTACTTATATAAGTTATACTTTTATAAGTTCTTTAATAAGTATGTGCGCAGAATCTTTCACATTTTTGGATTCATTTAATATGTAGTGATAACGGAGTAAAACTTGCCGAAGAGTAAGAAGTTGGTTAAGCCTCTTCAATGGCTCAATATCTCGAACCCCAAGTAGAAAAATTTCGTTTTTTTTTCGAGTAGATGAACACATTTTAATACACTGATTCACTTCACAGTCTACTAAATAAGTATCAAAACTGTTTAAATTTGTCTATAAAACTCTTCAATAGTATATTTTAATATTTATTTAATAGTTTAACACACGAAACTGACCTGTAGCCTCAAAAAGTTAAAATTAAGCATTTTACACAAAAAATTCAAAAACAACACTTGATTGAGCACCCCTTTCTACCTAAGCTACCTCGCCGAAATTTTACTATGTTATGTTAATACGTGTAACAAATTCACAGGGTGGCCAAATGAAAAATAATAAAAAAAAATTTGGACCACCTTAATGAGCAGTTATTATACAAGTTAATATGACAAATCTTTTGCTTTTATCAAAAATTCAACCACTTTTGTCTTTTGAATTACGGGCGTACAGAGCTCCGGGTCAATTTAGGCCCCTTTCTCTTTCATCATGAGTTTATTAGTTTGTAGAATAAGGAATTTAGTGTTAGTTAAAAAATTTATTTGCAAGGGACATGGCTGCAATATGGGGGGGGGATTATTTCGGAGGAATTGTTTAATGATTTTTTTCTTTTTTACTACTGGGGGAGGGATCAACTGGGTGGATGCCACTATTTGAAGGACGGAGAGGAGAATAGGTGGGTTTTGGAGGGGGGGGGGGGTGGAATTTAGGGGGGGAGTGGCAGGTCGGGGGGCGAGAGGAATGGTACGTTGTGGGGTGGCGGTTGCGTTCGCCTGGACGAGGGTGTTTGGAAGAGATCGGATAATGATTGGGGAGAATAGTTTAGGTTTGGGGGGGTTAGGGGAACCGATGGTTTGGGGGGTGGTAAGCGGGCGAGAGGTAAGAGAGTGGTCGGTATTGGGGGCGGTGAGGGGGAGGTAGGAATTGGAGGGCGGTGAGAGGGCGGTCGGTTTGGGGGGTGATGAGGGAGCGGTCAGTTTGGGGGGCGGTAAGGGAGTGGTTGGTTTGGGGGGCGAAATTTGGGTGGACGGTTTGGGGTGCGGTAAGAGGGTGGTCGGTATTGGGGGCGGTGAGGGAGAGGTTGGATTGGGGGGCGGTGAGAGGGTGGTCAGTTTGGGGGGCTGTGAGGGGCGGTCGATTTGGGGGGCAGTGAGAGGGCGGTCGGTAAGGGAGCGGTCGGTTTAGAGGGCAGTAGGGGGACGGTAAGTTTGGTGGGCAATAGGGGGGGGGGGACTGCTAGGAGGTAGCAAGGGGGGGGCTGGTTGGGGTGATGTTTCCTGTAGCAGGCTGGATCGAGCTGAAGGGGGGGCAGGGGGCAGTAGGAGTGCGCGCGTGGTGTCTGCGGATGGCCATTTGGAAGACGTATTCTTGGTCTTCAGGAGACATGTTATAGGGGCAGGGCTGGGCAAAATACGTGCTTTGCTGTAATTAAAATACAAATTACAAAATACTTTTTCGAATGTATTTAAAACACGAAATACCAAATATTTTCAAGTCGTATATTTGAAATACAAAATACAGTATTTTAACCATTTTTTTTTAATTTCAAATACAAATCACAAAATACATTTGGTTTTGGTAAAACCTTTGGTTGCAATAAATTGTTGTAATAGACTGGGAGGCGAGATAGGTAAACCCTACGTCATCGAGTACACGGATGAAACTACTTTGTAGTGATAATGGACATTTAGAAAACCTTAAAAAAGCTGGTCTGCCGGTGCGCCTCTTGGCAGGAGCCGCGCAGTCATGAAAATAGTCAGCGATTTTTTTCGAAAAAATTACGTCATCGAGTACACGAACGGGAATGGTCTCATATGATAAAGGTCGATTAGAAAATGAGAAAAAAGCAGGTCTGCCAACCGGCTGCCTGGCACGTTCGCAGGCAGCCGGCGTCAAAGTGGGGTAAAAAATAGTAAATTTTACGTCATCGAGTATACGAATGAAACCAACGAATAACTATAGGCCGGATCATTCCATTTAAGAATTTCTTGGTCTACCGACCAGCAGCCTGGCAGCTTTTTGTGTACGATGTTTTAAATTTTTTTTTTCTTAATTTTTCGTTTATCTATATTATTATTTTTATTTCACTATATTTATAAAAACTTTTAATGCCGTATTTTAAAAGAATAAGCGAAAAATATTTAAAAAAAAATAATTTGAGCGTTCCGAGTGTACCCATCCGTCAGGCGAGCCTTTCGACGCCAAACCACTTACGAAACCTGCCGCGGTGCCCCTCACCGCTGTCGCGAATTAATAATTTTGTACAAATTTATAATAATAATAGTCCTTTTAAGATTGCCTAATAGTCCATAGTAGTTGGAAGTTCGAACAACCAACCCACCGTCGCCGTAACAGCTGCGTTCGTCCGAAAAACAACGGAAATTTCCGAACCAAGACCGTTTCAAATCGGTTTCGCTTGCCCTGCTGCATCGATTATATCGAATACAAGATCGAAACTAACGAAAACCTGTAGTCTAGATCATCCCATTTATGACTTCCTTGGTCTGCCGACCAGCAGCCTGGCAGTTTTTTGTGTACGAAATTAAAAAAAAATATATTTTCAATATATTATTATTTTTTTTATTTGAATATGGTTTTAAAAACTTAGAATGCATGATTTTAAATTTGTATAATAATATAGGCACGCGATGGCGGCGAAGGGCTCCGCAGCCAGTTTCCAGTAAGTTGTTTCACGTCGAAAGGTTCTCCCGGCCGATGGTTCCATTGGAACACTCAAAATTTATTTTTTTATCATTACAACTAATTTTATTTAAAATCTGGCATTCTAAGTTTTTAAAACCATATCGAAACAAAAATAATAATAAAGATATTAAAAATATCATTGTTTAAATAAAAAAAATAATAATTTTAAAATATCGTACACAAAAAACTGCCAGGTTGCTGATCGGCAAACCAAGAAAATCATTATTATGATGATCTGGACTACAGCTTTTCGTTAGTTTCGATCTTGTATTCGGTGTAATCGATGCAGCAGGGCAAGCGAAACCGATATGAAACGGACGGGGTTCGGAAATTTCCGTCGTTTTTCGGATGAACGCAGCTCTTATGGCGATGGTGCGGTGGTTGTTCGAGCTTTTAACCACTATAAACTATTAGTTTATCTTAAAAAAACTATTATTCTGATAAATTTGTTTAATAATATGGGCACGCGTTGGCGGCGAAGGGCTCCGCGGCTAGTTTTCGGTAAATTGTTTCGCGTCGAAAGGCTCTCCCGTCCGATGTGTACACTCGGAATACTCAAAATTTATTTTTTTATGATTACAACTTATTTTATTTAAAATATTGCATTCTAAGTTTTTAAAACCATATTCAAATAAAAATAATAATAAAGATATTGAAAATATATATTTGTTTAATTAAAAAAAATTTAAAACTTTAAAAGATCGTACACAAAAAACTGCCAGGCTGATGGTCGGCAGACCAAGGAAGTCATAAATGGGATGATCTAGACTACAGGTTTTCGTTGTTTTGATCTTGTATTCGATGTAATCGATGCAGCAGGGCAAGCGAAACCGATATGAAACGGACGGGTTTCGGAAATTTCCGTCGTTTTTCGGACGAACGCAGCTGTTACGGCGACGGTGGGTTGGTTGTTCGAACTTCCAACTACTATGGACTATTAGGCAATCTTAAAAGGACTATTATTAATATAAATTTGTACAAAAATATTAACACGCGACAGCGGTGGGGGGGTACCGCGGCAGGTTTCGTAAGTGGTTTGGCGTCGAAAGGCTCGTCTGACGGATGGATACACTCGGAACTCTCAAATTATTTTTTTTAAATATTTTTTGCTTATTTTTTTAAAATATGGCATTCAAAGTTTTTAAAAATATAGTGAAATAAAAATAATAATAAAAATAAACGAAAAATTAAGAAAAAAAAAACTTTAAAACATCGTACACAAAAAGCTGCCAGGCCGCTGGTCGGCAGACCAAGAAATTCTTAAATGGAATGATCTGGACTATAGTTATTCGTTGGTTTCATTCGTGTACTCGATGACGTAAAATTTACTATTTTTTACCCCACCTTGACGCCGGCTGCCTGCGAACGTGCCAGGCAGCCGATTAGCAGACTTACTTTTTTCTCATTTTCTAATCGACCTTTATCATATGAGACCATTCCCGTTCGTGTACCCGATGACGTAATTTTTTCGAAAAAAATCGCCGACTATTTCCATGACTGCGCGGCTCCTGCCAAGAGGCGCACCGGCAGACCAGCTTTTTTAAGGTTTTCTAAATGTCTATTATCACTACAAAGTATTTTCATCCGTGTACTCGATGACGTAGGGTTTACCTATCTCGCCTCCCAGTCTATAAGTGCCCTTATCTAAAGTCTATTATAATACACACAGCGAAAAATGTTGACTTTGGTCTCTAATTGGAATCGGGTTCAAAAAAGATGTCGTGTATTGTAGCCATAAGGGTGCGTATCCATAGAAGCAAAGTTGAGCAGAGTGAAACAGAGACGTACAAAAATTGACCAATCATATTGCTTAAAAGACACATCTCATCTCCGCTTCACTTGTAAAGTTTTGTGGTATGGGACCCAGGTGTTAGAAAATAATAATAATAATAGATAAATGAAACAATGTTATTTTGTATGAACCACTTGTATATTTGTTTAAAGCCGACCGGTTTCGGAACGACCGTTCCTTCCTTAGGGCAAACGTATACTGAATAATAATAATAGATAAATGAAACAATGTTATTTTGTTTGAACCACTTGTATATTTGTTTAAAGCCGATCGGTTTCGGAACGACCGTTCCTTCCACAGGGCAAACGTATACTGAATAATAACAATAGATAAATGAAACAATGTTACTTTGTTTGAACCACTTGTATATTTATATTAAACTTATATTATATTATACTTGTATAAGGTTGTAGTGAAAAATTTTGAATGAAGACGTGTGTTGTTAGCGGACCTAAATGGGGGTCCCTACATTCTGCCGACAGACTAGCTCAGGTTTTAGTCAGCAGAGCGGGAGAGGCCCTCACCACCAGGGTGGTAGGATCTGTGAGGCGTGTGTGGGTCTTTCCTGAAATAAAGCTCAAATTTCTACGGGCTGGGAGAAGGCAGTGAAACCAGTAATCAGGGTAAACATCAGTTATATTGGGTAAAACACCTGCGTAGACACAATATCACAATAATGCATACATAGTAATTCAGGGTAGCAACAACAGTTATATCTAAAAAGGAGGAATCTGTCTCTATAATCTCTCTGGAAGGGCTATTTATCTCCGCGGTGAATTTACTGCGAACACACGCAAATAAGGGGGAAAACAGCTTGGGTACTTACAGCTGGGGGCTGAACTCTTGTAGATTCAGTGACGGGAAAGAATATAGCCATTCTTGGAGTTCCCGCAAGTCACTATGCAAAACACGCTGCATCGTGGCTTGCAGAATGTTCCGGAACTGTGCGGAACGGTTTACGACAACACGGGCGCTCAAGCCAGGCGCTGGAGAAGAATGGCGGTTGGTGGCTCGCTGGGTTTGTTGGGTTCTTGGGTTCGCTTCTTTGCTGGGTTCCGCCGCCCGTAGCGCGCCGGTAAGCTAGCGGTGAGGGGGCAAAACTGTAGTTTGCGCAGTGGCGTGCTCTACAACTTGGGAGGAGGGGGCCGAGTAATTTGCAGGGGCGTATTTGTGTATCGTAACAGTGTTTATTATGTTTTACCATGATTGGTATTGTTATTGTGTTGCATTCTAACCTCAACATTTTATTCTATCAATAGTGGTTCATTTTTATACACATATGGCTATCTCTTCGGGATGATTAAGGAGAGATGGCCGCATGAAAATTGTTCCAAGTTGTAATTTTCATGCACCCATAGGGTGCAAGAAAATTGTGCCGAATTTGATAACATGTGCTCAAATGTAGGCAACATAAAAAAAAAAACGAAAACATAATCATTTTTCTTTTTAAATCAATATAAAGTACTGGCCATCCAGTATGGTCATTTTCCCGGACACGTCGGGAGAGATGGCCAATTGCTAATTTCCAAAAAATATTTCTTATATTTTTGTTTTCATAGTTTTTGTTTTCATTTTTTATATTTTGGTTTTCAAAAAATATTTTTTATATTTTTGTTTTCATAGGTATTGTTGAATAGTTTATGTTTACTCACAGCCAAATGATTTATGTTTTTTTTACAATAAATAGTTTGTGAAATTTATTACTAGTTTAATTTTTATAGCATCTTACAAAAACTACGGTTATCTCCCCCGGACTTACCCAATGAACTTTTTGAACTTCCAGTCATCGGAAAGATTATATCTTATGCGGATGATACAGTATTAATGATTGAAGAAAACTCTTGGAAAGAGGCCGAAATATCAGCAAATAATGCAATAAATATCATTAAGCAATGGTTTGACGAAAACTTACTCTCTTTAAATGTTGAAAAAACTCATTTTCTACCTCTCAGCCTAACAGAGAATATTTCAAATATACCTAAATGTAAATATTAAAGTTCACGACAGAAATTGCCTACTTAATATCGCACCATGTAACTCAAATTGCATACATATTAGTAGTAAAGAACAAATAAAATATCTCGGAATAATTATCGACAATAACGCCAAATGGAAAAATCAAATAAACTTCACAGTAGACAGAATGAGGAAATAGACACAATATCACAATAATGCATACATAGTAATTCAGGGTAGCAACAACAGTTATATCTAAAAAGGAGGAATCTGTCTCTATAATCTCTCTGGAAGGGCTATTTATCTCCGCGGTGAATTTACTGCGAACACACACAAATAAGGGGGAAAACAGCTTGGGTACTTACAACTGGGGGCTGAACTCTTGTAGATTCAGTGACGGGAAAGAATATAGCCATTCTTGGAGTTCCCGCAAGTCACTATGCAAAACACGCTGCATCGTGGCTTGCAGAATGTTCCGGAACTGTGCGGAACGATTTACGACAACACGGGCGCTCAAGCCAGGCGCTGGAGAAGAATGGCGGTTGGTGGCTCGCTGCCGACGGTGGCTTTGCTGGGTTCCGCCGCCCGTAGCGCGCCGGTAAGCTAGCGGCGAGGGGGCGAAACTGTAGTTTGCGCAGTGGCGTGCTCTACAACTTGGGAGGAGGGGGCCGAGTAATTTGCAGGGGCGTATTTGTGTATCGTAACACCTCCCCCCGCGCTCGGAAAAAAAAGCGACGTGGCAATGGAGCAATAGGGCAAGAACCCTCTACGTTACTCACGGGAGTTGAAAGAGAGACTTGTTGACCAGAGAGAGAGCTGACTAACATCTTAAAACTAGGTACAATGTTTGTCAGGGTAGGGAGGGGGGTACATAAAATATGAGGAACAGGCAGTTATCACATGAGGGGTGAAACAACATACATATTTATGCAATTGAAGGAACAAAAACAAGGTTATGAAAATGTGAAAACAAAGACAAAATTATGAAAATGTGAAAACAAGGACAAAATTATGAAAATGTGAAAACAAAGACAAAATTATGAACAAAAAATGTGACTCTAGGGTTTCATTGGTCTGGAAGCTAAATTTGCGGTGCGTAGATTTGTTTGTGTTTTTGACGGGGTTCGAAGAGTTTCGAAGAATTGCGAAGAGACGTGATTTCACAGACTCTAAAGGGATTACTTTATCACTGTAATCTGACCCATTTGAGATAACACTCAAGAGTACACTAGGGCCTTGGAGAAAAAAAACACTTGTTTTTTTCGTAGACGTCGAAGGTTACGAAGTGGAGACTGTGGTTGCAGTGCGGAGGGCTATGGTTACAAAGGTCGTTGAGGAGAAGAATCCAGGATCTGCAGACATGCCAGTACGAATCCTAATGTGCCATTATGGTGGGCACGGATCGTGTATAATGGTTATCGAAGCATAATGTAGCTCGGAATAACTTGTGAGGGTGCGCATTCAGCGAATACTGGAGAGTCAAGGTAATAATGGTTTACACATGACATGGTGTGCGTCACTGCATGACAGAGCAAGAGACGGCAAAACTGGCTTGGTAGCGAGAGCAGGAACAAAACCCAGGGGCTAGCGTGCCCAAAGGTAGTCCAGAGTGTCATTATATATAGCGGGACAACTCGGCTCGCTATGGCGCAACAAGACAACATACATAGGGGCGGTATGGTCTGTGCTTTCAGGAACAAATATGTAGAAAATGGCGGCGGGGGACCTTGTAACCACAGCGAAGGCTGCTAGGAAGTGAAGCTCAGCTTGGCTGCCGATGGAGACATCCTTCTGGGCTTCTTTTTAAATCCGGGAGGAATTATTATTAAAGCAAAATTCTTGAAGTTTACCTGCCTAGAGACCAATGAAGAAAAGTTTGGAGAGAAACAAAGTGTGTTCAGAGAATAGCAAACGAGGTTTTAACCCGGAGACCCAGAGAGATTAAGAGAGAGAGAGAGAGATTCCTAGCTAGTGTACAATTACATTTTTGAAAATGAATACAAAGGTATCCTTTGTTAGGATAACCTGGCTTTGCCGGGTGACAAAATACCTTGGTTGAAAAGCAACCGGCCTTCCATGGCCTATGTTAACATAAAATGGTAACATTTTTGAAGAATTTCAAACAACAAGACACAAAGTCGTGAACGAGTCACGGCAAGGCAGCGAAACTGATTCATGGATAAAGGTTGTCGATAAGAGACAGATGATACGCCAAGTGCATAACATACGTGTCCAATATTCATGAATCTGCCTCATTGAAACCAGGATGAAGAACAGATGAAACATATGACAAGAGTGAAATAGAAGGCCCGTTATGCCTGGTTAGGTACCGATTCGAACTCCCAGTGAGGGCGAAATATGGACAACAACGGATCTTCCACTTCATGCATGATGAGAACGTGAGGGAGGGAAGGGGAAAATGGATGGAGGGGAGTTGAGTGACGAAACTTGCTAGGGACTGGACTATTTTCCAATTCAAACTCTATGTGAGTATGAAACGTAATCCACCAGTATGCTTCCTGACTCTTTACATAAGAAAAAAAAATGATATGAAAAAGAATACACATTACGCCAAAGAGACTAGTCCTTCGCGTGTATTTGACGAAAGATTAGGGGTCACTTAAAACTTCTCCTTGATTGTGAGAAAAGATAGACCCTCGCTCCAATTTCACAATCCTGGGATTTCTTTAATTCGCTTCCCAGACGACGAGTTTGGTGGATTTTGTGCCCATTCGATTAACTCCCACGGCACTATGCCCCATAGCTGACAGTGAAGCTGACAAGCTAGTCCTTTTGAGATAGTAGATATTCCTGGGCTTCTTTCCTTTAGAGAGAGAAGTGGCAAAACAGGAAGTCCACGGGCATTGTCGTTGAACAATTTGCAAAAAGGTTGTGGACTACTTTGTGTAGTGCGCACAAAAAGGGTTGATATTATTTCGTTCGCACGATTCATGGTGAGTATTGTAACGTCTTCACGTTTGGTGCACAAATTATATAAGTACACAATTATAACAAGGTACAGCTCAATTACAGACAGAAGTCAAAGAGTGTTATACAATGCATCTTAAAGAAGATAGCAAGGCCGATATTATGTCGTTCACACGAATCACGGTAAGTATTATTACGTCTTCACGTCTGGTGTACAGATTATACAAGTACACAATTATAAATACAAGGCGGTTCTCATGCCAAATTAATGACACACGACCAAAAAGGGGCGGTTCTCATGCCAAATTTAATGACACACGACCAAAAGGGGCGGTACTCATGTCCAATTAAAGACACACGACCGAAAGGGGCGGTACTCATGTCAAAAGACACACGGCCAACTCAATAACGTTTAGTTAAGAGTATAAAGTAATTATAACGAACTTCTCGTATCGTGGCGGATGTTTTAAGGATCTCTCCTATCGCGTACAGGTTGTGCATAAGTATAGCAAAATAAATGATGACAACATTCGTTTTAATGTTGTTTATAAAGATTCGTTAGATTTAACTAACCCCGTAGCCCGGGGGCGTACGATAGAATGACATAAAGTGATGGCAGGGTATATTCTTTTACACCGAGCAATAAAAGAGACAGACCTGGAGGGGTTTTACATACTGTCCGAGTAACCATTTTTTAGAAAAGAAAAAAAAAGTGATAGTTGCAAAACGATGATCGAACAAATCAATGCTGATTTACGTTAAAAATTACAATTATTTGGATTCGAGAATCAGGATGACCGTTTGGTTTTACTAACCTGTCTCGTGTTAAAGCGTGTAATACAAAACATACGTGACGCAACAGTAGAGAAGAAACAAATCAGTGGTTTCGTTGTAGCAACCAAAGACCTGGTGATTCGGTTTTACATACTTTAGTCGAACGAGCCAACGGATTTGTGAATGACTTATAAAAAGCCAACTTGTAGGTTTTTTATATTAAATACAATTTCCAAAATGGACGTGTCAATATCCAATTTTGGGGAGAGAAAAAAAATTGAGCACGGGTGAAAAGGACGCCATCAATTTTTGATTTAAGTAAAAAATTGAAAAAGACTTATAT
Source organism: Limnephilus marmoratus (assembly GCA_917880885.1). Classification (NCBI taxonomy): domain Eukaryota; kingdom Metazoa; phylum Arthropoda; class Insecta; order Trichoptera; family Limnephilidae; genus Limnephilus; species Limnephilus marmoratus. Next base: position 18,723,616 of record OU862906.1, read on the forward strand.
GTACAAGAAAAAAGGTGAAGGAACCATTTTTTTTTTTTTTTTTGACTTTCGTGCTTGAGACCACTATTGGGTTTTACATACTCAAGGTGAGCTGAAAATCAAGAGGTAAGAAAAAGATTTTACCTTGGTAGGTAAAATGCGATGAACGTGAGAATGAGGTAAAAAAATGTACAAGGGCGGCCAAAACTGAGGCCATAGACAAAACAAAACAAAAAACGAAAAAACGAAACACAGAAAACAAAAAAGAAACAAAACAAGTGACATGAGCATTGCATAGTGTGGGGTTGAGAAACGACAATTGGGATCATGACTTCCCAAAATATCGTGACTCGAGGTGTCTCTGCTCCGAAGTAATCAGCCTCAGAACAGGTGAGAGAAAAAAAGAAAAAAAATGTACAAAGAAACAATGCTGGCAATTTGCCGTGATGGAGAAAAGAGAAATTGGTACAACCGTGACATTTGGATGTACCTATTGTGAATGTACATTTATTTACAAACAAGTATAAATAAAGGACTTGCTTTATTTATGGGGGTCTGGTCGTGTAATTGACACCTTACACGCCAGTTATATGCATATTTATTTATTTACAAAACATTGTCAAGAGATCGCTCGAAGGCTGACTCGAGACCTGCCTCACGCTTGACGACTTAAGCCACAACTCCAAAACTCGGGGTGTACTCTTGTAGGGTATGCACGCTGCGAGGGAGGTAGGTATTGCGGAAATAATTCTGTGAATTGTAGTTCCTTGTGTGAACGACGCCATTGTTTTGTTCACGATGTATTTCACACATAATAATCGTATCGGCTTCCAAGGGGTTAACAGCTGCAAACAGCGCCGTGGTACAAGCTTGCGGCCAGTGTGTGCAAATGAGAATGTCGCGCGCAAATTTTTGTTGCTATGCGCGACTTCCGAAATCCGGCAGTGGATAATCTCGCCAGGAGAGGCATTATTATCGGCCTCTATCCTCCTGGATGGCACGACCTGTGAGGTGTGTCCATTTCTTGAGTACATGTTTACGGGTTTGACAGCTCTTATAGCTTGCGGCCAATGTACTTGATGATGGTTGTGTTGTTGATAGCGCATCGTGCATGATTTTGTCGATGCCTTTGTGAGTTGAAAATGTTCGTGATTATGTACGAAAACTTTGATAATCACTCTTTGTGATTCCATTTTGGTGCAGGTGATGGACGGCGTGACGGCTTAAATTCTTTCGCTGGTCGATGAGTAGAGAAAATAAAAAAACAAGAGGGAACTTTTTTTTTTTTTTTTAATTTCCTGAATTTTTCTAAGTACAAAATTTTGAAAAAAAATTTGCCAAGGGGGATCCTTACGAAGTTGCTCTTTTGTGTTTAAAATAAGCACTTTTTGAAAATTTGTTAAAATTTTTCAAAGTATTTTAATTTTTGAAAAATTTGGCCAGCGGTCTCCTTCTAGGGTGCATATTCTTGGTTTCACTAGACACTTTCGGAAAAGTACTACTTTTGTAGGAGCACAAACACTTTTGAGACGAAAAGACACTAGGCAGAAAAGAAAAATTGGCCATAGATTTCCCTGTAGGGTCAGCTAGTTTGGTTTTCACAAAGCACTTTTGCAAACTTCACAATTTCACTTTTAAAAGATTTCACTTATTTGGAAAAAAATTGCCAAAGGAGGCCTTTAGAAAAAAAAACACTGTTTGATTTCACTGTTCACTATTTAAGAGTTTCACACTTCCTGAGAAAGAAAACAAACACGGGGCACAAACCTATTTTGATGAAAAAGATTTGCCGACGGCTCCCGCTTAGGTATTTTACATTATGAGCATTTCGCTTCACTTGACGCGCGAAAACAAAACAACACTTGTGTAAATAAGACAAAATGTACCTAGATATTCATGGGAAAGAATAGTAAATCAACATTTCGTTATTTATAAAGCAGTATTCCCGTCTGATAACTGGAAGGTATATGTTTGGAGTTACGGCTTGCGTAATAATAGATCATTCCCGGATAATGTTGTTATTCTCGCGCCAAAACTCATCGCGTCGTTGAAATGACGTAATTGACGAACCTTCTAGAATTATTATGCGCGGGAACAAGGTACATACGAATGTTGTTTACTATAAGTGATAGTTAGGTATTATTCTGGACTAGTATAGCTGAGAAGACAAAGGAACAAAAAATACATTTATCCTTCGCCGGCCTGTAAAGATTTGAGCTCAGGAGGTTGAGGAAAAGAGAGAAAAAAAATGCCCCACATTCTAGCGTCAACACGTGGGGAAATGAGGAAAAAAATTGCCTCTAAGACGGAATGCCAGTGTTAGCGGCGGAGGTGAGGAAAAAAATTGCCTCACGTTGGGAACGTCAGTGTTAGCGGACCTAAATGGGGGTCCCTACATTCTGCCGACAGACTAGCTCAGGTTTTAGTCAGCAGAGCGGGAGAGGCCCTCACCACCAGGGTGGTAGGATCTGTGAGGCGTGTGTGGGTCTTTCCTGAAATAAAGCTCAAATTTCTACGGGCTGGGAGAAGGCAGTGAAACCAGTAATCAGGGTAAACATCAGTTATATTGGGTAAAACACCTGCGTAGACACAATATCACAATAATGCATACATAGTAATTCAGGGTAGCAACAACAGTTATATCTAAAAAGGAGGAATCTGTCTCTATAATCTCTCTGGAAGGGCTATTTATCTCCGCGGTGAATTTACTGCGAACACACGCAAATAAGGGGGAAAACAGCTTGGGTACTTACAGCTGGGGGCTGAACTCTTGTAGATTCAGTGACGGGAAAGAATATAGCCATTCTTGGAGTTCCCGCAAGTCACTATGCAAAACACGCTGCATCGTGGCTTGCAGAATGTTCCGGAACTGTGCGGAACGGTTTACGACAACACGGGCGCTCAAGCCAGGCGCTGGAGAAGAATGGCGGTTGGTGGCTCGCTGGGTTTGTTGGGTTCTTGGGTTCGCTTCTTTGCTGGGTTCCGCCGCCCGTAGCGCGCCGGTAAGCTAGCGGCGAGGGGGCAAAACTGTAGTTTGCGCAGTGGCGTGCTCTACAACTTGGGAGGAGGGGGCCGAGTAATTTGCAGGGGCGTATTTGTGTGTCGTAACAGTGTTTATTATGTTTTACCATGATTGGTATTGTTATTGTGTTGCATTCTAACCTCAACATTTTATTCTATCAATAGTGGTTCATTTTTATACACATATGGCTATCTCTTCGGGATGATTAAGGAGAGATGGCCGCATGAAAATTGTTCCAAGTTGTAATTTTCATGCACCCATAGGGTGCAAGAAAATTGTGCCGAATTTGATAACATGTACTCAAATGTAGGCAACATAAAAAAAAAACGAAAACATAATCATTTTTCTTTTTAAATCAATATAAAGTACTGGCCATCCAGTATGGTCATTTTCCCGGACACGTCGGGAGAGATGGCCAATTGCTAATTTCCAAAAAACATTTCTTATATTTTTGTTTTCATAGTTTTTGTTTTCATTTTTTATATTTTGGTTTTCAAAAAATATTTTTTATATTTTTGTTTTCATAGGTATTGTTGAATAGTTTATGTTTACTCACAGCCAAATGATTTATGTTTTTTTTACAATAAATAGTTTGTGAAATTTATTACTAGTTTAATTTTTATAGCATCTTACAAAAACTACGGTTATCTCCCCCGGACTTACCCAATGAACTTTTTGAACTTCCAGTCATCGGAAAGATTATATCTTATGCGGATGATACAGTATTAATGATTGAAGAAAACTCTTGGAAAGAGGCCGAAATATCAGCAAATAATGCAATAAATATCATTAAGCAATGGTTTGACGAAAACTTACTCTCTTTAGATGTTGAAAAAACTCATTTTCTACCTCTCAGCCTAACAGAGAATATTTCAAATATACCTAAATGTAAATATTAAAGTTCACGACAGAAATTGCCTACTTAATATCGCACCATGTAACTCAAATTGCATACATATTAGTAGTAAAGAACAAATAAAATATCTCGGAATAATTATCGACAATAACGCCAAATGGAAAAATCAAATAAACTTCACAGTAGACAGAATGAGGAAACTAATATATATATTTTTCAGACTTAGAAATACGATCTCAATAAAAATATTAAAAGAAATTTACTTTGCACTTGTACTTACAATATGGAATCATAGCTTGGGGGGGGGTGCATATAAATCATTCCTTCTTCCACTTGAAACAATTCAAAAAATTCTTATAAAAATTATCCTAAAAAAACCGTATTACTACCCAACAATAAACGTATTCCAAGAATTCCCTGTTCCCCCACTTCATTTTTCATTTCATTTCAACTTGCATTTTTCGGATTTTATATCTTCAGTATGTTCGTATACACTTCGGTCACAACGTTACCATAGTATTTGATGGTTATACTGATTGCATGAAAAATATCATAGCACTACTTCAGCTACACAAAGATATTTTTAATAAAACTATTACCCCACTGCTAAATATTACCATAAGGAATAATTCTATTGGTGGACTAACTGTACCATACGTACGAACCATAACAGCACAGAATCACTATGTACATAAAGGAATAAAATTATTTAATCAATTACCCGCTGATATGCGAACAGAAAAAAATTACAACAAATTTAAAAAAAAAATTAAATCTTATTTTGGTAGTTCCACCATATAATTTTAACTTTCTCCTAGATATGTTTTTGACTGTTTGTTATTCCTAATGTTTTTTTTACATCCTATATACATTTCTTGTTTAATTACCCTTATAAACTTTAAAAATATGTTAGATAAGTCTAAATCCCTTCATAAGTTAAATTCTTAAGTTTGTGATAAGGATTTTTTTTTAAAATAAGTTATTAACAAGTTGTCCTCTCCTAAATACAAGCATTTGCTTTATTGGGAGAGTTAATAAACATGTAAGCTATATTATGTTATATTATGTAAATGTAAAAGAAATAAATATTAATAAAAAAAAAAATTAAAAATTTATCCCCGTATTTTTCCTAAAACTATGGCTATTTTCAATGACGTGGTTAGCGAACTCAGAAAAATTATTATTATTGACACCTTAAATGTTCTTTGATTCTGATTTCAACATAACGAGTTGTTTTATCAATATAAAATGAGGGACAGTCATTACATTTGTATATACATCACCACAAAGTTATAGCTACATTTAAAAGTAATAATTACAATTACAATTATATATATTATATTATATATTATAATTACACGACAATTTTATAGCGCTGTTTTGTGTTATTTCACTTCAAGTGTGCTCTACTGTAATTAACTTTAAAATAATCTGGTATTCAATCAAATTATTCCTATAGTGCTTGATCTAATACTATGGCATAAAAATATACAATACAAATCAATGACAAGTATAATATAATATGATACAAATATGATAGAAAATGTACAATAACAGTGCTATTATAGCACAGAACGTGTTGCCAACTTTAAATATTATCAATATTATCATACATAATATATTGCTCTGGATTCTAGCGTTTTTAGTCTACTTATGTCAGTTTATTTTTCATTATCATTATTAAGGTCGCTAAATGTATTTTGAAGCCATAAGTATTTGAAATACGAATTACAAAATACCCCAGCATCAGGTAATTGAAATACCAATTACAAAATACATTTTTAGGTAGTAGTTGAAATTCAAATACATAATACGTATTTGTATTTCAAATACGTTTTTGTTTCAAGTACGTATTTCACTTACAAGTAATTCAAATACTGCCCAGCCCTGCTGTAGGGGTCAGGGTGATCGTTAAAGAAGTGGGTTAGTTCATGAGTGAGGCGTTCGTATTCGTCTGAGGTAGTGCTGGATGACTGGGGGAGGGAGGAAGCCATGGTTCTTTAGTTTGGGGGGAGATGGTTGAGAGTTTGTAAGATTGAAGAGAAAGAAATGAAATAAAGTGATTTTACGACTTGGAGGGATCTGTACGCCGAGTAAAACGAAAGACTTACGTGGAGAAGAAGTATGGTACAATGGGGGTGGTCTATAATAGAGTATAGGGTGATGCTAGACTGTCGGGTGGTTCAGTGATTTCGTGTCGGGGCTGTTATTTGGCGAGCGATGAGTCCTACTTCGTCTTTCGGGCGAAATAGCTCAAGCCGCAAACACGGGGATAACTGGGGGGCACGAAAGTTCAAATCACTGATAGTCTGAGTCTGAAGTTATTTTGGCGGGAGAAAGAACTGAATTTTGAGCGAGTGAATAGAGAAGGTAAGGGACGAAGCGGTAGGTGGAAAAGAACAATGGGCACGAGTCGGATTGGACGGGAAACGGTGGGCGGGGCGATGGTGGGCGGCCGTGGGCGGGATGTTCCTTTGCGAGGCACTGGGGGTGTGGAGACTGGGGTTACTCCAGTCAAAATAGACGAAAAAAGGTGCTGACCTCACATTAATTCTTAAAAAGCTGAATTTTTGTATAAGTCTTGAATACGTCATTACGAATGCTATGTCAAAAGTCCCCATCGATCCCGCTCTGGCAAGGTTTTTTTTCGAGGTCAAAGGTCACATTTTTTTGTTTTTTGCGTATATCTCTGAAACGGTAAGAGCTATCGAAAAAAATATTTTGTTAAAGTTTGTAGATCGTAAAATTCTCTACAAAAATGATATCAATACTTTTTCTCTACTAAACACCGTTCTCGTTTTATCGCGATTTCAAACCTAAAAAATACGAATACGCACGTATGTGGCCAGTATACATCATCGGGTTATCCATTTGAAGAAAAAATATTGGAATATTGGTTTTTGTGACTCATACGTGGATAATACACGATTCTGAGTAAATCAACGTCCATCCCTAATTCATTAGTCGTTTGGCCTTGAGTAATGTCTGCCTGTTACTGCCGGCGCACACCTGCATTTTTGGTATTTTCCATAGGAACCGGCGTAAACTTGCATTTTTCGGATTTTATATCTTCAGTATGTTCGTAGACACTTCGGTCACAACGTTACCATAGTATTTGATGGTTATACTGATTGCATGAAAAATATCAAAGCTGCAGAACAACGTCGTCGAGCTACAAAAACATCTTCATCGTCTAATATAGTTTTTGATCGATCAATGACTGTTCCAACAAACCAACAACAATTTCTCGCTAATGTTCACAATAAAACTCGCTTGATTTCGATGTTGTGTGAAGAATTCGCAGCTGCCAAAATTCTTGTGAAACAAGCTAATAATGATGCTGATGTCCTCATTATTGAAACCGCAATAGATCAATTCAGTGGCAACAATGTAACTATCGTTGTTGGAGGAGATGTAGATTTATTAATAATACTGACTGCACGAACTCCAAGTGATAAGATCATTTACTTTTTAAAACCTGGGAAAGCTCAAATTCAAACAAAAATATATTAGTCACAAAGTTTAACTGCATATCCAAAATGTCGAGCTCATATTTTATTCCTACATGCGATAACTGGCTGCGATACGACATCAGCAATTTTCAAAAGGGGGAAAAACTGCAGTATTTAAATTGTTTGAAAAACGTAATGATTTGATAAATAACGCAGAAATATTTAAAAGCATCAACTCTTCAGCAGACGTCATCCTCACTTACGGAATTCGATTTCTCTTTCTTGCTTTATATGGAGCTCCGAACAAAATGGAATCGATAGACAAGTATAGATTTTTGAATTTCGTGAAAAATACAAGGAACAATAAAAGAGTGCAGTTATCTTGTCTTCCTCCAACATCTGCTTCTGCTTATCAACACGTGTTTCGTATATTCTACCAAGTGCAAGTGTGGCTGGGCAATCAACTGAATCCTGAAGACTGGGGCTGGAAATTGATGAATAATAGTTTGGAGCCAATCCGTACTTTACTTCCACCTGCTCCAGAGAAACTGTTGAATACAATTTTTTGTAATTGCAAAAAAGGCTGTACGAACAATTGTGGATGCAGAAAAGTTGGATTGTTTTGTTCACCAGTCTGTACCAACTGTCAAGGCCACTCTTGCACTAATGCTGAATCAAATGCAACAGATGAAGATTCTTTCGAAAACGATGAGGATCTAACTGATATATCTCTCTTCTTAGAGCAGTCAACACAAATTGAGCAAAAAGAGGAAGAAGAGAGCGAGGAAGAAGAAACGAGTGATAATGTAGAATCTGATGATGAATAATGTAAATTTCTTGCTGCTACAATTGGCCGCACACGCCGGACCAATTTTACCTTTTTACCTGAAAAGTGCCTCTAAAAATTGTAATTTCGAAAAAGGTATTTATTTATCTTTAGGTATTTATTTTTGCTCATACGAAATTAAAGAAATTAACACAAATAAAGCTGTATTTAAGCAACAAAAAGTGCAGAATATTGTTAGGTAGTGAACTCACAGCTCTACCCTACCAACTCCCAGCTGTACCCCCGCCCCCCCTTCCTCAAAACGGCTCACGGCGGTCCAGCAAACCGCCCGCGCATTCCGACCCCGATCGCGCTAGCCGAAGCTGTGTCGGCCCGACGCACGCGATTGCGCCCTTTCCAGAACAATCGATACAAGCGCGATGTTTTGGCAGTGTTTTGAGAAGCACGCCCGAGGTTCCTGCAGCCTAAGGACCCTGCCTGTGGCGACCCCAAGCACATCATGGCCCCCCTGCCAGGCCTAGCCTGCCCTGCGGCCAGGGTAGCCCCTTCCTGGGACCTTTCGACGATCGCCCCCCTGGCACCTGTGAGTAAATAACCCTCCTTGTTGTTGTGTGTCTCCCCCTTATTTCTCGCGTACCTACGATTGACCCCCAGAGACGGCACGAGTTAAGAGAGATTTGGTAGACTTCCCCATGTGTAGATAGACAATTAGCTTACCTGTGCATAATTATTTATTGTGGATGTACCCATGGCTGTATTTACAAATCACCAACAATACAAGTAATGTTTACCCCAGACAGTGTTTTATTCCCCTGGCGAGGTACGCGCAGTGTTGGCTTTACTTTAGGTATTCTCACTTGACCCCTCTAGGAACCTACAACCCTGGTGTAGAGAGATTTCACCAGCTCTGCCGGACCAAACCTGAGCTAGATCTGGTGCAGAAGGTAGGCACTTCCACTCGAGGCGCATGACAATATATTGATTTCACGATTGTGCGTTGTCTGTGCGTTTTTAAACTTAAAAAAGCGACTCTGTGCTTTATTTCTAAATTTGTGAAAAAAAGACACTAACACACAACGATATGGTGAAGTAAATAAATAATAAACAGTGAAACACAACGAAATATAAAGTGTATCCTAAATAATCTAGAACCTCAATAAAAACGGTGTTTTTTTTTTACTTGAAGTGAGTTAAAAATAACTAAAAATACAAATATCAATTAATTAATGAATATTATTTATAACTTTAATAAACCTATTAAATCTCGGCCGCCGACGTCTAGTAATTGGTCTTCACTCGCTAAACTGTCAAAGCCAGCCGCTGAGGAGAGAGGGGTTCGATTTATAACTTTAATAAACCTATTAAATCTCGGCCGCCGACATTTAGGAATTGGTCTTCACTCGCTAAACTGTCAAAGCCAGCCGCTGAGGAGAGAGGGGTTCGATTTATAACTTTAATAAACCTATTAAATCTCGGCCGCCGACATCTAGGAATTGGTCTTCACTCGCTAAACTGTCAAAGCCAGCCGCTGAGGAGAGAGGGGTTCGATTTATTCGAATGGATTCTGCGAAGGAGGCAATTGGTGATTTGCTGAATTGTGTTCAAGATAAAGTAGCTGAAAACAAAAATATTGAAAAGTGATTACAAATTAATAGTTTCATCGAAAAATGCTGAGGAATCTTCAGAAAATATACAAAATAAAATCAGGAAGAAAATTAACTTAAGTAAGATTGGTGCCAAAGTGATTGGTGCTAATGCGATATCTAAAAATAGAATACTTATAAAATGTTCGACAAAATACGATGCGGAAAAAATGAGTAAAGCTATTGCGGATGAGTTCAAAGACATCAGTACTACAGAAATTAAAAAGAAAAGACCAACAATAATACTTAAGGGCATTGCTAATGACTATAATAGGGATGATATTTTACAAGATATTATCGAACAGAATGAAGATATCAAGGCTGTGATGATAGATAAACCATAAATTGAGATGACGTTAAAAAAGATCTTGAAAAACAAATATAATAACACATCTAATTACATAATAGAAGTTAGTACTGAAATAAGAAGATGGCTAGTTTATACCGGTAAAATCTATGTGGGGTACCAGAGAATACAAGTAGAGGATGCCTGGGTTTTGGACATACTTCTATAAGGTGTCTTCATAAAGAAAAGGACAAACCATTGTGTACACACTGTGCTGGTGATCATTCCTATAATGATTGTGCTAACAAAGATAAAGAACCTAAATGTAAAAACTGTGATAGGCGTTAGACTGGAAATAACGTTAAATCTGCCTAAAAGTAGATATAGTGCTATTATAACACATATAATTTTTTCTCGTAGAATTTGCTAAATTTCAATAAATAAAATTTGCGTTATTATTTTCAAACATTACACATTTCTATTTCTATATTATATTAAAGAAAAAAATCATTGTATAAAGACACTAGATTTCCAAACATCGTCATAATCTGTTATTGAAAATTCATTTTATTACATAAATATTGTTATAAAAATTATAAAAGTTTACAAAATAACTAACAAAAATAACATTAATATGTTACATTATTTTTTGAACGGTAATATCATAACGACACCTTCAAAACGTTTTTTTATTTATTTAAACATGCGTATATTCACTGTGTACACATTTTTCACATTCATAAATATAATAACAGCTTTTAAAAAAATCTTAAAATATGATAAATATTCTGAAATAACACTAGATGTCAACATATAGTTTATTTTACATTTATTAAGTCTTTATCAAAAAGTACTTGTACCAATTAGCTCTAGATACAATCACTTTTATATTGTTAAATATTTAACAATATAAAAGTGATTGTATTAAATATTTAACAATATAAAAGTGATTGTAAATTTTGTAATTACTAACATACCTACAAGTTTATTTCTATGCCATTTATAACTTGGAAACTTTCTCTTTTATTGTAATGCACTATCTTTCCTTAAATTCATCTGTATACTTACCTTTCATATGATGTTTACTGGTTATATTTTTATAGTTTATCTTTTTTATTTAAAAACTGTCTCTGTATTATAAACTTGTCATGTAAAAGCCCATCAGGGCGTTGAAAATTAATAAATAAAAATAAATAAATAAACATTAAATTCTTCAATCTATACTCAAAATACTTCTCTTGTTAAGCAAAACAAGAAAATAATTTGTTCTTATGGACTGAAACCTACAAAAGATATTAATTATTGTTTAGGTTTCATAAATGGAGTTATTTTATATTGCTCTCTTTTCATGTTTACTGGACAGATAATAAAAATACATGTTAAATATATTATTTATGCATTGGATTTAATCAACCTAACAAAAATATTAAATTTTATTGTTTTATCTAAAAATTAAGTATTTGTAATATTATTTAATGTTAAACGCATGGAAAACCATTTTGCATCATTATATTATACTAAGGGTTTTTATTTTAAGAAAAAGAATTGTGGTTGAATCTTCACACCCAGCACCACAGTTCGCCAGTTCAAAAAAAATTCCCAATTTCACTCCCAGTTCCCTGGCTTGGCAATAATGCCATTCTCCACCGCTCGCTTGTCTCACGCCAGTTTCGCCTAGTTCGTGAAAACCACAAAGTACCTTTCTCAGTAAAGGAACATACCACCTACAGACGAGTTATTTACACGCTTCGTAGCAGTAGTGCAGAGTGGAACGTGCGACATGCATAATATTATTGTAATCGTTTAAACTTTTCACTCGGTCCCAAGTTATTGTTTATACATTTAAAATGTCTAAACGTCAGCAGAAAATGCCAGACTTTTTCTCGAAAAAGACAAAATTAAATTCTGTACCGGAAGAAGAGTTGTTGATTAAAAATGAAAGTATTTAAACCAATTTAAATATAACTATTCGGGACATTACATGATACTGTAGTACATGATACTGTAGTCGATCCTTTTGTGACACTAATTTTTTTGGTGAGGTTTAGCCCAACTTTTTCGAAGAAGGAGTTGAATACATTAGTCCATTTTTGGATTTTCATTATCATTTTTTTAACTTTATTTTCGTCTTCAATTTCATTGTCTTTATTGTTTTCTGTTTTGTTTATTGTTTTCCATTTCACAGTTATTTGTTTGCCAGATTATTTTTGGATTGTTATCGGAGCTTCTTATTTTATGTTACATAATTTTATAATTATATTAATTGCTGATGTAAACTGTCATGGCTTATTCAGAGTCAAATAATTTCGCACCACGCGAAGAAACGTACTCGTGAATACATAAAAAAATAAAATTTCTTGTCACTTAAAATTTAATTTAATAAAGTGTTTTATTTATTTACACCAGTGATTCCCAAGTGGGGCGATACCGCACGACTGACTGGGCGTTAATGAGCTTCCTCTTGCAAATGTTTTGTAACTTTCACATTCAAAAAAATTTCGCCTGCGGCGCTATTTCTATGCGTATTGTCACGCATTTCTTAATGAAGGGGGGAGGGGTGTTGAAGAGAATACTATACTTGGATAGTGCGCGGTGAGCCAGATAAGGCTAAGAACCTCTGATATACACTGTACATTAGGATATAAACGTTTGAATAGATATGAATATAGCATTTTTTTTTAATTTATTTAATTGAATATAATAACATGTAATACAATATAAGATATGGGTAGTCCCACAAAGCTGTGACAGATCAGCTGTAGGATCTACCATATATATTATTACATAACACACATTAGCCTAGGTTAACCAAATATAAGATTTAGGATAGATAAATATGTTGTTCATTTATTAACCACTTTTTGTCAGTTTATGGCAGGGTTCCTCATTATTTTTTAAATTAATGTTTTAATTTAACATATTGTAAATCAAAGGTATCATACATTCGAGCGTTCTGCTACCATACTTATTTGAAATTCGTGGTATTTTTAGGCCTTTGTTTTCGGTAAATCTTGTTGTGTGACTATGCATCAATAAATTTTTATACGTGTTTTCTCCCGAATTATCCATAATTATAATGTACCAGACAGGGCTGGGCAAAATACATGCTTTGCTGTAATTAAAATACAAATTACAAAATACTTTTTCGCATGTATTTAAAATACGAAATACAAAATACTTTCAAGTCGTGTATTTGAAATACAAAATACAGTATTTTAACCATTTTTTTAATTTCAACTACAAAATACATTTAGTTTTGGTAGAACCTTTGGATGCAATAAATTGTCATAAGTGACCATATCTAAGGGTGCGTTTCCATAGAAGCAAAGCTGAGCAGAGTGAAACAGAGACGTGCTAAAATTGACTAATCGTAATGCTCAGGAGACACATTTCGTCTCCGCTCCACTTGTAAAGTTTTGTGGTATAGGACTTAGGAGTTAGATTATAATAATTATTATTATAATAACACTAGCTGGTTCCCGGCATGTGTTGCAATGACATGCTCAAAGAAATAAATTGTTTCTCCCTGCATGTCCTTTCCCATGCCTCCCGTTCCCCTACTACATCCCCTTCCCCTCTTGCATTCCTCTTCCGCCTTCCCTGCCTACCCTCACCCCTCTCCCGCTCCCCCATCCCGCTAACCCCCCTCCCGCGTTCCATATATTTAGTCCCAGTACATTCAGTTTTCAAATAACTCGCGTGCCAGCTATTACAATTTTTTTATTCAAATTTTCGTTTTTCACATTTTACAAATATTCATTTTTCTATATTATAAGAACAATAAATCAAATCTGGTACCTAACATAGCTACCTATTTAAAATATCTATAATTTAAAAAATCCATAGACAATTCTTTTGTTACAAAAAAATACAGCTGCCTGCTAAATTCAATTTCATCAAACGTGCGAAGTTAAAATAGTCGTTAAGTTTTCTGGAATTATCCAATTTTCTGCGTAATTTTTCTTTCCTTAAGAACCTTCTATAAAGTATTACAAAACTTTAAAAAAATGAATGAAATAGGTAAAGTCATTCTGAAGTTATGGCGTCACCAAGGGAAACAAGGATTCATTTTTATATATAAATGGATGACATTTGTGTAGCGCAGTTTTGTGTTATTTCACTTCAAGTGCGCTCTACAATTAAGGGAACGTACCCATACTACGTGATACGTTTGGGGGGGGGGTCTTCAAAATGTCACGCTTGGTACAAATGAACGGCGGCGGGCTTACGTTTTTGGTCACCGGGGGGGGGGGGGGTTAAAAATTGCACACGTTGATCACGTAGTAAGGGTACGTTCCCTAACTTAAAAATAATCTAGTAATCAGTCAAATTATTCCTACAGTGCTGGATTTAATACTATGATAATGTACAATACAAAGCAATGACAAGTATAACATAATATGATACAAAATGTACAATAACAGTGCTATTATAGCATAGGACAATAATAATTACTAGCATGACGTAAAAAAATGTACAGTACATTATAAAGCAATGATATAAGAGAACTACAAATAATCATTAGTAAATAACAATGACATTAGTACAGGATTCTATCGTTTTTAGTCTATGTATTATCTATGTGTGTTTATTTTTCATTATCATTATTAAGATCGCTAAATGTATTTGAAAATGTATTTTGAAGCCATAAGTATTTGAAATACAAATTACAAAATACCTCAGCAGCAGGTAATTGAAATACTAATTACAAAATACATCTGTAGGAAGTAATTGAAATACAAATACAAAATACGTATTTGTATTTCAAATACGTATTTCAATTACAAGTATTTCAAATACTGCCCAGCCCTGGTACCAGAGAAGCCCTTTAATTGGAAGTTGGCCCTCAAACAAATACTGTAATTTTAAGTTATTTCTTTGTTTGTAAATGCTAGGTTTAACAATTTTTTAATTATAGCAGTTTGCAAATTTTGAATGTACTTAATATTAATTTTACTCGAGTGTCCCCAAGTTCGAATTCCATATCTAAGTATGGATTCGACCATAGAATGATATATAAGTTTGAGAGTGCATCGAGGCAACACAAATTTTAATTTATTAAAATTACTCGCCAAACATCGGAGCTGGTTACAAATTTTGATCACTTGTTTATCCCATTTAAAGTTATTATCTACGATTATACCAAGGTAAGTATATTCATTTGTAAAATCAATTTTTTCACAGTGGCAAATGTTATCAATTTTTTATGTATACATTCAAAATTATGTGCATTTATTTTAGATAAATTCCACATTTTCAGGCTCGGTGATCTTATATACATACATTTAATTTTTTTGACATCAATAATTAGTCCTACATCATGAGACCATTTGAGTAGCTCGTTAAAGTCTCTTTGTAATTCTTTAATAGCTATTTCCGGGTTTTCATTTGATACAACTAGTGCAGTATCATCGGCAAAAATTAATCTACGGGCTATTTTAAAAAGTTTAGACAAGGCAATGACGTATATAATGTATAATTTAGGGCCTAAAATTGACCCTTGGGGTATTCCTGATTTGGTAAATCTAAAATTACTCATTTCATTCAAAATCTTAACATACATTTTTCTATTTTATATTTATATTCATGCATTTTATATTTTGTAACCCCCCCCCCCCCCCCCGAATTTTTTTCTGTGTGCGCCACAGAATGAAGTAAACAAGTATGAATATATGGGTCAACAAAAAAAAAGATTTATGAATAAGAGATCATTTGGAAATGCAGAACATAATAAAAATGGGGGTAAAAAACCATGTAAAATTTGTGAAAAATTGAATAAGGGCATTCGTTACCGCCCTGAAGTCACATGCTGGTTCAAAACAAAGGAGGATGAAAAATTTAAGATAAATGCCATTAAAATTGTAAACAATTCAGTGATAGATACTGAGTTAAACGAAATTGTAATTAAACACGGTAATTAGACTTGAACAGAAGAATTTATTCTCATAAAGCAAAACATGTAGGTACACTGAGCTTCCCATAAAAGATCCTAGATGACGGTAGTGGTAACATATTATTTTGTTATATTCTAACACCCTCTCGTAACAAAATAATCCTAATTTCATCTTAACAAAAAACAACAAGATTTAAACTGCCGATATGCCCATTGAACTTAAAAATTTATAATGTTTATTTATACACAGACTTTTCGTCAATAAATTAGCTGGCATATTGGAGGTTGATACATAATCAAGTTTCACTTTATTATAAAATACACATTCTCTAACAAAATGATGTCGTACATAAATATGTTTGGTACGTTTATGAAACAGTGGATTAACAGCCAATTTAATAGAACTTTGACAATCACTATACAAACATACAGGTGTATTTTTATTGATTTCTATCACATGCCATGTACTCCGCTTCTGTACTTGACAAAGCAACTGTTCTTTGTTTTCTGGATTCAAAAGAAATGACACATCCTGACATTATGAAGCAGAAACCAGTATATGACTTTCTATCTAAGGTACATGATGCCCAATCCGCGTCCACAAAACCATGTAAAGGGTAATCATTTTTCTTATAAACTAAACCATAACTTTTAGTTTTCTGTAGATATTTTAACAATCTTTTTAAATGTTTCCAATGAGTTTCATTATAACAGTTATTATACTGACTTAAATAACTTACACTATAAGCAATATCTGGTCTTGTCAATACAGATAGGTACATAAGACTTCCAATCAACTGTTGGTACGGATATTTTAAAATATCAACATTATTATTTAAATCTTTCTTCAACTTTAAATTAACTTCCATAGGGGTTTCTGAAGTATGACAATCTGACATATTGAACTTATTTAAAATATTGTTTACAAAATACTCTTGGTCAACAGTTATACAATCTTTTTAAACATTTTCCCTCATTCCTAAACACTGTTTGATCTGACCTATATCTATTATCATAAATTTATTGAGACAAGGTTAATATTTGGATTCTTTGTAACCTAAATTCAATAAACATTCATTTTACACTTAAGACTAATTATAGTATAAGGATAGAATATCTAAAATATAAACGCACTTCATCGTTACTTTTATATATATTTAAGCACACGCTTATTTTTAATCACTGTGCCGTCACATGTCCTATCCACTAGCTCGCAAATGAATTATTTTCCATTTCACTTTTTTAGGTCCAGTTAAAGCCTCAGAGAGAGAAATCTGATCACTCGACACGTCTTCTATACACATTACACATGTTCGTGTAACCATAGTAGTCTGGTTTACGTTTGACTCGTTTTTCCGGAGCAATGTTAGTATCATCCGGAAAAACATCTGTGTCGGCCGGGGTTAACGTCTCATAAAAACTGTCTTCTGACTCACTAGTCGATTCCTCAGGAACATATATAACATCATTCACATTATCCTCATCAAATGTGCTATTCACCTGACTTTCCTCCGTGCAGTCAGGTTGCTGTGTGTCTTCAACTAAAATAGTTGCTGCTGAACTGTCATTTGTATTTTTAGCATTACTGGACCAATATTTAAAGGTGGAAAACACATTGAACTGGGAAATTATAGGCCTATTAGTATACTACCAGCATTAGAAAAAATTCTCGAAAATTTTTTATCAAATAAATTAAATAATTATATTGAAAAATTCACTATCATAGATACAAATCAATACGGCTTCGAAAGAAAAAAAAACACTGAAAAACTACTGCAAGATTTTTCCAATTATATAAATAATCAATTAACTAATAAATTACATGTCATTGTTTTATTTATCGATAACTCTAAAGCTTTTGACACAATTAACTCCAAAAAACTGCTGAAAACTCTAGAAGAAATTAAAAGGAATAAGAGGAAATGTGTTTAATTTATTTAAAGATTATCTTAGAGATAGAAAAATATGTACCAAAATAAATAATACTTTTAGTAAAACAAAAAATGTATCTGCAGGAGTTCCACAAGGTTCCATATTGGGACCTACACTATAATATAATTTATGTAACTATAATGAAAAAACTTTTCTCTTTTGTTAAACATTTTGTATTCGCAGATGATACGGCTTTGGTCATATCACATAAAGATCTAAAAATTGCAATTGAACTCATACAAATTGACTTTAATCAACTTTGTAAATGGTCACATGACGCAGGACTATTAATAAATGCTAAAAAAACCAAAGAAATGCATATAAGATCACCTAATGCCAAATTTCAATTTAATCCTAATATTATTTCTCATAATTTTAATTGCATCCATAAAAATATTCCAACTAATTGTTAATGTGAAAGCTTAGAATTAGTTACGGAAAACGTTTATCTTGGTGTTACAGTAAATTGTTTTTTTTAAATGGGACAAACATATAAAAAAAAAACTTGTAAAAGACTCAGATCAATTGCTGGCCGAATGTACACATTAAATTTTTTCCTATCAATTTAAAATAATTTATAATTTACTAAAAATAATTTACATGTCACTGGCAGAATCTATTACAAGATATGGTTTAACAATATGGGGGAATACTACCATAACCGATCTGAAACAAGTCCAAATTGTACAAAACGCAATTGTAAAATTATTGGTCGTCCCTAATATTTTCAAACAGAGACATAATACACCATTGCTGTTTCAGAGTGCCAAAATTTTACCGGTTAAGGCAATACTATGGCACAAAATTATAATTCAACATATATTTACCCCGCAGCATAAAGAGAAATTAGAACATAAATACAGCACTAGATTCACGCGCAACGACGGGTTAATAGTTCCGAAATTTAACAATAAGTACGGACAGAGAACGTTTGAATATATCATACCGAAGATATTTAATTTATTACCTGACACTATAAAGCAATGTAATGTTATGAAGCGATTGTATTTATCGTAAGTTAGGTACTATTTTTTTTAAATGCATTTTAATTGGTTAGGTTGGCAAACCTGGGGGAGTTTCGTTCAACGTGTCGGTAGGCGGCATTTTTTGGGTTTGGTTTCCGGATCCGCACTCTGGTTTTCACGGCGTGATGTGCGGTACGCCGTGAAAACAACGGTCAATTAATCTTAAGTTTTAATACGATGTGATTGTAATCCAAGCTTTGGGCATCTGAATTCGGGGGACGGAAACACGTTGTGTTTTTTTAAATATAAAAATCAAAGATTTATTCGCGTAAAATGCGAGTTTTCGCGCGGGTCCCAAAAGGGAGCACGAGTTTAATGGCGATGTACGTGTGTTACGATTAATGTACCTCTTTATCCGAGCCATCGGTGTATATAATAACCCGCCACGCTTATCATGGTGCGCGGTGCATCTAACCGAAGATTTATTCACGTAAAATGTGAGTTTCGCGAGGGTCCCAGTGACCACGAGTGAATTGGCAATGTCCGAGTGAAAAGACTATTGTACCTCATTATCCGAGTCATCGGATTAAATAATAACTCGCCGCGCCGTGATTATATGCAGGCCAACTATCGAATTCCCCCCAAGGGTTTATTTATGGAACAAACCCGAGAATACCGCAGTGTTGAATGATTCTTCGCCTCGAATTGCTGACGGGCCTTCCTTTACAATTTGGAGTAGAGTCTGGGTACTCCTTCCTTCTCCTGAGGGTCCAGGTCTAACATCACTTCCATGCGACTGCTGAGGAGGTCGCAGGGCCAAGCTGAGCCGCAGAGGTTGGGATCACCCTTGCCACCAGGAGCTGGGGTTGGTTCTCCCGACATCGGGAGTTCGGCGGCAGTAAATTTAATTAGGGTAGCTAGGAATAGCATAAAATTACGATATTGGTCCCGGGGGTGAGTCCATACCATTTATTTTATTATGTCTTACGAAAACAATACAGTGAACCGATTCTATACTCCACATTTTGTTTTATTAAGTAGATTCCTTGTGCAGCCTTTTCAGGAATGCTATGAAAACTAATGGCCCACACTCTGAGAATTGAGTACCGTGTTCTCCGCTGGTTGACATACCCAGACATTAGGCTGGGTTTGGCGTCCAAGGTTTCCTGTGAGGAAATCAAAGTTGACTAGCAGATTACACCCGAGCCCGACAAAGGCTCATTATTACATCTCCCTTTAATCTTATAACACTAACACATAACAATATGTCATTACACTTTAATGGTAACAATATGACACCCAACGTAAATATCATTAATAAATGATCCCACTTCTTTAAATATAACAATATGGCGCTCCATACGCTGTCTGGTCCCGATTTATAGCATTCCTGAAAATGTTTTCTTCGCCCTGTAATGTATAATGCCCAAAAATTATTATTCATCTGTTCAGTGGAGGTCTTAATTTCGTTTGTATTTATTAAACTTGGTTGCGGTCATAACCTATGATTGCAGTGACGGTGATTGGAAATAACAACTAATCTCATTATTTCAATTCACTGGCACTATTACCGGCGGGAATTCGTAAAGGGATACTATGCGTAATTATATTGTGGGCACCTTATAAATGATTAATCTCGTATTTATTGTTTTTCCAATACCACACAGTTATGCATAGGACCTGAAATCCTTACCTTCTGTAACCTAAAATGAATTGTCATTTTCATTGTTATTGTTTGAAAGCATAGAAATCGGTCATAGACTATGGACAATGTGCTAAGTAGAGCTCTATAATTTTTTTTTTCTCTGTCCGGAACCAATCAATGCTAGCTGTTCTAAGAATACCTCGGATTGTCTACGACGGTTTCTCGTTACATTTTACCTATGACTTCGGCATACGTCAAAACACTGTTGTGTTTACATGTCAGAATACCTGATAGCGAAGACAAATCAATTTATTATGTGTTTAAATAGGAATGGAGGATAATTATTAAAGATTATTCAAATATTTAAGATATTTACTGAGATTTTAATGACAATGCGGGTAATTCGTTTTTGCTTCGAGTGGAAAAGTTGTATAAAGCTCTGTCAAAACCTACTATAAATTATACTTGTAAATTGTTTATTTACTAATGTCTGACTGACGTTTTAAATTTTCATTTAAATGGGCTACTTACATAGAAATTTAAATGAAAAAAAAATATTTTTTTTTTTGAGCTACTTACATATTAATTTAATTTTTTTTATTTCAATGGGCTACTTACATATTGATTTGAATAAACTAAAAAATATTCATTTAAATGGGCAACATACACATTAAAAAATATATATATAGCAATAACAACAACAACGTACATTAACAGTAATAACAATAACAACAACATTAAGTGATATTTATTATCATTCTTGTATAAATAAAGGATAATTTACACAAAATAGTATTAAGACTTGGAGAAATAATCAGAAAATGACGAAACGTCATTATTATCAAGTTCCAAAGGTAAGGGTGGGCTTGTACCCCAACCGCAACGAATCGATCCAGCGTCGGTTACGTTTACCTTAAATGACAGACAGAGGGCGAGAGATGCTTGCTGTCTGCTCAACAGGCCATGAGTTGCTGACTCTGGTACGGAACCGGGTGTGCAACATCGTCAGTAGGAGGGCAGTGGATCCGTTGCCTGTAGATGGAGGATTCCAACGGGAGGCGGAAGGATTGCCAGCCACTGGTCCATGTGCATGCACAAAGTACTACGTGGTGTGGAACTTGTTTGAGTGGTTCGGGTTGTTCTTGGAGTTTTATGACCAACCCTGACATAACATTCAACAAGTATTCATAAATTCTATTTAAAATCGAGTTTTATGTTTTTTCTCACACGGTACTATTTGTAGTGATTTATGGTACTTAAATCACATAACTATTTTCTCAAATATAACAAGTCTAAATTAATACGTGCACACCTTTATATTGTCGTTAGTTATGCTCTACTTTGTTATGAGCCAATACAATTCTACCCATTTAAAATTAGTCACAAGTGACTCGAAAACATGATTTCTCTTATTAAGTATCGAGCATCATTGAAATAGGTCTAAATTAAAGTATAATACAACACAAAATTCATTAAACAAGTATGTCTCATATCTAATCAAAACATCGCAAACAAAGAAAAAATAGGTAACTAGTAATAAAATGTCATACATTAAACATAATTTTTTTTTTCTGACATAAATATAAAGTTTTTTTATCCAATTTCGATTTCGATCCGGTATGATCAACCGAGATGGAGATTCCATGCATTCTGACAGTCATTAGTCCTGTCTTTAGATTCATTTTTAAGGAATTGGGTTATTTACTTGGCGGGGGGGTGTTTTGTAAGATTGATGATGAGGGTGGTTTGTTTCATTACAATAACAACCTCAACTCTAGTGGCAATGCTCGAGTTGAGAATATATTTAAAAATACATATGTGCATGTATAAGTATAAATTTATCGATAGTATTAACGCTAAAACAGACGTAAATTTGGACGTCGGCTGAACAGATGATTAAGTAGGATTATTAGTTGTAAGTCTTGTATCCTGAAATACGCGGACATATCCGCACACTATCTCGGCGTGTTTCAGGCATACTTTTTTTGGATTAACTTAGGATTATTACTTGTAAGTCTTGTATCCTGAAATACGCGGACATATCCGCACACTATCTCGGCGTGTTTCAGGCATACCTTTTTTTGGGTTATGCTCATGCTTTTGATAATGTCATTATTTGTTGTTCCAGATTACATAGAAAACACAGGGACGCAGGGATTGTATCTCTTTGTTTTCTAAGTGATTTTAAATGAAGAATTATTGTTATTCACCTTCAGTGCATTGACATTATTTGACCCTATTTTGTCAGGTTACAGAAGTAATTGCTAAAATTCAAAGTATTTTTTTCTCTTTCTCTCACTCTTCTTCTGTTTTATTGGTAAATTTATTTCGTATAATATTGTCAAAATATTGTTTTACTCTATAAACATAGGCTGCGTCAGATAAGCCTCAGCTTTTGGAAAAGCGTTTTAATTTTGTTTTTATTAGTTACAGAAAATGTTTTGTAATGTCCACCTTGTTTATAAGATTTTTTTTTGAGATCTTATAATGTGGGATGATATGGTATCACATATCCTTCCACATTTTAAGCCAACATAGGAAGTAGAATCATTTATATTTGTATAAGATTTTGGATGTATTCTGTTATTATTGTCCTGAGAGACTTATAACATTGTTATTATGTACTATATGGTTGATCAACGGTTTACAGTGAAAACCTTAAAATTTGTTCTTTACTTACCGATTACGCCTTCTATAGAGTTGGACGTATACTTATGGCTGCACTAAATTATAGCTACACATCTTATTAACAAATGACACCTTCTAAAACAGTTGGTTGTTTTTTTTTATTTCTTTGGCACCATCCGATGCGTTGGTTGTATACTATTAAAAAATTATTTGGCACCATCCGATGCGTTGGTTGTATACTATTAAAAAAAAAATTATTTGGCACCATCCGATGCGGTGGTTGTACACTATTAAAATTACCTTTACAATGTATAATTGTTGTTGGTTAAATATTATTCACCCAAGGACCAGAATAGGAGGTTAGTTAGGAATACTCTCCCAAAAGAGGGTTAGTTTTATCCTAAAGGATATAAATTCAGTGAAGTGTAGATGGTAAACCCATCAAATATTTTCGGCCTAAGAGAGGCTATATAAATTCAGTGATAGTGTTTGGAACAGTGATGCCTAATGCATAGAATTTAACTTGACGTATTTGGAGGAGTGATTTAATCATAAAAATGTATGTTTCTTAATTTTAAGACTTATCTTTTAAGTTAGTTTATGTGTTCTGTTCCAGATGATACGTCAATGGTAGTGCTCGGTAAGAGTCAATATTACAACCACCCAGATTTTTTTTTTCAGTGCTGAGGGTGCTTGTTGTCCATTCACGTATCATCTTACAAAAAGTTGTTCTTAGGTTATATTGGTTTACTAGTTTTTAAGTTCGAGAATGGTTGCATCGTAAACCTACTATCCGGCCTACACGCAGGATAGGCGCGATTGGGGTTACGATGCACTCATTCGTCATAAGAGTACTATTTAAGGATTGTTCTTTTCTTTTTCATTTCTAATAATTGTATTTTGTATTTCACATTTACTGTTTGTTTATTTTTTTTACCAGGTACTCCTTGGGACCAACGTAGATAGTTCAGGGCATGTTTAGATTTTTGATAGTTTTGTTTGAGGGCAAACATTTTTGTGGGAAGGGGGGTAATGTTATGAAGCGATTGTATTTATCGTAAGTTAGGTACTATTTTTTTTAAATGCATTTTAATTGGTTAGGTTGGCAAACCTGGGGGAGTTTCGTTCAACGTGTCGGTAGGCGGCATTTTTTGGGTTTGGTTTCCGGATCCGCACTCTGGTTTTCACGGCGTGATGTGCGGTACGCCGTGAAAACAACGGTCAATTAATCTTAAGTTTTAATACGATGTGATTGTAATCCAAGCTTTGGGCATCTGAATTCGGGGGACGGAAACACGTTGTGTTTTTTTAAATATAAAAATCAAAGATTTATTCGCGTAAAATGCGAGTTTTCGCGCGGGTCCCAAAAGGGAGCACGAGTTTAATGGCGATGTACGTGTGTTACGATTAATGTACCTCTTTATCCGAGCCATCGGTGTATATAATAACCCGCCACGCTTATCATGGTGCGCGGTGCATCTAACCGAAGATTTATTCACGTAAAATGTGAGTTTCGCGAGGGTCCCAGTGACCACGAGTGAATTGGCAATGTCCGAGTGAAAAGACTATTGTACCTCATTATCCGAGTCATCGGATTAAATAATAACTCGCCGCGCCGTGATTATATGCAGGCCAACTATCGAATTCCCCCCAAGGGTTTATTTATGGAACAAACCCGAGAATACCGCAGTGTTGAATGATTCTTCGCCTCGAATTGCTGACGGGCCTTCCTTTACAATTTGGAGTAGAGTCTGGGTACTCCTTCCTTCTCCTGAGGGTCCAGGTCTAACATCACTTCCATGCGACTGCTGAGGAGGTCGCAGGGCCAAGCTGAGCCGCAGAGGTTGGGATCACCCTTGCCACCAGGAGCTGGGGTTGGTTCTCCCGACATCGGGAGTTCGGCGGCAGTAAATTTAATTAGGGTAGCTAGGAATAGCATAAAATTACGATATTGGTCCCGGGGGTGAGTCCATACCATTTATTTTATTATGTCTTACGAAAACAATACAGTGAACCGATTCTATACTCCACATTTTGTTTTATTAAGTAGATTCCTTGTGCAGCCTTTTCAGGAATGCTATGAAAACTAATGGCCCACACTCTGAGAATTGAGTACCGTGTTCTCCGCTGGTTGACATACCCAGACATTAGGCTGGGTTTGGCGTCCAAGGTTTCCTGTGAGGAAATCAAAGTTGACTAGCAGATTACACCCGAGCCCGACAAAGGCTCATTATTACATCTCCCTTTAATCTTATAACACTAACACATAACAATATGTCATTACACTTTAATGGTAACAATATGACACCCAACGTAAATATCATTAATAAATGATCCCACTTCTTTAAATATAACAGTAATTCTATGAATAAGGTTAAATATATGGTGAAAAATTGGCTATCGGAAAAAAAATATTTATATTGATATTGATATATGTATGAATAAATGTTGAATATGTAGATATAAGATGTAAATTTTAAATGTAAAAAATCTATATGTTACTGAAATATAAGCACCTGTTGACAAGCCAATT
This sequence comes from Limnephilus marmoratus, assembly GCA_917880885.1. Classification (NCBI taxonomy): domain Eukaryota; kingdom Metazoa; phylum Arthropoda; class Insecta; order Trichoptera; family Limnephilidae; genus Limnephilus; species Limnephilus marmoratus. Next base: position 18,749,237 of record OU862906.1, read on the forward strand.
CAATTGGCTTAGCAGGACTTGTTTGTTGATTATATGTATTATCTATTCTTTCAATAAAAATAAAAATAAAAAATAAAAGACTTAAATGCTATTGAATTTTTTTTTTCAAAAGAAGCAAACACATTGTTACTTGACATTTTAAATAAATAAAAAGAAAATACTTTGTTTTACGTCACTTTATTGTTATTTTTTCCGTCTATCGGTTTCGGTACCTCCGTACCATCATCAGGACTGAATATAAAAATACTGACAAATACAGGAGAATACACATATATATATATATACCTATACAAATTGTGAAAGAAAAAGACAGTAAATTAGAGTGGGACTGTGCGTCAGTTGTGGGAGGAAAGTGGGGGAGGAGCGAGTGGGATAACGGGACACATACTTATAATAGGGCTGAATGTTAGATTTAGTTGAATATTATGAATGTTTGATTTAGTTGATTATTAATGAAATCATGAATGTTAGATTTAGTTGATTATTAATGTTAGATTTAGTTGATTATTATGTATTAAATGTATTAATGTATTAATTATTATTAATGTATTACTTATGCGCAACATATACACACGGATACGAGACATGCTAAAAGAGCTAAATATGTTGACGGTGAAGCAAACTGTATATTTGAATGTACTTATTTTTTTACATAAAATTAACATGGGGATGATGTCTAAGGAACTAAAAAGAAAAATACATTATAATAACGAAACACACGGACACGGGACAAGAAATTCAAAGCAAATTAGACTGCCGACAAGAAAAAAAAGTACCCAGAAATCTCTGATGTACCAGGCCGTCCAACTGTATAACAACATCTCGAATGAAATTACTGAGATAGAAAATATAAATAAGTTTAAAAAAGAATTACGAAAGTATGTCTACCTCAATTATTAATGTCTTTATTTGTGTGTAATATTTAGAGACTGATTATGTTTGCCAACCAATGTAAATGTTTATATCTTTATAAAATATTAGCACACACAAAGATGTGAGCTAATTTAAGATTAATAAATAAATACCTTCCTTAATAGCCATGATAACCGAGTAATATTGTAGTCAGATAGATTGTCGTTTTAATCGGTCAAGGTCATTGGCATTGTTTATTGTTATGATTTTCGAGCTATCAGACTGCTTTAATAATATTCTTCCTGAAGATAACAATGCTAATTTGAAGTTGTTTTCTCGGGCAAACCGTTTCGTTTGCCCTAGGAGGAATTTTGCTTTTTGTGTAAGATGATCCAATATGTAGATTCGATTGGCCTCGTGTGATAATCCTAAATCGTATGTGTTTAATTTATTGGTGGTGGGCAAAGATATTGAAATATAAGTAGATGTGCTATCTGCAGTTTGTACTAGCTGGGACTGTGCTTCTATTTACCGATACCGATATTGTTTACCAATTAACAAATATACTAAATAAACGAATAATTAACGAATAAAGCAAACGAACGTTAAACTAAATGATCGAATTCTTTCCGTATTAAAACTATATTGTTAACCAATACTAATGCACACCTTTAAAAAATCAACGAAATGAACTAATTCTTTTCGTACGGAAACTACTCTAATTAGGTCGTAGTCCGCCGACAGTTGCGCGGACACCATAGAACGAACGTTATCTTTAGTATTTGAATATCTTTGGTGCTGGGTGTTGAGGATTTTACGTTTTCATTTTGTATAAGAAATTATCTCGTGCTTTTTTCTGCGATTTTCGGCCCCATTCTGTAGATCTTCTTGATTACCGAATTCACGTTTCCTGTGTAGTCCTCGAAGTTTATAATATTGTATTATATTTATTTTATTGAGTACTTCCATATAGTTATTTGAAATGGATTCTGGAATGCCTCTTAGCTCGATATTAGATAATTGGTTTATATACTCTAGTCCAGTGATTCCCAAAGTGGTCCAGGTGGACCCCCAGTGGTCCACGGAGACTCGACGGGGGTCTACGTTGGCTTGATATAAAAATGGGGGTCCACAAGTTGTATGTGGGGGTCCACGAAAATTTATCTGGTTTCGATAGTAAACAACAAAAATGTTGGCTTGACTTATCAATGTAGGCAGATAATACACTACTCAAAAAAATTAAGGGAGCAAAAAAATCAACATTTTTCGGTGATTTTTGACAGGTTAATTTCAGTGAAAGATGGTCGTATTAAGTAAGACTTTAAAAAAAGGATTTAAGATTCTAATTTTCATATTTTTGGCAATTTAATTATGTAATTCAAGTTAAACGCGCGGTTCGGCAAACAAACAAACACCCTCATAACACCGGAACGAATTGAAATTTTTATTTAAAACATTGGGAACATATCCTTTAATAGTTACAATAACAATTTATGAAATAAAAAAGCAAATACATTTTTTTGAGTCATCTACATGTATTTCCCCCTTAAGTCCTGTAATCATATTATTTTAATAAATAGAACTTAAGAAAATATACTTTATTTCTTTTTTTTATACCACTCCGAATTTAGGGTTGGAACTCAGCCGCGACGCAAATTTCCATCGTTAGATCTAATCTTCACATATTTTGACGAGTTTTGGGAATATGGTAGAAATATAGCAGCAGGGGGTCCAGCGAAATCAGTAAAATTTTGAAAGGGGTCTACGAGAAAAATAAGTTTGGGAACCTCTGCTCTAGTCTATCTATTCTGTCATCTTGTTTTGATATTGTATTTGTTAAAATATTATTATTTATTATGATTTCTCAATTAGGTCCGCGTTATCTTTAGAATGTGATTTTTAATATCTTCGATATGTATTGAAACGACTTTATAAGATCATTGTTTTGTAATATTATTGCTACGTATTTTTGACCAAAAATGTCAAGTTTTTTATCAACAAATGCAATCATTGAAGATTTAAAATTTTCCAGTTCCCTCACAAACAGGTCCAGAGTTAATAGTTGATTAGGGTCCTCTTTGTTTGATGTTGCTAAATTTTCAATGATGACTGGCTGCGCGGTTACAGTTTTCGATGTGTATGCAAGTTGTTTGGCTTGTTTGGCAATAGTTGTCAGGTCTTGATTGTTTTCAGTCAAGCTAATTGCAATATTTTTCAGTTTGATTGTTTTTGGAGGTTTTGAACATTTTTTGCATTTCCAATTTTGTAGATGTTGTTGACTTTTTCCAGCTCGTCGAGAGGTTTCAACTATTTCAGCACAAAGAATGTGGTATCCTTCCTCACAAACAGAACAAGATATAAAGTCCGAAGGAACTTCAACGTTTTTTTCACAAGCAGTATATTTAGTAAACATTTTAAAGTTTGTTGAGCGCGAAATTCACACAGAATAAAGAGCACTTTTGAATGAGTGGTTTCTTATAGAATGCAACACCTTTGAAGCCCTTAAAATCTTTATGGGAAGGAATCTTTGAATTTTACAATGTTCAAAGTCACTACGGCACAGATTGGCCAAAATTGTGACACAAACCCCGGAAAAAAACCTCTTTTCGATGTAACACAATACACTTTTTGGAAAAATAACAACACTGACTCAGTGCGCGATCTACTTCTTAGAGGAATTGACCAATTTTAGTTATTTCTCTACTGTTTTATTTGTTTATTCTTTGATATTTTAAGCAGGTACAGAAATACGTCAATAATGGACTGTCTATATATATATATACGTCAAAAATAGACTGTCTATATATATATATATATATATATATATTTTTTTTTTTTTTTAATAATATGTTTTACATAGTATTTACATGATAATTAATAATCTCAGTTTTTTTTATTACCCTTCCACTGAAAGCATTAGCTTGTGTATGGAAGGGGAGTGTACATTAATGTTTTTAGTTAGTACTTAAATTATTCATTGTAGGTACATAAATATATATGAGCTGCAGTATTTATTTTGATAATAGTGTGTATTTAAAAAAAAAGAAGGAGTGTTATGGAAAACAAAGGATCTTTGTAAGATTAATTAAGTGACAGAAGTTTTTTTTTTAAGAATATTTTAAAAATGTCTCTTGACAGAGAGCAGTATTCGGGTTTTATCATTAATTCTTCTGATTTCTTCTGGTAGACGATAGAAAAAGTTCTTCCCTGGTAAGGGAACGTACCGATACTACGTGACCAACTTTTTGCAATTTTTGGATTTTTTTAATATAATTATAATTGTTCTTTGAACTATTTCTATTGGAAGAAGGTTACATTTATACGCGGATCCCCAACTAATTATAGCGTATTATAGAGTGGATTGAACTAAGGCATAGTAGATTTAATATAGATTTTTTATCGACAGACAATATCTAATTCTTAAAAATATATATATTAATTTTCTGATTTTGTTTACTACTTGACATATTTGTTCCTTTCATTTCAGATTTTTATCAATAAGGGGTCGTCCATTAATCACGTGATGTTTTTTAGCAACTTTTTAACCCCACCCCCCACCCCTCGTGGTGATATTTGGTGAGGTTTTAGACTACCCCCCCCCCCCCTCCCCAAAAATCACGTGTATTTTTTTAGTAAAAAGTATTTTGAAATTTTCAGAATATTATCACGAAAAATAAATACACGTGATATCTCATTATACCCCCCCACCCCCTCGTGATATTTCCTGATTTTTTTCCGAACCCCCCCCCCCCCCCTCCCCCTTTCAAGCCTCACGTGATTAATGGACGACCCCTAATTACTCCGAGATATTTAATTTTATTTGTTGTTTTTAATATTGTACAGTTTGATTTGCAATAATTTTTGCTATGAATTTTGGTATTATCGTGTATGACAATGTTAAAATTTTTGGGATGTATTGCAAATGGATTTGTAATTCCATTTGCAATACATCCAAAGCGTCGTTTGGATGTATTGCAAATGGAATTACAAATCTCTTTTCACTATTTAGTGTTAGTAAATTAGTGCCGAAAAAATTCTTAAGCGTATTGATTGGTCTTCTTTGGCCTTTAATTCTACATTTTCCCAAGTCTTTTCACTTATTATTAATACTATATCGTCGGCGTATGATGTAATTTGACCATGTAGATGTTGAAAAAAAATATTGTTTACATATATGGTAAATAGGATTGGTCCAAGCACTGTACCTTGTGGGATTCCAAAGCTTGAAATCTCTTGATCACTATTATCACGATTGCTTTTTACTGCTTGAGGACGGTGTTTTAAGTAGTTGGTGATCCATTTAATCGCGTTGCCTTTTATTCCAATATTATTTAATTTTTTTAATAGCATCTCATGGGATATGCTATTGAATGCCTTTCTGAGGTCAATAAATATACCCGCACATTTTTTACCTTTATCTAATGATTCGTAAATGTATGAAGTTATGTTAGCAATGGCATCTTGTGTGCTGAGTGATTTAATAAAACCAAACTGGGTTTTGTGCAGTATTAGTGCGCCTTCAATTTAGACGTTTCGTGTCGGACGGCTGCAGTGCCGAAGCAGTGCGTTTGTCGTACGGCGCACGGACGGTCATTTGTTTTCATACAAAATGCACCGCGCGGCAACAGTGCGGCGTCGGTACCGAGAACGCTCGACAACAGGACGGCAAAGTCTCAAGCTCCACGTGTTCATTTGAATAGTGCGGTGACAAGACGTGAGAGCTGAAAGCTAACTTCATCGAATTTTCAAGTTTACTGTTTGCTTAAAACGGATGATTAAACGTGGAAGAATTTATAAATGAAATTGAAATACGCCCTGCTATATGGAACTCCAAAAGCGACAAACACAGTAATCGCACGGAAACAAAAAATGCTTGAGAAGGTATCTGTGAAAAATTTATAGAGGATTTTAAAAATAAAACTACTAGTGAAAAAAAATCAGCAGGTAACTATTTATTTAAATCAAATATTATTATATAATGAAAAATATGTTACTTTGTTTACACCACTATATTTAATAATTGTTATGTCTGCCCTTTCCTCGGCAGATAGTAATTATTAATAACGGTTCTTTTAATATAAATGTGTTTATTACTTGAATAACCTAGCTGGATAGCTACGACTGTTTACTATTCGGGGGTAGGTAAATCTCTGGAGCCTTGCCACGGGAGCTCGTAAAGTATATCTCATGCAAAGCAAGGCTAAGAAGGCTTATGAATATTTTTCGCAAGATTTTTTCCAGCATTTGCAAAGAAGGAATTAAATATGTTTGCACATTATTTAGGCTGTATATTGGCATCTATAATTTTTTATCATGTTCGATGTACTTAATGTTTTGTGTTTTTTTGTATTGTCTATGGCCAAATTCACAGTTCTCCACATTTGTTTATGGTTATTTTCTGACGATAATATAGGGATTTCAAAAGTGAAAAAAAATATCGATATATCGAGGTATCGATATTTATTAAAATATCAATATCGACGTCGATATATCGAGGAAAAAATATCGATATATCGGTCAAATTTTCAAAAGATTTTGCGTTTTTAAAATAATAGTGAATTCAGCTCAATATTATCAACAATAATTTTTATACACAATGTGCATTATTTTAATGTACAAAATTCTCCATAAAAATGAAGGTATTTTTATCAGTATTCATTTTTATTAATATCAAAAACTAAAAAGCTGTCTTCTAACTTATATGTAAACTGAGACGCATACAAAGTTTGTATGCGTCTCAGTAACATTCTATTGGCGTATTAATCTGTCAAAAAGGACTTCGTGTTTGGAACAAGGCATAGTCAATAACCATAGACAATTGGGAACCAACACATAGGAGTGGCTTAGAAAAAAATACATTTCTATGTATGTACCTACACATACGAGATATAACTAGTGGTCACAAATACTGATGCAAATACAATAGATTTAGGCTTGTTGAAAAAGTATCGATATTTTTAATTAAAAATTTATTTATTTTTTAGCCGATTTATTTTGATCCGATATATCGATACAAAATATCCGACATCGAAAATTGTATCAAAAATGATATATTTTTTAATTTATGTATTTAAAGTCACTAGAATCCAAAACCGTATAGGAACGAACGGAAAAAAGTAACTGTATTGGGTCACGACATCTGGCGGTTGAAATTTTAACTAATAGCTTGCTTACAAATATTGTCTTTGCATTAGTATTTGTGATCACTAATACTATCTCATGTGTGTAGGTACATACATAGAAATTTATGCTATTTTTCGCCATTTTTTCTAAGCCACTCCTATGTGTTCCCAATTGTCTATGATTATTGACTATACCTTGTTCCAAACACGAAGTCCTTTTTGACAGATTAATACGCCAATAGAATGTTACTGAGACGCATACAAACTTTGTATGCGTCTCAGTTTACATATAAGTTAGAAGACAGCTTTTTAGTTTTAGATATTTTTGTAGGTAATTATTACCTAATAAAAATGAATACTGATAAAAATACCTTCATTTTTATTGTGATTTTTGTACATTAAAAAAGCACATGGCGTATAAAAATTACTATTTATAATATTGAGCTGAATACATTATTATTTTAAAAACGCAAAATCTCTTGAAAATTTGACCGATATATCGATATTTTTTCCTCGATATATCGACGTCGATATTGATATTTTAATAAATATCGATATATCGATATTTTTTTACTTTCGACATCCCTAAATAGATTTGTAAGCTACAAATAGTTAAAATTTCAACCGCCAGATGTCATGAACCAATACAGTTACTTTTTTCCGTTCGTTACTATACGGTTTTGGATTCTAGTGACTATAGTTACATACATAAATAAAAATATCGTATTTAGTGTCCGACCGAACTTTCGGTTTCGGCCAAAAAACGAGTTTCGGCTTAGTTTCGGTTTCGGCCGCCAACGAGCCGAAACTACGGCCGAAACCGAAACTGAATTCGAGAGGTTTCGTTCTGCGATCGGACATGTTCGGGGTGCAATATGACCAAAGTTTAGAAGAAATTATTTTGTTCTTAAGATGAAAGCTCTTCATTTAGTTTGAAAGAAAACGCTTATTTTTCATACGTTAAGTATTATTTGCATTAAAAATATATTGTTATTGTGGGTAGGTAGGTACTTTTTAATTTTAATTGTATTATTGTAGTTCATTAAAAAGAGTATTATTTGCATTAAAAATATTTTGCTAATGTAGTTCATTAAAAAGAGTGCCATACAATATGACCAAAGTTTAGAAGAAATAATTTGGTTTTGTGGTTGAATACAAAGTGTTTGTTTTAATTTTATAACTAATTATTTTGTTCTTAAGATGACATAGTATTTTGAAGTAAAACTTCTTTACGCACGCTCGACCTGGGGGGTAAGCTGGTAAATGCGTTACGAAAAAGTGTGATGCGAACGGTAATCGATGCGAACAGGTGATCAATGCGAACGGTGATCGGGCGAGGCGAACAGTCGGGCCTTTACGCACGCTCGACTTGGGGAGTAAGCTGGTGAACGCGTTATGAAAAGTGTCAAGTGTGAACGGTAATCGATGCGAACGGTGATCGATGCGAACGGTGATCGGGCGAGGTGAACAGTCGGGCCTTTACGCACGCTTGAAGTTAAGAGGGAGATATAAGTTAGTGAAGATAGAAAGAGAGAATGTTGCGTTTCGTATATTACTGTAGTGGCAAGAGAGAGAGGTGCGAGCACAAGGAATCATTTATTGAATAACCATGCCATAGGTCACCCCAAGATCGTAGGTCACCCTAAGGTCGTAGGTCACCCCAAGGTCCTTGTACCCCAAGATCGTAAGTCACCCCACAGTCGTAAGTCACCCCAGGGTCATAAGTCACCCCATCGTCATATGTCACCCCAATGTCAATGTCATTTGTCACCACAATGTCATAGGTCACCCCGAGATCATAGGTCACCCCCAGGTCTTAGATCACCCCAAGGTCGTAGGTCACCCCAAGGTCGTAGGTTACCCCAAGGTTATAGGTCACCCCAAGGTTATAGGTCGCCCCACGGTCGTAGGTCACCCCACGGTCGTAAGTCATCTAGGTCGTAATCCCATGGTCATATGTCACCCCAATGTCACATGTCACCCCAATGTCATGTGTTCTTTTAAAAGTTTGCGAAGTTTTACTTCAGTCGTGTGGCCTAAAGCACACTGGTTTTTTTTGTTTGGTGTACCTAAATGAATTAGGTTTAAAAAAAGTAATTTTGTTTTCTAACTTTTATTTTAGGGAACGTACCCATACTACGTGACCAACTTTTTGCAATTTTTGACCCCCCCCCCCCCGGTGACCAAAATCCTAAGCAACCCGCCGCTCATTTGTATGGAGCGTGACATTTTGAAGACCCCCCCCCCCCCCCCCTAAAAGTGTCACGTAGTATGGGTACGTTCCCTTATGATATTTGTTGATAATGCTCAAATAGGTAATACCAACTATTTCTTTTCTTAAATATTATTTTCAAAGCGATGTACGATTACAATTTCAAAAAGCGTAAATAATTCATTTGAAATAAGGAGTGATAATTATATTATGTTTATTTTTATTTCAAACTAGCTAGTACCCGGCATGCGTTGCTAAGCCATTTAATAAAGAAATTGTTTCTCCCCGAGTGTCCTTTCACATTCGTCACGTTCCCCTTCCACCTCCCCTTCGTCTCCTGCGTCCTCTTCCCCTCTCACGTTCCCACTCCGTCACCTCCACCTTCCCTCTCCCCACTCCACTCCCCCCCCCCTTCCCCCGTCCCGTGAACCCCCTCCAAGTTCCCCTCCCCCTCCCAGGTAGCCCTCCCCCTCCTAGGTTCCCCTCCCCCTCCCTGGTTCCCCTCCCCCATTCCATAGCAATAGTCGCTTCCTCACGTGCCACCAAAGAAATTTTTTTATACAAATTTCATAATGCTAGAGCTCACCGGAAGTTTTATAAAATACGTATCCTGACAATAACGAACACACAAAAAAAGAATTATCAAATTTGGTGCAGTCGTTCGAAAGTTATGCGCTTAGCAAGACATCGATTCATTTTTATGTTATAGATATCAGAGACTGAATGATTAATATATGATTTAAAAATAAAGACTGATTGATTAAGATTGACTATTTTTTTTCCTCGAAAACATGACCTTATATGGAAGTTTCGGTTTCGGTTTCTGTTTCGGCCGAACCTGGGATAGAAGCCGAAACTCAGTTTCGGTTTCGGTTTCGGCCGTAAAAACTAGTTTCGGTCGGACACTAATCGTATTTGATACAATTTTCGATATTGGATATTTTGTATCGATATATCGGATCAAAATATATCGGCTAAAAATATCGATGTATTGAATTAAAAATATCGATACATCGATACTTTTTCAACAAGCCTAAGATAATATTTTATTTAAAAAAAACTCTTGTTTACTTTTTTTAATATAAGATGTTAATTTATTTTTATATTTTTTATAGAAAATTTATGCTTTTTCATCATGGGGATTTTTTAAAGTTGTTTTGTAAAGTTTTTCTTTTTTTCTGATAAATATTAAAAGTCCTTTGGTAATCCAAGGCTATAAACGTCTTAATTTTGATTTTATATGTATTGTTATTTCAGTTGTCGAATTTTTAATGTGTTGTGACAGGATATTTTCAAAGTTAGTCGAACATATTTCAGTATCATCACTATTTAAAACATTGTTCCAATCTTCCTTTTTTAGTTTTTCAAAGAGAATACTATTGTTGATTTTTTGGGTATTAAATTATGTTTCTTATAGATAAATGAACTACAAGCATGTGAATTTCAAAAATGTAAAAAGAAACAGAACACTGTTCAATTCTCATTTGAATTGTTGAAACCACAGTTTTGATGGCATACTCCTTTGTATTGAAGCGTGGCAGGCTCACTTCACTACTAGTAATATGCCAATACTCTGCCCAATCATTGCAGGATCTATTTTTCGGGATGAAAAAATGTCAGATATTTATTATTATGCCTGGAAGTTTTTTCTCCTTCTGAAGACATTATCTTACAACAGTTTCATAACGCCTTCAGAAGGCGAAACAGGGGCCGTTCAAGTATTACGTAAAGCACTTGGGGAGAGGGGGGTCTTGTGAAATGTCACTGTGTGTTACAAGGGAGGGGAAGGGGGGGTTCGAACAACGCGTTACGTAACATGTTTTCTTTATTTAGATAAAAAAACTAGGGAATTAAAATCTTCCAAGTTGGCAATCCTTTTCATTATCGAAATCTCTTGTTTTATTTATTACCGCAAACGCGATTGTACGGAAAAACGTTACGGCGCATTACATAGGGGGGAGGGGGGGTCAAAAATCTTCAAAAATAGCATTACGTAATACTTGAACGCCCCCATAGCTGTAATGCATAATAATAAATACACAGCAAAACCTGTTCATAAATAACCTGCTTTTAATGAATTATTTTTTTATACCCGCACACAAACACACACATTGTATATGAACGCTTGCCAAGCCTCGGCAAGCGTTCCAACGTAACAACAAATTCCAACGTATAGAATGTGCGTTGGGGATTCCCAAGAAAGGGGAAATTAATTTCCAAAAGGCCTCCTGAACTTACTTTTTTTACATTACCTCCTGAGGTAATGTAAAAAAAAACACTGGAATGAGAATCCATCTCCAATCTCATTCACGGTTGGCCAAATACCAGTCTGATAGAAAGGGAAAGGAGTAGATGTAGGGATGATAGTTCAAAAGGAAACCAAATAACAGTCTAATAGGAATGGAAAAGAGTAGAGGTAGAGATGATAGATCAAAAGAAAACTAAATAACAGTCTGATAGGAACGGAAAGGAGTAGATGTAGGGATGATAGTTCAAAAGGAAACCAAATAACAGTCTGATAGGAACGGAAAGGAGTAGATGTAGGGATGATAGTTCTAAAGGAAACCAAATAACAGTCTGATAGGAACGGAAAGGAGTAGATGTAGGGATGATAGTTCAAAAGAAAACCAACAAAATTGATTCATTCTTTTGGTAAGAATAAAATATTATTTTATTAATCCAAGATTGTGTAGATTGTACAGAGTTAATAGTAATAATAAAGATAGAAAACAAACATAATAATAATAATAATATTTAAGTCGGTTTTATAACCATCCATTCGTTACGCTTCCGTTCGGATGGTTAGAAAACGATTTTTTTAATGAAGTTGGACAGCATGTCAATTATGAAAAAGGTATTTTCATATATACTTGATATATTTTGACCGTACACAGGGTGTCCAGGGGTAAAGTGCACTAATTTTGGGAGGTAGAAGTAAAAAAGATAAACTACTTTAAAAAATTCAAATTAAAAAAAAAAACATTTATCATGTAGAACAGAGATAATCAACCTTTTTAGCGGGAGGGCCAATTTATCCAATTTCAATTTGTTCGCAGGCCGCAGGTTGGGTACTGAACAGCTTGACATTGTTCAATTTGCAGTCGGTGGTGGCGCAAACCCATTTGTCTTTTCTAAAATGATATATCTCCAAAGCCGAACCAATAAATGCTGCTGGGTTTTATCATTCTGAAATACGGAATGTTTAAAATACCTACTTTCTGTTTTGTGCAACTGACTCCGACAGTTAACCGTTCGGAAAGTTAAAACAAAATTTAATCAAGAAGACTTAAGACTTGGTATTTTATAAAACGGAAACATTTAACCCCTCAAGCCTCGGAAGGACATTACTAGCCATAAACATAATTATAAAAGACGTACATTATAAAAGATTTTTTATCTTCATTTAATGCGGAGATATGTCATTTTTTCATAGTTAGAAAGAGAAATAATCATTCTTCTCAGTTTGCCACAAATATTAATACTTGATGTTCGTGAATTATTACAAATTAGCAGAATTTTTTAGTCAACAGTTGAAAGTCATTTTTTTTTATATCAACGGCACAAAAAATGAAGTAGTAGTTTTCTTACTAGTAACAAATAAGCTAATTAGCTAATTTTTCTCCCTTCATGTCCTTTCCCTGTCCTGTCCTTTTTGCATTCTCGTTCCCCTCCCGCGTCCTGTTCCCTCCCGCACTCTCCTTCCACCTTCCCTCTCCCCTCTCCCGCTCCTCTCGTCCCGCCAATCCCCCCCCCCCATTCCATACATTCTGTCCCAGTGCATTCAGTTTTCATGCCACTGCCATATTATAAGAACAATCAATCAAATTTGGTACCTAACACAGGTACCTATTTAAAATATAATATATCTTCTTATCTTGTAAACCTTTGTGAGAAAATGTATTTATTCTAGTTCAATAAGGTTTTACCGAAGGTCGTTTACAGATTTGTTCAATTTTCAAACAAATGTTTGTATCATACAACATACATTTCAAATCATATAATCATGTAGTAAGGGGGCGTTCTAGTATTACGTAACGCAATTTTTGAAGATTTTTGACCCCCCTCCCCCCCATGTAAAGCACAGTAACGTTTTTCCATGCCCCCCCCCCCTAAAGTTACTTAACGCCCAAATGACATCATTTTTTACCTGAAAGTCACTGTTAAATTGCGCAAAGTACTGGAAAGTCGCTTACCTTTTTTCTTGTTTTAATCGCGTTTGCGGTAATAAATAAAACAAGAGATTTTGAGAACGAAAAGGGTTGCCAACTTGGAAGATTTTAATTCCCTAGTTTTTTTTATCTAAATAAAGAAAAACATGTTACGTAACGCGTTGTTCGAACCCCCCTTCGTAACGCACAGTAACGTTTCACAAGACCCCCCCCCCTCCCCCAAGTGCGTTACGTAATACTTGAACGGCCCCTAGAGTTTCGAAAACTGATTTGCCAAATGTCATTCTCAAATTTTGACATTTTTTACAGTTCTGTAAGTTTTTGTAATGGTTAAATAACTTGTTCAGATGTATTGTCTGTCATTTGGTTGTAATAATCCAGAAACCTTCGCGGGGGTAGAAGGTGTTTTGAAAGTTTCAAACATTTCCTATGCTTAATATAGCAATACATAGACATCTCATATACTCATATAAATACATATAACCAAGCAAGCACACTTTGATTTTTATATATACAGGATGTAACAGGACGTACCCGAGGGAAACCAGCGATTCCTGGTATCCCTCGGGGATGTACTTGTCATTTGTCCGGTGATATTTTTTTCTATTAATTTTTTAATTACGCATCGTAACTGTTCCCATGGCTATGCAATATATCCCGTTGTGATGTGTTTGAGTGATGAGCGCTGTTTCGTGTGGTAATATGCTGTTAGAACGAGACGCAATGCTTATAAAGGGTCTGATAGGATATAAACGCGCTACTCTTTTAACTAGTCCGTTTTTTTTTTTTTTACATGAGCTCCACACAGGAGGCCGTGGGGAAAATAATTTCCCTCAGGGCCTATGTCATCTTTGGGGATGCTGTGTGGAGGGTTTTTTTTTTTAGGGAAAGGAAGGAGAGGAGAGTTCTGGGAAGGAAAAGGGTTTAAGGGATGGGTAGGAATCTGGGGTTTAGTGTGTCCTGGACATCCGCCTCCAAGACCTAGACAAACCTCACCCCATGAACCCGGGCACCCCTGCTAAATCACCAAACGTAGCGAACCACTTGGGGTGACCTATGGCAGAGGTGTTGGTTATCCAATAAAGGTTCCCGGGGCGGCGGTACCCATTCCCGCTTCCCAAATTGAAAAGTTGCGGCGTATGATGGAAAAATATTTTTAATGTTTTTAATAGAAAAAAAAATCATCAGATAGCAAAATGACATGTACATTTTTTACTCCAAATATGCTCAGGGATTGCTGTTATTACGGTTATCTCGGGTAATCTCGGGTACGTCCTGTTGCACCCTGAATAGATATAGATATAATACTCAATAATTTTTTTAAATACCTACAAAAAACATTTTTTTAAACAACGAAGAAATAAATTTGAATAAAACAAAATATAACTTAGATGAAATAAAAAAAAAACACAAAATGGTAATGAAACATATAAATAAAATCTGCAAATATTATGATGTGTGCTTTGTAAAAGTTAAGTATATGTACCTATACATATAATAGGTACATATTATTCTTATAAAAATGTTGAAATATTGCCATTTTTGTTCTGCACTTGGACCTATGTAGCTTGTTTTCAAGATAATATAACATTACCAGAAAAATGTATGACGTGTGAGGCATACCTGAATTATTAATCCATTTTTTAATTTTGTATCTGAATTTTTTTTGTTTTCCTCATTTGGTATTGAGTAAAATACTTTTATTGCCTGGTGTTTGTGGTGTCTTTGGCCAAAGCCTGTGTTTTAATTGTTTTAATTGAGTAAAATACTTAGAATACTTTTATTGCCTGGTGTTTGTGGTGTCTTTGGCCAAAGCCTGTGTTTTAATTGTTTTAATTGAGTAAAATACTTAGAATACTTTTATTGCCTGGTGTTTGTGGTGTCTTTGGCCAAAGCCTGTGTTTTAATTGATAGAATGTTGAATGAACTTTTTTATTCTTAAATGTGTCGTCTATTACAGCACACTTCAATATTACATATCAAGTACTAGAAGCCCTTTATTGTAAGAAAATACAATTGCTTTTTGTAACATAAAATATGGATCAAGCGGGAACTGTTGTTTTGAAAAATATTTACAATTACATTTTAATTTATTGTTATTAATACAATTTATTATAATTACATATTATTGTAAACATCTTATTTACTCGAGAAAATGATGCTTGACTAACGTATGTAGAAAGACACACCTAACATTATTGTAATATAAAATATATTATACATATAAGGTAGAGCATGACAATGTGTTTCCATCTTATGGTATATATTACTTGCAAGATTTGAGTATAATATAAATATTTACCCCTTAACTACCTACCTACCACCTAATTTCGTCCCTTAACCACCCACGTGCGGTCCGCGAGACCGCTGGTATATTATTACTTTTAATTTGGAATCTATTGCAACAACGAAACAGCCGATCCAAAGAAATACTTGTTTATACTCTAGAACTTTATTTAAGAAAGAAATACTTGTTTATACTCTAGAACTTTATTTAAGAAAGAAATACTTGTTTATACTCTAGAACTTTATTTAAGAAACAAAAATAACAAAATTAACTTTAAACTATTCGAACTATTCTTAAAATCTCTTTGAAACAACATTTTTGACACAAAAAAACACTATTCTAAGATAACGAGATCTGTAACATTAGGAACTTAAAATTTTGACTTCTTTGTATTATTTTTTATAAATTGAATAAAGTAATTATAAAATCAAACAAAAAAATAAAACATAAATTAAAAAAAATAACAAAATTGCAATGCCTAAACATTTTCAATTTTTCGCGGCAGTTACAGCACATTTTTTTGAATACTCCAAACAAATAGGTATCTTGCACAAAAACATAAGTAAGCCGTCTTACGGTTTTTTTTTTGGATCACATGTGAAACATGTTTTTCGAATTTTTAGTTTTTCTGCATCAGAAGTGGTCGGTAATTCTTCCCTGATCTGCTGAATATGGTGAATAGAATTCTTGGTTCTTCTCTGAACTCTGAATGTGATCATTTTTTTCTCGACGCTCCATGTGCGATCTAGTAAGCTGTTCTGCTAATTTCTTCAGGAATTAATATAAAATGAATAAAAACAATGAATATTTTCGTCATTTTTATTCATTTTGATACTAAAACAAAAAAAGGTGAAAGGTCGCGCGTCAATTATATTCACAAGTACTTGTTGATAAACGTTTTTTAAGTGATTTAACATGACTTCTACAAGACAAAAGTTAAAACGTTCGATATTTGGTGAAAGTGCAGAGTGGAAGGAGAATATCCTTCCTACGTATGAAAAGGTGATGAAATTCTATGAATGGGTCCGACAAGACTTAAAAGTAAGGAATAACACAACAAAAGAACCTACGTTTTTGGAAAGTGCCGAAATAGTTAGATCAAAAATTGAAGAATTGTGGATAAAATCTTCTATTCCAATTGTCACACACAAACGAGTCTTACAGTTACTAAAAAGTTATCACTCAAAGTGTTATAATTTGAAAAAGTCTTTGAAGAAACTTAAGGAAGAAAAGTTAGAAGAGTTCAAAGTACAAAAGAGAAAGCTTTTTGACATAGCTGCATGTAAATGTAAAGAATTTATAAGCTGTACTTGTTTGAAAGAAAAAAAAATGCCAAAAGAGGAACAAATGTTTTTAGAAGACCAACGCACTAACAGACTAAAGGCTTTAGGAAGAACGGATCTTATCCAGAGTAAAAAATTGCTGAATAGAAGATTACATGCTCTAAAACAAGAAATCAGACATAATTCAAAGACACGAATTGAAGAAATTCCCTCTACTTCATATCGGCTAAATAAATAAATAAATAGATCCGAAGTTTGTTCTAATGTCGACCTTCCATCTTGTTCGTCGGCCGCAGATGGTCTTGTCAATGCTCGCACAGTGAATCATAATCCTATAAAGCTCACAGATGCCAGTCTTCATAGTTTGACGACTCTATGTGATAGATACGGAGTATCAGACCGAACTGCGGCGGCTATCGTATCATCTGTTATATGTTCTGCTTCTGATGCCGACTCTGGGGTGCAGTCGACTAACGTCGTAGATAGGATTAAACGAAAGTAGGCGAGCAAATTTTAACCGAAGAAAGAAATTCCTGCATTATATTTCGATGGAAGGAAAGACAAGACGGCTAAAACTGTTTTAAAAGGATCGAAGAGGTTAGAGTGATTGTACAAGAGGAACATATTTCGATTATAAAAGAACCAGGTTCTGTTTATGTTGGGTATATGGTTCCAGCATCGGGCAGTGCAAGAAATATTGAAAGGGCTATCCACAGCTTTTGACTGAAAAGATATCACTAGAGGGTTTAATGGAAGGAAAGACAAGACGGCTAAAACTGTTTTAAAAGGATCGAAGAGGTTAGAGTGATTGTACAAGAGGAACATATTTCGATTATAAAAGAACCAGGTTCTGTTTATGTTGGGTATATGGTTCCAGCATCGGGCAGTGCAAGAAATATTGAAAGGGCTATCCACAGCTTTTGAATGAAAAGATATCACTGGCTGTTGGCTGTGATGGAACAAACACAAATACAGGGAAAGTGGGAGGTGTAGTGTCCAACCGAACTTTCGGTTTCGGTTTCGGCCGAAACTCGGCCAAAAATCGAGTTTCGGCTTAGTTTCGGTTTCAGCCGCCATCCGGCCGAAACTATGGCCGAAACCGAAACTGAATTTGGGAGGTTTCGTTCTGCGATCGGACATGTTCGGTGCACTGATCTGCAAATCACGAAGTGTGATTTTGCTGCGTCCGCGCTCATAGTCATGTCAGGACTTGATTCACTTGTTTGTGTTCGCTCCGCGAACTTTGCGGTAGTTTGGTTTATTTGTTGTGAAATTGGAGGTGTTTATACTTAACATTATTTCGAAAAAGTTAAGTTTACTTCGCTATTGAAATAATTTAGTTCATGATATGCCCTGAGGAAAATAATTTCCCTGTGGGCCTATATCATCTTTGGGGATGCTGTGTGGAGGGTTTTTTTAGGGAAAGGAAGGAGAAGAGAGTTCTGGGAGAAAAAGGGGTGGGTAGGAATCTGGGGTTCAGTGTGTCCTGGTCATCCACCTTCAAGACCTAGACAATCCTCATCCCATGAACCCGGGCACCCCTGCCAAATCACCAAACGTAGCGAACCACTTGGGGTGACCTATGGCAGAGGTGTTGGTTAGCCAATAAAGTTTCCCGGGGCGGCGGTACCCATTCCCGCCTCCCAAATTATTTTGTCCTTAAGATGAAAGAGTATTTTATTTTCTACTTTTTATTTTGTTATTTGTAAGGGTCAACCGAGACAGGTTTTTCGTTCTCGGCCGAGACCGAGAATAGAATTTGAGAAAAAATATGAAAATGCGCTATTTTTGCATAATATAGTATTTTTAAGAATGTAATTTGTTAGGCGCCGCATCCACGCTAAAAAGAAGAAGATGGAGAGAAATGTAATTACGAATGTTAGAGGAGCGCGCTAATATTTAAAGCGATAAAATCGATGCGAAAATTGCGAAAATATTTAATAGAACATGACTCGTTTAAAATATCATGGAAGGTATCTTAAGTATCATTTAAAAAACATTGTGAATTTTTTCACAACTATAACTTGTAAAATAACTGAAACAAACGTGTTTAAAATAATTTTCGGAGCATACTTTGTGATTTTTATCTTCCTGAAAAGATGGTTCAAATCATTTATGGAAACTTATTAACAGCACTAGATATTTGTCCAACGAGTTGTTAGCGATAGTGGACCCTGTTATAATTCGAAACAATTACTTTGCTCATCCAGACAACTTGTTATTGAGTATGATAACAGATTCACGTGAGCACATTAGAGAACTCGCTGCAAGACGCATTTTAAAGGCTCGTCAGGTTAATAAAAATTCTGTTTCGCGCGTGTTTGAGATGCCAAAAGTGGACTTAAATGCATGTTCTACATAGGCATGATTGACTGGCAACAAAATATATACGAACCCCCAATACTGATGAATATTTCCGATGAGCAGTTACAAAATCTTATTGAAAATGGAGAAGATACAATGTTGGAGTTTATGAACTGCCTTGCTACACCCACTACCCAGGCTGTGGAAAGATCTGTAAAAGTTGTGACAGAAGCAGCTTTAAGTGTATGCGACAAGATAAGACGAGAGGGATTCATAAAATCTAAATTAGCATCTCGAAATCTCATGCCAAAGTTTGAGACGAAAAAGGATTTTTGTTATAAAAAATGATGTTATTCATACCAACATAACTTTTTGAACCTGTGTTTACTTTTGAAATAAATGATTTTATTAATTAAAATCTACTTTTATTTTATCATTTAATGCATGACATATTATATTTACTATTTTATTATTATTTTGTTTATAGGGTGGATAATACAAAACGTATATAAAAACTTAAAAAATAAAATTTCAAGTCTATGACAGCAACTCAAGCTGTCGAGCTAGAACTTCCAAATTGAGGAGTGTTATTTACAATTACATAAAGCGACTTTTACCTGGTTTTCCATTCCATTCCATATTCGAATTTAAAAAATAAAAAAAATTATATACGTGATCCACCCTAGCGCACACGTCTACACTCGCCCAGCACAAGCGCGATATTGTAGAAAAGGTACATAGACGTGTAGGTACTCAGTGTAGGCTGGTGGTTAAATGAAGAACAACGAGGTTGCGTGATAAAATAAACCTTTAATGAGTTCCCACAATAATTATAATTCACAAACACGGTGAGCGTAACAGTTTTACGATATTAATAGTACACACTGGGTCAAGGTTGATTGCGGATAGACGAGGCGACTGCTCGGTAAGTTGAACGAACACTGGGTACCTTCGCTGTTGTTGGGCGCCTTTATATGGCCAGACGAGTGGAGTACTTAGTAGTAAATCGTCACTCGGCGAGTTGCTCGAAAGTGCTGGAACTGTGCATTTCAAGCGTACAATGGTTCGTACCTTTTCTGGAATGTGTGAGAGGTAGGTAGGTCCACGACTTTTGTTTCGATGCACTAGGTACCTACCGCTCAGTCGTGTTCCGTCCATGCTTGACGGCTGGCGAGCGCTCTAGTAATTTCGCTTGCATATATTTGAACACAGGCGCCGCCTCTGGAAATATCGATACGTTTCGGGTGCAATCCAAAGCGTGGCGTAGCAACAATGCGTGGTTGCTACAGGACTCCCTCCCCAGACAACGCAGACATGGCTGCGGTGGAAGGAGGAATGGTCAGATACCGAGGTGATCGGGAAATCGAACCCGCCTTCCAGAACGAGTGGTTGTGTGTGTCCGATCATGACTGCCATCGAACAACGGAAGGGTTGGTTGTGATGTGGCGGCTAGTGGCTCTGATGCGGTTTGCGAGTGTGATGCGAATCTCTCAAGATCTTGAGCAATGTATGCTGGTTTGAGGCGGTCGATGCTCACCGTGATTTCCTTCCCTTTAACCAGTATGGTATATGTTCGTTCGTGCCGACGAACGACTTTATGAGGGCCGCTGTAAGGTTGTTGAAGCGGGCTCTTGACTGTGTCGTCCCTCAGAAAGACGTGAGAAGCTGTGGGAAGATTTTGGAAGACGAAATGATGCCCATCACCATGGCGGGTACTTTCAACTGGTCTCAGCTCGTTGAAATGTTTCCGTAGTTCCTTGAGGAAACTTCCGGTGTCGTCGTTGACATTAGGTCGTGCTGTACATAGGAATTCGCCGGGTAAGCGGAGCGGCTCGCCGTATACTAGCTCGGCTGAGGTTGTAGTGAGATCATCTCTCCAAGCTGCTCTGATTCCCATGAGTACGGTGGAAAGTGTTTCCGTCCAATGGTTATTCTGATGGCACTTGATCGCTGCCTTCAGTTGACGATGAAATCGTTCCACCATGCCATTTGCTGCGGGGTGGTATGCAGTTGTATGGATTTGCGTCGTGCCTGCCAGGAAATTCAACTGCCTGAACAGCCTCAACTCAAATTGTCTCCCTTGGTCCGTAGTAATGCGGAGTGGAGTGCCGAATCTTGTAATCCAGCCCTTGTAGAAAGCACGCGCCACTGTTTCAGCCTCTTGGTCTGGGATCGGGAATGCCTCTGGCCATCTCGTGAATCTGTCTACGCACGTGAGGCAGTATCGGCATCCTTCTGAAGAAGGCATGACGATTATGTCGATGTGGACATGCTCGAATCTAGCGGAGGGTCTGGGAAAAGCTCCCAGGGGTGCTGACACGTGCCGTGTAACCTTGCTTCGTTGGCATTGGAGGCAATTGCATGCGAGCTTAATAGTCTCGGCTTTGATGGCCGGCCAGACAAAACGTTGAGTTATAAGCTTAACCGTGGCCTTGATTCCAGGGTGAGCCAGCTGATGGACCGCATTGAATGCCGCAGGTCTGAACTTCTTCGTGACGAAGGGTCTGGCTATGGTAGTTGAGACATCACAGTAGAGATGCGCGTCAGTACCCGGAATATTAATCTTCTTAAGTTGTAGGCTAGAACTTGCAAGTGTTGTTCCAGTTCAGGGTCGCACATCTGGTCAGCTGCCAGCGCTGCGTAGTCCAGAGGAGTGTCTATCGTCTCGACCCTGGAGAGAGCATCCGCGACGATGTTGTCTTTTCCGGAGACGTGTCGGATGTCAGTTGTGAACTGGCTGATATAGTCCAGATGGCGGAATTGCCTTGGTGAGCATTTGTCTGCTTTTTGTTGAAAGGCGAACGTGATAGGCTTATGGTCGGTAAATATGGTGAACGACCTGCCTTCCACCATGTGGCGGAAGTATTTCACAGCGAGATAGATGGCTAGTAGTTCTCTGTCGTATGCGCCATATTTCTTTTCAGCTGCCGAAAACTTCTTCGAGAAGAATGCTAGAGGCTCCCAGTGACCTGCGACGAATTGGTGGAGTGCGGCACCAGCTGTAGTATCGGACGCGTCGCTGACGATAGAGAGTGGGGCGTCGCACTTCGGGTGAACGAGCAGGGTTGCCTGGGCCAGAGCTTCCTTGCACTTGCTGAAGGCTTCTACTGTTTCGGCAGTCCAAGACACGAGTTGTTTGCCTTTTTGGTTCCCTTTTAGGAGGTCATTGAGTGGAGCTTGTGTCCTCGCGGCGTTGGGGATGAATCTCCTGTAAAAATTTATAGCTCCCAGGAAACGGCGGAGATCCTTGATGGAAGCTGGTTGGCTGTAGTTGTTGATGGCTTCCACTTTATCTGGGAGGGGTGAAGTTCCAGCGTCAGACACCAGGTATCCTAGGAATTTGACCTTAGTCAGGCCGAAATGGCATTTGGCGGCGTTGATGACAACACCATATTCCTGTAGGCGCTGGAATAATATCTTGAGGTGGGCTAGGTGCTCTTCCTCTGACGTTGAGGCAATAAGGATGTCGTCTATGTAGGCGTAACAGAAATCCAAGCCTCTGGTAACCTCGTCTATGAAGCGTTGGAAGGTCTGGGCTGCGTTGCGGAGGCCGAAAGACATCACCGGAAATTCGAAGAGTCCGAATGGCATAGTGATTGCTGTCTTCGGAATATACTCAGGAGCCACAGGGATTTGATTATATGCTCGCACCAGATCAATCGTTGAGAAGATCTTAGTGCCGCTCAGTGCCTGTGCAAAATCTTGGATGTGGCGTACGGGGTATCTGTCCGGAATAGTTCTGGCGTTCAGTCTTCTATAATCGCCACATGGTCTCCACTGGTCGTCCTTCTTGGGTACCATGTGAAAGGGAGATGCCCAAGAGCTCTCGGAAGGTCGAGCGATTCCGAGACGGACCATGGCCTCGAACTCCTTCTTGGCGTGTTTTAATTTGTCAGGAGCAAGGCGTCGTGGGCGTTCGACTGTTGGAGGTCCTGGCGTAGTGTTAATATGGTGCAGTGTTGCGTGACGAACTTCCTTCCTGGCGCCGTCAGGGCGAGTGACGTCAGGAAACTGTTGAAGTAGCTTGTGATACGCGGACGTTCCTGTGACCGTCTTAATGGAAGCGATCTTGTTGTCGCTTCGTTTTCCCGTGATGGTTAAATTCGTCACCTGGTCCAGCAGCCGTTTATTTCGGACATCCACCAGTAGCTCGTATTTGGCGAGAAAGTCTGCTCCGATGATGGGCTTGGAGACGTCTGCAATGACGAAGCTCCAAGTAAAGTCGCGTCGCAATCCCAGATCCAGGTTGAGCGTTAGGCTGCCATAGGTAGCGATTGTACTGCCATTTGCTGCTGCCAGTTCGTATGTAGCTTTAGTGGGACGTCCCTGGACAAGGCGTCGTGGGAAAACGCAGAGATCTGCGCCGGTGTCTATAAGGAATTGGGTACGGGTTACCCTGTCGGTAACAAAAAGGCGACTGACTTGGTTGGGGCTGGCGCTGGTCGCCATCAGTTTGGGCCCCGAGCGTTTCCCTGTTGGAAGTTGCAGGGTTTGGTGCACTTGCTTGCCTTCGTCCCATGCTTCCAGTGGTACCAGCATGTGCCCTCGGGCTGACGACCTCTGGACCGACTGCGGGAACGATTGCTCCAACGATGCGGTGTGGCGCTCCTCCTATGCTGGCCAGAGCGTAGTGTCGAAACTTCGCTTTAAAGTAGCGAGCTCTTGTTGGAGAGGCTGCATCAACCGCTCCATCTGTGTAACTAATGAGTCTTCGGACGATGGAACAACCACTGTGTTAACTGCCGGTCTACCAGCGTAGTCTGCTATGGCGTCTGCCAAGCTGGCCACCTTGTCAAGCGGAGTATCCTGCTGCGTAGCCAGAACCACCTGCATACTTCTAGGAAGACGACCCATCCATAGGGTTCTCAAAACCTCATCGGGCACAGCGCTGCCGGCGAGGGTGCGCAGGTGTCTCAAGAATTGGGAGGGTTTACGGTCTCCGATTTCTTCATGTTCCAGGAGTCTCCCTGTCTTCTGCTCCTGCGTGGAGCTGAGGCGTCTGGTTAGTTCATATTTTAATAGTGCATATGCACCGACCTCAGGGGGCTTCACAATGATGTCCCGGACTTCTTGGGCGTGGGCGGGATCCAAGGCTCCGAGAATGAAACCAAATTTTGTGGCATCCACGGTCACTCCTGCTGCCTCGAAGCTGCGCTCCACCATAGCGAACCATAATTCTGGGTCAGTAGGGCAAAAAGGCGGAATGCGTACTGCCACTCGGTTGACCTCAGGCGGTGAATTCCTGATGTTGGGTTGCTGGTTGCTGGTCATTGGTTGCTGGTTGCTGGTTATTGGTCGCTGGTTGCCCTCAGATGTTTCGCTCGTAAGAGACATGATGATGATGATTGGTGTGCGAAATTTATCACCGAAGAGTTTATTTCGTGCGCGACGTGCTCGCAGTAGACGTATCTGCACGCGTCGTGCTCACTGACGGGTCACCAATGCAAACGTCGTGGTCACCAATGTAGGTACTCAGTGTAAGCTGGTGGTTAAATGAAGAAGAACGAGGTTGCGTGATAAAATAAACCTTTAATGAGTTCCCACAATAATTATAATTCACAAAACACGGTGAGCGTAACAGTTTTACGATATTAATAGTACGCACTGGGTCAAGGTTGATTGCGGATAGACGAGGCGACTGCTCGGTAAGTTGAACGAACACTGGGTACCTTCGCTGTTGTTGGGCACCTTTATATGGCCAGACGAGTGGAGTACTTAGTAGTAAATCGTCACTCGGCGAGTTGCTCGAAAGCGCTGGAACTGTGCATTTCAAGCGTACAATGGTTCGTACCTTTTCTGGAATGTGTGAGAGGTAGGTAGGTCCACGACTTTTGTTTCGATGCACTAGGTACATACCGCTCAGTCGTGTTCCGTCCATGCTTGACGGCTGGCGAGCGCTCTAGTAATTTCGCTTGCATATATTTGAACACAGGCACCGCCTCTGGAAATATCGATACGTTTCGGGTGCAATCCAAAGCGTGGCGTAGCAACAATGCGTGGTTGCTACAGACGCGTTCTGCCGGACGACACACACATATCGAAAAAAATAAATTAAAAAATATGTTGCGGTCTCTGAAACAGGAGGTAGGTGGTTAAGGGTTAAAAAAGTTATAAATATTGTGCGGCACTCCCTATAAAATTTATGGTACATTTATAAATTAATAATACAGGTACCATAGATTTTAGTCACGAGATGACTGAAGAAACTAAAGAAATTACAACTAATTAGGTAGGTAAACCATTTAAGCATGCTCTCAGCCTGGTAGGTATCTACCTTCATAATATAATATAATTT
Source organism: Limnephilus marmoratus (assembly GCA_917880885.1). Taxonomy (NCBI): domain Eukaryota; kingdom Metazoa; phylum Arthropoda; class Insecta; order Trichoptera; family Limnephilidae; genus Limnephilus; species Limnephilus marmoratus. Next base: position 18,774,761 of record OU862906.1, read on the forward strand.
TGGTTTACATCTGGTCAAGTAAATCACCTTGAACTAACTAACTAACATATTGAGTATAGGATACTTTACGTATATGTATTACAGTATGGTATGTGTTGGGGGTAAAATCTTCCTATTCAAGATTCAATCTTCTGAATGCTATTTTTTGTTTGTTTGTCAAAGTATAGAAAAGGTATTCAGATAAGGATAAAAATCTGATTTTGTATTTAAGAAAATTACACATTTCCATAGAATCTTAAATGTCTAAATACATAATATTATGTAATTTTATTGTTTGAAAAAATAATGTTACATATTTGGATATTACATTATAATCTCCTCATTCCTTGGTGTGCCATGATTTTACTTCCAATTTTAACGATTAGGATAAAAAAAATTATAGCTTGTATTTTCACAAAATATATGATTTACGAAAAAATGTATGAGAATGTGACAAGTTTCTTTAGTTTTTAAAAGTTGTGACATTCTCTAAATATCATGGCTCGACCCTGTTCCAAATCAATTAGTGGAGCCAGATGATTATCACGGTAATTATAAATACATAAACAAAGCTTTCTTTATTTACAATTCAATATAACAAAACATACATTAGTAAATATTAGTTCCAAATTTTCCTGTCCAAGCTTTTGCCTTACAAATCCAAAGAAAAAGGTTAAGGTCGGATAGAAATATTTTTCAATAATTGTATCTAGTCAAAACATACGTAATTAGATCAGCTGGTACAATTTCATAAAAAAAAAAAACATTATAAATATCAATCCCCACAGTTGTGAAAATAACACCAGAGGTCCCTGTAATGCAACGGTTCACACTAGTGGCGTGCATTATTCCTTAAGGGGGGAAGGCTGTAGCTAATCAGGTGTCTTGATCCATCATGCCACAGTGTATGAAGGATAAGGCGCTAAAATTGATAAATTTGCCAAGCAGAAACAATTTCATACAAATATCATGATATATAAAGTTTCTGGAAAAATTAATTCATTTTCAGAAATTTGGATAGAGAAACGTAGGCACAGCTTTTCAGTCTTTATGGATTGCACACCACAGGTTCACAATTATGATTTAAGTCGGGAGGTTATGGGTTTGAAATCAACCCCACCTCAAAAATATAACAAAAAGTTAACAGATTAAATTACTTGCTTTCCGCTAGGAAGTACGAGTACCTCCCGAAAATAGAATAATATATAAGTGCCTCTGTTCACGGAGATACTTACGAGATACTCGATCCTTATGCGCGTATCATACGCGCCGATCGTAAGTACCCCCCGTATGATTTTGCTGATGCCCGTTCACGGTACTATGCGGTGGCTGTCGGTTCCCAATCAGTATCACAATACCGACAGTGCTGATCGCACGCGACGCTCGCATCATTTGTGTCTGATACTTATTCGTTTGACGTTTGACAGAAATGGCATCGGAACATGAAAGTAATGTTAGATTTGTTCTGGAAGTGGAAAAAATGCATGTTTATGTAACTATACTTTACCAGAATACGTAATAAACGATTTAGTGGAGAAGGCATGGATTGATGTTGGAAAAAAAAGTCATATGACATCGCATGACAGCGTGTTCACTCCACGGCTGCACGTGAAAAATGATCAAGTTCAGTACATTTCGGACAGCGCCGTGTACGGAGACTAGCATTAAAAAGTGGTATATCAGCAGGGTACTTGTGGTTTCGTCACAATTACGTAGATTGTAAGTATCTCCATGAACGGAGGGCCTAAGTCAACTTCCGCTTTGGTTGATAGACATTGGGACTAAACCAATGTTATTTAATTTAATCTAATGCCACCACACTCTACTATCATTACGTACAGTGGCAACGAAAAAAAATACACCAGTGTGCACATATACCAATTATTTTTTTTATGTGCATATACTGCAATAAAAAGATAATACAATAAAGATAAGCATACGTAAGTCTGTAGCAAATTAAACACATAATAATATTTGGTATGTGTGGATGTATAATATTAATAAAATAAATAAATAGCGAAGAGGTGGCCCAGAATGACAGGAAACAGTTCTATCTGGATGTTTAAACATTAAAAAAAAAAAAACAAATCAAAAATGATAATTGAAAAATCATCTACCCTTTTCCCAAGTCTCTAGATAATCTTGTTTCACATTATTTTCAGTCTAGTGTGTCTTCTGTTTATATCAGTAAACTTTTATATCGTTTCTTTTCAGTGAGAAAGAGTGCTAAGATTGAAAAATACCACATTATTGATTATTTTTATACATTTTTTTTGTAGAATGGAAAAATTTTCATAGGTACAAGAAATTCAAATTTGAAAAAAAAAACGTAATTTCAGCTGGAACAATATCAATAATGTTGTACTTTTTAATCTTACCACTCTAGCTCACGAAATGTCTAGAACCGCCCCTGGTGCATATGTATACAATATATAGAAATTTAATTTAAATTTATCTTTTTCAATTTTGATATTTCTTCCCGGGAAAAACCTCATGTATATATCATCATTGCACTGGCAATATCTGTTAAGAGCAGCCCCGGATCTAGGGGAAGGGGGCAAAGCGGGGCACCGCCCCGGGCGGCAGTTTTAGGGGGCGCCAAAATTGTAATTTATATGTTTGATTGAAAAATAAAAACTTGATTCACAAAATGTCTGGCATCCAGCACACATTGTTTTATCAATTATTCATTTGATTTTAAAATGCCCAGTTGGCCACTTGTTGGTGGCGCCCCCTCTCAAACGCTTGTGAGAGGGAGCGCCACCATCAAGTTTCTGCCTCGGTTTGAAAAAGTAGTAGATCCGGGGCTGGTTGTGACACCATTCCAAAAATATTATTTTTCGTAACATTGTTCAGTAATTTCATGTGTACTACGTGTACTAAACTCATTTTCCATTAATTGTAAAAATAATAATGTTCAAATTAAGAATTGAAAATGTATGAAAATTCATTACATAACCTTAATAATTTTTAAAATATCACAAGAATGCCAACGTAATGACGATATTAGAGCAAACAATGATAAAAAGAGTTGTAAACATTAGTGAATGAAAATGAGATGAAATATGAATTTGCCACCATGTTTACACAAATATGTATTTGCCTTGTTAAAACTAAAATAGAGTAGACAGTGGCGTAGAAGCAAGCTTTTCAACTTTTGCTTTAAAATGAAATACATTTGGGATATACTTTATATTATATTGGTAAGCATTGTGAATTACTAGACATTAATATCAATGGGCCTACAGCGGGTAACTCTTCAGTCTTCTGTGTGAAATACATACGAGGATGGTCCGATAAGTACTTAGCCAACAAGAGAAAAACGAAAATTTTGGAATTTTTTTTTTATTATTTCTCAACGTAATCTCCTTATTTAATTAATGCTCCAATTTCTTAAACTCGTCTGAAAAATATGTTTCCTCGAGGTCTGCAAAGTAGGCCTCCGTGGCGGCGATGACCTCCTCATTCAACTCAAATTTCTGCCTGGCAAGTGACTTTTTCAAGTTTGGAAACAAAAAGAAATTGCACGGGGCCAAATCTGGAGAATACGGTGGATGGGGCAGCAGTTCGTAGCCCAATTCAACCAATTTGGTGGTGGTGAGGACGGAGATGTGAGCCGATGTGTTGTCATGGTGGTAGAGCACTTTTTTCTTCGCCAAATGTGCAATTGCCAATCGTTTTGCCCTTCTCCAGATAGTCGATTCTCACCTTGTGAATCCCAGAAAACGGTGGCCATCACCTTTCCGGCTGATAGGACCGTCTTCGCCTTTTTCGGAGCACGTTCGCCGGGTGAAGTCCACTGTTTCGACTGTTCCTTGGCCTCTGGTGTGTACCAATGGATCCATGTTTCGTCAACGGTCACGAAACGACGCGAAACTCCTTCGGATTGCGCTTAAACAGCGACAAACACTGCTCTGAAGTGGTCTCACGGTTTCGCTTGTTGTCCGGAGTGAGCAAACGCGGCACCCATCGCGCTGACAGCTTTCTCATGCCCAAAATTTCATGCAAGATATGACCCACGTGGTCTTTTGAGATGCCTACCGTCTCAGCTATCTCGCGCACCTTAAATTGGCGGTCTGCCAATATGAGACGTGGAATTTTGTTGTGTTATCCTCCGTGGTGGCCGTTTTCGGGGCACCTGGGCGTGGCTCATCAAAAACCGATGTGCGACCATGTTGAAACTGGTTAAACCAATTTTTGACGGTCACCATCGAAGGAGAAGAGTCTCCGTACACAGCATCCAAGCGCTCTTTGATTTTACTGGGCGATTTCCCTTCCAAAAACAAGAATCGAATCACCGACCGATATTGCTCTTTTTCCATTTTTCTAAAATCCGCGGACACGCCCGTTTCCACATGCTGTCAAAACAAAACTACGAGTCCAATTCGGCTGAAATTTCGGCAGAGCCGTCTACGAGAATGTACTACACGATAGTAAATTTCTCTTGCGATAGTGGCGCCAGCGGGCGGTGAGGCTAAGTACTTATCGGACGGCCCTCGTACACACCCCACACAGACACAATCACATAAATCTCATAATTAACAAGTATTACAAAATATCATATAGGTAAAATATTTTATATCTAGGGATGAAAGAGTCAAAACCATGTTAGAAATACATTACATTATTAATTATAATATATACATTTTTACAAAATGTAGGGCACAAATGGAAAAAAAGACAAAACCTCATTATCAGGTGAATCACGAAAATTGCTCAAAATGGCTTTAACCGTTTAAACCGTGTTAAGTAACCAGATCTGATTATTCCCAACCTTCGTCTTCCCAATCTTCAAGGAAGAATGATGCACATTAATCTTATTAAGGAAGATTATATCAGTACGGTAGCACAACTTAAAAAATCTTAATTTTAATATACAGATTCAGGTAACCAAGTTGTTTCATTTCATTCAAAAATATTTACGTCAAATCTGAACATAAAGAATTTTGTTTTGGAGATAAATACAATATATTATAATCTTTTACGACTAGAAATAATGGGATAGATACGTAAGTGAAGGATTATTTGAATTTTTGTTTAAAAAAATTTTTTTTTCATTTATTTCCGATTTTTTTTTTAAAGTAAGGTAAGAAAAAAATTGTGCATCTAGCCCATTATGCATATACATAATATAGTAATTTGAAATATTTTACCATTTTACATTCAAAATAAATTCATTCGAAGTATAACTTAATAAAATATCTACCAATACTTTATCTTTCACACGAATAATACTCTTGTAAATTAACTGTCCAAGTCAAGAGTGCTCTTTGTACGCTGTCGAAAGTTATTTGGAACCCAAATTTTAGCCGCATCACTGAAAAAAAAAATTGAAAATGGAATATTTTAAAATTCAATACAAGAGTCGTAAACTCTTCAGTCTTTCAAAATAAATATCAACGCTTTAAATAATAAATAATAAAATTTGGCTGATTTATAAAGTGCCATTTTTGTGAAAAATTACTTCAAGGGCGCTGGCGCTATCTTTGCCACTAATCGTCTCATAAATATAATATCAATGGTAATGGAGAAATGGAGGGGAGCGAATTTAAAATCATGCAATGTTCAATGATTTAAATATAGTGTCCTCTATGAAATGAAAAATCGTATCTAGAATAAACTTTCTAATAAAAGTATGTTTATTGGAAGTGATCTGCCAGCTAAGTATGTTTTCTGTATCTTTTTGTAAATAATAAAATTAGATAGAGCCTAAGAATTCATAATAAATTGTACAATGCCCTTGAGATGAGTTTTTACAAAAATGGCAAAAATTATCCAATTACATATTATTATCCAATAATAATTATCAAGTAGGAAAATGATATCAACATTTTAACTCTAAAACCCAGGAATCACTGGATAATGATAATGTCTGTTGGGTATGTCTTGTTACACCCTATATATACATTCCAACATCAATGTCCTCCTAGTCTCAAAAAGTGTTTCTTAGTAAGACTCTCTCAACCCAACGCCTTGCACCGCAGAGAGTGGGATGGATTATGTGAATGGATGGACTTCTGGACACACTGACCCCCAGATTCCCCCTTTTCCTTTCCGGAACTTCAAATCCTTCCTTTACAAAAAGTGTTTCTTAGTAAGACTCTCTCAACCCAACGCCTTGCACCGCAGTGAGTGGGAAGGATTATGTGGATGGATGGACTTCTGGACACACTGACCCCCAGATTCCGCCTCTTCCTTTCCGGAACTTCAAATCCTTCCTTTACAAAAAGTGTTTCTTAGTAAGACTCTCTCAACCCAACGCCTTGCACCGCAGTGAGTGGGAAGGATTATGTGGATGGATGGACTTCTGGACACACTGACCCCCAGATTCCGCCTCTTCCTTTCCGGAACTTCAAATCCTTCCTTTACAAAAAGTGTTTCTTAGTAAGACTCTCTCAACCCAACGCCTTGCACCGCAGTGAGTGGGAAGGATTATGTGGATGGATGGACTTCTGGACACACTGACCCCCAGATTCCGCCTCTTCCTTTCCGGAACTTCAAATCCTTCCTTTACAAAAAGTGTTTCTTAGTAAGACTCTCTCAACCCAACGCCTTGCACCGCAGTGAGTGGGAAGGATTATGTGGATGGATGGACTTCTGGACACACTGACCCCCAGATTCCGCCTCTTCCTTTCCGGAACTTCAAATCCTTCCTTTACAAAAAGTGTTTCTTAGTAAGACTCTCTCAACCCAACGCCTTGCACCGCAGTGAGTGGGAAGGATTATGTGGATGGATGGACTTCTGGACACACTGACCCCCAGATTCCGCCTCTTCCTTTCCGGAACTTCAAATCCTTCCTTTACAAAAAGTGTTTCTTAGTAAGACTCTCTCAACCCAACGCCTTGCACCGCAGTGAGTGGGAAGGATTATGTGGATGGATGGACTTCTGGACACACTGACCCCCAGATTCCGCCTCTTCCTTTCCGGAACTTCAAATCCTTCCTTTACAAAAAGTGTTTCTTAGTAAGACTCTCTCAACCCAACGCCTTGCACCGCAGTGAGTGGGAAGGATTATGTGGATGGATGGACTTCTGGACACACTGACCCCCAGATTCCGCCTCTTCCTTTCCGGAACTTCAAATCCTTCCTTTACAAAAAGTGTTTCTTAGTAAGACTCTCTCAACCCAACGCCTTGCACCGCAGTGAGTGGGAAGGATTATGTGGATGGATGGACTTCTGGACACACTGACCCCCAGATTCCGCCTCTTCCTTTCCGGAACTTCAAATCCTTCCTTTACAAAAAGTGTTTCTTAGTAAGACTCTCTCAACCCAACGCCTTGCACCGCAGTGAGTGGGAAGGATTATGTGGATGGATGGACTTCTGGACACACTGACCCCCAGATTCCGCTTTTTAGTTTCCGGAACTTCATATCCTTCCTTTACTTAAAAAGACCTTTCACACAGCATTCCCAAAGCATCCATGACGTATGCCTGGGGGATATTACTTACACTGTGTTGAGTTAATGTAAAAAAATGAGTTATTTAATATTTAGAGGAAAGCTCACCTCAAACACTTTGGCTGAATGCTAACAGTCTTGTACCAGAGATATGCATTGAGCAGCACGGACCAGGAGCGTAGAGGGCCCAACAAGAAGGCCACCACTCCGTAGGCCAGGAAGAAGAAGTATGCAAACAGCATGTTCATTGACATCACAAATATAAAAGGCAGGTGGCCGAACACAAAGCATATTTTAGAAACACTTAGGCGTTTCTGTAAATGGTGATGTTGAAATCTGAAAAATAAAGTATATTTATTTTTTAATCCTGACTCTTGACATGGCCCGACTCAAGTATTTGATTCACTTAATCGCGACGTGTCTTCCTCGGACATCTCCGACTTCTTCTACCGTCTTCCTATAAATATTAGTTTTAAAACTCCGACTTCTTCTACCATCTTCCTAAAAAATTTAAAAAATCAGTCAAATATAATGGGTTTCTGTCAAATATAATTGTTGAAATCTTGAGTAAGTAATTGCTCGCCACCGTCAAACCGTGGGGTATTCTGAGATTTTGTCATTAAGTTATTTTAAATGATCCATTTGTTAATGATTTAGAAATTTTCCCGGTTGACATAAATTTTCCAATAAATTCGCTGTTTTTTTTTACATATAAGATGAAATACTATTTTTGAAAGACTCAGATTTTAATATTACAAACAGACATCGCAATTACATGCAATTAAAAATATTAAAATTTTGTTTTAAAAAATTGAAGAATTTTTTCACGATTCTTTTGTCGCTTATCGAGTGTTTTTTTTTTTGAAAACTAAATTTTTTTAACGAAAAAATCAAAAACTTTGGCAAACATGCAAGCAATGGGGGTCAATGACTTTTTGGAATATGTATACTACTTTTATTTGGAAGCGTCCACGATAAACTTTTAAATGCAAATACAAAGCCTGGTGTTGGCTCTTTTTAGCACTGCTTAAATTATATATCTCACAGTAAGACAAAAAGAGATATAATGACATATATCTATTTAAAAGAGAATATTGTACTTATGTCCAACTTACTGTTTATCAACTTGATGAGCTAAAAATAGCATTAATGGAAATTGGCACACAAACAGCTGTAAAAATCCATAAACGTAGGTGAATGAACCAGGAATGAACACTCCATTAACGAGCACTCCCCAGGCAAAGACGGCTCCAATATATCCCTCCATCACCTCCCCGACCGCCCACGGGCCGAGGCAGAGGTACAGGTTGTACACGACGAGGGGGTAAAACAGGTGGTCCACAGTGGCCAGAACCCACAACTTCCTGATACAGTTGTACCACAAGTTATTCTTCATTCTCGGTCTCCTCATGTTACCACTGAGAATCTTCTCGTGGCAATATCTTAAGACGATGAGTGGTATTGTGCTGATCAACAGCATTGTGCCAAAAAGGCACTGAAACTGGAAGATACAAGATAATTGTAAACATTTCAATATGCAGTAGACACAGAATATAGAAGAGCGTGAGAAAAGCAATGTGGGCGTGTTTCATGATCAAAAGGTTAAATTGCTTTTAAACTGTTAAAACTCTATTTCATCATCATTATGAAATTCAAATGGGATGACGGGGTACAATGTCGTAAGAGAATATTAGCAAGAATCAAAAACTCTAATATTCATGGGCGAGCTTGACTTCACATCCGAGCGAATCATTTCTATAGAAATGCTCGTAGCTCGGCCTGATACGTCATGCTCTGTTAAATACAAGGACATTGGTCTACATTCAAATCTACATGGAAGACTTATCTAACATATTTCTAGTGTGCTTCTTTATTTTACGCTAGAATACAATGTATACATCTAAAAATTGAACAAGTTAGACTTTTTTTGATGCATTTAAATGGAATGTATTTTTAATACTGAATAATTCAAAACAATATTTGCATTTTACTCAACCTCACTCAAAGTAACAGAAGATACACTTGCGTTTATTTTAGTGGTGACTCTACCTAAAAGAGTAAATGCATTTTTAAACAGGTGCCCTTGAAGCAAAGGTTTCTCTGATAAAGGTGTTGGTAAACGAACAATATAAATTGCCTCTTATTACCTATTTTATTTGGATAGAAAAATAAGTAATTACCTATGTCAGGGGTTCCCAATCTTTTTCAGCCAGCGGCGCACTTACAAGTTTTGTATTTTGTCACTGCGCCCTACTTTAGTAAGCTATTTTCGAATGGATATAGTGACTATATATATATTATAGTAGAAAGAAATGGGTAGTTAAGTAGATAGGTACAAAAATTTTAAAATCCACAATGTGAAATTGAGTTTTATTATACTTATAAGAATTCAGCATTGGAACAGGGAACAATAAAAAAGTCTTAAGAAAAAAAAAAATACGATAGTTACTCAGTCAAATCAATGTGACAGGTGAGCTTGATGATTTCCGCACAGTTTTTCAAAGCGGGGAATAAGACTTGAGACAGCTACTCTCATTTATCGCTCCACATTGATCTTTGAGCGATATTTGTTCTTGATTGAAAATCTAGCTTCACATAAATATGGTGTGGCAAACGGAATGAAATTTTTTAAAGCTTTCGAAGTTAAATTTGGATATTCATTTTGAATCGATAACCAAAACTCCACCAAATCGGAACTAGTTTATCTAGTTTTGTGACTGTTGTCGCAAGAGAGTTCAATGAGACCCTCTTGCTACTGTGTTGTGGATCCTGTTGTGCACGGAAAGGTTCTTGGATCCACACAAATTTTTCGACATCATCATCTGCAAAGTACTTCGAAAACCATTCGGTGAGCTTCGATAGGTGTTCCGTGAAAAGGGCCATCAGGTCTTGTGAAGGGCAACCAGTTCATTAGATGCCGCATATTTACACAATTGTGGGAAGCAATCTTGACCGCCGCCTTCATTCATTTTTTTTTATTCACAACTGCAGTTTCTTCCTAAACGCCGCAATTCTCTCCAATAGTTTCAGAATGTGCGTATTGTTGCCTTGCAAAGAAAGATTCAAATTATTTAGTTTCTCAAATATATCGCACAAGTACGCTGGTTTTAGCAAAAAATGTGGTTTAGTAAAATATATGGCGTTTTCATGACGTTCTTCCTGTAATAAAGTGCGAATTTCTTTGTGTAATTCGAACACACTAAATAAGACATTTCCACGTGAAAGCCATTGTGAATTGCAGTAATACAGCAGAGCCGTATGTTCAACTCCCATATCTATGCACAGAGCGACGGCGACGAGTATGTACCTATGTTCTTTAAAGATAATGATAGAGGATCGACTCACGGCGCCCCTCTTTACTTTCTACGGCACACCAGGGCGCCACGACGCACACTTTGGGAACCCCTGACCTATGTGATAAGTTTATTTTTTCACACATTCTAATAATTGCTGTTGTAAATATAAAGGGGCAAAACTCTACTATCAGGTAACTTTACTAAATTGTGCAAAAGTCGCCTGCAGGAATAAGCAGCAAAATCCCTAGTTATTATTTATTATAATATTGATCGCATTTGAAATTAAGACAGTTTGGTAGCAGATAGGTGAGGATCAATGATGGACATATCGTCCATGGAAATTTGAAATACTGTAAAGGACAAAATGTTAATTCTTCAGGATAGTGAAAATAAAGTTTTTTATTTTTTCAAAAAATCATGTCTCCTATTTTTGTAGATCTATAATTATGATTTTTTTAGTAAAATAACATTATAATTTTTCAGCAAAAAAATCCTCTTTTAAAATGCACGTTGTAAAAGACGCACTTCTTTTTCTAAAAATATTTTGATGATGCAGATCGAAAGAGAAAAAAAAATGCAGAAAAATTACATTTTTAACTAATTTTTGGATACATTGTCCTTTACAGCATTTCAAATTTCCGCTGTCAATATGTAACAGAGCGAAAAGGAAATAATAGATTTGGCCCAGCAATATAGGTAGCTGAGCGAATACATAGTCAAGACAGGGCAATACATCGACAATCTTGCGTAATCTTCAACGAAATATCTTGTCAGCAAGAAATTGTTGTAAAAAGATACTCGTTTATCAGAGCCTTAACCTATTATCCAAAATAAAATTATTTACGGAAATCTATTGAATATCTTCGTAAATAAATTTTCGCTTGACAGTATCGAACGTTATTATTACCCAAGCATCTGCGTGGTTGAATTTCAGAACCCAGTTTAGAGTGTGTGTTGATGCCACGCCGTACGCGTTGCGCCAAAAATAACATCTGTGTACGTGAAATTTCAAACAAAACTACCGTTGTAATTCAGTTTTGAATTCAAGAATTTGTCACAAGATGTCGCCCACTTACGTGAGCAGCTCGCATGTGGACGTTTCTTCCCTAGGTATAAGTACTACGGATTTATAGAATTTAAGTATCTTTCCAGATATGGCGAGATAACATTTGCCTGTCACGGTTACTTCAACTCGGTGACTAGCTGTCACTGGCTATTTTTGGAACCAGTTCTCATCAGATTTTAAAACGGTTACCTACACTCAAACTGGGCAAAGCTGAACAAAAAGCCGCCCGCAGGGCCTAGCTGCAGAGCGGATTTTTAACTGCTAGTTGAATATGAATTTTTTAACTCAATTGTACACGAAAATTCGGTAGATATTAGAAAACACAAGTACGACTCACAATTGTAGAGGCATCCAACATCAAAACAAGTTTAGCTAAAATTCCAAAGTTCACTTTGGTTGCATCAATGGAAAAGGGCTGTTCCACAATGTTATTCCTTCCTTGTTCATCCTGGACACTGGCGTAGACAGTGTGGACACCTTCCTGATACTTCATTGGTTCCCAGGGACAAGTATGCAAAGGACCATTTATATTGGAACATTTTCTCCACTTCCCGTCATCAATTTTCACTTCCACAGATACAATGGGTGATATTGAAAATGCCAATAGCCTTACGTGTGTGGAAGTCAGCATTTGACCGAGCGGTTCTCTCTTGGGTAGAGCGTACATGGCGTTCTTTGGGTTGGTCACGAGAATGATCGGCCAATCACCATGCCGAATGTCTATGAAATTAAAAAAACCGTGGTCGAATGCTGCAAGTCGCATCCTGAAATGGAAAAATATGCGTTTAGCATCACAAAAAGTTTTTAAAATAAAAAAATAAAAACATTCAAATCTATTGTGACTCATGAAATCATTCAACGAGCGTGCACAATGCACATCTGTTTATATTGTAAACAAGTAAGTAGAGTCTAAAACAAAGCCATTTAAAAACAGGTTTATATATCTGAAATGCTATTTTTTTTACATTCTATTGTCCTTCCAATCACCCAGCTCCAGTTCGAGAAATCCAGGTTTCTGCAATGTGTACATCTTCTTGATGAGGCCACCCATCTGATGCAGGTGGCCACACAGGTACACCTTGGAGGTTTCCACGTCTCCAATTAGATTCCTCACAGATTCATTCGCAAGAGAAATAATACACGATGTCGGATAGTGTCCGAACCTGTGGAACAATATTAATATTGAGAGTTAATTAACTAATTCAATAGTTCAATTGCTTTAACCTTATCTACGCTGCTGTCGCATATGCGATCCATCAGTAGTTATCCCTGCACGCAGATGTTTCATATGTCATCCATGAAGGTTCATGATTCAAAAACACATACATTTTATCAAAACGTGCTGCGAGACGGGGTAGATTGTATTGAAAAGGCCAACGTTGTGAAGATTAACCCATGTAATAATTGTTTACATTAACAACGGAGTTGGGTTACTTAATATTTTATTCTGGTTTATTGGCCAACCATCTTGTTAGATGTAAGGCATTGGTTCTTAACCTTATCGAAGTCACTCAATCGCAACGTTGAACACGGAACATTAACATGACTAAGGTCATAAAAATAGCAAAAAAAACATGTGTAAAAAAGAATTACTGATAAAAAAACTGTTAGAAATATACGTAACATGAAAGACTTTTTACCATATCGTATGATCGACCTTCATCTCTTGAGGGTTATTGAGCAAGGTTTTGATTCCATTAACATTATCGCTGGTCAGCATTCCGATGAAGTTAAATGGTCTCCTCGGGCCAGGCTCGAGGCAGGCATCCAGAGCCACAAAAGCAAACTTCTGCCCACCCTTCTTCAGAATCTGCATGTATGATCGTGGATTGGTATAACCTTGCACGGAATAGTATCGGAAATAATTTGTCTCCGATTTCCAACCGGGAACATTGAAGTTGTCTAAAAAGTAATGTGAAATAAAATCCAAATCAAGAACAAATTTTTAAATAATTGAAGTACTCAAATGTAAGAATTTAACCAATGTTAATATTGATAAGGAAATATGTAAATATAAAATAATGGCTTGCTTGCGTACAAGATTACAAATCAAATTAATTGCTTTTCTATCACAATCATAATAAATATACACGATAACAATAATATTTTAGCACCTAAATGAAACAATGGACGAGTAGCATGCATGATCCAATGCATTTAGGATTATCCAAATGAGTTTGTTCAAACTCTGTGAGAGTGTATACCGTGTACAGTGAAACTCTTTCAAAAGATTTTCCAAGGGACCGGAAAAAACTGTTAAGTGGGATAAACTGGGACATTTTTAGCTTCGGTCTTCAAAACAGTTTTTACAAAAAAAAATGCCTGTTGGATTAACCCACGCTCATTCAAAAGATCTTACCTCCAAATATTAATACAGAATCATATAAACTGCTTACTGTATTTTAAAGTCAATGAATCCACCTATTCTTTATCCCATGTTAAAAATGAAAATTACATATATATTTTTAAAAATTCCCAAACATGTGAAATTTTAAGGTTTGTTTACAGAAATGTATTTAATACAAGATATATATGAACATATTTTTATAGCTCATAATTGAAGTAGAAACAATGTTTAAAAAAATACAGTCGAATTGAGAACCTCCTTCTTTTCGAAGTCGTTTAATAAGACATAAATCATAACATTACACATTACTATTCTTACTCAGAAAATTTTACAATATACACAAAAAATGTCAAAATTTTGCATGTTTTTTACACTCCGTCATATCATTTTTTAATCGCAAATAACAGACTAAAAATTATCCTAAAATAATAAAAAAACTCTATTTGTTTGTTATGAATCATTCTAACTGAATTAATATTAAAAACCGCATAGATTAGGACATTAGATCTAGTATTATCATAAATATCTCGGAGTTAAATTTTTTAATTCACTACCTGAAAAAATCAGAAACATGAACAGAAACATAAAAAAATTTAAAACTCTGCTTAAAAATTACAGTGAAAATTTGAACTGAATAAAAAATAATAAATTGAACCAATATTATAAAACCCCCCATACACACAAGCCCTGCTTATTTATGAGGGTACATCAAATACATGTATTATGTAACTAATTATTGTAAAAAATATATTATAATTTATGTATCCTTTTGCAAATAAAAAAAAAATTTAAATAAAATTAAAATTATAAAAATAAAAGGTAAAGTTGCATAAGTCCGCTTCACTTGGCCAAACATGGCGTCATGGTGCGAACAGTACGCATAAGTGAATTAATCTTAACTAAATTTAAATATAAATGAATATTTTTTCATCTCCCCCAACTTAAATACTCACTTTAACAATAAAGCTAAACATAACTAGATAAATGAAACAATGTTACTTTGTATTAACCACTTGTGTATTTATTTAAAGCCTTAAAATAAATATATAAGTGGTTCAAACAAAGTAACATTGTTTGATTTATCTATAATGGATAACCAAAAAGTTATAGCTACATTCAAAAGTACTAAACCTTACTATTTAAATAAGAAAGATTTCATATTGACCATTAAATAAAACACATGGCACTCTGGTAGCAAATGAAAACTGCTAAAAATGCACTATAACACTGTATTTTTAATCCCAGGACTTAAATTACAGAGAATTCAATAATAAATACAGTGTGTAATATGTAACTGAATGTGAGTAAAATAAACCATCATCAAACCATTTGTATGCCGACATTGTTTTAGGTTAAAATATATAAGAAATCAGAGGAAAGAACCATCCAAGCGAAATTGGTAGAAACTGAATCAAGCTAGCCAGTGAACATCTGGCGTAATTCCACTGAGGCAACACTAAATGACAAGAGACATGCTATATGTCTCCTACATGAGAGGTGACGCATGCTTCCCGACAACACCAATCAACATGCTGCAGGCGGCAAACTTGTCGCTTTGTGTTCCTTCTATTAAAAGTCTGTGTGCAGCGTACATACATACATGTTGCCTTAGTGGAATTGCATCTTTAGCTGTTAGCGGAAATTTAAAAATAAATATGAAAAAAGTCCACCTATATTTAGCTTAGAGCGATGAGACCTACATGTAGCCATTGTTCGACTAGTTAAGCGTGAAAACTTTGTACGTATGTGGGAACCTTATAGTGGGTTTCACATCCTATCTCATAATGACCAAAGAGTTGTTTAAATGTGGCTAAGACAAATTTGAACATTATGCAGTTTCTTTGTTTGTTTACATGAGGGTGTGATGTGGTTTCAATGACTGTTATAGGAGCGTACCATGGTTCCCCCTTATATCAAGCCATAATGTTTTCTCCCTCACTTTACAAGTTTTCAGGGCATCTGCATATGCGATCCATTCCTCCTTGTACTGTCCTGACCCCATATTGTCCCGATGTTTAGCATCTGTCAAATCTCCCGAAGCTATCACCGCTGACGGTTTAATGACATCTATGGTTGAGCAGCAGAACTCTTGCAATTCCATTGTCCTTTGATGATCACGGAATATGCTCAAATGCAAATCCGAAATCTAAAACAGGAAAACAGTTTGGTTTAGTATTTTAGCATTAATTGCTTTGTAAATAATAAATGTAAATTCAGTTAATGTAAGCTTATCTGATGAGGAAACGTCATGCATTATTTTTTCACTTAAATATTGGTGGATTCAGGGGATAAATTTATTACTATGAAGTTTAACTCGAGGGCACTCAATCTCCATAAGCGACCAACATAATTTAACTTAAGAGTATTTTTCAAAGTGTCCTAAGTAAGGACCACTAGAACTAGGTGGTCTGCAACTGGGGAACAAAATTTAGGGAGCAGGCTCTGATAGTACAAATTATCAAATTAGTAATAATAGTAATATACAGGGTGTCCGGTGGTAAAGTGCATTAACTTCGGGAGGTGATTCTACATGATGGTAGGAGTAAAAAAGATTAATAACTTTTTTCGAAATTACAACATTTTTTTTCCCATACAAAAAGATCTACCTACTAAAAATCCTTAGTGTGAGGTACGATCTTACTTGCCGGGAGCCTGCCGGGCGCGATCGTGGCAACAATAATTACTATTAGTGGTGGTGACTGGCCCGTATCGTAACAGTGGAAAATAATAAAGCTGGCCGCGCACGCCGGTCAAATTTTACGTTTTTACCACAAAACTACCCCTAAAAGTTAGAATTTCGAAAAAAGTTATTTATCTTTTTTACTTACAATATCTTGTAGAATTACCTCCCGAAGTTAATGCACTTTACCCCCGGACACCCTGTATAATAGTAAGTCATAATGCTACAGCTTTTTTACTGGGAAGGTTTTTAATAAAATAATACCACAAAATTCAAGAAAGTTCAACTTTCGGGATGGCTGGACACGCTTAAAATGAATATTTTTTAGAAAAAAACCTTTTGATTCACCTTTACTAGTATAAAAACAATTATTTGCATTCGGGGCGAAAACATCGTAGAATATGGACATAAATTACTGTAAATGGCTGTCATGAAAAAAAACTCATTTTATGTAATTGAAATTTTGGTCATTCTCCTAACCGCCACAATTTGATTAGGTACAGATTGCACTTGGAAATTACACTAGGTTTGAACTTAATTACTACAAGCAACTAATTATGTTTGGTTAGAAAAAGTAAATGGTTAGTTATTTATAAATACCATGAATAGGTTAGAGGCTTTTGAAATGTGGCTTCACCGGAGAATGCACAAGGTCCCATGGACCGACATGATCACCAACACAGAAATTCTCAGGTGGGCTAGAGCAGATAGAGAACTGCTTACATTAATAAAAATCAGGAAAATTTCATATCTGGGTCAATACTTTGAGGGGAGAAGTACCACTTTCTCCATTTAATATTGAAAGGCAAGATAGAGGGTCGCCGAGGGCCTGGTAGGAGACAAATGTCTTGGCTGCGAAATATACGAGAGTGGACCGGCATTAGAAGTGTGGAGGAGCTATTCCGGGCAGCGCAAGACAGAGAGACATTTTCAAGAGTTATCGCCAACACCGGGGGGACCTGATAGGGCACACAAAGAAGAAGAAGATGGTAAAAGATGCATAAAACTCACATTTTTATTCAATATTTAAAATTCCCTTGTAAAGAGGTGTCATTTTGTTTTTTTGTACGGATTAACATTTGCGTAATTTTCGTTACAATCTAAATATGCATGAATTACTTAAACCTAAACTAAGAATCTTATATTTTTCATTTTGTGCATGTGAATAGTCGTCGCTTGTAGTAATTGTTGAAATAAAGTGTAATTTTCATAATCTGTGCCTAAAAATGCGGCGGTTAGTGGAATAATTACCGAAATTTTAAATGCAGTATTTTCCATAGCCCCAAATGCAAATAATTGCCTTTTATAGTAATTAAGAGGTTTTTATAGTAATTAAGAGATTAATGAATCTAGAGGTTTTTTCTAAAACATATTTGTATAAAGCTTGTCCAGTCAGTCATCCTGAAAGTTTACCGGAGAGGGTCACAGAATGTGTAATTTTGGTAAATATATATACCTGGATAAACCACATCAGTTGATCTGAAGACTCTCCGATGGTGGACAAATTCTCATACATTTTACTATTACTATTTATATCGAACTTGGAGCTGGTCGTCTGATGTATGTCAAAATCAATTTGTTGGGCAATATTTGCAAAAAAGGTTGAACAAATAAATATCAGGACAAAACACAGCAGGGCCACTTTGGTATTGATCATTTTGATTTATTAGGGATATTATGTTAATTAATAATTTACATAATTTTTGCGAAAGGATTCAATCACATAATTAAATTAACGTTTCACCCACAACACTTAAATATTTTTTACTAATAGAATTCTTAATTCGTAACATTATATCGGCCACTTATGTCAGAATGGTCAGAACAAAGCTGACAATTGACATCTGATTTGACAGAACCATGATCAAGGACAATGTCAACCAGAGACGAATAAATCGCTTCTACTTTGTCTAAGTGTTAAAGTAGACGTCTTATGGCGGGTTCAGACGTTTCAATTTTTGTTGATCCACTTTTATTTAACGTAAAAGTTGAATGAGATTATGTTCACACGTTTCAATTTAAGTAGAACCGAATTTGACTAGTCCTGGGTCGATCGTGAATGACCTGATCGTCGAAACCCGCTCACAAGCCGCCAAAGATCGAGTGGGTTATTTATTCGTCAGCACCCGGGTCTCAAGACCCGCGAACTACAACACATTCCCGCACCCCGAGACTCACGACACTCTCACGACCGGTCGCCGCGTCACCGGCGCGCCGGTTAATGGCATAGCTAACAGTTGGCAACACTGCACACAAGCCGCGCGTGTCTTTTGCAATTTGCATTGTTTATGATTTATTTTGTGATTGTGGGCGTACAAATATTAAAACTTATTATTTGCGAGTACCTACTTACTTAGTTTCAATTTTTGTGAAAATAAATTGTTATAGTCTAGGCAAAACGTCGCTTTAGTTCGTTTTACTCCAACAGACCAGAACGTAAATCGTGAGAAACAGCGCTTTACAGTTTGTTTTACGAAAAAGGCATATAAAATTAAATTAGCTAAATTGTAAGTCTACTAAAATGTTTTAAAGTATTACAAATTATTTTTTTTAAGTACAATATGTTCTAAATGTATAAAATTACGCAGAAAACACGTTTTTAATTTGGATGTTGGCCAAAGTGACTAATTCTTGTTTGCGAAAGTTGGATATTGGACAAAGGACACTGGATGTTAGACAAGAGCGCGTACTCTTGCGTGAAGTTACTTTATCTAACGTGCTTGGTATTACAGGGAGATCGGAAAGCATTTCAATTCATTGAACTTTGATAGGTACTTAAGGATTTAGCTTATGTGTCCTATGTTTTCGCGGTGAGACCTAAATATTCGGGTGGGATTTTTAAATAGTTTCTTTTAGCATTCGACAATTTTTTAGAAATAATTTGTTTCTTGGTTGGGAAACAAGTTTCAAGCGTAAGTTTTTGTAAAATAATAACATTGTAAAATCATCAATGAAAACGTACGTTTTCAGACATTATACTTATTAAATAATGTTTCAGGCGTGTTTTATTGTTGGTTGCTAGTCATCAACCGTAGTCATCAGATAGGTCCTACGTTTATTAGTTATTATTTGAGAGGCGGGTATGGGTACCGCTGATCCGGGAACCATTTATTGTATAACCAACACCTCTGACATAGGTCACCCTAAGTGGTTCGCTACGTTTGGTGATTTAGCAGGGGTGGCCGGGTTCTGTCTCGTTGTGAGTTTTGTCTGGATCCTGGCGACGGATGCTTCTGCCCACAAACTGCGTGGCAGGCCGGATCGGGAAAGACTGGTTGAGAAAGATCTGTAGACCTCTCCAGCAGGACTCTCGGAACATCGCTTTACCTGCATTGGGGAGGTATTGATTCATACGTGCGTCACTCCTTGACACACTGACTCCCAGATTCCTATCCACCCCTCATACCTTTTTCTTCCCACAACTTACTCTACTTCCTTCTCAAAAATGACATAGGCCCTGAGGGGAATTATTTTCCTCAGGGCCTACTGTGTGGAGCTGTGAAAAGGTCTCCCCAAGTGGTTCGCTACGTTTGGTGACTTAGCAGGAGTGCCTGGGTTCATGGGGTGAGGTTTGTCCAGGTCTTGACGGCGGATGAGTCTGCCCACCAGCTGCGTGGCGGGCCGGATCGAGAGAGACTGCGTGAATGAGTCCTTTGGACCTTTCCAGCCGGACTCTCTCGACCCCATTGCCTTGCACCGCGGTTGGACAGTTTCTTACGTCCGTCACTCTTATACACACTAACCCCCAGATTCCTACCCACCCCTCATTCCTTTTTCCATCCTAGAACTTCCTATTCTTCTTTTCCTCAAAAAGACCCTCCACACAGCATCCCCTCGTAGGCCCTGAGAACATATATTGTAAAGCGTTTTTGCACTAAAACAATGCTATTCAAATTATCCATATAATACCTATACACTCGTATTATACATATTTATCATATTTATTACGGCATATAAATCGGAGATTTAGTATGATCAGACCCGAAAGGTTGGATTGATTTACGTGACTTTATTATTATGTTAATACTGCACAAGAGTCCCAACCGCTCCCAACCGCCTGGACCAAGTCAGGCTATACATAGCATACCCAATTTTGTGAGGCTGGATGTAGCGGGAAGGGGATGCAGTTATGAAGGTTGGTAAGTACCTGGCTATTCAGATCGAGTCAACAACCACGGCTAAAGCCATTTCAAGCAATGCTTCAATTCGAAATGGCGGTCTTACATCGGGGTGATACTGAGAGTATCTTCCACTCTGGAACGTGTCGCAAATACAGCATGTGTATATATTTATATGTATATATTTTTTTATTGATTTGTGTTATTTCACTATTTAAACATAAAAAACACATATACCTAGACGTACGTTTTTTTAATGGTTAAAGTTGTGAAATATGTACCTACATATATTTTTAGATTAGCTCCACACAGGTGGCCCTGAGGAAAATAATTTCACTTTGGAGGAGTCTTTATAAGGAAGGTAAGGATAGGAAATTTGGGAAGAAAAAGGGTATGAGGGGTGGGTAGGAATCTGGGGGTCAGTGTGTCCGGGAGTGACGGACGTATGAATCTATCTCTCCAATTGCGGTGCAAGGCGAGAGTCGGGAGAGTCCGGCTGGAAAGGTCAAAAAGCCTCCCTTAACCAGTCTTTCTCTCGCCGCGCAACAGGTGGGCAGTCGTATCCGCCGCCAAGACCTGGACGAACTTCACCCCATGAACTCGGGCACCCTTGCTAAGTCACCAAACGTAGCGAACCACTCGGGGTGACCTATGGCAGAGATGGTGGTTATCCAATAAATGGTTCCCGGGACGGCGGTACCCATACCCGCCCCCCAAAATAAATAAATCTACCAAAATAAAAATTACTTTTCCACGATGGGATTGAAATTTGCGACATCCGGATCGCTAGTTGAGAGTCTTACCCCTCGATCGCAGGAGGCCGTCGTGTGATAACAGAAGTGTAGTTTCCAACATTTTAAAATAAAAAGTTAACTCGAAGGATTTTGAAACACAATAGATAGCTACAAGTCCTTTATAAATGTATAAAACAATAGACGACGAGTTCTATGTAAAAATGATCCTATGTTCGAACACATGGGATGTGATTTACGTCTATTACACAATACAGACTTGTAAAAAAAGAGGTCATAAAACAATCCTAACCACTAACCACATTTTTAGCTTCATAACAAATGTATTCCAGTATTTGAGGTACCACTTAGTTGGGCCAAATTATTGGAAGGGTTACAAAAGGGGCTGAAATTAAATAACTGGAAATTGATCTAGGTAAAAAAAGTCAAATGAATGGGATACCTAATCATTAAAAATGTGCGAATAGTAATAACGTTTTTATTGACAATCCAAAGCTCGAACAAAATAAAACTCGAATAGGTAAGAAATAAACAAACACAAAAGAAATATGAGGCACTCAATGTATAAAATAATAGAAATGCTTTCATTGTCATTCGGTGTACAATTCTCCCATGAAGATTTCAATAATAAGATATTTATAGGTACACAAATACAACTGATCTTTGGCACTAAATATACCAAAAATGTTTTCATTGTTACACTGAGATTTGGTTGATTAAAATAATATGACACTTTAGGTATTAAATGTACCGAAAACAAAAACTTGTTTATTTCCTTATTTTAATAATTAACATGTTTTAAATATCTCAGGTAGAATTCTGACTCAAATATTTGGTAGATAAACACATAAATATTAGGTACTAAAAGCAAAAAAACTCCTGCATTGTCTTAATTTTAATAATTGTGTTTTGTATTACAAGTAGGTACCTATTCTTACACAAAGATTTAAATAATTAGGTAAAGGTAGATAAACATGAATGAAGCTATTACTCACTAAATGTGCCAAAAAACAAAAACTCCTTCGTTGTACTTATTCAAAAAATTGCCTTGTTTTAAATATCATAAGTAGAATTTTTACACGAAGATTTGGCTGATAAATATACAGATATTTTAGGAACTGAATGTACCGAAAATGAAAACTCTTTGATTTCCTTATTTTAATAATTGGCTTGTTTTAAATATCATCAGTCGAATAATTACATGCAAATTTGGTTAATAAACAAACAGATATTTTAGGAACTAAATATACCGAAAATTAAAACTTATTCATTTCCTTATTCTAATTGTTGGCTTGTTTTAAGTATCTGAAGTATAATAATGCTTTCACTAAGATTTGGTGGATGTACACATGTATTAGGTATATAGGTACTATATTACATCAGTCTTTATTCTAATAATTGTGTTTTTTAAATATCACAAGTAGGTATTTTTGAACAAATTAATTAATTACGTAAAGGTTGATAAACATACCGATACTACGCATTAAATGTGCTTAAAACAAAAGCTGATTCAATGTTCTTATTCTTATAATTGTTTTAAATATCATAAAAAGGTATTTTTACATGAAGATTTAAATAATTTCGTATAGATAGATAAACATACCGATACCTCTTTATGCACATATGCCTTAAGGATCAAATTCCAAGAGAATTCCGTATAATGTCGTCCTTATACTCTTCGTTAATTGATTTTTCTTCAATTTCAGTCAATTCGTTATAATATTTTAATTGGTTTAATTAAATTAAAACAGTGACGAAGGTTATTTCAATTTTTAGTACGATATTTCACCACAATATAGAACTTGGCATTTATTACAATATTTTCTCAAAAAATACACAACTTTATTATAACCACCCTGTAACGGACGACAAGTTGAAAAAATTTGCTGAGAAAATATTGTAATATTAATTATCTGTTATGTTTTCCTTAAAAAAATTTATCCTTTTCCACAGTTTACATCTTTATGCATTTTGTCTGAAGAAATCTCCTAGAAAACCACTAAAGTAACTTGGTAACTAGCATAATCATGAGTGAAGATATTTACTTTCGTGGCGCTAAACGAACGAATGTTTGGAATGAAAGCAATCACGTGGTCCTCCGCTGCGCTGCTATTGGCTGTGTGGTCTGTTAGAGCAATACGCCCGGAACCGAGAGTTTGAATTTCGCACGTTGACTAAGATACAGCTTGGATGTTGGAGAAATTCCTATGAAATTTGACTGAACGGCCGATTTAAAAACGGGAGTCCTTTTGGCCAACGTGTGGATGTTGGATAAATACGCTCGAAATGTTGTTTCATTTTGGAGGACGTAAGACAAAGTGCGTTTTGAAAACCCCTAAATATTTTTTTTTTATTTTTTTTTTCACTTGCATTGTATACATAAAGACTTTCTGAGAACTACTGCATACTTAACTCAATTTCGCTAAAAATGGTCTGTTGGAGTAAAACGAACTAGAGCGACGAAAAGGCAAAATGCGTTCTAAGTCTAGTTTAATGTGAATATTTTTTGATGAAATTAATATACATAGATTCTGCAAAATGTAAACAGTGTGGTAAAAACTTTTCACGCAAAGGAGGTGGCACTACTTCTCTGAAACTTCATCTTAAATCAAAACACATTGTTAAATATGAAGAACTGTTGTTACTGGAAAAGGATACTCAACAAAAATAACAACAACCACCTCAACAGCTAACATCTTTACAAGAGTGTAAAAAAACAGTTGTAAATAACAGACTCTTTGAAAAAATAGAGATTCCAGGGGATGATAGTAATAGTAACCTATATAGCACT
Source organism: Limnephilus marmoratus (assembly GCA_917880885.1). Lineage (NCBI taxonomy): Eukaryota > Metazoa > Arthropoda > Insecta > Trichoptera > Limnephilidae > Limnephilus > Limnephilus marmoratus. The sequence goes on from OU862906.1 coordinate 18,799,188, forward strand.
TAAAGTGGTCATAATAATAATTATTTATTTGACTGATTGTAAAAACAAATGATAATATAGACTAGAAATAAAAGCCAAATTTTTCTATTTGTATTTTACTTTTATAATTTTAAAATTCTAATATCCGTAACCGAAATTATCCGAAATTAGCGGATAATCCGAAATAATTTCATATCCGTAACCGTATCCGAAATCGGTATAATATTATTGCTATATCCGTATCCGTATCCAGATCCGAAATTTCATATCCATAACATCCCTAATTATTATATTATAACATAACAAGTAATGCTTTTTCTTTACTAGATTCCATTCCGATTACATTCGCACAAAAATCACTTCCGACTACTGAAAATGACAAGAAGGCATAATGGAAAGGAGTAATGTTCAAATGCCTCTCGAAAGAAATCACTAGGCATAGACTAAGGCTTGTCACAACCATAGATGTATATATATAATAATATAACATTAACGCAGTAACATTATTAAATTATATCTACATTAATTTAAAAGAAAAATCGGATGGATTTCTGCAAATTAAACACAAAAACAATTAATACTTATTTTATAATAATTTTATCGAATTTATATAATAAAATTGTTTAACATGATACTTAATATCTAAAATCACCACTCAGTACTTATTTGTCTATGATTTGTTGTCTACGGTCTACGCCCAAAAAATATAAATTCGCGTCAAGCGTACTACCAGCACGTAGATTATTACGCAATGCTTGAGTCAAGCCACAAGCTTCCTCCGGAGACTGTCAAAACTCTAGCCATAGACAAAAAACTACGTGCTTGTCACAAGTGGCTTGACAGTCTCGCTAGCCCTTTACCTTATCTCAAAATTCTTGAAGGTTGCTCCATTTCGTATCATTTCCCTATCTACTAGCCGGTTCACACGGTTCAACTTTAGTTGATCAACTCGACACTTGAAAGCATATTGACAGGTGTGAACCTTCTTTCAACAAAGTTGAACAAGTTTTTTGTTGACCAACTAAAGTTGATAGCCCGTCTACTTTTGACGTTCGAGTATGACCGCGCCATCTTGGTTACCATGGTTACTCGCGGGCACAAGTAGACGTCAAACGTTTATAATGTCAATATTCGTTAGACATTCCTAGTTTCTACCGTCGTGGAATCCGTTTCAACGAAAAAATATCTGAAATGGTCGGATGATTTGATGTTCAGATTTATGCATCCCTGTCTTTGGGATCAAAAGCAAGAAGTGTACAAAAATAGAAATGCCCGTGATACTGCAATAAATAATATGTGTTTCATTTACACTAGGTACCTACCCAATATATTATGATAATGACAGAAAATAGCGGTAAATATTCAGAGACATGCGTCACCATTAACCCATTGGCCACAAACCCCGACAGCCTGCCGGGTGTGCGACTCAGGTACTTAACCACAAACCCCGGCACGCTGACGGGCTCGAGTAGGTTCGTCAAAAAACGGAAAACGAGCACAATACTGACATTTTTCAATAAAATTTTAAATGCCGAACACTTTGTAGATAATTAATCATTAATTTCATAAAATTGGCAATAATATGTTTCTTATGTTTTTTCCCTGATATTTGTGTTCCAAGTTTTGTATGCAGCCAGCCGCCATTTAATTTCTTCGAAAATGCGAGTGGTTCTAGGCTTTTGGTAGTGACCCTGAACGTCCCTGATTGCTTTGAGGACTATCATAGACAATTATTTTAATAGTTATTAGTATACATGTATATAAAAATCAAAAATTATTATTGTTCGATTTAAGAATCCTATGTTTTTTTGTAACTTTTTGAATAAAAATGTGGAAAAAAACTGACGAAAAAGGGAAGGTTATATTTGTAACCTTATTTAAACATATTTTAAAATTTTAAAAAATATATATTTTTATGTTTTTCTTTACCCTAATCCAATATGTAAACAAATTTAAAGAAATTATTTCATTTGAATATACGGTTCAAGAGTAACAATAGATTTAGTACACCAATGCAAGTTTTCAATTTTTGGTACAAAATTAATTCAGTGGTGAAGGCCAACTTTTTAGCTCATCAATTCTGTGGCCAATGGGTTAATACTCATAAATTAAAAGAAAAAACAATTTGTACAAATCTAATAACAAAACTACCGATAACTACCTATGTCAAACTTTGACGTTTGGCGTTGTCGTTTTTAGGTTATGGTAAAGCTAACTTTAACGAAATATGCATTATTTCCTTGCTTCTCCGGTTACTGTAGTTAGTAGTAATTATTATTAATTTAAACATCTCTGAAAAAATTTATCGCCAATTTTGGAAAGCAGCTCATCAAATTGTTTTTCTGTCATCCTCAAGTGATTTCTATATCCTTCGGAGTTTTTTCGGGCCATCTCTTTCAAAATTGTGTTGGATGCGCCTAATTCACTCCTTCTCATGATCCATTTTCTCGCCCAAATACAAAATTTTTTATGCTTTTCTCGAGCTCGTCTCGCAGAACATCAGACAGAAGTTAGAGAGACGCACGCACTGACAATTTCAGTTGACGCCATCTTGAATGTCAAATTCGGTTCAACTTAAATTGAAACGTGTGAACATAATCTTATTCAACTTTTTACGTTAAATAAAAGTGGATCAACAACAATCGAAACATCTGAACGCGCCCTAAAGTTGATAGCCCGTCTACTTTTGACGTTCAAGTATGATCGCGCCATCTTGGTTACCATAGTTAAGCAAGGATCATACTGAGCAGACGCAACGCCACGCAACGTTCCTGTACCGTTCACACTGGCCAGACGTACGTACGCGTCGCTGTGACCACGTGACAAGGGGTCTCTGGTTGTGCGCAGGCGCGTTTGATTTGACACATTTGACATTTATTTTTTAGGTTATGTTTATGTGATTCTCTTAGCAGATGACAGCTTTGCCATATCTTGAAAGTGAATTTGAAGATGATTTGCTACGATTATTATTGTTAAATCAATATTCTCGTAAAAAGAAAAAAAGTGAGAAGTATTTGGGTCCACAACATTAACAAACAAAGACAAATGTTTGGAGAGTTCCATACTTTAGTAAAGGAATTAGAATCTGATGACGGACGATTCTTCATGTACTTCCGTATGAGTAAAGTGGGGTGAAATGCAGATCCGGGCACAGTTTGGAAATTTAATAAAAAGGCACTTTCTAGATGAGAAAAGTGTGGAGAAGATGAATAAAAAATAAATTAAGGCGCGCTCGGCAAAATTGAGGGAGATACAACCGTTCAAAGTATTTAAAAATTCACTTGGCGAACTGATATTGACAGTTCGTTGTTCGTTCGCCATGTTTTCACCGCTTAGGTATGTTGGATCCCAGACCTAATACAGAATTGATAGTACGCCAGAATCACAAACCATGTTACACAAACCTAGCGTAGCCGCTAAACCACTTGAAAACTGGGATGTTTTTCTTGCCTTGACGTGAGCAGGCGCTATAAAGGGGCATTTTTTTTGTATCGCAAACCATGTTTAGCGTATTAGGTTATAAAAAAAATGGCGGGCGGACGCGGGCGAACTGTCAATATCAGTTTGTAAAGTGAAATTTTAAATACTTTGAACGGTTGTATCTCCCTCAATTTTGCCAAGCGCGCCTTAATTTTTGTTTTATTCAGCTTTTCCACACTTTTCTCATCTAGAAAGTGCCTTTTTATTAAATTTCCAAACTGTGCCCGGATCTGCATTCCTCCCGTAAAGTGGTATTTGAAGAGCTTCACAGCATAATTGAATATGACATAAAAAAAGAAAACACACATCTTCGAAAGTCAATTGGGACCAGAGAAAGATCTAAAGTTTGATTGACATTCAATATAGGGGTATAATATTGAAAATCATGCCATAAATGGCTGAAATTTCTTCCTAAGTTGCACTGCGTATGCAGAATCTCTATAATCCTGTAATTTGATTTATAAATAACTTCGTGCCGTCTAAAAGCTTCAATAAACTGTTCGTCATCCATTTTTTAATAATATCTGTCAAAAAAACAACCATAGATATAGCGAAACAACGTTAGATGCTCAGATAACACCAAAAAGATGTAAAATCATCTCGTAGTAGGCGTGACCATACCCCCTCCACCTTCCACATGGCCCACGCCGATCTGGCTGTGGCAGATCAACGTCGCGTAGGGGGCGTCGGTTTGCGTTGCGTGGAGCTAGTCTGATTCTAAAGCACCAGTTTCCATAAAAAATGTGTGGATGGTAAGCAGTCCAGATATGGAAATGGTGACGTCAACCCACGTGGCGTGGCGTTGCGTGGGCTTAGTGTGGTCTTACCTTTACTCGCGTGCACAACTAGACGTCAAACATTTATGTCCATATTCGTTAGACATTCCTAGTTCTATCGTCATGGAATCCGTTTCAACGAAAAAATATTTGAAATGGTCGGATGATTTGATGTTCAGATTTATGCATCCCTGTCTTTGGGATCAAAAGCAAGAAGTGTACACAAATAGAAATGCCCGTGATACTGCAATAAATAATATGTGTTTCATTTACACTACCTACCCAATATATTATGATAATGACAAAAAATAACGGTAAATATTCAGAGCATGCGTCACCATTAATACGCATAAATTAAAAGAAAAAAAACTTTGTACAAATCTAATAACAATAACTACCTATGTCAAAGTATGACGTTTGGCGTTGTTGTTTTTAGGTTATGGTAAAGCTAATTTTAACGAAATACGGATTATTTCCTTTGCTTCTCCGGTTATTGTAGTTAGTAGTAATTATTATTAATTTAAACATCTCTGAAAAATTTTATCGCAAATTTTGGAAAGCAGCTCATCAAATTGTTTTTCTGTCATCCATATCCTTCGGAGTCTTCTAGTTCCATCTCTTTCAAAATTGTGTTGGATGCGCCTAATTCATGATCCATTTTCTCGCCCAAATACGACTTTTTTATGCTTTTTCATAATCTCGAGCTCATCTCGCAAAACATCAGAAGTTAGAGAGACGCACGCACTGACAATTTCAGTTGACGCCATCTTGAATGTCAAATTCGGTTCTACTTAAATTGAAACGTGTGAACATAATCTCGTTCAACTTTTTACGTTAAATAAAAGTGGATCAACAAAAATTGAAACGTCTGAACGCGTCATAGGAAAATGTTTCCATGGAAATATCTAGATTCTCGGCGATTTTACTAGATTCTATGCAATTCTATGGAACTTTGCAGACTTTGACTTTGCACAAATTTCGATTTGACGTACTACGCCGGAGTCCCGGGGGCTGTTGTTGATTATTTCCAATTTCCGTAGTTTTTATTGTTTACTACTTATTTAACTATTAATTAAAATGACGGGCGATAAGGAACTACATTGTTATAACCGAGGCTGTGGACAGAAATTTAACCCAAATGACAATGAAAAGGGTAAAATAACGTTCCTTCTAGAAGTTTCTAATGCTCACTAATAATTATTATAAACTTTGAAATAATAACAATACGCTTTTGTAGGCAACTTAACAAAGCTCAGGCCTATTGCAAAGTTGGTTTAGACAATATATGTATATATATTTTAAATAATTTCTAACTCATTTTCTTTACTTCCTCTTTCGTGTTTATGTACCTATAGTTAACCTTACTATGAGATGTGTAATTTGACATTTTTCCTTCAGATGAATAGCTATTCTAATTTAACAATATTTTGCAGATGTTTGTTGCCATCATCCCGGTTTACCATTCTTTCACGATGCTTACAAAGGCTGGAGTTGCTGTAATAAGAAAGTCACTGATTTTACCGAGTTTCTTAACATCAAGGGGTGTACTAAAGCTAAGCATTCCAACGAGGTATTAACCATAATTTGCTTATTTTCAACTCTTTATTGATACCTATTTATTGCTTTGAATATCTGACAAAGCGGGAAGCCTTTTATTTAGAAAATAAGGTAATTTTTGGGGATTGGTGGCCACGGCTATTATGAATAATTTTTAGAAAAAAACTTTAGATTTGCCTTAATCACTATAAAAGGAAACTTATTGCATCACGGCTGGCGGAAAATAATGCATTTTAATTTTCAATGTCGTTAATAAAATTTCACTTCCGAACTACGACAGCCCGCCCGCCATTTGTCACATACACAAGCCCGCTACACAAACCCTGCGTAGCCAAACAAACCATTCAAAAACGTAGGCTGTTTTTTTAAAGCAAAGATAACATACACAAGCCCGCTACACAAACTCTGCGTAGCCAAACAAACCATTCAAAAACGTATTTTGACAGCGAAAAATGGCGGGCGGGCTGTTATAGTTTCGGTTCGCGAAGTAATTTTAGTTAACGACATTGAAAATTAAAATGCATTATTTTCCGCCAGCCGTGATGCAATAAGTTTCCTTTTATAGTGATTAAAGCGAATCTAAAGTTTTTTTCTAAAAATTATTCGTAATAGCCGTGGCCACCAATCCCAAAAATTTACCGAAAATAACATCAATACATTTTGGAAAAGTGCATGTAATTTTTTTTTTGCCAGTATTTGTTACTTCTCCACCGTTATGAATAAATGATGGTAAATATCGGTTCGGACTGGCCACGGTTATTACGAAAATTTTTTAGAAAAAAACTTTAGATTCGCCTTAATTACTATAAAAGGAAACTTTGGCTTTGGGGCGGCTGAAAATAATGCATTTTAATTTTCAATTGCATAAAACCAAAATTCACTTCGCGACCGACACAGCGAAAATCCGCGGCCGTATCTGTCACTGTTATGTTGGTATCCTTGATAAATTAACAAGAGCTAATACGACTGTAGCTGACTTCGTGGGATAAGGCGCGTAATTATGAAATTTGTCTAGCGGGCTTTTTTGTGTAACATGGTTTGTGATACAAAAGAAAGTGCCCCTTTATAAGGCCTACTCGCGTCAAGGCAAGAAAAACATCCCAGTTTTCAAGTGGTTTGGCGGCTACGCTAGGTTTGTGTAACATGGTTTATGATTCGCGGTATTTCATGTAGGTATCCCACGAAGTCGGCTACAGTCGTATTAGCTCTTGTTAATTTATCAAGGATACCAACATAACAGCAACAGGTACGGCTGCGGATTTTCGCTGTGTCGGTTCGCGAAGAGAATTTTGGTTTTATGCAATTGAAAATTAAAATGCATTATTTTCTGCCGCCCCAAAGTCAAAAAGTTTCCTTTTATAGTAATTAAGGCGAATCTAAAGTTTTTTTCTAAAAATTATTCGTAATAAGCGTGGCCAGTCCGAACCGATAATTACCTAAATGATGACTAGGTATATGTTTTGGTAAATTTTCGATATTAGCGTCCATGGTTATTTTGAATAATTTTTAGAAATAAACTTTAGATTCGCCTTTCACTATAAAAGGAAACTTTTTGCATAACGGGTGGCGGAAAATTATGCATTTTAATTTTCAATTACGTAAAATTAAATTTCACTTCGCGAACCGATACGTCGTCAAACCGGCATGAACACTCATAACGAAAATTTACCTATATTTTAAATTACAATGTCACATCACAGCGCCCTTGAGGTGATTTTTCACAAAAACGGCGCTTTATAAATTATCCAATTATTGTTATTAAAGTACCTGCTTAATATGAACAAATATATTTTTAGCCAGTCACATTGCTATTTGACTGAAATTTTCCCGCTAAAAATGTATAAGCCCGCTTCACGGATAATACGGAATGTTCCTTGTCGAAGTTCGATAAACGGATAATACGGAATGTTCCTTGTCCAAGTTCGATACACGGATAATACGGAATGCTCCTTGTCGAAGTTCGATACACGGATAATACGGAATGTTCCTTGTCGGAGTTCGATACGCGGATAATACAGAATGTTCCTTGTCGAAGTTCGATACACGGATAATACGGAAAATTCCTTGTCGAAGTTCGATACACGGATAATACAGAATGTTCCTTGTCGAAGTTCGATACACAGATAATACGGAATGTTCCTTGTCGGAGTTCGATACACGGATAATCCGGAATGTTCCTTGTCCAAGTTCGATACACGGATAACACGGAATGTTCCTTGTCCAATTTCGATACCCGGATAATGCGGAATGTTCCTTGTCGAAGTTTGATACACGGATAATACGGAATGTTCCTTGTCCAAGTTCGATACACGGAATATACGGAATGTTCCTTGTCGAAGTTCGATACACGGATAATACGGAATGTTCCTTGTCAGAGTTCGGTACGGATAATACGGAATGTTCCTTGTCCAAGTTCGATACACGGAATGTTCCTTGTCCAAGTTCGATTCACCGATATTACGGAACGTTCCTTGTCCAAGTTCAATACACGGAAAATGCGGAATGTTCCTTTTTTAATTAATAGACAATCAAGTACGACATTTGTCAGAAGTACCAACCTTACAAAATAAATTGTTATCAGAATAAAAATGAAAGTACCTAATTCGAATTATTCCCAGTACCGCTGGGTTGAGGTTCAAGCTGCGAAAGCTGCAGGTCATCCATCAGTTTTTGATTTGAAATTGAGACATCCCAGGTTTTGATTTGAAATCGAGAAATATAGCGTATAAGAAATATATATGTATTTCATTACATTTCATTGAAAATTCCGAAAATACAGACTTTTAGATCGTCAAAAGGAAGTTAAAATAGGCCAACAAGATGATTTTCAATTTTTATCAGATCCGACATTGTTCTTCGGGACTGTCAATATCTATCGCATTAAGATCGAAAAATTTCTTGAAACGGCAATAAATTGTTTCGTAATGCTTATATTTTTTACACATCGGAACGATAAAATAATAATTTGTATTATCTCGTGACATTTTAGAGAGTTTTGTTAAATTCGAAGTGGTAAAACTGAAGCACGCCAAACTCGACCGCAGCCAAATTCACTTACATACCAATATTAATATTTTCCTAAAAATTAATAAAGGAATTCATTTCAAATTTAAGTAAAGGCCGCAATCCCGCTGGTGGGTACACTAGTGAGTGGTGTTGCCGCTATGTGTGACTGTCAGCTACTTAGGTATATCGTTAGTTAGGGGCTTTGTGTTGGCAGGATAAACAAATTCTAATGTAATAATTTTAGTAAAAAATCTTGAAAAAAAAAAAAAATTTAATTTTAGTTAGTTGGTTAACAATGATAAAAAAAATTACCGTAATTCCTTATCTATCTATCTACATAATCTATCTATCTTCTTCTTCTATCTATCTTCTTCTTCTATCTATCTTCTATCTTCTTCTTCTAACTTCTATATAAATAAAAATGAATCGCCGAAATTTATGTACGCGCATAACTTCTAACGGGTGCATCAAATAGGATAATTTTTTTTTTTTGTGTTTGTTATTGTCAGGACAAGGTTTGTATAAAACTACTGGTGAGCTCTGGCATTATGAAATTTGTATAAAAAAATTACAATAGGTGGCACGTGAGCTGTTTGAAAACTGAATGTACCAGGAATGAACGTGTGGAATGCAGGAGGGGAGAGGGGAACTCGGATAGGAGGTTTGAAGGAGGGGGGGAGGGGAACCCGGGAGGGAAACTCGGGAGGGTGTCGCTGGACGGGGGAAGGGGGGAGTGGAGTGGGGAGAGGAAGGGAAGGGGGAAGGGGAACGGGACGAATGGGAAAGGACACGCAGGGAGAAACAATTTCTTTATTAAATGGCATAGCAACCCATGGTTACCAGTTAGGTGAGGGATAAAAAAATCTTCAAACAAAATGACCTAACTAATGACAGGTATCATCTGGATTGCGGTTTTGGTTGGTTTAAAAAAAATGGAATTTGGAGAATTAATTTAACTATGAAAACGAAATTTAAAAAAAAGGCTGGAGTATTTAAGTTTGAATGTGGATATTTATTAAAAAAATGGACTCAAATTCTCTATTGTGCATATCTATCCTTTTTAAAAATGCATATTTTATGCATTCTCATGTAAAAAGTTGATGGTGCAAATGTTTTTATTATTTCCATTTAGAAACCACCTGAAGTGGCCAAGTCAAAGGTAGACAAGGAAACAGCCAATGAAGTAGTTACGGTGCGGGCGCCTGTATCCAAGTCTGAGAGCACGCTGAAGAGGCCACCGTTTGATTCGCCCCTTGAAACCTTGGAGTCAAACATAGCGGAAGCTTTGAAAGAGAAGTTTAAAAGTTGTCCACATCAAAATACCAAACACACTTCACTCGATAATAGCAGGTTTGAATTCTGTTACTGAAAAACACTCCAAACTAGATATGATTTTAGATTTTCATGGTCAAAAGTATTTTTGTTATTTGTTTTTGGGGTGTTATGCCGTGTTGTATCCTCCTCCTCCTCCTCCTTTAGCCAACGTTTCGGACAACGTTACAGTGTCCATCATCAGGACAGATGTTGTCCGAAACGTTGGCTAAAGGAGGAGGTAGCGCAACACGGCATAACATCCCAAAAACCAATAATAAAAACACCCCATACTAATTTATTCATGTGTATATATATTTTTGGGTAAAGTTCGGTTTAGGGGCGGCATTCCTAGATAATAAAACTAGTTATTTTTACACTAACTATGGGCTGGAAAATCCGAATCTGAAAGAATTAGGCGTCGGCAAGCAATATTAACCCTAGAGTGGGCGCGTCTTTCCGTAAAACGTCAGTGGGCGCGTGGGGAGCATTTTGCCGCTCATTTTCATGTAAAATTTTGAAAAGGAATAATGCAATTTAATTAATTTCTTTTCTTAGGAAAGTAAAACACTAATAAGGTATGACAAATTAACATATTTATTGAACTCTGTTGAAGGAACTTTGGTTTACAATCGACTTTACAAAATTTAACATTTAAATTAACTTTTTTTAGTTATCCTACATTATCCTTCTATAATATTTATTAAAAATGGAAAAAAATAACAATATTAAATATTTTCCAAATCTAGAGGATATGCTTTGGCGAAACAGTCTTTACATAAGTATGTGCAATGTTCATTGCACAGTAATTTTGAGCATCTACAACACCCTTTTTTCGTGCGCCTATTTTTCTTTGATGGACATATACTGCATTTGCATTCCTTCTTTGAAGATGATGCTTGTTCTATAGGAACAAAGCGAGCAATTTGGTTCCTCAGAGGAATATTTAAGGTATCTACAGAAGACCTTGCGGTCATATATGTCTTAACCAGGACCATCGCAATCTCCCGCAAGTACTGTCGGCGTAGCATCAAGTGTAGAGTATTGCCTTTGTAAATTATTTGGCTGTTTATACCGGCAATATTCATCTTTGAAAAAAAAAACAACCTCATTGGCCATCTGCGAGTCATTCTACCAACAGAATACTCTTCTTTCATTTGGTCCACGACATCAACACCACCTTTGGTTTCATTGTAAAATGTAATCATTTCAGACTTTGCAGCAGGTCCGTACAACTACATTTACTGGTACATTTCAACTATGTAAATAAACAAATCGTATTTACTCTAAGCATAATGAAATGTCCAATTGCTATAAACTTGCGTTTATAATGATTCGTAATAGAACATTAACTTTTTCATTCTACCAACAATACTGTAATTTAGTGGTGAACTAAGAGTGTCAAACTACTTATTAGTTTCTTTATTTAGAAGTACCTACCTTATACACAAGTAATTCTTACATTAAACTACAAGTATCACTTGAATTTTTCATAATAAGTGAATAGTTTTCTTTTTGAGAACAAAAAAAAAATTAAATCGTAAATAATATACAGCACAATTTTTACTTACGTGAGTGGGCGTGCAGTGAGCAAATTGCCGCCGGACGACACTCGATGGTAACAACCTCCTTCTCAAGCGGCTTCCCGCGCATTGACGGTGTCCAGTCTTTTGCCACGGGTTGCGAACGAATGTGGGGGCAGCTACTAAAAAGCGCAAAGTTTGAGCGCAGTAGATTTAAGAATTGTTAACATTTTTTTGCAGAGGGCGGCAAAATGCTCATAGCGCGCCCACTCTAGGGTTAACTGAATTACACGACTTTAAAATTTTCTATACACACACAGGAAAACAAGCCATTTTGAACGCATTCTGACACTACAAGTCATAGAAAAACAAGAAACATGTTACACCACATAAAATTAAGTGTTGCCATTAAGCAATAATATCAATAACTAATTTAAGTAATTATTTTTTATAAATTTTACTCACTTTTGTATCACAAACCATGTTACATAAACCTAGCGTAGCCGCTAAACTATTTGAAAACTGGGATGTTTTCTTGCCTTGACGCGAGTAGGCGCTATGAAGGGGGCACTTTCTTTTCTATTACAAACCATGTTACACAAACCCAGCGTAGCCGCTAAACTACTTGAAAACTGGGATGTTTTCTTGCCTTGACGCGAGCAGGCGGTATAAAGGGGCACAAACCATGTTACACAAACCTAGCGTAGCCGCTAAACTACTTGAAAACTGGGATGTTTTTTTGCCGTGACGCGAGTAGGCGCTACGAAGGGGGCACTTTCTTTTCTATCACAAACCATGTTACACAAACCTAGCGTTGCCGCTAAACTACTTGAAAACTGGGATGTTTTTTTGCCGTGACGCGAGTAGGCGCTACGAAGGGGGCACTTTCTTTCCTATCACAAACCATGTACATTGATATTGGTGACCGGTGTACGTCACAACTTTTTAAGACTATGAATTTTTACACTTTTGGTCTAAGAATACGGCCGTTGAGATAGTCATAATTCATCAGGTTAATGTGTTATGTGATGAATTATCATGTGAGGAAGTATCGTGTCGGAAAGTTTTACGTTATTGATATTATTGCTTAATGGCAACACTTAATTTTATGTGGTGTAATATCTTTGGTGTTTTTCTATGACTTGTAGTGTCAGAATGCGTTCAAAATGGCTTGTTTTCCTGTGTGTGTATAGAAAATTTTAAAGTCGTGTAATTCAGTTAATATTGCTTGCCGACGCCTAATTCTTTCAGATTCGGATTTTCCGGCCCATAATTAGTATAAAAAATAAAAAAAAATTATCTAGGACTATCGCCCCTAAACCGAATTTTTTCCATATTTTTAAAAAGAAATATTCCCACGCTACAAATAACCTGACAATATATGAAAATCTCCCGCTACCACCATGTACTACATATCGCGGTCATAAAAAGACAGCTAGGAATTTGCAAAAGTCATACTCTGATGTACTTTTTATTATAATAGGTTGAAAACATGAAAGGTTGCATGTATCGGAATGTGACTTTTTGCAAATTTCCAGCTGCGTTTTTGCTTATTTATTTATTTTATTTTGCAGAAACAAACAGTACATAATTACGTAGTAGAAAATAGTTCCAAAGTTATTGAATTTAACACAAAAATAATTGACATGTCGCTGTTATATACTTATGTTTTTATGGGATAAATTATACATTTTACCTAAATTAAGTTAGTAAATTATTGAAGTAGAGGGGTGTGTGTGAGTGTTTATATGTGTGTGAGTTGGTATGCACCTTTACTCGAGGACCTTCACAGGCCTTTAGACCCAGAATCCGAGGACTCTCACGAATCCGAGGACGTCCTCGGATTCGAAATGCGAAAAACTGAATATGTACCTATAATCTATGCGTTTTGATTGGTCAACTGTCGAAATTTTGGGCCAATTGGAGAGAGTCCTCATTTTCGTGGTGAAAAATATCGTGTTTAATTTGGCTAGTGTTTCATTAGTACGGGTGTGTGACCACCAGGGCGGCGCCGCTAATGCTGGAAATCACACCCAGACCCTAAACCGAGGACTCTCAAAAGGTGCCGATCACCGGAATGTGAACACCAGGAGGCGCTGCAAGCTCAAGTGTCAAGAAATCTTACCTACGCCCTAAACCGAGGACCCGTCGTTCGAAATTCCTACGTGCATGTGAATATAATAAGTATTGCACTATTAAGATTGTGCCGACAAGGAATTCAGTTTTTGACAGTTGAAACAAAATTCAATATTGCGTTTAGTTCATATTGTGAACTACGTTCTGTAATACTGTTTAATTTGCTGTACGGTATTGTAATATTTAATAAGTAACTAGGACAACTGCTCAAGTATTTGGATTAATCCCCGTCATATATTCTTCTTTCACTCCATTCTTCGTTAATCCGCTCTATGACCCTATTACCTACACCTCACAAAAACGCCTCTGTCTGAATTAAGGACAAGGGAAGAATATCGCCACCTGGATGGGTGATGTTGTCAAGCGGGTTAAGGAGGAGCTGTAGGAAGGGTTAATTACTGAAAAAATTACCAAACGCAGAGTAACATTATCATCAAATAAAACATACAAAATCGTTAAAAAATTTTTATGGTTTTTTAGGTAGTCTGACAAAAAAATTAAGACAACAAAGTCGTTTATAATTAAAATTATTGAACCAATATTCTTTCCTTCCAGGCATGATCCTTTATATTTTATTTCTTGGCGTTCTTTTTTATGATGTTGTGCACATAAAATTTAATGTTTTTCCATGTTCTGTGTCTTAAATCTGGTTCATTGGTCAAACATTCTTCGCACACCTTTTTGTTTGGAATTTTTTTTCTTATCCAGAAGACAGCCATTTGCCTTGATACGGCATCTTTCTCAGCAGAAGTCCACATTCTCATCACACGAATCTCATCCGTATCTACTCCGTGGTTATCTGAATCCTAATCTTCATTTTCCACATTTGTACCATTGGGAATCAGAGGAATGGACACCGAAGACTGTAATATTTTCGCGGACACGGATTTTTCTTGAAGGTCGATAGTATCTAGATTTTTGCCTTTATTTTCGGCCAACTTTCCGCCATCCATGGCCAGCAAGAGTTTACTCACCTTGCTCAATTGTATAGTACTTTCAGGAAGACGGTAAAACTCTCTATGAACCCGAATGTCATGGCCCATGTATGTTGCCAGTTGGTCCATTTCGTTATTTTTGAGGTTCAATAGCCGAGATGCAGTTGCCACTTGCTTCCGTAATTTTGTGGATGTCAGAGCTTTGGGATCTTTAGCACCACATTTAAAAGCGAACTGTCGTAATGATGTGTCTGATCTCAAGAACATAAGCGAATTTATTTTAGCAAATAGGTATACGTTTCTATCTAAAATTCCCACAGACGACCTCTTTTCGCAAAGCAAATCAATTTGTAGTTTAACCTCTTGGAGCGCGGAGGAACAACACGGAAATTTCACGACCTTCAATTTGAATCGAATGTTTTGTGGATTAATTTTTACCTATCGTATATTTTATTGACCGAAACACATTCCTAGAACAATAAACTATCTACCAAAACAACATTATTTGCGTTAATTACGTACATTGATAGGTTTTGCGATGTTTTAGTCGAGGAACTCATAAATGTGACGCAGCCAAAATGACATTTCGAGATGCCCACAGATAAAAATTATTTTAAAATATTCTGTGGTTACAAGGTGAATGAAATCTTTACCCATCCCATAGGGAATGTTGGCGCAAGCGATTCTGACACTTCCTTTACAAATTTTGTACATAGAAGGGTCAAAATAGTAGAAAAAACGTATTTTTTTTCTCGCGCATGCGCAGAAACTGTTCACATCCCGCACTACGGCAAATTAAATATAAATTATTCTGAGTGACTAGACGCATTGCGGGTTTCGCTATGGTAAAGGACGATAATAGAGCAAGCGTTTCTGACTTTATTCTTCATACACTTTCTTTATACATAAGGGAACGTACCCATACTACGTGACACGTTTAGGGGGGGGGGGGGTCTTCAAAATGTCACGCTCCATACAAATGAGCGGCGGGTTGCTTAGGATTTTGGTCACCGGGGGGAGGGGGGGGTTAAAAATTGCAAAAAGTTGGTCACGTAGTATGGGTACGTTCCCTAAGGGTCAAAATTGCATTTCAAAGTGCCGCGGCCACCGGGTGACAAACGGCAAACGACCGGTTAAGATCGTTGGTGAGTAAAATAGGAACCTTTCTTCCTCTTTTCCCTCTTGTTTCAAATCGAGTCAAGTTGCTAGTGATTTTTTTTTCAAGTTCACTAAGAGTGGTGAGTACTTCTTCAGTCATCGCGGTTTGATCACGTAACTCATATGTTTTTAAATATATCCTGTCGACCTCTCCAGGCCGGCGAAGATTAAAAAGCAATGTTTGAGTCAACGTGATTTCACTCAACTTGATTTATAGAGAAGGGTCACAAGCGACCTTTATTCCGCTGACAACTTGTAGTGCTTTTAGTTTTAAATACTCCGTTAACGTCTTAATGTCTTCAGCCAAGGGCAATATGACCGGCTTATTCCATTTCTGGGTATACGACATACACATGTTTCGTTGTACACATGTAGTAAGTATTATTGTATATAATAAAAGTATTGAACAATATTGCTAATTTACCTGAAGAAGTGGACATCGTCCACGAAACATGTAGTATTATTGCATATAATAAAAGTGATGTTTTACAAAGTTATTGTTTTTAATCAATTACTCAATGATATTTTAGTTCGGGTTTATCTTCGTTCGACCGTGTGCGATTATAACGAGGTTGCTTCATTGATATAACAAACAAATAATATTTTCAACACAATTTCTAAATGCATCGTGGGGTCTATTCTGTTCTCGAAATAAGTAATAAAGGCAAAGGTGGCGGTGATCCAGCCGGCGAAAATTTATATTTATGACACTACATGACTTGTCCGCTCTGTGAAACATATCTGCCCAGTACTATTGGGAACTGTATAAAGATGCCACGTTAAATTTAAGTCATAATATGAAAATAAGGTTTTGCAAAATATGTACAATTTGTACTTTTTACAGTGAGTTTTTTATTAGTACTCGTTGTCAATTTTGTTCGCAAAAACAAAAAAGAGTTTGAAATGCTAGGTAGGTACTTGTTTTGAGGAGAACATTGATAAACGTGAAAATGAAATCCTTAAAACAGTCTTTAATTATTACAATATTTTAAAAATAAATGTTTAATTAGGTATGTTTTGTATTTTTTTTTTTTGTAATTTGAAAACACATACATTGGCGAATATATAGATAGTTAAAGTAGGTATACGATATACGCTAGGTAAGTACGTAAGGTTTAAAACACCTACGTATTTCTGATCTAGTAACGGCTATAAAGAGCAAATTTTGTCAGTCCCCCGCGTGCTCGTTGTAACCAAGTTTGACTATTATAATAAAAGTCATTAGTTGAACTTACCATGTGGTCGTCATACGATCTTATACTGTTAATAAGGCCAACATTAACGAGTGGTGTCAGGTCAACATCGCTACGTGAAATTTCATCGGTAGACGTTTCTTCAACCCTAATTGCTTCTTTATTTTAAAACAATCTTGGACCAGTAAAAGAATCGTCAGAGTCTTTAGTTTCCTCAAACAGAAGAAAAATAATCAAAATTATCAAATATTTGTAAATGTTAATTATAAAATGTATTAAATTTCATGCTAAAAGTTTTCAGTGCACCCTCAATATGTGATTAATTATTGGAATTAAGTAATAATGATTTCTAGCATATTTGTGAGGGTCTAGAATGTCTTGATAATATATCATTGTGGTCTAGGTATCCTTGAATATGCACTTGGAACATCATAAACTTCTTTCGGTCAGCAATAACCAATGAAGTACCTAGGTAGTTTGGTTGCCAGCAGAAAAGAAGGAAAACATTTAAATATATCTTGATAATATATCATTGTGGTCTAGGTATCCTTGAATATACACTTGGAACATCATAAACTTCTTTCGGTCAGCAATAACCAATGAAGTACCTAGGTAGTTTGGTTGCCAGCAGAAAAGAAGGAAAACATTTAAATATATCTTGATAATATATCATTGTGGTCTAGGTATCCTTGAATATACACTTGGAACATCATAAACTTCTTTCGGTCAGCAATAACCAATGAAGTACCTAGGTAGTTTGGTTGCCAGCAGAAAAGAAGGAAAACATTTAAATATATCTTGATAATATATCATTGTGGTCTAGGTATCCTTGAATATGCACTTGGAACATCATAAACTTCTTTCGGTCAGCAATAACCAATGAAGTACCTAGGTAGTTTGGTTGCCAGCAGAAAAGAAAGAAAACATTTAAATATATCTTGATAATATATCATTGTGGTCTAGGTATCCTTGAATATGCACTTGGAACATCATAAACTTCTTTCGGTCAGCAATAACCAATGAAGTACCTAGGTGGTTTGGTTGCCAGCAGAAAAGAAGGAAAACATTTAAATATATTTTGATAATATATCATTGTGGTCTAGGTATCCTTGAATATGCACTAGGAACATCATAAACTTCTTTCGGTCAGCAATAACCAATGAAGTACCTAGGTAGTTTGGTTGCCAGCAGAAAAGAAGGAAAACATTTAAAAATAATTTTCCGCAGCTGCAGGTCTACAAGTACATAATTATATACCTACTAAAATATATTTGAAAAGGATGGAACTTTTAAGAAGCTAGTCTCGTTTTCGGCAGGAATTTAACTGTAATAGAGAACTCCAGTCCAATTTTTTTATGAATAATGACCTTCTAACTTAAATAACTGCGTTTTTGTGTTTATTTTTAGAGTTAGTTTTAATAGTTAAAATAATTGTCAAAGTTTTAATTTTTCGAGACCCCCCGGAAATATGGTAAATCGTGTGACGTCATCACTCCCGAAAAATTAGTATGGGATTGGGCAATCAGCTGATCTACTGCCGCCATTTTGAAATCCGTTGTTCCGTTGTTCGAAGTATTCTCCCTAGAAGAAGCATTACTTTTTTCATTCATTATTTTTTTTGTGCAGTAGTTTTTCAATATTTTAAATAATAGAGATAAACTAATAGAGATACCTCTATTTTTGATACTGAATTATTTAGGCTTAAATATTGTTTCAATAAACACTACAATTAAATCTCTATAAACAGTACGAAATAAAGAATAACATGAAATGTTGTTAATACTGATGGCTTGTGCCATACCTACATGTCAATTGATTTCAATACAATGTGATACAATGACTGGTGACGCGTGACGTCAGCACTAACCATTCAATCGTACCAACTTTACAGTGTATTTTAACGAGACGTTAAAAAATGCACTTTTTAATATTTTTTTACGAACACTACGTTTAATATTATAAAAAAAACTTATATATTCAGAATCAGCGTTTATTGGTCTGTATGAACATATTTTTTTAAAGTCACAATATTTTTTACTGGAGTTCCTTATTGTGTCTGTCCTGTCCCCATCTGGTTTTATTTCAAACCATAATTATTATTGAGAGTGGACTCCTTTTCGTTTTAGCCGAAAAATGTAATATAATGTAAATCTATCCTCTTAATAATAACTACTACCACCTCGGAATAGGCCCAGCCTAGGGAGGTGATTTATACCATTTGCATTCATAATTTATACTAATATTTGCTTTTACTTTTAATTCATTGTGATGTTAAAATTTGTGTTATAAATAATAATAATAAAAAAATAAGATAATGATAGTTCAGTACAACAAATAGCATCGCAATAATTTCAAATTCGGATTTTTAATGAAAAATAAATGATTATTCAATGTAGGTTAAACATCGGTGATTTTGTTTTTAGTAATACAATTATGAAAACAGGTAGATAACTATTAATTAACAACTAACTACATGTATCATTTATAACAAAAATAAACATAGCTTAGCTCGATTTGTAATACGGTCGTATCTTCGGTTTTACCACTACAAACAGGCATAGGTTGTAAAAGCTTTCCCCTGCCGTACACTTTAATTCCACAAATATTGCAATGCATTTTTATAAGCCACACAATAATCAAGTAAATTTTGTTGGTTCGAGGAGGGATATCACTCGAAGCTGCTTATTCCTCAGAGCGTGACTTGAGACTGACTTCTGACTGAACTAACTTAACTTCCAAGCAGGCGCGGCCGATGTAAAATCGAAAACGCAATGTATAATAATAAATACAAATGAGGGTATCTTACCTATTTATAAAGAAGATCAATTTCAAATAAAAGAATAGGCCACTTGCATCACATTTTTTTAATTTTTTTTCCGGTTCAGGCAAATATTCTAAGACATTATGTATTTTTTTTTTTTTAATCGTATTTTTGAAACCCTGGAGATTTTTTGAAAATTTCAATCCGAAAAATCAGACCATTTTTTATAAACCGGAAAGACGGGACATAATTTTATAGGTGAGAAAAAACAATAATTACATAGCCGAAAATCATTTACAAAAAAAAGAACGTTTTCCATACGAAGGGCACAGGAGAATAACGAGGCATACCAAAAATATTACATGTCATAAATATTTTTTCGTTGATCCATCTTATTGATCATAAATCATTATAATGTACAACGTCTATATTAATAAATCCAATGTAATATACTTGTACTTGTAAATTATAATAATAATAAGAATATTATGAAATTTGATTTTGATAAAATCAGCACCATAACCATTATACTTCTAAAACACGCACCGACATCTAAATTGTACGGGGTTCTCTTCACAACATCTGTCAAAAATTCAAACCAAATGATAAGTTCGCAGAGAACAAACAATAAATCTAGTGAACGAATTCAAAAATTCACCTCAAATCAAATGATGCCATATAAAAAAAATAAATCAGTGTGGAATTTTACAAAATTAATAGGAACATTTTCGGAGACGGGACATTTTCATGTAGTGACGTCACGAGCCAAAATAATGGATTTATTTATTTAAAAATAAAAAAAACTGTACATTTCTACAAAATTTTACTAACATTTTCGTAATCTTAGTAAAAAGATCTATCCACACGATTTTTTCCAAGTCGTTATGAAATCCATGCAAGTGGCCTATTCTTTCCGGATTTTGGTTGATAATTAAAAACTTTCCCTCTGAAACTTGGTTTCGGAGGGAATTTTATGGTCATGGTTCATACGCTTAAATCTAATATAACGTTTTGAATAGGGAATGTTATCTTATATACTAATATTATCCTATATACTAATATTATAAAAAAAACCTATATACTAATGTTATACTATCCTACTAATATTATAAAGGTGAAAGTTTGTATGGATGTATGTTTGTTACTCTTTCACACAAAATCTACTGAATGGTCTTTAAAAATTCTTACACTAATAGAAAGCTAGATTATTTGCGTGATCTATAGGCTATATATATTGGTAAGCTCTTGCGTTATGAATAATCTTTGGCGTTATGAAATTATTTATCATACGTTTTCTGTCGCTAATAAAATCGATTTATTGCAAACGTCAGAAACGAATTGTCGCCTTGGAAACGATGTTTTTTTTTTTTTTAATTAGGCAATTCACCATAAAAAGAGTACTTAGTTGGTGTCGTACTTGATAACGAATGAATCACCGAAATGTATGTATAAACCGGAATAACTGCATCAAATTGGATAATTCTTTTTTTTTGTTCGTTATTTTGTATAAACCTACCGTTGAGTTCTAGCATTATGAAATTTGTATACAAAATTATAATAGATGGCATGCGAGCAGTTTGAAAAATGAATGTATCGGGAATGAATGTGTGGAATGCTAGAGGTGAGTGGGTGGAGTGGGGTGCGGGGGAGTGGGGTGGGGGGAGGGGGTGTTAGGAGGGTGTTGGTGGAGTGTTGGCGATAGGGAATGTGGAGGTGTAGGGGGTGAGGGGAGTGGTGGGGGGAGGGAGTGGGGGAGGGAGTTGATGGGGGGAGTGGAGTGGAGAGAGGGAAGGTGAAGGAGGCGGAGTGGAGTGGAAGAGGGGGAAGGGAAGAAAGGGAAGGAGGAGGGTTGGGGGGAGGTGGAGTGGGGAGGGTGTAGAGGGGGGAGGGGTGGGTGGAGAGGGAGGGGGAGGTTGGGGTGTTGGGAGGGTGTTGGTGAAGGAGGGAAGGGGAGGGGGAGAAGGGTGTGAGGAGGGGTTAGGGTAGGGAGAGGGGGAGGGAAGGAAAAGGAAAAGGGAAGGATGGAGTAGGGTGTGGGGAGGGGTATGGGGTGGGGGGAAGGAGGTCGATGGGGGGGAGTGGTGTGGGGAAAGGGAATGTGGAGGGGTAGGGGGTGAGGGGAGTGGTGGGTGGAAGGAGAGGGGGAGGGAGTGAAGTGATGAGAGGGATGGTGGAGGAGGCGGAGTGGGTGGAAGAGAAGGGTGAGAAGGAAGGGAAGGGTGAGGGGTGGAGGAAGGAGGGGGAGGGGGTGTTGGAGGGTGTTGGTGGAGGTGGGAAGGTGTTGGTGGAGGTGGGAAGGTGAGGGGGAGAAGGGTGGGAGGAGGGGGTTAGGGTAGGGAGAGGGGGGAGGGAAGGAAGAGTAAAGGGGAAAGGGGAAGGATGGAGGAGGGTGTGGGGAGGGGTAGGGGATGGGGGGAAGGAGATTGATGGTGGGGAGTGGTGTGGGGAAAGGGAATGTGGACGTGTAAGGGGTGAGGGGAGTGGTGGGTGGAGGGAGAAAGGGAGGGAGTTGATGGGGAGAGTGGAGTGGAGAGAGGAGAGGTGGAGGAGGCGGAGTGGATGGAAGAGGGGGGTTGATGGATGAGTGGAGTGGGGAGAGGGATGGTGGAGGCGGGGAGAAGTGGGGGAATGGGTGGGTGGAGGGGGAGGGGGGTTGGGCGGGGGAGTGGAGTAGGGGGAGGGGTGGGTGGAGGGGGAGGGGGGTTGATAGGGGAAGTGGAGTGGGTAGATGGAAAGTGGAGGCTGAGTGGGAATCCCCTAATACTATGCGAGTGAAGCCGCGGGAAAAAGCTAGTTCGATTATATTCAACAAAAGTATAAACGAATAATTCTATTCGCAACGAATCCAACGGATGATAAAATACGCACACAAACAAAAAGGGTCATTATTTAACTGAATTGTGCGTGTTCAATAATAAATGTTCCCCGTTTCTGGGAATCCTACAATCATAAGCTCTTTATAATATAATACAATAATTTCGCACGTAATACCCGTTGACTAATGGTTGCATTTGGCGAGAGACATTATGGTATCTTGTTCAAACCTTATGTAAGAATATTATTTCGCTGGAGACCAGTCGTCGGAACAGTTCGGAAGTTTTCGGTACTTTCCGTATTACGAATGCCGATTACTAGCCGATCTGCTGTTGCACAGGGCGCGCGGGTGGAGAGGTGCACTGCCTGTCGGATGTCAGCCGTAATGATCTCTTACCAAATTCATACATTTAGATAGGCAATTCAATTTTATTTTGAACCTTTTTTTAAGTTTTGTGCAAATTTATATTTTAAATAAAATATTTAGGAATACGATGAGGCGTATAATTTTGTTGCCTGTTCACCACACGAGTGAACGTTAGGACGAGCCGCGCCTGCTTCCAAGATACTTGTAAGAAATTCGTTCCACACTATTTCGAGGACCCAAGACCTCCAAAAACTACAGACCACTTACAGGACCTTCCGAGATCCGTGTATTTTACGTATGTGTAATCCTGAATACGTGGACAGGCCTTGGATATGGGAAGTCCTCAGTTACCGGGTGTGTATTCCAGTTTTTTGAGGACCGTTTTCTAGGTGCTTACCGGGTGTATGATAAAACCGAATAGACAGCAACGATCACGATTAATTTGAGTATAGAATATATAAGTGTAGAATATATGTCTACTTTATATAATATAACAGGACCTCGAATTCGGGTAGCCAGTTGAAGTCCTCGAAATTGGGATTGGACAAACAAGGGTGCATGCGCGTGTGTGTGTGGATGTGTGTGTTATGTGTGCAAATTCAGTGTGCTAGAAATGTTTTTCTTAAATAGAGGGAGGGAATCAAAAATATATCGGTATTTGTGGTTTTTTAATTGAGTTGAATTTTTTAAGGATGCGGGAAATGGGGGAGTTGGCTGCAGTGTTCGTATTATTACTGGTTGTGTAAAAAAGATTGGTGTGGCGAGTTCTTTTAGATGGTATGTTAAAATTTTTTTGGGATAGAAGTTCTGGGCAGTCTTGACACATACATTTGCTCAGTTGGGACAGCAAAGAGATTCCGTTAGCATGAGCTCTCATCATCATTTCAGGGTCCTGCGTGGGATAGAAAGAAAGCTACTATCTGATGTAAATAAAAGATCTCACATTAAACAAAATTTACTTGTTATTATTGACAAGTAAAAAATAATCTACATAAATACCTTTGTAAACTCAAAAAGGTGAAGGAGAGAGAGATTTCACGTTTAGCAAGGCGTAAAACACGAAGCTATTGTAGTCGTAGTAGTGATTATGGTCTTCCAGAGCCCCGACAAGGCGTCTCCAATGGCATTTCCCTCACAGATCCCGTTCTCGTCGACTCTGTCACCAATCGCAAACTTCCAGCTAGGTTGCCAGGAAAAGTAGCAACCTCCAAAAGGACGTTGCGAATATATCAAGGGTTCCAATGTGGGTAGGTAAAGACGTCCCTTCATAAAACGTGCGCCTGCACCGGTCGCAGAGGAATCCGTTTCCTTTTTTAAGAGTCAGTCGAAATCCCTTCAACAAGGCAAAAGCAGAGGAAACAGCCCAACCTTTTCCACTTGCCAATAATACACCAGTAGCAAAGTCAAATCCAACATGGTAGAATAATTTACAGGCCTCTATGCCCGAATGACCGGATAATTTTAGTATTACACTGCCAGTTCATTATAATATATCTCACGCGACTTATCACGAGTTTTTAACAACCAACTCCCAAAAAACTCCGACCGACTCTCTCTGCAAATTTACGTCCCCCGCCATCTTGCTTTTTTTTTTAAACCCTCCAATTCCAATTCCAAATTAATAATTAATATTACTAATTCTGAGTAAGTACAGACTAAATAATCATCATGGAAATAATTACGTTACAATTTATTTCGTTATGTATTATTTTATGGAGAAATGTCATTTCAGCTACCGTTCGCCTGGATTTCAGGGATTGGAGAGTGCAGATATAATTATTGTTGTATTTGTAACCGAGATACTTAATAAATTTATTTTGTATGCGCTCTATATTATTGACGTATTGGGTATATTTGGGATTCCAGACGGGCGATGCAAATTCCAGTGTACTTCTGACTAGTAAGGAGTAAAGCATTACTAGAGTATGTGGATTTTTAAATAATCTACTCAGACGTAGTATGAAACCCAACATTTTGTAAGATCTATCAGTGATCAAGTTTACTGTCTAAATAGACTCCAAGGTCCTTACATTCATTCTTTGAGATCACGGGTTCATCGCAGAGTGAACATGGAATGTTAATTCTATGCTTGTTTCTAGTAAAGGACATAGTGTGGCATTTAGAAACATTGAGGTCTAAGTAGTTAGCTGTGCAATGAAATATAATTATAACAAAGATACTTATGATAACAAAGTAAGATGAAAATGTTGCTTGTGTCGTGATGGAGGAAGTAACCAGGAATTGAACTCATGACGCCTGGGTGGAGAGCCAGACGCGATGCCAACTCAGCCACTGGTCGATCAAATATTTATTTTTATATGTAGATTTTTAAAGCGTTATGATATAGAATTTCAAACAATAATAATAATATCATCGGAAAACATAGACTTTGTACTTATGTATGTGAGCGAGCTATCTACGTAGGAATGTACTGAGATAGTGGTAAATAGAATAATAATTTGTTGTTTTTTGTACAGCACTGCAGTTGGTACGGCTTGCAAGAACGGGGGCTGCAGAGGCACCTACGAGGGTGCAGAGAGCGACAGTGCCCCCTGTGTGTTCCATCCGGGCACGCCCATCTTCCACGAGGGCATGAAGTATTGGTCCTGCTGCCAGAAGAAGACCACTGACTTCAACACATTCTTAAACCAGGCTGGCTGCAATACCGGCTTACATAAGTGGAAGAAAGAGGTATGCAATTAAGAATATTTTTAGCAAAAGAAATAGTGTGATTTATTAGTAGTTTGCTAGTGTTTGTTGTTGGCATGCTACATGTTTGTGACTTTTCAGATTCTCATGAATTTTGACACTTTGTTATTTTTATTCCCGAAAACTTTAGTAAAATAAAAATATAATAAATTAAAAGACACTTCTTGACTGCCGATGCTAAATTTTCGCCGTGGGCCAGTTGATTCTATTTTCATAATAACTTGCTTGTTTTTGGTAAAATCAAGTTAATAAATTGAGAAAGTGTTTTTGGCTTTTTAATATTTTATCTAAAAAAAATCGCAAAATTTAAAAAAAAAACCTCTGCACTTTGACTATTGACGAAAATTATTTTGTTGAGTATATTTATAAATGAATTTTTGACGATTCCAGGCCCAGCCCGCCAACACGGTGAAGTGCCGCTGGGACTGGCATCAGACCGGCAGCCACGTGGTGGTGGCGGTGTACTCCAAGGAGTACCACCCCTTCAAGAGCCACGTGAAGGTGAACCCCGTCCGGCTGGCTGTACAGATGATGTTCACCAACTCGGGGGATGCCAAGTTCCACTTGGATCTGGAGCTTAGAGGAGTATGCACCTCAAACTTATTGTCAACAAGCTCTTTTTTCTTTTTCTTTAAATATCACCCCAACCTACATTCCCGGGTTACGAATAACCGAAATGTTGTTCAAAATGAACAAAACTATTTATTCATTTTTATATTTTACTAGCTGGGTTACCCGGCTTCGCTCAGGACAACATTTACACCGACATACTCCGCCACTCCTTCCATAACTTTGTACAGCCCTATCGAACCTTCTAGAGCTTCCTACAGCTTTATGGAACCTTCTAGAATTTTTCAGGACCTTCTAGACACATTGACACACTCCTCCACTCGTTTCAGAACTTTCTACAGATTTATTGAACCTTCTTGAACTTTCCAGAACCTTCTAGACTCGCTGACATACTCCTCCACTTCTTCCAGAATATTCCAAAGTTTTATCGAATTTTCTAGAAGTTTCCGGAATCTTCTAGACTCTTCTTGAAAATTCTAGAGTCTTCTTAGAACTTTCAGTCCTTATATCTTCAAAAGCAAGCCCTTTAGGTAAAAACGAATACCCTTATTCCCTAGGGGGGATAGAGATCTAACATACCATATAACTCTCTTGATCGTACCGGCACTCGTTTCTGAGTTTTTGCGTTCCGCACGTTTTTTTGGACTTTCTTTTATAATATATATTGATTATATATAACAATAAATTCATCTTAATATTTTAAAGCATAATTTGTAAAAAGCATTTTTCCCTAAGATAATTAAACTCGCACCATCTATGAAACAGTAGATTATGAATTCTTTTAAATATCACCTGAGTCCATATCTCAACTCACTTTTTCACATAAAACTGTTTTTCGAATAATGGGTCAATTTATTATTATCTATTACACATCTGGCCTGATGGTTGCTCTAGCGTTGTAGCTCAGACTTTACTCTAAAAACTAGCGGTGATCTGACTTGGTAGATGTTTCAGTGCGATCTTTGCGTCCGGTTGCGATCGACGCTCTGCTGTCGAATCCCACCACCTGCGAGGTGTGTTCAATTGTTTGCTTTCTCTACTAAGAGGGAGTCCGCCCTGTTGAAGTTCGTAAGACTTGGTAGATGTTTCAGTGCGATCTTTGCGTCCGTTTGCGATCGACGCTCTGCTGTCGAATCCCACCACCTGCGAGGTGTGTTCAATTGTTTGCTTTCTCTACTAAGAGGGAGTCCGCCCTGTTGAAGTTCGTAAGACTTGGTAGATGTTTCAGTGCGATCTTTGCGTCCGTTTGCGATCGACGCTCTGCTGTCGAATCCCACCACCTGCGAGGTGTGTTCAATTGTTTGCTTTCTCTACTAAGAGGGAGTCCGCCCTGTTGAAGTTCGTAAGACTTGGTAGATGTTTCAGTGCGATCTTTGCGTCCGTTTGCGATCGACGCTCTGCTGTCGAATCCCACCACCTGCGAGGTGTGTTCAATTGTTTGCTTTCTCTACTAAGAGGGAGTCCGCCCTGTTGAAGTTCGTAAGACTTGGTAGATGTTTCAGTGCGATCTTTGCGTCCGTTTGCGATCGACGCTCTGCTGTCGAATCCCACCACCTGCGAGGTGTGTTCAATTGTTTGCTTTCTCTACTAAGAGGGAGTCCGCCCTGTTGAAGTTCGTAAGACTTGGTAGATGTTTCAGTGCGATCTTTGCGTCCGTTTGCGATCGACGCTCTGCTGTCGAATCCCACCACCTGCGAGGTGTGTTCAATTGTTTGCTTTCTCTACTAAGAGGGAGTCCGCCCTGTTGAAGTTCGTAAGACTTGGTAGATGTTTCAGTGCGATCTTTGCGTCCGTTTGCGATCGACGCTCTGCTGTCGAATCCCACCACCTGCGAGGTGTGTTCAATTGTTTGCTTTCTCTACTAAGAGGGAGTCCGCCCTGTTGAAGTTCGTAAGACTTGGTAGATGTTTCAGTGCGATCTTTGCGTCCGTTTGCGATCGACGCTCTGCTGTCGAATCCCACCACCTGCGAGGTGTGTTCAATTGTTTGCTTTCTCTACTAAGAGGGAGTCCGCCCTGTTGAAGTTCGTAAGACTTGGTAGATGTTTCAGTGCGATCTTTGCGTCCGTTTGCGATCGACGCTCTGCTGTCGAATCCCACCACCTGCGAGGTGTGTTCAATTGTTTGCTTTCTCTACTAAGAGGGAGTCCGCCCTGTTGAAGTTCGTAAGACTTGGTAGATGTTTCAGTGCGATCTTTGCGTCCGTTTGCGATCGACGCTCTGCTGTCGAATCCCACCACCTGCGAGGTGTGTTCAATTGTTTGCTTTCTCTACTAAGAGGGAGTCCGCCCTGTTGAAGTTCGTAAGACTTGGTAGATGTTTCAGTGCGATCTTTGCGTCCGTTTGCGATCGACGCTCTGCTGTCGAATCCCACCACCTGCGAGGTGTGTTCAATTGTTTGCTTTCTCTACTAAGAGGGAGTCCGCCCTGTTGAAGTTTGTAAGACTTGGTAGATGTTTCAGTGCGATCTTTGCGTCCGTTTGCGATCGACGCTCTGCTGTCGAATCCCACCACCTGCGAGGTGTGTTCAATTGTTTGCTTTCTCTACTAAGAGGGAGTCCGCCCTGTTGAAGTTCGTAAGACTTGGTAGATGTTTCAGTGCGATCTTTGCGTCCGTTTGCGATTGACGCTCTGCTGTCGAATCCCACCACCTGCGAGGTGTGTTCAATTGTTTGCTTTCTCTACTAAGAGGGAGTCCGCCCTGTTGAAGTTCGTAAGACTTGGTAGATGTTTCAGTGCGATCTTTGCGTCCGTTTGCGATCGACGCTCTGCTGTCGAATCCCACCACCTGCGAGGTGTGTTCAATTGTTTGCTTTCTCTACTAAGAGGGAGTCCGCCCTGTTGAAGTTCGTAAGACTTGGTAGATGTTTCAGTGCGATCTTTGCGTCCGTTTGCGATTGACGCTCTGCTGTCGAATCCCACCACCTGCGAGGTGTGTTCAATTGTTTGCTTTCTCTACTAAGAGGGAGTCCGCCCTGTTGAAGTTCGTAAGACTTGGTAGATGTTTCAGTGCGATCTTTGCGTCCGTTTGCGATCGACGCTCTGCTGTCGAATCCCACCACCTGCGAGGTGTGTTCAATTGTTTGCTTTCTCTACTAAGAGGGAGTCCGCCCTGTTGAAGTTCGTAAGATCGCAATTTTGATCCCAGACATAAATAAGTCTACCACACAAATGATTTTGAGGAAAAAATGGCATACGCAAATTGCATGCTCATTGGTTTTCCAAAATGAGCAAAATCGTATGGAAAACACTCAGATCTCTTTGAACCGTTTTTTCCAATCAAGGCGAAGCTTTTTTGGGTTGAAACATGGGTTCACCACCTAACCCTGAAATCAAAAAGGCAATCAATGACATGATTTCCATCTTTTGCTTCACCTGAAGCAACATTTAGCAGGAAAATATTTGGACACTGACTAGGATGCAGAGGCGGAGTTCTGCGATAAGGGAGTCAAAGACCACAGCTCACCAAGTGCATCGATCATAATGGGGACTATGTCGAAAAATAGTCGGGATATGTATCTAAAATGTCATGATTTTTTTGTAAATATAAATTTTTCCCAAATTGTAATATTAGAACAGTCTTTAATTCTTGGACAACCCTAAGGCTACGTCCGCACAGACAGGCGGCTTGCTTAGCGCCTAGAGCCTAGTGAGTCACCTAGCGAGGAGCTTAGTAAAACAAACGTTCTAGAATTTTAATATTAGAACAGTCTTTAATTCTTGGACAACCCTAAGGCTACGTCCGCACAGACAGGCGGCTTGCTTAGCGCCTAGAGCCTAGTGAGTCACCTAGCGAGGAGCTTAATAAAACAAATGTTCTAGAATTTTAATATTAGAACAGTCTTTAATTCTTGGGCAACCCTAAGGCTACGTCCGCACAGACAGGCGGCTTGCTTAGCGCCTAGAGCCTAGCGAGTCACCTAGCGAGTAGCTTAGTAAAACAAACGTTCTAGAATTTTCGCAACTGGCCGCACTTCGCTTGGCGCTTAGATAAGTCGCTTAGCGTGTATCGAGGTAAACCAACGTATTGGTTTTTTGCCACTAGGCGCGAGGCATTTTAGAAGAAAAAAATGGATTAAATATTAATTGCATCAGTTTTTAAAAGAGAACCTTTGTGGAATCCGGCTAATGAACTCCATAAAAATGCAGAAAGAAACTGTGGTAAGAGGTAGCAATCGAAGTAGAAAAAGATGGTTAGTACTAAAAAGTGATTTATTTATGATGAGATTTTTTTTACACTGAGAAGTTAATTGTGGTTATGAATTTTCGTGATTTGTTTTTTGGGGTGTTATGCTGTGTTCTGCCCTGATGATGGTCACTGTAACGCTGTCCGAAACGTTGGCTAAAGAAGGAAGTAGCTTAACACAGCATAACACCCCAAAAACAAATAACGAAAATACTTTTGGCCGTGAAAATCTAAAAACGTACATGGTTATGAATGTATATAATGGGTATGGCGTTGGATTATGTTTTCAGGCAATGAGTTGTTCTGCCAGGTAATCAATCCAATTCCGTTGATATAATTCAACAAAATTTCTCTGGTTTGTAACACTGTTTAAAAATCTATATTGTTTATACAGAACATTAAACTCCCCATGACTTGAACGTGACTCATTTATGTCATGAACCCAACATGATGGATAAGACCGTGAAATGGTATATTTTAAATATGAATTTTCTCTAAGTAGCAGTTTTAGAGCTATTTTTGAAAGTGACGTCTCGTCAACTTACCAACAAGCAAATGACCAAGGCACCTAGCTACCCACCATGCAACCACCACCATGTATCCTAGCAAGTAGCCAGAATGTAAGACACTAGGCTCTAGGCGTTAAGCAAGCCGCCTGTCTGCGCGGACGTAGCCTTATAGTTCCATGCCTCACTGGCATCTTTTAGGGTTAGTATAGTAACTAATTTCCTTTTTATTTGTTCAGGTTATCGACGTAAAAGAGAGCAGTGTGCAGATGCTGGGCACCAAAGTGGAGATCAAGCTGAAGAAGGCTGAACCCGGCTCCTGGGCCAAGTTGGACTTCCCCCGGGCGCAGGAGGACAAGAAGGGTGAGGAGGAGGAGGCCACCCCCACTCCCCCCACCCCGACCCCCACCCACGTCTGGGACAATAGAGACGAGGTAGACCTTGATGACGTTGAACCCATTTCCATGTCCAACATCAATATAACCGAAGTTAAATAAGTGATAATTATAAATTATACTTACAACTCCGTCAATAAAGTGCAGATATTTAATTAAATGTAATAAAAAAATTCATTATTATGGCTACACCGATTTTAGAACAAATAATAGTAGATTCAAATGTTGAGTCTCCAATACACTACTCGCTCCAACGTTTCGACGAAGCCCTCAAGGTAGTTAACCGAAGTTGGAAGCGCATATCTATACATTTTGTGCAACCTCGTCAGGTAACATGGACGTTCAAGTGGCAGCTGCCGTTGCAATGTACACTCTCGCCTATTATTATAACTATGTGCAAATTCATCACACAAAGAAAATTAAAAAAAAAAAAAAACAGAAAAAGAAGGTGGTGGATGATTGCAATGCACAGGAACAGAATGTCTCGACGCGAACTGAAGTGAGTCGAGTAGTGTAGTGAGACGCATCGTGTTGAAACTTGGGAACACTTCGAGTCCTTTGAACCAGGCGCAAAAACCGACAACGATCGGAAGTCGGACGAGGTAAGGCGAGGGTGCATGTAGCCAAGTGAAGCGTGTAGCCTTCGTTTCTACACCATCGTATTCAATTAACCTCCATCAACTTGGTGAGTAGTGTGTTGGGGATTTTATTAATTCCCCAATTCCTGAATAGCGTAACTGAATTTTTCTTTCAATTATTTTATATTTTAGATATCTCGGAATAAACAGCTCTCTTTTATGCATTTTAAACACGTATATTTAAAAAAAAAAAAAACCTTATCCTTGCATTTGTCCTTGCGTGTGTTAAACAGAATAGACTGTATCCATTCTGTTTAATTGTGACACACCGGGCCCAAACATTTTGTCCCAGAGAAGCAGCTATCCCAAATAAGCATAGTTACAGTAGGTAAAAAGAAATTAAATTTATTATTTATTGAGTTTTTTTTTTATATGTATTTTAGTACATTTATCCGAGTTCTCTCGAATATGTTTTTAAACCTCATTAAATAAGAAAAGTACACATGGATATCTACATCTATACCACATGTATATATGTATAGGTACCATACGAGCCTTCCCTTCTCAACTAAAATTCATTTAATGAAACACTTTTTTCATCGACTTCAGGTCTGAATTTGTCCCAATTAAAGAATGGTTTCCCAGATAACCAAAGCAAATTAGTGTCAATTTTTTTATATTTGGTCTCTGTTCCCTGAGTTTTGTCCCAAACAACCTAATGTCCCGATAAACTGGTGTACCACTTAAACGGAATAGACTGTGCACATTGCGTAATGCGCGACTGTGCATATGGCATAATGTGCGACTGTGCATATGGCATAATGTGTGACTGTGCATATTGCATAATGCGTGACTGTGCATATTGCATAATGTGCGACTGTGCATATTGCATAATGTGCGACTGTGCATATTGCATAATGTGCGACTGCATTTTGCATAATGTGCAACCGTGCATATTGCACAATGCGCGACTGTGCATATGGCATAATGTGCGACTGTGCATACGGCATAATGTGCGACTGTGCATATTGCATAATGTGCGACTGTGCGTATTGCATAAAGTGCGACTGTATAATGCATAATGTGCGACTGCATATTGCATAATGTGCGACTGTGCATACTGCATAATGTGCGACTGTGCATATCGCATAATGTGCAACTGTGTATATTGCGTAATGTGCGACTGTGTATATTGCATAATGTGCGACTATGAATATGTAACAAGCTGGAATTTTTAATTTCCTTGGAATGTGATGGATATAAACAACCAATGTCTGAACACTGTTTGATATGTGTGAAAAAAATTCTCTGGAACCATAGTGCTATTTTTAAGTTTTATACATGATTTTTCCTTTGAACCCTCTTGGTGTTGCCATGTAAATGATTGTACATTTTAACAATTCTTCTAAACTTTGTTGACAGACTGTATATTGCCATACTGTTGTAAGGATTATTACTCATGTTTAATTTCAAGATATTTAGAAAATATTTTGTATCTTACCAAGGAATATATAAATAAAATTATCGAACTAACTTGATTTTTTTAATTTTTTTCTCCTTTGATTTTATTAAAAATATACAAATTGTTCTGGGGACCTAGCACAGTCGATCAATAATACCCTTGAAAACCTGTCAATGCCCGATGGCAAAACTCGAGCGGACTGTAAAACTTAAGTTGATCAACATTTGAATGGGTTTTTGTTTATATCACAGGACAAGAATATATGATGGGAAAAGCCCCACCTTTTAATTAAATGATCTGCTGTTCCGTCTTGTTGTTTAGGTTGTTTATCCAGGCTGGCACAATTACACAGTCATTTTCAGATATTTTATTTGGACGCGAGTTTCGAGAGAGTATCAATAATTGATGTTAACAACAGTGCGACAATATTTCAAGTGCCAATGTGGATATTGTACAATAATATTTCAAACACAATCGCAACACTATTTATGCTGGCCAAATAGCTAGGAATGTAGTCATCTTCTTTCTTCTTCCAAGTAGGGCTTATAAGGAAGGATATTGACAATGAGATGAATGACAATGACAAGACCTTGGGAAATGGATAAGTCCCAAAGCTGTTTTAACACTAAACAACAAACAAATTAATCATCTATGGTTATTAGGTAGCGTTAGAAGGCATGCGCGAACACGTGTTACTTAAAAGAAAAACGAGATTAAAAATGGCCAAATTTCCGTACATTCATATGGGATAATAATATTCAAATTGTTACTTAAGAACGACAAACTTATATGTTTTGTAAAATTGTTATAAAATCTGCCAGCTTTATTTTATAAAGGGCGCCACTAGTTGATTAACCAGGCTAGCAGATGGAAAGCAAAAATCCCCTCTCAGGGCCTTGGGAATTCAAATTTAAAGTTTTTTTTTTTTTTTTACGTTAACTCCACGCAGGAGGCCCTGAGGAAAATAATTTCCCTCAGGGCCTATGTCATCTGGGATGCTGTGTGGAGGGTCTTTTTGAGGAGAGGAAGGAATGAACATTGGTCTTGAAGAGACCCATGTTGTAGGAAGGAGGAAACACAGAGGCTGGCAAATCATTCCACAGCCGAGCTGTTGAACACAAGAACGAGTCGAAGAAACGACCCATTCTCATGTGGCAAATGTCAACCGTGTACAAATGTTGGGCACGCGTTTGGCGTGTTTCCCGACTATGCACCGGTGCCGAAGGGATCAATGATGCTAGTTCCTCGGAGCATCTTCCATTGTAATACCGGTAGAACAAGGATAGCATTCCCACCCGACGCCTGTGCTCTAAAGATTGCAATCCGTCTGTTAAGATGGGAGAATCTATCAAACGGACCGCCCGTTTCTGCACAGAGTCGAGGGTATTTTTCAGGTATTTTGGAGCTCCAGACCAGACGTGGCTGCCAAATTCAACCGTGGGGCGCACTTGTGATTTGTACAGGGTTAGCAGTTGTGTACTATTAAAGTATCTGCGGGCCCTGTACAGTACGCCCAGTTTCTGTGAGGCTAACTTTACTCTGGCTTCGATGGAGCCCCCATACCTGAGCTGGTCACTTAGGGTTACACCAAGCATTTCGATGGAGGGCCTGTTCGGAAGATTGCTTCCGTTGAAAGAGACTAGATTTTCATTTCGATCCCTTTTAGACGTAATCAGACAAGATTGGGTCTTTGAAACATCAGGTTAATATAAAAGAATTAAACAGAGTTAAACAGAATGAAACAAAGTTAATATAAAAGAAAAATGAAATATTTTAACTTTGTAAAAACCACTTAATTGATGCGCAAATCCGACCGGTTTCGGAACAAACGTTCCTTCGTCAGGGAAAGCTTATACTAATTTGACAGTTTCGAACAATGTTTTATTATGGTATAAGTGGTCAATTAAGTGGTTTTTACAAAGTTAAAATATTTCATTTTTCTATAATGGATAACCACAAAGTAATAGCTACATTCAAAAATATAATATAAAAGAATTAAAAAATGATAAAACAGTATTCATAAGGAATAATAATATTACATTTATTTGTACAGATTTCTTTAATACAAATAGAACTTAAAACAATAACTAAATAAATAATTAAGGCTCACCCCCTGGATCGACCAATTTCCAATTAGCTAACTAACTAAATATAACGGGCCTCTCGTTTCTCAGGAAGCTTCTATTCCCGATGATGAATCTGTAGATTTTCCGTGGACTGAAGACGGCTGGTGCTGTTTCTCAGGAAGCTTCTATTCCCGATGATGAATCTGTAGATTTTCCGTGGACTGAAGACGGCTGGTGCTGTTTCTCAGGAAGCTTCTATTCCCGATGATGAATCTGTAGATTTTCCGTGGACTGAAGACGGCTGGTGCTGTTTCTCAGGAAGCTTCTATTCCCGATGATGAATCTGTAGATTTTCCGTGGACTGAAGACGGCTGGTGCTGTTTCTCAGGAAGCTTCTATTCCCGATGATGAATCTGTAGATTTTCCGTGGACTGAAGACGGCTGGTGCTGTTTCTCAGGAAGCTTCTATTCCCGATGATGAATCTGTAGATTTTCCGTGGACTGAAGACGGCTGGTGCTGTTTCTCAGGAAGCTTCTATTCCCGATGATGAATCTGTAGATTTTCCGTGGACTGAAGACGGCTGGTGCTGTTTCTCAGGAAGCTTCTATTCCCGATGATGAATCTGTAGATTTTCCGTGGACTGAAGACGGCTGGTGCAGTTTCTCAGGAAGCTTCTATTCCCGATGATGAATCTGTAGATTTTCCGTGGACTGAAGACGGCTGGTGCTGTTTCTCAGGAAGCTTCTATTCCCGATGATGAATCTGTAGATTTTCCGTGGACTGAAGACGGCTGGTGCTGTTTCTCAGGAAGCTTCTATTCCCGATGATGAATCTGTAGATTTTCCGTGGACTGAAGACGGCTGGTGCTGTTTCTCAGGAAGCTTCTATTCCCGATGATGAATCTGTAGATTTTCCGTGAACTGAAGACGGCTGGTGCTGTTTAGCTCAAATAAAATCGCTCCAACCAACGAACAATTTCAATTCCAGGCGAGTCTATTTTTCCACGAGCAAAACAGAATTTCCTAAAAAAAACTCCAGGATTACTTAAAAATCGGTCAGGGCTAGTCTCCTTGTAGATAGATGGTCTTCCATAATTTCTTTAGCACTCTGGCTTGCATAAAATATTGTACTGATAGCCTTGTTACTCGGCAATATGTAATATAGAGAATATGTTAATCCATAATATATTGTACTGATAGCCTTGTTACTCGGCAATATGTAATATAGAGAATATGTTTATCCATAATATATTGTACTGATAGCCTTGTTACTCGGCAATATGTAATATAGAGAATATGTTAATCCATAATATATTGTACTGATAGCCTTGTTACTCGGCAATATGTAATATAGAGAATATGTTAATCCATAATATATTGTACTGATAGCCTTGTTACTCGGCAATATGTAATATAGAGAATATGTTAATCCATAATAATAAATAGCGATGTTTCAATTTAATCAATAATCGCGGAAGAAACTCGCGTCTCTATAAATAAGAAAATAAAACACTTTCACGGCGCTACGTAAGTACTGATAGCGGCCTTCTGATAAAGAAACAATTAGATTATAATATAATGAAGCAATCTTTTAAATTAGTGCACGATTCAACTTTTAAAAAATGAAAAATTACATTTGACTTTCAGTATGGAGTCCACCACCTGGGCTCGCAAACCAACAAGTGAAGCGTCTGGCTTGTTCTCCAGTCTCAAATACCTTCTTTCGAAAAAATAATTGAATAATCTAGCTTCCACGTTTCAAAAATAGATTTTCATTGACGTTTTAACTTATTCAATCACCTTTAAAATTAGGTACCTGCCTAATTCTTTGATAAAATAAACAGCGAGTTATATTATTATTTAATTTATCATAACACACGGTCGGCAATTTATATAAAATATTCTGAGAGCCGGTAGTCAAAAAGCTACTTAATTAAGCACGACGTAAGGGGCTGCATCTTTCGTGTGAGTGAGCTTTGGTTAACTGTGAATATACCCAAACTTTGTAAATTATGTCGTTCATTATGCAAAATTACTGACTTTTTAACCAGTTGACTGTTTGCCGAGCACATGTTTGCGATAAATTTTATAACCATGCTCAGCGCTCGAGCATAATGTGTGTGCGCTCTTATACCATCAATGCTGGAATTTTTTTTGTATGGAGGACAAAATCACTTGTGCTAATGTCACTGTAGATTTTTCTTTCCATTTCATGAAGTAGCGTTTATGACAGTTTATGAAATACTTGTGTATAAACGTTGAAATTCATTTTCGTTCAATGGCATCGCAAAAATAGTATTCCCACGTTAACAGGACGGCGACAGTGATAAAAATGGAATAAATGTACGCTCCTTACTATAATAATGCTGCAGCTCTTTCTTACACATTAAATAATAGTGAGACAAAAGTTGAGACACACAATGTATGAGGGGGGACCCAAAAGTAACCAGAATTTCATCATAACTTCTTTGTTTCTCAATATTTTTATATCAAATTTTGATCACCTTCAAAGTTTTCTCCATTGACCACAACGCACTTCTCCAAACGCTTCTTTCATTGTTTAAAACAGTTTTTAATTTCACTTAT
Source organism: Limnephilus marmoratus (assembly GCA_917880885.1). NCBI lineage: Eukaryota > Metazoa > Arthropoda > Insecta > Trichoptera > Limnephilidae > Limnephilus > Limnephilus marmoratus. The sequence goes on from OU862906.1 coordinate 18,837,241, forward strand.
CGGGATGGCCTTTAGGCCTTCCAGCGATTTTTGTTTTACCTCCTCCACAGTGGCAAAACTGTGGAGGAGGTAAAACTGAGGGAATACAAGAAGGCGCTGCAAAAAAGCGAAATACCCTTGCACAATGATGTCGTTTCTCACCCGGCATGCCGCTTAAAGTCTCGAAAACCCTTCTGGACGGAAGGAGAAAGACTCCTTCGAACACCTCTCACCCCAGAAGATAGGTGGAAGCTTGAGTGGCAATCAGCCAACGTCGAAAACGCCGATCTCGTGCAAGACCCCACTGAGAGACAGCCTGGGTTCTCATTGCCTCGCAAACTCTGGACTGCCATCAATAGGATAAGGTGCTCCCATAGCCGTTGTGCTCACATGATGCATAGATGGGGCCTTAAAGAGTCGGCGACGTGTGAATGCGGTGCGGTGCAGACCACTGAACATGTGGTCAACGAATGCCCGCTCCATTCACTCCCCGGCGGGATTGATGAGGTCCACAGGGCAACGCCTGAGACCCTAGACTGGCTCGCAGACCTAGATGTCCCCCTCTGACCCCCCACCATACGAAAGAAGAAGAAGAAGTGGCAAAACGCTTTCCTTTTATGTCCCTTTTCAGTGTGGGGAACAGAAAGAAGTCACAGGGGGCTAGATCACCTTGGAAAAAAATTCAGGGTCCTCTTTGAGCTGATTTGAAGCTCAAAACATGCCTGAAGTCGACGCTCCCTTTGCTTTGTCTGTGAGAAGGCGAAGGACAACTGGACAACTTGGCTGCAACCCTTCTCACGGGCAAATCCTCATTAATTTAACTCCATGACATTCCAGACACCTCAGTGTTGATCATTGGTTCGACGATGGTCTTCACGAACGAGGGTATTGATTTTGTTGACGTTTTCGTCAGTTTTTGACGTTGAGGGGCGTCCTGTACGGGGTTTTTTTTTTTTTTTTTACTGAGGAAAATAATTTCCCTCAGGGCCTATGTCATCTGGGATGCTGTGTGGAGGGTCTTTTTGAGGAGAGGAAGGAATGAACATTGGTCTTGAAGAGACCCATGTTGTAGGAAGGAGGAAACACAGAGGCCGGCAAATCATTCCACAGCCGAGCTGTTGAACACAAGAACGAGTCGAAGAAACGACCCGTTCTCATGTGACAAATGTCAACCGTGTACAAATGTTGGGCACGCGTTTCCCGACTATGCACAGGTGCTGAAGGGATCAATGATGCTAGTTCCTCGGAGCATCTTCCATTGTAATACCGGTAGAACAAGGATAGCATTCCCACCCGACGCCCGTGCTCTAAAGATTGCAATCCGTCTGTTAAGATGGGAGAATCTATCAAACGGACCGCCCGTTTCTGCACAGAGTCGAGGGTATTTTTCAGGTATTTTGGAGCTCCAGACCAGAGGTGGCTGCCAAATTCAACCGTGGGGCGCACTTGCGATTTGTACAGGGTTAGCAGTTGTGTACTATTAAAGTATCTGCGGGCCCTGTACAGTACGCCCAGTTTCTGAGAGGCTAACTTAACTCTGGTTTCGATGGAGCCCCCGTACCTGCGTTGGTCACTTAGAGTTACACCAAGCATATCGATGGAGGTCCTGTTCGGAAGATTGCTTCCGTTGAAGGAGACTAGATTTTCATTTCAATCCCTTTTAGACGTTATCAAACATGATTGGGTCTTTGAAACATTAAATTCGACAAGGTTATTCTTACCCCAAGAGAAAACACTCTCGAGGTAACCGACTATTCTTTGCTTCAAAGCCCTCTGAGCTATTGGAGTTTGTGTGCCCTTTGGGGGCTTGTCAAACAAAAAGCTATCATGGACTGTACTGTCATCCGCGTAACAATGAATCGGTGCACATGTCAAGAGATCATTGGTGTGCAACAGAAACAAAGTCGGTGACAGAACCGATCCCTGTGGGACGCCAGCATTTATCGAATGCGAGGAAGAGGTGAAACCGTCAGCAACCGCCTGAATCGACCTTTCCCTCAAAAAGTCGGCAATCCACGTACACAAGGATGCGGGAAGTCCGTAAGAAGACAGTTTGTTGACAAGCCCTCGGTGCCAAACCTGGTCAAAGGCCTTGGAAATATCCAGAGCAACCGTTTGGGTCTCACCGCCCCCAAACATGCGTCACATACGCGAGGAGATCACCGCACGAGCGGTTCCGCCGGAATCCGTATTGACGGTCGTTAATAATTTTGTTCTTCTCGAGGTATGTGAGCAGTTTGTCGTTGATCACACGTTCCATCACCTTAGACAAAACTGATGTGATCGCTATGGGGCGGTAGTTGGCTGGGTTGGAGCGGTCACCCTTCTTTCCAACCAGAGGGCACAGAGCCAGACTTCAGGGACATTTTGAAAAGCTTCGTCAAAACTGGAGCTATTTCTGCAGCGCACCTCTGTAATACCAGGGCAGGTATTCCGTCAGGCCCACTGGCTTTATTAATATCAAACCCTCGTAAGACTTGGAGTACATTCCGATACCGGATCCTCAGCTTTTTCATATGAAAACCGTAATGAGGAACCGACGGCGGGGTAGCACCTTGATCATCGAGAGATTGATCATGAGTTTTCCGCGAACATTTTGCCTAATAAGTTAGCCTTTTTGGCGGCGGTATTTGCTAGAGAGCCGTCAGGTCTGGTAAGAGGTGGCAGACTGGGTTTGCAGAAATTGCGACCTATTGAGCCCGCAAGCTACCAGAACGCTCTGCTGCCGTGCGGGCAGGCAGCCAGTTTGCTTTCCTTTGCCATTTTGTTATACACTATTCTGTTTTCGGACGTTCGAGATGTGTTGTAGGCTCGTTAAGCTGCGTTTTTTCGTCGTACTGCTTCAGAGCATTGTCGACTGAACCACGGCTTTGAGCCCACACCAGTTTCTTTTACAGTGGATTGGATGAAGCCATCCATCACGGATGTGATGACTTCACCAATTTCCTGGGCACATCTTGAGGGATCCGAGGTCCGAAAACAGACAGCTGACCACGGGAAAGCATTCAAATGTGCCCGCAGACCAAACCAATCTGCTGATCTATAGTGCCATACTTTTCTCTTCAGCCGCTCGTTAGGCGGTCTGAAGGTTACGGGGATTGACGTCGTCACCAGGCAGTGGTCCGACGATCCTAAAGGCGCTGTGACGTCAATCTTGTAACCGTGTGGCACAGTGGTTAAAAACAAATCTAACAGATTGGAGCGGTGAGTCTGGACATCAGGAACTCTTGTAGGCTCCTGAACCATTATTGTTGTTGTTGCTGTTGATTTTCTGTTATTGTTGTTGTTGCTGTTGATTTTCTATTGCCGTAAGAATTATAAAAGCGCCCTGTCCAATAATAAGATAATCTCGGCAAATAATAGTGGGATACCTGTATTCACAGCAGCATATTATCCCGTATTTGTGTTTCCTTCATTTAATCCTGCAGCAAGAGGGAGAAGGGACCTCAGTCCAGTTCCTTACTTCATTACATAGTATAAAATGAAGTCGCTCAAAATGTATGTGGGCGTTAATCTTTTAAACTACGCAACGGATTTTCATACGGTTTTCACCAATAAATAGAGTGATTGAAGAGGAATGTTTATATGTATAATACATATAAATTATATTAGAGAAAAGCCGAGAAATTCAAAGAAAACATATTTTTGTGCAATTTAAAACGGCTGGCGGGCCGTACTATAGTCACTCTTGAAATTCGTTCTACGGAAGAAATTGGAAAATAGATGTCCTAGAGTAAGTAGGTACAGGGGCGGCCCTAGCTAAATTATTAGGTGGTGCGAAATCTCTTGGTGGCGCCCCCCCCCCCTTCCTAACCAAAAATAGAGCTTTTTCTATGCAGTTATGCAACTTTAATTGAAGTACCTAGTAGGACAGATGAAAAATAATATCAGAATTTTTTTTTTTAATAAAACAAACGACTACAAAAAATGCAATAAAAAGTATAATAATAATTTCGTATTCTTCTACAACTTAATAATCAACTTACTTTTTCTACTCATCAATATGTAGGTACGATTGTTATTTTTGAAGTCGGTGTCAGCCAAGGTAGATTTGTAACTACTTACATAGTCATAGGTGAGATGTGCTTGTGTCGCACGCGCGACTAGATGAGGCGAGAGGCGAGTGCGAGGCCACGGCGGGAGGGGAGCTGTCAAGTGAACACGCCGGGCCGGGTACCTTGGCTGACACCGACTCCAAAAATAACAATCGTACCTACATATTGATGAGTAGAAAAAGTAAGTTGATTATTAAGTTGTAGAAGAATACGAAATTATTATTATACTTTTTAATGCATTTTTTAAGTTTTTTTTTTGTTTTGTTGATTTTTAGTGAATCTGAAGTACTTTAACTTATTTGTCTGAATATGGTTAGACCTACTAAATGTGCTGCTCACATGAGACAGACATTACTTGACCATAACGAAGTTACGGTAGGCAGTGGCGTAGCTAGCATGGGTGGCACCCGGGGAGGAAAACGTGGTGTCACCGCCCCCCCTTAAAGTTTACTTTGAGAAATTCAAAACACAAATTTCGACTTCCTAAAATATAAAAATATTACTAGCTAAGAGTCAAATGTGTAAACAAAAATTTCGTAATCCTCAAAATTAAAACACATTTAAAAACACTAACAGTGTATGAGACCACTTTTCTGTTCCATAAAAATTCTATAAACAATAGGGCGCTGGACTCCAATCGACACTTCAGTTTCGGGAGATGGTTTATAAATAACGACTCAAAGACCTTTTGGGTAATGACATAAATTATTTATTTTCAGACGGTTTTTATACAAAATTTTGCGTACACCTGCTTTGAAGAAAAACGTAAACATGTTTTCATTTCTGCATCTGTTGTTTATCTTAATTACTCCAGGTGTTTGAGGCAGGGTCCTGTGTGCTCTATTTCGTTTGAATAACAAACTGGTTTGGACATGCGTATTGTTTTCTTGCCTGAGTTGACCTGATTTCTCCAGGTGGATGAACGCACCTGCTTAAAATGCAGGATTTATCATCAATATAATGTAAGGCGTTTTGGTTGCTAAGTGCTTAGTTCTTGAATAACACGTGCGGCGGCCAGCTGTGATTTTTCACGTAAACAAAACTAGTTTAGACACGAAGTGTTTTTCTTGCATGGGTTGACCTCATTTCACACCTGTTGTTTGTGATAATGCGAGGTATTTTGGTTTTTAAATAACACTTGCAGTTTTTCATGTAACATTTCGCAAGAATTGACTTGTCTATCAGTTGATTACTGTTCTCTGATAGACAATAATACAGGTGTGGCGACCAGCTGCAAAAGTTTCACGTAAACAAGATCTCATGCATCAAGACGTCTGTTACAAACAGAATAACAACTTTTTCACTTATTCACGTCAATCAATAGATAACAATTCACTTCACGAGTTTACGTCAATCACAATTAATGAACTAAATTGGAAAGACACAGGGAATATTTCAAGGAAATCCCCGATCGAGTTATGGAACGAAAATAAGGAAAAACATTTTTTCGGGAATCCCCGACCAACCGAGCCATAGAGCTAAATAAAAGTCAGTGTTCACGAGTAAATTTTTTTTACGGCAATTTTGCACTTTCGTGAGTTTTTAATCCACGTTCGAGTGTCACCCCCCCCCCCCCGTCGGGTGGTACCCGGGGCGATCCACCTCCCCCCCGCCCTCTTTTCTACACCACTGACGGTAGGTGACTCAAAGATCCGGATATCCATTTGCTCCTGAGAATTGATTAGTTCCGTTACTTTGTCATGGATCCCATAATCAGAAACTACCCTCCAACATCCAAAGTACATCCTTTCCAACAAAAAAAAGAATCATCAAAATCGGTTGGGGTGATATTGAGTTATTCGTCCATTTGTCGCGCACATACTTAATGCAAATTTAAGACTTGGTTTTCTCATGGATGCCATTGTCAGAACTGAACCAAATTGAAATGGGACCACACGAGAAGCACTAGCTTTCAAATAAAAAAAGAATCATCAATATCGGTTCACACAGTCGAAAGTTCTGAGGTAACAAACAAAAAAAAAATATAGTCGAATTGAGAACCTCCCCCTTTTTGAAGTCATTTAAGTAATATATGTTTGGTAACATTTATTTAATTAAATCTGCGAAATCAATAAAAACACTAGAACACCGCTTTTCTTGCTTTAGCCCTTGCGATTTTTTTTATTAAATCAGAATAATTTAACCCATGGGCAATATCATTCTCAATTGATAAAATTGCAAGATCTGATAGTCTTTCTTGACACATAGCCGAACGTAAGTACGTTTTAATTTACAAAAGCTTCGTTCTCCTTTGGCGACATTGCCGACATTTACAGCGACGGTCAGCAAAATCCGAAGCGCTGTCCATAAGCGCTGGGAATATATCCTGCCAATCAATTTTTTTTAATAAGTTGAAGAACTTGTAGTAGCTCTGCTGAGGCAAGATATTTTAGTTATGGGTTTAGGCTCAAAAGTTCTTCAACCAATTCGCAAATAGAGACATCAAATTTTTCCGTCGGTTAAAATGATTTGCAAATCTGCACAGGCTTTTTCTAATGAAGAATTATCAGGAATTATTTTGATGTTATACAAAAAAGACCATGTATCATTGAATTTAGATAATTGTGCAAACCAAGTGACCAATGCATTTTCAATTGTATCTATCATAGGGTAAAAGACGTTAATTTTAAACAGTTCTTCGGGATTTGTTGGTGTCTCATCTGCAGCTTCATATTCAAATAATCACTTCTTTCTTCGGGATCGGACTGGCTTAAGCGTAGAATCTACCACAGCCTGGGAAGTTATTTCCTTAGCTATATTATTTGAGCAAACGAATAAGTCCGGTACTGCTTCACAAATTTCGAGCAGTTTTTCAGCAATTGCGATGCTAAGTCCATGATTGTTTTGATTGTCCCCATTACGCTGAAAATTCTTTCAGCGACAGCATTATTGTATTTTTTTCTAAATTATTCGCGGTTCGGCTGATTTAAATAACCTGTCTCTGAAGTAGCCTAATAGGCGACCAGTCGCATTTTAGATTTTGTCGTCGCCGATTCTCGTCCTGAGTAGTTTAAATGGCGAAAAATCGCCTACATTGGCAACACTGCAACACTACTCGAGGATCCCAGATAGGAGGTTTAGCCAATTTAGGATGTCTTAATGCTGCGGCTTTGAGTACTTGTCTGACCGGAGGATGTGAACTCAGGTTTCCTTTTTCAGGGCTACTGAAATTTGTTACTACCGATTTATGAAGTCAAACTGTGCTGGGAGAGAGAAAGGCTATCTTCTAGACTAAGATCTGTTAAAAATCGTGCTAGATTGCTTCCTGTAGGGACATTCGGGTTTGTCGATGCGGAGAGCAAGTTGTTCCCCGCACCGACCACACGATTTAAGCGCACGATCGATAGATAGTCGATCAGTGGTCGGGTGTTTTAGGCGCCCCTCTTACGATGACGCCGTGTGCGGTCGCAACGCCCTAGGGCTGCCCCTGAGTAGGTATTTGGTTTTCCCTTTTTAAATATCCAGTGTTACATTGCAAGCATTGTACAATTAGTGGCGAGTTAATTAGTTTATATGTATATATAATACATGCTTATTATAGTAGAGAAAAGCCGATAAATTCAAATATTCAATTCAGGCAGCGGGCAGCTGGCAAGCGGGTGGTGTGGATTTTATAAAGATTGGGTAATGGCGTTGTGTTTCATTAGCCACAGAAACGTGTGGCCGGGTCTGCTAGTTGTTTATAAGTTCCTTACTTTACAATAATTTATTGCTACTTTCTGTTTTTTAATACTAAGAACGGTTTGTTTCACAGAATTTGAATAATTCATCAAATTTCAAAGTTAAAACTCGAGTTCTTCAAACAACCGACTCATTATTAATGAGTCGGTTGTTTAGCAGCACTTGGATAATAATAGAACTTAAATATTAACTTTTAATTTTGATGAATTGGTCAAATGCTGTGGAACATTTTGTCTTAATTATGCTTTAATAGATTATGTACAGATTAAAAGTGCGCAGGTCAAAGATCATCACACGTCATCGCTCTCCATACAATCCCATCAGACCTGTCACACCTAAGCGGTTTATGCGCAGATCAACCATAGACAATACAGATCTTAGGCCGTAACCGCTCCTGAGGCGATATACGAAAAGTTATGCAACCCCCTCTCCGCCGAAAACAGGAGAGGGGTTCATTTTAATTACAGAGCTGCCTAAACGGGCAGATGACAGTTGTCAAGTTGATAGATTCAGTACAAAGAAATTTCGTGGCAACTCTGTAATTCAACTGTTCCCTCTCCTACCATAGGAAGAAATATTTGATAGCGTCATGTGACGGTACAATATAATTTGTACCTCAATAATTTCTCTCAAAAAAGTGTTAAAAATCTCCCATCAGAAATCAAACCAGCATTTTACACTAATAATAATATAGGCAAACTTTTAATGAACGGTAAGGATAAGGAAGACAGTCTATCTCACTCGGGAGTTTATTCACTTCAGTGCAGCAACTGCCTATTTTTTTATATTGGTAAAACAGCGCGCAACATAAACACCCGTGTCAAAGAACATCTTAGATGTTTACACAGCTCTGGATTTTCAGAATTTGCAAACCACTTGATCGAAAATGATCATAAATTTGACAAAAACGCTGGCGCCAAACTTATTCATAAAAACAATATAGGTATAAGGTTGGATAATTTAGAGGCACTTGAACTTAGGAAAGCCATAAACACTAATAGCAAGGTAGTTAATAACCAACTAAATTTAAAAAAAGTCCCATACTAAGATTGTTCCCTATTGATAAAGAGCACGTCCGTTCCCTTCCCAATTTTCCATCTATGCCTCCTTCTTCTTCCTCCACTTGACGAGTCCAGCCCATTTTTGGTAAATTATATATTATAACACAAATGTAACCTAATGTTAGTAGAGTATTATACTGCCCTGATGAAGCTACGGTTGTAGCGAAACCCGGTCGGCATAAAGTTTAAAAATAAAAGTGGTGTTTACAAAGTTATTGTTTTATTTTAAATTAATAATGTCACATCACAAAGTATCCGCTTCATATGAATAAATCTTTTTGATTATTAGGAAAGTGGTGTTACAATAATATATTATGTCAAAAGTGAACACTCCTATACAACTAAAGTGAAAACTCCTACGTAACTAGTTTTCAATCATCAAAAGTTTAGTTTTTTTCAGTCCCCTACTAATTAAATTCTGTAATTGAAAATTTTCTTATTTAACCCATCAACATAATACAAGGTTTTCCAATGGATAAATAAAATCAAAGCACAAGTTTCAAGTATTTTTCCACATTTATTATCCTATAAATATTTATAATGAAAACAAGAAGTTTATCACAGATTTACTGAAGAAGGTAAATAAAGTAATTTTCACAAGAACATTAATTTATAATAACGTGAAATATAGCAATGTATTTACATATTATTTAGCATAAAACAGATTAATTCATTTAAGCAATGAAAGGTAACTACAAACACTTTTTTATCTTAATTATTTACACAATACTCAGGGCCGGTTTATAAATCAGTTTTAGTAATGGCTTATGTATCTTGCCAGGGCAATTACCTACCAGGGAGCAATTTGACAGATGTAAATATCTCACAAGCCGAGCAAAGCAACTGAATTACCGGCCCTAAACTATCTTATATTTTATGTTATTTTACAATACATATTACATACATAATAGTTTACGTGAACACAATAATTATTATCATATGAAACATTCACATTGAGAATAATAAGTTTATAGTTTGTATGAAAATAAAAGATTACATTTACCCGTGAGGGAAGTTTCTAGCGTTACAAAATTGCTTTTTGGGTTATAGAAGATTAGTTTTAATACTTGGATTTGCCTGATTCTCAATCATAGGTAATGGAAAAAAGAGAGATGCGCCATGAACCATTATTTGTCTGAAGCCGAGATGTACAAACATTTCTCTTAATTTTTAGATTAAAAAGGAAGATGGGATGGGTAGATACCTACTGCCAATAATCATTGGATTCTTCAGACTGTGTTATTTATTAATATGTATCATAGATGCATAAATGATAGAATTGGGGGATATAGGCCATGAACCATTAGTAGTACAGGGGTTTTGACAGCGGAAGGAGGAAACTGGCAAAGACGGTCAAGATGGCCGCAGACGTGCTTTGACTTTTGAGAGTGGAGGAGGTTTTTTGGAGAGGATGTTTTTGAATCCGTATTGATTGGAATTTGTGTTGTTGATATTATTTTGCCCGATGTGGGTGTAAATTGGTTTCTCAATAAAATCTCGGGATCAGTGCATCGCCGGAGAATTGTGCAAGAATGATTTGCAGTTTTTAAGTCGTAAGGGCGTGCTTGTGGTTGTCAAGAGAATACGGATGTATTCTAGTTTGATGGAATGAAGAGATCGGCTAATCATAGCTGCCACTATTCGTTTAACGGGCGATGCATACTTGGCGCCTTTGATTTGGACTGCATAGGGGTTGATTCTATCCTCCCCTAATGTCAAGTTGTGAGACCAGATATTCAGGCGAATGTATTTTGAAGGACTTGACACTGGTTGACACGATTGATTTCTCATCATTGGACGAAACCTTCCCTTAATGGACACTGTGAAGCATAATTTTAATTTAAACACAAGAATTAAACCAAATCTCTCTATCTCTTCACACATACAAATATATACTTAATTAAAAAGATTAATCCTTATTTTAAATATATATTAAAAAAGGGTAGCCATTCTTTTTTTACAGAAGTAGGGATTTGAAACCTTTTTTCAGTTTTATAAGAAACATACCCACAATTACTTGAGATTGTCTCACGAGCAAATAATGACATTTAATATCAGCAGTTTGGTATCTTCTTAAATGCATTGAAGCGAAGACCGAGTTTCAAAAGTTTTTTAACTCTTTAATTGACGGAAAAAATAAATTATTAACCTAAAGCTCAGATTAAAAAAAAAATGTTTTTTTGGTTTTTAATGTTAACTTAGATTCACCAGTTTTGCGTTTGTACTATGAGTTTCCGGACACCATTTACACGGTTCCGACACTCTTTTGAAATGAAATCGCTAGTTGAAAAAGTTACCAATTGTCATTGTAGTTCTTTAATTGCTTTTATGCGATATAGTCAAGTTGTGAACAAACATATGAGCACTTGCAAACTTTATGTATATAGGGTACATAATTATGAGGGTATATTTTATTATTACATATCGTTAACAAATTAATGCAAATGTAAGAATGATGGATAATACTGACGTTTTTGGGAGGCGATAACATTTAAAAGTTTGTTTAATTTGACTAGGTTCACTTTAAATAATGTACTTAGTTTGCCACATAAAAAACACTATCCTCGTAATAAAAGTAGGAAATTGTAAAGAGGTTAATTAATATCATTTGTAAAAGTTACAATATTGATGAAAAATCAAATAAATATTATTTACATCAAGTATGAAATTCATTTCATTCACAACTCCCTGCTACTTCATTTAAAGTTGAAGATTTTAAAATTTTGGATTAGTTTTGGAAATTCAGTGGTAATATTTCATTTTCTTTATATTTCGTAAAAGATCTTAAATCTACTTATAGAAATAAAATTATTTATGTCTCTCCTGGAAAATAGTTATGACTTGCAGAGATGAATTATTTTTCACTTTAGCGACATTTAATGACTTTCTTGAGAAAACCTTTCACATTTTATTTTTTAATATTTATAGGAAATAATTTAAACTTTAGCCTAGAAGGTTTCCAATCGAAAATCATGTTTATTCATTTATTTATTTATTTATTTACGGACAAATAGTCCAATTAACAATATAACAATAACACAAATAGAAAAGAAAAAAAGAGAGATCACCATGAAAGGAGATTACATATAGATGAAGAGCATTGACAAAATACATATAATATAAAAGTACATAGAGAAGATAACTACAAGTAGCTTGAAGATGGATTTAAAAAGACTTTAAAAAACCACATTGCGTAACGACTGCCGAAATTCATTTAGGCTTACACCAAAAAATTCAATGCTTTGATTTGTGTTGACAAGTCTCGACATTCTGGATAAAGGAGAATGATATCCATAATTAGTAGAATGTTGATTGAGGAACAGCAATTCATTATTTCGGAGTCTACGGGAAGGAATGTTGAACTGGATGAGTTGTAACAAAGCAAGTGTGTCAGTAATACTGTTGATAATTTTGAAAATGCATATTAGGGAATGTACCCAAACTACGTGACCAACTTTTTGCAATTTTTAACCCCCCCCCCCCCCCCCCCCCCCCGGTGACCAAAATCCTAAGGAACCCGCCGCTCATTTGTATGGAGCGTGACCTTTTGAAGACCCCCCCCCCCCCTAAAAGTGTCACGTAGTATGGGTACGTTCCCTTAGATCAGAGTCCTTTCTACGTTTTTCTAAAGAGGAAATGTTTAAAGTTTGTTCAATTTCATCATACGAGTATTCTCCTCTTTCAAGTCCTAACCTCCAAGCAATTCCTCGTAGGAAGCGATGTTGTACAGATTCGATGTAACAAATGTGGACAGCATAAAAAGGAGACCAAATGACACTAGCATATTCAAGGTGAGGGCGGACCAGCGAACAGTAAAGAGTTTTAAGTGTATTTATATGTTTAAAGTCAGAGGTAATTCTATGAATGAAGCCGAGTAGTTTAAGTGATTTGTCTACGATGTTATTAATGTGATCCCAGAAAGAAAGTTTACAATCCAGAGTGACCCCAAGGTCCTTGATAGATGTGACAGTAGAGAGACAAACATTATTTAGTTTATAATCAAACTGAATAGGTTTTTTAGTTCTATAAAATGACAAAATTTTGCATTTATCAACATTAAGTTCCATGCAGTTAATTTTGCACCAATCATTAAATGAGTCAATATCAAGTTGAAAGAGTAAACAATCAAGATGGGATTTAATTATCTTAAGAATCTTATTGTCATCGGCAAAAAGCCAAAAACGTGTGTGAAAAAAAACTTTAATGATATCGTTAATAAAAAGGTTAAAAAGAAGCGGGGCCAAATGGGCTCCTTGCGGAACGCCGGAAGTTACATCAATGTTAAAGGATTCAAAGTTATTTATTTTAACCCTTTGTTTTCTATTACTCGAGTAAGAGTGATAGAATGATAACAATGGGTCTCTAATGCCTATAGCATAAAGTTTGGCCATGAGAATACGGTGATTAACTTTGTCGAAGGCTTTGGAGAAGTCAGTGTATAGGACATCAACCTGAGTGTTGTCTTCTAAGGCTTTAAGAATGGTATTTATAAAGGACAGTAAATTAGTTGTTGTAGATTTCGACGATCTAAATCCATGCTGTTCCTCGATCAGAACATTTTTGAAAATAGGAGTGATGTTCTTTGTAATTATCGACTCAAATTTTTTTGGAATATTAGATATAATTGATATTGGTCTGTAATTTCCAATATTTGACTTGTTTCCAGACTTAAAAATGGGTCGAATAAATGAAATTTTCCATGAGTCAGCAAATGTACCGGTTGAGAGTAATAAATTGTACAACATACAAATTGGGTTAGATAATGAACATTTACATTTTTTTCTGGAATGCCATCAGGTCCAGTACTTTTTTTGTTAGAAAGATTATTTAAGGATTGGTAAACCTCTGCAAGTGAAATTTGGCAATCATTCAAGTCAATATTATAGTCATAGTTAAGTGGAGGGATGGTGCATGAAACATCAGAATATACAGAGGAAAAGTGTTTAGCAAAAAGGTTGGCGATGTCGTGACCATTTGTAGCGTGAGTTTCATGATAATACATACTTGAAGGGAGATCATTATCTGTACGCTTTTGTGCAACAAATTGCCAGAATTGTTTAGGATTTTTAAGTAATTTTGTCTCAGTAACTTCTACAAAAGATTTATAGCATTTGGCTGATTCGATTTTAGACAGTTCCCTTAATTGAGAAAATTTTGATAAAATTTTAAGTTGCCAGTTTCTTTAAATATCTTATGAGTTTTCTTTTTTTCAATTATTAACTGCTTAAGTTTCGAGCTAAACCAATTTGGAAACTTGGGTTGAGAGTAACATCCCTTGGGAACAAACAAATCTATAGCACGTGTTACACATTCATTAAATTTAAATACGGCGTCATTTATATCAGAATTTAAAAATAGTTTTGTCCAATTAATCAGGGAAAGATATTTTTTCATGTTAGAATTGTCACCATTAAGATATTTGTAGTGATACGAGACACTTGGTTTCAAAGATTCAAATTTAAAAAAATTTGTGATGTTAATAGAGAGAGGTGGATGATATTTATCAATAGGTAACAACGAGACATCAGCTTCACATACTATGACATTAGGTATGCTAGTGAAAATTAAGTCCAGGCAAGAACCTAGACAGTTAGTGACTGGATTTACTTGAAACATATTCATAAAGGCAAAAAAATTTACAATTTCAATAGCTTGTTGGGAAAGATTACTAGTAGGAGTTTTGACCCCTTGGTTGTCATTCAGCCACAATATTTTAGGTAAATTATAATCGCCACAAATAAGTAAGGAATCAGCATTTCTAGAGACACGCTCAATTGAAGCAGTATGCGACTTGTAGACTTCTACCGAAGAGGAAGGAGGAATGTAAACACAACCAAGTACAAGCTTTTTGGTACCAAATATAACACATAGGAACCAGCCGCCCCGGATCTAATGGGGGGCAAGCCGGGGCCCATGCCCCGGGCGGCAAGTTCAGAGGGCGGCCAAACTCAACTTTGACCACGGAATAAATAATAGTACAAGTAGAGAAATTTCACGGCCATATTAACTCGACTGATACCCAGAGCCCTGAGTGAGACGTGCTGCACGAACATTTATTATTCGCGAGGCGCGTAGGCATAGTTCAAAATACGCACCCGACCCGCTCGCCCGCAGGAACCACAGATCGCGGCAGCACGCGTCTGCTCTGGTTACCGTGCGTGCGAAAGAGATGAAGCTATATTCGAAAACTCCCTCGTCGATCTCTCTCCACGACAGTGTTTTGTTTTAAAAATGTGTCAAAAGTGTGTTGTTTATTTTTACTCTTTAGTACTTGTTGATCAACCGAAGGTACAATACTGATGTCATTAGTGTCGCATCAATAAATCTATCACAGTTCATCGATCGCTTTTCTGGGTAAGTATTTTATATAACTATCTTATGCTTTTTAAGTTACTATATTTATTTTTTAAACTCAATTTAATACGTGCAATCACTTACGTCGTCAATTCGTCATTATTCAAACTTACTTAAAATTTTTACGTCGTTATGCGTGTCATGATTTGTTTATTACACGATGGCAGCCATCATATGACTGAGAAGTAAAACAGCCTTTTTATTTCAGCTTTTATTTAAATAAAATGCAATGTAGCAGTTTAAAACGAATAAGCAGCCAGCAAGATAAATTTCAGTTGTGATTTCATCTGCTGAAGCATTTTGATGGAAACCATTCTCGTGTTCAAAGTGCAGTTTTAAAATTCTGGTTGCAGACTATATGCAGCCAGAATTTAAGGAAAACCATTTGCATGTTCTGGGTGTAGCTATAATTAAATTTCTTAATTAGTTACAGTAAAACCAGTTCTTTGATTCGAATATGGCCCACCCCCCCCCCCCCCCCCCCAGCAAGGTTAAAATAAATATAGATACCTAAGTGGGCGGGGGCGGCATTTTTCAGTTTTTGCCCCGCCTAAAAAAAAACGAAGATCCGGGGCTGATAGGAACAATTGATCAGAAACATTGTCAGATGTTTCTAGAATATGGCAAGGGTATTTTTTATTTACACATATCATTACTCCACCACCTTTACACTTCACAGAAGAAGTAGAACGGTCACAACGAAAAATGTTGTAGTCAAACAGTCCAAGTTCAGCAGATGAGACATTATCAGAGAGCCATGTTTCGGTAAAAAATAATAAGTCGTAATGACATACACTGACGTTACAGCGAATAGTGTTCAGTTTTGTATTTAGGCCACAAACGTTTTGGTAGTACATTGAGAAGTAATTATTTATAGAACGATTCTTCAGGTTCAACCTAAAAAATTTATCCTAGAAAGTTCACGTCTCTTAGCAGCTTGGCGGGCAGGGCATTCTTGAGCTCCAGTTTTGTGGGAAGCCGTTTTTCTGAAGAAAGTGCAGGTGGCGCATAATGGAGATTTCTCCTTTTTGGGGCAGGCATCACGGTTGTGACCAACTTTGGCACAGTGGGCACAGGTGGGCAAGTCTGCTTGGCACTTGGAAGCTATGTGGCCATATAATTGACAGTGGCCACATTTCAGGCTATCTATCCAGCCTCTTACACGGTGTAGCTGCCAGTCAATGGCAAGTTTTGAACGGGATATTAGAGAGTGACGAACAGACGAAGGGACTCTAAAAATGTGGATGCAGTTACCAGTGCGAGGGCCCGATTTATGAGAGAAAGATATGTTTTCTTTTAAATTTTCTAATGAGAGACCGGTGTCGTTGGAAGATTGATGATGAATCGCCGAGATAATATCTTCAGACGAAATATCTTGAGGGAGGTCATGTATAGCAATACGAGGGAGGCGAGTTGGGGCGATCGTTGCTTTTAGACCGGCTTCGGATAGAGCTGGAGCATTTGCCAATTTCGTCGCTTCAGCAGAAGTGCTAGGGTGGATTATCACCCCACCACTTTTCAGTTCACGCATACCCGTTACTCGTATGCCAAATGTGGCAGGATTGACCGCAGTTTTCAGGGTTTTCATGGTGGCCTTGGAAGTGGAATGGGTGTTGTTGGCCGGAAACACGAGAACTGAAGGTCTAGCAGGGCCAGGAATATTTCGTAAGTTGAACATTATTGACTATGAAACATAATAATAATATATTATAATTTTATGTAATTTTGTTATACACATTATTACGTATTATGACTGTCCCCAGTAGATCTGATCTCAGGTAGGGATGCAAGAGGTTTAAGCTGCTCCTTCACGGTATGAAATCAACATTGCCCGCGCCGCTTCTACCCGTGTGTGGCCGCTAATAGAAATAATAGAGCTCTCGGTATCACGCATTCTTAATGCTTCCGGTAAATGTTGATTTTTTAACTAAACTTGGGGGAGCAGTCTTAGTGTGAGCAATAGTATATATGCGGCTGTGCTAGACCTCCAGAAGTCTAATGGCCTGTTTACATAAGGTCAGTGTTTAGTGGAGTGATTTATTTGCTACGTGGCTAAAACGGTAACTTACTGCTTTTCCATATGCGGACAGTTCCTTCAATTTAACTAAATGTTTATGTTGCCATTAAATCACTCTACTAAACAAAGGCCTTATGTAAACAGGTTGTTGGTGACATTAAATGGTCATGACATTTAATTCTGTCAATAATTATTTAGAGATTATGTCGTATTTAGAGGTTATGTCACCTACGGCTGTCCCGAGTACTTCTCCATGTGGTACATGTCTCCTAGGAGCCTTGCTATGGGGATATCGCCGATGGTGTCCCTGAAGAAGAGCAGCTCCACAGTGGTGGCCCTGATCTGCCGCAGCGAGGGCAGCAGTAGTAGCAGACGGCCGAAGCGCGTGGGCTGGCGGGGATAGCGCTGGCGCACATAGTCGGCCAGGATGCACTGGGCCTGGTCTTGCAGCATCTCCACGGGCTGGACATCGCAGAGACCTGTGGTTTCTAAGTCAATCAAAAAAATTAATTCTGTGTAGGGGAGCCCAATAGGCGTCACTCTTTGAAGTGTTATAGAAGAAATATACTTTAAGTGATCAGCAGTCAAACATGCTTAATAATTAGAATTAAGATTTGTGGTAAACCAGTCATAGGCGGATTTAGGGGGGGGGGGGGGGGGGGGGGGCACGGGGGCACGTGCTCCCCCCAAACGGTATTTTTGTGTACTGTGAAGATTCCATCACAGTACATACTTAGAAGCAGAAACTGTCTTTATTAAACATTTAATTTTTCTATTGTTTTGACACTTTCATAAATCTTCCTATATAAACTTGAACTTGTAACCGTCCGCCCCTTGTGCCCCCCCCCCCCAGAAAAAATCCTGAATTTTGTTATTAGTTTTTGGGGTATTATGCCGTGTTGCGCTACCTCCTTCTTTAGCCAACGTTTCGGACAGCGTTGCAGTGTCCATCATCAGGGCAGATGTGTAACATCTACATCTACACATCTGCCCTGATGATGGACACTGCAACGCTGTCCGAAACGTTGGCTAAAGAAGGAGGTGGCGCAACACGGCATAATACCCCAAAAACTAATCAATATATATTTTTTTTTTTTTTTTTTACATTAACTCCACACAGGAGGCCCTGAGGAAAATAATTTCCCTCAGGGCCTATGTCATCTGGGATGCTGTGTGGAGAGTCTTTTTGAGGAGAGGAAGGAATGAACATTGGTCTTGAAGAGACCCATGTTGTAGGAAGGAGGAAACACAGAGGCCGGCAAATCATTCCACAGCCGAGCTGTTGAACACAAGAACGAGTCGAAGAAACGACCCGTTCTCATGTGACAAATGTCAACCGTGTACAAATGTTGGGCACGCGTTTGGCGTGTTTCCCGACTATGCACCGGTGCCGAAGGGATCAATGATGCTAGTTCTTCAGAGCATCTTCCATTGTAATACCGGTAGAACAAGGATAGCATTCCCACCCGACGCCTGTGCTCTAAAGATTGCAATCCGTCTGTTAAGATAGGAGAATCTATCAAACGGACCGCCCGTTTCTGCACAGAGTCGAGGGTATTTTTCAGGTATTTTGGAGCTCCAGACCAGAGATGGCTGCCAAATTCAACCGTGGGGCGTACTTGTGATTTGTACAAGGTTAGCAGTTGTGTACTATTAAAGTATCTGCGGGCCCTGTACAGTACGCCCAGTTTTTGGGAGGCTAACTTTACTCTGGCTTCGATGGAGCCCCCATACCTGAGCTGGTCACTTAGGGTTACACCAAGCATATCAATGGAGGGCCTGTTCGGAAGATTGCTTCCGTTGAAAGAGACTAGATTTTCATTTCGATCCCTTTTAGACGTAATCAGACAAGATTGGGTCTTTGAAACATTAAATATATTATAAAAGAAAGTCCAAAAAAGCGTGCGGAACGCAAAAACTCAGAAACGAGTGCCGGTACGATCAAGAGAGTTATATGGTATGGTAGATCTCTATCCCCCCTAGGGAATAAGGGTATTCGTTTTTACCTAAAGGGCTTGCTTTTGAAGATATAAGGGCTGAAAGTTCTAAGAAGACTAGAAATTTCAAGAAGAGTCTGGAAGATTCTGGAAACTTCTAGAAAATTCGATAAAACTTTGGAATGTTCTGGAAGACATGGAGGAGTATGTCAGCGAGTCTACAAGGTTCCGGAAAGTTAGATAAAGCTGTAGAAAGTTCTGAAAGGAGTGTGTCGGTGTGTCTAGAAAGTTCCGGAAAATTATAGAAGGTTCCTTAAAGCTGTAGGAAGTCCTAGAAGGTTCGATAGGGCTGTACAAAGTTCTGGAAGGAGTGGTGGAGTATGTCGGTAAGTCTAGATGGTTCCGGAAAGTTCTCAAAGGTTCGATAAAGCTGTAGAAAAATCTGGACGGTGTGGCGGAGTATGTTGGTGAGAGTAGAAGGTTATGATGGTTCACGAATGCTTTAGAAAATTGTGGAAGGAGAAAGTTCTAGATGCTTTCAGAAACAATAGGCGGTGAGTCTAGAAGATTTCTTAAGTTCTAGAAGGTTCGATAAAGCTGTACAAAGTTCGGAAAGGAGTAGCGGAATATGTCGGTGGGTCTAGAAGGTTCCGGAAAGTTCTAGAAGGTTCCGTAAGGTTGTAAAAAGTTCTGAAAGGAGTAGAGGAGTGTGTCTAAAAGGTTCCTGAAAATTCTAGAATATTCCACAAAGTTGTAGGAAGTTCTAGAAGGTTCGATAAAAGCCGTACAAAGTTCTTGAAGGAGTGGCGGAGTAAGTCGGTGGGTCTAGAAGGTTGTGGAAACTTCTAGAAAGTTCAATAAAGCTGTAGAAAGTTCTAGAAGGTTTGATAAAGCTGTAGAAAGTTATGAAAGGAGTGGAGGAGTGTGTCGATGTATCTAGAAGGTTCCGGAAAATTCTTGAAGATTCCCAAAAGCTGTAGGAAGTTATAGAAGGTTCGATAAAGCGGTACAAAGTTCTGGAAGGAGTGGCGGAGTAAGTCGGTGGGTTTAGAAGTTTCCGGAAAGTTCTAGAAGGTTCGATAAAACTGTAGAAGGTTCAGGAAGGTTCTGTAAAGCTTTACAAAGTTCTGAAAGGAGTGGCGGAGAAAGTCGGTGAGACTAGAAGGTTCCGGAAAGTTCTAGAAGGTTCGATAAAGTTGTACAAAGTTCTGAAAAGAATGGTGGAATATGTTGGTGGGTTAAGAAGTTTCCGGAATGTCCTACAAGGTTCGATAAAACCGTAGAAAGTTCTAGAAGGTTCCGTAAAGCTGTGGTCAGTTCTGATAGAAGTGGAGGAGTGTGTCGGTGTGTCTAAAAAGTCCCGAAAATTCTAGAAGGTTTCATAAAGCTGTAGGAAGTCCTAGAAGGTTCGATAGGGCTGTACAAAGTTCTGAAAGGAATGGCGGAGTATGTCGGTGACTATAGAAGGTTCCGAAAAGATTTAGAAGGTTCGATAAAGCTATAGAAAATTCTGGAAGGAGTGGCGGAGTATGTCGGTGAGTCTAGAGGGTTCCAAAAAGTTCTACCTGTTTCGATAAAGCTGTAGAAAGTTCTAGGAGGAGTGGCGGAGTGGCGGAGTATGTCAGTGAGTCTAGAAGGTTCCGGAAAATTCCAGAGGATTCGATAAAGTTTCATAAGTTTCGATAAAGCAGCAAAAAGTTCTGAAAGGAGTGGCGGAACATGTCGGTGGATCTAGAATGTTCCGGAAAATTCTAAAAGGTTCGATAAAGCTGTAGAAAGTTCTGAAAGGCATGATGGAATATGTCGGTAGGTCTAAAAGGTTCCAGAAAGTTCTATAAGGTTCGATAAAGCTAAAGAAAGTTCTGGAAGGAGTTACGGAACACGTCAGTGAGTTTAGAAGGTTCCGGAAAGTTCTACAAGATTCAGTAAAGCTGTACAAAGTTCTGAGAGGAGTGGCGCGGAGTACGTCGGTGGTTCCGAAAAGTTCTAGAAGGTTCGATAAAGCTGTACAAAGTTCTGGAAGTCTGTGAGTCTAGAAGGTTCTAGATAGTTCTGGAAAGTTCCCTAATGCTCTAGGATGTTATGGAAGGAGAAAGTTCAAGAAGCTTTCAGAAATGAGTGGCGGAGAGTGTCAGTGTGTCTAGAAGGTTCTGGAAAGTTCTAAAAGTTTGGATAATTACATTATAAAAAAAAAAATTGTATGCTGCTAAAACTCAAAGACGAGTCCCGGTACGATAACGGTTATATGTGTGATAGCGATAGCCCTCTATCCTCCATCCATGAAGAAAGTTCCCGTTCTTACCTGAAGGGCGTTCAAGGGCGAATAAAGTAAGATCCGTCGTGGATTCGAACCTCAATTCGATCTCACATCAACTCCATGATCGATGTCGGACACCCCAGTCAGAGTATTTGAGAGCATTCCACAACGTTCCAGAACATTCCGGAACCTTCTGGAAAATTGTGGAATGTTTGAGAATAGGGAAACGGGAACATCAATGTGAAACATTCCAAAACACTCTCGAATGTTTTCCTGAGCGAAGCCGGGTAACCCAGCTAGTAACAAAATAATTTTTGGCCGTGAAAATCTAAAATCGTATCAAATCCTGAATTGTTGATTTTTTTGCCCGTCCGCCCCTTGTGCCCCCCCCAGAAACAAATCCTGGATCCGCCCTTGAAACCAGTGATGAGTTGTCAATGCGTTCCAGTTATATTATACGCTAAACTTTAATACTAACCTGGGTTGATACACAAATTGTTGCAATAGGCGAGTTTAAGGTCGACGCCTTTCTCTCATTGTAAAGTCATATACCTGCGCAATGGATCGTATTAAGTTCAGGTTGGCACTAGAGCACTAGAGTTTGGCGTGTACTATACCGGAGACCGATGAGGAACAGTTTCTTTGTCCGGTTACTTTTGGAACCCGTTCCTCAAATATTTCTAAGTATTTTGTCGCATTTTTACTATTTTTCTAATGTTTTTGATAATATTCGAAAAGGAACCGGTGTACCAGAAAAATAATACTATTGACGGTTCCAGTGACAGCGGAGCAATCAGTACCAAGTAACCGGGATAAGGATATCGAACAGCTCAAATACCTATCGTTTTTCAAAATTTGACCAATTTGACAGGCCGAAAATTAGTGTTAAACAAAGGGTGTTATTCGTTTTTTGAAATCGCAAAAATGAGTAAAAAGACAAGCAAAATAATTATTTCTTATGTGCTTAAAAGATGTCTTCATTTATTTATTTATTTATTTGAGACACAAACAGGATATTTATACAAAATTTTTGTGGGTAGTATATAATAAATTAAAATACAAATATAAGTATCCCTAGATTAATCACATATGCATTTTCACAGAAGCAAACTCTTGAAAAACAATGCAAGTATTATTTATACGTAACTTGA
The DNA here is from genome assembly GCA_917880885.1 of Limnephilus marmoratus. Classification (NCBI taxonomy): domain Eukaryota; kingdom Metazoa; phylum Arthropoda; class Insecta; order Trichoptera; family Limnephilidae; genus Limnephilus; species Limnephilus marmoratus. The sequence goes on from OU862906.1 coordinate 18,859,733, forward strand.
AAACTTAAATACAAAATTGAAATACATAATAATAACAAGTATACAATATTTATAAAGTAATTACTGAAAAGTAATATAACAACAATTTTTTTTTTTTTTAAGTGCACAAATTGTGGAGATATTTTTTGAAATATGTTATATTATTTGCAAAAATATCTATGAAACTGTGTATTTTAACAAGATCGTTATATGACCGAGACATTCTAGATATAGGATTAAAATATCCAGTAATATTCGTAAAAATTTCATTCCAAAATATGTTAAGGGTTCTTGTAGATTTGGGCCTGGCGTATAACTTGATTTGGTTGACTAAGTTACTGTCTACACGATTATTCACACTTTTATAAAGCATTAAGAGGTCATTTATGTTTCGTCTTTTAACTAGACTCTCTAATTTGAAATATGTAAGTCTTTGTTCATACCCGTCTAGAAGATGGTGGACACCTGATCGGTAAGACAAAATCCGTGTAAATTTTCTTTGGACTGATTCGAGTCTAGATACCTGTGTAATATAATGTGGATTCCAGACTGTTGACCCCTACTCAAGAACACTTCGGATTAAGGAATTGAATAGAATTATTAGGCTATTAGAATTCTTAAACAGTTTGGTTGATCTTACAATAAAACCAAGTAATTTATTTGATTTACTCACAATGTATTCAATGTGTTGATTGAATGTCAGTTTGTTGTCAAATATAATTCCTAAATCTTTTATTAATTCAACTGTTTCGAGATTGTGACCACGTATGCTATATGAATATAGAATTTTGTTGGTGTTCTTGGTGAAGTTTATAACTTTGCACTTGGCAATATTCAGTTCCATTTCATTGTCAACACACCAGGTAGATATTGTGTTAAGGTCTTGTTGTAAGAGATCACAATCTTTCATAAATTTAATTGCTTTATATAATTTGAGGTCATCAGCATATAGAGAAAAATTACAGCGGAGTTTATGTGTAAGGTCGTTAATAAAGATTAAGAAAAGTAAGGGTCCAAGGTGAGATCCTTGTGGTACGCCCGACGTAACTAATATTGGGGAAGAGTTAAATCCATTGATAGTAACTAATTGACTTCTATGTGATAAATATGATTCTAACCAACGAAGCAGGTTTCCGTGAATGCCGATTTTATCGAGTTTATTCATTAAGATAGAGTGACTAACTTTGTCAAAGGCCTTACTGAAGTCGGTGTACACGGCATCTACTTGTGTTTTATTATTCATCGATTTACACAGAAAGTCCATATATTCGAGTAAATTAGTATTTGTGGATCTTTTAGCTACAAATCCATGTTGGAAAGGACTAAGTATATGTGTTACATTGTTAAAAATGGTTTTATATACAATGGACTCGAATATTTTGCCAAAACAAGATAAAAGGCTGATAGGACGGTAGTTAGTTACATCATTTTTACTGCCAGATTTGTGGATCGGGATTACGTGGGCAACCTTCCACAGATCCAGAAATACCCCATCCTTCAGACTTGATGAATATTTTGTGTAATGGTATTGCAAGCTGATCTGCACAATTTCGAATAAATAGTGGAGGAATTCCATCTGGGCCGGAACCCTTATTGATATCAACAGTGTTTAATTTCGCTTTGACCTCGTCTAACGTTATATTGATATGAGACGGTGGATAATTATAGAGTGGGGATGAAAGTTTAGAGTCACTTTTAGAATTGGATGGTGAGGTAAAAACAGAAGAGAAGTAAGTAGATAACAGTTCACATGTATCTTCTCCATTTACTCACTCTACTTTGACACGGGCCAAAAATCAAAATGGCATTGGTGCCTATTTGATTTGAAATGTGAGATGTTCAAACAATATGCTATTTAATTAACTAACAGTGGTACCAACCTGGTGTGAAGAGGACTACAGCCTTCATGCAGCCGCACTCACTTCCATCTGGAGAAATTTGCCTGAAGCGACAAAGAATTTCCTGTAAAAATAATAAAGATGTAATGAATATCATAAAATACTGTTTTTATTATCTTATTATTATGTTAGCTACAAGACAATGCTATTCCACGGCAATCATTATTAGCTTCGTCCAGAAAAAACGCACAACATACATTCCCAACTTGCAAAAATAAGTAATGAAGCCGTCAAAAGGGCAAAATAAAGTGTACGAAATCATTGGTGACTTTAATAATACATTCGGACATTTCCATTAGTCCGCTTCGGGCACCGACTTCCCAAGGAGCTTTATTAGGCGCTGATAATCCCTAACATAGCGTCCTTGAGGTTTTTACTGTCCGCCAGGCACCGTTTGACTCGGGCTTGTTCGCACTTGGTGCGTAGCACGCCTCTTGGAGTCTGGACGAAGCTCTTCGAAAAGAAACAAAGATCTGCAATACGCCGTACACAAACGTTACACAGATTGCAGAAAAATATTTTCCAGGCGCATCAATGAAATTGACGTGAACCCACCTGTATCGTCTTGATCTCGGTGTGCGTGAGCGCGTCCTGCGGCAGTCGATCCCGTGCCTGCGGACAGGCCAGCAGCGCGCCCAGCTCCCACGGCACGGACCACTGCGCGAGGTGAAGTAGGAACAGCTCCTTCCACGACTCCTGCAGCAGCAGCGACTGGTCGCGGCGCGAGAGCGTCTGGAAGGGTGCCAGACAGCGCACCCAACGGACGGCCATGAACAGTAGGCGTGCGGTAGTTTCCTTGGAGGGAATAATAATCAATTATTAGACATAATGTCATGACACCCAGCACATGCAATAAATACCCAGTTACCCATTTAGTTCCTCAGAACAAGCAATTATTAATATCGATCAGGCAAAACATAAGGCTACCTTTACACTCGTAGGTTTTTTTAAAGAGTTGTATTATATAATTATAATTTATTTATTTCATCCAAAAATATATGAATACATAATATAATATTACATTACAGTAGTGTATTTGTTACATTTAAAGTACATTTTCCCTTTTTATTTTCTTCCTTTCTTTTACACAGTAGTAATAATAATATAATTTTAATGGCAATAACATGTTACTAACAAAGTTAAAAACATAAGGTAATAAATGATGTGTTAGTTAATATCTATAAATTATAAGAATAATGTTATAATAATAATTGATGCCATTAAAACAGTATCGAAATAGGAAAAAAAAGATATGGAGGTAAGAACTGTTATAAAGGAGTAACATAATATATATTTTAAGTAGTGCATAGCCTGCCTCACTAGGCGAACCTGTATTGAGGCAGAATTTTTAATAAGTTGTTTCTCGTAATGTTGTCTATGGTTTACTTATAAATGTATAATATATTTTCTTATACAGCAATACTTTATTTCTGTTTATATTATTGCTTGCAGATACACAATACAAAAAACAGAAATTTTATTACTGCAATAACTATCAATGACAAGGCGTTTGGGTGAGTGCACCAGTAAAGGACCGATCATTAGAAAATATCCAAATTTTAACATTTTTTTTAAATTCTTTCTGTGTTTGACTCAGTTTGATATTATCGGGAAGCATGTTGAATATTTTTGTGGCAAAGTATCTATAACTACGTTGTCCAAAGGTGGTAGAGAGAGCTGGAACTTGCAATGTGTCTTTGTTCGAATTACGTGTAAATTTTAGGTATATTTTTTTTTCGTAAAGTACGTGTTTGTTTTTAAAGAGATGCATGAGTATAGTTTTTACATATATCTGTCGAACATCAAATACTCTCATTGTATTAAATATTAAGTCACTGTTTGCAGTAAGAGGAAGTTTGAGAATAATTTTCATAATTGTTTTTTGCGCCTTTTCAACGGGATCTAGAGCTGATGAAGTACCTCCTCCCCATGCAATGATACCATACTCAAGGATAGATTGGGTGATTGCAAAATAAATCGTTTTCAGAAGTTGTAAGTTAAGAAAGTTCCTAATGGATCTGAAGAAGTGTATTGTTTTCTAATTTTATTTGCAATAATCTGTGTGTGTAGATTCCATTTGAGGTATGGGTCAATGGTGAGCCCTAGGTACTTCATCTGTGATGTTCGCTCTATACTGGGGCACTCACTGTATATTCGTAGGATTGTTTTCTTATAAAACAAGCACTTATTAATATCTAAAATCTGATTAGGTTAAGTGGATAATTACCCACCTTATTAGGTATATCCCGAAAACAATATAAAAATTACATTAGATAAAATTCAAATTAGCACCACGAAAACGAATTTAGACGGAAAGAATTTTTTCAGATTCCAAAAACCGAAGAGATAGTATAATTTATTTTTCAGGTGGAAAAAAGTTTTCTGAAAACGAGCATCCTTCTATTTAATTATCCGTCCAATCCTTTCTTATCTCAATGTTTCTGTTCATAACATTATTTATTTGAATTCTGAGTCGGTTGCTGTCATTTGACAAGCAGCAGATCGCGATATAAATTTAGAGATGTAAACGGTCACTATCGACTATCGTAGCTGTGAGCACTTGCACAAGGTGAACTTGAGAACTTCCATGAGCATTAATTACCCAAGTCGGATGCATATGTAACTAAACGCTACGAGTAGGTCACTATCGACTATCGAAGCTATGAGCACTTGCACAAGGTGAACTTGAGAACTTCCATGAGCATTAATTACCCAAGTCGGATGCATATGTAACTAAACGCTACGAGTAGGGGAAGGCAGGGTAATTACGAATACCTAAGGGAGTTTGGAAATAAATCCAAAGATACGAGATATAGGATAAATGTAATAAGTACTTCTGAAAGTTACATTAAAGAGCTTTAACCAGCCAGCGGACGAAAATCCACATTTCGTCGAAAGTTGTTCTTACGATCGTGCAGGGCGGTTACAATGAGAAAGATTAATTATTCTCCGTAACAGCTTTTTTAAATTATAACTCAATATCGAATTTATTTACAATCCAAATTAGCTTTAATTTATACCTTCATCCAAAAATGCTGAAAGGCGTGATGATAAAACTATTAAAATAATGTACCTTTTGTAATTATTTTTTGATTATAAGTATTTATCATTTTTCAATAATGTCTAAATTTAATAAGAATGTTAAAAATATCTGAAATATATTAGTTTGTAAGTGCGCAAATAAATACACAAATGGACCAATTTTCGTCAAGAAACACATGTACGTACATATTTTTTAATGATTTTATTGAAACTAAAATTAAAATTCTAAAACATGCGTTTGCTAGATAATGTATTGATTTATTTTACTGCATGATTATATTATTTGAAATGGGTGTGGTATAATACAAAATCTTTTTTGAAAATTTAATAAATCTCCCAACGACCTATGGAATAACCTCGTACTAAAAATTAAAAAATTTTCTCAAAATTTATTACATGCGAATGCTAGATACAAGAACAATCTTTCGAAATCCATTTATAATTTTTTGTGGAAAAGAGTCAATACATCGAAAATATTTTTTGAAAATGACGTATTTCCGGTTTTCTCTGGCAATGCCCTCTTAATATACGTTAGATTATTATTATTTATTTATTTTATTTTTATTTTCTTTATTGGGAACATTTACGGGTTTATAACATTACATGCATTAGAAAACCACAAATTACGATAATTAGGTTATAAATAAACCCAGTAACTAATGTTCACATCATGCACCAATAATAATGAAAAAATCTATAGTTTTTTCTTCTTACTTAATATTATATAGTAAGGAGCTAGATAAGCTGTCTAGGGATAACCTAGCTATACTGTCTAATAAATAAAGATACAGACAAGATAAGATAAGATAAAAAAAAAAACAGAGAAAAGTTGAAAAAATAACTAAATATATATATTTATATATTCAGTCATTCCTTCAACCCTTCTATGTTTTCTATGTTTTTCTATATTATCTATAATAATAATGAAAATTGAAAAATACCAGATGTGATGTCGAAAACGTTATATGTAAACATATATAAAAAAAACAAGGAAAAGCAAAATAAAAGTGAAATGAAAGTAAAATAAAAGTAAATTAGTAAAATAAAGTGTGCCAGTTTTATGTTAGATTAAATAAGTATTTTTAAATAAGATAATAACAAACTAAAAATAAAAAAAAAACTGAAAAACATCAGACGTGTTTAAAAGCGTAAAGTGGAAAAACAATATACACTTACTTGTATACATTATTTTTAAAATTTTAATACAAAAAAATACATAATAAATTTATTTCAATTAATTTATTATAATCAACATTATTAATTTATCTTTATATTATTATTAATTTATCTTTAATTTGACTTTCTAAACAAAACCTTTAGTGTTCGTGTTTACCCGACACTGGTCGGGCAATCACGGATACCTGGTGGGGCAATTGCGATCGTTCGCCATTGACCCAGACTAGCCTAAGAATGAGATCACATATGACTGATTTGTCACAATTTGAGATCAGTTTGTGCGGCAAAGATCACAACGGTAGCCATAGTAGGTAGGTAGTAAAAAATATTAATTCTTTTTTTACGCATTGTTTATAGTAATAAAACGGAAATTTAAAATTGATTTCACGAAACGAAGAGACGCGGAGTCACACGACTATTTCCCGCTCCGGCCAGGGCGTGACTGTTACGAAATAGATGTGCCCAGTGCATGGTTCATGTGCCCATGGCATAAGGGTCACTTCAAGGACTCAAATTCGTAGAGTGCGGGCCTTATTGATTGATGTCAAAATAACAACGAGAAAATGCATATTTTATTTTATTTTGTGAAGTTCGGGCGTAAATGTTATTTTTTTTGCGATTATTATAAAAGAAACTGAATTTGTCATATTATACAATAAAACCATTTCCGAAAGGGGGTTTATAATTTATAAGTAGGAGAGTTTGCACTTGAAAGTGTTTTTTAGAGACCTAATACTTTATTTTTTTCTAGGCTTATTAAAGTCTGCTGTGGCTAACGAAACACAACGCCATTACCCGATCTTTATAAAATTCACACTACCCGCTTGCCAGCTGCCCGCTGCCCGCTGCCTGAATTGAATATTTAAATTTCTCGGCTTTTCTCTACTATAATAAGCATGTATTATACATATAAACCTTCCCCTTGAATTACTCTATCTATTGGCGGAACCGCATGAAAATCCGTTGCGTAGTTTAAAAGATCTATGCGCACATACATTTTGAGCGACTTCATTTTATACTATGTAATAATGATGATTACCGATATTTTTAAGGGCCAAGATATGTTCTACAAGCAGTATTTAATTAAAGCATCTATATAATACTTCTAAGCGATCAAATTTTCAAAACCATATGATTTTGTATGATTTTTCATTATTTAGTATGGCTTCATCTTAAAAAAGAACAGTTATAACAAAGTCCACTTGAAGACAAACGCCCGCGAGCCCCCCTAATAAAAATCAACTTATAAATTTGTTTCCACTGTTATACCAAGTAGTTCCCTGAATTACGCCTTCTAATCCTTTCCTGACACTTATTTTAACGATATTTATTATAAAGATGTCCACCCCTTAATAGAATATCAAGAACACACGTAACACGTTCAAAGGTTTAGCAACAAATGACTAGTGTAAAGCGGTCTAGGGGAACATTATTCTCACCATAATAATTACTAGTTATAGGTATTCTTTCCATCCCTCTTACTTATCCATAAGTTACCACAAGCAGCCACGTGGCTTTGCGATGTGGTAGTTGCCACGTGCACTGTGCAGTCTCCCTCCCATTGGCTGGTCGGCTGTGGGAGGGTTGACTTCCCGACAAGCGACGCCGCGACGGCCCGCCTTTGTACTGCGTGGCGACTCTATTTATACGCAACGCGTCGGTACCAGCATCGCGACGCCGACCAGTTACTTGACTTCCTGATACAGAGCGACGCTAAGGACGCTCCTATTGGCTGCGAATTCATTGACTTACTTATACTGTGCTGGTATATTGAGGGTGCAGAACTTTTGACTTAAACTTCGGTGATTTCAATGCTCTTTTACGATTCCCTAAAAACCTTCGATTTTATGCCTGTCAACTTTGAAACCGTTCACAATACCTACTTGTGCCTACTATTGCTTTCTATTTTATTATGTACCTAATATTTTATTTTTTACCGTGAGAAACCAACTCACAACCACCTCAGAAAGGTCATTAAGAGTGACGATAAAAAACATTGGTTAAATAGGTCACGTTAGGTTAGGGTAAACGGCTATTTTAAAATTATTTTTTTCAAAGCTTTTAATGACTTTTCAAAGAGGTGTTGAGTTTACTTGATTCTGAGTTGGCACGGAACCGAATGCCACACTGGGCCCAACTGACCACTGATTGGACGCTTTTATAATTACCGTGACGATTTACGGTTACGGTATCGTGACGGCAAAAAGGCAATAAAACATACGTTTCTCGTCGCTTTAATGCTGCAGCTCTTTTAAAAGATGAGATACACAATGTACGCAGGTCTGTATCCTCCAAAGGGAAAAAAGTCATAAATCTCTTGCATCTCTCTCACACACTGCACTGTGACGTCTCCGTGGAGCCCTACCAATACAACTTGCCTTGACGACAATTTTGAAAGTATGGTATGCAGTTACAAGGATAGGTACCTAATATTGAAGTGTGAGTGAATTAAAAAAAAATCAAATGTCAATGCGCTGATGGTTTTGCTTTTGTTCTTAAACATATAATGCTGCCGCTCTTTCTTACACACTAAATAACAACAGTCGAAAATAATAATAATAATATATCTTTATTCAATGAAATTGGCAACATTACAACTAAAAAGTACATGTTCAATGTAGATTACAAATAGATTACATCCGTACAAAAAAATTAACAAGTAGAAAGTAATGTAAGATCGGTTACACAGAAGTAGCATAATTATACAATATTTTTAGTTGTGCATAGTCTGCCTCACTAGGTGAACCTGCATTGAGGCAGAATTTTTTGTAAATTGTTTCTTACAATTTTATCTATGGTTTTTTATAAATGTATAATGTAGGTTTCTATACAGCAAAAACTTTATTTTAGATTACATTATTGTTTGTATATACACAAAACAAAAACTGCAAGGTTATTACCACAATAACAACTGTCAATGACAGGGCGTTTGGGTAAGAGCATCAGTATAGGCTCGATCATTAGAATATATCCAAATTTGAACATATTTTTTAAATTCTTTCTGTGTTTGAATCAGTTTGATGTTTTCTGGGAGAATGTTGAATATTTTCGTGGCAAAGTATCTAAAGCTACGTTGACCAAAGAGGATGAGACAATGATATGAGACAAACAGTGAACGTATGTCTGCACCCCCCAAGGAAACATACAATCATTACCATAGATCTCCCTCACACTCATAACGAAAATGAAATGCAATTCCCGTCGCCAAAAAGTAGTAGGTATTTTGGAGGAAACAGTCATTTGTGTGTCTTAACGAAAGTGAAACGTATTTTGTTGTCTCACCATTATTTAATGTGTGAGAAAGAGCTGCAGCATTATAGCGATAAGGAACGTATGTTTATTGCCTTTTTTACCGTCATGGTACCATAACCGTGAATCGTCACGCTAAATATAAAACGCACTTGATAGTTTATAACCTCTTCATCATTTTAAATACAACTATTTGATCATCTGCAGCAGATGCTTTGTGATGTGACATTATAATTTAAAATAAAGCAATAACTTTGTAAACAGCACTTTTATTTTCTATACTTTATGCCGACCTGGTTTCGCTACCACCGTAGCTTCTTCTAATACTCTTGGAACAAAGAACACAACCTTATCGATGAGTTTACCAGTTATTAGCTGAGTGTAAAAATGTGTCTGGTTCCCACCCAGGCGTCGCGGGTTTAATTCCTTTGCTAGCTAGGTGTTATTGGTAATGTTGTTTTTCTTTAATTAGCAATTCTTAAGCAGTCGGTAGAGACATTTTTTCAAGAGTGATCACCAACGTCGGGGGGACCTGATAGGGCACACAAAGAAGAAGCAGTCGGTATTTACCTGCAGGATCTCCCAGGTGGGCGCCAGATTGGTGAGGGGCAGGGGCAGAGGCAGGGAGAGGGGCGGAGCGGGGCGCTGCGGGGGCTCCGCACCCATCTGCAACTGGCGCGCGCTCCACACCAAGTCCTGGGAATAACCGCTCTCAAGCTATAATACACAATACACAATACACACAATAACACCAGCTCAGTCAGTGACACCATCACCGTCAGTATTATTGCTAACAACAAACTCGACTCTAACAAAAACCGATCAAAAATCTTAAAAGTCACTCAAAGCAGTCCCGGATTTGTCAATAGGCCGTATAGGCCGCGACCTAGGGGCAACAAGTGAGTGATTGTGATATGTGGCATTTGTAGCAACTTCTAAGAGGAGGAAGGGGCGGCGCAAATGAAGTGGCCTATACTTATGAAAAGTATAAATCCGCCATTGACTCAAAGTAATGATTACTTAATTTACTTTAATTTAATTTATTGTATTTCTCTGAACGCTTCCAAAAACTAAAAATTGTTTTTCAAAGGTGATGAAATACGCTTTCACATTTCAGAATTCGAAATAAACGCATCATTTTTTATATATATATATATATTTTTTCGTAAACTTTAAAAAGTTTTAAAACTGACTCTCCTTACGCTTTTTATAACTAAAATTACCGATAAAAAACACACATACATATGCATATGATTAGGCTCAGTCCTGGATTTGTCAATAGACCTTATAGGCCGCGGCCTAGGGGCGGCAGAGTTCGGGGGGCGGCGCGCGCTGCGCTCGCTTGCTTTGGTAAGCCCTTAAGTTTGTGTACGATTATAAAAAAAACAACAAAAAAGTCACTGTGGATAGATAGAGTTTTCTATCTATTAACCTTTGACGCCCAGTGGTTCCGTACGTGAACACGGATTTGTGTCGTTCAATGCCCAACGGTCCAATACGGGATCGGTGATTGTGGTGCGAATATTTCACAACAAATGCTTTGGCAGTGGGCTACATTTATTGCACGCGGCGCACGAACGTTTAAGGGGGGAAATAGGTGTAGGACGGCGTATTTTTAGTAATTTTCATGAATTTTTATATATATTTTATTTATACCTTGCGGTCATTTTACACATATATTCAAGAGTATATTCTAAAATTTTCAAATATTTTCCTAAAAAAATAACGGAGATATCAGCTGCCGCGCATTGTAAGTCGCCGTCCGGCTGAACAATTTGTGTAACTCCTAGAGATCACAAGTTTTTCTTCTATTTGAACCACACAAAAAATCGAATATTAATATTTTTTCAGAAATGTGAAAATTTAGCATGATTTTTACCATTCTCTTGAACGTTTTTTTGCCATAAAAATAGTTAAAATAAAGATATTGTTTAGGATTGAGGTTCAAATAGAGCATATTTATGTAAAGAAACTACGTGCGGAGTTAACAAGTTACACACATTCGAAAAAAGTAGTTTCGAGAAAAATGCGTTTGAAAACAAGAGTGGAAGTTAAATAGTGGTAGTTCGGCGGAGGGACCCTCACTCAAACGCATATAACTTTTAAATGGCGTAGAATTTTGGATTGAAATTTTCAGAATATATTTTAGAATAGTTCTACCTACCATCGATTTAACAAAAAAAATATTTTTGGAGTCTACACCTATTTCCCCCTTAAAGAAACCTTTAGATGCCCAGTGATCCCGTACGGGACCGCGGATTGCGTCGTGCGATTATGGTGCGAATATTTCACAAAAAATGCTTGGGCAGTGAGTTACCTTATTCAGTTACTAATCGTATTTTGGAAAGCTATTTTTTTTTAAATAAATAAAGTGAGTGCTCTGATTCAGAGCTCATCTGTTGATGTACTGACGGTATCTGATTTTTATGGAGTTATTCTCGAGTTTATACACCACAGCAAGAAAATTTTGGTTATTTCGAAGAAAGTGGAATTGAAATGAGCGCACTTTTGCAATATCAGGGCGACATTAAGAGTAAGAAGACCCTAAGAGAAAAAACTTTATAGACAAAACATTAAACGAGGATATTGAAACAACCTCCTGACTGAGATCTGAATTAGAGAGAAGGCATAATACTTCAAAGAAAAAAAATCATTAAAAAAAATTGGCAATCTTTCAACACAAAGAGTCTCTTGTGCAATATTATACAATGATTTAGAAGACGATTTAGTTCAGGAATGTATTCACTTTCAAGGTCACATTTCCTCTCATTTCCTCATCATTACTGAATCTTTTTAAGGAAGTTTTTGAGGAAACCATCTCTGTGCAACGTTTACCCAAACTTGGATATAGCTCTCCGCGTTGCACTTTGCACTCCGGTCGCAAATTGTACTGGGGAAAGGAGTTTTTCCTGTTCAAAGCGAGTGAAGAAATACCAAAGGTCTTCATTATCACAAGAAAAGCCTTACTCTTCAGATCTTCTATGCATAGAAGCAGACTTAATGAATACTAAAAACTATGAAGCTGTTATAGATGATTTTGTCAAATTAAAAATCTCTTAAAAATTGTAATTTCTGTTTCATGTTACACTTTGACTTTATGAATAATTCATTCTTTATTTCATTTTTTAATATTTATTAATATCTATCTATTTTTAAAATTGTGTGCCATCTAATGGCAGCCTACAAGTGAGTGATTATTATGAAACTTCTAAGAAGGAGGAAGGGGCGGCGCAAATGAAGTGGCCTATACTAATGAAAAGTGTAAATACGGCCCTGATTAGGCTGAGGATAATGTATCAGCCTTACTAAAAAACCCAGTGAAAATTTTATTCAATTGACAAACGGCCGCGGATGTGAAAACATTACTAATTAGAAATTTGTTCATTGAAAGAAATACACATTGCTTACACGGCGTGAGAGGGTAGTTTATCTCTGTTTTAACGATTGATGTCCGAACGAAATTTGGAATTTTTCCAAAGTATTTTGAATGTTCTATATATTTCTTATTTTTGAAGGTGTCGTAAAAACAAATACCATTTATGAAAACTAGATAAAACTACCTTTTAGATTTGTGTATTTGAAATACACTTTAGTTTTCAAAAACTGACACATTTTAAGATTCAAACTCAGAAAAAAATGGAAAAAATTTTCTTACCAAAATTTTTTTGACTAAAATGTAGGAAATTAAAAAAAAATCAGAATATCAAAAACACAGTCCTTTTATGTAATAAATTTGGAAGGAAACTATCACCTCACTTTTTCCTCGTGCATACAATAAAAAAATAATAAAAAATTTCAAAGTTTTTTTTAATTGCTAAAAAACTAACCTAACAATAATACCGGCTTTTATTACCGATTTCTTGCATCTCTAAAGACGTTAATTTCTTTGATACATTTAGGAACACATTTATTAGATATTAATATTTAAAAATAACACCACTTACATAAAATTCTCATAAAATAAAATCCTTTAAATGTAAATTTGAATTTTCATGTATCATATAAAATAGTTTTTGACATTTCAATTTTTAAAGTACGATTATAGTTATTATTACTTGACTAAAACTTATGAAAAACCCCAAAAAATACGGTAAATATATCAATTATATAAATATATGAGTATATTAGTCATATTAATAGAAATTAACCATCACATTTAAGTAATATTGCACACACATCCGAAGCGAAATTTTTTCGCGCTTCCAGCGCGAAAGTTCATATAACAACGCGAACAGCGAATTCGCAGGCGCCGCACAGTGGGCGGAATGAAGAAAAAACGCGAATTAAGTGGTTTTTGCAAAAGTTAATTTTTTAAATGTGTATATTTTTTTTAGTGTAGTTAAATATTTTCTGCACTTTATGTGATTATTTAAATATGTCAATAGCGCTTGACGGAAGTTTGGCAAGGCCGCAAAGTGTGTCGTAAATTTGATGTTCGACATCGCGTTTTTCCATTCTCTCCTACGCGTGAGCACATACGGTTGTGTATTAAGTGACGTTTAGATATATATACAAAAGTTTTTTTTGTCTGATATTTTTCAAGGTATTTTCTATTTAATTTCCTAAATTATATATCAATATCACATGTGTGTGAGATTTGAACTCACATCTAATTTTCCACTATTTTTATATTTTTTTACTGTTAAAATGCTTATTTCAATTAGCATTTAGAAACAAAATATCGTTTGTACCCATTTATGAATATGTACATATTGTAGACTGAAGTTTCACCTTTAATATCATATATAAATTGTGATCATCTTTTGTCCTCCGTTGAACAAAGTTTTTATTTTCAGGAAGGCCTATAAGCTTTCCCCGGAGAGAATTATTCGAGGTATTAAATGTACAGGGTATATTAAATGCCACTTCTGTGAGATGAAAGAAGTTTTTAATTAATTACCTAACACAAAAATACCACATGGTGGCAGGTTCGAACATTTTAAGCCCTACATTTTACAAAACTGTTCAGTATTTTTCACTACAATCAATGAAGAAATGGAGTAAAAGCCGTTGTTATTATTGTGACGTTTAAAAAACATAATTTAGAGTGGTTGCAAGAAATGATAGTTGTCTTCAAATCTTTGGGTATACTAATAAAACTATTTCAAGAAAGTGGTTTTACATCAAGGAAGAAAAAAGTGCATGATCTGTTAGAGTCACGCACTCTTGATGAACTTCAGTTAGCAGCAGATGTGAGTTTGCACAAATGTAAAATGGGGCTGCGATGGTTAGGTAGTCACAGCAAGTACAAGCAAAGGTATAGTGATGGAGAATATCATGATGACTCTAATCTCCCTACAACATAGTAGGTGCCAGTTCAGCTCTACAGCGAAGGAAACTAAAAGCAAGACTATTATATGGCAAAACCCTGGGTCTTTATCTACAAGGTACTGCAAACCAATCAGAGTTCAAAAAAGAAACTCCCGAGATAATAAGAAATAAATTTTGCATATTGCGACCACTTCCTAAAAAAAGGTTCTGTTTACCTCCTGAAGCTTTAAGCCTACTAAAAATTTGTTTTTGATTTTCTACCATTTTTCAATTAAAATATGTGTGTACCTAATTATTGCCCGTCTTTTTGTGTTCATAGATGTGAAATATAATATTTAATATTTAAAATTTATATTTTTTTTTGAAGAAGATAATATTAATAATCTAAACAAAAATATGAAAGATAACAAGAAACAGAAAAACAAAAAAAGATAATGGTCGCAACTGAGACTCGAACCCAAAACCTCTCGTCTATTTTTCTGTGTCTTGTTCTCTTTCATATTTTCGTTTAGATTTTTATTATTATCTTCTTCAATGATATATTACAAGATGCGAATAACCTTCGAAAGTTATAAAAATAGAGTTTTTCTTGTAAAATTTAATAGGTTTTATTTGCCTAGATTTTTGTATATCTTCAAAATGTATTATTTTGTTGTTGTAAATTTCTACGGAAGAATAAGTTAATAATTTTTACTTCAAAATAGTTATAATTCATTAATAAAATTAAAAAAAAAAAATTGCATTACTATTTAGTCAGCAAGGAATTAATTCGTGTTTTTTCTTCATTCCGCCCACTGTGCGCCGCCACCTAGCGGTTATGAAGGAAAACAAACAATTAGTACCTACACTATAAAAATGATATTATTGCCAGATTTAAAATACATTTTAAGAACAAACCTCATTAGTAATGTTTCGTGTTTTAGTGAATTTTTGTTTTATTCAAGTTCCTGCAGCATCACGGATTATCTTAACTTGCGTGCTGTGGTTTTTTTTTAGTAAGGCTGTGATTAGGCTACCTACATAAACGTTATCGTAGACTCACTTTTTTGTCCTTTCATATAAAAATAATTAATAAAATATTCCCAAAGTTTCATAATTTTTTCAATTTGCGATCGGAAACTTTTGTTTCATAAAGGTATGCATTTTAATTGTTTTGTGGTTAAGTTAGATTTGCATAGATATAAATATAGATTTGAATATAAGGCTTGATGGTTTTCAGTTTCAAAAACAGCGCCAAAAAGCGTGTTTTATTTTATTTTGTGAAGTTTAGTCACAATTATTAAAATGGTTTTCGATCATTTCATAAAGAACTTAATTTACCACATTGTACAATAATACTACAACCGACAAGGGGTTCAAGCAGCTTTTATTTTTCCCGGGCTCAAAAAAATATTCTTGATTTTTTAAAGATGTATTCCACAGGCTGTATTTTAATAAAGCAACTATGATAAAAGCACATATTTTTATTTACTTCGCAGTGCATCGTCATATATATTTTTTAAACTCCGTTCTAACCCCTTGGGCGTTAATTGTACGATCTGAAAATAATATGAATCTGAGATATGAATTATTAAAAAAAAAATTGTCTGGACAATTCATAATTGAGTGAAATATTATAAATTGTCTTTTTGTCAATTCAGATTTTGATGAAATTACTATTAAAAAATATCTTTAAAATATATTTCTGCCAAAATGATTCAAAAAGGACTAAGACTGTGATACCGAAAAAGTGTGTGTTGAGTCAAGCTAGAATAATGAATGATTACCTGATACTTCTCCGCTGACATGAGGATATGCAGCAGCGCGGGAGGCGGGGCCAGCGAGGAAGTCGGCTGGAAGAATGAGGGCGGCGGCGGGGGCTCCAGCCCCAGCGGGCTGCCGGGCCGCCCCGAGGAGCCCGAGCTGCCCCCGCCCCCGCCCAACGGCTTGCTGAACACGGAGCCGGGCGACGGGAACTTGGGCTGCCCCGGAGACAGCTTCAGGGAGTCCTTCATCAGGTGGTGGGAGAGGTGCGGTGGGGCCATTAGGGCGGACTGGTGCAGCTTGGGCTTGCGGGGGCCTCGCTCATGTTGAACTGCTATTGGTGAAAAGGTTCTCATTAATATTGAGGTTAAATTTTTCAGGACAACAAAGAACCTAATATTTGTAAAAAAAATCACTTGCCGGGTCCCCTCAATGTTGGGGGCCTAGACCCTGATTCTACCTACATTTACGGTCACACAAATCCATCAAGCTGTTTTCAGAATTGCATGGGTTGGTGACTTTCCGAAAAGCTGGTAGGTACAAAATAAGAAAAATTTCTGCTATGGATTTTTAACACCTCAACAACCTTATGGCGGTGATGTACAACACAATTCATAAAATTCTACATTTTATTTAATAAAACCAGAGAAATATACACCCATTCGTGTTTATTTATACATATATAATAAATACCAACTCGTGTTTATTGCCAAAGGCGAAACAGCGAATAATTTTTTTTTGAATGAAGTAGGTATTATCATATAATTTAACCGCGCCATTTTTATTTGTGTTATCATTTTATTAGCCACGTTTATTGCTCTGGTAATACTGATATTTTTATTATTTCCGTATTGTATGGCGGGCAATGCCGTGTTGTGAATAGGGGGGAAAACCTATTAACTATCGAAGAAAAAATGGATCATGCAAAAAGATCAGCGATTCTGAATAATGAAACGTAAATACTTTATTGTTTTGCAAAACAGAAGGGTAGCTAATTCATGTTTATAAAAAGGGCGAGGGAGAAAAGCTCAAAATGAAGTGGAGAAATAGTTTGGGGTTGATTGACTTATAAAAGAAAGACATTTCATTATGTTCTGACGAAGTGTCCTTTCGATACTGCAAACAGATTTCACATGTTTTGGGTTAATTGTATTTTTAATAGTAAATTTTTGCTTGTATCAATTGTTCTAAAGTATTTTAGTTTTTGGCTACGTCAAGTGTCCAGTTATGAACAGCAAAGATATTCCAACCTCCCTCCCATTCATGTTCAACTCCTTCCTTCAACGCCATTTCCTCTCATTACATTTTGCTTCACGAGGTAGGTGGAGAAGTACCTGACTATTCAGATCCATTCGCGTATTTCCAAAACCTATACCGCTACTATTTTTTAGAAAAATAGAAGACGGGGCCCTGGAAGAAGGAGAACCTCATGGCTGAAAAATCTGAGACAGTGGTTTGGCCAGTCTAGCGTAGAGCTGTTCCGGGCCGCAGTAAACAAATCCGTTTGGATAGGGCACAAGAAGAAGAAGAAGAATACCGGTTCTGACAGTTTACATTTTCAATATCAAAATTTAAATATTTAGAAATAAAATTATTAATTTCTAATGCACACATTGGAAAGACTATTTTATCTAGATTTTATAATAATTTTTGTTTTTGCAAAGTGACAAAAAATAACCAATATAGAGGTATATTTTCAATATGTGGGAATAATATCAAAATTTGAATATTTAGAAATAAAATTATTAATTTCTAATATACACATCAGAAAGATTATTTTATCTAGATTTTAGAACAATTTTTTTTTGCAATGTGATAAAAAATAACCAATATAGAGGTATATTTTCAATATGTGGGAATAATATCAAAATTTGAATATTTAGAAAAAAAATTATTAATTATATCTACACATTGGAAGGATTATTTTATCTAGATTTTATAACAATTTTTGTTTTTGCAAAGTGATAATAAATAACCAATATAAAGGTGTATTTAAAATGTAAATTGTCGCTGCCGCGACTGAACCGGTATAGGTTTTGGAAATACGCGATCCGGTCACCAATAAGGCTAAAGTCATTTCAATTTTGAATATGAAATGTGCAATTCTGAATGGTGGTATTTCAACAGGGCCATTCTGAGAGTAGGTATATTGGAGTGGGCCGTAAATGTGATTTAAACCCGCGACCTCCGGATTCGTAGTTGAGAACTTTACCCTTCGACCACGGAGGCCATCCAAAAGAATTCTGTAACAGGGCGGCGTATTTACAAAACCTATACCGATTCAGTCTCTGTAACGACAATTTACATTTTAAATATACCTCTATATTGGTTATTTTTTATCACATTGCAAAAAAAAAATTGTTCTAAAATCTAGATAAAATAATCTTTCTGATGTGCATATTAGAAATTAATAATTTTATTTCTAAATATTTAAATTTTAATATTATTCCCATATATTTTAAATACACCTCTATATTGATAATTATTTATCACTTTGCAAAAACAAAAATTGTTCTAAAATCTACATAAAATAATCTTTCCAATGTGTATATTAGAAATTTATAATTTTATTTCTAAATATTTAAATTTTGATATTGAAAATTTAAAGCGACTGAAACGCGGTAGAGATTGTAAATACGCAACCGGGCGGGGTGCATAATTACCTCGGATCCGGTCAATTTAATTTTTTGTCGTTGGGTAAAACTAGATTAGTCCGTGAAGCTAAGCTTTTTACTATTTAATTTTGTTACGAAAGTACTTAACGAGAAAATGTCATTAGGAAATGGATAATTAGGAACTAAAAATTAATAATCAAAGGCCCAAGTATAACTTTAATGAAACTTAAAACAAATATTCTCATTTTAAGTATGACAAAAATTCAAGTAATTCCGTGGCTACTGAGTACGCCCGTGATATCATTAAGGTTGCTTCGTGATAGTACATTATGTTTTTTGACATAGTTAAAAAATATATCTATATATGTGAAAATCTCGTGTCACGGTGTTTCTGTTCGCACTCCTCCGAAACGGCTGGATATTTGGCAGGTATGAGAACAGGTTTTAAAGTATATTTCATACCGCTAGGTGATTAGTGTGTTCATATTAAAAAAAAAAATCAATTTTAAAAATCAAGTTTTTTTTTTTGGCATCAAAGAATACCTATAACCCCAAATTTTCACCTTCCTACCCCCACCCTCCCATTTTTAATCGTGATTTTAGTATTTTTGTATGAACAAATTTAACCGTCGGTCGTTCGTATTTTAAACCGAACGAAATTATTTATATCGTTGAGTGACGGATCCGTCTCATCGAACTTTCATCCACACATGCGCAAGACATTCACGAGCTTATCTGTGTTGGCTAAAGACAGACTGACAAACAATATCGTACACTCAATTGCTCTTCGAAATTAATACTGATTTTCTTTATTTCATTTTCCTTCTTTAGGATAAAAAATATATTAAGTACTTTTTTTTCACTTTACATTTAACTTTTAAGAGATCAAACAATGAATATATCCGTTACTTTAATGAAATACATTGAATTAAGAAAATGAATGGTGGGTGTTTTTTGTTTTGTTTTTATCGGTGGGCATCGTCTGCAGCACTCCATTCCTCTTTATGTCATAGATCCCATCCCCACACACTTACAATACATTAATTATTTTTTATTTAACAACCAAAATATTCACTAAAAATAATTTATAAGGCAGAACAACGTTAGCGGGGTCAGCTAGTATTGTATATTATACAACTATGAAGTAAAATCAAAAACGGTCACACAACTCGCCTCCTGGTCGGATAATTCGCAGTTAGAATACGCTCTTTTGGACTTTATATCATCCAGAAACTTTCCACAACATGCTCCACAGATGTTGTCATCTTTTTTGTTCAGTGGCATTTGCCCTTTTCCTTTATGTTCCTGCAACTGCATAATTTTAGCTTAACTAGTACCTACTCTGGTATTCTTAGGGTCAAATTATAACATATTTTTTAAATTTCAGAGTCCCATCCATGAAATATTTACATTATTTATTTATTTTAATTTTTTAATTAAATATTTTGTTTTTTTTTTTTACTTCTATTATTTATATTGTGTGCGTTGAATTAGAGATTTTATGTTAATTTAATTATTATTTATGGAATTTAATTTAATTGTATTTAAGTATTTTATTTAAATTTTTTTAATTAATTTTTATTCTATTTTATTTATTTATTTTCTGCTTTATATTGGAGGCACTGCTGAAAACCAGCTGCTTTCCAGGAGAAATCCGGAATAGGCCACTTGCATCACATTTAAAAAAAAAAATCCGGTCCAGGCAAATATTCTGTATTTTTTTAAAATTCATTCTGTATTTTTTTTAATCGTATTTTTGAAACCCTGGCGATTTTTTGAAATTTTCAATCCGAAAATTCAGACCATTTTTTATAAACCGGAAAGACGGGACATTTTTATTTTATTTTTTTATTTTTATTTTATTTGTTTATTAAGACATACACAGTACATTATAATACAGATTATAAGGTATGTTAAATGAAATTATTACATGGTTATGTACCTATTACGTAAGTCCATAGAATGTCATTTGGTAATTATGCCTGAGATATGAACCGGTCTAGTAACTTAATTATTGAATGAATGAGTAATAATAATAAAAAGGAAGAACAAAAAGGGGGAGGGGGATAAGGAGACATTTTAAAATCAAGAATTATATATATATATATATATATATTTTTTTTTTTTTTTTTAAAGAAAGACAAACATTCCCGGGTTACGGATAACCCAACAATATTTGAAAATCTCCTACTACCACCATTGTATGCTCACTAATTGTAATTGACTGATTAAAGTTTAATGAAAAGTTAAGTGTAAGTAATTTTAAAACAATTATATCACGCCAAGAAATTTAATAAATTAGTTTTGTATGTTTGCAAGGAATCATAAAAAGTGTCTAGTGTAGTAATTTTTCATAGTGGGTATAAGTTATGATTGCGCGAGTAATTGGTGAGTTACTCGCTGCATTAGTGTTATTGGATTCTATATGAAAAAGAGAAGTGTGCCTGGTACGCCTCATTGGGACATTTAAACCAATAGTGGATAGCAATTCAGGACTATCTATTTTATTATTTAGCAGGTTATACAGAAACAGCAGATCTGATAATGTGCGTCTTTTTTGTAAACTTAACATGTTATTTGTAGTACATAATTTTATAGGTGCGAAAAAACGATAATTACATAACCGAAAATCATTTAAAAAAAGAACGTTTTCCACACGAATGGCACAGGAGAATAACGAGGCATACCAAAAATATTAAATCTAATAAATATTTTTTTCCTTGATCTATCTTATTGATCATAAATCATTATAATGTACAACGTCTATATTACTAAATCAAATGTAATATACTTACATTTGACTACTTGTAAATTATAATAATAATAAGAATATTATAAAATTATTTTTGTTAAAATCCGCACCGTTATCATTATACTTCTAAAACACGTACGGACAACGTAAAATGTACGGGGTTCTCTTCATAACATTTGTCAAAAAATCAAACCAAATGATATGTTCGCAGAGAACAAACAATAAATCTACTGAACGTTAAATGTCAAATTCAAAAATTCGCCTGAAATCAAAGTGATGCCATATAAAAAAAAAAATCAGTGGAATTTTATAAAATTAATAGGAACATTTTCGGTGACGGGACATTTTCATGTAGTGACGTCACGAGCCCAAATAACGGATTTATTTATTTAAAAAAAAAAAAAAAACTGAACATTTCTAAAAGTTTTTACTAACATTTTCGTAATCTTAGTAAAAAAATCTATCCACACAATTTTTTCCAAGTCGTTATGAAGTCCATGCAAGAGGCATATTGTAGCTGAGCAGTGACCTTTTCATTAATAGAATCAATGATAAAAGAAAAAACGTATATTGTAAAAAAAAATCTCTTGATGAATAAACGTTTTTATTATTATTATAAATAGGCCAAGCCAAAAATCGTTGCCGCTTTTAGCACGGGGTGCGACACCATCATCATGTAAAATATTTTATTGATATACATATTATCGCTTGTCTGGATTTGAAAGATCATTTTTTACAATTTTCTTAAAATATTATACACTAGCTGGTTCCCGGCATGCGTTGCTATGCCATATAATAAAGAAATTTTTTCTCCCTGCGTGTCCTTTCCCGTTCGTCCCGTTCCCCTTCCGCCCCCCCTTCCTCTCCCGCGTCCCCTTCCCTCCCCACCTCCCGATTTCCCTTTCCCCCTCCCAGGCAAGGGCGGAACCAGGGGGGGGGGTCATGGGGGTCATGACCCCCCCTGGGCTGGGTCCAGGACCTAGGTGGACCACTAATTAAAATTGTTAAACATAACTTTTTTACTTATTTTTTTAATCTATTATTATCACAATTACCTAAGTACCCATTTTTTATTTGTATCTATTATTATCAAATTAAATTATAACTTCTTGTGACTTGACCACAACTAAGTGACCCCCCCCCTGGCGCCAAAGCTGGGTCCGCCCTTGCTCCCAGGTTCCCTTCCCCCTCCCAAGATCATCACCCCCCTCGCCCTTCCGCATTCGATACAGTCAGTACTGCAATTTTTTTATACAAATTTCATAATGCCAGAGCTTATCAGTAGTTTTATACAAACCTTGTCCTGATAATAACAAACACAAAAAAAATTATCCAATTTAGTGCAGTCGTTCGGAAGTTATGCGCGTAGATACATTTCGGCGATTCGTTTCATTTATATAAAAGATAGAAGATAATTTCCCGCACATATATCAACATCGTTTCCACGACAACGATTTGTTTTGCTTTTCGTCTGACGTTAGCAATTACTCGCTTTTGTTAGGAAATTTATTTGACAGTACACGTATATTTAAAATTTAATAAATAAACAAAATTAAATAGCCAAATTATACAAAGTAATAAAAAGTATAATAAATGTTATTTACAATCTTGTTGAAAAATATTATAAACGTATCATAAATTAATTCATATGCAAGAACCCCTCTCTCAGGCGAAGGTGAAGGCCTCCTCTAAAGAATTCCATATAAAGTTCTGACGTTATTTAAAATTTAATACGTGTACTTTATTATATATAGCCTATTTGTTATTGTGATGTATGAGCTATATTATTGTAAAGTTTCATTAAAATCCATCTAGTAGTTTTTGCGTGAAAGAGTAACAAACACACACACATACATCCATACAAACTTTCGCGTTTATAATATTAGTACCTAAGATTCATAGAATAATATACATCACTTCCAATTTTGAAAATGTCACTCTTGTAGATAAGCACAGTCAAGGAAATTACAATGTTTAATAATTAGGGGCCAGGTACCGACCAGGGTGTCAGGAGAGCAGGAGAGCAGGAGAGCAGAAGGGAGCACGGATCGGGGGCGCATAACAACCGAGGAGGAATTAGAAATACCATCTATCCCTCGTTGCTTGACGTAGCAATCGGCTTACAAAGCCTGCATGAGAACGCGTGCATTGTTCTTGCACGTGACGTCCCATGCTATAGGTAGGTACCTATTTTACTGACAGAGGAGGATGCTAGATACTATTGGGACTGAAAGGCGGTCAATGACCAAATCTCTTAAATCATCAAGTGAATCATTCGATATAAATACGCCGATACTTTGTTTACAGATTTGGCGTTGCATGTACATTACTATCTACAATGTCAATTTTTTGTTGTTGTTGTTGTTTAGGTAGGTATCTTGATTTGATGAGACGGCATATTGTTTGATGTCCGTCGCAGATATTTTTTTAGAAACTAAATAACCTACTTGTATCAGTACCCACCTTCATTCAGTACCTGCCTAATTTAAGTACCTACCTAGTTTCAGCATCTACCTAATTTCAGTACCTTTCTAATTTCAGTACCTATCTAGTTTCAGTACCTACCTAGTTTCAGTACCTACCTAGTCTCAGTACCTACCTACCCAATTTCATTACCTATCTAGTTTCAGTACTTACCTAATTTAAGTACCTATCTAGTCTCAGTACCTACCTAGTTTCAGTACCTACTTAATTTCAGTACCTACCTAAATCCGGTACCTACCTTGTTTCATTAACTACCTAGTTTTAGTACCTACCTAATTTAAGTACCTACCTAGTGTCAGTACCTACCTACCTAATTTCAATACCTATCCACCTAACCTCAGCAGTACCTACCTACCTTCAGCACCCAGAGTAAAGTTACCCACACATGCAGCGATCCGTCACGTCAGCACAAAGGCCACCCCACGCACGATAACACAATCACACGTGAATAGTGAACGAGCGAATGTTTAGTAACATTTCAACTTAATACTGTTTAGATGAGAATTACGCATACATAACACCAAGGGTACCTTCCCGGCTGGCTAATGTGCCACAGCTGAAGTTTCTTCCCGTAGTTCGGGATCACTTGAACAGGGGAACAGGGGTAGCTTTGATGTCCATCGAAACGGTACTAAATCTAGTGTCCGCCGGCTTCGTGTCGAGAGGGCGACGGCATAAATAATGTAACATAAACCTATTTGTGGGGCACGACGAAATAAATTGAACACGTGGTTATTTTCACTCGGATTCTGCGAGGGGTTCGTATTTTAATTACGGATGGAAAAATTGCCTTAGGTGGCTTAACCAATTTTTAATAGAATAACAACAGTATCGGAACACGGCGCGGGCGCAGGGAGGCTGGCTCAAAACTGATCAGATATCACATGGCTCTTTGTGTTTTTATGTAGAACACTCCTCGTGATGAGATTCATGCAATGTTATGATATACGCTTTCTCGCTTCCGTGGAAAGTACCTACTCGCGGGTAGGTAAATTTTACGCATTATAAAAAAATTGATAGCGAACGCTGAGGAATACTATCATGTAGATGTGGCGTACATACCTGGGTATTAGTGTCGGTCGGTGACTTTTTGTGTAAGGGATGCTGAATATATACCTTATATCTAATATAACAATCTACAGACCAGCCCACGAACAAGATGCGATTACTGAAAAAATAGTACCTCAAACTAGCTCTATAAATCCTCTGTATTAAATTAGCTCTATTAATCCTTTATGCTTCACATCAATTATTACATTTAAAAAATTCAATCAATTAAAGATATTCAACGCATCGGCTTCAGTAATTCAAAATTAAAGCCAAACTGTCAAAATGGGCGCGCGAACAAATCTCATACGCACTGAATTAGTCCACGCGCTTTGGTTGCGCTATTATATGCACTATGCCTATGCGCGTTAAAGTTTTTTTCTGCGCATTGGATGCTCCCATGGATGCTACTATCGAATGCGTATCAGGCCTCAGACGAACCTAGGCACGCAGAACAAAATACGCATGCGCGAATATCTCACTTTTTCTAACATCGTGGATGCGGAATGAAGCAGAGAATCCACGCTGTTCGTGAATCCTGTTCGATAATGGTATTATATATGTATTTCGGCCCGTTCCGCGCGTTGCGTTTTGTTGTTTTTGGCCTCTGATGTTGGGAAGGTGTCGTTTAATTGCAGTAGGTATCTATTGCTGTTTAAGCATAGAAAAAATAAGCACAAAGTTTTTTTTTTTTAATTCTGAATAAATAAATAATAATTATTATTATACGCCTTGAAGAAAGGGAAGCGCCACATCCACCGTATGTATGGAGGGACCGCGCTTGCTTCGTGAGCTAAGTGCTAAGTTACCAAAAGAAGTAAACCACTTGGGCTGACCTGTGGCAGAGGTGTTGATTAAGATGAATATATACGTGAAATCCTATTTAGATACTGCATTATAAATATGCGAGCCTGAGGTGTGTAAATAACCCCAGACCCTCTGGGCTTAATACCCAAGAAATTATGATTGTGAAAAAGAAACTACTTGCGCGAACTAATATCACAAAGGATGGCACAAAAGAGAAACTCCAGGGAATGACAAATCCACCAACCTTGTTTTTGCTTATCTTGATGTGTGGAGGCCTCCTTTGTCATCAAACCAACAATTAGATGCAGTAAAAGAAATCCTTATGTAATGCAGCCAATGTAATCCTTATGTAATGCAGTAATCAAAGTTCCTTTTCAAACAATGAAGAAAATTTTCCAACAAAACAGACAGTGTCAGTTCTTTTCTTGTTTTAGAATTTATTTTGAAAATCAATCCATTTCGATGTCTTTGTCAATTCCAAGGAGTAAAGTAAAGTAAGTACCATGCTTGTGATATATATTTATTTAAAATTTCGAACAAACAAAAAAAAAACATATTGCAATGCGTAACCATGCTCCCCGCCTTGGAAGTTCACGGAACTTTCAAAAAACAAAACAAAGTTTAAATTAAACTTATTAAGGATAAAATCACTAAGTTGAAAAATGTTTAAAAATAAAATAAAAATCATGCTGCTAAGTCAACTAGGTGTTAAATAAAGAATATCATGTTGCTAAGTCAACTAAGTGTTAAATACAGAATGTCATGGTTAAGTCCGAAAGAATTAAATTATGATAAGTTATTAACATAAAATAAAATAAAGATAAAATTATTGCGTTGGGATGGGATATAATTTAACGACAGGACGTTTAAAAAATCCGTATCTGGTCTTTACCGTTGCAACTCGAATTATATTATCAGTACCAGGATGAACGTCCGTGATTACGCCCAAAGGCCAATTTAACGGAGGCGAATCCTCCTGTCCCACAAGTACGACAGTTCCAACCTTAATAGGATGGTCAGTCGTAGTCCACTTCTGCCTGACTTGCAACGTGTGCAGATATTCCAAACGCCACTTTTTCCAGAAGGATTGAACCATGCCATCTAATAACTGCTTGCGCTGAGCAAAGTTTGTTTTAGCGTCTGTCAAAACAGAAGCAGGTAAGTACTGTAAAGGTGTCGACATTAGAAAATGTGCAGGAGTAATCACTTCCGGATAGGGTTCGGAAGACACGACTGTGAGTGGGCGCGAGTTCATCAAACACTCTATTTGAACCAGAACGGTCTGTAGTTCTTCATAAGTGAGGAGCTGAGTTCCGATCACACGGTACAAATGAGTCTTCATACTCTTTACGTTTGACTCCCATATACCCCCGAAATGAGGCGCGCGTGGGGGAATCATTTTCCACTCAACCCGGCGATTAGCGAGTTCGCGCTTTAAAGCGGGCTCAAATTCTGACTCAACTAAAAACTTATGGAGATCATCTAATTGTGCCTTTGCACCAATAAAATTGGTGCCATTATCTGAATACAAGCATGACACAGGGCCACGCCGAGAAATAAAACGGCTGAAAGCAGCCAGGAAAGCATTTGAAGTTAGGTCAGAGACCAACTCAATATGAATGGCCTTAGTTACAAGACATACGAAAAGACAGATATATGCCTTTTGTGAATGTTGTCCTCTCCGACGAGCAAGCGTGATACGGAGGGGACCTGCGTAATCTACACCGGTATGAACGAAAGCCTTTGCTTCTACAATACGATATGAAGGTAAATCCGCCATCTTCGGTGTAGGATGCGACGGATTTGAGCGGAAGCAGCAATTGCATTTCCACACTTTTGCCCTAATAACAGTCCTGGCATCTAATATCCAATAGCGCTGCCGTAAGATGGACATAAGGAGTCCAGGGCCTGTATGACAGTTCATGAAATGGAAATGATCGATGATAAGATCCACAACACAGTCATGTTTAGGTAGTAATACCGGATGTTTAACCTCAAATGGTAAGTCAGATTTAGAAAGCCGCCCCCCAATACGTAATAAATTATCCTCATCGAGAAAAACTGATAAATTCCGAAGCTTCTTTGAAGGCAATTTGCTTTTCTGGAGTGCAGCAATATCTTCTTCAAAATGAATACTCTGCACAGAACGAATCACAGCCTTTTCAGCAGTCATAAGATTATTGACCGTTCCAGAAGAAGGTGATACCCTTTTTACGAATTGGAGAACATAAACGACAATCCTTAAAAGTTTATCCCATGTGGAAATGCGCTGAGCAAGTTCACTCAGGACCGATTGTTCACGTTGAACTATTGCAGTGAGCACATTAGTTTTGTGCTCAGGCATTTCACCAGTATTTGTGAAATGAAAAGGTTTTATTGGCCATTCCAAAGGTGTGCTGCGAATCCATGATGGGCCGTTCCACCATAGTTCGTGTGAAACGAGTTGGGAAGGAAGCACTCCACGTGAAAGGCAGTCACTAGGATTTTCGCTACCGGCGACATGATAGAAGTTCTCAGGAGACAAATTCTCCTGACATTGAGCCACGCGATTACTAACAAACACCGACCATCGATGCGGTGAAGAATGTATCCACGAGAGCGCAATAGTCGAATCTGAAAACGCATATATCCCGGCAATAAGAAGACGCGAACGATAATTGTCTTGAACCATCCGTATTAGTTTGGACATCAAGACCGCGGCACATAGCTCCAAACGAGCGAGTGTTGTCACTTTGGTGGGAGAGACCTTTGATTTTGCACACAACAATCTCACGGTAATATTCCCAGACGGATCAGTTGTGTGTAAATATATCACACAGCCATAACCATTCAGGCTCGCATCGCAGAAAGCGACAATGAGCACTGTACTGCCCTGTAGGACACCAACATGACGTGGGATTTTTATCGTAGAAATTAAAGGAAATTCCTGTGTGAGTGCCGAGAACCTTTGAATAACGCTCTCAGGGGGGGTATCATCCCAACCAATGTTGCACAGCCATAGCTCCTTAATAAGCAATTTAGCGTACAGAATGATGGGGGCGACCAAGCCAAGGACATCGAATAAGCGGGCGACTATAGAGAGTATGTTCCGCTTTGTACACTTCTCCTGAACATAAGAAGTCGTAAAGAAGAAGCTGTCATCAACTGGTTCCCACGAGAGGCCTAACACCTTAGAGGCATTGTTAGAACCAACAGTGAAATCCACCGCACTGCGGTGAGAATCTGGAAGGTTTTCAAGTACAACTTGAGAATTACTAGTCCATTTGACCAAATCAAAGGCACCGGACTTGAATAACGAGATTAATTCTCGAGAAAGACGTATGGCGCTGGACTCATCTGCAATAGAATAGACCAGGTCGTCCATATACAACTTGGATTCTGCCACATTGGCAGCATCCGGGAAATGTGGTCTCATATCTTGGGCTAACTGACGAACAGTCCTCATTGCTAAGTATGGACTTGCCGTTAGTCCGAAAGGGACCCGATTAAATTGAAAAGTCCGTATGAGATCGTTGTTGGAGAATCGAAATAAGATTCTTAGATATCTACGATGCTTGATAGGAACTTCAATCTGTAAATACATTTGCTTTATGTCCGCAGTCATAGCGATGGGAAAAAGACGAAAGTCAAGCAAAAGCAAAAACAAATCAGCTTGCAAATTGGGACCAGTATGCAAGACGTCATTTAATGACAGCCCTGAATGAGTCATGGCGCTAGCGTCGAGCACAATCCGAGGCATAGGTTTGTCCGGACGATTGACGGCATGATGCGGGATGTAATATCCATCATCTGTAATTTCAGACTCTTTGACTTCTGACAAATAATTGCTGTCAATATATTCACCGATAACTTTGTTATAATTCTCCTGTAAAGAAGGTGATTGTTTAAATTTTCGTTCCAAGGCCATAAATCGGCGCTGGGCGGTAGTAAGAGAATTACCCAATTGTTTTGGGTCTTTGCAGAAAGGTAAAGCAACAGAATACCTTCCATTGACAGCGCGAGCGATAGATGAAGTAAACAGATTCTCACATTCCGTCTCCTCCGGACTTAAAAATTGCATGTTAGGGATTTCTTCTAACTGCCAAAATTTTTGGACTAAATCATTAAGTGCAAGTGCGGAAAATGAAGTACTTGTATTAAGCACATTATCAGGGTAGTCGCCCATTAGCACGAAACCAAACGCGGTCGATAATGCGGGGGGTGCACTAGTCCCTGATTCAATCCTGTCCCCTAAATAGATATGTGGAAATAATTGTGCCCCTAAGACAACATCTATGTTTCCGGGAATGTTCCACGTTAAATCAGCGAGGGGTATGCCCTCTAAGTACCTCATATCAACCTTTGCTATGTAGTGATTAGGTAACTTGTCGGTAATGCACTCGACAACGAGCGCAAATATGTTATATTTATTATTTAGGTATACGCGAGACTCAATGTCCAAATAAACGTAACCAAGAATTTGTCGTGATGCTGAACCAATTCCTTTAACAAAAGAATTACTCAAAGGAATTATTGGCAAATTCAGCGCCTTGCAACAATCGACCGTGATCAAATGATTTTGTGAGCCATTATCAATTAGACACCGAACAATAATTTTATTTCCATTTTTAAGTTTTGCATACACTTGAGCAGTTGATTGTAAAATTGTAGTATTAGGAGCTACTTTAGCTGACAATGAACACGAAGAGTTAACGTGAAAGGGCTCCTCTCGTTTCGCATTGCAATTACACGAAATATTGACGTTGGATGGCCCTGGCAAAGGAGGCGTAGACGACTCGTCACTGGTAGGTATTTGAGCCGTATGTACGTGAGTATTGGTTTTAACTCTACTACTACTCTCGAAGTGTAGGAATGTATGGTGACGTTTTTTGCATACCTCGCAAACAACCGACGATTTGCACGAATTGATTGTATGCAACCCGCTGAGACAGTTCACACAGGCATGTTTTGATTTAATGAATTCAAATCGGGCCTGTGGCGAACTCAAACCTTTAAACTGTGAGCAAACATTAATTGAATGACCAGTTTTGTTGCAATAAATACAAACTTTCGCGGGCGAAGCCGGAACATGGATACTCTCGTTGCTCGCGACGAACGTTTTGTAATTATTTGCACGTGATGAAGAGGTAGGCGCCTTATTTATAACACCGTGATTATTGCTTGTCCGTTCTAATATTTTTACTTGATCTTTCACAAATGAGATCAACTCATTGTATGCAGGAATTTCTTGAGTTCTAACTGACATTTCAAAATTTTGTGACGTTTGGGAATCAATTTTCCTTAACGCACAGTGTAATAATATGAAGTCAGTTAAATCTTCAATATCTAACTGTTTTAACGCCAAAACAGACGAAGAATACCTTTCAACAAATGAATCAAGACTAACAGATGTATTTGTGCAACCCTTTATGTCAAGAATATTATTCAAATAATATGTGCCTAGTGCACGTTTATCTTGATATTTCGAAACCAACGAATCCCATATAATCTTGTACGTCTCTCCGGTAGGTATAATACCCGCGGTAATCTGCAACGCGCTATGCGTTAATTTACCTACCAAATACTGCACACGTTGAGAATCATTCAGCTGTGTATTATTATGGATGTTCGATTTGAATGACTCATAAAATTTTGCCCAGGTATCCATTTTACCGTTGAAGGAGGGAAGTTCTATAGGGGGAAGTTTGATGACTGGTACGCGAGAATCGCGGACGTTATTCTGTGACGTTGTTGTTGTTGCATTTTGAATTTTGTCACGTACGCGTTTCACACTACCAAACAAATCCTCAAAAGCATCCAATTGTTGATAATCCGGTTCAAATGTCGGGTTTGAAATCAATTGGATATTATTAATATCATCAATAACATTTTCAAACTGCTCCCGCATCTCTTCAATTCTTTCGGACTTAGACAAGAAGTTTTCATTCTGCCTTGATTCAAAGGTGGAAATGTTTTTAGCCAAATTAAACAAATCGTTTAACCGGGAAAAAAGCCTCTCCTTTTTTGCTGTCAAAATGATCAACTTTCTATCGGTTTGGTCACTCGACTCTTCCGTAATGAAGGGCATTTTAAATAAAAATAATTTTTAAATGTTCGTCACTAAATTTTCACAAAACTACCTATAAGGTATTTCGTAAATTACCAAAGAATACGTAATCACAAACCTTTATTTGAGTAATTATGAAATTAAGCAACCAATAAAGATTTTGTAGGTTCTATTTCAAATTTACCAAAAAAATACGTAAATTGACGCTAAATAATTCTATAAGAGGTAGGTATTTCAAGAATATTACCAAAAAATTACGTAAATCTGAAACCTTTCTTATAAAATTAACCTTGCTAGAACAAATCTGGCGATCGAAGGACCATAATTATGCATTATAAATATGCGAGCCTGAGGTGTGTAAATAACCCCAGACCCTCTGGGCTTAATACCCAAGAAATTATGATTGTGAAAAAGAAACTACTTGCGCGAACTAATATCACAAAGGATGGCACAAAAGAGAAACTCCAGGGAATGACAAATCCACCAACCTTGTTTTTGCTTATCTTGATGTGTGGAGGCCTCCTTTGTCATCAAACCAACAATTAGATGCAGTAAAAGAAATCCTTATGTAATGCAGCCAATGTAATCCTTATGTAATGCAGTAATCAAAGTTCCTTTTCAAACAATGAAGAAAATTTTCCAACAAAACAGACAGTGTCAGTTCTTTTCTTGTTTTAGAATTTATTTTGAAAATCAATCCATTTCGATGTCTTTGTCAATTCCAAGGAGTAAAGTAAAGTAAGTACCATGCTTGTGATATATATTTATTTAAAATTTCGAACAAACAAAAAAAAAACATATTGCAATGCGTAACCAGATACTATTTTGATTAATCTTTACGACAAATCGGCTTACAGTATGAACATCAAAAAATATACTACGGATGAATCGAAGCTTTTACTAGCTATTCTATGTATTGGAATTTTAATAAAATTATTATTTACGCAACAAAAAATATAAGTGTAAACCACCAAAAAATGTTTTTTCATGACTTAACTATGAAGTAATACAAGAAACAATTTTTAAAAAATACCCCTTTATGGCTAAGACTATTTTTGAGATTTTCCGTCTTCCAACTTTTTTCGTTCTTATGAAATTATGCACAAAATAAATAAAAACCACTTTTTCGCTTACTAGCCGCGTGCAAAAAGGAGCTCGATTTTAAAATTTTGCAAGCACGAGATTCGAAATATTTCTAGCGTTTATATTCCTTTTAATATGTAATAAATAGTTTCCGGGGCGGCGGTACCAATTTTGAAATTGAAAAACTAATAAACGTGTACACAACTGATAAACAGTCATTTACCGTCCATTAATGGTTTTTTTAATCAATTGTGTAAAATCTAAAAAAACGTTTATTAGCAATGCTCTGAGAAATTTTCTAAAAGTTAAATAAAATATGCTACATAACACAATGAAAATCAACGAGAGAGGGATGTATATGTAGGTAGCACTCAAAAGATATATACCTACTTTATATTATATTTTATGTTTTAGTTTCTTCAAGTTTTACTATAATAACCACCACAATATTTTTAGCACATATACATCTGATCAGATCACTCTTTAGAAGGCATCGTACGCAGTTTATGAATATGGCAGATATGGGACACTAGCGCAATGTGATAACGCTTGTTTACTGGAATATTCGCTTGATAAGAGATATTACAGATATACGACACTAGCCCAATGTGATAACGCTTGTTTACTGGAATATTCGCTTGATAAGAGATATTACAGATATACGACACTAGCCCAATGTGATAACGCTTGTTTACTGGAATATTCGCTTGATAAGAGATATTACAGATATACGACACTAGCCCAATGTGATAACGCTTGTTTACTGGAATATTCGCTTGATAAGAGATATTACAGATATACGACACTAGCCCAATGTGATAACGCTT
Organism: Limnephilus marmoratus; assembly: GCA_917880885.1. Classification (NCBI taxonomy): domain Eukaryota; kingdom Metazoa; phylum Arthropoda; class Insecta; order Trichoptera; family Limnephilidae; genus Limnephilus; species Limnephilus marmoratus. The sequence continues at coordinate 18,893,752 of OU862906.1, forward strand.
GTTTACTGGAATATTCGCTTGATAAGAGATATAGGTATTACTTATTGATACGTGTACATTTCACCGCCCTACCGTCTACTACCTAGTGCCTACCGATATTGCATTATAAATCGACCCTTAAAGTGAACCGATCTACATAATACGGTAAGCGATCGCTTTCACGGATACTTTACCCTCACAGCGCTTATAGCTCTAACAGCCCTACAGCCCTAGAGCCCATCAGACACAGCCCCCAGCCCTTAGCGCCCCCCAGCCCCTAGCGCCCCCCAGCCCCCAGCGCCCCTCAGCCCGAACCCACTAATTCCTCCTTAGCCCTTTCTAATCGGCCAAGGGTTTTACGATGTCGCAGTAAAGAACTTTGCAGGGTTCTTGAAAAGCAAAATGAATTTAGGTCTTTTTATAAAGACGGTATTTACTAAATCAAAATAATAATTTGAATTGTCTGTGCGTCTGCGTAACTATGGTTAAATTTGTTTTGTTTTTAATGTCATTTTTAAAATTGGAACTGAAATTGAAAATAGAGTGATGATTTTTTTAATTTTGATGGGCTTTTACATGACATGTTTATAATACAGAGACAGTTTTTAAATAAAAAAGATAACTAGTAAACATCATATGAAAGATAGATATACAGATAAATTTTAAAGGAAAGATAGTGCATTACAATAAAGGAGAAAGTTTCTTAGTTGTAAATGGTACAGAAATAAATTAGTAGGTATGTTAGTAATTACAAAATTTACAGGTGACTGATTAAATATGATGAATAATACATGACACAATGCAAGATACATAAAAAGAAAACGGTAATAAGTTTTTACATTGTAGATTAATATAGAAAAACACAAATATATGCAATAGACCCTAGGTGATGCTCCTTAGATATCAAAATATTCTACACAAAAATATTGTTCATGAGTTCATAAGTTTATAAAAAATACACAAGCGATAAAATATCTACCAATATTTAAACAGAAAAATATTATTATTATTATTTTTTTCTCTATTTTTCCCAATTTTTACATTTGATAAATATTATGAAAAGTGTAAGAGTAATTTTAATTATCTTTTTCAAAATTGTAACCGATTTTTCACGGGTCTGCGTTAGTATTATCATAACAGTGTAATTTTAGGTTAAGTTAGGTACAAAATTTTCGGAATAATGTTTTTTTATTTCAGTATGCAAGTAACACCCATAAAAAGAAGGCCGAAATCGAAGTCGAATTAAAAAAAACACCCTGTAAATAAATAAAAATAATTTTAAAAGAATAATAATAATATTAGACGCCCTCAGTGGTTGAGGGGTTCACGGGTTCAAATCCCGACGTGCGGAATTTTAGTTGTGTTATTTCGCAATTAATTAATTCAAATTAATATATAGATAGTAGATGTACATATATGTATTTCCGGCATGTTCCAGATTGGAAGATTCTCTCACTATTGCCCCGGTGAAAGATCACCCACCATTCAGAATTAAAACCTTGCTTGAGAGGGCTTTAGTCATGTTTAATGACTAGATTTGAGTAGCCAGGTACTACCCCCACCCTCCTCTTATTCCCCTCCCCCCACCTTCAGCTATACGACTTACCCCGTTTAGGGATTCCAAGTCTCACTGTCTACATACTGTAGGGAGCATTTGGGATTCTTGAGCGGTATTCATAACTGTAGGACATGGCACATGGGTATCGTTTAGTTGTTGCAATTCCACAATGAATTATTTTTTGTACCCTACATACTTATTCTAATAATTAATAATACAAGTAATATCAATTAAAGTGTTTAAGTCACAGCGTCACAGCGTCCACAGGAAAACCAAAGTAATCGTATAGATATAAGTCCATTGTTAGAACTGTTTGGCATATGGATCTGAGACGCTGACAGTGGAGTCTCGATACGTTGTTCCATCCATGGCGACAAATTATTTGATACGTTGATTTCCAGGCAGATTTGAAGCATGTATGAGTAAGTACGGACGCGATGCCAACGTGACGCGACGCCGCGCCGCGGCCACGCCGAGACTATCCTTGCTCCTTTCCCGGCGGGAGCTTTTTAGAAAGATTTTCCAATAACTTCAAAGAATTTATTGGTTACACGTTTTGTTCTTATATTAAGTTAAAAGTAAGTTTTTTCAGTCGCTTGCTTCATCTTGCACTCTGCACGTACCCTTAATTTTGAAATCTGAACTTTTAACACAATAAGTTTAACCGACCGGTTACTTTAATAGGGTTAGCATGCAATAATTAAAAAAAAACCATGATGTAGGCAGGTATTTAAAAAAAATCTTTGTTTTTATTTTTAGTTCTTACTTGTTCATGGAATTAACATACTAATTACTAACGAGAAGAAAAAAATAGTGCAGGTCCTAATCTCATTCAAATAGAGCAGGTCCTAATCTCATTCAAATAGTGCAGGTCCTAATCTCATTCAAATAGTGCAGGTCCTAATCTCCTTCAAAATATGTTAATGGTTTAAACCTTCTTTTTATATTAATACTTTTGTTTTTTGTTTTTGTTTTTTTTTTTCTTTTATTCTCTTTTCGTCTCAAGAGTTCTCTAAGTTCACTTCATCTATATTCTTCATTTTTTTTTTCTTTTTACTATAATTTATTATCCTTTGCGACCTTAGTATATCATGAGGCTCAACTTACCTCAACTTACTACTTTGTGTCTGTATAATATTATGATGACTATCTCAACACAGCTACCCACACCTACTATATGTACATTACTGCCACAATGGGTGGTACCACGGAGTCCTCCTTGATAGTCTCAAGGGGGATACTGTGCTATCACTTATGATGGCATAATAATACATGCGTTTACCTCAGCACGGGTTCTCTCAGTGAGGTGTTCACAAACCATAACCACATTCGTTTTAACCAATTACATACAGTTGCCGACCATATTTCACTCTACTACCTACTATGTTTCATATTAAGAATATTTTTTTAATTAAACGAAGACAATATAAGCGAAAGTCAGTCGAAAATCTGAGAACAGAAAAATCAGAAAAAGATATTGACACCGCTGGGACTTGAACCCAGGACCTCTTGCTTTCCGGGCAAACGTGCTAACCACTGCGCCACCGTGCCGATATCCAATTCGGTCATTTTTAACTGTATCATACTTCGACTAAGAACCGCCCACGTCCCATCGGTGTCAATATCTTTTTCTGATTTTTCTGTTCTCAGATTTTCGACTGACTTTCGCTTATATTGTCTTCGTTTAATTAAATATTACAATTTGAGGTTTTACTCATAAAGTTAAAAATAAAAATAAAAAGAATATTTTTTTGTTTTAATTCCACCTAATGTCATTGTCATTGCATTTATTAACTGCATGTCATTGTATTTAAACTGTCTGTAAGAGCATAGAAATGAATAAATAAAAATATTAGCTCAACACAGGAGGCCCTGAGTAAAATTAAATCCCTCATAGCCTACGTCATCTTTGGGGATGCAATCTGAAGAGTCTTATTAAAGAAAGGAAGGAGATAAAGTTCTGGAAATGATAAAGGTGAGAGGGGTGGGTAGGGATCAATATGGCCAGGAGTGACGGACGTATGAATCCATCTCTCCCACTGCGGTGCAAAGCGATGGATCGATATGGTCTGGCTGGAGAGGTCAAATTTAGGTTTCCCACAACCAAAGATGGGCAAACGCATTCGCCGCCGAGTCCTAAAAAAAACTCACCCAAGAACCCGTGCACACCTGCTAAGTTACCAAACGTAGCTTGCCACTTGGGGTGATCTACGGCAGGGATTGGTTATCCAATAAATGGTTCTCGGGGTGGCGGTACCCATAACCGCCTCCCAAATTCTGCGCATTAATCTTTGGTCCAAGTTTCTTTCAAAGATCCAGAAACGTTTGGATAAATATATAATCATATATCGAATTAGGTAGGTACTAAATATAATAATTCACTGAGCAGCATATTTGATCACAATAATACGGTCGTGGGCCGCATGGCGCGTTGAGAGAGAGAGCATGCTTGTAGAGGTAGAGCCCAGGCGGAGCTTATAAGGCAGTCAAAGCGCTTGCGGTCCCTGAAAGACGCGAGTGCCTTAATGGTATCAAAGGTCTTGGAAGGCATATCTTATTCATTGATCAGCGTGGGAGGCTTAGGCGCGGCGCTTAGCGCTTAGCGCTTGGCTCCCAGAGGCGGGGGTGATTTACCAACTAATATTATACTGCTGCCACCTAGAGATGCACTATAACCCCGATTTCTGTTACAATATTATATCAGGTTTTGTTTATGAGAATGAGTGAGACGTAACGTAACGCATATTAGATATATCGTGGTCTTAAAATGTTTATTCTACGGAGAGCTTAAGTGTGCCCAATAGAAAATGGAAAACGATCCGATATTGCGTGGTTATGAAACGTGGTTTTTGTAGTAACGGGTTCTGCCGGTAGGACTGTGTACAGCTTATTTCGTCAGTACGCCAAGGAGAAGTCATAATTTCGTAGTTTTGTAGTACTGAGTTTTACCGGTAGGACTGTGTACAGCTCATTTCCCCAGTCAGTGTGCCAAGGAGAAGTCATACTTTTGTGGTTTTGTAGTACCGGGTTCTACCAGCAGGCCTGTGTACAGCTCATTTCCCCAGTCAGTGTGCCAAGGAGAAGTCATAATTTCGTAGTTTTGTAGTACAGGGTTCTGCCGGTAGGACTGTGTATAGCTCATTCCCCCAGTCAGTATGTCAAGGAGAAGTCATAATTTCGTAGTTTTGTAGTACAGGGTTCTGCCGGTAGGACTGTGTATAGCTCATTCCCCCAGTCAGTATGCCAAGGAGAAGTCATAATTTCGTAGTTTTGTAGTACAGGGTTCTGCCAGTAGGTCTGTGTATAGCTTATTCCCCCAGTCAATGTGCCAAGGAGAAGTCATAATTTCGTAGTTTTGTAGTACAGGGTTCTGCCGGTAGGACTGTGTATAGCCCATTTCCCCAGTCAGTATGCCAAGGAAAAGTCATAATTTTGTGGTTTTGTAGTACCGGGTTCTGCCAGCAGGCCTGTGTACAGCTCATTTCCCCAGTCAGTATGCCAAGGAGAAGTAATAATTTCGTAGTTTTGTAGTACAGGGTTCTGCTGGTAGGACTGTGTACAGCTTATTTCCCCAGTCAGTGTGCCAAGGAAAAGTCATAATTTCGTAGTTTTGTAGTACAGGGTTCTGCCTGTGTACAGCAACATTTCTCCAGTCAGTACGCCAACGAGAAGTCATAATTTCGGCTCTAGTGAATATTTTGGTGAAAGTTGTTTTGTGAACTCATCGTTTTTGTGAACAACTAGCGGCCGTGAAGTTTTGCTTTCTACTCAGAAAAACTGGTACAGTAACTCTTACAAAAATGTTACAAATGGTCTACAAGGACGATGCTATGAGGAAAGCTCACATTCGAGAACCACAAATGTGTGAGGTTCTCAAATGAAGATCAAACTTTGAATGGACAAGTACTCTCACATCGAATGAACAAAATCAGCATAGTCTTCATATTTGATCTCACATAACGAGCTTTTTTGGGGCGATTCAAATTTGGAGCCTTCCATTAACTTGACAGTTGCTCTATTTCAGGTTCGTACTCGTGGCATCATGATTTAACCTTGGTTAAAAGTTTTGGTAATTTCGAAACACTACCTTCAAAGCACAACATGCTTCCAAGCGACTTTGTTTTTGCTCTGTAGTCAGCACTCGAGGTACAAATATGGCAGCCACCCTTCTCATACCGAAATCTTCACTTAAAATTCACTCTACTGAACTCCAAGTTACCCCAGACGGCTCCACACTTATTCACCACCTGACCCCAACTAAAACTAATAAGTTTTTCTTTTTGAAATTTAAAAAAAAAAATCTTTTCAAATAAAAATATTTTTGGCGTCGTAAATTAATAATTCGGCCTTGTGTGCGGCGTAGGACGACCAGAGCGAGGATGACCATCAATTCACTTTTCTCCTATTTTGAATCGGGAAAACCACTCAATCATTTGAATTTTTCCATAGGTACTATTTTTACATTTCAAGCGTTTCTGTGGGGGTTTTCAGTCATTACAAAAATCAAATAAAACCACACCAGCCGAAATGTCATTTCCAGCGCAGGACTTGGCAAAATGACTTAGGAAAAGTAGCTGTACCTACATGGTCCTACCGGCAGAACTCGGTACTACAAAAACCAGACTCCTGTGACTTCAGTTTTGTTTCTTTTGGGTACCTCATCGTAAGCTTCGTTCATGAAAATGAAGTTGCCAAGAATTATTCTGCTGTGGCCTAGAACTCCACCGTACCTGAGTTTGGTTTATGAGAGAGTGGAAGGGAAAACAACCGATATATCAGTAAGTGTGGTATTTCCACCGAGATTTCTGTTTTAAGTTCTGTTTCAATAGTAGGCATCGTTTATAAGAATGCGGGAGAGGTTACACCAGATCTGTCAGTGGTACGACTTAAGTAGCTTTATCTTCAACACGTGTTTATATTCCGACGTTGTGAGTTCTGAACAATAAATGGCAATAATTATTTATGGAATCCACAAAGCTTGAGATGCTTTTAGCTTACATTTGTTGCGAAGCTTTTTAACAAGAACTGATAGATATTCAATTTGATTGTTCTCCTAAAAAAATAATTATGATATTTACATTTTTTTTCAAGAACTTATTGATTCATTAAAAAAAATTACAACTTGCACGAATATCAAGCTTCAAATAATATGTCATATAAATTATAGATACACTTGCAAAACTATACGTAAAAAGATTAATTAAGTAATATTTACGTAAATATATTTTTAGATAATATTGTTCAATTATTATTCCCACTTGATCGAAGACCTTGGCACAAAAATTTCTAATGTCATGCTTTAACCGTAGGAGAGCATTGAATAGGTAGGTTTGTTTTACCAACTTCTGGGGTTTTTATTTATCGTACAAGGAAAAGAAATTAAAAAAACGATTTTATAAACATAAAATAAAGCATCAGTCATCACATCATGAAACCGCAAAAACTCATTCGCAAAAAGTGCAATCATTTCCAAAATAATTATTTGACAAATGTTTATTTTATTTCTTATTTTTTTATTTTATTTATTTATTTATATATGAATATATATTACAAAACATTACAAAATGATACTTTGTCTGTCCAACTGGGAAGGATACCCGTTTCAGGACAGCCAAATTGTATATTTAGTTCATAATATTCTTAACAAAGGAATGGTTTCGTTCAAGATATCACAGGAATTTGCTGCTATCAAGACAACTTTTGAGAACATTAAAAATTGTATTCTGAACGAAGGGATGGTTTTTTTTATAATGTCTTTGAAAGAATCGCAAAGATGTGATTTTTTTTTTCAAGGTCATTTTGGAGAACATTAATAATTGCATTCAGAGTGAATGAGTGGTTTCTTTAGTGAGATCACAAGTAGGAGATTCTTTCCAGTATATATATGTAAGTATTGAGTGGTTTCTTTAGTGGGATCACAAGTAGGAGATTCTTTCCAGTATATATATGTAAGTATTGAGTGGTTTCTTTAGTGGGATCACAAGTAGGAGATTCTTTCCAGTATATATATGTAAGTATTGAGTGGTTTCTTTAGTGGGATCACAAGTAGGAGATTCTTTCCAGTATATATATGTAAGTATTGAGTGGTTTCTTTAGTGGGATCACAAGTAGGAGATTCTTTCCAGTATATATATGTAAGTATTGAGTGGTTTCTTTAGTGGGATCACAAGTAGGAGATTCTTTCCAGTATATATATGTAAGTATTGAGTGGTTTCTTTAGTGGGATCACAAGTAGGAGATTCTTTCCAGTATATATATGTAAGTATTGAGTGGTTTCTTTAGTGGGATCACAAGTAGGAGATTCTTTCCAGTATATATATGTAAGTATTTATTTTAAATGGTTCGACGAGGGTAAAATTTCCCTCAATAACTACTTTTTATGTCATCTTTGGAGATGATGTGTGGATTGGTTTTTTTAAAGGAAAAGAGAGAGGAATATCTGGGAAAGAAAAAGGTATGAAAGATGGGTAGGATTCTGGAAGTCGCGTCGGTGTGTCTAGGAGTGATGGACGTACAAACCCATCCCTCCCATTTCAGTGCAAGGCGATGGGTCGAGATAGTCCTGCTGGAGAAGTAAAAAGGTCTCCATCAACCCGTCTCTCCACAGCCGGCCGCCACACAACAGGAGAGCAGAACGCATCCGCCGCCAATACCTATTAGATAATACCCACCCCATGAACCCGGACACCCCTGCTAAGACACCAGACGTAGCGAACCACTTGGGTTGACCTATGGCGGAAGTGTAAGTTATCTAATAAATGTTTCCTTGGGCGGTGGTACCCATACCCGCCTTTCAAATGGAGACGAAATAATAATTTACCGACGCGCTAGGCATTAAAATCGCTTGGCAAACGGAGTCGAGAAAAGTGTTGTTTTTTTAATTTATTTTGTCAATAATTTTGTAAGAAAGAAAAAAAAAATTAATCAAGGGAAAATGACTTAACCAAAATATTTTAAAAGTTGTTTCTTACGTGGGCTCCTACATTTCTAAAGAAAAAAAAAACTTGTAGTTTCCGTTTATATTTTTGTAAAAGTAATTATTAAAACAAAATTATTAATTTTAATTCTACTCAAGCGAAACGATTGGAAAAACTTCAATTTATCCAAAGCACCTCTGGCGAGGAAGGTTCTGGAATCAATTTATCCAAAGCACCTCTGGCGAGGAAGGTTCTTTAATCAATTTTAAGAGGTGACTGAATTATTTTTTTTCTCTTTAAAATTTTCATCTAAGGGTCTCTAATTTTGTATTCATTGATCATAATATAAACCGATTCGTAGTAAAGTTAATCTAAATAAATTATTATGATTTCACACAAACTTTTCTTGAAGAATTTAAGAAACAACAAAAAAATTAATAAATGATTTAATGTTCATTAACGAGATCTTAAACATTTTATTTACATCTTCTTACTCAAACACCGCCACCGTTCTCCAGCGCAAAGAAATATCAATTTGCAAGATTCGCAGTCACGTAATTTGGTGTGCGGGTCGGGTGCCTCCCTACCCGCCCCCGCCCTGGGTAGGGAGGGCGGCAGGGAGATAGGGCGGGGTGATCTCGTGCCTTCATGCTTTAGTGCTCGCTGTATAACATTATGATGTATGACGTGTCAGCCGCCCACCGCCGGATAGCCGCCCGAAATCGGACACAAGGATGCTAAAATCAATCATTTATTGTTGGCGAAACGTGCGTGTAAAAGTACCGATTTCGGCAAGTAGGCGGCGGTTTTTTTCACCGATTTCAAAAGGATTTTGAGTATTACTGAAGACGATGTTGACAAAATCAACATGAAGAACGCGAATTTAATACCAAATGGCGTCATTTACTTTGATGATTTTTGAACTGATTCGGTATTTAACAGTGGTGTGCAGTACATAAAAGTGGAAAAGCTGTGCATACTGCAACAATCGGCGGAAAATAATAATGCAAACGCCATTTTCAAATATTTAATGCAATATATAGTATATCCGAACTTGAAAAACACAGTCGTAGAGCAATGCACGCTAGTTAAGTGCAGAATTAACCTAACTGAGAGAGGTAAGCCGAGAGAATGGAAAATCACTCAACTCTGTATTGGCCTATTATTTGCTTCTTTCACATTCAGACCTGAATACGACAATAGATGTAAGCAGTATCGTCTTCTCAATTGGTAGATGTCGTGCAATATCATAGGTATTTTGGAAAGGTGTCATAACAAAGTTCTCTTTGCGACAAGATATTTTGTCCACGCAGATCTGACAACACACAAAAATGTACCTACCTGCTGAGTGCTGAAGCATGCAAATAAATCTTTCATAATAGTCAAAGATAGACTGAACTGAGATCTACGAACTCAAACAATACGGGCTCTATGGGACTTCTCGCTATCTTCCAAGACACTTTCTACGTAGTATCAAAAACACGTTTTTTATAAATTCACCAAAACTTCGGTTCCGTAGAATAGCGGATGGGTACCTAACAACAGCAATAACCAAAAGGCGGAGAATAATTTAAAGACGTGTTTGAATAATTACATTCAAGTAGGTAACTCGTTTGTTGATCCCGACCAACCAGGTGTGTCAAGTATGTGCCGCATTGTAGTAAAGTGTAGAAAGCCATCAACATTTTGTGTGTATACCGTTTCCGCCTTTTTATTTTCCCCATTAACTTCACAGTCGATAAATTCCGACCGCTTTCTCGCTCGAGAGCGGTGCGATCCCTAAATTTCACCGCAAACTCCAAGGCGGTGGGATTATTGGGTCATTAATCAAACCTTACCTTCTCCTCCCTCTCCCTTCCTCCCTTCCTCCCTACCTCCCTACCTCCCTACCCACCCCCACCTCCTCCCAACTCTGCCGCAGAGCCTCCAATGTACTAACACTGCGACCTTCTACCTTTCTTGTCACCAGGGAAGGAGCGGAAATCGGTATATTAGTCCTGGGAAATGTTGGAAATTGCTTGTTTTGGTAATTACATTTAAGTCGGCGTAGGAGGCCCTGGGATTGAAAATCCCTCAAGGCCTATGTCATATTTGGAGACGCTGTGTGGAGGGTCTTTTTGAGGAGAGGAAGGAGAAAACAAGGGTCTTCAAGAGACCCAGGTTGTATGAGAGAGGAAACACAGGCCGGCAAATCATTCCACTGCCAAGTGGATATGTTGAACTCAAGAACGAGTCGAGTCATTGAAACGACCCTTTCTCATATGACAAAAATGTCAACCATGTACATATGTAGACGCGCATTTGGCGTGTTTCCTCGACTATGCACCGGCGCCGAAGGGACAAATGACGTTAGTTTCTCGGAGCATCTTCCATTGTAATACCGGTAGAACAAGCTTACCTTAAATTCCTACCTACTTAAATACCTAAAATTCCTACCTGACGCCTGTGCTCTAAAGATCACAATCCGCTTGTTAAGATAGGGGAATTTATCAAACGCACCGCCCGTTTATGCATATACTCGTAGCTCGTAGTTAACAAATGTGTGACGGATTGATGTAGAACGTAGGAGATTCTAAATTATTTTTATTGCCAGATCGACGAAACAAACAATCTTTCTAAGGGTTTTCGGAAATTCGTCTATCCGAATCCGGATAGAATCCGGAAAACTATTGTTGGAATTATTTTAAAACATGTATATTTTAGTATGAATATATGATTGTATTAAATAACGTTAGTTGCACGTATTTTTTATTGGTTCGTTCTGCTTCACCAGTAGCAGTACTCCCATTTTGTTTTATATGACCTCGTTTTTTTTGTCTCATGTGACGAGTATTCTTCCAGTAATAAATCTTATACATAAATTCTAGTGGAAATTTGAAACTGCTCTAGGAAATCAAGAATGAAATTCGTATCTCGAATTTTTACATTGTGTTTAGTACCTAAACAAGCCAGGTTTTAGCGCAAGTTTGATTCCACAAGCTAAAATAATAGTTTGACCGGTGAGTGGCTGAGTGGGCATCACGTTTGGGTCCCACGTGGTCCTCGCATGTTCGATCCCTCGGCTGGCTAAGTCCTCCATCACGACACAAGCAACATTTTCAGCTTACTGTGGTGGTAGTAGGAGATTTTCAAACATTGTTCGGTTATAAAAAAAATAGTTACACATCGAATAGTAAATCTCAGAATTTTGCAGCATATTGTGTGCAACTCGATTGTAAAGTTTCACTTGGTAAATGAGAATGGCTTCCTTTGATGAATCTGCAACTTGTTAGTTAATTAATCATTATATTCTGAACACAATACTGGTTTAAATTAAATCATTACATTAAAACAAACACATTAAAACTACACTCAAAACATGAAAATTGTTTTACTTTGATTCTGGCAGTTCATATCACAGTCTGCAACTAGAATTTTATAACTGCACTTCGTATAAGAGAATGGGTTTCTTCGAAATGTGTAAGCACATGAATCCACAGCTGGAATTTAATCGTTACGTTCTGAACACAAAGCTGGTTTTAAATTAACAATAAGAACGCGTGCGAGTCCCCAGCTTTTATTAGTATTACTCTCATAATATGCGCATGGTTTTCCTATGAATTAATAATAAATTAAAATAAAAGTAAAAAAGACGTTGGATCACTTACATATTTGTATCTAAACTCTGAGTTAGCTAAGTTATAATTTTATCTGGGTTTAGTAATAAATTAGACGTACCCTGGGTCTGGTCTCCGGATAGTCTGCCGTCAGGTGTAAATTGAGCAGCTGTAGGTATTATGACTTCATTGTTTTCCCAGCCAAGGGATACGCGATGCGCGCACAGAGAGAGATTGAGGTGGTTTAGAGGTTATCCTTTTTTAAGTAAAAACACTTGTGTTTGTACTGGATATTTTTGTAATCGCGTTTATTTATTCAGATAAATAGTAATTTATAGAGATTCGATTTTAGTTCTGAGCTCTAAATTAGAGAATGAATTGCAAAACATGAAATCGAAGCTATTTAATAACAAGAGTAGAAAGCTGACAGAACGACCACAGATAAATGAGAACATAGACAAGGTTTTATAGAGAAATTCAGAAAAAAGGTAACACAGACGTTGAAGTAAGAGTCCACACATGGAAGTTAGGAAAAATGATGAAATGTGAAATGCTAAATAATAAATGGGTTTAAATATTTCACATACGACAACACAACACTCAACAATAATAACTTTAAAATTTAACTGGAACAAGAGCAAAAAACCAAAAGAAAACCGTTCTTTCTGAGTGTAATTTTTTATGGTGTTTTCAGCAGGCCGCACCAAAAGTGCTCGCGGGCGTACCCCTTGTCTAGATTGTCGACAGTAACGTCGGATTTGTTATTATTCCTTATCTTTCTATCATTATAAACTGACTCACCAATCGATCATGTCGCCGTTGTATGAATAAATCGTAACAAAAAACTATTACGAGTGCCTGAGGTTAGTTTATTAAAATGTGCAAGTGCCGACTGAAGGATTCAACTGACATCAAGCAACATAACCTACCGTGAATACCTTTGTACTGTGCTATTTGGTTTATACAGACTTATCCATAGGAACTGCTCGCGTAGAGTGGAATTAAGTTACCACTCTAACCCCTACGCGGTGGTGCCATCAGCCCGCCTGCCTCACAACATGGGTGAAAACATGGTTTTTATTACTAAGTACAATTTTTATTGATTTTATTGTTCTTTGAATAACGTTTTCATATAAATTTCAAATCACCATAAATCAAATAGTATCAATAATAATAATTATTCATCATCACGTAGGAAGAGTCAGCTGACCAATATTGATTGAGCTAATTTGACATTTAATTGATTTAAAATTGGAACCAGAGAAGTATTAACTATATAATGAATAACATATCACTTTGTTTAAACCACTATATTATAAAAAATATCAACATGTTTCGATAACAATGTTATCTTCATCAGGATATGTCAAGTTTGAAGAAGTATTAACTAATTTTTCGAAGAAAACTTCTTCTAAAAGGTTGTTACTTTGTGATGTCATTATTTATTTATTAAAAGAAAATAACTTAGTTTACATCACTTTATTTTTTTATTATATTTTATACTATCAACATGTTTCGTGAACCATGTTCACTTCTTTATGTATACTTTTATTCCTGAATAAGTGAACATGGTTCACGAAACATGTTGATAGTATAAAATATAATAAAAAAATAAAGTGATGTAAACTAAGTTATTTTCTTTTAATAAATAAAGTATTAACTATTTAAAAATAAATCGGAATCAATCCAAACAGTTCAAGAATTCATTCAGGAGCGCAGTTTAAAGGCGTCAAGAAACCAAGCCTTCTCGGACATTGGTTTATCGGCCAACTTTCAGTGGATGGCCAGTTCGCGTCTGCTAGCCACCCCATCCCACCTCATCTTACGCCACGTCCACCTTGTCACCTCTCACACCTTTCTGCCCCTCAGTGGGGTATCTTTCTGCCCCACCCCCTGAGAGCGTACAGATGGAGCCACTGACTACGACTATGTTGTTGGTGGTGATATGCAAGTTGATCGGATGACAAAACAGAAATATAATTATTGCACGAGTTTGAAGCTAATGTCGTAATCCTGGGATGGTAATTAGATATAAGAAAATACAACCGTGTAGGTACTATGTATACTTAATACGTTTGCCCACATTTCTTTCAGTAACAAAGCTGCCTGTCCTGGACTAATGTCCTACATAAAAGTAATTCCCAGAGCTTTGATAGATATTTTTTGAAAACATCAATAAACTAGACATATTTATTATTAGCAGTTCTCCAAAAAGTATTTTTTTTATTTCCTCTTATATAATAAATCAAAACAACAATTTTCTATGAAATCGTAAGATTTGTAAGGAGCTACCTAATTTTTACCTACTTAATTATAAACCACATAATTTATTGCACATTTTTTATTTAAAACTAGCTGACCCGGCGAACTTCGCCTCAGAATCAATAACTGTTGTGTTAACTTATTAGCTGAATAAAATTCAGTTTTTTTATTAAGTTAAAAATAACACGATGAAGCAATTATCGATGCGCAACTGTCCGTGTTTTGTTTTTGTCAGTATCAGAGATGGCGTGTGTACTTATTTTTCCACTTACTTACGGGAATTGCGTTTCATTTTCATTATCTTGTGCATAACTTTTCTCTTTTCTTTTCTATTTTCTAGTTTCCTTAAAAAAAAATTTATTCTCATTATAAACTTTGTACTATAATTTTTCCAATTCTCAACATGTTTATATATTGAATCCATTTGTTCACACTAGACACCACAAAGTAACTATATTCCATTGGTCACCACGAAACAGGCAGCCGCCTAGTATGGTGATGTAATGTATATATGAAAATGTTTTAATGTGTTATCAACATAAATAAAATAAATAAATTATATAAACGTGTGAGGGATATTTATTATAATTATTGTTTTTCCTATGGAGGGGTGCAGACATACGTTCACCGTTTATCTCATTTTTGACTATTGACATTTAGTGTGTAAGAACGAGGGCAGCATTATATGTAAGAACAAAAGCAAAACAATCAGCGCATTGATTTTTTTTGACGTTTTTGAATTTTTGGAATTCACTCTCTATTCAATATTATATTTATCACAATATTGCTGCAGCTCTTTCAAAAGGTGAGAATTTGTTCCATACAAAATGAATAAGGAAAAGAATTTTCTTCATATTTTTTTTCGTGAATTTTTCTGATGTTTTAATAGCTATTCTGCTATTCGGGGCGGAGAAAAATCCAACAAATCAAAGATCATAAAAATCTGTCCAGCCGTTCTTGAGTTATAAATGGTGTAACTAACCTGACTTTGTTTTATATATTATAAGAAAAGATGGAATTATACAATTTTTCCAAAGGAAAGTCACCATTTCGATGATAAAACTTTCTTCAGGCAGGTAGGAACCATAATGTTGAAAAGTTCTGTTAAAGTTAGCCACCTTGTCACGGTTCCACAACATTTGATCTCCTGATAGTAGACCCCCCGGCATACTTATGGACAGAAAATACGGTATACCTTCTTACCCAAAATATAACATCGTGTTCCCGGAGGGGTGTGCAGAGGATGTACCGCCGAACAACAAAAGTATAAAACGTATTTTCATTCAAATGCATCAAAGATAAAACTACTTGTTTAGACAAGTAGTAGTGTATACAGTATTTAGATACTGTATATACCAGCGTAGAAGTATAAAAATCGATACTGTGATAAATTGGTTTGATATCCATACCAACTTATTATTAAAGGTATTTTTGAAGTCGATTTTAAGTTTGATATTGGTAAATAATGCACAAAAAATTATAATTTTCTAATAATAGTAGTTTCGGGGGGACCAACTGTCGGGCGAATAACTGTCGGATCACCCCTAGTCACAATAATGCTTGCTTGCAGATTTTCTAATAATCGTAGTTTCGGGGGGACCAACTGTCGGGCGAATAACTGTCGGATCACCCCTAGTCACAATAATGCTTGCTTGCAGATTTTCTAATAATCGTAGTTTAGGGGGGACCAACTGTAGGGCGAATAACTGTCGGATCACCCCTAGTCACAATAATGCTTGCTTGCAGATTTTCTAAAAATCGTAGTTTTGGGGGGACCAACTGTCGGGCGAATAACTGTCGGATCACCCCTAGTCACAATAATGCTTGCTTGCAGATTTTCTAATAATCGTAGTTTCGGGGGGACCAACTGTCGGGCGAATAACTGTCGGATCACCCCTAGTCACAATAATGCTTGCTTGCAGATTTTCTAATAATCGTAGTTTCGGGGGGACCAACTGTGGGGCAAATAACTGTCGGATCACCCATAGTCACAATAATGCTTGCTTGCAGATTTTCTAATAATTGTAGTTTCGGGGGGACCAACTGTCGGGCGAATAACTGTCGGATCACCGCTAGTCACAATAATGCTTGCTTGCAGATTTTCTAATAATTGTAGTTTCGGGGAGACCAACTGTCGGGCGAATAACTGTCGGATCACCCCTAGTCACAATAATGCTTGCTTGCAGATTTTCTAATAATCGTAGTTTCGGGGGGACCAACTGTCGGGCAAATAACTGTCGGATCACCCATAGTCACAATAATGCTTGCTTGCAGATTTTCTAATAATTGTAGTTTCGGGGGGACCAACTGTCGGGCGAATAACTGTCGGATCACCCCTAGTCACAATAATGCTTGCTTGCAGATTTTCTAATAATCGTAGTTTAGGGGGGACCAACTGTAGGGCGAATAACTGTCGGATCACCCCTAGTCACAATAATGCTTGCTTGCAGATTTTCTAATAATCGTAGTTTTGGGGGGACCAACTGTCGGGCGAATAACTGTCGGATCACCCCTAGTCACAATAATGCTTGCTTGCAGATTTTCTAATAATCGTAGTTTCGGGGGGACTAACTGTCGGGCGAATAACTGTCGGATCACCCCTAGTCACAATAATGCTTGCTTGCAGATTTTCTAATAATCGTAGTTTCGGGGGGACCAACTGTCGGGCAAATAACTGTCGGATCACCCATAGTCACAATAATGCTTGCTTGCAGATTTTCTAATAATTGTAGTTTCGGGGGGACCAACTGTCGGGCGAATAACTGTCGGATCACCCCTAGTCACAATAATGCTTGCTTGCAGATTTTCTAATAATTGTAGTTTCGGGGAGACCAACTGTCGGGCGAATAACTGTCGGATCACCCCTAGTCACAATAATGCTTGCTTGCAGATTTCGAAACCAGAAAAGGAACATACAAACAAATTTACAGACAGGTGAATTGCCAAACGGTCGAGTAACAGGATTTCGCCACGCTCAGTCATTTATGTAGATACGATTACTTCAATGGGAGATTTAAAATTTAATATAACAATATGTTAAACTCAAATAAATGATAGGTTCAAAACGTACTACGATTCAAAAAATGAAATTCAATTTTTACAAGAAACAATAAAAAACAAGATGGTAACACTGCTTTTTACCAACAACAAAAAAATTGTAAAGAATGTTGTCACCAATCGAAATCTCTAATCGTCGCCTTCGTGTTAATCTCAATTAGTAGTACTTTATTAACGTAGCATATTAATTAAGGGAACGTACCCATACTACGTGACACTTTTAGGGGGGGGGGGGGTCTTCAAAAGGTCACGCTCCATACAAATGAGCGGCGGGTTCCTTAGGATTTTGGTCACCGGGGGGGGGGGGGGGGGGGTTAAAAATTGCAAAAAGTTGGTCACGTAGTTTGGGTACGTTCCCTAAGTAGTAATTGTGTATTCCAGTACGTTATTAACGTAGCATATTAATTAAGTAGTAATAGTGTATTCCAGTACTTTATTAACGTAGCATATTAATTAAGTAGTAATAGTGTATTCCAGAACTTTATTAACGTAGCATATGAATTAAGTAGTAATAGTGTATTCCAGAACTTTATTAACGTAGCATATGAATTAAGTAGTAATAGTGTATTCCAGTACTTTATTAACGTAGCATATTAATTAAGTAGTAACAGTGTATTCCAGCACTTTATTAACGTAGCATATTAATTAAGTAGTAATAGTGTATTCCAGTACTTTATTAACGTAGCATATTAATTAAGTAGTAATAGTGTATTCCAGTAGTTAAAAAAAATAAAGTCCATTCAAAATAAGATTCCGAATCACTTCGGAATGTGTGGTTTTAGATAGTTTTTTAAATCATTAATTATGAATGAAAATTTAAAAATTAGACATTATTTAATCGAGATCAGAATATTAAAAAAATACTTTATATCATTTGCACTTTTAGAACGTTATTCATGGATTGTGAAAATACCCCATTTTGATTAAATTGAGATTTTCAAAATTATTAATTTGATTAATTTTTGGGTCATTATTGGACGACGGGCTAAGCGATACCCGATACTTGACTGCTACTAAACGCCGAAAACCACATTAATTTCACTAATTATTTTACTGTAACACCGTTCCCAAGCAAAACAAAACCTCCTAGATCACAAGGCCGGGACCAATGACGTTACATACTATATTAGACGCGTGGTAGAAATCTCAAAGTGGGAAGCCAACAACAAGACAATTGTAGAGTACTCGATTTCTAGTACTTTAGTACTAAACTGCCACGCGTCGAGTAAGGTCGTGTCCTACCAGTAAGTAAATTGCATTAAAAAGTGCCAAAATTCCCTCCTGTGTGATGAGAAAATGTTTCCATTACACGGTAAACAGTAGGAAAAGAGAAGGAATAATATTTCATTCGTAAATACATGCAAATTACTTATTATTATCGATTATATAAATAATACAATTGCTTTCCGCCCAAAGATTTTATGCGTCATTAGAGAACTCAAGGCCTACTAAAGTACAGGTCATGATGCGCAACAGCCAAATTACTAAGTCGATGCCGTCACTAAGTAAAATTTACTTTTTATAATAATAATCTAATAATTCTTTAGTTACTTGCTTGCGGTAAAACAACATACAAATCAGCAGAAGCAACAAATACAATAACAATCAACGCCATTTGCAAACTATCGTTGTTCATTATAGCTTGAAAATTTGACACCTCAAAATTCGACTGGTGCCCAGGCCTCCTACTTTAGTCGGCCTTGAGACAGTATTCGACGAAACTTTTGAATTTTGAATACGAAAATGCCGCCCGCGTTCTATCGTTTGTTTCGTCCATATGCACATATTCTTTTAAGCATCTATCTTTATCATACATGGATAACTTTTGAATTAAGAAATTATTGAAAATCGCTGAAAACAGAAGAGTGTTGATTAATTGCCACATTATATCTAGAGTTTGTGAGACTATGGCAAGTCTATTTATTTTATATAACGTCATTGGCCGGGACACTGAATCCAATCAGCCTTCTAACTTAGGGAACGTACCCTTACTACGTGAACAACTTTTTGCAATTTTTAACCCCTCCCCCCGGTGACTAAAAACCTAAGGCCGCCGCCGCTCATTTGTACCAAGCGTGGTATTTTGAAGACCCCCCCCCCCCCGAACAGGTCACGTAGTATGGGTACGTTCCCTTATATAAAAACCTCCAAAAAATGTTTTTTTTTTTGAAAATCTAAAATATTTTTAAATAATTTAATAATTAAGAATAAATAGAAAAAAAAATAATGTAAAATGACAATTTTTGTGGGATCCCATACAAGTTAGGAGGCTGTTTTGAATGAGTGTCCCGGCCTTGTGATCTAGGAGGTTTTGTCCTAAATCGATTAACGCGCGCAACACGGTAACACCACTACATAATTACCTGTTACACACATAAAGGTACACTTCACCACATCACAATCTACACAACTGCTCTGATGATGGACTCTGTAACTCTGTCCGAAACGTTGGCTAAAGAAGGAGAAAGTGCAACGTGGCATAATAACCCCAAAAATAGTCACGATCGGAATTTAATATCCGTCACTTTGTTACCGTTTTGAAATGAGAATATGCTAAATTCCTTCATAGATCCCTTGCCTTAAGGCTCCGCAACCGGGCTCGAAAAAAAGAAGATGGAGAGATACGAAATTACGAATGTTAGAGGAGCGCGCTAACATCGATGCAGCGACAAAATCGATGCGAAAATTGCGAAAATGTTTAATAAAACACGACTCGTTTAAAATAGAGCAAAAATCTCGCGGGGAGCATCTTAAGTAGGTATCATTTAAAGAAACATTGTGAATTTTTCACAAATATAATTTATAAGATAATAAAAACAGACTTGTTTTTAAAAATTTTTGGAGCATACTTTGCGATTTTTTTATATCGAGGGAATTTCATATAATTTGGGTTTCGGCGCGGGCAGCATCTAGACTCTAGACATTATCTTAAAAAATAACATATATTTTTTTAAGAGCTTAAAAACTTCAAATGTTTAAGGGAGATATGTAAGAAATCGGTAGAAATTCGGGTTGCGGGCCCTTAATCCGCCTCAAAACCTTGCCCATCCGGCGGCGATATAGTTCCCGTTACCGTAAAAAAATAAACTTTACTCGTGGTTATTTTATTAATTTTTCTAAGACATATTAAATAAATAATCTGAAATTGGGGAAGTAAAATATAACAGTTATTTCTGAGAACATTTCCTTGTATTTGGATAAATTAATATTTACTGAATAAACCTAGTTGTATCTATAACAACATTATTTAAAAAAATTTTAGGTAAGTACCCACACAGTATATATTTTTTCGTCGTGAGAGGGAAAATCCAAAAACGAAATTGAAGCGCGCCCTAATCTGAAATGTAGTCTGCTTAATGTAATTAGACCTCACGATGTGATTCGGTGAGGTTTTTCAGTTGAAAGCTTTTCGGGACGAAGCTCGCAAAAAATACACCGAATTGTGGTTTCGGCCTGCAAAGGTCGAATGGAGGCAGCGCGACCGACCGGAGTGCAGAACCTCGTACGCTACGTTTTCTAAATAATAGTGCTTTAAAGCAAGTTATATTACATCGTTAACAGATTTTCAAATACTTATTCGCTTTTTCGTGGGTTTTCAGTATATAGGAGTGTTTCGGATATGGTGAATTACTGCTATAAAATTGTGGAAAAAAAGTAATAGCACGAGGTTTTTCGTTTTGAGTGAAAAAAGCCGCGGGAGGAAAGGGAGCTGCGAGCTGGGAGCCCGCAGGGCAGCCGCAGATGGAAATTCCTTCTAGGAATAAAATATTTTTCAAAATATTTTTTTTTATACTTTTACGTTTTATTGCTTTGTTTTAATATCATCTACCGACAGTTGTATTTTCACATTGTTAGATAAATAGGTAATTTCTGAAAACTTTAAGAAGATCTTTCAAATACATTTTTACGAAATGACCACACCCAGTCTCACCTGAAGAAAAGTGGAAGACAGGAAGGTAAAGAAAGTAGGAAGACCCTGGCTATTCAGATTTAATAACTTAACAATAAAAGGTGCCCCAAAACTAGTAGAAAAAAAAACTCAATTTGGGAGGCGGGAATGGGTACCGCTGCCCCTAGAAACATTTATTGGATAACCAACACCTTTGCCATAGGTCACCCCAAAGGGTTGGCTACGTTTGGTGACTTAGCAGGGGTGCCCGGGTTCATGGGGTGAGATTTGTCTGGATCTGGCGGCGAATGACCTGGACACACTTAACCCCAGATTCCTATCCATCCCTCTTACCTTTTTCATTTCCAGAACTTCCTAAAAGAACTTCCACGCAACATCCCCAAAGATGACAAACGCACTTAGGGAAATTATTTTTCTTTATTTTATTTCTTATATTTCTCAGGGCCACGTGTGTGAAGCTAATGTAAAAAAAAGTAAGTATTTGTGGGAAAATTGATGAATCTGCATCACACAGAGATCCCAAAAAACTTTTATCCATTTTAATTTTGGCAACTAAAGGGTTATACGGTAAATATTTTCCAAAAAGGGATTCGGAACCAATTTGGGAATCGATTTACTATAAAGTAAAGGGATTTACTGGAAAGCGAAACCGCAAATCAAAAAATGTTATACCCCAAAGTCGAATTCAAATTAATGTAACGCTGATTTACAAGTATCACGTTTGTCCTGTGAATTTATGGACACCGTGTACAAACAAAAACATATAAAAAAAACTATGTTTTATGTCTGAATTATTTTAAATATGCCGTCGGAAGGAGAAACATTAAAAAAATGTCAGAACTTCAAAAGCAAACAGAAGCGTTACCTACAGTCAGAATAATGGAAGAGTGTGAGACAATATATGTGAAAGTGGATGCAAAAGGTCACATAAAACAGAATTGTGTGGCGGTCTATCCTCCCTGCCTACCCTGCCATGAAACGGCGTGATGTTTGGTCAGTTACAAGAAACAATGTAACTTCAGTTTACAGATTTAATTTCGATTGAACCGGTTTCAATTTATTAGGTACCTACCGGTTTGTTGGTATTTAACTATAAAAAGTTATTCAACATTTCAAATTTAAAAGCAACAAAAAGTAAACATTATAAATATCTACCTTTAAAGTAGGAGCTTTCTATTCTTTCTAATGATTCAACTTGTCCGTTCTCGGTTCAACCCCTATTGATCTTGCTCTAACACTTCATCTCTTGATTTTAGAAAGAAAAATAGCGCGCCGATGACACGGCAAAAAGGTTTCCGCCGAATTAACTTCTCACTAGACATTCTTCGTTCCTCCCGAATCACTTTGTTCATTTAAATAATCTCAATGATTTTGATTGACGAGATCAAAGCCTTACCAGTCTTCCCGCCGAGTGAATTATTTACAGGCTGTATACGTTATTTCGTTGAATAGAAAAGATAGAGGGTTAGAGAGAGAGGGTGGGGGTGGGAAGGGGATGGGAAAGCTTCCTTCCGACATAACAATTTACCTTTTGAGTGAAAACATGGTATGCTATTAATTCCGCCAGAAAGCTTACAATTGCGGCCCCTCAAAAAGGCTCCGCTACTGAAAAGGTATAATGAAGGAAAGAGAAACCACCAAAATTTGACGTTAAATCGAAAATGTAGGAGATTATTATTACCATCCATTTATATATTTTTTTATTTATACCTTTCAACAGAGTTTCAACATAATTTAATCGAAATTGGAACTGTTTAAAAATAGGGTATATATATACATATACAATACGGAGCCTTTATTAGGTACAGAAAACCATTTATTATAAAAACCATTTATTGGATAACAAACATCCCTGCCATAGGTCACCCCAAGTGGTTCGCTGCTTTTGATGACTTAGCAGATGTGCTCGGGTTCATGGGGGTGAGGTTTGTCTATGTCTTGGCGGCGATTGCGTTTGTCCCCCTACTGCAAGGCAGACCGGATCGGGAGAGAATGGGGGAGACCTAATCTAGACCTCTTCAGCCGGACTCTCTCGACCCATCGCCCTTTATCGCAGTGAGAAGAATGGATTCATACGTCCGTCACTCCTGGACACATTGACACATTTTTCCTTCCCAAAACTTCCCCTCCTTCCTTTTCCTAAAAATACCCTCCACACAGCATCCCCAAAGATGACATATGCTCCGTGAATTTTTTCCCTCAGAGTCTCCTGTGTGGAACTAATGTAAAAAATGATAAATGGATACTTTAAGGCCCCGCATTCGCGCTCAAAAAGAAGAAGATGGAGAGATATGTAATTACGAATGTTAGAGGAGCGCGCTAATATTTAAAGCGATAAAATCGATGCGAAAATTGCGAAAATGTTTAATGAAACACGACTCGTTTAAAATAGAGCAAAAGTATCATGGAAGGTATCTTAAGTATCATCTAAAGAAACATTGTGAATTTTTTCACAACTATAACTTGTAAAATAACTGAAACAGAAGTGTTTATAATAATTTTCGGAGCATACTTCGCGATTTTTTTTCTATCGAGGGAATTTTATATAATCTGCGTTTCGGCGTGGAACGCGTCAAGATATTATCTTCAAAAATAACATATATTTTTTTAAGAGCTTAAAAACTTCAAATGTTTAAGGGCGATATGTAAGAAAATGTTAGATTTTCGGGTAGCAGCGGCTTAAAGAACTAGCACTATAGCTCGTAATGGACTGCGGGCTGAAAACAGTTGCTTTGTCCTATAAATTCCAGATTTGTGCAAATTGGCTGAAGCCACAGCTTTACATGAACCGATTTCGCACTTCATTGGTTAGATGTAAATAATGATATTTATGAAAGTTTGTTTTCTTTATTTCCTTATTATTAGTTTCTAATCAATCGGTTAGCATCGTTTGTACGTGATGGTGATGATAGAGCATACTAGAAGAGCATAATGCACCTCTAGTCAGATGAGTTGCTTATGATTTTATTGTGTCATTCACTGGAGCGTTTTTGGCCACAATTAGGCCAATTTGCAGCGCCAGCTGTGGCCAAAATGTGGCCAATTTGAAGAGATATTTTAATTTTTCGAAGAAAACTTCTTCGGAAAGGTTTTCACTTTGTGATGGCATTATTTATTTTAATGAAAAGACAAATAACTTTGTTTACACCACTTTTATTTGTACACAATCTACATGTTTCGTGAACGATGTTCACATCATCAGTTTACATTTGATCCTGGAAGACATTTTATAACATTTCTTTTAATTTCCCGCCTATCATCACAAGCAGTGGCGGCGTAAGGGGGGGGCGGAGGGAGCGGTCCGCCCCGGGTGCCAAGCACCAAGGGGGTGACAATGACAACTCACTAGTACAGCCAAAGAATGCGCATAAAATCTCCCTCTATACCTCTATACAGACACATCAATTAATAACTACCTATTCTTGTGCCTAGCGACTTACATACTAATATCATATTTTGAAACGCATCGCAATTATATTTTCATTATTTTTAGAATATAATTTCTAATTCCCTAAAAGAAAGAACTCATGTTGCGTTTGGTCTGATCTTATACGTCTTAAACGTCCATCGTGGCACTCGAGTAAATAATAATAAATCGTACCTACTGGGATAGGATGGGGCGGGTTGGGATAGTAACAATATTCTTCGGTTTTTTTTTGGGATGTGTCTTGCCTTCCACCGAACCCCTGAGGCTGGCTCACTGAACCCCTGAGACTGGCTCACCGAACCCCTGAAGTTCGATCGAACCCAGGTTAAGAACCACTGAACTAGACCATCGGTACAGGGCAATGGATTTTATTCTGGTTACATATAATGTTATTCAGCCTAAAACGTTGGTAACATCACCAGAAGAAGATCTTTGTGGAATGGTTCCAAATCCGTAAAAAATTACGATGAATTTTCATCAGAGGACGTCGTGTTGGAGATTTTTCGATTTTCGCGCCATTTGGAAGCCGCCAAAATTTCTGCCCAAGAAGCGATTCAATGAACCACATTGGAGCTTCTCAGATTCATCGTAAAATGCGGCTATACTGAATCTGTTTCTAGTTTAGCGCTGTCTTAGATTTTTTTTAACAATTTGTGTTACGGTGGCTTCATATGAAAGAAACTTTTCAAATTTAAAATTAATAAAATCTTACGCAAAGTCCACAATGAGTCAAGTACGACTAACCAATCTTTCGATTTTATTAATTGAAAGAGACAGGGTTATATTAATGTTGATAATGTTATATTAGTGTTTAGTATTTGGTGTTTTATTTTAAGTATGGGTGCTCAATGCAAAACCGCCCCGGGTGCCAAACTACCTTACGCCGCCACTGATCACAAGCCTGACTTAGTAGTTTCACAGTTTAACAAGAGACATCTTCCATCTTTTCTAAATTATTTGTTACGGACATTCCGCGAACCGATTTTTTTTTTTTTTTTTACTAATCATTGAATCTGTGTTTACATATTAAAAAAATGCATGTTCGAATTTAAATTTACATCTGTGATTATAAACTAGGCCATAATATTTAATATACTCCAAATAGGTACCATTTACGGCAATTTTAAATTAAATAATATGCAGAATCCACGCGTTTACAATTTAACGATTTTTTAAATATATTTTCATGTATCCTAAAATTTTTAGATAAACGGTTAAATATAGGAGCTTTCAACGGCTCTCTATTACTATATGTAGTTTACATGTCTCTATACAAAAATTCGTGGATATGATTTTTTGAACGAGGGGCGGGAAATTTCCAAATAGAACGCTGAAAATTTCCGAGAGCTCGAGGCTGAAATTGATCATATTATAAAAATGGTTCCTTACAACCGTAACATAAATCTAGATTAACAAAATTAACAAAAAAATTCTAATTTTCTATAAGCTGAAATTACAATACGATAATATTTTCCTTAATTTGGTGATGCTTTCACACGAACGTAGTATTGAATTAAGTCTAAACTTAAAGTTTAGGGCGCACATTTTTACATCGCTTTGTACCATCAGTTTTGTATGTGTTTATTGGTGTAGGTATAGTCCAAGTATAATTATTTGGTATTTTCCCCAGTTAGACCGCTTTGAATGCGAGCCTCAATATCGTTAGCCCACCTTTTCGGAAACCTACAAGCGTTTTCACGCAGCCGAGTCACATTCAAAACCATCCCAAAACGTATATATGACCGAAAGGGAGGCATATATACCCCCCCCTTGCGAGTTAGACAGGGATAGCAGCGGAACACATCGAAAAGTGAGAAAGATGTATTCAGAAGTGAAATAGTCTGCCGGCTGAGCACATCATCATTAACGCGGTGAAAAGGCGGAGAGGGGAAAGGGGAAAGGGGCGGGACGGGCGGAGGGAGTAAAGTTGCCAGGTGTGAAAACTCTCACAGATCACGTATGTGTGCGGGGTCGGTTGTTACATATTCTCCTATAAATATCTCAACACATATGTACCGACATACTCCGGTATACGGTTGCCCACACTTCCAAGGGGAAGTGAACTGAAAAATTAGGTTTATGAATAAATAAAAGTGTCACTGAGGGGGAGAAGAAGAGGCCGGCGGCAAAACCCAACGGCCACCTTGAGTCTTGTGCTCATTGAGAGCAAAGTCCTGTAGCGACCCCGACTTTTTTTAACTTCGGGAAATTAAGCGAACGCTTCCATTAGATGGAATCTCGATTGAAGACTTTGCGATTCTGAACTAAAGGGTTCGAACGATTTTAAGACGGAATTAAAAATAAGTTCGACCGGTATTCGAACTTTTCTCCAGCGAGTCATAAAACTGAATAAAATATAATTTGAGTTTTCCCTTTCAGAGAATTTTTTGAATGATTGTTAAGTGAATTGGAAAGAAAACTAGAAATTATTTTATTGAATGAAAAAAGTAATAGCGGTAATGAAACTAATGTAAAATAAAACTGATGGCTTTACTAGCTCTGCGTTCATGGTAATATTTTATAAGGATCACATAAACCGGTTTCGGTGCAATCGTGTAACCCTATGGCGTAGATATAACCATGCCAGTTTAAGTACAATATCTAACCCGAGGAAGGAAGGACGGAAGGAACAGTTGAGCCGAAACCGGTAGGTATATACATGAAATAATACATACGTAGTAAAAATGGTGTACTAAAAGACTCCAGATACGAATATCTACAGCCTGTATGTCTGACGAATATCTACAGCGCATATGTTTAACTAATATCTACGAACTTCAGAGTGTTGATTAATATCTACAGAGCGTAGGTTGAACTAATATCTACAGAGCGTAGGTTGGACTAATCAGCTAAATGTGCCCAATAGTCCGATATTAGGGATTTTTACATACATACTTACATAAATTAAGTTTTTTAAACTGCATACGCAATATTACGTTATTCCAATATGCTATACATAATTGCAAATCCAACCTCTGCCAGTGCTGTAGATATTCGTCAACACTTTGGTTCTCATAGATATTAATCAACAGTTTGAGCTGTAGATATTCGTCAACACTTTGATTCTCATAGATATTAGTTCGATTTTTTCAGTTTTTGGAATTCCTGTAGATATTAGTAGACGCCTCCGTACTAAAATATGTCCCACTCTAAAATGTTCTAAATGTAAAAATTCTAATTTCTTACTTTTACTTTTAAAAATATATTCGAATAGCTGATAAAAACGATAAAATTTACCTGTATTAAAATCATTTTAACTTTACAAAATTCTAATATTGAAAGTAAGGCACACAACAAATTTACCTGTATTAAAGTCGTTTGAAATTATACAAAATCCTCATATTGAAAGTAAGACATATAATAAATTTACCTATATTTAAGTCATTTGAAATTATACAAAATCCTTATATAAAAGTAAAATATACCTACAAAAAAATTACCCGTATTAAAGTCGTTTGAAATTATACAAAATCCTCATATTGAAAGTAAGATATACAAAAAAATTATCTATATTAAAATCTTTTGAAATAATACAAAATCCTCAAATTGAAAGTAAGATGTACAAAAAAATACCTGTATTAAAGTCATTTGAAATTATTGAAAAAATGTATGCCAAAAATTTTCCCTCCACAATAAACCTAGAGCTTTGTATGTGTAATTTTTTCATCCCTTATAAATGAATTATCATCTCGTGACGTCCATCTATTCGCTTGATGTTTGGACCTTTATTACCTCGGCAAGTCCGTGTGTCGAGAGCTAAGGGCTGTTCGCTGTTCCCATACACCCGAGAGTCATGTCCGCTCGCCGGCTTAGTGATGCCTGACACGAACACATTCAGGTCTTCTCTCATCTTTGTTCCGTTATGTTTTGTGCCCGAAAGCACCTTAGTGAGGGAAACAAGAGGAAAAGTTGATGGGTGTAAGTGCTTTCGACGGAAAATTGAAAAACAGCAGCGAGAGGCAAGAATGGAAATTGTACACTATCATAAAACAATGTTTGTTGCTGTATGCTGTATCGAAGACCAGATAAATGAGCTAGCAGTCAAATTCTTGTGATTAGACTATGACCAGGTTTGGGGCCGTTCAAGTATTACGTAACGCACTTGGGGGGGGAGGGGGGGTCTGGTGAAACGTTACGGCGCGTTACCGGAGGGGGGGGGGAGGGGGGGGGGGGGGGTTCGAAGGACGCGTTACGTAACATGTTTTTCTTTATTTAAATAAAAAACTAAGGAATTGAAATCTTCCAATTTGGCAAGCCTTTTAGTTTATGTTGTACGGGGAATTCCTCGACTGTATTGTGCGTCATTTTGATTTTATTTTCGTTGTCAGTATTCGTTAGTGTTTTAAACACGAAAAAGAAATACGCATAAATACAATTTGCTGTAGTCAATGTTGTTAATGTGAGTTTTTAGCAATTATAATGTCCTCCAAACCGGGAGATTTACATCATCAGCTGTTATTGGCCTATAAAGGCTCTCATGCTTACTTGCCAGCGCAGCGCAACCAAAAAATGCCAACCAAATTTGGAAGACAGCAAAATAAAATTTAAAAAAAAAATAAATTTATGCAACATATGAATGATGTTATACGAGAGTTTTTAGTAAGAACAAGGCTTTTTAGTTATTACACACAGGTTAGTTTACTGCTAAAATTTAATAATATTACCTAAAGCTAGGTTTCGTAGTAAATGCATAGTTACACTCAGAACATGAAAAAGGTTTTCTTCACTTTGACTCGTTCTGTGGATTTTTTAATCTCCCTTTCGAGAACTTTAAAAACCACGCTGGGACAAAAAAATAGTTTTGTCTGCTGAAGGTAAACATGTGATTTTTCATGCCTCTTTGTAGAACACGAATAGTTGCAGTAGAAACATGTAATTGGTTTTGTAGCACTATGAGTCAGCAAATGATTTCTAAGAATTTCCTTTGTACAACATGAATAATTGCAGTCGGGACACGAAAAAGGTTTTGGTCCAGTGTGGGTAAACATGTGAATTTTTAGAT
Source organism: Limnephilus marmoratus (assembly GCA_917880885.1). Lineage (NCBI taxonomy): Eukaryota > Metazoa > Arthropoda > Insecta > Trichoptera > Limnephilidae > Limnephilus > Limnephilus marmoratus. The sequence goes on from OU862906.1 coordinate 18,923,460, forward strand.
ACCGTTTTGTAGCGCCTGAATAGTCGCACTCGGGACAAGTAAAAGGTTTTTCATCACTGTGAATTAGCAAGTGCCATTTTAATTTTTTTTTCGAGAAGAAGAATATTTGCAGTCAGGGCATGAAATGGGTTTTTCACCACTGTGAGTAAACATGTGATTTTTTTATTTCTCTGAATAGTTACAGTCGGAACATGAAAAATGCTTTTCTCCACAATGAGTAGAGTGAGCAAAAGAATTCTTGGATATCCCTTTTAAGAACACAAATAATTGCAGTCAGGACATGTAAAAGGTTTTCTCTTCTGTTAATCGCACGGTGGATTTATAAATTGTCCTTTTGAGAACTTGTATAACTGCATTCTGGACAGGAAAATGGTATTTCTCCACTGTGCGTTAACATGTGATTTTTGGTGACTCTTTGTAGAACATGAATAGTGCAGTAGAAACATGTAAAAGGTTTTGTATTACTTTGAGTAAGCAAATGATTTCTAAGAAGTTCCTTTGCACTACATGAATAATTGCAGTCGGGACATAAAAAAAGTTTTTGTCCAGTGTAGTTCAACATTGAAGTACCCACCACTGTCCCACCCCGGTATAGGCAACTTATGGTCGCCCCTTCGGAGTTCTCACAAGAATCTAATTTTTTTGAATAAACGGCTCTACATTTAATGTAACGAATCTAGACCTTCAATGTCCCCTCATACTGTGTTAGTGTAGTTCAACACGTGAACTTTTGGATACCGTTGTGTAGCGCATGAATATTCGCAATCGGGACAAGAAAAAGGTATTTCATCACTGAGTTAGCAAGTGCCGTTTTCGTTTATTTTTTTTCGAGAAGTAGAATAGTTGCAGTCAGGACATGAAATGGATTTTTCTCCACTGTGGGTAAACATGGGTAATTTTTAGATTTCTCTTCGTAGTACATGAATAGTTGCAGTCGGAACATGAAAACGGTTTTTCTACACCGTGAGTCAGCAAATGACTTCTTAGATATCTCTTTAGAGGACACGAATAGTTGCAGTCAGGACATGAAAATGGTTTTTTTCTTCAGTGAATCATACTGTTGATTTTTAAATCTTCCCTTTGAGAACTTGCATAACTGCATTCGGGACGTGGAAAAGGTTTTACTCCACTATGAGTCAGCTTGTAAATCATAGTGGAGTAAAGTGTTGCTCCACAGGGAAAACTTAGGGAAATTACTTTCCTCAGGGCCTCCTCACTAAAGCTAATGTAAAAGAAAGTATTTGTTGTAAAACCATGTAGGTTTATTCTACGTCAGACAGTGTTAAATTGTGGAGATCTGGAAGGAATACAAGGCCGAAAAAAATAATAATATTCTCAATTTTTTTCAAAATGACAATATGAATATATAAAATGTATGTAATGTATCGCGAGTTAGAAATCTCTTGTTTTATATTTATTACCGCAAACGAGATAAAATCAAGAAAAAGGGTATTTAAGCGATATTTCAGTACGTTGCGCAACTTAATTGAGATTTTCGGGTAAAAATTGTTACTTGGGTGTTACGTAACGCTTGGGGGGGGGAGGGGGTTGAACAGGAAAACGTTACGGCGCGTTACATGGGGGGGAGGGGGGGTCCAAAATCTTCAAAAATTGCGTTACGTAATACTTGAACGCTCCCTTTTGCTGTGCTTAAGTGATTTTGCACTCATGGTCAACTGATTTGCTTTTAATCAAAATCAAGAATATGTAATTGTCCTTACCATTAAACACCTACATACACATTGCAGACCTGGTAACTTCCGTATAAAGGAAATTAAATTTCTTCGTCTATGTATGACAGAAAGCTTTTATTGAAGAATTACCATTTTTCTTTTAATTGCCTTTTGGTGGAAAATTGAAATATTTAGTTGAGTCAATATATGTATATATATCCCTTCCTCCACCCAACCTGCTATCCAAGTACCTGTCCCTATCTAAGAGTGTGGGGTCAATTTACCTACTTGTGGACATTTGCAACAATAAATTATGGTGCAATCGGTCTCTTAAAGTAGCCCGTGCAATGATCAACTTCTGTGCTGATCTCTCGGTGAATTTAATATCGAGTATTTAAGAAATCTGGGCAGTGATCACCTGGTGTATACAGTTGATCCAGAAAATAAATATTATTAGTATGAAATATATTTTAAATCGCAGATGCTACGCAAAATTATACCTTACCAAGAATAGGCACTATAGGCAGGTACGGGAAATTATGAAATTAAACTTTAAGTGAAAATGAAATTTTTAATTATAATCAATTAGGTTACAATTAGCTAAGGCAAATTGGTTTAAACTTATTTCATGTTCGCGGGAAGGGTGACGAGACTGACGAGGGAGGGGGAAAGCGGTGAAGGTGGAAAGAAAACGCAGGAGAGGAAGGGAGGGAGGAAGGGGAGCGACAATTTTTTCTTTGAATGGCATACAACGCACGCCGGGAACGAGCTAGTTTTTTTTAAATATTTGAATAGGATTCGGGTATTTGAAAAACTTCAATCGAAAATACATAAAAAATATAATATCGTCCAAAGTTTATAATAAAGAGAAGCATTTTCTTATTTGGCCTCCAGCAAGATGGGAACTAAAGTTGTCAGCGGGGGGGGAGGGGGGAGGGAGGCTGCCTCGAGCGCCACCAAGACGACACTAACAAGTTGAAATGTCTGTAGGATCCCATAGATATATATTTCCAAAAGCACTTCGGCCAAGTCGGCGAAATTAATTTAGCCCCTGCCTATCCCCCCCCCCAATCCCTCACAACTCCGGCCTCACAACCCCGGCCCCGCGGAAGGGTAACACGATAAAAAGATAATTGAAAAGTTTAATACTCTTTGTTATAAGGCTAAAAACAAATAAGGGTTGACATCAGATTGGCTCAAACAAAAGCATTTCCATGCAGACGTGTTACGAGGCCATAGGGTGGTTGTTGCTTTGCTATTTTACGATCAAATTAATATTTTCAATAATTGGATATCTTTCATTTATAATATAATCTTCTTTTTTTACATTCTGCAGTGGTCTGTAATAATTATGGAGCTTCAACGATGGGAAAAAACGCGAAACCTCGGTTGTCATTATAGATTTGTAGATGTCAATATTGGTGGTGTGATATTCACTTTATGTTTGTGGGCTTAAAAAACGCCTGTATTTTCTATTCGAATCTGCAGAAGATGCATCTGATTATTATGCGATATAACTACCATATATTATTAAACGACTTCGAAAAGGAGGAGGTTCTCAATTCGACTGTATTTTTTTTTATTTTTTTTTATGTTTGTTACCTCAGAACTTTTGACTGGGTAAACCGATATTAATGATTCTTTTTTTATTTGAAAGCTGATGCTTCCCGTGTGGTCCCATTTTAATTTGGTCTGGTTCTGACAATGGCATCCATGAGAAAACCACATAAGTCTTAAATTTGCATTAAGTATGTGCGCGACAAATGGACGAATAACTCAACATTACGCCAACCGATTTCAATGATTCTTTTTTTATTGGAAAGGATGTACTTCAAGGGTAATTTTATGAGAGTTTGGTTAGGTTTTGATTATCGGATCCATGACAAATTAACGAAACTCGGCCGAATCTCTTAATTTGGTCCTAACGTCGCTATGGTCAAATTATGTCTGTCTCATATGAGCAGCACGTTTAGCACCTAGGTTTACCCATATTTAGACAAATTAGTTAGTGTAATTCAGATTCACTAAAAATCAAAAAATAAACAAAAATTTTAACAAAACAAAAAAAAACTACTTCAAAAAATGCACTAAAAAGTAAAAAAATAATTTCGTATTCTTCTACAACTTCATAATCAACTTACTTTTTCTAATCATCAATATGTAGGTATGATTGTTATTTTTGGAGTCGGTGTCAGCAAAGGTACCCGGCCCGGCGCAGCGTGTTCACTTGACAGCTCCCCGCGCAGCCGCGGCCCCTCTCTCGCCTCTCGCCTCGTCAAGTCGCTTGTGCGACATAAGCACATCTCACCTATAACTATGTATGTAGTTACAAACCTACCTTGACTGACACCGACTCCAAAAGTAACAATCGTACCTACATATTGATGATTAGAAAAAGTAAGTTGATTATGAAGTTGTAGAAGAATACGAAATTATTTTTTTACTTTCTAGTGCATTTTTTGAAGTCGTTTTTTTGTTTTGTTAAAATTTTTGTTTATTTTAAGTTTTTTTAAAATATGAATACCATACAATATTCTCAACTATTTGTAGCCAATGGGACTATTACTGGGGTATGTTGTGAGGCTGGCGGGAGTGGGAAGGGAAGAAGACACCAGGCTATTCAGATCTGATTACTAAAGATGACGAAAGCCATTTGAAGCAACGTTTTAACTCCTAATGGTGGATCTTCAGTAAGATTAAACAAATACAAATACCAACACAAAAGTTACCAATCCTTGAGACCCGTTTTGCGATTTTCTAATGTTTATTTCTAATGTCCTCGGGCGTCCCCTACTTCTTCTACCATTCAAATCACTCTTCACAATTCTGGCACTGAAGAATAAAATTTGAAATTTTCAGAGAAATCGGTCGGTAATTTTTGAATCTATAAAACACACACATTCGAACATTGCCTTTCGTGTATACAGCCATATAAAAATCTATGTTTTGGATCACCCTGTATTTAATAGAACGAAAACTTTTTGTCTATAGAGTTTCCCGCTCAATTTAACAGAGTCGCTTGGAGTAATTTAACGCAGGTTTGCCTACTTTTACTTAATTTTGCTTTAGAAATAATAAAAGTATTTAAAATACCCTATTCAACTATTAACACAATGTATATTATAAATGTTAATACATAACTTCTTTACGCACGCTCGACTTGGGGGGTAAGCTGTGAATGCATTACAAAAAGTGGTAATTGTTACGAAAAGTGTGATGCGAACGGTAATCGATGCGAACGTTGATCGATGGCAAGGTGAACGGTCGGGCCTTTACGCACGCTTGACTGGATAAGGATAAGGATAAGGATAAGGATAAGGATAAGGATAAGGATAAGGATAAGGATAAGGATAAGGATAAGGATAAGGATAAGGATAAGGATAAGGATAAGGATAAGGATAAGGATAAGGATAAGGATAAGGATAAGGATAAGGATAAGGATAAGGATAAGGATAAGGATAAGGATAAGGATAAGGATAAGGATAAGGATAAGGATAAGGATAAGGATAAGGATAAGGATACGGATAAGGATAAGGATAAGGATAAGGATAAGGATAAGGATAAGGATAAGGATAAGGATAAGGATAAGGATAAGGATAAGGATAAGGATAAGGATAAGGATAAGGATAAGGATAAGGATAAGGATAAGGATAAGGATAAGGATAAGGATAAGGATAAGGATAAGGATAAGGATAAGGATAAGGATAAGGATAAGGATAAGGATAAGGATAAGGATAAGGATAAGGATAAGGATAAGGATAAGGATAAGGATAAGGATAAGGATAAGGATAAGGATAAGGATAAGGATAAGGATAAGGATAAGGATAAGGATAAGGATAAGGATAAGGATAAGGATAAGGATAAGGATAAGGATAAGGATAAGGATAAGGATAAGGATAAGGATAAGGATAAGGATAAGGATAAGGATAAGGATAAGGATAAGGATAAGGATAAGGATAAGGATAAGGATAAGGATAAGGATAAGGATAAGGATAAGGATAAGGATAAGGATAAGGATAAGGATAAGGATAAGGATAAGGATAAGGATAAGGATAAGGATAAGGATAAGGATATGGATAAGGATAAGGATAAGGATAAGGATAAGGATACGGATAAGGATAAGGATAAGGATGGTCACCCCAAGGTCATAGGTCACCCCAAGGTCGTAGGTCACCCCAAGGTCGTGGGTCACTCCATGGTCATATTTCACCCCAATGACATATGTCACCCCTATGTCATAGGTTACCCCGTTCGCTACGTTTGGTAACTTAGCAGGGATACCTGGGTTCATGGGGCGAGGTTTGTCTTGTAGCTTACTTCAATCGTGTGGTCTAAAGCACACTCGTTTTTTTTATTTTTTGTTTAAAAGTTTTTTACTATCACGGTACTCCTCACTAAAGGTATATTGATAAAACCCTGTATTAATGCGATATCGACCAAATCCGTCATATATGGTCAGTTATCAATATTTGCGATCACGGTCAACAATTAGTAAGAGATATTCAGACCAACCGCGACGCGACGCGGCGCACGATTGATAAATTTTAGCCTGGACCCCATAATATCAAATAAGTTTCGGTTAATACTGTCAATATAAGCATTTATTCGGATAATATTGTTCATCATGCCAATTTACTGGCATATTAATGAACGGAGTTCAACTAACGAAGCCTTTAGAATTGAAAGGAGTCGTATACGCGATTCATAGACTTACATAACCCAACTAGGATGCGACCAATTTATTCCGTTTTATTTTGGAGAAACTAAAGTGGTTAAAATATGACTAAATACCTGATTAACTAATAAACTTGTTTAGTGTAAAAAAATGAGGACTGCCAATGCATATTTAGGTTTGTACTTCAATTCAACATTGCCAATTTATTTAAATTTTTACATTTTGACATTTTGTATTGTCAATTCATAGAAACCACCTTCAATCTCGGTTCGGCTGTCAACGGTGAAATTGTACTACTAGAGTTATTGATTTCGCTGTGCTAGAGCTCTTGTTCTGAGGCGGACTGTGGGTTGTAGTGTTGGTGTTACTGGTTGTTACTTATATTATATTGGTACTTATGCTGTCTTCATGATTTATATACGAGTAATTAGGTAGGTTCCTATCTGCATGTTTACTCTGACACAGTTTAATGTTGTTCTTTTTAAATTGTTTATTTCCAAGGCATTTTTACACCTATGCTTTTTAGAATTTGGGAGGCGGGTATGGGTAAATCATTTATTGGATTACCAACAATTCTGCCATAGGTCACCCAGTGGATGATACTAGTGAATTAGTCGGGTTAAGGGGGTGTAGTTTGTTGAGGTCCTGGCGGCGGATGCGTCTGCCACGTGGCAGGCCGGATCGGGAGAGACTGATTGACGGAGATAATTTAGCCTCCCAGAATCCTACCCACACCTCATATAACTTTTTCCTTCCCAGAACATCCTTTCCTTCTTTTCTTTTAAAAGATCCTCCGCATAGCATTCCCCCATATGACATAGGCCCCGAAGGAAATTATTTTCCTCTGTTGAAAAATGTTACGCTGTAAAAACACTTTCAAAGAAGAGGATAGTCGATAGAAATTTTTGGAGGTATGGTTAACCATTTATGTAATGTTAGTACTATTTGATTGTAGGGAAAAATATTAGAGGAGGGAGGAATAAAGAGGAAAACCGTTATCTTGCTGTCTTGCTGCTGAAAGACCTCCATTGTAGCCATCGTTTCTCCCAGCTTTTATTTTCCAGGGAGTTGCAAGTGTAAGTTGTATGTGGAAAATTTACCCGCCAATGCATTTTTTTATTATTTCAATTAGGATATTTCCTAATACATAAAATCTTCAATCCGTGAACTTTCAAACTTTCACTTCGTGAAGAATGGAAACTTTCCATCGCAAAGGGTCATGGCTTGTTTTTAACCAATACCATTGGCATTGGGAGGAAATTCTGAAAATTCAGTCACTATCAAAACGTAGCTTGAAGTGACTTACGGCCTGAGAACATTCCCCAATTGGGAATGTCGTAGTCCCACTGGCTCCGGATAATCGGGAGCAGTTGGGACTCTTGTGCGGTAGGTATTCATATAAAATAGCATCATTTAGCCGTTGAGTAAATGATACATGAAGGACCATAATCGGCATGTTGTCGGCGTGATTCAAGTTCCGTCCAAACGATTTATAAAAAGCGCTTGGTTAATTCCATACCAACAAACGGTGTCCGGAAAATAGTACTTACTTATGAGCGGGAATCTGGAAGCTGGTGAATCTACATCACGTGGAGAATCCAAAAAACTTTTAGTTTTTTTTTCGATAAAGGCTAAAATAACTTTTGGGGTCGGCTCCTTCTTCGACGTATTTCAAAATACATTAAACAGCTGATATTAACCCCCGACTGACTTTTATCATATTTTACTTAAACGTTCAAATAAAAATAATTACATCACAAAATCCACACGACACTCGATTTACCAGTTCCCCGCTTGCGCTATGAGTTTCCGAACACCGATTTGTTTAAACTAAAAATTTTGTAGCATCAACACCACAATTGGTTAAACAAAAAAAAATGTAGCCGGGTACTCGTAACTCGCAACAGGTAAATACTTGTTTAACTTATCCTATATATAGCAGCTAATCATAGGTTCAAGTACCGAATAGTAAACTCAAACTTGCAAAGTAAATAAATCGCGTTTAATTAATCAAAAATGTAAGTTATCGTATGAATAATCCATGAGAAGGATGGCGAAATAGTGAAATACCCCTTAAACGTTCAAATAAAAATATAATTAGATCACAAAATCCACTCCAAATGTGATGTAGATTTACCAGTTTTCCGCTTGTACTACAAGTTTCTGGACATCATGTAAAGTTGTAAAGCAATGGATTAATAGTGAATAGCATCCATGACTAGATATCTTTTTTTGTCAGTTGCTTGAATAAATACTGAATTTTTGATCTTTTTTGTGATTTGAGATCAGTTTGAAGGGTACAAAGGTTCGGAGTCCGTCGACTCGTTCACTGTTTGCTCTCTTTTGATCCGGGCCTGCTCTGCTGGCAGTCGGCAGGGCAGGAGCTGGGGTCGGCGGGATTGTTTGCATATCGTTATTGGACCTGGCTGATTGGCTAAGGTCCCATCCTTTGCGCTTTGTGACGGTGCCCATGTCTCGGTGAATGAGGTCGTGGAATTGCTGAGGAGTCAGTAAAACTATGAAATCTTGGATCAATAGAAAACTTAACTTTTTTTGTTTATCCCTTATGCGATCCTAAACCATTCTTCCGATTGCGATTAAACTTTGGTGATTTGTTGTGGGCGTGGTCGCGAATGTTTCTACATGGGAGTTCTGGCGTTATGAAATAATTTCCATCCACCATATACCACTCATCCGATTGCGATGAAACTTTGGTGAGTTATTATGCGCACACCCGCAAAGGTATCTGTATATGATGGTGAGCTATGGTTTTATTAAATTTGTATAAAAAATTAACAGTGGATTAAAATTGGCGCGGGCTTTAAAAAGGAGGGTATTTTATATAGTTTAGCGGCAGGGAAGGAAGACGGGAAGGGGAGGGGAATCCGGGAGGGGGGAGGAGAACTAAGGAGAGGAGGGGGGGTAAGCGGCAAGGAAACGGGGGAGAAGGGAGGCGGAAGGGAAACGTGGGAATGAGGGCGGAGGGAAGATGGAAGGGGGGCGCGGGAGGGGGAGGGGAGGTGAACGGTAACGGGAACGAGGACGCATGGGAAAGGGCACGGCAGGGGAGGATATGGGATAAGGGAGAGGCAGAGGGAGGGATTGTAAAGGAGACATAGTAGCAGTAGGGTATGGGATGGGGTAAATTTGAAAAATCCACGCTTCTCACAGAGACAGTTGTAGGTGGCCTTTTCATTCTTTGGAAAACCTTCCGATTTATGTATGCACCAGACGAAAAAACTAAAAAGATTCCCGTGTATTCAAAAGCACTTGGACAAAATTAGGTGTAGTTAGGTAGGTAACAATTTGTTGTGAAATCAACACATTCTTTTTAACATTTATTCGAGCGTATGTTTTGCTGTGTGTTTTATTTTTTTTTATGTAAATACCGGAGTGCCAATTGTTTCCAACCATCTGGAGCCAGTGAGACTATCGTGTCCCCAATTGGGGTTATGTTGTGAGGCTAAAGGTAGAGTGGAGGGTCAGGGCCGGATCTACGAAATCTAGCGCCCTGTGCAGTAGGTACCGATGGCGCCCCCCCCCCCCTTCATTTTTATTTTGATTAAAAATTCGTTTACCCCAATTTTTATTTTTTAATTAAATTTTTTTTTTACACTAATTTATCAAATAAAATCAAGACATATAAAGGGTGTAACCCTATCTAAAGTTTTCGAATAAATAAGCCACGATCTATGTAATTCTTCTCCATTAGGCAGTTTCTTGTAATAATACTTACTATTAAATTTACGCTTGTTCGTAATAGGAAAATCAAAACCTTTCAATTGTACAGGACCTTCCTGAACTAATAAACTAATGGAATTTTGAGATAACTTTGGCCAGCATCCGGGATCTTTCAATTCAAGCTCTGAAAACAGAATTAAATTTAAACTGCTATCAGTAACGTTATTTTTATCTTCTAATAATTCGACCGAAGGAATTTGTGCGATAGATATTTGTTTAGATGTGCTCGGGACCATTGTAACGTCATTGCGCGGGACATCATTTTTTATCGGTGCTGGAGAAATTGGAATTAAAAAATTCCCAATGGAAACGAGTTTTTTTATGTCATTATGCTCTTTAATTCTAAGTTTTAGATTCTGAGAGCCTGAAAGTTTTTTTTTATTATTGTTCTATTCATTGTAATCCACAATCCACAACCTCTAACAACCAATAGAAATGTAGTTATAAATTAAAAAATCTAATAATATAACCTCAAATTTGTACCTTGCATTTCCATTTCCCCTGTGTTCTGTGTTGAGCGAACAAACACGAACGTATCTATGGTATCAACGGCTTACGATAGACACTTACACTGATTATTACTGACTGTAAAATAACAAATCTAATAGAAATTAATTATAGGTACATTTAAGGAACTTCAACTGTCAAAACAATGATGAAACTGTTAACAAGTTGCAACCTTGCAAGCCGTGCGATGTTTATGCTAATGGAATTTTGAATTTACTGAAGATTTCATAAGAAAATGGTCTTTAACCACATTCTCCTAGAGACTTAAATCGTGCAAAAGCACTTTGAAAGGCGCCGTCGGTTTGTTTGTTCTGTTAAATAAAAGTACGGCGCTGTGATTGGTTAATGAATTTGGATCGCACTCATTCGTCGTAAAAGACAGTAAAAGATATATGGAAAAATAGATCTTACGCTTAAACTAAATATATGGAATTTGTAAAAAAATTCTGTAACTGACTATAAATTCGTAAATCGTTGAATTTCGTTGAATTAAAACCAGATGCGTGCGCAGTCTGTATCTTTGGAAAGTGTTGCTAGAGCGTAATAATTATTTCGTACTATGGGTAATTTTTAAACGATTCGGGGAATATTATAACAAATTTTTAATACAATATTTATTTTCTCACGGCGCCCCTTCGGAGTTGGCGCCAGGTTTTTTGCACGTTTTTGAACGTATGGCAGATCCGGCGCTGGGGAGGGTAAGGAGATGGGATAGAGGAAGGTGGGAAGTACCTGTCAATTCACATCTAGCCACTACACATTGCCAAAGTCATTGAAAGCAAAGTTTCAAATCTGATTGGTGGTCTTACACCAGAGCATTCGAGAGTAATCGAGAGTATATAGTGCGTACAGCATATGAGAGTATCTTCCACTCTGGAACGTGCCGCAATTATACTATTTATGTATTATTTTAAATGAACGAATTTTAAAATAACATAAAATAAATCAAATACAATTTACTTTCCTGCGCGCACGCCGGGAATTGGACCCGCGATCCCCGGTCACTAGTCAAGGGCCTTTCCCTCGACCAATTTACTTTCCTGCGCGCACGCCGGGAATTGGACCCGCGATCCCCGGTCACTAGTCAAGGGCCTTCCCCTCGACCAATTTACTTTCCTGCGCGCACGCTGGGAATTGGACCCGCGATCCCCGGTCACTAGTCAAGGGCCTTCCCCTCGACCAATTTACTTTCCTGCGCGCACGCCGGGAATTAGACCCGCGATCCCCGGTCACTAGTCAAGGGCCTTCCCCTCGACCAATTTACTTTCCTGCGCGCACGCCGGGAATTGGACCCGCGATCCCCGGTCACTAGTCAAGGGCCTTCCCCTCGACCAATTTACTTTCCTGCGCGCACGCCGGGAATTGGACCCGCGATCCCCGGTCACTAGTCAAGGGCCTTCCCCTCGACCAATTTACTTTCCTGCGCGCACGCCGGGAATTGGACCCGCGATCCCCGGTCACTAGTCAAGGGCCTTCCCCTCGACCAATTTACTTTCCTGCGCGCACGCCGGGAATTGGACCCGCGATCCCCGGTCACTAGTCAAGGGCCTTCCCCTCGACCAATTTACTTTCCTGCGCGCACGCCGGGAATTGGACCCGCGATCCCCGGTCACTAGTCAAGGGCCTTCCCCTCGACCAATTTACTTTCCTGCGCGCACGCCGGGAATTGGACCCGCGATCCCCGGTTACTAGTCAAGGGCCTTCCCCTCGACCGAGCAGGATTTACTTATGAAAAACACAACTGTCATGTGGGTGTGTTTCGAGATCCGTGGTTTGCTTTAATTTCATGTGCAGAATTGTGTTTCACCACCATTATGAAATTAAAATGGGAAGACAATAAACGATGTCAGGCAAGTGTAAGAGTGCATGATAAATAAACTAGAACCAAAAGATACTGTCAGTGGCAGCGTTGGTTTCCATTTAAATCAACATGGAAGGCATTTTTAGTGTTCTTCTTTAACTATCAAATATTTGTAGTTACCTTTAATTTTTTATATATTTTTTTTCTTTTGGAATTTTCTTTTTATTTCTCTTTTCTACATTTTTTTTATTGTTAAATATATCATTTAAATTTACACTCATAAGCAACTTCTTGTATCTACTATCAAAACCTTAATATATTATTTATCAAGTGTCATATTTAAGTAAAAGGCAATATAATAGTTCACACATTAATTAAATGTAAAAACCTGCTCATTTTGACTGTCCTAAAACGGGAACATTGCCTTGTTGGACAGCCGAAGATCATTATAAAATGTTATATATAATGTTTTCAAAATAAATAACTAAACACTATACGTGACGAAAGAGGTTGTACAACAAAAGTGAAAATAAGAATTTACATCACGAAAGGCGCCATGAGTAAAATACAAAATATATGGAGTGACAAAGGCCCACGAAAGGCGCCATGGGTAAAATACAAAAGATATGGAGTGACAAAGGCATCACGAAAGGCGCCATGGGTAAAATACAAAATATATGGAGTGACAAAAGCATCACGAAGACCACCAAGATGAGACTTATTTAGATTTTCCCATGTTTCTTTACGGTGAGGAAATACGGACACTGGACAGTAAGCAAAACTAAATGCAGGCCAAATCCGAGGTTGGTAACTGCCTTCGTTTGTTTCGCATATTAAGTGCTTCAATTTCTTCGAATTTCAGAAAAAGGCGAATATGTTAGAGTCGGAGTTACCTTTGCCAACAGTTGATAGAATACAAGTATCGAACTAAAATAAAATATTATGTGCAAATAAAAACTATGAAATTGATTTATTTGTCTCTTGCCGAATCAACAGTGAGATATGGGATAACTTCTTGGGGTCAATCATGTAAAACTAACATAAGACTTGTACAAATACTTGTACATGTCTTCTTTAGAAAAACGTAGAAAGGACTCTGATCTAATTTGCATATTTAAAATTATCAACAGTATTACTGATACACCTGCGTTGTTACAACTCACCCAGTTTAACATCCCTTCCCGTAGACTTCGAAATAATGAATTGCTGTTCCTCAATCAACATTCTACTAATTATGGATACCATTCTCCCTTATCCAGAATGTCGAGACTTGTCAACGCAAGTCAAAGCATTGATTTTTTTGGTGTAAAACTAAATGACTTTCGCCAGTCGATACGCAATATTTAAATGCTTCTTCATGCTTTGACTTCTAGTGTCTATATATGTACTTTTTATATCTTATATTGTCATTGCTATTAATTTATATGTGCTCTCCCTTCACTGTCATCTCTGTTTTTTTATTCGTGTTATTATTATGTTTTTAATGGACTGTTGTCCGTAAATTAATAAATAAATAAATGATTCAAAACCCCATTGTAAAGTTGCTGATAAGCAAAACCGTTTTTAACCAAAGGCGTGACATTAGTATCGTGTATAAATCAATCCGTGTATTACCTGCGCGTGCTATTATGTGCCAAAAATTGTATTGCAGCATATATCCGGCAGTCCATATAAAACAATGGTGGATAATGCACACAATACGAGTCTCATACAAAATAAAGGAATGAAAGTACCTGTGTTTCAAAACAAATATGGGCAAAGAACCCTTGAATAATTCCGTTAATATTTAACAAATTGCCATATGATTTTAAAGAAAATTGCTCTATAACAAAATTCTCACTGATGTTAAAATCATGGCTATTAGGGAGTAACCTTATGTGTTAAGATTATATTTTGCTCTTTCTTACCTAGAAAGAATTTGCGGTTGGCTCCAATCAAATATCCTAACAATGAATATAAAAAAAAACATAAAACATAATTCCTCCACATGTACCATTAAAAATTGAAAATAACGATTTGCAAATCCTGAAACAGGAAAAATATCTTGGGCTGTGCATCGATAAGCATTTAACTTTTAAACAACACATTCAAAATGTAAAAGATAAAATCACACCCTTAATTAGCGTTTTTAGCCGGTTATCATATCTATTACCAATTAGATTAAAAAAAAGTTTATACTATAGTCTCGTACACTCACACCTAAATTACCTGATTGAAATCTGGGGAAATGCGTATGAAACATACATCAATGAATTACAGGTAATTCAAAATAAGATAATCAAAAAACTATTTCACTACGAATCCAAAACATCCACAAAAAAATATATTTAGAAACAAAACTGCTAACATTAAGAAAACTATACGAGTACAATATATGTGTCCTTATATACAAAATAAATAATAAACTCATACATACAAACACAGAATTCATTAAAACGTCCCAAGTACACAAACATTTTACACGACAACACGATAACATACGTTTAAACACCATTCATACTAACTACGGTAAGCAATCAATTAGTTACGAGGGGGGCAATTTATATGTATAATTGCCTTCCAGATGATATCAAATCGGAAAAAGTGTGTGCAAATTCAAAAAAAAATTGTTCATGTTTATTCACAAAAAACAAAGTAGTGATAGTGAATAATATCGTATGGTAATATAATATCATGTAAATGGTAGTATTGCAATCTAATGTAATCTAAGGTTATGAAATGTAAAAACCATGTAATGTAAAAACTATGTAATACAATGTAAAAAGTACATAATTCAATATTCTAGTTAAGTAAGTGAAAATGTTATTTTCTTTTTTACTGGAATAAAAACTTATGAAAAAAAATGCATTAAATTGCAAGTATGTGATTAACTACTAATGTACTGCTGTTATTGTGTTGCTCAACTGTTTCATGATATTTAAAAAAAATATTATATATGTTCTCCTATTCCACTGTTTTTCAACATAAAAATGCTAATTCTGAATTATTTTCAACATTTACATATCACAATGTTGGTAGGTATGTTATATGTTGTTATATATGTATGTTGATGCTACGCTAATGCGTTTGTGATTATTTAATTTGTTGTTGTAACTAATCTGTGGAACTGATCTCCTACTGACAAGCTACTTTCGGTAGCTTAGCGGGTAATAAATTCCAGTTGTATGCAATTTTTATTCAATGAAAAAGATCGCGGTCGTCATCCGGTGTTATATCCGTTTAGTTAGATTAGCGTGTCCAGGAGTCCATCTGGCATGTTTATGTTTTGTATTCTTATATTACATTGGTATAAATTTAATGCTAACCTTCCATTGGTATGAAATTTGCACTCTCATGTTTGTTTTTTGTTGACTACAATAGTTTTATAAAATTCATTTTCTTTTTTATTTTCTGATTTCCTACCTACTTGACAGAAAACTACTATTCCCATTATCCTGAGCTCTGGTCTCTGCTCTGCCGTATAAAATTACACTACTCTTATATTGTACCAGAACATATTATCGTTTCAGTCACTTTTAAATGTATCATACTTTGACTAAGAACTACCAACATTATCTTCATTTTTTTAACGCACATATTATTGGCTGCTATCTTTACATATAATTGCAAGATTCAAACCCGAACTAAATGCTATCTAGATAGTGTCTGGACAAATTTTTATCCATTTTTTTTAAATCAAATTATTGACTTCATGGCAGTTGAGCCCCCCAACCCATTACAAGTTGTGGTAAATACAATCGTGGCAATAGCTGTTTCAGATTCGCAACAGATGGAATTAAGTAAAAAAAAATATCAAAAAAATATTTTCAAAGTGGGCGGTGGGCAAAATAAGGTTGCAAACCTATGCCACTACGCAGTATCACCAAAGATGACGCCTCTTGGTTAATTATAAAAAAATATATATCCATTTTAAAAAGCTTTTGTATAGCACCTACAAGTTCCTCCAAATATTATTTCATCACAGCTTGATTTCGATATGCTCGCCATGAAAATAGAGAATCAGGGTCAAAAGTATCCGAAACACCACCCCTTCATTACAAACCATCCACAGAACCACTCGTCCCCTTTTACAGATTGGCTCAGAAATCAAAAGCCGAATCGGATAATTAATTGGATGGGTTTTGAGCTTTAAAGCACGTAGCGCTCGGCCAACAGTGCTAACTTCCTCACGGACCGGTCCTTGCCTGGGATTAGTTCCGTGTGATTTGTGTAGATGGTGTCTTATTGGTTTTAGGAATGAGAGAGATCACTTTGCAATTAATTAATATTTTGACATCCGTAGCAGGATTTTTGTCACGAGAACCGTCGTTGATAATAATTTATTCAGTAAATTGCATCGTAATCATGATATTTAAAAAAAAATATAATGTAAAATTGTGAATATATACAATTTGGGAAGCGGGTACGGGTACCGCCGCCGCGGGAACCATTTATTGCATAACCAACACCTCTGCCATAGGTCACCCCAAGTGGTTCGCAACGTTTGGTGACTTAGAAGGGGTTCCCGGGTTCATGGCGTGGTGTTCGTATGAATGTGTAAGTGAGCAAGCGAGATAGTATGCTTGCGTGATTCTATAAAAGGCGATGCATGTTAGAAGTATGTCTCTTTTGCTACAGACAGCTGCTCCCCAATAAATAACAGTACTAAATATCAATACTCACTTCTTTTGTCGTGTAGTCGTGTTCAACACACTCTTATTACCAAGGCACAATACACCGACACATTACACAATACACCAACACATTACACATGGGGTGAGGTTTTTCCAGGTCTTGGCCGCGGATGCGTCTGCCCACCTACTGCGCAGCGGGCCGGAACGAGAGAGAGTGGTTGAGGGAGGCCTTTCGACTTTTCCAGCTGGACTCTTTCGACCCATTGCCTTACACCACAGTTGGAATGATCGATTCACACGGACACACTGACCCCCAGATTCCGACCCACCCCTCATACATTTTTCCTTCCCAGAACTCCCTATCCTTTCTTTCCTTAAAATGACCCTCCACACAGCATCCCCTAAGTTGACGGTGGCCCCGAGGGAAATTGTTTTTCTCAGGGCCTCCTGTAAGAAGCTAATGTAAAAAAAGATAATCAGAGATGCGAAATGAAGTTAAGCATCGCAAACAAATCCTGTTATTTTTTTTACTTCGTGTTAAAGATAGACGAGACAGCAAAAAATATGTTCCGAGACAACCTCGACTTGTAAAACTGGTAAAACCTTCAGTCTTTATTCTTGTGAATCCAGATTACATAAATACGTTCCGAGACAACCTCGACTGGTAAAACTGGTAAAACCTTCAGTCTTCTTTCTTGTGAATCCAGATTACATAAATATGTTCTGAGACAACCTCGACTTGTAAAACTGGTAAAACCTTCAGTCTTCATTCTTGTGAAACCAGATTACATAAATATGTTTCGAGAAAACCTCGACTTTTGAAACTGTTAAAACCTACAGTCTTCATTCTTGTGAATCCAGATTACATAAATATATTCCGAGACAACCTCGACTTACAAAACTGGTAAAACCTTCAGTCTTCATTTTCGTGAAACCAGATTACATAAATATGTTCCAAGAAAACCTCTACTTTTGAAACTGTTAAAACCTACAGTCTTCATTCTTGTGAATCCAGATTACGTAAATATGTTCCGAGAAAACCTCGACTTTTGAAACTGTTAAAACCTACAGTCTTCATTCTTGTGAATCCAGATTAAATAAATATATTCCGAGACAACCTCGACTTATAAAACTGGTAAAACCTTCAGTCTTCATTCTTGTGAAACCAGATTACATAAATATGTTCCGAGAAAATCTCGACTTGTAAAACTGTTACCTTCTGTCTTCATTCTTGTGAAACCAGATAACATAAATATGTTCCGAGAAAATCTCGACTTGTAAAACTGTTAAAACCTTCGGTCTTCATTCTTGTGAATCCAGATTACATAAATATGTTTCGAGACAACCTTGACTTGTAAAACTGGTAAAACCTTCAGACTTCATTCTTGTAATTCCAGATTACATAAATGTGTTCCGAGAAAACCTCGACTTGTAAAACTGTTAAAACCGTCAGTCTTTATTCTTGTGAATCCAGATTACATAAATATGTTTCGAGAAAACCTCGACTTGTAAAACTGTTACCTTCAGTCTTCAGTCTTTTGAATCCAGATTACATAAATATGTTCCGAGACAAACTAGACTTGTGAAACTGGTAAAACCTTCAGTCTTCCGTCTTATGAATCCAGATTACATAAATATGTTCCGAGACAACCCAGACTTGTGAAACTGGTAAAACCTTCAGTCTTGCGTCTTATGAATCCAGATTACATAAATATGTTCCAAGACAACCTCGACTTGTGAAACTGGTAAAACCTTTATTCTTCAGTCTTGTGAATTCAAATTACAAAAAAATTGTTAACACTCGATAACTTTTAATATTATTGGAAAAAACATTTCATTTCTTAATATGTAATCTTAAGTCATTAAAATATTACTCATTATTCGTTATTAATATTAAGTCTCTCGTTTTATTCTGAAGCCTTCATTATTTTCTGACATTAAAACATTTTGATTTAAAATTACTCGATATAACCAAAACCTAGACGGTTTAATAAATACGATAGTACAAATATTAGCTATTGACGTACATAAGTACACATAGGAGTCTAATTTTGGTTTAAATTAACAGTCCAAGGAGATGTGACCGAATCGGATAGGGACACATTAGCTCAGTTCGTAGAGATTGAGTTTCGCTAATATTGTCTTCATTTAATTTGAATTATTTTTTATTATTAATTGTCATTAACACACAAATAATTACTAAAGTTGCCCCTAAAATCGTAAAGTCGAATTCTTTAATGGCCTATGTTGTATAATTTAAAATATAAATAAATACGATAGCTCACATTCATACTAGATAGATATTTGCTATAAGTTTAAATAAGTTTTTTTGAGTATTTTGGCCTTCAATCCAAAATAAAGTTTTGTATGAAAAAGGTTGCGAAGCCGTTTCTCGTAACCGTTATGTGTTGTTTACATTATAAATAAAATAAAATGAAATAAATATTCGGAGATCTGAAAAAAAAAATAATTGTACAAAATATGCTCCCTTATAAAGTTGTAGAAATTATAACTCTACCTCGTACACCTTCTCTAGACCACCGCAGAACTATTGTTTGTAGGTATTTGATAAGAATGAATGATTCCAACAGAAACATGTAGGTACTGTGATTTTATAGCGAAGGCTTTACATAAATTATGTGATATTACGCCAAGTAGAACAAAATAAAGATATTCGCCTCAATTGTGCCCTCACTTGGGAAGTACGAAGTAAGAAGTAGACGGAATAAGTTGGTGGAAGTTATGTGGCGAGGGAAGCCGGGAGCTGGTTCGGGGAGCTGGTGCTGGGAGCCTCTACGGGTAACTTACTCCGAACCAACTTGGAGCTACTTCGGAAAGACTTGTGCGCCGAGGGAATTTTCAACGAAGAATTTTTACAATTATTTCTGCACGAACATATTGCTGCATTCTTCATCAAAACACGTTCATGTATCGTGCAATGTAGCTAAATATTTAACATTGCATGCATTACCGACGTTTTAAAGTCGTACAGTACATATAATCAGGATCGCAATAAGAATCAAACAACAAACAAAAAAATCGGTAAAAAATTTGAGCTCTTTTTTCAATAATTGAATGTAATTGGTTTTTTCTTTACCCTATTTTCTATAATTCTTGAATAAATGAAATCGCTGCTTTCCAGGAATGCAAAAATTGTGATAACTTTTTTACCATAATGGAAAATAATGAAATTATATTAATAGTATTATTATTTTCATAAAACCTCAGAATAATTATCGACCCTGCCCCAAAAACACTAAGCGTTGGCTAATAAGTGACGAATCAATGTATCTCTGAACATCTCAACGTACCTGCATAAATAATTTGTATATAGGTAGGTACATTGAGATATATTATTTTATATGTAATATTATGTTATACATGTATTAAAAATTAAAAATATATATATTATTAGGTAGAACCTACATATAAGCCGTCATGTGACAGCTTTGTGGGACTACATAAAACTTGTAGTAGAAATAATGTCTTTTCTTGAATTAAATAAATAATAAAAAAATAAATAAATAAAATGTCACGGAAGAAATATTTACATATTTTTTTGTCTTTTATGTACCTAATATACGAATATGTTACTTTTTTACTAGTTTTCAATGCAAACGCACACCTCGTGGATTCTTCAGGACAATATGACGAATAAATGATTTTTAAAAATCCGAAACAAACATCATTTTAAATCCTGTAGATTTTGTAAAGCTTTGAAAGTAAATGGTATTTTAGCAATCATCGTAAATATATATATAATTAACTATTTTAATCAAAGACTAGCATTCAATCTAATTTAATTATATCGGCGCGCGGTTCTAGGTCGGTTACATTAAACTTGATGCGTTACCGCAAGTGCTTCCTAACTTATCCCGGGCAAACTTCTAAGATCAAGTCGCTATATGCCGCCTCTCTTACCCTTTCATCCCGGCAGTTGGTAGCGCCCTCACCTCCCCTATGTAGCACATGTACCTACAAAACCATGATCCAACTTCTACGTATCCTCCTGTATGTCTTACCGCAGCGGGCATTACACCCATCTACCTACAAGATAATGGTTATGACAGAAAAAAAATTGTAAAAGACTAGATATTTCCCATCTTGAGATCGTCACTACATATTAACCAATATGGATTTGTGAGTATCTAATCTAATAAAACTAAAATTTACTATCACCAACGTAACAGCGTTCACCGAATTCTTACAAGACAACATGTGCAACAAATGACACTAAATGAAATATATACAGACCATAGCAAAGCTTTTGATTGAGTAATTCATGATATCTCATTAACCCATTGGCCACAAACCCCGACAGCCTGCCGGGTGTGCGACTCAGGTACTTAACCACAAACCCCGGCACGCTGACGGGCTCGAGTAGGTTCGTCAAAAAACGGAAAACGAGCACAATACTGACATTTTTCAATAAAATTTTAAATGCCGAACACTTTGTAGATAATTAATCATTAATTTCATAAAATTGGCAATAATATGTTTCTTATGTTTTTTCCCTGATATTTGTGTTCCAAGTTTTGTATGCAGCCAGCCGCCATTTAATTTCTTCGAAAATGCGAGTGGTTCTAGGCTTTTGGTAGTGACCCTGAACGTCCCTGATTGCTTTGAGGACTATCATAGACAATTATTTTAATAGTTATTAGTATACATGTATATAAAAATCAAAAATTATTATTGTTCGATTTAAGAATCCTATGTTTTTTTGTAACTTTTTGAATAAAAATGTGGAAAAAAACTGACGAAAAAGGGAAGGTTATATTTGTAACCTTATTTAAACATATTTTAAAATTTTAAAAAATATATATTTTTATGTTTTTCTTTACCCTAATCCAATATGTAAACAAATTTAAAGAAATTATTTCATTTGAATATACGGTTCAAGAGTAACAATAGATTTAGTACACCAATGCAAGTTTTCAATTTTTGGTACAAAATTAATTCAGTGGTGAAGGCCAACTTTTTAGCTCATCAATTCTGTGGCCAATGGGTTAAAACGTACACAAATCGGCGTACACGGACACCTTGTTATGAAGCGATTGTATTTATCGTAAGTTAGGTACTATTTTTTTTAAATGCATTTTAATTGGTTAGGTTGGCAAACCTGGGGGAGTTTCGTTCAACGTGTCGGTAGGCGGCATTTTTTGGGTTTGGTTTCCGGATCCGCACTCTGGTTTTCACGGCGTGATGTGCGGTACGCCGTGAAAACAACGGTCAATTAATCTTAAGTTTTAATACGATGTGATTGTAATCCAAGCTTTGGGCATCTGCATTCGGGGGACGGAAACACGTTGTGTTTTTTTAAATATAAAAATCAAAGATTTATTCGCGTAAAATGCGAGTTTTCGCGCGGGTCCCAAAAGGGAGCACGAGTTTAATGGCGATGTACGTGTGTTTCGATTAATGTACCTCTTTATCCGAGCCATCGGTGTATATAATAACCCGCCACGCTTATCATGGTGCGCGGTGTATCTAACCGAAGATTTATTCACGTAAAATGTGAGTTTCGCGAGGGTCCCAGTGACCACGAGTGAATTGGCAATGTCCGAGTGAAAAGACTATTGTACCTCATTATCCGAGTCATCGGATTAAATAATAACTCGCCGCGCCGTGATTATATGCAGGCCAACTATCGAATTCCCCCCAAGGGTTTATTTATGGAACAAACCCGAGAATACCGCAGTGTTGAACGATTCTTCGCCTCGAATTGCTGACGGGCCTTCCTTTACAATTTGGAGTAGAGTCTGGGTACTCCTTCCTTCTCCTGAGGGTCCAGGTCTAACATCACTTCCATGCGACTGCTGAGGAGGTCGCAGGGCCAAGCTGAGCCGCAGAGGTTTGGATCACCCTTGCCACCAGGAGCTGGGGTTGGTTCTCCCGACTTCGGGAGTTCGGCGGCAGTAAATTTAATTAGGGTAGCTAGGAATAGCATAAAATTACGATATTGGTCCCGGGGGTGAGTCCATACCATTTATTTTATTATGTCTTACGAAAACAATACAGTGAACCGATTCTATACTCCACATTTTGTTTTATTAAGTAGATTCCTTGTGCAGCCTTTTCAGGAATGCTATGAAAACTAATGGCCCACACTCTGAGAATTGAGTACCGTGTTCTCCGCTGGTTGACATACCCAGACATTAGGCTGGGTTTGGCGTCCAAGGTTTCCTGTGAGGAAATCAAAGTTGACTAGCAGATTACACCCGAGCCCGACAAAGGCTCATTATTACATCTCCCTTTAATCTTATAACACTAACACATAACAATATGTCATTACAATTTAATGGTAACAATATGGCGCCCAACGTGGGGCCCGATTTATAGCATTCCTGAAAATGTTTTCTTCGCCCTGTAATGTATAATGCCCAAAAAATTATTATTCATCTGTTCAGTGGAGGTCTTAATTTCGTTTGTATTTATTAAACTTGGTCGCGGTCATAACCTATGATTGCAGTGACGGTGATTGGAAATAACAACAAATCTCATTATTTCAATTCACTGGCACTATTACCGGCGGGAATTCGTAAAGGGATACTATGCGTAATTATATTGTGGGCACCTTATAAATGATTAATCTCGTATTTATTGTTTTTCCAATACCACACAGTTATGCATAGGACCTGAAATCCTTACCTTCTGTAACCTAAAATGAATTGTCATTTTCATTGTTATTGTTTGAAAGCATAGAAATCGGTCATAGACTATGGATAATGTGCTAAGTAGAGCTCTATAATTTTTTTTTTCTCTGTCCGGAACCAATCAATGCTAGCTGTTCTAAGAATACCTCGAATTGTCTATGACGGTTTCTCGTTACATTTTACCTATGACTTCGGCATACGTCAAAACACTGTTGTGTTTACATGTCAGAATACCTGATAGCGAAGACAAATCAATTTTTTATGTGTTTAAATAGGAATGGAGGATAATTATTAAAGATTATTCAAATATTTAAGATATTTACTGAGATTTTAATGACAATGCGGGTAATTCGTTTTTGCTTCGAGTGGAAAAGTTGTATAAAGCTCTGTCAAAACCTACTATAAATTAAACTTGTAAATTGTTTATTTACTAATGTCTGACTGACGTTTTAAATTTTCATTTAAATGGGCTACTTACATAGAAATTTAAATGAAAAAAAATATTTTTTTTTTGAGCTACTTACATATTAATTTAATTTTTTTTTATTTCAATGGGCTACTTAAATATTGATTTGAATAAACTAAAAAATATTCATTTAAATGGGCAACATACACATTAAAAAAAAAAAATATATAGCAATAACAACAACAACGTACAACTACAACGTACAATAACAGCAATAACAATAACAACAACATCAAAAACAAAGAATAAATTATATTTATTTTATTTTCTTCTCTTTCTTTTCAATTCTGCTTTCGTGTCAAGCTTATCACATTAAAGTTACAATGTCTACTCCGATTCCAAATGTAAATAATGCATCCAAGGATGAACTTATAAAGGAATTAACTTCACGATCCATCGAACCGGAGGGCACCGCCCAAGCGTTGCGTTCGCAAGCGCGCGTCTTTAACAAAACTATGAAGAAATCATTAGATGTGGTTATGGAGGAAAGTGATTCGGATCTAGATTCTGACAATGAAACAGAGGAGAAGGTCACGGTTATTAAACATACCAAGGTTATTTATAAAGACTCATCATCGCGGGGGCTTACAAATTGGGATGTCAAGTACGATGGTAAAAGCTGCGTAAGAGATTTTCTGCTTTTGGTCGAAGAGCGTTGTAGGACACGCAACATTTCTCATAAAGACTTAGTTAAATCTTTCAGTGAAATTTTAGACGGGTTAGCACTTCTATGGTATAGGTCAATTTATAGTCCAGACTTAAAATGGGACGACCTATCCAGCTTATTAATAAAACAATTCGAGGGACAGGATAGGCAATTAGATCTGGAAAATGAGATTCTAAATTATAAACAGCCAAAGGGAATGTCAGTTTTGGAATTCACTTTGAGACTTAAAGCACTTAACAATAAATTGGATTGCAAAATTCCAGAGGTTAAACTTTTGCGGGTAGCCATGAAAGCATTGTTGCCTATGTATGCTAATTTGATGTCATCCAGAGACTTTTGTTCGTTTGAGGAACTTACGAGGTGCGCTGCTAAACTCGAGTCGTACACTGAAGCCTCAACATCCACAGCAATTCCAAAATTAGTTGACACTCAAAATAAGCCCAGTAACTTTTAAAAAATTAATTCGTTCCCCAATAGTTACAATAAGCCTTTCACTAATACAAACAATTACAGGTCATTCAATAATAATAACAATAATAATAATTTTAACCCTTCTAGGAATTCAAGACCTATGGGGAATAACACGAATAATTTTGCTAAACAGGATATAACAAATCAACAAAATAAATCTCTTGTTTGTACTTATTGCAAGATCAAAGGTCATTCGTTAACAAATTGTTGGAAAAAAGATAGCGACAATAGGAAACCGCATGTTAGTAGTATTAACAATAAGAAACATACCAATGATCCAAAAAACTAGAAACGAGTCAATCTTACCGCGCCCATTCTTGTGCACAAAGAAAGAGGGAGTGGGAGCGTTGGCTCCGCCTAGTGCAACAATTCCTTTCTAGCCCGTCTCCTCAAGCGGTGGACGCACTGCCACAGGAGAAGGATAGTACAGAGGATGAGCGTCCTTATGCCGACATTTTTGTTCTAAATAATAGTTATAAAGCACTGCTAGACAGTGGTGCTTCCTCGTCTTGTTTAGGGGGGGATAGTTATAAGATTTTTTTAGAGTTAGGAGTAGAATTAGTAAAAACAGATTTTAGCGTTACGACTGCAGACGGTACCAGCCAGCCTGTTTTAGGGTATTTAACTTTGCCGGTGACGTACAATTCAACCACAAGAGAAGTTATCTTTTACGTCATTCCAACGTTGACACCTAATTTCGTATTGGGGGTGAACTTCTGGAAACAGTTTCGGATCGCGCCGGAACTGTTCTCAAAAGTTCGCGTACCTCAACAAAAAGGTCAAATCAATGAGGTGAGAGCAATTCGGCCTGCCTCTTCTCTAACAAATTCGGAAAACAAAGCCTTTTCGGACATTTTCAAAAAATTCGAATCCATTTCTTACGAAAAGAAGGGATTAGGATTGACTCATCTAGTCCAACACAAAATACATACAACAGGTCCGCCTATTAAACAACGATATTTCCCACTGTCTCCGGCAAGACAACGTCAACTTGACGCAGAAGTAGATGAGATGTTAAAACTTGGAGTCATCCGTCCTTCGCGATCTCCATGGTCGAGTCCAGTGCTCATAGTACAAAAAAAAGACGGAACGGGTCGTTTTTGTCTGGACTCCAGGAAAATTAACAATGTTACAACACGCGATTCCTATCCATTACCATACATAACAAGGATCCTAGACAAGCTAGGCGGTGCCCGATACATCTCGTCTATAGACTTATCTAAAGCCTTTTGGCAAATTGCATTAGATAATGACTCCTGTCAGAAGACAGCGTTCGTTGTACCCGGTCGTGGATTGTTTGAATTCACCCGGATGCCCTTCGGACTTAAAAACGCACCGAGTGAGCTGCAAAGACTGGCCGACGCTTTGTTCGGTCCAGAATTTGACGACAATGCCTTCTGTTATTTAGACGATCTGATCTTGGTATCAGAAGACTTAGAATCACATCTTTGTTTATTGAACCGTGTCTATGAACGACTACGAGACGCAGGTCTAACCATAAATCTAAAAAAATCGGAGTTCTGCAAAGCCGAGCTCAAATACCTCGGGTACATGGTTGACTCGCAAGGTCTTCGTACAGACCCCATAAAGATAGACAGTATAAAAAATTTCCCGGTACCCAAGAACGCAAAGCAAATCCGAGCCTTCATTGGATTATGTGGGTACTTCAGAAGATTCATAAAGGGTTTTTCGAGCATTGCCGCCCCTCTTACAAGACTCACTGGTTCGAAAAAAGGAATCAGCAACTTTGCTTGGTCTCCAGAGGCCGAGACAGCTTTTAACGTGTTGAAAGAAGCATTGACATCAGCTCCGGTTTTAAGTTGCCCGGATTTCTCAAAACCCTTCGCGATACACTGCGACGCCAGCTCCGGTGGAATAGGCGGAGTTTTAATTCAGACCATTGATGGGCTGGAGCACCCGATTGCATATTATTCAAGGTGTTTAAATACTCACGAACGCAACTACGGAATTACAGAGCGTGAACTATTAGCAGTATTGGATTCAGTAACGCACTTTAGACCTTACATTGAAGGAGCGCATTTCACAGTTGTTACTGATCATTCAAGTTTAAAGTGGTTAGGTTCGTTATCTAATCCTAGTGGCCGTCTTGCACGATGGAGCTCACGGTTATCGCAATTTTCCTTTGATGTTGTTCACCGTAAGGGAACTCAACATATTGTACCGGACGTCCTTTCGCGTATGGATGTAGCTCTTATATCGGGATCTAACCTTAGTGATACCACTGATAAATGGTATTTAAATGCTTGGAAAGGTTGTCAGGAATTCCCTCAACGATTTCAGAACTTTCAAATTAAAGACAACGAGTTGTATCGTCATACGAAAACCCGTTTGGCCTTATGTGAGGATACCGCTTGGAAAAGGGTCATTCCTCAAGAGGATAGGAAAAATATTATTTCAGACTCCCATGACTCCGTACGCGCCTGTCACCCAGGGGTCTTCAAAACCTATAAAAAGCTTCAACTTAGGTATTACTGGCCAAACATGTATAAAGATGTCAAAGAATTTGTAAATCGTTGCCAAACTTGTAAAGCCCATAAGATAAGTACAGCCCCACCTAACGGAATCTCCTCAAACCCAAAAAGGTCACAAGACCCATGCAAATGTTGTCGATAGATTTAGTAGGTCCTTTACCTAGGAGTTACTCAGGTTTTACCGTAATCTTATCATGTGTAGACGTTTTTTCTAAATTTACATGGCTATTTCCGCTGCGCAATGGCACCGCGAGAAGCATAATAAAAATCTTAGAAGAAAACATCTTTCTTGTTCACGGCGTACCACGAACTATCGTCTGTGATAATGGTCGTCAATTTGTTTCGAAAGAATTTAAAGAATTGCTTAATAGTTATAACATGCCGCCACCATTTTACAATTCATCTTATACGCCTCAAAACAACGTAGTCGAACGTTATAATCAAACCCTGGGCACGGCGTTATCCATCTTAGTTGAATCAGACCACCGAAACTGGTCTAAATTTCTTCCGCAAGTTCAATCAGCGATGAATAACACGGTAAACTGCGCTACAGGTTATACACCTTATTTTCTGATGCATGGTCGGGAGCAGATACTAGACGATGATCTGCACCGTAATCCAATAGCGGATGAGGAAACCAGTTCGCAAATTGGTGCTCAACCTAAAGTTTATGCACAGAAATTAGAAGAGTTGTCGTCGGTTTATGAGCAAGTCTCGAATGCTCTTCTTAAAGCTTTTCAAAAAGGAGCTGACCATTACAACCTGCGCAGAAAACACATTACCTATCAGGTTGGTGATGTGGTGTGGCGGAGGAATTTTGCGCAATCTAACGCATTGAATTATTTCGCACAAAAATTGGCACCCCGGTTTGTTCAGAACGTGGTAGTAAAGAAAAAATCCAACTTAATTTATACACTTGCAGACTTAAACGGAAAAGTTGCGGGTGATTTTCATGTGAAAGATATAGTAAAATCAAATAATATACCGGTATAGTCTTATTGTGGCAATACTTCGGAGGGTCTGGCCATCCCTACCGAGTACTGCAAATTATCATATCTGTTAGTTAATATTTGATGCTTGGGAGTTTTAACCCGGCCTGATCAACCGAGTTGAAACGACCCGACATTCTGACAGTCATTAGTCCTGTCTTTAGATTCATTTTTAAGGAATTGGGTTATTTACTTGGCGGGGGGGTGTTTTGTAAGATTGATGATGAGGGTGGTTTGTTTCATTACAATAACAACCTCAACTCTAGTGGCAATGCTCGAGTTGAGAATATATTTAAAAATACATATGTGCATGTATAAGTATAAATTTATCGATAGTATTAACGCTAAAACAGACGTAAATTTGGACGTCGGCTGAACAGATGATTAAGTAGGATTATTAGTTGTAAGTCTTGTATCCTGAAATACGCGGACATATCCGCACACTATCTCGGCGTGTTTCAGGCATACTTTTTTTTTTGGGTTATGCTCATGCTTTTGATTATGTCATTATTTGTTGTTCCAGATTACATAGAAAACACAGGGACGCAGGGATTGTATCTCTTTGTTTTCTAAGTGATTATAAATGAAGAATTATTGTTATTCACCTTCAGTGCATTGACATTATTTGACCCTATTTTGTCAGGTTACAGAAGTAATTGCTAAAATTCAAAGTATTTTTTTCTCTTTCTCTCACTCTTCTTCTGTTTTATTGGTAAATTTATTTCGTATAATATTGTCAAAATATTGTTTTACTCTATAAACATAGGCTGCGTCAGATAAGCCTCAGCTTTTGGAAAAGCTTTTTAATTTTGTTTTTATTAGTTACAGAAAATGTTTTGTAATGTCCACCTTGTTTATAAGATTTTTTTTGAGATCTTATAATGTGGGATGATATGGTATCACATATCCTTCCACATTTTAAGCCAACATAGGAAGTAGAATCATTTATATTTGTATAAGATTTTGGATGTATTCTGTTATTATTGTCCTGAGAGACTTATAACATTGTTATTATGTACTATATGGTTGAACAACGGTTTACAGTGAA
Organism: Limnephilus marmoratus; assembly: GCA_917880885.1. Taxonomy (NCBI): domain Eukaryota; kingdom Metazoa; phylum Arthropoda; class Insecta; order Trichoptera; family Limnephilidae; genus Limnephilus; species Limnephilus marmoratus. The sequence continues at coordinate 18,953,256 of OU862906.1, forward strand.
AACCTTAAAATTTGTTCTTTACTTACCGATTACGCCTTCTATAGAGTTGGACGTATACTTATGGCTGCACTAAATTATAGCTGCACATCTTATTAACAAATGACACCTTCTAAAACAGTTGGTTGTTTTTTTATTTCTTTGGCACCATCCGATGCGTTGGTTGTATAAAGTGTACGCGACTCTCAGCGAACACGAACGGTGTAAATCATTGTGCGACAAATAAATTGTAAAAGTGATTTAAAAATAAACGAAAAACGCTCAAAATACTTCAAAATGGTGCAGTGTAAAAAATGTAAAAAATATGTCGCTAAAGACAGTGAATTAATCAAATGCATCGACTGTAATGGATCTTTCCACAAACTATGTGCTATTTCAAACCCCGCCATTAACGTGGGTAATGAATTTATTTGTACAAACTGCGGAACACAGCGAACAATAAATGCGAACACGGACAACGCAACGGCCGGAGGCAGCGGGTCACAAGGCCCAAACTCAGAAAATATCCCAGAAATGAAGCAAATTCTTAACGAAATAAATAATAAAATAAGCATCATGTATGTCATGAAAAAAGATATGGAGACTCTCACACAGTCAACTGAGTTTCTATCCAACAAATATGACGAACTGATATCGCTACACCTAGAATTGGGAAAAAAACTAAAAGAAAACGAAAACAAACTCAATGAAGTTATAAACAAAAACACATACCTTGAAAAATGTAATAAAGCACTGGAACACAGGATTCAAGAAATTGAACAAATAGAAAAAAACTGTAATATTGAACTGTTTGGTCTGGAAATGAAAAAAGATGAAAATATTGAAACAACCATAAAGACAATTGCAGAAAAACTAAACACAAATTGCGAAAATATTGAGAAGGTTTGGAGACTTCCTAATAGAAAGGACTCCAAACCGGCTAACGTAATCGTGAAGTTCATACGTCAAACTTATCGAGACGAGTGGTTACAAAAAAAAAAAACATATTAACAAACAATGACATTTACAAGAATGGAAACAACGACCGAATTTATATCAATGAAAATCTCACTAAAGAAAAAAAAGATCTACTATACATTACAAAACAAAAAATGAAAACAAAATTTAAATATATTTGGGTACAAAATGCCAAAATATTGATAAGAAGTGAAGGTGATGGGAAAATTATCCATATAAAAAATGAGAATGATATAAACAAATACATTTAAAAAAAAAAAAAAAATCAAAATTCCTTTTGACTCGGAACAGTTATTTTATCAGTTACTAAATCCACGTCATGGAAGATACGACACCATTTCAAACTCACAAATTTATCAAGAGCTATAATTTGGATAACTGGATAAACGATAAAAACATCAAAATGAGGTTTGTGGCTATTCATCTAAATATAAGATCGTTGAAAAAGAATTTTAATTCATTTATTGCACAAGTAAACGACGTTCTGCAGTTTATAGATGTAATTTTTCTAACGGAAATAAATATTAAAAACGAAATAATACCTATGTTCAATATACCAAACTTCACATCGATTGCAAATACTCGAGAGAATAGAAGAGGAGGGGGATTAATCATGTACTTAAAAAACCATCATACTTTTAAGAAAACAAACATTTCTTTTAAAAGCTGCGAGACAATATCTGGAGAAATCACCACCGTTTATCAAGATGTCATAAATATACTTGCAGTTTATCGTCCGCCGAGCAGCAACAAGAAAATATACTTGAAGGAACTAAAACAAATATTACAATTAACTTCATCTGATTCAAACTACTTGTATTGTGGTGATATTAACTTGAATTTATTGGATACCAAAAATAGTGTAATTACAGAATATCAAAATCTACTCAGTGAAAATGGTTTAGAAAATGTAATATTAGATGTGACTCGGGATGAAATTTTAAACGGAAAAAATGTGTATTCATGTATTGATCATATTGCAATTCGCAACCGTAATAACACTGTATTTTCATGTATTGTGACTAACAAAATATCCGACCATTATATAACAGGAGTTGCAATAGGTAAAGAAGTACTTACAAAGGATTTAAATAAAAAAATTGAAATTATTGATAATAAATTGGTATATTCGAAATTAAAACTAGTAAATTGGGGGAAATTATTACAAACTGAATGTCCTTCAGAACTGTACTATAATTTAAAAAATATTTTTGATAATATATATGCTTCCTCGAAAAAAGAAAAATTATTTGAAAATAATCTTAGGCACAACAACCCATGGGTGACTGAAGAAATTAAGAACATGATTAAAAAAAGAGATTATCTTTACAGAAAATGCAGGAATAGCCCAAATAACCCGGTATTTCGTTTAGAATATACGCGATATAGAAACAAAACAAACAAACATATTAATATTACTAAAAACACGTTCCATAAAAACGTAATAAATAGCTTAAACGGCAACCCGAGGAAACTCTGGGATGAAATAAATAATCTAATAGGTAAACCTAAACAAAATTTAGATAAAATAATCCTTCAACATATGGGAAGTCAAGGAGATACAAAGTTTTTATGCGATAAATTTGCCACAACATTTGTAAATGAAATAAAAGACATAAGACATAATTGTACTAAAAAATTCCTAGATCGTAACACGTATACAACTCCTGCTATTATGTCGATGAGATTTAGACCTGTATCACAAAAAGATGTTAAAAAAATTATTAATGATATGGATGTTAAAAAATCAGAAGGCAATGACCAAATAAGAATAAAAGACCTGAAGTTAATTGCTGATAATATAATCCCAGTACTGACTAAACTAATTAACCTTTGTGTTAGTAAAAGTATCATGCCTGACGAACTTAAAACATCCATCATCAGACCTATATATAAATCAGGAAACCACAAAGATTTCACAAACTATCGACCAATAGCGATTCTCTCGTGTATTGATAAAATTATTGAAAGGGCTATCTTTAATCAAATACAAAATTTTATAGAAAAAAATAGAATCATAAATCCCATACAGTACGGATTTCAAAAACAAAAAAGTACTACACAATTACTTTCTAAATTCACTGACCATATAAATTGTCATTTGAATGAAAAATATTATGTAGGCATAATTTTTATAGATTTTAAAAAGGCCTTTGACACATTGGACCATGAAACATTACTAAGGGCAATGGAGGAATGTGGTATTAGAGGTCCTTTAAATAAATTTTTTAAAAATTATTTGTTTAATAGAAAAATTAAAGTTAAAATTGACGGAATTTTAAGTGATGAAATGTTGGCAAACACTGGGGTAGCTACGGGATCGATATCGGGACCTACGTGTTATATTATGCAAGTAAACAGTCTACCAAACGTAATAAAACGTTGTAAATGCTACATGTTTTCAGACGATACTTGCATCATATGTGCTGACAAAAATCCACAAAAAATTCAGGAAATTTTACAAACAGACCTAAATAATATAATAAAATGGTCCCACGACAATGGCATTATTATCAACGCAAAAAAAACCAAATACATGCTTATACATTCACCACATGCAAACTGTCAGGATAAGGAATTGCACATTAAAAGTCATTCATATGATTGCTTACACACAAAAAAACCAATCCCTGCAGTGTAATTGCCCAAACATAGAAAAAGTGTACCAATATACATACCTTGGTCTTACAATAGATGTCAATTTTAACTGGTCAATTCATATTGAAAATGTATGTAATAGATTAAGATCTATATTAGGGAAATTTTATCACCTAAAAAACTTTGTTAATAAAAATATATTATACTGTACATATAACGCATTAGCAGAATCAATTATAGGATACGGAATAAATAGTTACGGATTAACGTACAAAACGTACTTAAATAAAATAGAACAACTACAAATCCGTTTCCTAAAATTGATATCAGGCAAAAAAAAAGTTCAATTATGTGATGGCGATTATAAAAAAATGTTCTCCTTGTGTAATGTGCTCTCTATACATAGTAGGGTAGATTACCAATTAACTCTAGATGAATTCTGGAATACAGAATTCAAAAAACCTGTAAACCATAACTACCCCACTAGGCATAGAGAAGCAGAAATGTTTATTATTAATAAATCTCAAAATGTATACGGTGATAGAACAAAAAGGCATAAAATTCCGCAAATATTTAATGCATTACCTGAAAATATTAAAAACGAGACATCATATTCAAAAATCAAAACTAAAGTTAGATCATTCCACTTCAATAGAATATGAAAACTAAAATATTGTATAAAAATACCTAAATCTATGAAAAACAAATAATATTTTGATCGAATAGGTATAGACCTAGTTCTTTTAACCATTGTTCAAAATAAAATTTATGTTACAATAAGCATTATAATAATTAGTTAAGTATTTTAATATTAAGTATTATATTATTAAATAATTACTAGATATGTATTAAGCACCAAGATATCAAACATTTTATATGTTGTAAGTAAATAAATTGGAAAAATGAGAGATTTCTTACAATCAAACTGATTGATCAGTTTTGTAAGATTTAAGTAAGAGAAATTATTGTACAATTAATAACTAAATAAACATATTAAAAAAAAAAAAAAAAAAAAAAATACTATTAAAAAATTATTTGGCACCATCCGATGCGTTGGTTGTATACTATTAAAAAAAAAATTATTTGGCACCATCCGATGCGGTGGTTGTACACTATTAAAATTACCTTTACAATGTATAATTGTTGTTGGTTAAATATTATTCACCCAAGGACCAGAATAGGAGGTTAGTTAGGAATACTCTCCCAAAAGAGGGTTTATCCTAAAGGATATAAATTCAGTGAAGTGTAGATGGTAAACCCATCAAATATTTTCGGCCTAAGAGAGGCTATATAAATTCAGTGATAGTGTTTGGAACAGTGATGCCTAATGCATAGAATTTAACTTGACGTATTTGGAGGAGTGATTTAATCATAAAAATGTATGTTTCTTAATTCTAAGACTTATCTTTTAAGTTAGTTTATGTGTTCTGTTCCAGATGATACGTCAATGGTAGTGCTCGGTAAGAGTCAATATTACAACCACCCAGATTTTTTTTTTCCAGTGCTGAGGGTGCTTGTTGTCCATTCACGTATCATCTTACAAAAAGTTGTTCTTAGGTTATATTGGTTTACTAGTTTTTAAGTTCGAGAATGGTTGCATCGTAAACCTACTATCCGGCCTACACGCAGGATAGGCGCGATTGGGGTTACGATGCACTCATTCGTCATAAGAGTACTATTTAAGGATTGTTCTTTTCTTTTTCATTTCTAATAATTGTATTTTGTATTTCACATTTACTGTTTGTTTATTTTTTTTACCAGGTACTCCTTGGGACCAACGTAGATAGTTCAGGGCATGTTTAGATTTTTGATAGTTTTGTTTGAGGGCAAACATTTTTGTGGGAAGGGGGGTAATGTTATGAAGCGATTGTATTTATCGTAAGTTAGGTACTATTTTTTTTAAATGCATTTTAATTGGTTAGGTTGGCAAACCTGGGGGAGTTTCGTTCAACGTGTCGGTAGGCGGCATTTTTTGGGTTTGGTTTCCGGATCCGCACTCTGGTTTTCACGGCGTGATGTGCGGTACGCCGTGAAAACAACGGTCAATTAATCTTAAGTTTTAATACGATGTGATTGTAATCCAAGCTTTGGGCATCTGCATTCGGGGGACGGAAACACGTTGTGTTTTTTTAAATATAAAAATCAAAGATTTATTCGCGTAAAATGCGAGTTTTCGCGCGGGTCCCAAAAGGGAGCACGAGTTTAATGGCGATGTACGTGTGTTTCGATTAATGTACCTCTTTATCCGAGCCATCGGTGTATATAATAACCCGCCACGCTTATCATGGTGCGCGGTGCATCTAACCGAAGATTTATTCACGTAAAATGTGAGTTTTGCGAGGGTCCCAGTGCCCACGAGTGAATTGGCAATGTCCGAGTGAAAAGACTATTGTACCTCATTATCCGAGTCATCGGATTAAATAATAACTCGCCGCGCCGTGATTATATGCAGGCCAACTATCGAATTCCCCCCAAGGGTTTATTTATGGAACAAACCCGAGAATACCGCAGTGTTGAACGATTCTTCGCCTCGAATTGCTGACGGGCCTTCCTTTACAATTTGGAGTAGAGTCTGGGTACTCCTTCCTTCTCCTGAGGGTCCAGGTCTAACATCACTTCCATGCGACTGCTGAGGAGGTCGCAGGGCCAAGCTGAGCCGCAGAGGTTGGGATCACCCTTGCCACCAGGAGCTGGGGTTGGTTCTCCCGACATCGGGAGTTCGGCGGCAGTAAATTTAATTAGGGTAGCTAGGAATAGCATAAAATTACGATATTGGTCCCGGGGTTGAGTCCATACCATTTATTTTATTATGTCTTACGAAAACAATACAGTGAACCGATTCTATACTCCACATTTTGTTTTATTAAGTAGATTCCTTGTGCAGCCTTTTCAGGAATGCTATGAAAACTAATGGCCCACACTCTGAGAATTGAGTACCGTGTTCTCCGCTGGTTGACATACCCAGACATTAGGCTGGGTTTGGCGTCCAAGGTTTCCTGTGAGGAAATCAAAGTTGACTAGCAGATTACACCCGAGCCCGACAAAGGCTCATTATTACATCTCCCTTTAATCTTATAACACTAACACATAACAATATGTCATTACACTTTAATGGTAACAACCTCCTCAAATGGATCTGGTCCTCTCTAGCAAACTGTAGCTAAGCAGTAGTTGTCGGTGGCTATAAATCGAATTGGGTAACTGTCGGGAGTACCCCAAAGTTCTTTACAGGGACAGTTACTCTTTAACATATCTACATGTCAAAGACTTTGGAAAATGTTTTCACAACTCCAGAACTTTATACCCTGATGATATTACAATATATTCTCCTATAACGTGCACCAACGGCTGTACCCGCTCACAAGAAGATCTAAAACGTCTAAATATGCGTTGTACACAACACGGCCTCATAATACCTAAATCGTTATCGGCTTAGGCACAATACTGACAAAAATGACGGTGGCCAAAGAATTTGGTAGTACCTAGTGTTAGTAGACCACCATATCAAATCCATGCTTGCAAAAGCTTCCAAGGTACCCGTACTTGGCTTCATAATCAGAACTCATGCCCACTTTCAACCTCTACGAAGCGCAATTAAATGTTTGTAGATATAGGTTTTTATATCAGGTTTATTTCATAGTTAACATTATCTCATGTTGGTATTGTTTTTATACAGGTATATGGTTTCATTTCCCATTGGGTATCTTATATACTTTAATTTGTGTTTTTTTTTCTTTTTCTACTACTTTATGTTTACTTTCATTATCTATGTATTTTGGTGCATACTATGAATTTTATGCGGAAACTTGGCTGGTTCATGTAATCATGTAACATGTTATTGCTTTAATGAAATATGTATAACTGTTTGTTTCCTTAATAAACTAAGATGAAAAATAATAGGTAGGTACTTAACTCAATAAAATTTCTTTTGTGTGACAACGTTTCGCCTTTCGAAGGTCGAAATTATGGAGAAGTCACTGAAAACCCATTAAATAATAGAAAATCAATAGATCTGCAGTAATGAAAATGTTTTTCTTGTACCTTTATCACATTTTCAAAAAATATAGAACTCCAGTGAAAATATGATGACTTTAAAAGCAAATCATGTACTAGGCATGTTTAGAAAGTAAGTGTACTAATTTTTTTTTTTTTGAAAAAGTGTATTTGAAAAAAAAAATACAGGATATTGTTGATACACTTGTTGACTATTTTTCCATCGCCATCCCGTTCAACGCGTGTGGTGTTCTTTATGCCAGCAGAATTTACATCAATGAACGCTTAACCCCCAGAAATCAGTATCTCCTAAAACAATGTAGAGATATAAAAACGGACAGAAAAATTCTCTACTGCTGGATAAAAAATGGAAAAATTTTCATTCGTGTAAGTGATACAATACCCATAATTTTAATTGCAGATCAAGAGGACATTAACAGACTTTCAACATTGAAGACAATGCCCACACAAGACGCTTCTACATCAGCCCTCCCTTTAGGAAACTAAATTTACAGAACAATATCAAACGTATTACTATTTATATCAAATTTAACCTCTTGCAGTACTTTAACATAATACCCAATTTCTACTTAGTCGTAATACACGAATCATCACTATACGTTAATTACAAATTCCCTTTAAACTCTTATCAAATAATGTTAAAACATGTTTTTATCAATTGTTTGAATTGTATTAGTAATCTGTCCATAGATATAACAATCAATCTGTCAAAACTAAAGCCTGTTAAAACCATAGACATTTTAATTTACCACAAACAAAAACAAAAAAAATCGTATGTTCAAAAATGCCCCCAATCACAGCATAATTATTTTTTTCCAAACTATTTTCAAAACAATTTCACAAACATAATATTTAAAAATACTTAACATATATTTTCAAAATGTGCTTCGCACAAAAACTCATAGCTTCTTAAATCAGGTCCTTTTGAACAATAACGATATTTATTTTATATGCAAAACTTGGCTAAATAAATCAATCCATGACAGTTAATTGTTTGACAATAGGTATGATGTATTTAGAGAGGATCGGAACTACTTTTAGTCTGGACAGCAGCAGGGAGGGGGGTACTAATTGCAACTTCCAAATCTCTAAAGGCTCAGAGATTACCCTGGTCTACTGTCCCTGTCCTGTCCCTGTCCCTGTCCCTGAGGAGATCTGGATATCAGTGCCAATACTAGGTAACAATAATAAACTCAAAAATTTATATATCTGCTGCACATATCACCCACAAAACACCAACTACATCCACAATCTAACTCATCACTTCAATACCACATCACACCTGCACGCAAATCACCCGGAAGAATTGTTTTTATTAGCTGGAGACTACAATATACCCAAACTAAACTGGAAGTTAACCGAAGGGCAAAACCAATTAGAACCAAATTTTCCAGAAGACACTGCTAGCTGTGTCTTGGTAGACTTCCTTTCATTCACCCAACTACACCAATTCAATTCTATAACCAATACAAACAAACGAATTCTTGATTTAATCATGACAAATATTTCAAAATATAGTATAACCCAATGTACCGAACCTCTGACGCCTGAAGATTCACATCACAAAGCATTAGACATAGAGTTATCACCTGTTACTGTACCGTCTCTCTCTGGCTCATCTAGGATAGTTAAAATGTTTAACGGAGTTAAAATAACTGTTAAAAATCGGGATTAATGGTGACCTTCTCAGATGGATCAAATCATATGTAACAAACAGAAGTCAAGCAGTTAGAACTAAGGGTTTCTCCTCGCGTTTTTAAAATATACCTTCAGGAATCCCGCAAGGATCACATCTCGGACCTCGCTTGTTTATTTTATATATCAATGATATAGGTAAATGCTTTAAAAATTCCAAATTCCAAATTTTTGCTGATGACACTAAAATTTACAAAAAAATCACTAATATTAATGACAGCCGAGAATTGCAACATGATATCAATAGGCTTGGAATATATTGTGCGAACAACTAACTGTTCCTTAATCTGGAAAAATGTAACACAATATCATTCACGAAAAGCATAAACCCCCTAATATTCCCGTACAAAATCAATGACGTAGAGATAAAAAGATGTTGTGAAGTGAGAGATTTAGGAATAATAATGGACTCCGGAATGTCTTTCCGAACACTTATTAATTCCATATGTGACAGGGCGTACAAACTTCTAGGATTCATCATAAGAGTGACCAAACCATTTAGGTCACCACACGTAATCAAAATACTGTACGTCTCTTTTGTTCGCTCAATATTAGAATTCGGACAGTCATATGGAATCCCCAATACAAAGTAAATATTGAAAGGTTAGAAAGAATTCAAAAAAAAGATATTGAAACGCCTAGACTTTAAATCCTTTCGAACTTCAGAAAACCTAAAAGACTCATTAACATTCCATAATTTATCATCTTTAGAAGATAGAAGAAATATAACTGACCAAAAATTTTTATTCAAAATCATTAACAACGTTGTTGACAACAACTATCTTTTAGAACACATAATTTTTCCACTGTCCAATAAGAAACACAAGATCAAACCAACTATTCCACATCCCACACTCAAAAACAAATTACACACAACATTCATTTCTCCGAAGGACGTGCACAAAATATAATGATATCTTTTACGACGCCGATATTTTCCATTTGTCCTCAGGCCAATTTATTAAATCCATAATAGAAAAAAATAAAACAAATTGCTAATTACGAACTCTCCACCCTTGCTGCATGTTATTTTTTATTTTTTTTCTTTCTCATTATGTTGGTTTTCCTTCTTTTTATTATAATAATAATATTTGGATGATTTATGTGTATCCCATATGCTTCAATTTGTGTGTGTGTTTTTTTGTCATTTCTGTTGTATAAATATATATTTTTTCTTTTTTTCTACCACTTTATGTTTTCTTTAATGTTTTAATCTATGTTTTTATATATGTATTATAAACTTTAGCGGAAACTTCGCTGGTTAATGCAATCATGTAATATGTTACTTTCTTGTTAAAATATGTATAACTGTTTGTTTCCTAAATAAACTAAAAATAAAAAAAATAAAAGTACCTACTTGTTAGTATTTAAAATCTAAACAGTAGACATAAAAAAACTATGAAATGAATCAATGGCAAAGATAACAGCCGATCACAAAACGTGGCCGGTTTTTATTGGCTGTATTGCTTTTGTGCTAGATGAAAAACTCTCTTTCCCAACAAAAGCGGCAATTTTTCAGCGCTGAGGAAAGATCCCAGCGTGTGTCATATTGGTTTTTATAATGGATTTCAAGTTGACAAAGGTTTCAGAGTGATGTGATACATGGTCGGTATTGTTGTAGTCACTTTCGCCGTCTGTATACTTGTATATCTGTAATGTACAATTCGAATTTAGTTTATGTCACCTTGAAGGGATTAAATCATTTTTCTGGGGATGGGTTATGATTTTCCACATGAATGTGATTTATTTTTCGTTGTACCATATTTTTTGATACTCTTCTGCCCGGATCGATGTTCTGGTGGGTTTTCGAAAAGTGATTTTAGCTCCGCAAAATGGCGAATCTGTGATGAAATTCTACGGATTTATTCTATCGACCATTATCATTAGTATATTTTTTTTATTTCTTCCTAACCTCTTGACAATTCAGTGTGAGAGATATGAATTCGTCAAAACCTCTTGACCGGTTTAAATTGCAATCTGCGTTTATATCTCTCCGGAACCTAATAGTTGTTCCACAACAATTGATTATAGAAAAAGGTTTTCAATGTTATAAGGCCTCCGAAGGTCGCGTAATCGAATACCGACGTGCGCAAATAAATTTTAATTGATTAATTAAATAAAAAATAAAAATTAATTTAATGAAAATAATAGTGTATTTCTCAATATATGGTGTACCTAAGACCGCCAATTAGAAGTGAAACATTGCTTGAAATGGCTTTAGCCATTTAATAAAGAAATTGTGTCTCCCTGCGTGTACTTTCCCATTCGTCCATTCCCCTTCTGTCTTCCCTTCCTCTTCCTTGTCCTCTACCCTTCCCTCTCTACCCACCCCCTTCCCCCTCCCGCATTCAGTTCCGGTACAATCAGTTTTCAAACAGCTCGCGTGCCACCTATTGCAATTTTTTTACACAAATTTCATTATGCCAGAGCTCACCACCATATATAGAAACCATCGCGAACATGCGCACACCAAATCTCTAAAGTTTCATCGCAATCGGATGAATGTTTTAGCAACGCATAGACATCTCATACATCCCCAAACATATTTTGATTTTTAAATGTATATAGACTAGTGGGTAAATTCTGTAATATAATGCGTATCAAATCAATGAATTGTGATTAAAACGGTGCATTCGGACCTTCACATCAACGTCAAGTATGCATTAGTTTTTTCGCTAGTTGAAAGCGGCTCACCTGCATCTTACGGCCCGTCTGTACGTAGCTAATTACGTTAAAGCAAAAGTATCTCTACCTAACAGTATACTCGTATAAATCCAATTTATTTGAACCGCATTTGACAAATTCGCTGTCTATTAAGAGGGTAGCGGTGTTTTTACATCCGATGCATTACAGTCGGAACCGGAATATGGAACACAGAACACGGAACACCCGTGCGCGTCGAATCCGGAAACGATTTTAATTTCGTTTTTTTTTTTCAGTTACACATCTGCAGCCATGATCCATGGTCCACCTGAGTCGGAACAGTGCCAGCGAACAGATTCGGTTATACCTGCGCCAGGTGTAACCAACTCATTGAACAAGAATAAAAAAATGTGGTTTCACATTTTTAAAAATATTATTTTTGGGGTATAATGCCGTGTTGCGCTTATCAGTAATTGGGTTTCCTTCTTCGGATCGCTAGATGTCGCTTTCTTTTGTGTTTTCTTTGCCTGTTCATTTTGAAGTGGTTTGGAGATTGGATATTGATTTCACAAAAATAATTTGGATTTCACAGGATTCGATCCTTGGTCCACTGAATGTCCGGCCGCTAAGGTTCCTAAGGCGCTTTATACCACTAGACTAGAGGAGACATGCGTGGAACCGTGGATTTAAGGGCCCGCTACCCGAATTTCTATATTTCTATCCGAATTTCTAGATTTCTTACATATTTCCCTTAAACAGGGGCGGATTTAGGGGGGTGGGAGGGGGGGGGGGGGCACGGGGGCACGTGCTCCCAAGACTGTATTTTTTTGTACTGTGGAGATTCCGTCACAGTACAGAAAACTGTCTTTATTAAACATTTAATTTTTCTATTGTTTTGACACTTTCAGAACAAAATCCTTTCAGTAATAAGGAACTCCAGTAAAAAATATTATGGTTTTAAAAAAATATGTTCATAAAGACCAATGAACGCTGATTCTGAATATATAAGTTTTATTTCATAATATTAAACGTACGAAAAAATTGTATAATATTACTTCATAATGCTATCATATAATGCACCTAGAGACGGGCAAAGCGACTCAGTTGAACGAGAATGAAAAGATCCGGTTCAGTGAATCGGCTCAATTGAACGACTGAATTAAGCTACGGACACACTTGCGTATTAGAAGCCAAAGAGCATGCTACCTAGTAGCAATTGCTACCGCTCACTCGTTTGCAAATTTTTTTGTCCGTCCGCCCATTGTGCCCCCCCCCCAGAAAAAATCCTGGATCCGCCCTTGTCCAAACACGAATCAGCCTTACTAAAAAACCCAGTGAAAATTTTATTCAATTGACAAACGGCCGCGGATGTGAAAACATTACTAATTAAAAAATTGTTAATGGAAAAAATACACTTGGTTTACATGGCCTGAGAGGGTAGTTTATCGGTTCCATGACAGTTCATCCTGCGACAATTCATCCGGCGACAGTTCATCCTGCGACAGTTCATCCTGCCGACAGTTCATCCTGCCGACAGTTCATCCCGCCGACAATTCATCCGGCGACAATTCATCCTGCCTGATCATTTAGAAGATTTTTTCTTCTAGTAAGTATGCAAAGAGGATATACGGCCGTACAACCTAACCTAACCTAACCTAACCTAACCTAACCTAACCTGACCTAACCTGACCTAACCTAACCTAACCTAACCTATCCTAACCTAACCTAACCTAGCCGTGTTTGGTGACTAGATCTGAATAGCAAGGAAGATACGTTTTCCACATCTCCTTCCCCTCGCCACTACCTTCAGCATCACACCATACCAAAATTGGGGATGCCATTGGCACTCACTGGCTCGAGACGGTAGGGACTCTTGTGTTTTTTTTTAAATCAGTCAATTCACCCTAAAAAGATGGTGTTAATTTCAGATAAAAAAGTTATATTAGATGCAAGTAGGAATCTTTACCGTTCTTTGCTAAGCCGACTGCACGTATAAGTATGTCGTATTTTGTTATTCACGCATGTTTCTTCGGAGAGTCGAAATTATTGTTAGTAAAATATTTTTACAGCGGATTTCCACTCAAGATGCCTTCAGATGTAAGTATATCGATTTTGGTTGTACGGCCGTATATCCTCTTTGCATACTTACTTAATAAAAATCTTCTAAATGATCAGGCAGGATGAACTGTCAGCAGGATGGACTGTCGGCCGGATGAACTGTCGCAAGATGAACTGTCGCCGGATGAATTGTCGCAGGACGAATTGTCGGGTCACCAGTTTATCTCTGTTTTAGTAATGATTTTAGTAACGAAATTTGGAATTTTTCCAAAGTATTTTGAATGTTCTATATATTTCTTATTTTTGAAGGTGTCGTAAAAACAAATACCATTTATGAAAACTAGATAAAATTACCTTTTAGATTTGTGTAATTGAAATACACTTTTGTTTTTAAAAACTGCCATATATTAAGATTTGATGAAAGTGTACAGAAATTTATAAAAAAACTAAATTTAAAAAATACAGACCCTTTATATAATGAATTTGGAACGAAACTGTCACCTCACTTTTTCCTCGTGCATACAATAAAAAATTCAAAGTTTTTTTATTGCAAAAAAACTAACCTAAAAAAATAATACCGACTTTTATAACAGATTTCTTGCAACTCTAAAGACGTTAATTTCATTGATACGTTTAGGAACACATGTTTTAGATATTAATATTTTAAAAAACACAAGTTTTATGAAATTCTCATAAAATAAAATCCTTTAAATGTAAACTTGAATTTTCCTGTTTTACATAAAATACTTATTGACATTTCAATTTTCAAAGTATGATTATTGATAGTATAACTTGACTAAAAAAACTTATTAAAAACCACAAAAAACACCGTAAATATATCAATTATCCGAATGTAATAGTGAATTAGTCATATTAATAGATATTACGAAAACATTTGTGTAATATTACACACACCCGCGGAGTGAGTTTTTTTTGGCGGTTTCAACGCGAATGACGAATGCGCAGGCGCCGCCACCTAGCGGTTTTGTAGGAAAACAAACAATTAAATTATGTACACTATGAAAAATAACATTGTTGCCAGATTTAAAATACATTTTAAGAACAAATCTTATTAGTGATGTTATCGTGTTTTAGTGTATTTTTGTCTTATTCATGTTGCTGCAGCAACAAAGGTTATCGGCCGTGCTGTGGTTTTTTTTAGTAAGGCTGGTTAAGTTTTAAAGCTTTTAAAAAATTATATGTTATTCTTCAAGATAATATTTAGACATTCCCCACGCTGAAACGCAAATTGTGTAAAAATCCCTCGATAGAAAAAAACGCAAATTATGCTCCAAAAATTATTATAAACACGTTTGTTTCAGTTATTTTACAAAGTTATATGTATGAAAAAAATCACAGTGTTTCTTTAAATGCTGTTTAAGACAACCCTCGCGAGACTTTTGCTCTATTTTAAATGAATTGTGTTTTATTATACATTTTCACAATTTTCGCATCGTTTTTGTCGCTTTAATACTAGTGCGCTCCTCTAACATTCGTAATTTCATATCTCTCCATCTTCTTTTTTTTGAGCCCGGTTGCTCCGTAAAATGTATGTAGTAATGTTTTCTGAAATTTAGTTTGGAAAGGTCTAACATCTCTGTATTATTTGGTAGTATTCCAACCCTGTCGTGATACTCGTAGTAACATATTGCCACTGTTTGGAATGCAGCGCTCGTTCTAATCGCCGCGGGTCTTCTCCCGCCGAGTGTGGAATATGTACTGAACGCCCCCCTAGTCATTTTATCACGCGAGCGTCGAATTCGGTTATGAGATAAATTAGTGTACAAGTGGTACGGATTAATAGTGAGGGTGGCATAATGATTGGCAAATTGTATATTAAGTACAACAGTATACTGTTGTAGAGTAAGGGTGATTTAATTTGTTGGGTAGATATAATATGAAGCGAAGGGAATGGCAGTGATTAAGTACTTAAATTACAATGTGATACGGAATGATTTTAGAAAACACGCAATTATGTAAGCTTGGTATAATAATTGATTGTATCTACCGATGTCACATTTTGAAAAATGTTCAGATGAGAGGAAATGCGCAATTATATTTGTTACAGACAATAACTATCTGTACTTAGAGCGCTCGCAGCTTAGTCGCGATAGTCGCGTTGCAACAGTTGCGGCTACAAAAATCCATTACATTATAATCCATTACCTATCCACCCCTCGTACCTTTTTCCTTCCCAGAACTTCCTTTCCTTCCTTTCCTTATAAAGACCCTCCACACAGCATCCCCAAAGATGACATACGCCCTAAAAGAAATTATTTCCCCCAAGGCCTCCTATGTGGGGTTATCTAATGTAAAAAAAACAACAACAAACAGTCCGCAAAATAATTTATCGTCACTGGATAATATGCATTTATTTGACTTTTGAAAATGTTGAGGACTATCAAACTTTTAGGTATATAATAGGTACTTACATATATACCTAATAGTTACACCCTAAAACATATACATATATACCTAATGGCTACACCCTAAAATCGTTAAACAATATCAAATAATACCAACCATATTTACAATGCAAAAACTCCATTGAGACCTATTTTGTTTTACCAATAGGCCACTTGCATCACATTTAAAAAAAAAATTCCGGTTTAGACAAATATTCTAAGACATACTGTATATATATATATTTTTTTTAATCGTGTTTTTGAAACCCTGGGGATTTTTTGAAAATTTCAATCCGAAAAATCAGACCATTTTTTATAAACCGGAAAGACGGGACATAATTTTATAGGTGCGAAAATACTATAATTACATAGCCGAAAATCATAAAAAAAAATAACGTTTTCCACACGAATGGCACAGGAGAATAACGAGGCATACCAAAAATATTACAACTCATAAATATTTTTTCCTTGATCCATCTTATAACTTATAAATGTAAATTATATTAATAAAAAGAATATTATAAAATTTGATTTTGTTAAAATCAGCACCATAACCATTATACCTCTAAAACAGGTACCGACTTCTAAAATGTACGGGGTTCTCTTCAGAACATCTGTCAAAAAGTCAAACCAAATGATAAGTTCGCAGAGAACAAACAATAAATCTAGTGAACGAATTCAAAAATTCGCTTGAAATCAAAGTGATGCCACATAAAAAAAATAAATCAGTGTGGAATTTTACAAAATTAATAGGAACATTTTCGGAGACGACACATTTTTATGTAGTTACGTCACGAGCCCAAATAAAGGATTTATTTATTTAAAAAAAAAAAAAAAAAAAAACTGTACATATCTAAAAAAATTACTAACATTTTCGCAATCTTAATAAAAGATTTTTTCCAAGTCGTTATGAATTCAATGCAATTGGCCTAATCGTGGAACGATACAAACGGTAATAAATTTAGACGCATTGCGCTTAGGTACACATGAAAAACTTACGGTCAATTGCAATAAATGTTGTGCGGAAAATTAAAAAAAAAAGAAAACATGTGTGTAGTTCACACGCGGTAGAAGTAAAATCTTCAGAAAACTAAACATCGAGAGAATGAGACGAATGCCGAGTATCAGGAGTGGGATAATTGTAAGGTTTATTTATTATAATATTGTTACCAAGTTTAAAAATAATTTCAGATTTTATTCTACGAAGCACTGGACAAAGAGGACATCGATTAGCCTATCTCATTCTCTCGCAGGCGAAATCCTATAGATGTAGGTATGTGTTTGTCTCTTTTTAGTGTTGCTATTTTTATTTTCATCGATATTCAAATCACAACGATGCTAAAGAAGTTAAAAACGAATGGCCTATACATAATGAAATATAAATGATGTGCTACCCGCAGTATTCACTGGGTGAGCCCGTGCTTCCCGGTGTCGCCGATATTGTTTACCAATTATTAACGAATTAACTAAATGAACTAGTAATTAACGAATACACTAAACGAATGTTAAACTAAATTAAGGAATTCTTTCCGTATTCAAACTATATATTTAACTAATACTACGCACATCTTAAAAAAATCAACTAAATGAACAAATTCTTTTCGTATGCACACTACTCCAATTGGGTAGTAGTAGTAGTCCGCCGACAGTCGCGCGGACATCATAGCACATCTCTGGGCCTGTAGCTAATATAACCGGTTGTTTGAATCCTAGTATAATAATAGACGTCACAGTAAAACAGCTTCCACATTGGACAAAAACTAAAATATGATGTAGAATAGAATATATCCTGACCGTCTTTGTTCATGTTGGCCTGGAAGCACTTGGCGAGACGGCAGGCGCGGCACTGGTTGCGATGCGTCTTGTCCACGGGGCAGTGCCCCTTCAGCTCGCCCCCCGCCTTGCACGTGTACACGCGGTTGCGGTGGATGGACCGCTTGAAGAAGCCGGAGCAACCTGCAGGAAAATATACAAATTATGTGTTAAGGAAACGAAACCAACCTAACCTTACATAACCGGATGGAAAATGTGAATATTAGGTGGAAATGGAAAAAAATCAACCTAATCTAATTCAATTTTGAAGCCGGTATAGTTATCACAGTACATTTATTGGATTAGTTAGCGCCTGCCCACCTACTGTATGGCGGGCCAGATCGGGAAAATGGATGGAGGGAGATATTTTGATCTCTCCGGTAGGATTCTTTAGGAGTAACGCCTTGCGAGGGTTGGATTCATGCATCCATTACTCCTAGATACACTGACCCCCAGATTCCTACCCAACCCACTTGCCCTTTTCCTTCCCAGAACTTCCTCTCCTTTCTTTTCTAAAAAGCCCTCCACACAGCATCCCCAAAGATGACATAGGTCCCGAGGGAAATTATATCCTTCAGGGCCTTCTGTGTGGAGCTAATGTAAAAAAATTGGGAAAATATGAAGATTAGGTAGGTACAGTGAAAAAGAAAACAAAATAGACCTAATGGCACTGACAGACATGCTCATTAGTAGCATGCTCTCTTGCTACTAATGAGCAAATGATACCTAGTAATGCTACTAGGTACCGTCACAATGAGCATGCTCACACATATGCATGTGTGAGCATGTTCATTGACTCGCGGGTTGAAAGGGAAATTAACGTGCTCATTTATTAGCATGTGTGTCAGTACCATAATGATAATGTATTCTAAAGGATCTCATTGAGGACTAAACCATTGCCGAGATTTGGTAGATCACAAAGATTGGTGAATCGACTGTGTGAAAGAACATTGCCGAGAAGAACAAACATGTATAAGAAGATATTTTAAAAGTCTTAAACTTCGTGTATACTCACTCTTCTGAGGGATTGTTGAGTAAAGCGGATTTATAGTGATAAGAGGGACTTACCATCGCAGCTGTATATCCCATAGTGTTTGCCTGAACTTCTGTCTCCGCACACGTTACAAGGAATGTCTAGAAGTCTGTCTCCTAAAGAAAAGAAAAACATATCTTAAGACTCCACTATCCGCATGAAATATTTCGATTTAGACCCATGCGGGCATTTAGTATTAATAGTTCCCGAAAGGAGGTGTTTTTGCTAGGTTTGAAACTTGGCTAATAATGAAATAATTCCAAGCAGCGCGCCTTTTAAAAACATTCGTTCGTAAAGCTGGGTCCACACATGTTCTTTTGTCCGTTCCGTTCCTCCGTTCCGTATCAGCGTTCCGTCGCAATCAAGAACGCTAGTTTGGACGCCCGTTCGGAACGGTACGGTGTTACGGCGGGACGATACGGGTAGAGGTACGCCCCGATCCATCGGGAGTCGGTTTATTCGGCCCGTTCAAAGGCGATACGATACGGGTATGCGCCAGTCTGGACGCGATCGCGGCATGCGCAGGTCGTTCTCTCTGGAATGTAATGGACACGCGACGATGCCGATGATCGCAGTGACGTTACGGAGGTACGGGCTATTTTCACTTGCGTCCAGAGTTTTTGATACGGAACGGAGGTACGGAACGGAGGAACGGAACGGACAAAAGAACATGTGTGGACCCTGTTACCAAAATACCTTTCAAACAAAATTAGACAAAACTAGGACATTCACAATCATAACACAAAGACTCATCAGACTAGGTACCAAACAGGGACAAAGCCACTTGTACGCAAAACAGTTTATTCTACAAAGATATGAATAATATTGTAATTGGCTGCCGGAAGTCACGAAAATTACACCAATTAATAAATCCAAAATAAATTATAAGAACCACATTAAGTTAAGGCGATCCCCTAGTCCTTGAAAAATTTAAAATTGGACGAACCCGCCTCTTTTTGCGTGGGATTATAAAATACTTGACTAGACTTTGGAAAACTAATAACCAATAAATATGAGATGCGTGAAGCTCATTAATCCGGAGCTGCGCCCTCAAATACACGGTTTTAAAACTTGTGAAATATATAAACTATATTAAATACTTATTTATGACTAGCTGGGTTACCCGGCTTCGCTCAGGACAACATTCGAGAGTGTTCTGAAATGTTTCACATTGATTTTTCCGTTTCCTTATTCCCGAACTTTCCACAATTTTCCAGAATGTTCCGGGATGTTCTGGAACGTTGTGGAATGCTATCAAATACTCTGGCTGGGTGTCCGTCTTCGCTCAGGGAGTTGATGTGAGATTGAATTGACGTTCGAATCCACGACGGATCTTACTTTATATACCCCATATGGGTAGACCCATAAAAAACTTCAAATGTTCCAGAATAATGTTCCAGATCATTCCACAGCATTCAGTAGTGTTCTGGAATGTTCCACAATGATCTGGGATATTTGCGGTGCGGTGCAGACCACCGAACATGTGGTCAACGAATGCCCGCTCCATTTATTCCCCGGCGGGATTGATGAACTGCAACGCCTGAGGCCCTAGACTGGCTCGCAGACCTAGATGTCCCCCTCTGACCCCCCACCATACGAAAGAGGAAGAAATCTGGGATATTCCGGTATATTCCTAAATATATTCCAGATTGTTCCGGAGTGTGTTGGAATGCTCAAGAATACTCTGGAATGTTTTGAACTTTTAGAAATTTCAAGGGGGCGAGACTTCCAGCCCTTATATCTTTAAATACACGCCCTTCAGGTAAACCCAATAACTTTCTTCATGGATGTGGGATAGAGGGCTATCACACAATATAACTCCCGTTATCATACCGGGACTCGTCTTTGAGTTTTAGCGGCATGCACATTGAACACTTTTTTTTATATATATTGAAGATAAAGATTATCCAAACTTCTAGAACTTTCCAGAACCTTCTAGACTCAACAAAACTCTCCGCCACTCATTTCTAAAAAGCTTCTAGAACTTTCTCCTTCCATAAAATCCTAGAGCATTAGGGAGGCTTTCAGAACTATCTAGAACCTTCTAGACTCACCAACACACTCTATCGCTCCTTTCAGAACTTTCTAGAGCTTTATCGAGCCTTCTAGAACTTTTCAGAACCTTTTGGACTCACTGACATACTCCGCCACTCCTTCTAGAACTTTCTACAGCTTTATCGAACCTAGTAGAACTTTTCGGAACCTTCTAGACACACCGACATACTCCGCCACTCCTTACAAAATTTTGTATAGCTTTATCGATCCTTTTAGATCTTTTTGGAACCTTCTATATTCACCGACATACTCCGCTACTCCTTCCAGAACTTTGTCCGGCCTTATGGAACCTTCTAGAACTTTCTACAACTTTATCAAACCTTCTAGAACTTTCCGGAACCTTCTCACAGACTCACCGACATACTCCGCCACACCTTCCAGAACTTCGTACAATTTTATGGAACCTTCTAGAATTTTTCGGGACCTTCTAGATACACCGACACACTCCTCCACTCCTTCCAAAATTTTCTATAGCTTTATCGATCCTTTTAGATTTTTCGGAACCTTCTATATTCACCGACATACTCCGTCATCTCCTTTCAGAACTTTGTACAGCCCTATCGAACGTTCTAGGACTTCCAATAGCTTTATGGAACCTTCTTTTTTGGGACCTTCTAGACACACCAACACACTCCTCCACTCCTATCAGAACTTTCTACAGCTTTACGGAACCATCTAGAACTTTCTACAGTTTTATCGAACCTTCTAGAACTTTCCGGATACTTCTAAACCCACCAACATATTCCACCATTCCTTTCAGAACTTTGTACATTTTTATCGAACCTTCTAAAACTTTTCGGAACCTTCTAGATTTGCCGACATACTCCGCCACACCTTCCAGAAGTTTCTACAGCTTTATCGAACGTTCTAGACTCACCGACATACTCCGCCACTCCTTCCAGAACTTTGTACATTCATATCGAACCGTCTAGAACTTCTTACAGCTTTGTGGAACCTTCTAGAATTTTTCAGGATCTTCTAGACACACCAACACACTCTTTCACTCCTGTCAGAACTTTTTACAGCTTTACGGAACCTTCTAGAACTTTACGGAACCTTCTAGACTCACCGACTTATTCCGCCACTCCTTCCAGAACCTTTTCCAGCTTTATTGAAAATTCTAGAACTTCATACAGCTTCGTGGAATCTTCTAGAATTTTTCGGAACCTTCTACACACACCGACACACTCCTCCACTCCTTTCAGAACTTTCTACAGCTTTATCGAACCTTCTTGTATTTTCCGGAACCTTCTAGTCTCGCTGACATACTCCTCCATTTCTTCCAGAACATTCCAGAGTCTTATCGAATTTTCTAGAAGTTTCCGGAAACTTCCAGACTCTTCTTGAAGTTTCTAGAGTCTTCTTAGAACTTTCAGCCCTTATATCTTCAAAAGCAAAAGGGATAGAGATCTACCATACCATATAACTCTCTTGATCGTACCGGCACTCGTTTCTGAGTTTTTGCGTTCCGCACGTTTTTTGGACTTTCTTTTACAATATATATTGATTACCAAAATACACAATCATGGCATCCGTTCACGGAGAAACTGAAAAAAAAAACAGTTCGATCGCTATCCACAGGAAAGGAACTTGTGACTTTCACTGGGGGTCACAGGCAACTTGTTAAGGACCAGTAGTCAAGGGTGACGTGGTGACTAGCAGTGCTGGTCGCCGCGGCCGTCGCGTTTCAGTTGCCATGTTGACAGGTTGCCATGGTAGCGGCTCACGACCTGTCATATTTCGGTTTACAGGAATTTGATTTCCGAGATTTAGGCTTTCAGGATTTAGAAACCGATGACGGTAATGTTACTTTATTATAATTGTTCCGTTATAATAATATAGCCTTGTTTGAACGTTCACCTCAAGTGCACATTACACTATACAGGTAACCAAACGCAATACATTGAGAAAATAATAGATATTTTCGTATAAATATTCTAAAATTGGCAGCCCTACCTTATCGAGGAACAATTATAATAAAGTAACATTACCCTCATCGGTACACAACACGTTTTCAAGTCGTTATTAACCAAAAGAAATAGAAAATATTTTTCGAAATCCCATTTTATCGGAAATTCTTATGTTGTAGGTATAAATATATTATTAATTTTACTAATAACCTACTGTTCCGAATTAATTAGCCTCCACAGCTAATAAGTACAATTATTCGGAGATGGGAGTGTTGCAGAACAATGGGAGAAACGTCCGAGGATTTAGTTAAGTCCTGTATTAAAAGGAAGATTTGTACGCAAGAAGGCTTTCTTGCCCGCAAAGCCTTTACCCAAAGCTTATCTCTGGAACTGGAACTGAACTACAATGCTGATTAAAACACCACGAAATACAATATTCTAACACCATGAAATCATTGAAAATAGTACATTAGCATTTATTATCTGTTTAAGATCAAAAGCAAAACCATCAGGGCATTGGACATTTGACATTTTGAATTTTTGGAATTCACTCACACTTCAATATTATTCTTGTAACCGTATTCCATACTTTCAAAATTATCGTCACGGCTAGTAGTATTGGTAGGGTTTTGCAGTGACGTAACGATGCGGTGTGTGAGAGAGATGCAATAAAATAATGACCTTTTTTCCTTTTAACAGACCTACGCACATTGTGTATCTCATCTTTTCAAAGAGTTGCAGTATTGTTGTGTTAAGAAACGTATGTTTATTGCCTGCTTTATACCGTCGTGGTATCGTAACCATGAATCGGCACGATATTGATAAAAAGGTCAATCTATTTCCAATAGCCTGACTTTTAATATAGTATTTACCTACTCTCTATAATTTTTTTGTTATCAATTTTTATGTAAAAAAAGTTTTATTATATATTTAAGGGTGTTTGTACCGTAAATAAATAAATAAATGTGTTATTAATACGAGCATAAAGAACCAATGAATAATTTTCAGTTATATTTTTGACAATTTTTGAGACTTCCCTTCCCAAGCCAATTAATCATTTGCTGATTTAATAAATATTTCAATCATCAAATATTTTGTAATACCTACAGATCTGCGAGGATCGTACTTTGATTGAGACTAAACATAAACATCCACGGATATTATTGTCTATTCACAGAACCCAGCCTCCCTTCTCCCATGTCCGGACACCCGCCCTTGTTGTCCTTACGTGCTCATGGCGGATTTTCGACACTATGCGTGTTTGTCTATCGGGGTGGGATCGGGTGAGATCGGACAAAATAAACGTATCGGGGCTTACGGATAAAGGGGGAACCTACAAACGGTTGTATAAGATCGGGAAGATTTAGATCATTTTCTTATGGAGGCCGTTTTATTTTAGTTGGGAGTCATTTATTTGGATCTCAAATGTAGATGCAGTTAGTATGTACATGTAGAATATTTTTATTATTAGTTACTATATGAGTTCAGTTGAGTTCCAACATTCCTTTCACATTTTATTGACAATTAATAAAAGCTGTTAAAATTTCATAACATTTGACATTTTTAATTTTCAAGATTTTGTAAAAGTTGTCATTAATAATTAATTTTGTACACATAAACGAGTAAGTACTTTAAACTAAAAATATTATCTCTAAAGAGGTTCAAGTTCAAGTTTCCATATGTCCGGAAAAGATCCAGTTTTTAAGCAAGTGTTAAAAAAATGACATAATGGTAAAATAAAAAAGTCAGAACAACCTTTAAGAATGAACGTTGGTATGTTATCAGGACCCATTGATTTGGGCTTACTCAATGCAGATATTGCCGTCTTAACATCCTCCTCTGTGATTTTGACTAAATCGAACGGCTGACCTATTTGCTCGGTGTTTAGGATGGCGTTAACGACGAGAGTTGGTTGTTTAGTATTATAGACCGATGAAAAGAATACTGCAAAGCTGTGTGCAATATCATCATACGTATTTAATTCATTGCCATCAAATGTCATAGATTTAAATGCGTTATTTGATTTTTTAAGCGCCTTTACATAAGTCCAGAACTGTTTGGAATCTGAAGCTAATGATGTTCGATGGAGTTTAAATAATTTTTTTGTGAGTCTATTATTTGACGTTTAACTAAATTACGGTAATGTGAGAATTGAGCGTAGTCTGCGAGTAGTTTACTTTTTTTCCATTTTTTATGTAGCATATATTTTTTTATATTACTAATAATATGATGAGAGCACCATTTAGGGTATACTCTGAGCGATGAAGTACGGGGTGTAGAAGTCGGTATACATTAATCGGAATAATATTACATATTGTAGCGAAAAATTAATTGCTAATTGCGTAGGGTCCCAAGGCCAGGTCTCCGGATTGTCTACCGTCAGGTGTAAAGTGAGCAGCTTCGTTGACTTCTTTCGTTTACAAACCCAGGAAACGGTACAGTGAGAGAGGTTATGTTTGCGAGGTTATCCCTTGTTAGGTAAACACACTTTTGTTTGTACTGGAAGATTGTTGCAAAACTTAGTTTATTCAGATGAATATTAAGTTGAACAGAGTTTCGATTCTACTCTGAGCACTGGAGTTTTCAAATCATAAAATGTAGAAAGATGTTGAAAGAATGACATTGCAATAAGCAACAAGCTTATTTATAGACCAAAAGAGAAAGTTTATGAATCCACAGACAAAGAGTGCTAATAGTCAAAAAATGCATAAAAATGTTTGGTAAAAGGTGACATAGACGCGAAAGTTATGAGTAAAGGACTCTATACATCGAGATTAAGCAAAATAATAAAATTAGAAGAGCTCAGTGCAAAATGAAGTTAAATATTTGAAATAGGGCAACCACAACACAACACTAATAACAATCCGAAATAAAGAAAAAAAAAAAAAAAATTATCCATTTATTCTCGCGCCACAGTTGCATCGTCCTAGTCCTAAACTTTGCGATTTTCCTTTCGCCGGCTAAGATCGACCGAGACGTTCCCAGCCATTGTCAGATAATGCTTTACAAAGCTTTCCCGGCCACTTTGTGTCTGGAACCGTTTCTGGCTGCTACTCCGCTATATCGCCTATACCAGCGGTCGGCAATTAATTTTTTTGAAATATCACGACCAACCAGTTAGTAGCCTTGTATATAGTTATTGAATCCCACTCGGGCGTTGAACATATTATATTTATGTTTTCTTCACAAGAACTAGATATGAAAAAATAAATATGGTTGTGACCGATGGTGCGCCAATTATGGTAGAAGAAATAACTGTCCGTTCAAAGACTTTCGAGGGAGCACTTCGCGGGCCGCATATGACCCGCGGGCCGCCAATTGCCGATCGCTGGCTATACTATACCATCTCTAGTCTACGGCAAAACGTCTCCATACCGCTATACCGGCTATAGCCTCTTTTGTGCCGCTGTACCGGCTTTACCCGATTCTGTGCCGTGGCCGCCCGAGCGAAGGGTCCGCACGACAAACCTTATAGATATTATTGTTCAAGTGGAATTTACGTTGATAAAAATGAGCTTTGAAGTTTAATTTTCTTAGAATAATACTCTAAACAGTCTAAATACAGTGTACAATGTGTTTATGTTATTACGCGAGTTCTAGGTTTAGTAAGCCTTCAGATTGCTTACTAACGGAATAATATTATTTTGTTATTATTCCATGGATTTCTTATTTTGTAATTTCCCACGATTTATAAAGTACTAAGATAAAAGAACTGGATTAAACACGTAAATGGATGAGAATACAGATGCTTCAGAAATAATTTACTTTACGAAATTATTTCATTTCTTCATACCGCAAGGTAGTCGTCATCTTGGCCCGGTTTTGTTCCTCATCTTCGTCAATAACACAGGTCTACAACAAAAATGCTGTCTGGATGTTTTCAACTGATTTCTATGTATTTAGGTGTTCTGACAACTAGAAAAATACTCAAAAAATTCCAGAACGTCAGGTTATTTTGCAAAACGGTGTACATATATATATAGATGTAGATAGTATATACAATAGTGAGCTCTGGCAATAAACATTTCATTGCTAAACCGTTCATCCGATTGAGATGAAACTTTGGGGATTTGATGTGTGCATGCCCGCGATGGTTTCTGTATACAATAGTGAGCTCTGGCATCATGAAATTACGAAAAATGAATTAATTAAATAAAAATGAATCGCAGAAATATATGTACGCGCATAACTTTTGAACGACTGCACCAAATTAAGTAATTCTTTTTTTTGTGTTCGTTATTGTCAAGACAAGGTTTATATAAAACTACTGGTGAGCTCTGGCATTATGAAATTTGTATAAAAAAATTGCAATGGGTGGCACGCGAGCTGTGAAGACTGAATGTACTGGGATTGAATGTATGGAATGCGGGAGGGGGGAGGGGAACACGGGCAGGGGGTTCGAGGGAGGGGGGAGGGAAACTAGGGATCGGGGAGGTTTAACCTGAACTTTTAGGCAATAACAAAGACCCTAACTACAAACAAATCGTCAAAAGCATTTCAAGCTTTAGGTTGCTTAATGAGTTTAAAAGAACATTTTCTTCATTCCCACCTCGACTACCTTCCAGAAAATTTAGGATATGTGAGTGAAGAGCAAAATTAACGATTTCACCAAGATATTAAGGAGAAGGAAAAAAGATACCAGGGAAGATGGAGCATCTCAATGATTGCAGACTACTGTTGGATGCTTCAGAGAGGCCTTCCAGATGCTTCCTGCAAGCAAAAATGTACCAAAAGGAGTCCCACTGGGAAAAAGAAATGTGTTTAGTGCTTACTAATCAATGTATTTTAGATAAAAAAAAGTTTTGTTAAGCAATTATAAATTAAACAATATTTTTTTTAGTCTTTTATCTTTTATTTTAAGATGATAACTTGTTTAACATAGAGACCTACATTGTCAAAAAATGTGACGTTCTGTGACAAAATGAAAGTCATTTTCGGATTCAGCACACCCAAAAACATAAGAATTACGCAAAAAAACCAAAACAGCTCTCAACTTTTATTTTTTTGTAGACTTGTGTAATATAACCAATTGCTTCAACGATGTTGAGATATTGCTCTTTGCCGATGACATCAAGCTAAACAAGAAAATAACTGATATAAATCATTGCCATATACTTCAGTAAAATATTAATACGTTTAAAGATTGGTGCGTTCAAAATAATTTATTCTTAAATGAAGAAAAGTGCAAAACCTTGACTTTCTTCAGAAATAAAAATCCTGTTTTATTTGAATAACACAGCTTTAGAAAGAGTCACGGAAATGAGAGAACTTTGAATTATTTTGGATGGAAAACTAAGTTTCGCCAATCATATCCACCAAATTGTAAACAAAGGTATGAACACTAGGCTTCGTATTAAGAACAACCAAAAACTTTAATTCCATACAAGCCATTAAATTATCATATGTATCTCTAGTTAGAAGCCTAATGGAATATAACTCAGTAGTTTGGTCTCCATCTTACAAAATTCACATTAATAACATTGAGCAAATACAAAAAAAAATTCTGCGTTTTATAAATTTTAAATTAAATATCCCATTAGAAAACTTAAAATATAATTTATCATTAAATATTCTAAAAATACACACACTAGAAGACAGACGTAAAATAAACGACTTAACATTTTTATTCAAAATACTCTACTCTAAATTTGACTGTTGCGAACTCCTGCAACTCATGCGAATACCGGCAGTAACAATTCTCCTGTAGCATTCATAAGCGGAACTACATTGCCCACTCTCCGATACAACGATTTCACACTAAAAACATGTAAAAGCCCTTTGGGCGTTAAATAAATAAATAAAATTAAGTAAATAAAAAATAAAAATACCAACTCATATTATTGATGACCCAATAAGTGATCCCCCAACAGCTGCCCCCCCCCCCTGATGTTATTTTTCATAAAATTATAGTTTTTTGTGCATTTTGTTTTAGGCTAATATTCTAAGACATTCCGTTTTTTTTAATCGTATTTTTGAAACCATGGCGATTTTTTGAAAATTTCAATCCGAAAAATCAGACCATTTTTTATAAACCGGAAAGTCGGGGCATAATTTTATGGGTGCGAAAAAATGATAAATAAAGTTAAAATGATAAAAAAATGATGAATAAAGTCGGGGCATAATTTTATGGGTGCGAAAAAATGATAATTACAATTAAAAATGATAATCACGTTTTCCACATGAATTGCACAGGAGAAGAACGAGGCATACCAAAAATATTACATCTCATAAATAATTTTTTCCTTGATCCATCTTATTGATCATTAATCATTATAATGTTCAACGTCTATATATGACTAAATCCAATTGGTAATAGTGCTGATTAATATTCTTATTATTATTATAATAATATAATAATAATAAGAATATTAATCAGCATTATTACCAATAATTTACAAGTACAAGTATGTACGTTGGATTTAGTCATATATAGACGTTGAACATTATAATGATTAATGATAATGTTCAACGTCTATATATGCCTAAATCCAACGTACATACTTGTACTTGTAAATTATTGGTAATAGTGCTGATTAATATTCTTATATTATTATAATTAATTATTATAATAATTAATCAGCACTATTACCATTACACTTCTAAAACAGGTACAGAAGGCATAAAATGTACGGGGTTCTCTTCGTAACATCTGTCAAAACGTCAAACCAAATGATAAGTTCGCAGAGAACAAACAATTATGGTGGGTTTCTTCATTTACCGAGAATGCTAAGTGCAATGCTAATTGTACAAGTGAACGGTAAAATGCATACAAAATTTTAAATTTCGATCGCTTAATTTTACAATTAGCATTGCATTTAGCATTCTCGGTAAATGAAGAAACCCTCCCTTAATCTTGTAAATGTTAAATGTCAAATTCAAAAATTCGCCTGAAATCAAAGTGTTGCCATATAAAAAAAAATCATTGTGGAATTTTTCAAAATTATTGGAACATTATAGGAGACGGGCCATTTTCATGTCACGAGCCCAAATAATGGATTTATTTATTAAAAAAAACCACTCATTTCTAAACAATTTTACTAACATTTTCGTAATCTTTGTTAAGAAATCTATCCATCCGATTTTTTCGAAGTCGTTATGAAATCCCTGCAAGTGGCGTATTGGTTTTTTTTATATGACTCATATGAATGAAAAGATGTTTTATTATTTTGTTATTCGGTTCCTCTCTGCACACCCTTTCGGAGACACTTATTATATTTTATTTATACCGCATTTCCCTAAACCGACTACGTATTGTACATAAGTATGACAGGGGGCCAAGTGTCGGGGGATCAATTGTCATGAAACCCGTATTATTAGCTTCTTCCAAGTATTTACCGAAAAAATCGCCAATTCGATTCGTATTCGATATTCTTATATATTTTTTTGCACTGGATATGCAGGTAGTTATAGTGCACGTATTTTATACCAAATTGTCTTCCACCGTATCACTGAAAAATAGAAAAATGGTGAAATTGTATGTGCAACTTAATTGTAAACGCACGTCCCGGATAGACGAGAGGTTCTGGTTTCGAGTCCCAGTTGCGACCATTATCTTTTTCTGTTTTTCTGTGTCTTGTTCTCTTTCGTATTTTCGTTTAGATTATTATAATTATCTTCTTCTTCAATGATATATTACATTGATGGGAATAACCTTAAAGAGTTATAAAAAGAGAGTTTTTCTTACAAAAATTAAATATTCATTTAGACTTTTATAAAAAGTCAATAGTTCCATATAAATACATAATAAATTTGACGGCCGGCGTAGTCCAGCGGTAAGGCTCTTGACTCGCACACCAAAGGTGGCGGGATCGAATCCCGGCGTGGCAAATAAATTTTATTTGATTAATTTCGCAATTTATTCATTCAAAATAATATATAGTTTATTCGCGGCACGTTCCAGAGTGAAAGATACTCTCAGTATCGCCCTGGTGTAAGACCACTATCCAGAATTGAAACGTTGCTTGAAATGGCCTTAGCCGTGTTTGGTGACCAGATCTGAATAGCCAGGTACTTCCCCACCTTCCTCTTCCCTATCTCCCTCCCCTCCCCACTACCTTCAGCCTCTCAACATACCCCAATTGGGGATGCCATAGTCTCACTGGCTTCAGAAGGGAGCAGTTGAGACTCTTGCGCGGTATTCATATATAAAAAAAAATCGGATATATTTATCCGAGACGCTATCTAGGTTACAAACCAATTCTTAGAATGATTGTGTTTCCGATAAAAAGGGTAGTTGCCTATGATATGGAAAATAAATAAGTTGATTCTAAAATTTGAAATATGAGATTGGCTATCCCTGTTGTGACCATTATTTTTTTCTGTTTTTCAGTGTCTTGTTCTCTTTCATATTTTCGTTTATATTATTATAATTATCTTCTTCTTCAATGATATATTACATTGATGGGAATAACCTTCAAAAGTTATAAAAAGATAGTTTTTCTTATAAAAATTAAACATATAATTTTTCAAATATAAAAATGTTGCATGCAGACCAAAAAAAGTTTAAAAAATTGCTCGCCCTACGTTTTTTCTAACTAATGCATTTCAAATTTTGATTCAAAACTTTGGTTTCATAAAGGTGTATATTTTACTTTTTCGTGGTTATTTTTTAGATTTTACTATAAAGTGTCGTGTTTTGCCTTTCTAAGACCGATTAGAAATTATTTCTCACTGTGATAGTAAGGGAGTTACAGCGATTTTTATGAGACCTATGCGTGCTGGGACAAATATGGTCTCCTGCCATTCAACGAGTGAAATTAATTTTAAATTTAATTTTTAAAGCACCTTTGAGTAGTGGTGGCTCGTGACTTTTGGTGTGCTAGAGTGCTAATATTAAAAAAATGGCACGGCCGAAAAAAAATTTTTTTTTTTTCAGTTTTTGTCTATATTTTATAGTTAAGAGGATATCTGTGTGCAGTGCAGCTGAAATTTCCTGAAAATCTTTATACAAAAACCAATTTTCAAAAAAAAAATGGTTTTTCGGCTACAAAAACATCAGTAATGCCATTTTTTAATATTAGCGCTATAGCACACCTAAAAGTCATGAGCCGCCACCGCCTTCAGGTTATTTTCACACGATTGGCGCTGTATAAATAATCCAATAATGTTGATAGTTATTATTCATTAATATATAACAGTCTAGAAATGTTTGGTTCCGTCTACACGGCAAGCTCTCACAATTCGCTGAGCCGCGAGCCGCTCCCTACTAGCAAGTAAGTTAATAATTACCTACTTGAAAGGCTATTATAGTAACATTTCATACACTTTATTTTGCCCTTTTGACAGCGGAGGCGTCTACTACTATCTTCAAAGCTACGGACACACTTGCTCACGGTTCGCGGATCTTTGCGAACGAGTGAGCGGGTAGCAATTGCTACTAGGTAGCATGCTCTTTGGCTTCTAACGAGCAAGTGTGTCCGTAGCTTAATTCAGTCGTTCAATTGAGCCGATTCACTGAACCGGATATTTTCATTCTCGTTTAACTGAGCCACTTTGCCCGTCTCTAGGTGCATTATATGATAGCATTATGGTGTGACATATTATACAATTTTTTCGTACAGTTTAAAGTTTTTCAATATTTTAAATAATAGAGATAAACTAATAGAGATACCTCTATTTTTGATACTGAATTATTTAGGCTTAAATATTGTTTCAATAAACACAACAACTAAATCTCCACAAACAGTATGAAATAACGAATAACATGAAATGTTGTGAATACTGATGGCTTGTGTCATACCTACCTGGTGACGCGTGACGTCAGCACTAACCATTCAGTAATACCAACTTTACGGTGTGTTTTGACGAGAGGTTTAAAAATGCACTTTTTAATATTTTTTTCAGAACTCTACGTTTAATATTATGAAATAAAACTTATATTACCTAATTATTATTTTTATTGTTAAACTAACGTTTAAGACAAGATTTTTATGCAGAGCACAAAGGGTAACAATTATTATAAGCAATAATTATCAGCCTGAAACACTCATCCACATTGAAAAAAAATATATAAAAAAAAAAAAAATTATAAAAAAATATATATATATATAATAAACAGTAATTGTTGAATGAAACACTAGTATATATTGAATCATTTGGCGGGTACAAGTTAAGCCGCCATAGCTCAATTGGGAGAGCAGCTGACCGGCAATCAGAAAGACACGGGTTCATGTCCCGTTGGCGTCATGTATCTTTTCTCGGAAGATTTTTCAATGTGGATGAGTGTTTCAGTTTGACAATTATTGCTATAATAATTGTTAAAACTTATATATTCAGAATCAGCGTTCATTGGTCTGTATGAACATATTTTTTTAAAGCCATAATATTTTTCACTGGAGTTCCTTATTGTCAAATTATTTTTTTTATTATGTTGGTATACATACCCCTGAAGTACAATAAAATTGTCAGCTGTATTCATTGTTTAGTTTTGTGTGTGGCAGCCACTAAGGTTAGACGGGTTTTTATGTGCTCGGCGATTTTCGTTTTTTTTATTAAATGGATCAAAGAATATGTATCAAATTGAGTCTGCTATGAGTAAAACAGGGGTTTACGAGTGGTTTAAGTGTTTCCAAGATGGCCGTGAAGACGTTGAAGATGACGAACGCCTCGTACGCCCTAGCACATCAACAACCGATGAAAAAGTGAGAGAAATGGTTATGAACAATCGCCGAATCACAATCAGAGAAGTCGCTGATGATGTTGGCATATCGATTGGCTCATGCCATGAAATTTTTTTGATTTTTTTCCAAAATTGTTGAATTTTTAACAAAAACAGCGGCGAATGTAAGTTGCTCAGGAGTCACTAAATGAAGTCACCGACGATTCAGAATTACTGAAAAGTGTTATAACTGGTGATGAAACATGGGTTTACGGATATGACGTCGAAATTAAGTCTAAATCATCCCAGTGGAGGCATTCTGGATCGCCAAGACCGAAAAAGGTACTGCGAGTGCGGTCGAACGTGAAGGTTATGCTCACTGTGTTCTTCGATTTGAATGGCTTAATAGTGCATCATGGATTCTTGCCACAAGGTGAAACGGTCAATAAGGAGTACACCTATAAGTTCGACGACGTTTGCGATAAGCAATCCGAAAAACAACCAGATTTGTGGAAGAAAAATTATGGCTTTTGCACCACAATAATGCACCTGCTCACACCGCTTTGCTTGTTCGTGATTTTTTTGGCCAAAAATAACACTGTCATGATGCCACAGCCACCATATTCGTCAGACATGGCTCCGTGTGACTTTTTTCTATATCTAAAAATAAAGGAGGCGTTTACTAATATCTACAGGAATTCCAAAAACTGAACCAATCGGACTAATATCTATGAGAACCAAAGTGAGGACGAATATCTACAGCTCAAACTGCTGACTAATGTCTATGAGAACCAAAGTTTGGACGAATATCTACAGCACTGGCAGAGGTTGGATTTGCAATTATGTATAGCATATTGGAATAACGTAATATTGCGTATGCAGTTTAAAAAACTTAATTTCTGTACCTGATTATTAAGGATTTGGGTTTTTGTGTTAAGATGAAGCCGTAGTAAATAATGCAAAATCATACAAAATCATATGTTTTTGTTTTGAAAATTTGATCGCTTAGAAGTATTATAGATGCTTCAATAAAATACTGCGTATAGAACATACCTTTGCCCTTAAAAATATCGGTCATTTTTTTATAAGTCTTTTAATAAGCCTATAAAAAAATAAAGTATAAGGTCTAAAAAACACACTTTCAAGTCCAAACTCTCCAATTTATAAACCCCTTTTCAGATATGGTTTTATTGTATAATGTGGCAAATTCAGTTTATTTTATAATAATCGCAAAAAAAGTTGATATTTACACCCGATCTTCCCAAAATAAAATAAAATATGCATTTTCGCGTTGTTATTTTACAATACGGTCGACGAATTTGGTTTTTCAAAGTGAACCCTATGGCGTCCACCGAAGAACTGCTGTCCACGCCACAGTCGCCACGCCTCAGTCACGCCCCGAACTGAGCGGGAGATGGATGCGTTACTCCGCGTCGCTTGATTTCGTGAAATCAATTTTAAATTTCCGTTTTATTACAATAAATAAGGCGCAAAAAGGAAGTTAATGTTTTTTACAGGATTTTACGAAATCAACATGTAAAAAAATTTCTGAAATATCTTTTCCTACCTTTCCAAAAGCTTTTTCTTAAGTATTTTCAAACTCCTCCCATAAAGGGCGTGAATTCCGATTTCGATTTTTTCCTGGACTATTGGATCGCCTTAACAGCTTTCTTTATTTCGAGTGCTTCTAAATTATTTAGTCTGTTACCATGACCATTCTATGTCAGTTAGGTTAGGTTAGGTTAGGTGGTGGTGCCGTGTATTTCGAAATAAATAAATATCTTTGTATTATGACCTCCATGTTTGCTCAATAAATTATTGTCCTCGTAAACATCAAAATACGTAATATTATGCAAAAAATTCATGTTCGTACTTTAAACGTTAGTAATTACGTAATTGAAGTAATTTATGCTTTTCCGTAAAACCTCTTGCTCAGCTGCCCTCTGTAGATATTAGTCCAACCTACGTTCCATAGATATTAGTCACCACTGGGACCGTCATAGATATTCGTCTGACCTTAGCTCTGTAGATATTAGTCCTCACTCTGAAGTTCATAGTTCATATGAGCTGTAGATATTCGTCCGACATACAGGCTGTAGGTATTAGTCCTCACTCTGAAGTTCATAGTTCATATGAGCTGTAGATATTCGTCCGACATACAGGCTGTAGGTATTAGTATCTAGAGTCTTTGACAGCATAATTAATTATGAATTAAAACACCAACAAAAAATTGTATAGAAATTTATTTAGTAGATATTATATGTAACAATGCTTGGGCAAAGAAAGTTAAAAAATTAATTTTATTTTGCGTTCTGATCAGTGATTCGTTTTAATTTAATCTGGGGAAACAACGTCAATTTTTTTTTGTTTCAACATCACAAGTTGCTACTTGGTTCTTTCGTTTTTCATTCTTAGCGAGCATGAACACATTTAAGGATTGCTTTTTCATTTCTTTCTAATCCCCATCTCTCGATAGGCACAGAAAAGGAATTAAGGGGATTACGCCAATCTCGCTAATTTCTTTCCCTTTTTACTTTTCTTTCTGTCAGCGGAAAAAAGAAGGGGTGGCTTGTTTTTTCATTGTGTTTCGGAGAAACGTATAAACAGACAGCAGGGAAGATCTCACTGCCTTGTAGTAGTTGATGAAAAAGGTATTAGCTTCTGCTGATTTACGAGTATTATCTGGCCTCTTCAAATTCATTCAAAAACGGTGATCAGGGAAATCATGTTTTATTTATTTATAATTTTCCCATCATAAACTCGTGCATTGAATTTATTCATTTATTTCGTCTATTCATTTAAATTAGTATCCACATATATAATGTACAGCGGTCACGTATATGCTAATATAAACTACATAAGTTCAGAGGGTATTCAAAAATTACAATTTTACAAATTACTAAATAAAAAATTACACTTCACATACCTATATCCTTTTATATCAATTTGGAAGGCGGTAATGGGTGCCGCCGCCCCTGAAACCTTTATTGGATAACCATTATAACCAACACCTCTGCCATGGGTGACTCCCAATAATTCGCAAACGGAGCAATTTTCGTCAAGAAACACATGAACGTATATATTTTTTAATGATTTTATTTAAACTAAAATTAAAATTCTATAATATACATTTGCCAGATAATGTATTGATTTATTTTACTGCATGATTATATGATTTGAAATGGGCGTGGTATAATACAAAAACTTTTTTGAAAATTTAACAAATCTGCCAACGACCTATGGTATAACCTCATAATACTAAAAATAAACATTTTTTCTCAAAATTTAAAACATGCAAATGCTAGATAAAAGAACAATGTTTCGAAATCCATTTATATTTTTTTGTGGAAAAGAGTCAATACGTCTAAAATCTGATTTAAAAATGACATATTTCTGGTTTTCTCTTCTTAATAATCCCTCCACACAGCATCCCAAAGATGACCCAGGCCCTGAGGGAAACTATTTTCCTCAGGGCCTCCTGTGTGGAGCCAATGTAAAAAAAATATATAAGTTGGTATTTCTTGGAAGATCTTCAACGCTCTGTATAATATATAGAGATAGCTCTGTACAATAGGTATATAGAGATGGCTCTGTACAATACATAGAGAATGCTCTATGCAATATATAAAGATAGCTCTGTACAAAAGGTATATAGAGATGGCTCTGTACAATACATAGAGAATGCTCTATGCAATATATAAAGATAGCTCTGTACAAAAGGTATATAGAGATGGCTCTGTACAATACATAGAGATAGCTCTATACAATTTATAAAGATAGCTCTTTACAATATACAGAGATAGCTGTATACAATACACAGAGATAGCTCTTTTTTGTCGTTATTTGTTCTTGGGGTGAAATGCCGTGTTGCGCTACCTTCTTCTTTGGCCAACGTTTCGAACAGCGTTGTAGTGTCCATCATCAGGGCAGATCCGGTGTGTAGAGAAGGAGGTAGCGCAACACGGCATAACACCCCAAAAACAAATAACAAAAATACTTTTGGCTGTGAAAATCTTAAAACGTATGAGAGATAGCTCTGTACAATATATGGAGTTGTGTGATTTTGCCTCCTTCGAAAGGAAAGTCTTATTTAAGTTTTTCTTCTTGTAGAATGATTTATGTTTGTGTTGATGTTTATTAATTTTTCGCAAAAATTCAAAACTTTGTTGGTTGTTATACATTTTAAAAAGAAAAACAAGTATATTTCAGAACATAATTAGTTTAAAGAGAATAAGAACATTTAAATCCTTCAACATATTTCTAATTTGGTAATATCTGTTTCATCTTAAATTTATTCTATTTAGTGTAAGTAGGTATAACTTTTGCGGACCCTTAATCCGTAGGTATAAC
Organism: Limnephilus marmoratus; assembly: GCA_917880885.1. NCBI lineage: Eukaryota > Metazoa > Arthropoda > Insecta > Trichoptera > Limnephilidae > Limnephilus > Limnephilus marmoratus. The sequence continues at coordinate 18,991,380 of OU862906.1, forward strand.
TTTTATACCCCTTCTAACTCACCAAACGTAGCGAACTATTACTTGGAGTGACCTATCGTAGAGGTGTTGGTTATCCAATAAGTGGTACTTGATACTACTTGGTAATTGATAGGTATGTAATAAAAAAAAATAAAAAAAAACCGTAATAAAAGCGGTAATGAAAACAAAGAAAGAGTCGGCAAATATTATGAGGCATGGTTCTATATGTTACCGGAAATGTATGAAATCTAGGAATTGTATTTACAACTCCAAGGAAATGTATACAATAAGGAACTCCAGTGAAAAATATTATGGCTTTAAAAAAATATGTTCATACAGACTAATTAACGCTGATTCTGAATATATAAGTTTTATTTCATAATATTAAACGTAGAGTTCTTAAAAAATATTAAAAAGTGCATTTTTAAACCTCTCGTCAAAATACACTGTAAAGTTGGTATTACCAAATGGTTAGTGCTGACGTCACGCGTCACCAGTCATTGTATTGAAACTTTGATTATGTAGGTATGACACAAGCCATCAGTATTAACAACATTTCATGTTATCCGTTATTTCATACTGTTTATAGAGATTTAGTTGTTGTGTTTATTGAAACAATATTTAAGCCTAAATAATTCAGTATCAAAAATAGAGGTATCTCTATTAGTTTATCTCTATTATTTAAAATATTGAAAAACTTTGAACTGTACGAAAAAATTATATAATATGCTACAACAAAATGCTGCCTAGAGACGGGCAAAGCGGCTCAGTTGAACGAGAATGAAAAGATCCAGTTCAGTGAATCGGCTCAATTGAACGACTGAATTAAGCTACGGATACACTTGCTCATTAGAAGCCAAAGAGCATGCTACCAAGTAGCAATGGCTACCCGCTCACTCGTTCGCAAAGATCCGCGAACCGCGAGCAAGTGTGTCCATAGCTTTGAAGATCGGTCTTACAGAACCGGATCTTAAGGATCCGTATGAAGATCCGGGCCACTAAGCCGACTCGTTCGCGAATGACTCTCTTCTACAGCAAACTTCCAGATCAAAATGGCCGCCACGGATCAGCTGATCGGCGCAGTATCTTATTTGTGCAGTGTGTAGGTGATGCTTCATTTGAGATAATATTGATTTTAAAAGCTAAAAACTAATATTTTCAAACAATTTCTCCCGTAATAATATTGAAAAATATAATATAATAAATAAATAATTCCACTTAAATAATGTTTTAACTTATCGAATAGTATCATCTTTCTTCCGAATAATTATCATACAAAATGACAACACCTGTGGAAAATAAAAACAACTTTTCAGGAGTGATGACGTCACACGATTCATTACACATGGCGGTGGTTTTCGGGGGATCTTGAAAAATTAAAACTTTGACAATTATTTTATCTATTAAAACTAACTCTAAAAAAATGCAGTTATTTAAGTTAGAAGGTCATTATTCATTAAAAAAAAATAAAAAAATGGACTGGAGTTCTCTATTCCGAAGCTATTTAGGAAATGCGTAAAATATTATTTTAAAAATTATTTAATACACACGTATCCTGGGAAATGTTTCCGATTGCTATTTAGGAAATGTATAGATTTTCTAGGAAATGTATAGATTTTCTAGGAAATGTATAGATTTTCTAGGAAATGTATAGATTTTCTAGGAAATGTGTCTAATATAATTTATTTCACACATTTCCGGGCGATTTTAGGAACCCCATACATTTCCTAGGAATTGAATACAATGACGGATTACATACATTTCCGTTAACATACGTAATGATATTGTGAATTACATATGCATGTTTTATTCTTTTATATAATATTTTTTGTAATATTACTTTTTTCTTCTTTGATTTTTTAATTTTGTAAATGAAATGTTTTTTTAAATTAAATGAAGACAATATTAGCGAAACTCAATCGAAAATCTGAGACAGAAAAATCAGAAAAGATATTGGCTCCGCTGGGACTCGAACCCAGGACCCTTTGCTTACATGGCAAGAGCTCTTTTTCTTTCCCTCATTTTTTTGTAGCCTGATATTTTATCCACCCCCCCCCCCCCCCATAGGCACTGGGCGAAAGGGATAACTGCACCTCAGGCTGATAATATCTAAATAAAATCGTCAAAATAAAGGTTTTGTATTCTCTATTAATATTATTATTCTCTAACCCACAATGTTCGAACACCCGCTTTAAGAAATACATGCTGTCCACATTTCCCGTACTATTTTGAACTACAGCAAACGGCTACATTTAATTTATTTTTATTTTTTTTATTTACAGTTTTTTACATTTTTTAAATTAAGTCCCGTTAAACTGATTGATATCAGTTTGTCAACGGGTTCTTTTGACAATTACTTTTTTTAAATTGAGACAGGTACATAAAATATACTCAAACCAGGCAATTTTAACGATTTTTGGAGGGTCCTAACTCCTATAAAAAGTAACTTATCAAAAAAGAGAGGAAATTTGGGAATAGGTTTGTATGGACAAAACGCCGCCCGGTTTCCTCTTTTTTAGCAAGGCAAAAATTAGCCAGCTAATTATTTAATTAATTAAAGTGTAGGTAGATACTAAGCTGTGGCGTTCCGTGAGTTTTCAGTGAGCTAGAATCTAAGATTGAAAAATACGACGTTTTTGTTGTTGTAGCTGAAAAAAGTTTTTTTTTCTTCAAAATTTCAACTTTTTTTATGAAGAACTTTCAGTTTGTGGATGCGGCGCATTTAGTAAGTACTACTTAGGTACCTACCTACCTACATAATTTTTACTAGCAATACCTTTCTTCTGTATAAGTTCATTTTTATTACACTCGTTCCACCACATCAGCCAATAAAATATTATCTACCAGCATAGTTTTAATTATTTTTTCGTAGGTTTATGTCAAATATTTACATCAATTGTAGGTAATTTGTGTCAAATAACGTTTTGCAAAAAAAGTATAATTTTATAGTTTATTAAAATTATGATTCACTCATTGAAGCATTTCAATTCATTGCTATGTTAATTATCGGTAGGAAAAATTCAACAAGGTCTCTCCATAGCTCAATCTTGACCGTGAATGTATTTTTTGTATTTTCTTAGTCTTCTTCTACGTGATATTTTCATTGCTTTATTTTTCAATAAATTATATCCTTTTAATAATCCAATCATAACAATAAGCTTGGATCACTTTAATCCACAATGTTCGAACACCCGCTTTATGAAATACATGCTGTCCACATTTCCCCTACTATTTTGAACTACAACAAACGGCTACAATTAATTTTTTTATTTTTTTTTTATTTACAGTTTTTTACATTTTTTAAATTAAGTCCCGTTAAACAGATTGATATCAGTTTGTCAACGGGTTCTTTTGACATTTACTTTTTTTAATTGAGACACGTACATAAAATATACACATTATTACATTTTATACGTTAAAAAAAAAACAAAAAAAACATACCTATATTTTGGAAAAAAAACGTTAATAACATTTTTTATAAGAAATACAGAAACAGAGAAAATGAAAGAAACTGAAAATGAATTAACTATAAATAGTACCTACTATAGTACCTACTATTAACGAGAGACCTCTAATTTTCTCTTATTAAATAATCAAAACCAAAATTTACTCTAAAATCATAAGATTGTAAGAAGGTACTAAATAACTAACTATAGTTTGGCAAATAAGTGTAGAAATTAAATCAATTGGAACTAAACGTGTTCATTACTATGGCAACACCGAATTATATGACGTTTCCTATGGCTGTCATGTTATCGTATGTTACGGTTGATTTATTGTCTTAAATCTGAGTAGAAGATCGCTGATTTGATAATATTTTTATTCATTGTTTGTCTGAATTTAATTAAAATGAATAAACCATTACATAGTGATGCAAGAAGGGTTATATTCTGCGTTTTTCAACGCTGCCTAGCCGAGTGTCACGCGAAGAAGATTCTGTCTTATTTTGAAGATGTTTACAAACGAACTGCAGAAATGACTGGTACGTAGTATAGTTTGTTTAATAAATTTCATTAGTATTACAAGATTTATGCCAATTTTCGAGCGATAATAACCATTACAATCTGATTTGGGGTTATGTTAAAACATTCGAATTTGACATTTCGATTTGACAGTAATATGCGGCCACAGGAAAAAGGGAATAACTCAATAAAAAAATAATAATATGCAACTTCTTTAAACTCGTAGAAAACTTACTTTTTTCTCGTTTTCTCTTTTTTCTTTCTAAGTGAATATTATCTAGTGTGTGTTTTTAAAACTACCTTCTATAATAATAATTTTAATGATTTTTCACAGGTAAATCTGAATCAACGGTAAGACGAATCGTCAAGGAAGGGGAAAAGGCAGATGGAAAATTTGAAACACCGGGAAAACGGAAAATGGGCATAATAATAATAAAATATGTAAATAAGTGCTGATGATTGGAAATATTGAATACCGGAAACTTAAAAGGTTGTAAGTGCCATTTTCAAAAAAGGAGGTAGACGGGAATTTATAGTACGCTCAAATATTCAAAGAAAACCCTATTTTATTTTTATGCCAACGGACGTATCTCCATCCCTCCCACTAAGTGCTGATGATTGGAAAAATTGTTGCAAACTCGTGATGAAAATTGAGGCAGAATATTATGCACGAGGCAGTACTATATATGATGATATCGATGAACTGCGTTTAGATGAAGATAAAGATACGGAAGAAGAAGAAACACACGAGGACGAAGACAATAATTACATGTCGGGTGTTTAATAATAGGCTTAAATTTTTAAGTACCTACGTTTTTATATCGAAATAAACGCCCACTTAAAACTTGTTTTGTTTTATTTTGCTTTTATTAAATTACAGTTTTTTGTGCAAATTTTTTGAAAATTCGAATACGCTATGAAATATGCATTTTGCCAGAAGTGTTTTTTTAAAACATACATTCTTTGTCTTATGAGCCATCTTGGTGTTGCCATTTAAAAATAGAAAACGATCGCAGCGCCATCATTTATTTTCTACACTTAATTGCCAAACTTGTACTTAATCATAAATCATAAATTTTATGTAACCTTCTTAAAATTTTCAAATAAAGAATTAAACGATTTTTCTCAATGACAATTCGTTTTTCCAACATTTTTCAGACTCGCATTTTTTCAATGTTAGGATACCAACATTGAAAAAATGCGAGTAATAAAACCAAATAATAGACACAATGATTTCACATTTGAAAAAAGAATCTTTATTGAACCGTTAAAACGGCCACCATTTTGAACAGAAAGCGATACAAATTATTTAATTATTAATATGCTAAGTCAGTTTTAGTTAACTTACTGCAAGAGTTAACATAAATTGTAGTTTATTAATAAATGAAACAATATAACTTTGTTAGAACCACTTACATATTTTATTAACATATAATGAGGGCAAACATATAATGAGCCCTCCGGAAGGAACGGTTGTTCCAAAACCGGTCGGCGTTAATCAAATATACATATAAGTGGTTCTAACAAAGTTATATTATTTCATATATTTTTTTTTTTTTTTTTACAGTGAATACCGCACAAGAATCTCAACTGCTCCCGTCTGGAGCCAGTGAGACTATGGCATCCCCAATTGGGGTATGTTGTGAGGCTGAAGGTAGTGGGGAGGGGAAGGATGTGGGGAAGAGGAAGGTTGGGAAGTACCTGGCTATTCAGATCTGGTCACTAAACACGGCTAAAGCCATTTTCAAGCAACGTTTCAATTCTGAATGGTGGTCTTACACCAGGGCGATACTAATAGTATCTTCCACTCTGGAACATGCCGCAAATATACTATATATTATTTTACATGAATTAATTGTGAAATAACACAAATTAATCAAATAAAATTTATTTTCGCATGCTGGGTTCAAACCCGCGACCTCCGGAATGTGAGTCAAGAGTCTTAGCCACTGGACTACGGAGGTCGTCAAAATTTATTTATTATGGATAACCACAAAGTTATAGCTACATTCAAAAGTGTGTAGTTTATTAGATGGGATTTGAGTTTTTCGCAATCAAACGTATTTTTGGATTAAGTGTCTTGTATATTGTCGTTTATATTATAGAAAAAATTGTCTACAAAGATCTTATTCTGTTGCATAGATTAGTTTTCACCAGTTGAAGTATGAGATTGACATCCATCGCAAGATCTGCAATGTTGGTACAATTATTCTACGATATTGTGTCAAAATAATATATTCCTTATTAATTAAGATAAATTGTATGGCCGTGAGATAGCTCTGTAGGACCTTCTTGTTTTTTGTAAATCCAGTAAAATCTTATCTTAAATAAAATTTAAAAAAAATTAAATATTTATTAATTTCATAACGTAGATACCTAATCTGTTATACTATTGTGTACATTCTGTAAAGTGAAATATACCATCATTTATAATACAAAGTAAAGTTTTCCTCATAGTAGATAAAATTGAACAGGAAAATGCTGAAACCATAATATGTAAATAGTCTCAAATTTATTTCAAATACAAATCATAAACTTTAATTGTTCGGATATCATAACTTCACACGAAATGTAAGGAAATGCTTAAACTGTCAGTTATTGTTGATGGATATTTGCAACTGTGTACGTGGTTGGTTAATGGGACTACGTTTTTTCAGAAGTCAAAAAAGAAGTGATTTCGAGAGATTAAAATTTAATTTAGTTTTGATACCTGTCCCCATCCTCCTAATTGGAGCTGCTCGTTGTTTATCCCAGAGTACAGTTGTCATTACACAAATATATCAACTAGAAATTAACACTTGCTTGTCGAAGGCAAAATAAAATTCATCATGGAGTAGGTAATACCAAACAGAACAATTACTTCTGTAAAAAAAATGACCCGCGATATTCTGTCACAATAAAATACATACAATCATATATTTTTTTTTATAAATTTTATATAAACTTCACAATTTGATTTTAAAACTTTTATTTGAGAGAAATGATTATTAGTAGTTGGAATCAAATAAGAATAAATCGAATAATAATTGTTTTTTAGACTTTGTTTTTATATTCCGTTATTTTTGACGTATCAAATTGGATTTGGTTTACTTTTGACAGTTCCGTAGCCAGGAAGCGTTATCAGTAGACTAATTCTCCGTCACCTCTCTCGCAGTTTCCCTCCGGAGCCTGTGATTCCCCCCACGAGAGGGAAGGGGATGATGCTACCCCAGCGGACCTACCCCCGGCAGAGAAAGAGGGATGACAGTACCGAAGCAATGCGACTTCAGAGTCTGCAGGCCATTTTGTCATGCCTCCACCCCCTTGGATGTGAATTCCCCCCGTTTGGGTGCAGATTTCTCCCCTTTTGGGCGAAGATCACCTCCTGAAGGACGTTGGGGTGGGAGAGGGTACGCCTCTTATCACTGCTGTTAACTTTGAAATAAACTTAATAAATATTACAATATTTGTAAGCTGATCAATGATTCAATAAATAAAACTGGTTTGACAAGATTTCTGTATTTAACGTACCTAATTGCTAGGAATTCAACGATAATGATTTATATATGTTGTTATTGCTGTTTTTTGGATTGTAATTTAACGCCTGCGATTTTTTTGACTTCATCAAAATTTTTGTGGAACAATTGAATTCCCAGAAAAAAATATTATTAGCCAGTGAAAATTTACGTTTATCCAATTACGTTATTTGTTAGGACAAATGAACAAAATGCCTCTCTTTATTAGGCAGCTACAAACATTAAAAAAAAATTTGTGGGTTATCAAAAAAAAAACAATGATTGATCTCGTAGATATGTTTAACCACGACCCCACGGACCCCTAAGCTTGTTTACACGACAATGTAACATTACTAGACAGAGGAACGTATGACGTATGAGGCTTACCTGAGTTATTAAGGGTGTATTTTACGGAAAAATCGTTATGATATTAACGTTTCAATTGGCGTTCCGACAACATTTCTCTTTTTGAGTAAAATTTTACTCATCGTGCTCTTATGCTGTCCAAAAAGTTGAAAACATTTTAATAATGGGTAGGTACGTGAAAATGGCATTATTTAAACAGCGTGTGTGGGGTAATTAAATATAGAAATTAATAATAGTTAATTGATTAAATTGATCATCCAATGAATAATAATTAAACATTTAATCGATTTGATCGATGAAACTGCTTAGGAGTTTAAAAAAGTTTTTTTGCTGCATAAGTTAATTTAAGAAAAACCGTTTTTACTCATCATTTAATTACTAAAAAACCTAAGATTATTTTTACACCATCACTAGGAAAACATCAAATGATTGTACTATTATATCATTGGTCACTTCTGAATAGGCCCTAGGAAACTCCTAAAATAACCGAGTTTAAATCAAATTTAAAAAATAAAAATAAATACCTATACTGGTAGTTATTTAGTTACCAGCACGATTGGTAAGAACTCATCCTAAATCAACAACCAACAATGAATATCAATGCATACGTAATTAGTAATTGCATCGAGTCGAGTCTTGTCCTTCAGAAGTCAAGGCGTCCCGACGCCGACGTCAAGTCACACTCGGCGCCGATGGGCGGTGACCTCGCTACGCCAGCCAATTGGGAACGCGCAGAGCTTTAGAGGGAGGGACTAAAGTCTCACTGTGACTTGGCGATACGCGCTGCTGACGTTCCAAGCCCAAACAAACCTTTTTTTTGTTAGTTGAATGCCGCATTACAGATTTGGGTTTGTAATTAGGTTTGAATATATGTACATACGGTGACCGAATCTCCTTTGAAAAGTCATTAAAAGTGATGAAAAAAAATGATTAAATAGATTACGTTAGGTTAGGTTAGGTTAGGTTTATGGGCTATTTTGAAATATTGTTTCATTATTTTTAATGACTTTTCGAAGAGGGGTTGAGTTGGCATGGAACCGTACATACACTCAGCTGTGTATTTATTGACGACACGACAGTGGGTAAGGTGCCCACTATGTGGTACGTAGGGTAAATAACTGCTCGTAAGTTATTATAAAAATTAGTAGGTACGTTATAAAATGTTGAAAGCTTTTAGTTTTAATTTATTTATTAGATGATATATATATAAATCATGTCAATCAAAGAATCATTGGCGAGAACTACTAACTTACCTAATGATATATAAATGCATAAACATTTTTTGTAAATCCTGCCGACACACATAATTCGTTAAACTTGCCGACACACATTTTATTTGTAAAACCTGCCGACACACATTTTAAGTAAAACTTGCCGACACACATTTTTGTAAAACCTGCCGACACACATTTCATTTGTAAAACCTGCCGACACACATTTTTGTAAAACCTGCCGACACACATTTTTAGTAAAACTTGCCGACACACATTTTTGATGTCTTTCAGTTATTTTTTTTTTACATGAGTTCCACACAGAAGGCCCCGAGGAAAATAATTTCTCTCAGGGCCTATGTCATCTTAGGGGATGCTATGTGGAGGGTTTTTTTAAGGAAAGGAAGGAGGGGAGACTTCTGGGAAGGAAAAGGGTTTAAGGGGTGGGTAGAAATCTGAGGTTCAGTGTATTCTGGTCATCCGCCTCCAAGACCTAGACAAACCTCACCCCATGAACCCGGGCACCCATGCTAAATCACCAAACGTAGCGAACCACTTGGGGTGACCTATGGCAGAGTTAACTACTTAAGTAACAAATATTTTATGGTGCATGTTTCTACTGTATAGTGTATATATATATATTTTTTTAGATGTGTATTAGGTATACGTAGGTACACACACAATGTAATCGTGAAAAATTGTCTTAACTTTGACAACAAAATAAAATATTTGGGTAGTTACCAACTTACCTACTTCATGTGAAGCCAGATTTTCAGGTACCCATAAAACCCCACCATAAAATTTCGATTTTTTTACAGGAATTAGAAAACATTGGGAGGTATGAAAACATTTGAGAGTTTCAGATGGTCAATTAGCAGACTTTTAATAAAATAAAATAAAATACGTTTTGACAAGGTTAGCTCAGATTCGTGGCTGAGATTCGTGACGTAGCTTGAGGTCCATGTTCCACTGGGAGATTTGAATTAACTGCAATAAAAGTGGCAGTGTTTTACTTCAAGCTACGTCACGCGTTCAAAATTTCGAAAACGGCATGACGAGTTTTTTTTTCGAAAAAGTCCCGTATGACTTAATAATCTTGTTGCGCATTTTCTACGAACCTGACTTTTAAATTTAGATAGGATTTTATCTAATTTAACAAAGAAATTGAGTTCATATTCCCCACCCCGATATTTATGACGGTATTTCAGTTAAAGAGGAGAATCGGACATTGTTCCGTTCATTCTCACCTTTTTAAAATTCACGTCCTTGACTCCCCAAATTGTACATTCTGTGGTCTAGATGTGGGAACTTTAGATCACATATTGTACGTTCTGTGGTCTAGATGTGGGAACTTTAGATCACATATTGTACATTCTGTGGTCTAGATGTGGGAACTTTAGATCACATATTGTACGTTCTGTGGTCTAGATGTGGGAACTTTAGATCACATATTGTACATTCTGTGGTCTAGATGTGGGAACTTTAGATCACATATTGTACGTTCTGTGGTCTAGATGTGGGAACTTTAGATCACATATTGTACGTTCTGTGGTCTAGATGTGGGAGCTTTAGATCACATATTGTACGTTCTGTGGTCTAGATGTCTAGATGTGGGAACTTTAGATCACATATTGTACGTTCTGTGGTCTAGATGTGGGAACTTTAGATCACATATTTTTTGGTTGTTACTCTCTAAATAAATATCCTCTCTTCTACCAAACGTTATCTAAAATTGCCTCCCCTCCATTCAAAATTTCATCTCTTCTAAGTCTGAACTCGACTCCAATCTTCCATATAATTCTGAAATTTGCTCATTTAAATCAAATTAATATATAATTTCACCTTTCCTTTCTCTGTAATTTTAAAAGATGGCTTAGAACACCCTTGAAGGGTGAAAGACAGAAAAAATTGAAAAAAAATTGGTATAATTTCCATAGGTGTATGAAATTCCTGCAAATTCAACGCAATATTTAAACACGTAGGTTACATCTATTTGATACTGGCCCCCTAGCATGGTCGATCGATATAGGTTTTGTCGAAAATGTCGGTAACTTGCGATCGCTCCCGAGCACGACTGCAGGCTGCTAACGAATAAACGACAATTTACGTCAAATATATTAGGAACCCCTAGTCTTTGTGAACTATTGTTTGTTCGTTAGCGGTCTGCAGTTGTGCTCGGGAGCGATGACAAGTTACCGACATTTTCGGTAAAACCTATATCGATCGACCATGCTAGGACCCCAGCTACGATTACAATACAGGGATAGTAGATAATATGTAGTATGTAATAGAGGTAGGCAGTAAGCATTGTACACTGTTGTACGCAGAGACTGCATTGCACATTGCAGCGGACATCAGGGAAATAGCCACGTAAATACGGCCGGGCTTGTTCTAAGCCATATAGGCAGCTCGCACGGACAATCTATTTGCACGTGTGTGACGGGTGCACACTGCACATGTGTCCACTTACTGCAGTGCGGTGCTGTGATCACAATAATTTAAAATTAATAGACTGTGATAAGTTAAGAGGGTTTTCCAGAAAACAAATGTGTAGCTACCCTTAAAGGGTGTATGTACCAATATAGATAAAGCTTTCATATGGGGGTTCCACCCTAAAGGGGACAGGTTCGATCCTGGGGGGGCAAGAGAGAAAGAGGGGTGGAAATAAATTATAAAGTTTTTTTGGACCTCTTATATAATATTCTTGTATTTTACAGGAATGTAATCTACGAGTAGGTACTAATCTCTTTCCTGGGCAATACTGTGGTCGATTGGGAGGGGGGGAGGGGTGGGGGGGGAGTTTGCACCCTCTAAACTCCTTCCTTATATATGTGCCCTTGGTAAAATGCAACTACATATTTGTAAAGTCGTCTGTTTGTTAGACAAATTAAATGTAGTTTATGAGAATATTCCAAAGGCATTGCAAACCTGTGGTTTAGTTGCAGTTATTTACTCGGCCGGTCGGTCTGCATTGTGTTTGCACAATAGAAGATGGACATGCAATAGGAGCAGTCCTTGGTACTTTAGCGTCTTGGCAGACTTGAGCTGATAATACGAGTACCTACCTAACCTACCTAACACCTAATACGGCGACATTGAGGTTTTTACTAGCGCCGGGCGCCGTTTGTTTCGGGGCCGATCCTGTATGTAGGTACTGACGTCGAAACTAATAATTTCACCAAGGAAGACAAAGTCGGGTACACCCCATGAGAACAATTGCCATAGTTTTCTCTGCGGGCTCCTTCATTGCTCATTCAGCTGGAACTTTTATAACTTTCGCTTAAATTCATGAAATCGATAGGAAAACTAAAAGTAGGCCCCATATAGTTGTAATTTTTTAAAAATTATATTTAAAAATTCAGAAATAAATTTAACTCACTACAGATTGTGTCGTAGATCACCAAAATTACAACCCGAAATTTACTTTTCTCTTTCGATAACATAAGTATGTAAATAAAAATAAAAAACAAATTAAATACATAAAATAAATGCTTACAACCTTACAAAAACCGTCGTCGTGATCATTTTATTCAATTGATAAATGACCGTGTGTGTGTAAACATTATTAATTAAAAAATAACCAAAAATTGTTCAAGGAAAACATATAAATTGCTTATCCAGCCAAAGAGGGCAGCGTATCTGTTGAATATACCTACTTGTTTTATTAATAGTTTTTAAACAAATTGTTCAAGGAAAACATATAAATTGCTTATCCAGCCAAAGAGGGCAGCGTATCTGTTGAATATACCTACTTGTTTTATTAATAGTTTTTAAACAAATTTCGGAATTTTTCGGAATAACGTATTTTAAATGTCTTATGCTGATTCCAGACTCACGGCGAGAACAAGCACTTATCCACACTCTCATTTTCTCACTCGTGATCTGTTTCCCATCCGGTATGGACGACATTACAGACGATATTCAAAATGCTGCAGGTTTGGCTCTGTGCGATAAATTGCAGCTCTTGTTGATTGTTCCACATTTTTAACACAAGGAAACAAAATTTTCGAAACAAAAACAAAAATATAACGCACGTCTACTCTCAACCGCTCACTAAACAACACTAAGACAAAACGTGAGTGAAGTAGTCTTCTCGCTTCTCGCCCGAGAAATCCTTTGATAGCCCCTCCAGACTCACGGCGAGAAGCCCCGAAAACACCCGAGAAGCGTAAATGTGATGATTTTCTCGCATTCTCTTTCTCGGGCTCGCCTCTTCTCGGATCACTGTCGGTAAATTTGGCCACTTCAAAGGATTTCTCGGGCGAGAAGCGAGAAGACTACTACACTCACGTTTTGTCTCAGTGTTGTTTAGTGAGAGGTTGAGAGTAGACGTGCGTTATATTTTTGTTTTTGTTTCGAAAATTTTGTTTCCTTGTGTTAAAAATGTGGAAAAATCAACAAGAGTTGCAATTTATCGCACAGAGCTAAACCTGCAGCATTTTGAATATCGTCTGTAATGTCGTCCATACCGGATGGGAAACAGATCACGAGTGAGAAAAATGAGAGTGTGGATAAGTGCTTGTTCTCGCCGTGAGTCTGGAATCAGCATGGCCAAATTTACCGACAGTGATCCGAGAAGAGGCGAGCCCGAGAAAGAGAATGCGAGAAACTCATCACATTCACGCTTCTCGGGTGTTCTCGGGGCTTCTCGCCGTGAGTCTGGAGGCTCTATTATATATTTCCAATTTTTGAAGATGTTCTAAAAATAAATAACGTTTTAGAAACTAGATAAAATTACCTAGTAGATTTTGTTATTTGAAATATATGGGTTTAAAAATTGACATATTTGAAACACAAAAAAAAAATTTAGAAGAAAAAGCTCACCACAAACATTTTTAATCAAAACGTAAATAAAAAAAAAATAAAAAAAAACAATCTTTTTATTTTAAGAATTTGCAAGAAAACTGTCACCTCACGTTTTCCTCACGTTAATACCCAAAAAATAACCTAAAAATAAACTTTCATTTCGAACGGATTGCTTGCATATCTAAAACGTTCATTTCTTTGGTACGTTTACCAATACACGGGTTAGAGATATTTAAGTTATAAAAAACATCACTTTCAAGAAATACTCTAATAAATAGACATTAAATTCAAAATTGAGTATTGATTAAACGGTATTTGGTATAGTAGAATATAAACAGCACGACGATTCAATTTACAACACGCAATTACTGTATAATTTCTTGACTAAAACTAAAGAAAAATAACACAAACAAGTTTTAAATATTGAACAAGGCAAATATAAATTGACCATTTTATGAAATAAAAACACGATTCACAAAGAGATTACTGACATAAACATCTACATATAACCAAACATCGATGGGTATCTAGCTCATGGCCGGCGCGCGATCTAAATATTCACAACTGGACTCCAGATACTAATATCTACATCTACAGCCTGTAGGTATGTCGGACGAATATTTACAGCTCATATATTAGACTAATATCTATGAACTTCAGAGTGAGGACTAATATATACAGAGCTAAGGTCGGACGAATATCTATGACGGTCCCAGTGGTGACTAATATCTATGGAGCGTAGCTTGGACTAATATCTACAGAGGGCAGCTGAGCAAGAGGTTGTACGGAAAAGCATAAATTACTTCAATTACGTAATTACTAATTACGTAAAGGCTTAAACGTGTGGGCTCTATGCTAGTAGCTACTCAGCCCCTACCTACTGGTCAGCTGCTGCTCTAGGAAATTCAAATATTAGAAGATTTTATGTTTTATTGTTTTTCACTAGGTATTAATTAACCTGTCTAAAAAGTTGTTCGTTTTTGTATGGACATGAAAATTAAATGTTTTGACAAAACACCACATTGGTGACCCCGACGTGATTTTAAGGACTTTAAAAGCTGAAGAGTGCCCTAACGAGAATATGAGTGAGCCGAGTGAATCACCACAAGGGAAACAGCAGGAGATCAACCGTGTTGCTGTCCGAATTCCCTCCTTCTGCCCAGACGACCTAGAGATGTGGTTTTGCATGGCGGAGAGAAGTTTCGAGGCCACCGGCATCAATACAGATAAGACCAAGTTCGGGTACATCCTGGGAGCATTAGATCCTAGATACGCCGCAGAGGTGCGGGAGGTCATCGTGAACCCACCAGCTGAATCAGCATATCAAAAGTTGAAAACCGAGCTGGTACGCCGTCTTAGTTCTACACAGGAGCAGAAAATCCGCCGACTGCTAGAACATGAAGAGATGGGGGACCGCAAGCCATCACAATTCCTACGGCACTTACGGACACTGGCAGGAGTTGCAGTTCCGGATGATGTTTTACGAACCCTCTGGATGAGCCGCCTACCGCACACTATGCAGGTGGTCCTAGCAACGCAGAAGGACGTCGCCCTGGACAAATGGCAGACCTTGCTGACGTCATAGCTGAAGCCACAGGCAGACCAACCATTGCAGAGTTACCAGTAGCAAACGCTGTCGAATCCTACCTGGATGCGAAGATACAACAGCTGACAATGACACTTCGCCAAGAAATTAACGACTTGAGAGCTGTCATGCATAACGAAATATCTGCGGTCCGTCAGCGAGACTACAATCCTGGTCGACGGGTCCGCTCCTCCAGCCGCTACCGAGATCCCCCACGACCACATTCAATGAGCCAGAGCAGAGACCAGCGTGATGGCATGTGCTTGACACATAGACGTTTTGAAGCAGCTGCGTGGAATTGTAGAGACCCAATAAAGTGTACGTACCACTCGGGAAACGACTAGGGTGCACTCTGATAGCGGCCAGTAGTGGAAGCCCAATATCCAGTCGCCTTTTCATCACAGACAAACAAACTAAGGTTCAATTTCTGATCGACACGGGTGCTGATCTATGCGTTTACCTACGAAATAAGGTTAGAGGACGACTCAACAAACTGGCTTACGAACTGTCAGCAGCTAACGGTACTACCATTGGAACACACGGTACCCTGACCCTGACTCTAAACATAGGACTTAGGCGTGACTTCACGTGGAGGTTCGTTATCGCCGATGTCTCGAGACCTATTATAGGCGTCGATTTTTTAGCCCATTTTGGACTATTAGTTGACGTAAAAAACAAACGTCTGCTGGATCAGACTACACACCTGTCAGTCCCAGGACAGAGAAGTTCTGGGAAATCAATTCGATCAAGACGGTAACGGGAACGTCAACTTATCACAACCTTCTGCAATAATTTCCAGACATCACTCGACCGGATGGGGCAATGAGGGAACCTCGGCATGCAACCAAACATCATATACGGACTACTGCTGGTCCTCCAGTGGTTGCACGACCTAGACGCCTAGCACCTGATAGGTTTAGGGCGGCAAAGAAAGAGTTTGAGAATATGGTTCGCATGGGAATTGTCAAACCCTCTGAAAGCTGTTGGGCATCCCCTCTCCACATGGTGCCTAAGTCGAATGAGCAATGGCGACCGTGCGGAGATTATAGAGCCTTGAACGCTCGGACAATCCCTGATCGTTACCCAGTACGTCATATTCAAGATTTCGCACAATCGCTTCGAGGCAGAAACATTTTTTCAACCATCGACCTGGTACGAGCCTATAACCAAATCCCTGTCGCCAAAGAAGACATCTTAAAGACAGCCATCACCACACCATTTGGCCTGTTCGAATTCAAATTTATGTCATTTGGCTTGCGCAATGCGGCACAAACGTTTCAACGCTTCGTAGATGAAGTATTGCAAGGTTTAGATTTTTGTTATGCATACATTGATGATATTCTCATTGCGTCAACATCCGAAAAAGAGCATCACGGTGATGCCCCGGATCTTCGTTTTTTTTTAGGTGGGGCAAAAACTGAAAAATGCCGCCCCCGCCCACTTAGGTATCTATATTTATTTTAACCTTGCTGGGGGGGGGGGGGGGGGGGGTGGGCCATATTCGAATCAAAGAACTGGTTTTACTGTAACTAATTAAGAAATTTAATTATAGCTACACCCAGAACATGCAAATGGTTTTCCTTAAATTCTGGCTGCATATAGTCTGCAACCAGAATTTTAAAACTGCACTTTGAACACGAGAATGGTTTCCATCAAAATGCTTCAGCAGATGAAATCACAACTGAAATTTATCTTGCTGGCTGCTTATTCGTTTTAAACTGCTACATTGCATTGTATTTAAATAAAAGCTGAAATAAAAAGGCTGTTTTACTTCTCAGTCATATGATGGCTGCCATCGTGTAATAAACAAATCATGACACGCATAACGACGTAAAAATTTTAAGTAAGTTTGAATAATGACGAATTGACGACGTAAGTGATTGCACGTATTAAATTGAGTTTAAAAAATAAATATAGTAACTTAAAAAGCATAAGATAGTTATATAAAATACTTACCCAGAAAAGCGATCGATTAACTGTGATAGATTTATTGATGCGACACTAATGACATCAGTATTGTACCTTCGGTTGATCAACAAGTACTAAAGAGTAAAAATAAACAACACACTTTTGACACATTTTTAAAACAAAACACTGTCGTGGAGAGAGATCGACGAGGGAGTTTTCGAATATAGCTTCATCTCTTTCGCACGCACGGTAACCAGAGCAGACGCGTGCTGCCGCGATCTGTGGTTCTTGCGGGCGAGCGGGTCGGGTGCGTATTTTGAACTATGCCTACGCGCCTCGCGAATAATAAATGTTCGTGCAACACGTCTCACTCAGGGCTCTGGGTATCAATCGAGTTAATATGGCCGTGAAATTTCTCTACTTGTACTATTATTTATTCCTTGGTCAAAGTTGAGTTTGGCCGCCCTCTGAACTTGCCGCCCGGGGCATGGGCCCCGGCTTGCCCCCCATTAGATCCGGGGCTGGGCCATTACCAACATCTTAAGCTACTATTTTGTGGGAAATTTCCCTTTTCCCCTTTTTTTAGGGAATTTTTTTTTTAAAATGGGATCCGACGTAGTTTCTTCGGGAGAATCCGATGGCGCTGGTCCCGACCCGAGGAAACCTGCAGAAATCTGGAAACAGGCGATTTCCTCAACTATAGAAGCGCTTAGCAAGTCCTTGACCGAGGGGGATCCTCCCAGGTGCAAAAGAAAGCAAAGGAAGGCCGTCAGAACAACCGATCTTGGATCCGATACAGACTCTGAGATGGAGGTTGAGGTTGGCGTTCCAATACCCGGCACTAGTGGGACTTCAATTGTCGGCATCCACCCCCCCACGCCCATTCATGGAGGTAAAAAGAGACTACGGATCAGCGACTCTCCGAAGAGCCTGAAGAGTCTAGCTGAGTCCTCCAAGAAGGTAATACCGGCATTGGAGAAATGCCATAAGATCCGTACTATCGTTATGGACGGGCCCAACAGGCTGAACAAGGCCGACAAGAGCGCCCTCAATGATATCTTAGACGATTTAATGAACGAGATAACAAACTTGATGCTGGACCTGAACACACTGACAACCAGGAGCACGACCATCGACCAATTGCTCAACACACAGGCCAGCTTGAACCAGAAGCTGGACACTGTCATCAAGGCGCGCCCACCAGTCACAAATGAACCACAGCTGAGATCTTATGCAAGTGCTGCTGCCGGCTTGCCGAGCTCTAAGAAAGTAGTGATCAATGGCCACGTACGTCCTATCCCTCCTAAACCCCTGACGGTACTGATCTACCCGGACACCCCTGAAGGGAAAACCTCTGAGTCAACACAGAAGAACTTAGAGAAGATTATCAACCCTAGGGCCGATGATTTTCAAGTAGTGCGCACTCGCAAAATCAAAGGTGCTGGTATGGCAATCCAAGCCAAGGGGAAAAAAGACCTAGATAATATCCTCAAGGCAGAGACTAAACTGGCGGCCAGCGGTCTCAAAATAGTTAATCCGATGGGGCGTCTGCCCAAGATTGTGGTGTACAACGTCCCAAAAGGCGAGCCAACTGCGGATCAAGAGCTGTTCAAGGAGATCTTCTCCAATAACCTTGAGGGTCAAACTGTGCTCACTCTGGAGGACCATCTCCGCACCATGAGGAGAGTGTCGCTCTTTGGGAAAAGAGACACCGGCACCATGAACATGGTCCTAACGTGCCACCCGGCCGCTAGGAAGGTACTCTTAGACAGCGGGATGTGCTTCCTTGGGTGGAACGCCTGCCGCGTTCGCGATTTTACAGGTGCCACTAGGTGCTTCAAGTGCCATCAATATGGCCACATTAGCAAATCCTGCTCACAGGAGAAGGAAACTTGTCGCCACTGCGCCGCTGTGGGACACTCCCATGAAGAATGCCCCAAGAAAGCACTACCCGCTGTCTGCGCGACTTGCACGCGCTTCAAGAAGCCGGCGGATCACCCGACGGGTGATAGGGACTGCCCGGCTCAGAAAGCAGCGGTAGAAGTAGCCTTCCGTATGACTGACTATGGCTCTTCGTAATCCCCTCTCCTTAGGTCAGATCAACCTGCAGAGATCCCGGATGGCCACTTTGGAGGTGCTGCGGGTCATGTCTGACCTAAAAATCGACATTATGCTCATTCAGGAACAGTACACCTGGGAAGGTAAGACTCCCATTAATTTTCCGGGCGCGGTACTCGAAGTCGGCCGCTCACCAAGGGCGGGTGTCCTGGTCAACACCTCGTTGATCAGTCCCCTCCTTCTGGTTGGTCTTTCTGATGAGTACCAAACCTGTGTATGTATTAGATTTGGCGACACTGAGATCTTTCTGATCTCAGTTTATTTCAAATTTGGGAACCCGGTAGGACCCCACATCCTGAGTCTGACGCGCGCGCTCAACGCGCTTAAAGGCCGTAACATAGTTATCGGAGGTGACTTTAATGCACGCTCACCCTTATGGTTCGACACTAGTAACTGTAGGACGGAACGATCAGACGCCGTAGAGGACCTGATTGCCGCGCAAGGTCTCAGTATCATGAATGAACAGAGCTCTTTTTTTACGTTCTCGAACATACATGGTGAGAGCAACATTGATCTAACTCTTTGCTCTGGATCAGTTGCGACCAGGATTTCAAAGTGGACAGTCCATGAGTGCGAAATAAATTCGGATCACAGGTTAATTACTTTTACGGTTGGTGTCAAGAAAACAGAAGCTCCAAGATCCTCCTGGAACTTCAACACCACTAGGGCGAATTGGGATAACTTTGGGGAAGCGCTACGAGATACGCTAAGGGATTTTCACCACGTAGCAGCTACCGATCCGGACAATTTGGGGAATTTTTTCAACAGGGCGGTTGTATCTGCTGCCAACTCGTCTTTGGGAAGATTAAACCCAAAGACTAGTATTAGGACGCCGTGGTGGTCACCTGAGCTGACTTCGCTGAAGGGGGCCTACAAGAGGGCTTACAGGGCGCTGGGGCTGTCCCGGAGTGGCGGTTGTACGGAGGAGGAGACGGCTGCACTTCGGGCGGGCCTCAGATCTGCCAGGTCGGCCTTCAAACGGGCTGTTCTCCTAGCGAAACGAGCTGCCTGGCATAATTGGGTTAAAAACGTGGGTAACGCCAACCCGTGGGAAATCCACAGCGCGATTGAAAAATCCGGGAAAGGTTCTGACCGGTATTTGTCAACAGTAATTGGGATAACAGATGGGAGGAACGCTGAGACAGTGGATGTGGCCTCCATACTCGAAACACTATTGGGTGAGTTAGTTCCTGTAGAATCAGTAATTGGGGAAAGTGACCACCATAAACAGATAAGAAATCTGTCACGGCTGCCACCTAGAGTCCTCGCCCAAGAGGATAACTTCATTAGAGTCACTAAGGCAGAAATTGATGTGATAATTAAGGGTTTGGGTCCTAAGAAGGCACCAGGGCATGACAGGCTCAATGGCGTAATAGCGAAGCAAGTCTGGGTCCACGCCAAGGAGGAGCTCTTCCAGGTGATGGACACGTGCTTGAGGAGGGGAGTTTTCCCCTCTGAGTGGAAGCGCGGCGTGCTCCGAATTATACCTAAGGGGAACGATAAACCACTTACCGACATCAAGGCCTACCGGCCGATAACGCTGCTTCCCGTTTCTAGGCAAGATCCTGGAGAAATTACTGAGGGAGCGGCTCCGTCAAACCTTGTCCCCGGCCAGTGACCTCCAATTCGGTTTCGTCCCCGGTAAATCCACGGTGCACGCCCTGTCGTATGCGCTTGAATGGGTGAAGGCTTGCCCAAAGAGGTATGTAGTTGCAATATTCCTCGAAATCACCGGTGCCTTCGATCACGCGTGGTGGGCAATGATACGTACAAAGGTGAAAAACAGGCGGTGTTCCAACTTATTGTTCCAAGCCATCGATGACTACCTTTCTGATCGTACGATTACGATCAGTTTCGGTGAGTTTTGTATCCAGAGGGAAGCTGACATGGGATGCCCGCAGGGCTCCATCCTTGGACCCGACCTGTGGAACATCTCCTTTGACGACTCCTCCAGGTTACCCTTGCCTGAAGGATGTATCGCTGTCGACTACGCTGATGATAAGTTGTATCTGGTCTCTGGGGACAGCAGAAAGGAAGTGGAGAGTAAAGGCAGTAAAGGTTTGCAGATGTTCCTGAACTGGGGTGAAAGAAACAAGATGACTTTCGCTCCCCACAAGACCAAGGGCCTCCTGATGAAGGGCTCTCTCAGTAGAGCAAGAAATCCTACCATCAAAATGGGAGATTCTAACATCCGCTTTTTTGAAACAGTGAAATATTTAGGAGTTACTCTGGATCGATCGTCCTCTTTTCTGGCTCACGTCAAAGAAGTATCCAGCAAGGCCCAGGCTCTCTTCTTGAAGCTGAGGAGGCTCTCCACAACTGAGTGGGGATTGCGTAATCCGGCTCTGCGAACGCTATATAGGTGCGTGTACGTGGCGCAAGTCTCGTATGCCGCCTCTGTGTGGGAGCACCGCCTGGACAATTCGCTGATTCTCTTAGCTCTCAGGCGAGGCCAACGAACCCCCTTGCTGGCACTCTCTGGTGCGTATAGAACCGTTGCTTCGGACGCTTTACCCGTTTTGGCTGGCATTTTGCCAATCGATCTGGAAATCAGGGAAGTGCTCACTGAGCAGAAATTAACCAGAGGAACCCCGGCCACTCACCTAGGCATTGTTCTGACACCGGGCGGGCCGGGGACTCTCCCTGGGCTGCTTCGTCAAATGAGGGATCTGTCGCTCCAAGAGTGGCAGGTCCGTTGGGATAGAACGAATATGGGAAGATGGACTTTCTCTTTCTTCCCATCAGTTAAAGTCAGAATGGAAGGGGTCTTTCTCAAGTTGGACCACCACATCACCCAGCTTCTATCCGGCCACGGGGAATTCAGGGGGAGACTTCACGCCCTCTCCCTGTCCCCTCACCCCAACTGCGCCTGCGGGTGCACGAACCAGTCGGCGGAGCACATTCTGTGGCAGTGTGAGATAATGAAGGATGCAAGAGAGGAAATGCTTGATGGTTTGGACGTACCAATCAGACCAGTGTGGAACACTGATCTGGTTTCGAACAAGACGAACTTCGAGTGCCTGAGGAACTTTACTAGAATCTGGGTTGAGAGATGGCCTGAGCTTAGAGTCGCTGATTAGTAGATTTTGACACCAGGTGTACTTGTTTCTGACTTAACACGGACTTTTCTTGCTTACATTCTTTTACAAACTCTGCTCAGGATGTACAGTTTTATATATTTTTTTCATTTTTATGTTTATTGTTTGCATTTTAAATTTTTTATGCTTTTACATTTTTATGTTTATTTTTTCTTGTTCACACAGGCCCTGCGTTATTCACGCTCATCTTTATTTTATGTTTTCTTTACTTTACATGCTTATGATTTATTTTTCGTTATTTGGTGCAATTAAACGCCCAGCGATGACTCCCACACGCTCTTGTTTATTTTTTTTTATATTTTGCGGTTTTCTACGCTTACATACATTTCTTTTCAGTTATGCTGTACTACGAGAACTGAACTCAGTTGTTCGTTTTTGTACCGTCCTTCTCCCCATATAAGGGGTTGGACCCTGGACCGTGTACCCGCCTACGTACCATGGCCGGTCTTCTAGAACTGGTGGAGCTGCACCTGTTTGCCGCGCCACACCCCGTGACATGAAGAGGCTGGGGAGAAGGCTGAACGACATCCGAAAGCTGTCCGTCCCGCCTCCGGCGACCCGACGCTTCTCTTCCTAGGGTCTTCTTCATGTTTTCCACTTACTGTCGTCTAGGCACCACCGGCTAGCTGGTTAAGGACGACGCTGCCGGTTGTGGGGAGGCCGGACAATCAGCCTCCTTCACTGTTTCGGGGACTGCCGGCAGCCAGGTTGCGGTGACACCGGTTCTTATCTGTACATATGTTATTTTACTTTTGTTTCCTTTTTCTTTTACGTACAGTGCTCGGTGCCGCCCGCCGGATTATGTATGGTCATGTCTCCTGCTGTCTTGAGCTGATTACTCATGACAGCTGCTGTCATTTTGGATTACTTTATTTTTTTTATTTTTTGTTGATGTTATTAACAACTTGTTTGACTGTCCATGAGGCTCACTGCTTTTGCATTGACACCTCCATGGGCTTTAGAATTGTAGAGATTGACCATTACAGTATAGTCCTGTAGGCGCGTCCGCATACCGCCACCTAACACAGTATGAGGGGACATTGAAGGTCTAGATTCGTTACATTAAATGTAGAGCCGTTTATTCAAAAAAATTAGATTCTTGCGAGAACTCCGAAGGGGCGACCATAAGTTGCCTATACCGGGGTGGGACAGTGGTGGGTACTTCAATGCTATTTAACCGACTACAAGAATATGGAGTAGTCATTAATGTGACGAAATGCCACTTTGGAAAGCCAGAAGTTAAGTTCCTCGGGTATATGGTATCAAACAAAGGTACGACTCGAAATATGGCGCGTACGACCGAGAGCTCCTTGCAATTTGCCTGGCAGTCAAACATTTTCGACATATGGTGGAAGCAAGAACCTTTACGATCTACACAGATCATACACCGATAACTTACGCTTTCCAGCAAAAATCGGACAAGTGTTCATTTCATCAGCCAGTTCACAACAGACATAAGCCACATATCGGGTAAAGATAATGTGGTAGCAGATCCTTATTCTAGGGTGGAGGCCGTAGAAAAACCAATGGATTTTGAAGCCCTCGCATCCGATCAAGAAGACGACGATGAGCTACGAGAGTACCTACAAAAAGGGTCTGTTTTACAAATCAAAAAAGTACATATCCCTGGTAGTAACGTAGCTGTATATTGTGAAATGTCGACCCCCGTTGCTAGACCTTTCGTCACAAAGCAATTTAGAAAGACGGCTTTCGATGCAGTTCATCGCCTATCTCACCCAGGAATCAAGGCGACGGCAAAACTCGTAGCACAGCGTTACGTTTGGCCATCCATCAAAGCTGATTGCAGAGAGTGGGCGCGCAGTTGTATACACTATACAGTGCCAACGCAATAAAATAACTCGCCACGTGAGCACCCTTATAGGAACATTTCCTCTAACATCTGCTAGATTTGAACATGTTCATATCGACATAATTATCATGCCAGTATCAGAGGGTTGCAGATACTGTTTGACGTGTGTAGATCGTTTTACAAGATGGCCAGAAGTTTTCGCCATGGAAAACCAGGAAGCAGAAACGGTAGCTAGAACCTTCTACGGTGGATGGATTACCCGTTTTGGTGCCCTTGCGTGTCACTACAGACCAGGGCCGACAATTTGAATCGCAACTATTCAAAGAGTTAAGCCACTTGACATGGACAATGCACACAAGAACAACAGCATACCATCCACAAGCAAATGGAATGGTGGAATGGCTACATCGTCAGCTAAAAGCAGCCATTAGATGTCATCAAAACGACCGATGGACCGAATCTCTCCCGACGGTATTGATGGGATTAAGAGCAGCATGGCGTGATGACCTACAAGCCACGTCAGCTGAAATGGTTTACGGTGAAACACTGCGCCTACCAGGAGAATTTCTCAACCAAAGAGTACAGACAAAAGAGGACGCCATTGGTTTCGTGACAAACCTACGTCAACACTTTAACGAAATTCGACCGACAATAATGAAACGTCACGGAGATAAGATGACTTTCATCTTTAAAGAATTAGCTACTACAACTCACGTGTTTGTACGAACAGACACAGTAAAGACAATGGAGAACTCCAGTACATTTTAAAACAAAAAAAAATTAATGAATAAAGACCTTCAAACTTAAATAACTGCATTTTTATTTTTATAGTTAGTTTTAATAGTTAAAATAATTGTCAAAGTTTTAATTTTTCAAGACTCCCCGAAACGCACCGTATCTATGGTGGATTGTCTGATGTCTTCACGCACCGATAGTTTATTTACTTTCAAGTTGTTATTTTGAATCAGTGATGTTATGTCTAGGGAAATTTCCCTAGACATAACATTCCCTTTTCGTAAATTGTTGAGGGCCTATATAATGTTTCAATAAACACAATAACTATTATTTATTTTATCTAAATCTCTATAAACAGTTTGAAAATAAACCAAAAACACGAAATGTTGAATTGCGTACGTGTGCACTTCAAGTCATTTCAGTAGGAGTTTCAAATGTCAATACAACATTCAACACGCTTATCACCAGGTGACAGGTTAACAGTGACGTCACCGTTAACCATTTCAGTAATGTCAACTTAACGCTGTATTTTTACGACCCGATTAAAAATAAACTATTTAAATTTTTTTTTTAAACTCTGCGTTTAATATTATGAAATAAAAGTTATATATTCAGAATCAGCGTTTATTGGTCTATATGAACATTTTTTTAAAGCCATAATATTTTTCACTGGAGTTCCTTATTCTTCAACCACCTTACGAGGGACCATACCAAGTAATGCAAAAGGTTATGTACTTAAAATAAAGGATAAGGACAAGACAATATCTGTAGATCGTCTGAAACCAGCATATATTATAGAAGATGGAGTTTTCAACCAGCCGAAGACAGAGATAAATGACAATAATGTACCACATGCAAGAACTACGGAAGAACATAAACGAGATCACACACATACGATATCCGGAAGAAGAGTGCATTTTCCACAAAAATATAATATTTATAATTGATATAATTGTTTCTCATTTATGTAGACATTTATTACATATTTGTAAACATATTATCGAGGAGACAGCAGGTCATTAGCAGGCTTTCCTGTATCGTGACTTCGTCACTGGGAGGGGGGTCTGTGGGCTCTATGCTAGTAGCTACTCAGCCCCTACCTACTGGTCAGCTGCTGCTCTAGGAAATTCAAATATTAGAAGATTTTATGTTTTATTGTTTTTCACTAGGTATTAATTAACTTGTTTGTTTTTGTATGGACATGAAAATTAAATGTTTTGACAAAACACCACAAACGTTTAAAGTACGTACATGAAGTTTTTGGGAGGAATGCAGATCCCGCCAATGTCTGGAAATTAAATAAAAAGGCACTTTCTAGATGAGAAAAGTGTGGAAGAGCTGAATAAAACAAAAATTAAGGCGCGCTCGGCAAAATTGAGGGAGATACAACCGTTCAAAGTATTTAAAATTTCACTTCGCGAACTGATATTGACAGTCCGCCCGCCATTTTGTTATAACCTAATACGCTAAACATGGTTTGTGATACATAAAAAGTGCCCCTTTATAACGCCTACTCGCGTCAAGGCAAGAAAAGCATCCCAGTTTTCAAGTGGTTTAGCGGCTACGCTAGGTTTGAGTAACATGGTTTGTGATTCTGGCGTACTATTAATTCTGTATTAGGTCTGGGATCCAACATAAGCAGTGAAAAAATGACGAACGAACTGTCAATATCAGTTCGCGAAGTGAAATTTTAAATACTTTGAACGGCTGTATCTCCCGCTGTATTTTGCCGAGCGCGCCTTAATTTATTTTTTATTCATCTTTTCCACACTTTTCTCATCTAAAAAGTGCCTTTTTATTAAATTCCCAGACATTGGCGGGATCTGCATTTCACCCAAATTTTTGCATAATATTACGTATTTTGCTGTTTACGAGGATAATAATTTATTGAACAAACATGGAGGTCATAATACAAAGATATTTATTTATTTCGAAATACACGGCACCACAACCTAACCTAACCTAACCTAACCTAACTGACATAGAAATGGTCATGGTAACAGACTAAATAATTTAGAAGCACTCGAAATAAAGAAAGCTGTTAAGAGCTATGCCGGTCATTTAAAAATATCGTCGATAGGTATTGTAACGAATGTCTTCTGTTCCACTCCGCGATCCCTTTAGGGGAACTGAGTGAAAGGGACAACTGCATATCGGGCCGAAAATACCTAAATAAAATCGTCAAAATCGATGTTTTGTATTCTCCATTTTTCTTCTCCAAAACTGGACCGATTTAAATTTTTTTTTCACTAACTGTATTAGAAGAAAATATTCTATGTCGGTACGTTTTGTTTTTTTTTTTTTAAATGCATTGTTTAATTTGTATACTGAACGTCTTTTCACGGCGTTTAAACCAGGCAATTTTATTCATTTTTGGAAGGTCCTAACTTCTATAAGAAGTAAATTATCAAAAAAATCAAAACGTACCGACACGCTAGTGGTTGATATCTATATTATGTAAAAAAAAATTTGCTCTAGGGCCAAAATCCAGAGAGATAAACGGGGAATACGTTTGTATGGAAAAAACGCCGCTGGTATTTCCTCTTAAAACAAAAACCCAAATCCTTAATAATCAGCTAAATGTGTCCAATAGTCCGATATTAGGGATTTTTACATACATACACAAGTTTTTTAAACTGCAATATTACCTACGTTATAACAAAATATGCTGTACATAATTGCAAATTCAACCTCTGCCAGTGCTGTAGATATTCGTCCAAACTTTGGTTCTCATAGATAATCAGTCAGCAGTTTGAGCTGTAGATATTCGTCCTCACTTTGGTTCTCATAGATATTAGTCAGCAGTTTGAGCTGTATATATTCGTCCTCACTTTGGTTCTCATAGATATTAGTCCGATTTGTTCAGTTTTTGGAATTCCTGTAGATATTAGTAGACGCCTCCTCACAACTGCACATGCGCGAACGCTCAGTGTTGCCCGTCTGAATAATAAAAAATTCTTGTTTTTATTAGTAACAGATCGATTTTTTTACTGCACGGTATTTGTACAGTGTGTAACTAAAATGCCGCTTAACGTTATTTAATAACGAAATGAAATGATTTTTTTTGTAAGGCTGTTATTTTTTTATACTTACATATTGATGTAAGTACACCGTTATTGGCGGGTGGTATTTTAGTGTAGGGATTGGGGGGTTCAAGTTAAATGCCTCTTGCAACCAAAAAAATTACAGTCATCCTAACTCCGTGCCCTAGTTCCATGTCCGAAGCAAAGAAACGGGTGTGATGATTTGTTAGTTAAAATAAAAAAAAGTATTATTATTTATCTCCCTACCTCACTGCACTGTCCATTGAAAGCAGGGTTGTACACATTTATAATATAGTCTCTCTACTATACACCACACACCGTGGAGCGCTGATCCGCATGTTCACGCCTGCCTGTATACACAAATACACATGCTGTACGCCTCATAGGCCCCACGGCCAGCAGGGTTGCGCCATGCGCACTGTATTGCACATCGTTCCGTGCACCAGTCTAAAGGATTATACCATTTAATCCTGCAGTGAAACACAAGCCAAAACTTTTTATAGATGTGTGGTGTTTTAAAATATTTTATCGGATCGGGTTTTTTCTGTGTAAAAGAATTTTCTTTCGACAAAAATATTATTACTGAAATGCCTATACAATATACATATATAAAAATTGTATTTGTATAGCGCCTTTTTATGGAACATCGCTGATGTTTGCAATAAATGTTTATTAATTTATCACAGATACATTATTATTATATTTTTTCCCCATTTATATTCCCCAATTTTTACATTTGATAAATACAAAATTAAGAAAATCACAAGAGTATCTAATGGGAACCCACTAAGGCGCAGCCTGTGCGTGGGAAAAATAGATGTACACATTTTATTGTTGTACCTAGAAGGACAAACAGTGGGCATATAAAGCAAAAACATCATTAAAATTTGTCAAAACAGTTTGCACAAAAAGTGTGTACAATAGTGTAATAAAAGTGTATAATATATAGTTAATCTAAAACATAAATGTACAGTACGTAGAGTAACTAATAATATTGTGAAAAACATAAAATATAATAAATTAAATGAATAAAATTTGAACATCTGTATTGTTAAGCTATAATTTTAACTTTTTTAAGTATCGAGGTAGTTTAGTCATCACATGTATTTTTTTCTTGAAATAAATACGAGGTCCAATAAAATTGCTGTTTATTAATTATTAATAATTGTAGTGTTGGTAATATGTTAATCTGTCGGGTAGGTTCGGGAATACCGAACCTAGCCGAAGCGACCGAACATCGGCACAATATAATAGCGAGCAGTGGGCTCGCGCGGCGTTCTTTCTCGTCAGACGGCTTACAGCCAACATTGTACTATTATATTCTATTAAACAGTTTCCGTGTATAAAAGTACTATGTGTTTTAAATAATAACCCTGAAAACATCCTAGAGGAATACTGGAGATAAAGGGCCCAGTATTGCCTGCAACATTGGATACTACAAGTGGCGCAGCTGAAAAGGAATACACGGTTGACTGTTTATCAGATTGCGGCAAGTCGATTCGGTTCAGGGATCATGACTTGCAAAAATCTCCCGAAGGTGACAATAAATCACTTGGGGCATCGCTGAAGTGCCATCCATCAGGAGATTCTCAAGGCATAATAGGAGACAGTGGAGAAGAGGAAATTACGGGACCCTGGGTAACTAAGTCCAGCCCGGTAATACAGTGGAGAAGAGGAAATTACGGGACCCTGGGTAACTAAGTCCAGCCCGGTAATTTATTTATTTATTTTTATTTATTTATTTATTAATTTTCAACGCCCTGATGGGCTTTTACATGACAAGATTATAATACAGAGACAGTTTTTTTTTTAATAAAAAAGATGAACTATAAAAATATAACTAGTAGGTAAACATCATACAGATAAATTTAGGAATGATAGTGCATTACAATAAAAGAGAAAGTTTCTAAGTTGTAAATGACATAGAAATAAACAAGTAGGTATGTTAGCAATTACAAAATTTACAGGTGACTGATTAAATGTCATGAATAATACATGACAAAATGCAAGATACATAAAACGAAAACGTTAACAAGTTTTTACATTGTAGATTAATATAGAAATACACAAATATATGCAATAGACCCTAGGTGATGCTCCTTAGATATCAAAATATTCTACATAAAAATATTGTTTAGATATTTCTTGAATAACGGTAAACTTATATTAAATACATCGATATTTGAGGTGTATTTGTTCCCTAGTGTGTGAAGTCGAGAAATTGATGCATGTGTGTGATAGTTGGTTAGAGAATTATTGTTACAGAATAATATGTTTTGCCTTGTCGCTCGGGTTGGTACCTTAAAGTCAATGAGATGCAGAAGTTCACAACAGTTTAATTCGGAGTGAATAATTTTAAACAAAAAAGTTAGGTCAATTATTTTTCTTCTGTTTTCTAGGGAATGCAATTTAAGTTTATTTAGTAGGAATGTATAGTTAATGTGTTGAATAGGTATATGTAACTTGAAGTTAATAAATCGTAAAAATTTGTGCTGCACTCGTTCAATATTTTTTATATGAATTTGATAATATGGGGACCAAACGATGGAATTGTATTCCAGCAAGCTGCGTACTAGTGACAAATATACAATTTTAATAGCTTCTAGTGAATCAAAGTCTTTGATGGTTCTGATTATAAATCCTAGTGTCTTCATGCCTTTGTTGGTTATTTCTTGTATGTGGTTTATAAAATTTAATTGGGTGTCAAATAAAACTCCAAGATCCCTGATTTCTTTGACTTTTTCTAAGATTTTGTTATTTATTGTGTATTCAAAAGATAACGGGGTCTTTGTTCTACAAAATGTTAGTGTCTTACATTTATCGATATTGAGGAATAAGTTGTTTGCAACACACCAATTGTGTAATTTGTCAATGTTTGACTGTAGGATAAGGCAGTCTCTTATATTAGATATTTGTTTATATAATTTGATGTCATCGGCAAAAAGCAGAACTTCTACATCGTCGAAACAACTTATTATATCATTTATGAATATAAGGAAAAGGATGGGTCCGAGATGACTCCCTTGCGGTAGACCACTAGTTGCATAAAATAACTTAGATTTGGAGTGTTTAATTTTGACAAATAAGATTCTGTTAGACAAGTAACTTGAGAACCAATCCAACAACTTGCCTCTCAGCCCTATTGCATAAAGTTTTCTAAGTAATAATTTATGTGATACTTTGTCGAAAGCTTTGGAAAAATCTGTGTAAATACTGTCAACTTGTTTTTTTTTTGTAAAAGATTCTGTAATATAGTTATGGTAAAGTAACAGGTTAGTAGCAGTTGACCTACCAGAAACGAATCCGTGTTGGTTTTTATCTATAACTTTTAATATTGACGGATAAATTAAATCGAGAACAAGGGATTCAAAGATTTTCGGGAGCGCTGATTGTATGCAGATTGGACGGTAGTTTTTAATGTCTGTGTCATCACCTTTTTTGAAAATCGGAGTAATATAACTAGATTTCCAACGGGTTGGAAAATGTCCTGAAGAAAGTAAGTGGTTAAATAGTGTGGTGAGTGGACCGGATATTGCAGATGCGCATTGTTTGAGAAATATTGGTGGGATGTTATCTGGGCCTGCAGATTTGTTGGGGTCAAGGGAAATTATTTTATTTAAGCATGATTCCCGTGTAATGAGGTAGTTCTGTAAATGTATTGTGCTTGGGTATATGTATGACGGTACGTTGTTGTCAGATATTTCGCTTTCATATACACTTTGGAAATGATCTGCAAACAAATTAACAATATCATGGGTGCTGTTGGCTATTTTTCCATCATAATGCATTGTAGGGGGGTAGTCTGTACTTTCATTGTTTAATTTTTTAAAAAAATTCCAAAGATTTTTTGTTCCTAGCGCAGTTTTCTCAATGGAGGTGATGTGTGCTTTATAGCATAGTTATAGTAATACAGTGGAGAAGAGGAAATTACGGGACCCTGGGTAACTAAGTCCAGCCCGGTAATACAGTGGAGAAGAGGAAATTACGGGACCCTGGGTAACTAAGTCCAGCCCGGTAATACAGTGGAGAAGAGGAAATTACGGGACCCTGGGTAACTAGGGCCAGCCCGGTATTGATATTCCTGGAAGCGGCTGGGCGCCTGGACTGCAAAGGCGCCGGTTCCTGGTGTCAGGTTGTTTTGTTTCTTGTTTTTCTGGAAGGTGTTATTGTTGCCGGGTGTGTTTTTTTTTTTGGTGTGGGCGATCATGGAATCGGGCGGAATTTCCAGGTTCTCTCACGTTAATGGGGATTGGAGTTTATTTCGCCTGAGGTTAGAACAGTTCCTACTAATTCGTGATGACACAAAAACGATTAAGTTAGATGCTTCACAGAAACGCGCATATTTGCTAAATCTTCTAGAAGCGGAGACATTAACTCTTTTGATCAACTTATGTTTTCCTTCTAAAGTTACAGACGTGGCATTCGATCAGTTAATAGAATTAATTGAGAAACATTGTTCCAGACCGCGATCGGTGCTCAAGGAACGAGAAAAATTTTATCAGGCCAAGCAATCACTTGGTGAATCAGTCAGGGATTTTGCAGTGCGTTTACGAGGATTATCTTCGTTTTGCGAGTTCGGAACGCGTTTACCGGAATGTTTAGCTGATGTTTTCGCAATCGGCATTTTGCCGGGCCGAGCCAAGGAGAAAATTTTTCTCGAGGGGACTAAATTAACGTTTAACAAAATGGAAGAATTAGCAATAACGGTTTCAGCTTTAGATAATCTGGTTCCGGAAATTAAATCAGAAGTTTCCGTAGGGACGTCGGGCGGCGTGAATTCCATTAAACGCTCGAATTCGCCGGGGAGATATTCACATCCGGATAAAACACAAGGTTTCCGAAGGTCACCTTCGCGGTCGAAAAGTCCCGAGCCGAGTGGGTTCTCGAATATTAAAAAATGTACCATTTGCGGTGAAACACATTTAGAAAAATATTGTAAATTTAAGAATGCAAAATGTTTTAATTGTCACAAAGTAGGGCATTTGAAGAAATTCTGTAAAAATCACAATGTTTATCCGATTTTTGAACAATCCCGGGATAAGGTTATTAATAGTATTTCTTACATTAATCCGTTTAGGGCTAATGTAATAATTAATAAATTAAAATGTTCCGCTATGATTGATTCAGGCGCCAGTATGTCGGTCATGCCTGATTTTATTTTCAACCGTTATTTTAGGGATGTAACATTGTCACCTGATAAGCGTACTTTATCTGGATACGATGGTAAACCACTTAATCTTGTAGGTAGTGCTTGTTTTACCGTAGAATACAATAATATTAAAAATAATTTATTATTTACTGTTGTGATTAATGGTTCGGAATTGATAGTGGGTCGGGACTTCATGGAGGCTTTTAATCTGAAGATAGTTCCAGTGATGGATAATTCGGTTTCAACAATCAAAGACAAAATTGAAATGATTTACAACGAGTTTCCAGAAGTGTTTTCGCCGGGGCTGGGTAAATTCAGTAAACATAAAGTGAGTTTCAAAGTGAACAAGGAAGCTCGTCCTGTTTTTTTTTAATGCGAGGCCGGTTCCGTTCGCTATTAAGGAAAAAATTGAGAGAGAATTAGAAACTATGGTAGCTGATGGTATCATTTCTCCGGTAACCAGCAGTGAATACGCGTCTCCAATTGTACCGGTAATTAAAAAGAACGGGAATGTTAGGATTTGCGTGGACTACAAGAGATCTTTAAATCTCATGACGGACTTGGAAAGGTACCCACTTCCCTCCATAAATGAAGTTGTTCACAAAGTAAGTTCGGGTAAAGTGTTCGCTAAACTAGATTTAAGACAGGCTTACTCACAATAGAGAACTCCAGTCCAATTTTTTTTATTTTTTTTAATGAATAAAGACCTTCAAACTTAAATAACTGCATTTTTATTTTTATTTTTATAGTTAGTTTTAATAGTTAAAATAATTGTCAAAGTTTTAATTTTTCTAGACCATCAGAAAAGGGTTCCATGGCAACTCAGAATGAAACCAACTCAGAAACACCTCGGAAAGGTCATTAAAAGCTACGAAAAAATAATTTTAAAATAGCCGGTAACCTTAACCTAACTTAACCTATTTAACCATTTTTTTATATTTTTTTATCATCACTCTTAATGACCTTTCTGAGGTGCTTCTGAGTTGGTTTCATTCTGAGTTGTCTGGTCACCCAGAAAAGCACCATATCTATGGTAAATTGTTAATATGGTGATATGGTCTTCACCCACCGATATTTTATTTACCTTCAAGTTGTCATATTGTATCAGTGATATTATGTCGAGGGAAATTTCCCTATATCTAGGGGAGAAAAATATTTTTTAGGGATAAGGGAAATCAGGACAAAATCTAGGGAAATTTCGAACTCTGGCAAAATGTTTATTACATATGACAATATTACTGGTATTATTTTATATATATATATATATATATTATATACGTATACATATATATTTTTTGGAATTCCTATGAATCTTAATTATTGTTCATGTACTTACATGCAATGCTATTTTTAACACTGACAACTCAAAATGATATTATATGTATCTAAAAAGATAAATGGGACCTCTGAAAAAGAATTTAATTTATGTTTTAAGTTCTGTTTTTTCGGTGATTGTGGTTAATTTTTATTTTGCAAAGTGTTTTTTTTTATTTGGAATTCAATTTCTAATTCAGTGGTGAGTGCATTCGTACTTTTAAATTATTACTTCTTGTAGCAAAAAGTGTTTTATTTGGAAAAGCACAGTATTATTAGTATATTTACCAAGTTCCGATATCTTTCCAATTAATTAACATATATAACAGGATTAGTGTTACACAATCAGGTGGCTACGTAGGTAATTGCGTAAATGTGAAATTCTAGGGAAATTTCACTTCGAAATCTAGGGAAATAATTTTTTTGGGCAGAACATCCCTGTTTTAAATGATAAACAATATGGCGGAATCATGAGGCTACTATGAAATTTGGTGATGTTTAGGTGTGGGAAATCGTTTTTTATTCAAGATTAACTGCTTTTAATATTGAAAAACATTGGTAAAATGTCCACATTTCACCGCTACTGTTATTGTATTTAATCAAAGTGCAATATAAAAACAAATCTCTCTCCTTTATTGCAAATACATGTGACATCGTGTTTTGTGTTAGGCGTTACTTTGTAGGTACATTGTTTTATGTAACACATACAGAAACACTGGTATTTAGGTATAATACACTGATCATGACGATTGTGTGTATAAAAAGCCCTTGATACTAAAAAGAATTTGAAAATACGATCGATGTATCGTCAACCAAATGTCAAAAATGACACGACTCTAACCTCAAATAGGCAAAATTTATTCCAGATTGTCCGCAAATATAGCCCCTTTCGTAAATTGTTGAGGGCCTAAATTATGTTTCAATAAACACAATAACTATTATTTATCTAAATCTCTATAAACAGTATGAAAATAAATCAAAAACACGAAATGTTGAATTGCATATTCAAATGTCAATACAATAATACTGACAATACAATACACGCGATCACCAGGTGACAGTGGGTGAGTGTGACGCGTGACGTCACCATTCACCATTTCAGTAATGCCAACTTAACGCTGTGTTTTCAGGAGAGGTTTAAAAATGCACTTTTTAATAATTTTTTAAAAACTCTGCGTTTAATATTATGAAATAAAAATTATATATTCAGAATCAGCGTTTATTGGTCTATATGAACATATTTTTTTAAAGCCATAATATTTTTCACTGGAGTACCTTATTAGAATTAGCTGACTTTTGCAAAAAGTATACTACAATAAATACGCATTTAGGGTTATTTCAATATAACAGACTAGTCTTTGGTTTTAAGTCAGCGCCAGCGATCTTTGCTAGGACTATAGCAAGCTGTCTTCAGGGGTTGAAGGGGGTGGCATTCTATTTAGACGATATCATCATTTCGGGGGTCAACGAACTGGATTTAGTGTATAATATACAGGCAGTGTGCGCGCGTTTACGAGAGTGCGGGTTGAGGGTCAACACGGATAAATACGATTTTTTTGTAGAATCGGTTGAATTTTTGGGGTATGTAATTTCAGGGAGCGGAATCCAACCACAGCCAAACAAACTTGAAGCTATAAAAAACGCTCCGTATCCTACGGAGGTTCACAAAATGGAAAGGTTATTGGGTTTTCTAAATTTTTATCGGAATTTCATTCCTAGGATGTCATCGATACTGGAACCCCTACATAACCTTTTGAAAAAAGGGGTAGAGTGGAATTTCTCAGAAGACTGTAAAGTAGCAGTCGATACCATTAAAGAGTTAATGGGCAACACCACGATTCTTACAAATTATTTTCCGGACTTACCGGTAAAACTGTATACGGACGCGAGTACATGCGGACTCGGAGCTTGCTTGATGCATGTGTTTAAGGATGGCACAATGCGTCCAATTGAGTTCGCTTCTCGTAGTTTAACAACCGCCGAAAAGAAATATAGTATTTTGGATCTCGAAGCTCTGGCAATTGTGTTCGGGTTAAATAAATTTTTTCAGTACCTTTTTGGAAGGGAGTTCACGTTATGCGTTGACAATATGCCGTTACTAAGAATTCTAGGGGAACATAAAAATATTCCGGTTCTCGCGGCAAACCGTTTGCAGAGATATGGCATCATTCTGGCAGGGTTTTCGTACAAAACGGAATTTGTGAAATCTTGTAATAACCAAGCAGATTTTCTTTCTCGCTTACCGTTGAAGGACACAGTTGAGGATTTTAAGGATGATTGCGGGACTGACTTTGTTTTATTGAGAATTGTGACCATGTTAATTTTCAAGCAGTTGTGTTAGCCACCGCAGCAGATAGCGAATTACAGCTAGTGTTTAGGTATTGCGGCAGGGCTGGCCCAAACGAGTAAATCGTGACAGCAGTATATGGAAATATTGGTTAAAAAGGAATGAACTTTCTATCGTAGAAGATTGTTTGTTTTGGCAACATAGAAAAGTTATACCTGTTTCTCTCCAAAGGCAAGTCTTAGATTTATTACACAGGTCACATCTAGGTATTGTGAAAATGAGGGGAATTTCTAGAACATATTTTTGGTGGACTTCTCTGAACAAAGATTTGGAGGAAGTCGTTCAATCTTGTTCAGATTGTTCGTTGTCAAAACAGTTACCACCCAAAAGTCAATTGACGGTTTGGCCAAATCCAGGTAAAGCTTGGAGTAGGGTACATCTAGATTATTGTGGACTCCTAGCGGGGAAGATGTTTCTCGTGGTTTGTGACTCATTCTCGAAGTGGTTAGACTGTATCGAGGTGCAGAAGGCAGATTCAACTCATACGATTATGGAATTGAGGAAATTTTTTTCTAATTTTGGCAACCCTGAGTTAATTGTATCTGACAATGGCTCAGTTTTTACAAGTGAGGAATTTAGAGTTTTCTTAAAGGAGAACAATATTAAGCTTATGACTTCTCCGGTGAAACACCCCCAGTCAAACGGATTGGCAGAAAATGCAGTAAAAATTTCGAAAATGTTCCTCAAGAAACTGTTAATAAACGGTAAATTCCCACTAGATTTCAATGTCAAGCTGTTGAATTTTTTAATGGACTACAGAAATTTTTTCCATTGTTCGACAGGTATTGAACCAGCGGTTCTGTTAGTAGGAAGAAGGCTGCGTTCTACGTTCGACAGTTTATTGCCAGTGAAAAATGGAGAAGACTTTTCGGAAAAAGTCAAGGAAGCTAACGTTAACATTTCTAAAGCTCAATCGGATCAAGTTAGGTTTTATAGAGGGGTAAAAACCAGGGTT
This sequence comes from Limnephilus marmoratus, assembly GCA_917880885.1. Lineage (NCBI taxonomy): Eukaryota > Metazoa > Arthropoda > Insecta > Trichoptera > Limnephilidae > Limnephilus > Limnephilus marmoratus. Next base: position 19,029,261 of record OU862906.1, read on the forward strand.
TTTAAAGTTGGACAAAAATGTTTAACAAAAGATTATCGTCATGATAATAAAGTCGTTTGAGCTAAGGGTGTAGTCTCTAGAAAGCTAGGTAAAAAAGTTTATATTATTAAGATAGGAAACACTGATGTGACATGGAAGAGACATGTGGACCAGATGAGGGAAATTTCAGTGAGCTGGAAGGAAGATGGCGAAATTGCGCAGCATCCCGCGTCTGAAACTTTGAGGAACGAGCCTCATGAGTTAGAGACTGCGACCTTGTTGCGTGGATTGACTGGGTGTTCTCCTGATTTCAGGTTGGTGGGGGAGGAAGTGGTGTCGGAGTAGGCACGGCAACAGAGACCATGGTCGGGAAGACTGCGTTCAAGTCACAAGGCACCCACAACTTCCAGAGGAGACGGGACAACTTGACCCAGTCACCGCGGTTGAATTATGTGTATCTTAAAAATTATTGTTTATGAAGTATTACAATGTATGTTAATTGTTATTTAAGTGTGAAATATTTAAGTAAGTAGCTTCAGAGTTGAAGGAGGGAGAGATGTAGTGTTGGTAATATGTTAATTTGTCGGGTAGGTTCGGAAATACCGAACCTAGCCGAAGCGACCGAACATCGGCACAATATAATAGCGAGCAGTGGGCTCGCGCGGCGTTCTTTCTCGTCAGACGGCTTACAGCCAACATTGTACTATTATATTCTATTAAACAGTTTCCGTGTATCAAAGTACTACGTGTTTTAAATAATAACCCTGAAAACATCCAAGAGGAATACTGGAGATAAAGGGCCCAGTATTGCCTGCAACATTGGATACTACAATAATGGCTTTCATTTTCAATTTAATAATGAAAACTAGTCAGATTATATTATTTGAAATAAAATTTTCCGAACCTGGCGCAAACTACACGAGCGGTTCTCCCGCCGCGGGAAACCGCAGCAGACACAATTTACTATGGCGTTGTATGGCGCAAACTACACGAGCGGTTCTCCCGCCACGGGAACTCGCGGTTCACAGGCGGGAGAAACTCGCCCGCCACATGCAGCGGGTCTCCCGCCGCGGGAAACCGCCAAGTTCAAACTACACGGGCGGTTTCACGCGATTTCGTGCGAGGGAGAGTTGTTGATCGGTCGTGCGCGTAAAGGATCGGGCAGTTTTCCGCGGCGGTAGAACCGCTCGTGTAGTTTGACGGGAAACCGCCACCCGTGTAGTTTGATATGAGCCGCCAGCTTTAGCCGCCTAGAGTACACTGAGCCTTGTTTAGCCGTGGCGTTTAGCCGCCAGCCGTGTAGTTTAGGCCTAAGAATCGTGAATTCTATAATATAAAAAATAATATTTAAGCAATTAAATTGAATAGAGATTACCGAGTGTTAGTATTAACACACGTTAGGCGGGAATGGTAGTTCTACCTTTTACGCCGGTCCTACTTAAATGCCTGGAAAGGCATTGCTATTAAATATTTTAACATGATTATTGTACACCAATCTCTTCGTAAGGGTTCCAAATATATGTATATGTATTATACATATAAATATACATGCATAAGTCATACAAGTCTTTCTTATCTTCTCATCTCCTTGTATTTTGAGTGGAAGAAAATTTTATAAAAGAAAACTTACACTTTGGCACTGGAGATGGGCAAATTGATTTTTTGTAATGGTTTGAACCAAAGCAAAAAACAGTTTTTTGGAAATGTTAAAAAATTGTAAATTTTTTACGCATAAAAATGTTACTAAATGGCCTAACCCTCACTTTAACTTCTATTAATTGAGCCCTATTACCCCTACAAAGTAGGTTATAATTTTGGACCATAGTTTTATAGAAAATTTGGTAGGCGAGTATGGGTACCGCCGCCCCGGGAGCCATTTATTCGATAACCAACACCCCTGGCATGGGTCTCCCCAAGTGGTTCGCTACTTTTGGTTATTTGGAAGGGGTGTCCGGGTTTTTGGAGTGAAGTTTGTCTCGATCTTGGAGGCGAATGCGTTTCCTTACCTAATACGTGGCAGTCTGGATCGGGGGAGACTGCTTGAGGCAGACATAATCTCCAGCCGGACTTTCACGGTCCATCACCTTGCACCACAGCGGGAGGGGTGAATTCATACGTCTCTCATTCATGGACACAATGACCTCTAGATTTCTACCACCCCTCATACCTTTTTTCTTTCTCAGAACTTCCTCTCCTTCCTTTCCTTAAAAAGACCCTCCACACAGCATACCCAAATATAACATAGGCCCTGAGGATTTTTTTATTTGATTATTGGTTTTAAACCAATTCCATTTTCCTGAAGGGGTTCCTTGTTTTCGCCCGCCTAAAGTTTGTTAATAACATTCAGATAATATTAGATTTGTTAACACTCCACAATAATTAATACGCGCGCTTACCTACGCTTCTTTCTAAACCAATTGATTTAATTCATTGTATTTAAAACCATTTTTAAGGCACCTTTTTTAATGAAACCGTTACAATAAAAAACAAATTATTTCAATAGAATACGTACAATAAGTGTTAACATGATTAATTTTTTAAATCTTACCATTGACATAATGCATTTCGGTCAAGCTTTTCTTTGATAAAATGTTAAAATCACAAAGTTGGTAGTTACTTCCAAATATTCACTGTTTTTATTTGCTTACAAAAATATAGAGTAGAACTGAACGTTTATTGAACAAAATCTGAAATTGGATTGTGGCAGCCCTGAATTAACCCTGCAGTACCTAGTGCATTAGTGAGTAGCCATGAAGCCCTCAGGTTGATCGCGCAGCCACGCGTGGTGTTGCCGCAAATGATGCCCTATGTGGCCTGTGTTGGTCCGCGTGGCGTGGACTACTATCTACAGTACCTACCTTCTACAAGTATCTAGTGCTAACTGCTACAACTACCCTCTACTCTCTCTACACCTAGCCACTACCTGCCACCACTGGCTGCTAGGTGTACGCGAGACCAACCGACATATTGTCACGTATTCGGTTACGCGGTGATACGCGCATTGGAGAGTTACATTTTTCCAATAACTAAATAAAATACCCCAAGAGTTGGCATACTAATAAAACTTTCTGTCCAAATGGTTATTCAAAAATGGCGACCAAGAAGGAACCAATATTCATTACTTATAATATAAACTGATTGAAATGGAAAACATTTGATGTAACGCCATTTTTGCTTAACCGTTTGGACAGGATGTTCGGCATGTATTTGGATCGGTATGCCAAGTCTTTCTCATGGTGTTTTGTTTAGTCATTGTATTATGAAAAGAAATCATAATATGGTGCATAGGTATTATGGTTTCTTTTCTAAACACAGGCAACATTTGGGAGAAGTTTCGGGTTTGGTCAAGAGAGTCGCTTTTTTTTTCGCTTACGGGGGGGGGGGGGGGGGGTGTTTTTCATCAGCTCCACAAAAATTCCCCTCAGACCCTATGTCATCTTTGGGGATGCTTATTAATCCATCCCTCCAGTGGTGCAAGGCGTAAGGCCGGAGAAGTCAAAGGGACTCCCTCAACCACTCTCGTAGCGAACCGCTTGGGGTGACCTATGTCAGTGGTGTTGGTTATATAATAAATGGTTCCCGGGGCGGCGGTACCTATACCCGCCTCCCGTGTTTGTTATTTTTGTAATATGAAAAATGGATATAAAAAAGGCCTAAACCCCCCCCCCCCCCCTCTCTCACCCCCTTCCACCCACTCCCCTCCCCCCCTCCACCACCTCTGATCCTCCCCATGCACCCCCTCTGATCCCTCTGATCCCTCCGCACTAACCCCTTCCATCTCATCTCAACACTCCCTCAACCGGTTGGAGCTGTTGGGACTCTTTTGAGGTATTCACCTAACAATAATTTACAATAAAAAATTATAAAAAAAATTTTTTTTTGGAGCAGTTGGTACGTTTAGTGTTCACTTAACAATAATTTTGAAAAAAAAAAATTCGGAGCAGTTGGGACGCTTGTGCGGTAATTTAAAATAATTTTTTTTTGTGCGGTATTCACTTAACAATACCTACACAGTTTAAAATAAAAAATATTTAGAAAAAAAAATTTTTTTTAGCCGTTGGGACTCTTGCGCAGTATTCACGTAACAATAATTTACAATAAAAAATATTTTTAAAAGTTTTTTTTGCAGTTGGTTCTCTTGTGCAGTAATTTACAATAATTTTTTTGGAGCAGTTTTTTACTCTTGTGTGTTTTACATACGTAATAACAATACATAATTCAAAATAAAAAATATTTAGAAAAAAAAAATTTTTTTTGAGCAGTATTCACATAACAATAATTTACAATAAAAAAATACATTTAAAAAATAAATTGGAAGCAGTTGGGACGCTTGTGCGGTATTCACAATATATGAATGGCTCACCCCAACCACCTCACGGTTCTAATACAAAAATGTCATACAATACACCAACCACCTCACACCTCACCTCATATTTGTCCCGTACGTGGCAAAGTGACATGACATGTAGTCCAATTCACCAACCACCTCACATCTCACCTCATATTTGTCCCATACGTGACATGACATGAATGTAGTCCTATAAACCAACCACCCCACACCTCAAATTTGTCCCCCCTTTATATTTGTCCCATACGTGACATGACATGAATGTTGTCCAATAAACCAACCACCTCACACCTCATTTTTGTCCCCCCTTCATATTTGTCCCATACGTAACATGACATGAATGTTGTCCAATAAACCAACCACCTCACACCTCATATTTGTCTCCCCTTTATATTTGTCCCATACGTAACATGACATGAAAGTTGTCCAATAAACCAACCACCTCACACCTCATATTTGTCCCATGCGCAATAACGTGACATGACATTTGTAGTAATACAAAGAAAAAGAGCTGGTACAAATACATTTTTGTATGGGACATTTGAGGTGCCTCTTATATGAGGTACTCAACACTAGTTGGGACCCGTCTTTTTATTATTTATTTTAAAAAAATGTTATCGGGATTCTTTTGTTAATGTTGTTATTCAGAAGCTTGGCGTGAAACCATAAGCGGATTGACCTAATAATTATTTGGGTAAAGTATGGACAAGCCGCCGCATGCCGCTACACTTTAAGTAGGCATAAAATTTGTAAAGTAAACTACTTTTAAACTTAATTACCACAAGAACCATAGGTTTCAGTCGAGATAGAAGGAAAACTTTTTTGTACGTAATTTTTCCTTTACGAATGACATTTCATGTTGTATTCTTTCCAAGATCGAACATTTTCAAGGGACACCAATTTTTAAATATTAAAAAATATTGCCACACCGCAAAAATCACTACCTGAAAATATAAAAGCATTCAAGAAACAAGTAGCTAGAAACGGCATATAAACTAGTCCTGGGTCGATCGATCGTTTTACACGACCCGGGTCGCTCACGACCCACTGGCCTCACGAGCGGGTCGCGAAGATCCGCTCTTTTCGCGACACTAAATACGAAACTCGATTACTCATCACCCAGTTATTATCTACGGGCGCGCCGCGCGGTAGACGGTCGCCGCCCAGACCGTTCAAGTCATACGCGACACAAAACCCAGGTTATAATTGTGTGAACGTTCTCTCATTGCTCACACCTGTAACTAGTAATGTCATGTCCCAGAAATTAATTTTAAAAAAGACATGCTTCAGGGGTAAACAAACAATGTTTTATCATGTTTTGGAGGATATAAAAACCTTACAAAAAACGTGTTGTTCTGAAGCTTTTATTGAGAATTTAAATAAGTAAATTAGCCGTACGCTAATGCTTTATTATAATTTCTTTATATTAAAGTCAGACATTTTACACTTTTACCAGTTTATAGTTTCTATTACAATGCATAATTACATTCACACTCACACGAAAAATGAAAAGTTTTTATGAAAACAACACTAAAAAATGTGAAAAGAAATGCACTTCACCCGTTGATTAACAATACCAAGATACGCTCTTATTAAAAACGGCGCTGTGTCTATTCGAATGTTCAAAAATCGAATCTACCTAACAATCCCGCGATGACGTGACACACGGGCAGGAAGCAGAATACTGTCACGCACGCGTGTGCGTTGATCGGCAATCGGCGATCGAATGAGTCGCAGACGTCGCAATTGGCGGGTTCCGGGAACTGACACGTCTCGCCCCGCCCGCACCCGGCACCCGGCGATCGGTCCGTGAGTCACAGGGTGCAGGAATGTGTCGTAGATCACGGGTCGCGGGAGTGCGCTCGTTGTTCTTGCCTTTTTGTTCGCGAGTCGCGGATCGTGAGACCCGGGTGCTGACGAATAAATAACCCGCTCGCTTTTTTTGGCTCGTGAGCGGGTTTCGACGATCAGGTCTTTCACGATCGACCCAGGACTAATATAAACGTCGATGACACTGAGCGAGTTTACGAGCTACTATCTGGGAAATTCACTATCTGTTAGTAAACTCGCTCAGTGCAATCGTGTTACTTGCTAACTAGCAGATTGTTGACAATCTACGAAAAAAGTTGTAAGGTCGTCAACTTTACTCGTCACACGCCTGCTTGTGATTGGTTAATTAATGTTTAGTGTCATCGAGCCTGTAGACAGACTATTACGAAAATACCTGATTTGCCTAGTTACGTAAAGCGTCAATTACATTGAGCTAGTTTACAAGCTACTATCTGGGAAATCCACTATCTGTTAGTAAACACGCTCAGTGTACTACTTGCTAACTAGCACATTGTTGACTATCTGTTAGTAAACACGCTCAGTGTACTACTTGCTAACTAGCACATTGTTGACTATCTTTTTTTTTTTTTTTTTACATTAACTCCACACAGGAGGCCCTGAGGAAAATAATTTCCCTCAGGGTCTATGTCATCTGGGATGCTGTGTGGAGGGTCTTTTTGAGGAGAGGAAGGAATGAACATTGGTCTTGAAGAGACCCATGTTGTAGGAAGGAGGAAACACAGAGGCCGGCAAATCATTCCACAGCCGAGCTGTTGAACACAAGAACGAGTCGAAGAAACGACCCGTTCTCATGTGACATATGTCAACTGTGTACAAATGTTGGGCACGCGTTTGGCGTGTTTCCCGACTATGCACCGGTGCCGAAGGGATCAATGATGCTAGTTCCTCGGAGCATCTTCCATTGTAATACCGGTAGAACAAGGATAGCATTCCCACCCGACGCCTGTGCTCTAAAGATTGCAATCCGTCTGTTAAGATGGGAGAATCTATCAAACGGACCGCCCGTTTCTGCACAGAGTCGAGGGTATTTTTCAGGTATTTTGGAGCTCCAGACCAGAGGTGGCTGCCAAATTCAACCGTGGGGCGCACTTGCGATTTGTACAGGGTTAGCAGTTGTGTACTATTAAAGTATCTGCGGGCCCTGTACAGTACGCCCAGTTTTTGGGAGGCTAACTTTACTCTGGCTTCGATGGAGCCCCCATACCTGAGCTGGTCACTTAGGGTTACACCAAGCATATCAATGGAGGGCCTGTTCGGAAGATTGCTTCCGTTGAAAGAGACTAGATTTTCATTTCGATCCCTTTTAGACGTAATCAGACAAGATTGGGTCTTTGAAACATTAAATTCAACGAGATTATTTTTACCCCAAGAGAAAACACTCTCGAGGTAACCGTCCATTCTTTGCTTCAAAGCCTTACGAGCTGTTGGAGTTTGTGAGCCCTTTGGGGGCTTGTCAAACAAAAAGCTATCATGAACTGTACTGTCATCCGCGTAACAATGAATTGGTGCACATGACAAAAGGTCGTTGATGTGCAACAAAAACAAAGTCGGAGACAGAACCGAACCCTGCGGGACGCCAGCATTTGTTGAGTGTGAGGAAGAGGTGAAACCATCGACTACCGTCTGAATCGACCTCTCCCTCAAGAAGTCGGCAATCCACGAACACAAGGATGCGGGAAGTCCGTAAGAATGCAGTTTGTTGACAAGTCCTCGGTGCCAAACCCGGTCAAAGGGCCTTGGAGATGTCCAGTGCAACCGTTTGGGTCTCACCGAAACGTTCCAGGCATCGCCCCCAAACATGCGTCACATACGCGAGAAGATCACCGCACGAGCGGTTCCGCCGGAATCCGTATTGACAGTCATTAATAATTTTGTTCTTCTCGAGGTGTGTGCGCAGTTTGTCGTTGATCACACGTTCCATCACCTTAGACAGAACTGATGTGATCGCTATGGGGCGGTAGTTGGCCGGGTTGGAGCGGTCACCCTTCTTTGGAATAGGATGGATAACCGCTTTTTTCCAACCAGAGGGCACAGAGCCAGTCTTCAGGGACAGTTTAAAAAGCTTCGTCAAAATTGGAGCTATTTCTGCAGCGCACCTTTGCAGTACCAGGGCAGGTATTCCGTCAGGCCCACTAGCTTTATTAACATCAAGCCCTCGTAAAACATGGAGTACTTCCCGATGCCGGGTCCTCAGCTTTCATACGAAAACCGCAGTGAGGAACCGACGTCGGGACAGCACCTTGGTCATCGAGGGTTGAGTTATCCGCAAACATTTTACCTAGTAAGTTAGCCTTTTCGGTGGCGGTATTTGCTAGTGAGCCGTCAGGTCTGGTAAGAGGTGGCAGACTGGATTTGCAGAAATTGCGACCTATTGAGCCCGCAAGCGACCAGAATTGCCTGCTGCCATGCGAGCATGCAGTCAGCTTTCTGCTGATCTGCTGGTCGTGCTCGAATTTTGACCTATTTATGATTCTCTTGGTTTCTTTTGCCATTTTGTTGTAAGCTGTTCTGTCTTCGGATGTTCTAGATGTGTTGTAGGCTCGGTAAGTCGCGTTTTTTCGTCGCACTGCTTCAGCGCATTGTCGACTGAACCACGGCTTTGAGCCTACACCAGTTTCCTTAACAGTAGATTGGATGAAGCCATCCATCGCGGATGTGATGACTTCACCAATTTCCTGGGCACATCTTGAGGGATCCGAAGTCCGAAAACAGACAGCTGACCACGGAAAAGCATTAAAATGTGCCCGCAGACCGAACCAATCTGCTGACCTATAGTGCCACACTTTTCTCTTCAGCCTCTCGTTTGGTGGTCTGAAGTTTACAGGGATTGATGTCGTCACCAGGCAGTGGTCGGACGATCCTAAAGGCGCTGTGACTTCATTCCTGTAACCGTGTGGCACAGTATTTAAAAATAGGTCTAACAGGTTGGAACGGTGAGTCTGGACATCAGGAACCCTTGTAGTCTCCTGAACCATTTGCTCCAATCCGTAGCAAAGGGCAAAGGATTCCGCTTGGCGTCCAGCCGAGTCTGTTGATCCTGAGAACTTCAACCAAGGTTCGTTATGAACATTGAAGTCCCCCAGGACCACAAACTCTGCCGTAGGGTAGCGGGGCAAGAGGTCATCAATAGTGTCGCTTAAATGTTTGAAGAGCTCGGACGTGTCTGATTCGCTAAGGTTCGGTGAGCGGTATAAACACGCGTAGAATCTTACCGTTCTGACAAGATTGACGCGTACCCACATTACGTCGAATCTGGAGTTTTCCAAATTCAACAGTCGCACACAGTTGACGTCAGCTCGACTATAGAGACAGACACCTCCTTTAGGTCTGAACTTGCTTGCGAGGGTGAAGCCCGGGCAGTCCAGATAGGAGGCGTCTACAGGCTCGGCTATCTGCGTTTCAGACAGGAATAGTAGGTTGGGGCGTTGAGTAAAAAGGTGGTGGTGGACGGAGTTTAAATTGATATGCAGGCCGCGAATGTTGGTGTAATTCACCAACATTTTTGGCCTGCGCCGGGGTCTCCTACTACTCGCCGCTGTAATGCAGTTAATATTTGTTGTTTGTGTTGTCATGAATTTTTTAAATATTTTTATGATAGGGTGTGGGGGGAGGGAGGTCTGGGAAGGAAAAGGTATGAGGGGTGGGTAGGAAGCTGGGGATCAGAGTGTCCAAGAGTGATGAACGAATGAATCCAATCCACCCACTGCGGTGCAAGGCGATGGGTAGGGAGAGTCTGGCTGGAGAGGTCACCCGATGCGCCCCAAACGCTACTGCTGGGTCCCCTCCGGTCACGAACCGGCACAACAGCAGCGGCGGGGTTTTAACACTCGTTGATAGGGCTGCCCACCCTCAGTCGTGAGCCTGAGGGTCGGGCCCCTGTATTACCGAGCGGCCCGGACAGCGGTAACCGGTTGTAAAGGGTCTCCCTCAACCAGCATCTCCCAATCCGGCCCGCCACGCAGAAGGTGGGCCGACGCACCCGCCATCAAGACTTGGACAAACATTTCCCCAAGAACCCGGGCACCCCTGCTAAGTCATCAAACGTAGCGAACCACTTGGGGTGACCTGTGGCGAGAGGTGTTGGTCATCCAATAAATGGTTCCCAGGGCGGCGGTAACCATACCCGCCTACCAAATTAAATATCTGTTAGTAAACTATCTGTTAGTAAACACGCTCAGTGTACTACTTGCTAACTAGCACATTGTTGACTATCTGTTAGTAAACACGCTCAGTGTACTACTTGCTAACTAGCACATTGTTGACTATCTGTTAGTAAACACGCTCAGTGTACTACTTGCTAACTAGCACATTGTTGACTATCTACGAAAAAAGTTGAAAGGTCGTCAACTTTACTCGCTACACGCTAACTCGTGATTGGTTTATTTATGTTTTCAATATGGCTGCCAATAAACAGCTGATTTCAAATGTCAAAGATCGGACAGAATTAGTACACGCAGGCGTGGTTATTTTTGTTTCTGGCGCTAGCAGCGACCTCAGTTTACTACGCTGCTGAGCGAGTGGACAGTTTTGTGGGTCATCATGACAATATCGCTCGCCGACTCACCCGCTTTTAAACTTAGTAGATAGTAGCTTGTAAACTAGCTGGATGTAATTGAGGCTTAAGAAATTATTCTTAAGAGGGCATTACCAGAGAAAACCAGAAATATGTCATTTTCAAATCAGATTTTAGACGTATTGACTCTTTTCCACAAAAAATTATAAATGGATTTCGAAAGATTGTTCTTTTATCTAGCATTCGTATGTAATAAATTTTGAGAATTTTTTTTAATTTTTAGTATAATAAGGTTATTCCATAGGTCGTTGGCAGATTTGTTAAATTTTCAAAAAAGATTTTGTATTATACCACACCCATTTCAAATAATATAATCATGCAGTAAAATAAATCAATACATTATCTAGCAAACGCATGTTTTAAAATTTTAATTTTAGTTTCAATAAAATCATTAAAAAATATGTACGCACATGTGTTTCTTGACGAAAATTGGTCCATTTGTGTATTTATTTGCGCACTTACAAACTAATATATTTCAGATTTTTTTAACATTCTCATTAAATTTAGACATTATTGAAAAATGACAAATACTTATAATCAAAAAATAAGTACAAAAAGTACATTATTTTAATAGTTTTATCATCACGCTTTTCAGCATTTTTGGATGAAGGTATAAATTAAAGCTAATTTGAATTGAAATAAATTCGAGTTAAAATTTTAAAAAGCTGGTACTGAGAATAATTAATCTTTCTCTTTGTAACCGCCCTGCACGATCGTAAGAACAACTTTCGACGAAATGTGGATTTTCGTCCGCTGGCTGGTTAAACGTTCTTAATACCTAGAACGAAAATGAATAAAAGAACGCGCACGCGTTTTTCTTTTTAATAACATATACACCCAGGTTTTGAAAGGTTTGTACTGCAAGTAGGATTTGTCTAACGGGTTTGTGTAATTATTTGAATACCTAGAATGAAAAAAATAAAAGAACACGCACGCGTTTTTCTTTTAAGCAAGATATACATCCCAGGTTTTGAATGGTTTGTAGAGCAAGCAGGGTTGGTCTAACGGGTTTGTGTAATCATTCTAATACCTAGAACGAAAAAAAATAAAGGAACACGTACGCGTTTTTCGTTTAAACAAGATATACATCCCAGGTTTTGAATGGTTCGTATGGCAAACAGGGTTTGTCTAACGGGTTTGTGTAATTATTTGAATACCAAGAATGAAAATAAATATAAGAACGCGCACGCGTTTTTCTTTTAAACAAGATATACATCCCAGGTTTTGAATGTTTTGTATAGCAAGCAGGGTTTGTCAAACGGGTTTGCCTAACCTAATAACCTAACCTAACCTAATCACCTAACCTAACCTATTAACCTAACCTAACCTTATTAATAGTAGGTACATGGATTTTAATTCCTCCTAAATACACTCAATTATTTATTTATTCAGAACATGAAAATTTGTATATTTTTTTTTAATGCCGGCAACCGGCCGGGTTTATTGTGATAATGTGTATTGTGTGTATGGTGCAACTGTTAGTACCTTCTTCGAATATGTGTGATTTTTTTCCATATAGCAATCTTGTTTAAATATTTATCGATTGGTACCCTGGAAATTATTCAGTTTGCAAAATAATGTAATACGATATGTCATCCGTAACGAGAAATTACATACAATTTTTTTTTTTATGTATGTCATGAGGAAACCCCAGATGACAAAATACCTGAAAACAAATTTAGCAAGACCACACACTTAAAAATTGCCATATCACACAAAAACGCTGTGAAAAGAACTTACTTTCCTTAGACACTGACAAATCCGCTGGCCCCGACAACATTCCACTAATATTCCTCAAAAAATGCTCTAATACATTATCTTAACCACTCACATTATTATTCAACCATCTCTTGACCCTTGGAAACTTTCCGGACCGCTGGAAATCTAGCTTCATTACACCAACTATCGCTATATTAGTGTCAATGTATAATTGGATTTTTTTTCCAATTAACCGCTCTGTTCTTTCTGGAAATCCCGCAATTACCCCCACCCCTTTGCTCACCTCCCACTCAAATACCTAAAATTTGTATATCGGTCAACATTCTGTACCATAGTTTAGTAATAATATTCTCCTGACGAAGGAAGGGTGCTTCTGAAACCGGTAGAGTGTTTTAAAATAAAACTGGTCTTAAACAAATTTATGTGTTTTTTTATTGTAAATTATGGCGAGTCACAAAGTTAATGCTTTTTTTCAAATAAAAAAAATTCTGTTCGATTTTTTATTTTTGTTTTTTAAATACAAACCTTTTGTCAACATACTGAGATCTCTCATAGTCTTCTGTCTCATTCACGCACTAACTTTTCATATTATGACATTTAAAAAAAAAATTGTTTGATTTTTTTAAATTTTCTTTCATACAAACCTTGTCCTGACAATAACAAACACAACAAAAATTATCCAATTTGGTGCAGTCATTCGGAAGTTATGCGTGTACATACATTTCGGCGATTATATAGATAGATTCAAAAATTCTGAAAGACGTGATGATAAAACTATTGAAATTATGTACTTTTTAATTATTTTTATTTCATGCGACCTAGATAACCTTATTATACAAAAAATAAACATATTTTCTCATAATTTAAACTTTACCAGTTAAAAGAACAATCTTTCGAAATCAATTTACACGTTTTTGTGGAAAAGAGTCAACACGGGTAAATTTTATTTAAAAACTAGCTGGTCCGGCGAACTTCGTACCGCCTCAGAATCAAAAACTATTGGCAACTTATTAGCTAAATTGATCTAAATTGTTTCTCCCTGAGTATACCATACCTTTATCTAAATTGTTTCTCCCTGCGTATCCTTTCCCCTCTCGCGTTCCCTCTCCCTCTCCCCACTCCACTTCTCCCCTTCCCCCGTCCCGCTAACTCCCCTTCCTGAGTTCCTTTCCCCCCTCCCCCCTCCCCCGGTTCACAGTTCAATATTATACCCCTTACAATATTGCTGCAGTTCTTTCAAAATAGGAGAATTCGTTCCATACAAAATGTATGGGGAAAATAATTTTCTTCGGAGTGGAACACCCTTTACTTTTAGGGGTATTATAATGTTAGGTATTAACATTAAAAGATTTATTATTTGAGATAACATTTATTTGGAATACTTGTTGACATCTTGAACAGAGAGTACAAAGTGGGTGATCCCATTTCCGGATCTCCCATAGACAATATTGTATCATAGAGATCTTAACATAACATCTCCCTTTTTTTATAAAAAAAATAAATATTTTTTATTTTTTAATTAACATAATAAATTTTAATTTTCATCTCATGTCTCTAAATATTTTTCGACATTTTTACTTACTACTAAATTATGACATTTTTAACAAAAATTATAATGAAAACTTAAATACATATTTAATGTTTTTTAACAAACTAAAAACAGTCTTCTTCATTAGACAATGCATATACATTTGCAATAAATTATATAAACAAAACAAAACATATTTTTTCTTAAGACTATGCTTTTATATAAACACATTTAAAACATATAATATGTTTGTATTTTATGTAAATATCTTTAATTAGTTTTACATGTATCTGTCAGGAATCTTCACAACTCTTCCTGATCTAGTAATGACTTGACTTGAGGTAGATGGAACCGCAAAATCTAAACTTGGAAAATACATTTGACTAGTATTCTGACTTTTATTTATTACTTCTGATGATTGACTGTCTTGTTGACTTTTTTCTTGACTATTATAATTATTATTTTCATTTGACTTATCATATCTTAAATGAATTCTATTTCTTCTATATTTATTTCCATTTGAAGTTTCAATTATGTATGACCTTGGACTTTTATTCCACAACTCCTTTACTATTGCTGGCTCCCAATGACTTTCTGGTTTTCTTTTAAAAACTACTTTATCCCCAATATTTAATGGTTTTAAATTCTGACTACCTCTATCGGCATATTTTTTCATTTTATTTTGACGATTTTCTGTTTCTTTTTTATATTCTTTAAATTTGACTACTTTTGGTTTTAACTGACTTTTAGTAGACGGTAAGTTACAACGAAGTTGTCTTGACATTAATAATTGTGACGGAGAAGGTAAATTCTCTTTTGGCGTTGTACGATAATGTAATAATGACAAATATGGATCGGTTTTATCTTCTTGACATTTTCTTAAAATATTTTTTACGATTTTGACTGCACTTTCAACTTGTCCGTTTGACTGAGAATGATACGGACTTGTTGTTATATGATAAATATCCCATTCATACGTAAATGATTTAAATGCGACTGAATTGAATGGTGGACCTCCATCACTGACTAATTCTAATGGTATTCCATGTCGACTGCAAATTGATTTTAAATTTTTTACTACTACATCTGCTGTGTAATGCTTATTCATATTTGCAATTTCTATATACTTTGAGTAATAATCAACTACTACTAAATAATAAGTATTATTAAATGTTAAAATATCTACACCAATACGTTCCCAAGGGTAGTTTGATATTGGGTGTGATATAAGTGACTCGGGTTGATTAGAAGGTTTAAATTTTAGACATGTTTGACATTGTTCAATCATATTTTTAATATCTGAATTCATATTTGACCAATATAGAAAATCTCTAACCAATTTCTTTGTTTTTATAATCCCTTGATGCCCTTCATGCATTTTCTTTAATATTTCTGGTATCATAACTGTAGGAATTATTAAAGAATGACCTTTAAAAACTAAATCGTTACAAACATTTATTTCTGATTGTATATTCCAATATTGTTTAACTAAAGAATTAACTTTATTTTTGGATGTCGGCCAACCTTCAATGTAGTACTTTATTAAAATTTGTAAAGCTGCATCCTCCCTAGTTGCTTTTTTAATTTCTTCTAATTTTTGTGGTGTTACTGCCATGTTATTAACTATAGTGTTAACATGTAAATTAATATCGCTTTCAAAAGTTAATGTTTCTGTGTTTGGCAATGCCGACCTTGATAATGTATCTGCAATGTACAAATTTTTTCCCGGAATATATTCTACAATGAGATCATATTTTTGTAAATCTAGCATCATTCTTTGCAATCTGGCTGGTATGTCATATAACGATTTTTGAAATAAAGTAATTAAGGGTTTATGATCAGTTTGCACATATACGGTTTGACCATATAAATATTGATTAAATTTATAACAACCACAAACTATAGCGTATAATTCTTTTTCAATTTGTGCATATCTAGTCTGTGCTGGTGTGAGTGTTTTTGAAGAATATGCTATTGGTCTTTTGTCTTGCATAATGACCATACCTACTGCTGATTTTGATGAGTCAACAGATAATGTAATTGGTTTATTTTTATCGTAATGTGTTAAAATTGGTTCTGAACTAATTATATTTTTTAATTCATTGAACGACTTTTCGTAATTTTCATCCCACAAAAATTCTACGTTTTTCTTTAATAATTGTCTTAATACATTAGTTTTTTCTGACATATTTTTGATGAATGGACTTAAATAGTTAATCATTCCTAAAAATCTTTGTAATTCTTTTTTATCTTTAGATGACTTCATTTCCCTAATAGCACTAATTTGTGAATAATCAGCTTTTATTCCTTCATCACAAAATATATGACCTAGAAATTTAATTTCTTTGACGTTAAATTTACATTTGCTCATGTTAAATTTTAAATTATTTTCCCGTGCCTTATCTAACACTTGTTTTAAAGATTTATCGTGACTCTCTTGATCTTTTCCAAAAACTAAAATATCATCAATAAATATTGTTACTCCTTCAATATTTTCAAATAATTCTTTCATTACTCTAGTAAATATTTCTGAAGAATTTTTAATACCAAAAGGTAAACGTTTGAAACAATATCTCCCGAATGGGCTATTGAATGTACATAATTCTGCACTTTCTTCATCTAACGGAATTGACCAATATCCTGATGTTGCGTCTAGATGAGAAAAAATTTTTGCTCCATGAACTCTATATCTAATTTCCTCAAATGTTGGTAATGGATAGTGTGACCTTTGTAATGCCTTATTTAAATTTTTGGGATCTAAACATAATCTCAATTTACCATCACGCTTCTCTACGATGACTAACGAACTCACCCATTTTGTAGGTTTTGTAATTTTTTCTATAACGTTTTGTTTTACCATTCCATCTAGTTCCTCTTTTAGTCGGTCCATTAGTTTGAAAGGAACTCTGCGTTGAGCATCTATTGTTGGAATTACGTTCGGATCCACTGACAGATGACATGTGTACGGTATGCATCCAAGACCCTGAAACACATCGTTATATTGCCTTAATAAATTTTCAGTATTTTTATAGTTCACAAAAGAATTTTGATAATTTTTTTGAATTAAATTCATTTTTTCACACATCTTTAAACCAATTATTGTTTGACATTTAAATTTACATACTATAAATGTTATTATTTGACTTCTGTTTTCATTGTAATAACATTTTAAATTACATTCTCCAATTATAGGTACATTGAATCCTCCAAATGCTGTCACTTTAGCATTTGTGTTTCTTAGTAACGACTTAGGTATTTTTAATTTATTAAAATTTTCTAACGAAATCATATTTGCCATCGCTCCTGTGTCGATTATGGCATTTATTTTACAATTATTAATTGTTATTTCAATTATCCAATTTGTACTATGCAAATTATTAACATTTTGGATATTAATATGACTTATAAATAATTCCTCATTCACATTGTTAGACTCTGACTTGATTTTAAAATCATTGACTGGAATATTTAAATTAGACATGCAACAATCATAACTTTGTTTGTTTACATTTGAATTGTTTTGACAGATTTTCTGAGTATTATTATTCAAAATTAGTTGACCACTCATATGTACTGAATTATTTTGACAATATTTATCTGAGTTTAAATCTAAATTGATTGTACCAATATTAAAATCTAAATCACTATTATTATTAGAAAATAACATTCCTACATTATTTTTAGAATTAATATTTTTACTGTAGCACATTTTCGAAAAATGACCAAAAGAATGACATTTGTAGCACTTAACTCTCATTGCCGGACATCTGGTGCGATGAATTTCTCCGCATCGTTTACATGATTGTACTTTTGAATTACTTCTCTGCGAGAATTGAAATGACCTTTCCTTTCCGACTGGATTATGACTTGTGTACTGGTTTGACTGACTTCCAAATCGATTCCTTGATGGACTTCTTTGGTTTCTTGACGGACTTCTTCGGTTTCTTGACGTATTCCTCAATGTATCCCGACGACTGTGAATATTATGTATTTCACTAGTAGAATGAAATTCTTCTTGAAGTTCTGTTACAGCTTCATTTGACAACAACATATTTTGAGCAATATTGAATGCTTTGTCAGTGTCAATATCGGACTGTTGTAATAGATTTTCTCGAATTCTGAAGTGTTTTTTGTGCATATTTATGATAAAAATATCTTTTAAAATATCGTCTTTCATATTTCCAAATTCGCATGACGCAATGTATTTACGAAGTGACAATAAAAAATCTTGAAAATTTTCATCTTCTTTTTGTTTTCTTGTGAAAAATTTATACCTTTCCATTGTTTTATGTTTTTTCGGCATAAAATAATCTTCAAACTTCTTAATAACCACGGTGTATTTTGCTGTCTTGTTATCGATATCGGTCCATGTGTTGAAAATTTCGATAGCATTCTCGCCCATTGAAAATAAAAGTAGAGCAACCTTTTTGGAATCTGTAGCGGTATCTTGATTGCATGCTTGCAAAAATAATTCAAATTTTAAGATCCACTTTGACCAGTTGTGTGATAGATTACCATCGAAACTCATTGGCGGACAGGCGTTTACACTCGCCATTTTTAATTTTATTTTAATCACTTAAAATCTTTTCAATCCTTTATAATTTCACGTAACGTATTATTTTTAAATAAACTTTACACTTGAGACTTTGATGTTTTTTAACTTCTGACACCATATTATAATGTTAGGTATTAACATTAAAAGATTTATTATTTGAGATAACATTTATTTGGAATACTTGTTGACATCTTGAACAGAGAGTACAAAGTGGGTGATCCCATTTCCGGATCTCCCATAGACAATATTGTATCATAGAGATCTTAACATAACAAGGGGTATGAAAAATAGATGTTGGTCGATTCTCAGACCTACCAGATAAGCACACAAAATTTCATCAAAATTGGTCCAGCCGTTTCGGAGGAGTATGGTAACAAACACCGTGACACGAGAATTTTATATATTAGATGATACATTTCCCGTTTTATCTGGTTATTCCCTCTTAAATTAATTGATTTGAATAAATCAATTGGCGTTAAATTATTACAAACTAATGAAATAAGAAATACGACATTTTGTGAATATATTATATTTATTTGTTTTAAGGAAAAAACAAAAAGTGAAACTTCTTCAATAATCAACCGTACTTGAAATAATTTATGAGACACGTGAAAAATCTTAAGTTAGGATTGCAGAAGTGTTTGCAAATGCATTATTAGACATTGGCAATGGGAAAATTCCTGTTGACACTTCTATTGTTTTTTTGCCGTTTCCACCAAATGTTTGTCAATTCACAACGTCACAGGAAGAATTAATATCGAAAGTGTTCCTAAATATTGGTGTGATTTATAAAAACCATGCATGGTTGAGCGAACGAGCCATTTTGGCAGCGAAAAATAAGGATGTAGAAGATTTAAATATGAAATTCAGAGTCGAATTGATGGAGAAATGCATTCATTTAAGTTGATCGATTCCATTATCGATCCAAATGAAGTAGTCAATTATCCTACTGAATTCCTAAATTCATTGAATTTGCCAGAATTACCGCCACACAATTTACAACTCAAGGTTGGCTCTGTGATAATTATGTTACGCAATCCAAATCAGCCAAAATTGTGCAATGGAACAAGACTCGCAGTTAAAAAAAATATGAAAAAATTTTATTGAAGTTACTATAATCATAGGAAAATTCAAAGGTGAGAATGTGCTTATTCCCAGAATACCACTAATGCCAACTGACTTTCCTTTTGAATTTAAACGTGTCTAGTTTTCAGTGCGCCTTGCATTCGCAAGGACAATTAATAAATTCCAATGCCAATCATTAAAAGTGTGTGGAATAAACTTTGAATTGCGGTGTTTTTCGCTTGGGCAGTTGTTGAACGTTGCGTTTTCGAGAGTCGGCAATCCATCGGCGCTATTTGTTTTCTCTCTAGAAGGAAAAACTAAAAATGTTGTACATTACAAGGCATTGCAATAGTTATGATCGAATTATTTCATTTTATGGTCGTATTGTAAACGGAAGATTTTGTCTTATTTTTTGTGATTAAGTACGTAAATCTTTCGATATATGGAATTATTGATAATCCAACTGATTTGAATTTACCGGAAGTGTTACATTTCCTAAGTCCGCGAATGTACACCACCCGTGTGAAGCCGAGGCGGGCATGAATAGTACAAGTCTTTTGGAAATTTCTAATAAAATAACGAAAATAAATATTGTAATGGAATGATATTTAGGTTCTGAATGATATTCAGTCTAACCAATATTTGATCCTGTTGATTCCTTCTGTAGCTTTCTTGTATACACTTGTCCAAGAGTCAGAAGTGAAAATAAGAAAATAAGAAGCAAATAACATCTCCGCCGATGTCTAGCTGGCACAAGGAATTTATATACAGTAAAAATAGAATGGGTCCTAATGTACTTCCTTGGGGAACTCCATAAGTAATGTGTCTGTTTTGGCGTGTTGCGTTGCCTACTTTGAGTAAGTGGCTGCGGTCAGTTATATATGATTTGAACCAGTCATGCACAGAATTTTTAATACCTATGTTTTTTAGTTTTTTAAGGAGGATTTTATGAGACACCGTGTCAAAGGCTTTGCTTAGATCGAGAAAAACTGCTATGCAACTTTTTTTTTTGTCAACATTTTTTAAAATGGTTTCTGTTACTCTTAATATTGCATCTTGTACACCCATATTCTTTCGAAAACCATATTGATTTTCTGATAAGATTTTGTGTTTGTCTAAGTAGTCTACAAGTTGGATTTTCACTAGATTTTCGAGTACTTTTGTGAGCACATTTAAAAGTGAGATAGGCCTATAGTTTGTGGGATTATTTTTTTCTCCGGATTTGTAAATAGGTACAATGTTTGCTTTTTTAAAGTGACTAGGGAATATGCCGCTAGTAATGCTGAGATTACAGATATAGGTGAAGGGAAGAGCTATTGGATATTTTATTTCTTTTATTAGTTTAGTGTCAAGGTTGTCGAGTCCAGTCGCACAGACATTTCTCAGCCTATTCATATGTTGTATTATGTCTTTGATTTGGAAAGTTTCCACTCTAAATTTATTGTTATTTTGAGCATTAGTGGTATATTCCTCAGCAAGTGTATATTCGTCCGTATTCATTTTATTTAAAAGTTTTTGGGCTAATGTTTGACCAATGTCTGCGAAATGATTATTTAACGTGTTAGCCATATCAGTCTGGTCAGTTATTATTGTATCATTAGTTTCTTATTTATTTATTATTATCTATTTCTTATTTACAACGACAAAATCGATGCGAAAATGTTTAATAAAACACGACTCGTTAAAAATAGAGCAAAAGTCTCGCGGGCATTGTCTTAAACAGCATTTAAAGAAACACTGTGATTTTTTTCATACATATAACTGTAAAAAATCTGAAACAAACGTGTTTATAATAATTTTTGGAGCATGCTTTGCGATTTTTTTCCATGGAGAGGATTTTATATAATTTGCGTTTCGGCGCGGGCAATGTCTAGATATTATCTTATCACATCTAGATAATAACATATATTTTTTTAAGAGCTTTAAAACTTAACGTGTAAGGGAGATATGTAAGCAATCGGTAGAAATTCGGGTTGCGGGCCCGTAAAGGACGTTTGTTTGAAATTTGTTCGTATAGTTGAAAAAAATAAGTTCTTTTATGTGTTGTTGTGATTTGCGATTAATTATAATTACTAGCCAGCATAACTACATAAACTAGTTATGAACATACAAATCAAGGGTTTGTTGGGGTGTGTTATTTTGATTTAATGTGTTTACTAAGTAGGTATAATGTTTTATTGTTGCAGATGAAAACTAAATATGCCTAAAGTAAATCCTATTTGGGAATACTTTGGAAAAAATATTTTATTACAACCTTCAAAAGCAACGTGTAAGTTGTGTAAGTAAACGGTATCATAAGGTAGTCCCTAGGTAGGTTTTTTCTCAATTTATCTATTCTCGGTCTCGGCCAAGATTTTAATTAATAAAAAAAAAACGAAAAACCTGTCTCGGTCGATAATAAATAAGATTGGTAATATTGCGAGCGTTGCAATATTTTAGAATGCAACGGTTGTTGATCCTGGACAAATTAAAATCAGCAGATTTGAAAAGAGAGCTTTTCATTCTTTGTGTATAGGTAAAACACTTTAAGTTGGAAGCAATAAAAATGCTTAGTATTGATGTATTGGTCTATCTGTGTGAATGTCAAGCGACGCCCACAAATCCGATAAGGCTCTCTGTCTTGCTTACGCCCACTTATTGTAACTAGTTAGAAGAGAGGCAAGTTTAACGACACCCTTTTGAGGCTGTACTTACAGGATGTTCTATTCTATTCATTCGGTTCGTAATTTGATTTAAACATACCTGCACCTACATTTCGCAAGTGACAAATAATGACAAATTTATAAATTTGAAATAATAAATGGTGTTTGTAAAGTGCGCAAGTTTAATATTTATTACGATATCATGGAGTCCTGTTACGAAACGGAACGTGGCTAATCACTGAATGGACCAAATCGTGAAATTTTATTCCGTATGTTTAATTATTTTACTTATTCATAATGAAAAAAAAACGGTGGTCAACTTTTAAGCATAAATGACTTGTATGATTTGACGTCTAAGGCAACTGGAGTATCACAGACTAGTACCTATTTGTGTTAGTAATCTGTTATATTTTAGATAATATACGTATAGATAGTTGCTGATGATGACTGGTACATAACTAAATAATTAGTGTTGCTGATGATTGCGAACACATAATTATAAAAAATAAATAACCCATAAGCAGCCAAATTTGTAAGCCCAGGTTTTGGAAATCACACTTCATTTCAACATTAGGTTCTTAGTTTAGGTAAACCAAGTCATTCATGCGTAGGGTAGACTGGGGACGATTAAAACAAGTTATGATTGAAACATCTCAATTTACTCGAAAACTATAATACCTAAGAGTGTGATACAACACTCGAAACTCCGTCAGGTCTGTTGGGAGGTTTCTACAAAAGCGCACTAGCCGGCGAGTGACTTAATCGTGCATAGGGGACATTATTGGATTTCGCACTAAAAAGTAAATATTTACGACATTTTTGTTTACATTATAACTCATTTTACTCTCGCAGCTTGACGAAATGTTTTATTACATTATCTTCTTTATCTATTTTAGAGTATTTATAATGCATTTGCATGGCGTTAATGTCTATTTATCAGGGTTATTTTTGACTTTGAAGTAGAAAATGCAGCGTGGGGATGTTTGAAACAACTTGTGTGGGGATGATTGCAACGTTTCAATCATAACCATGTTTCAATCGTCCACACCGAGAGAAAAATTTAATATAATGAATAACTTATTACTTTGTATAAAACCACTATATTTAAAACAATATCAACATGTTTCGACAACAATGTTGTCTTCATCAGGATATGTTACTATGATAAATGAAAAACAAGTATAGACAAATTAAAATAAATTATAACATAGACAAAATATTAAAAAGTAGAGGTGATTAATTACTTACTAATCATAAAAATAGTTATACAAAATTAAATTTAAAAATTATTTAAGGAAAAATAAAATTGCATTTAGATAATAAATTTTTTTAAGAATAATTAATTAAAATAATTAGTCTAAATCAAAAAATCAATAATTATAATTAGTTGTAAGTATTAATAAGAAAATAAATTTAAAAGATGGCTATTTTTAAAAAAGGTTTGGTTATTTATAATATTTAATTTACTATTAATGCTTTTTCTAATTTCTAAAATTTCTAAATTATCCAATTGTATGCCCGTAGTGTTAGTATGTAAAATTTTAAGACCTGTATTAATATCAAAAGAATGACTTGTTTCCAAAATATGGTTGGCAAATTCAGAATAATTATTATTATTTAAACATCTTATATGTTCCTTAACTCGAATGTTAAAATTTCTAGAAGTTTTTCCAATATAAAAAAGTTACAATCATTACAAATTAATTTATAAACCCCAGATTTTTAATGTTATTCTAAAACAAAATTATTTTTAATTTGACAATATTATTTACAAACAAAAAGATGGATTAGCAATGGGTTCAAGCACTAGTCCCCTAGTAGCAGATATTTTTTTAAACAATTTTGAAGATAAACTGTCGTGCGTTATTATTAAAATATGTTTACTTTTGGAAAAGATATGTAGATGATATTTTTGTATATGGACTGGCACTAATAGACAATTAAATATATTTTTAAATTTCATTAATAAACTCAACAAAAAAATTAAATTTACCCTAGAAATTGGAAATAATTACAGTTAAAATTTTTTGGATTTAAATATTTCTATCATTAATAATAAATTTGAATTTAACATTTTTCGTAAAGATACATATACATATACAGATATCATTATACATAAAACATCTAATCATCCATATTCACAAAAATTAGCAGCTTTTCATACCTTACTAAGTAGATTAATTAATGTTCCCTTATCTTTGAGTAATTTTAAAACAGAATTAAATACTATTAAACAAATTGCAATTAATAACGGTTATAATTCAAAATTAATAGACAATATGTTAAACAAAAAATATAAGAAAAAGTTTTTTAGATCTTTTGTCTATCCACATGTTGTTGAAAATGATAATAATTGGAGAAAAATTTTATTTTTAAATAATAACATTTCAAATTTAATAATTAAAAACATGCCAAATAATGTACAACCAGCTTTTTATACAAACAACAAATTAAAAAATTATATATTAAATAATAAGGATAAATGTGATTTTTTGAACAAATCTGGGGTTTATAAATTAATTTGTAATGATTGTAACTTTTTTTATATTGGAAAAACTTCTAGAAATTTTAACATTCGAGTTAAGGAACGTATAAGATGTTTAAATAATAATAATTATTCTGTATTTGCCAACCATATTTTGGAAACAAGTCATTCTTTTGATATTAATACAGGTCTTAAAATTTTACATACTAACACTACGGGCATACAATTGGATAATTTAGAAATTTTAGAAATTAGAAAAAGCATTAATAGTAAATTAAATATTATAAATAACCAAACCTTTTTTAAAAATAGCCATCTTTTAAATTTATTTTCTTATTAATACTTACAACTAATTATAATTATTGATTTTTTGATTTAGACTAATTATTTTAATTAATTATTCTTAAAAAAATTTATTATCTAAATGCAATTTTATTTTTCCTTAAATAATTTTTAAATTTAATTTTGTATAACTATTTTTATGATTAGTAAGTAATTAATCACCTCTACTTTTTAATATTTTGTCTATGTTATAATTTATTTTAATTTGTCTATACTTGTTTTTCATTTATCATAGTAACATATCCTGATGAAGACAACATTGTTGTCGAAACATGTTGATATTGTTTTAAATATAGTGGTTTTATACAAAGTAATAAGTTATTCATTATATTAAATTTTTCTCTCGGTGTGGACGATTGAAACATGGTTATGATTGAAACGTTGCAATCATCCCCACACAAGTTGTTTCAAACATCCCCACGCTGCATTTTCTACTTCAAAGTCAAAAATAACCCTGATAAATAGACATTAACGCCATGCAAATGCATTATAAATACTCTAAAATAGATAAAGAAGATAATGTAATAAAACATTTCGTCAAGCTGCGAGAGTAAAATGAGTTATAATGTAAACAAAAATGTCGTAAATATTTACTTTTTAGTGCGAAATCCAATAATGTCCCCTATGCACGATTAAGTCACTCGCCGGCTAGTGCGCTTTTGTAGAAACCTCCCAACAGACCTGACGGAGTTTCGAGTGTTGTATCACACTCTTAGGTATTATAGTTTTCGAGTAAATTGAGATGTTTCAATCATAACTTGTTTTAATCGTCCCCAGTCTACCCTACGCATGAATGACTTGGTTTACCTAAACTAAGAACCTAATGTTGAAATGAAGTGTGATTTCCAAAACCTGGGCTTACAAATTTGGCTGCTTATGGGTTATTTATTTTTTATAATTATGTGTTCGCAATCATCAGCAACACTAATTATTTAGTTATGTACCAGTCATCATCAGCAACTATCTATACGTATATTATCTAAAATATAACAGATTACTAACACAAATAGGTACTAGTCTGTGATACTCCAGTTGCCTTAGACGTCAAATCATACAAGTCATTTATGCTTAAAAGTTGACCACCGTTTTTTTTTCATTATGAATAAGTAAAATAATTAAACATACGGAATAAAATTTCACGATTTGGTCCATTCAGTGATTAGCCACGTTCCGTTTCGTAACAGGACTCCATGATATCGTAATAAATATTAAACTTGCGCACTTTACAAACACCATTTATTATTTCAAATTTATAAATTTGTCATTATTTGTCACTTGCGAAATGTAGGTGCAGGTATGTTTAAATCAAATTACGAACCGAATGAATAGAATAGAACATCCTGTAAGTACAGCCTCAAAAGGGTGTCGTTAAACTTGCCTCTCTTCTAACTAGTTACAATAAGTGGGCGTAAGCAAGACAGAGAGCCTTATCGGATTTGTGAGCGTCGCTTGACATTCACACAGATAGACCAATACATCAATACTAAGCATTTTTATTGCTTCCAACTTAAAGTGTTTTACCTATACACAAAGAATGAAAAGCTCTCTTTTCAAATCTGCTGATTTTAATTTGTCCAGGATCAACAACCGTTGCATTCTAAAATATTGCAACGCTCGCAATATTACCAATCTTATTTATTATCGACCGAGACAGGTTTTTCGTTTTTTTTTTTATTAATTAAAATCTTGGCCGAGACCGAGAATAGATAAATTGAGAAAAACCTACCTAGGGACTACCTTATGATACCGTTTACTTACACAACTTACACGTTGCTTTTGAAGGTTGTAATAAAATATTTTTTTCGCGACCTTCGAAGTGCTAGACTACGCCGAATGTGGATGGAAATTTTTGAAAAATGGAGTATGGCACAAGCAATAAGTTTAAATTGACATAATGTTGATGAATTCTTCAACAGTTTAGCGGACAAGGACATCTCTAACATAGATGAGATCGGTGTCACAACTGTTCAAAAACCTAAACGGGTTGTAGCCAGGAGAGGAACTCAGCAAGTAGGTGCCGAACGAGGAACTCTCGTAACTGTCTGTAGCAGCAAACGTAATTGGCAACTCAATTCCGCCGATGCTCATATTCCCACGTGTCAATTAAGCCATTTCTTAAAAGATGGTCCGATTGGTAGTATTGGTACCGCAAACATATCTGCTGGATGCAAGAAAAAAATTTTACCAAATTTCTGATTCATTTTCAAAGCCATACCATTCCGTCTATAGATCACAAAGTTCTTTTAAAACTTGATAATCATTCATCGCGGTCGAATCCTATGAAATTAAAAAAAAATGTAACATCAATATTTTATCTTCAAACCATTCCAAAATGAATAGGCTAGAGAAAACTACATCTAACGACTCTGAAAAAGAAACCACAAATACGAGTAAGATGACCAAATGTATAGGAAAAGGTGCACTGGAATCCGACGAAAATCTGAAAAAAAAATCATCCTTCACATTGATAAAAAAAAGTGCTTCGTAGTCTCTCCACTCTTGTCTAATTTAGATTTCTGTATGTTTCACTCCTACCGCATGTGAATTGCATACTCAGATTTTTCTTTTCTTTTAATTTGGGAGGCGGGAATGGGTACCGCCGCCCCGGGAGCCTTTATTGGATAACCAACACCTCTGCCATAGGTCACCCCAAGTGGTTCGCTACGTTTGGTGATTTAGCAGGGGCGCCCGGGTTCATGGGGTGAGGTTTGTCTAGGTCTTGGAGGCGGATAACCAGGACATACTGAACCCAAGATTCCTACCCACCCCTTTAACCCTTTTCCTTCCCAGAACTCTCCTCTCCTTCCTTTCCTTAAAAAACCCTCTACACACCATCATAGGTGAGCATAAAGATGACATAGGCCGTGAGGGAAATTATGTTCCTCAGGGCCTCCTGTGTGGAGCTCATGTAAAAAAAATAGATATCTACTATTTACTTGTTTAATAGATTTTAATGCCCCTTAACCGATTATTTAATGTTTTTTGGTCTAAAATATTGCCCTTTTTTGTATAATGATGTGCAAACCACAAATTCAATTATTTTCTATTTTTTCGACTTCTTAATTGTTGAATTTTACACAGAAAAAATGCTCTCAATTCAGAGGTAAATTCTACATTGTTATGATTGAAACAGTGTGATGGTTGAAACAAGCACTTGGGTGAAATGCAGATCCCGCCAAATGTTTAGGATTTTAATAAAAATGCACTTTCTAGATGGGAAAAGTGTGGAAAAGTTGAATAAAAAAGAAATTAAGCCGCGCTCGGCAAAATTGAGGGAGATACAGCCGTTTTAAGAATGATTAAATTGACACTTCATGAACCGATACTATCAACCATTTTGTAAACTTGATTATTACCTTAAAGTTGGTAGCACTCGTAATCATCCTCATCTGTTGCACCATCTTCAAGCGACGGCAAAGTATTGGGTGGACGTTCCACAGTGACGTCATATAAACGACCTGCCATGCGCAAAAATTCGTCCATACGGTCGACGTTCCGGTCACGGCAACGTTTTTGGAACATATACTTCGCGAGATTGCCTGCGATACTCGATTTCTTCCTGCCGGCACCTGACGATACAGCCTTAGCAGCACGCCACGTTGATTCTATGGAATTTGTTAAAAAACTTATTTTTTATACCGTTCTACTCTGCTCCGCGATAATTTCGCAGTAAAACTATGTTGATTATGCCAAATACTCATAGTTAGTATAACTAAGAGCTCTAAAACACAAATAATAAAAAATATATTTAAAGTGGTTTTATTTCAAGACATTTATGTTTGTAGTTTTTAAAATACTTGTAATATTTTTAATCACTATTCATGATCTCATTGAGTACTGTTATAATAATGAAAACGCTTAACATTGATTAAAATTACTCCAATTATTCCAAAGATATTTAGAGTGTTTCAATTATCCCCACATACTGTTTCAATCGTCCACACTATGGGGATAATTGAAACAGATTTCCCCATCGTCTTTAAGTGGTTATTGTAGCTTACCTGTACGAGTTGTGGCCATCCAATAAATTTAATTTGATAACTAGATAGATCATAGAACAGCTAGTATAAACATCTTATCCCTAAATATAAACGAAATATTGCTACAAATAGTTAAAGTAAAAGTGTTTCAACCATCCCCACTCTACCCTATTGAGTTTTAAACGAAATTTTACAAATGTCAAATCCGTAAAAAAATGGCGGCAATGGAGATGTTTTACATGGGAAATTTTTAACTTTGAATGAAAACCGAATTTAAATGTAAGTTTAACAGTAGTTTACTTTTCAGAATCTATACCTATTAAACGTGTAGCGGCATGTGGCGGCTTGTCGATTATTTACTTTATAAGATATTATATAAGAATGAATATAATAATGAATTAATCTTTTTAAATAACATAATATTTTTTTAACCTTGTTGTTATTTATGAATACCCCTTTGAATTCAATCCTGAAGATTATCGCATTTAGGTAATAAACTTATTTTTCTTCCTAAACCTTCAGTATTTCTATAAAAATGTTGTAAAACAACATTAGTTTTATGTTACCGGTATAAACACGCTTTGGATTAGAATTCTCAATTGTAAAATAATTATTAATTGCTTTTTGTTAAAAGCCCAAAACGAAACACGCTGTATGAAAGTTTTGCATCTGTGTGAGTACTGTGATGAAGTCAAATTAACTTGAGATACCTATAACTACCGACAGCTCAGGGCGGTCCTCTCGACCGCAACACGACGGATCCTTTTTGAAGATCGCTACGATCGTGATTGTGAATTTTGGAGATCATACTCGCCATCTGGGGAGCTGACTGGAAGTCATCCTGGAGTCCTGGAGAGA
Source organism: Limnephilus marmoratus (assembly GCA_917880885.1). Classification (NCBI taxonomy): domain Eukaryota; kingdom Metazoa; phylum Arthropoda; class Insecta; order Trichoptera; family Limnephilidae; genus Limnephilus; species Limnephilus marmoratus. The sequence goes on from OU862906.1 coordinate 19,059,186, forward strand.
TGATTGGCATCGAAAATCATCCGCCTTTGCTGTTTCTGGAGGGTGCTTTTGGCTGGGAGCCATTTCTCTGAAGTCCTGCTCTTCTCACGATGTGAGATTCGTTTCCCAAAAGAAGATTTCATCATGCGTCATTTCAACTGACCACCAGGGGCGTGCACTCCATATAGGCATATAAGCACTGCCTACCCTACCGTATTTGTAAAACATAAGCATGTAAATAATATTATAATTTATTAAATTAATGCCAAAAATTAATACACACTTTCAAAAATAAGCGCGAAAATGCTGAGCAACCGAAACTACGCGAGCGCCTACAAACGTTGCATACCTAAACTGTAACTAGAAACTACTCGCGCGCCCTCCGACTGCCTCACTAAAATGCGGCCTAAGCAGGAATTATTTCTGCTTGGAACTAACTTCATACAAGATAATATAATATCAATGTTTACGAAATGCAATAGCATAGAATAGAACTGTCGTTTTGAATTTGCTTCTATGAGGTTTTTTGTTAGTATTAGGCAGTGCTTTCTGGAACAAAATTAGCAAATGGCAATAAGCGATGGCAGTGACATCTGTTATCTATTTCTATCAACTACTTGTATGAAGGGAGTTATTTGTAGTAAGTTCTTTTTATTTATTTGAATCAATTCGGCGGTTTTCCTACTGCCTACCCTGGTCAAAAACTCTGTGCACGCCACTGCTGACCACGGTATCAAAATGAACTATTTAAACCTAAGCAAGCCCATGCCAGACAGCCTCAGTTTCAGGATGTCAATTTTGTTATAATATATTTCTTTTGTATTTAAAAAATCTTCTTTTCTTCAAAATCAATAACCTAATCCTTACATCCGCCGTACGAGTCAATATTACTCATAAAAAATCTGCCTTGTACATTGTTGCCACCTCAGCCCAGGTAACACTAATCACGACTCAAGCAACATTTTCGTATTTGTGCTTACTGTGGTGGTAGTAGGAGGTTTTTCAAATATTGTCGGGTTATTCGATTGTCTTTGTTTAAAAAACCCAAAAATCTTTGTCTTTCTTTAAAAAAAAAGTAGTATATGATATTTATGTATATTTATAGAATGTGATGTTTAATAAATTTAATATAAAAGTAATATATGATATTTATGTATTATATTTATAGAATGTGATGTTTAATAAATTTAATATAAAAGTAATATATGATATTTATGTATTATATTTATAGAATGTGATGTTTAATAAATTTAATATAAAAGCGTATTATTAACTAGCTACTAACATGTGTTTCAATGCCATTCAAATAAATAAATTTTCTCCATTCCTTTCCTTCCCGTGCGTCCCCGTTCCCCTCCCGCGTCGCCTTCCCTGCCCCTTCCACCTTTCCCGCCTTCCCCCTCCCTCGTCACCCCTCCCGCGAACCCCAACTCCTTCGTTATCCTCCCCCTCCTTCCTTCCCTCCCTACCTCTAAAATATTTGAAATACACACATTTTCATTTAGACAAATTTCATATTAGAAATCACCAAAGTTTCATCGCAATCGGTTGAACGGTATGGCAGCGCATAAAATACGAACAAACAAACGAATATTGATTTTTATATATAAGATACATATAATAATAGTATAATATAATCTTCAATTTCAGAACATAGGTAGGTATATTATGTTCTGAAAATAATAAGGATTACTTATTCTTTAGATTTAGAATATTGCTTAGCAGGTAAGGGGCATACATTAATTACATTAATACATTAATACGAAGTGGCCCAAATTTATCTCACCAAGGGGGGGGGGAAGGGTCTAGATTGGAAGAAAAACTGTTTACGTAATTAATATGAGCAGATTCTTGAAGTTATAATAAAAGAACAAATTTTGCAATATCTAGATAAACACGATATTTTATACCAAGAGCAATCAGGGTTCAGATCTAATAACTCATGTGAAACAGCATTAAACGTAATTGTCGAAGAATGGAAGGAAGGAATGAATAATAATAAATTTATCTTAGCAATATTTTTGGATTTTCAAAGGGCATTCGAAACTATAGACCGAGACATACTAATAAGAAAGCTTAAAGAAATTGGTTTCTCATCTGTAGCCATTAAATTAATACAAGAGTATTTGAGAGACAGAAAGCAGGTAACAAAAATAAATAATCAATTTTCAAAACCAATGGAAAATAAGTTAGGAGTACCACAGGGATCGGTCCTTGGACCTCTATTGTTCATACTCTATATTAATGACATGGTGAAAATATTTTCAAAATGCAAAGTACGACTTTTTGCCGATGATACACTAATATACTTAATTGGAGATAACTATGAAGAACTAATACACATTTTAAATAATGAACTAAATGATGTATCAAGATGGCTAAAAATAAATAAGCTTAAATTAAATACAAAAAAAACAAAATGTATGGTGATCGGATACAAGAAGACATCCAGTGAAAGCAAAATTAAAATTGATGGTGAAATTATTGAAAATGTTACTGAAATGAAATACTTAGGAGTTATATTAGATTCCAAACTAAACTTCAATAGACATGCTGAATACACCCAAAAGAAAATTGGCAAAAAGATATCTTTTTTTGGAAGAATTCGGCCAAAAATTTCTAGAAAAACTGCAATCACCATATACAATTCAATTATTGCTCCACACTTCAACTACTGCTCAAGTATACTTTTCCTATGTATCGAAAGAGAACAAAATAAGTTACAAATTCTCCAAAACAGGGCTATGAGAATAATTCTCCGACGAAACAGATTTTCAAAAATAATTAAAATGTTAAAGGAACTAAATTGGTTGACCGTGAAACAGATGCTGACCTTGAACACGATGGTATTTATCCACAAAATATTGAACAACACGTTACCAAAATACTTCTCAAATAAAATTGTATACAATAAAGACATTCACAGATATAACACAAGGACGTGCAAGGAAATTAGGCTACAAAAAAAGGACAAAGCCAATACGCAGAACAGTCTACTGTACAAGGGAATGAAGTTGTATAACACACTACCAGAAACTTTAAAGTCCACACCAATTGGAAAGTTCAAGATGTATTGTAGGAGCTACATAAAACATGAAAAAAAATATAGTGAATATGAAATATTTTAATCAATTAGAAATTTGTAAACTTCAATGTACAAATTACTAAAATAAAAATTATTGTTATTGTTATTTATTAATTAATGTATGCCCCCTAGTCACATTACTAATATAAATCATTTAATACACAATGTTTAATAATTTTTTTATTATTGCGATTTCTTCAATATAAAAATAACTAGAGTATAATTACGCAGTAGGGCCTCAGTTTATATATTGCCAGGACTCAAAAAATAAAAAAATGGCCTTGGTAGGGAAAAATTAACAGCCATTTAATAAAATTAACTTGATAATCAATAGTTCCGGTATTGAACGTGTATGCCGTAGGTATCATTACCAACGGCAGGTAACAAAAGATTACCATCATACGAATTAAAAAAAAAAATTAACATAATAAATCCCCCGACATAAACAGTTTGTCAGTCATTCACACCCCTGCATTGCACAACAGATTCCCGCCAACAAATTGCCCCCCTGCATATTCGGGGGTCGCGGCCTGAACCGGGGCGAAACTTGCACCCTCCGTATCGGGTGATAATAGCCATTCGATGGAGGCTTGATGACAGCGGGATTAGTGTTGCGATTTGGCGACCCCTGGCTGTCGTGGGCGCCGGACCGCGGACCGACGATTGGCGACCCCTGTTTCAGCGACAAAGCCGGCTTGGTGATGAATTAATGCGGCACACAGGGGGTTGAGGGGTACGTACCTACCCCAACGCGAATTATAATCTTTTATCGAAATAAATGCGATGCAAACAATTATTATTTAGGTCAATCAAATGGTGGAAATTTTAGTAGGTACTTTCTTTTAATTTAGTTAATAAGCCTACAATACACGGTCGATTACGGAGATGCGGCTAAAATAATATGATGTAATTTAAAGCCAGCTGTAGGTGAATATTTTTTTACGTCGTGCGTCATATGAAAACAGAGCGCAAGATACTCTCAGTATCGCCCAGGTGAAAGACTCACTCCAATTGAAACTTTGCTTGAAATCGATTTAGCCATGTTTGGTGACCAGTTCTGATTAGCCAGGTAGGTACTACCCCACTTTCCTCTTACCCATCTCTTTCCTACCCCACTACCTTCAATTTCATAACATACCCCAATCGAGCATGTCATAGTTTCACTGTGTTAAGAAATTAAAGTTGATATTTAGTTGAGCAAGGGTTGAAATGTTTCTCCGCTTTTAACAAAGAGGTCAGGCATAGTTGTGGTTCGAGGATTTACACATAGATGTCAGGGTTGGCTATAGTCTTCCCTCCCAAATGGACCCTGTTGTAAATTTATAAATAGGATGAATTCATTATTTTCTACCTCTTTCTGCATTAGTTTGCCTTTAAAAGGAAACGTTAGATTATCAGTCCGTTGGGGGGATTTAATAATTTATTTGGATTGGAATTGTTGTACATTATTGCCAATAAATTAATTTTGTATCTACCTTGAATTTCTTGTTGAAGTTTTTGAAGACCTAAAAACTTACATTATTTGATTAATCGAATCAAAACCCTAACATTTGATCCTTCGTGCCGCATTAACGATTGAATCGCGAGTGATAAAAGAACCAGCATCTTCAACATTCATCAAGAGAGATCTTCAGAGAAAAGGGCAAGTGACCAATTCCCATTCCTATATACCTTATTTTCCCAGGCAGGAGAGCATGATTGATGGAGTACATAACCGTATTTCTTTGTTTGTTTTAAATTTATTTAAAAAAAACGGGCTGATTATTGCTGTGGTGTTAAATTGATTTCATACCCAACAGCAACATTGTCGATAAAAATTGTTACATCAATGTAAAAAGAAGTTTTAGAATACTGAGAAAGCATTTTAAATTTCATAAATGATTAATTACGAATGATTATTTGAAAATCCGTAAGTTAAAATTCGAATTTTACCGCGAGGCGGTTGTTTAAACGCAGCCGTAAGCCTAACGCATGCGCGGTAGGAACAAATAACAAATAATATTATTCTTAATTTTGACAGCTAACGGGCTGTGGCATTTTGCGAGATAAGATTCATTTCATGGTTAAAATTCATTGTTTATCGGTTAATAAGTAAAATTCTGTGATCAAGGGCAGTGCACGTGTAGTGATTAATTACAAGTGATTATAATTTAACGTTTGTGTTCTGCGAGTACCTTATTTTTGATATTTAAAAAATGGATCTCAAAACATTAGTGGCCCAGAGGGGAATCTGTAAAGCTAAATTAACTCGATTCAACGAATACATCCAAGGAAATAATTTGTCGCAATCTGAAATTGAAGTCAGGTTAAAGAAACTCGAACCAATTTTAGATTCTTTCGATATAATCCAAGATCAAATTGAAGCGCTTTCAGCGGACGAATTGGCTAAACCATTGGAAAGGCAAGCATTTGAAAATTCCTACTATAGTCTTGTTGCCAAGGCTAAAGATAAATTGTTAATTAAGGTTCCGAATGCAATTTCACACAATATTAGATTGCCTATTTTAGAGTTGCCTAAATTCGACGGCTCCTATGAAAAGTGGTTAAATTTTAGAGATACTTTTGTAGCTCTGGTTGAAAATAACCCATCCTTAGAAATTATTCAAAAATTGTATTATCTGCGATCATGCCTGGAAGGTGACGCGGCTAAATTATTGATATCATTGCCAAATCACCAAGACAATTATTACACGGCCTGGGAAATGTTGACCAGCCGATACCAAAATACAAAATTTATTATACATAAGCACGTGGAAGCATTATTCAAATTGCCTGAAATAAAATTTGAAAATTCCACAGCATTAAGGAATCTTATTGATGAATCCGAATTACATTTAAAATCGTTGAATAATTTAAATATACCCACCGAAAATTGGGATATTATTTTAATATATTTATTGTCACATAAACTAGATAGCGAAACTCGAAATCATTGGGAAACATTTGCAACCAAAGATAACCTACCTACATATAAGGAGTTTATAAAATATTTATCAGATCGCGTCCAGATTTTAGAATTTGCCGGGATTACTGAAGCAAAGGTTAATCAAAATAAAACATTCCCTGTCAAGTACAGAAAGGAAGCTATGATTTCATTAACGCCGCAAATGATAAAATGTATTGTTTGCAAAGGCGATCATAGGATTTATAATTGTAAAAAATTCTTAATATTAAATGCTAAGGATCGAATTATAAAGATACGTCATTTAGGTGCTTGCTTGAAATGTTTGTGCCTAGGTCATAAACTAAAGGAATGTAAAAGTAAATACAACTGTCGAATATGCGAAAATAATTCGCACAATACATTGTTACATTTAAAAAAGGAAATAGATAATTCATCTCATGTGACGTATGTGTATGAGGGTGACGGCATGTGAGCGAGATAGCGAGTATGGGAAGTATAAAAGGGATGTACCGCTATTGAGCGCTCTCTCCATATTAATCTGGCAACCAATAAACATTCTAACATTAACAGATGTTATTACTACCCGATCCACAGACAACATAGTTGGCGCAGCCGTTTGTTCGTTTTTTTTACAAAATTACGGAAGAATCTACGCGGTAGATTCCAAGGAATCTGAAGGATTGTCAGGAAATTGGCCGATCGCAGGAGCGATCGCGTTAAGAATTGGAGCAGCCACACGCAAGTATTCGCGTGTGTGGGACCGACAAATTATAAAATTATTGTCGTTCGGGTACACCGTGTAACGGGGTACAAAAGGACCGGATCAAGGATCGGGTCAAGGACTGGATCATCGTGTGGATTAGCCGGGAACCAGGACTTGGTTTCCGTCGCTGCAGTCTGGGAAGGAAGACCTCGGAGTAGGGATTGGATCCGCAGCTGTCGGGAGACGGAGCCAGACGGGGACGGTGATCTACAGCTCTGGGTGGCGTGCACGTGGAACGTGGAACGTGGACCTCGGAGTGTAGCCTTCTTGGAAGTGCTGAGATAAGTAGTCTTGATTATTTTGTTTCAGCTCTTCCCCCAATGGAGGGTGTTTGTAAGAATTTGGGGACGTTCTGTTACAGAACGGGAAACTGGTCATTGTTCAAGGAACGACTGGATCAGGCCCTCATTTTACATGATGACAAAGTGTTATCACAAGAACGCAAAAGAGCATTTTTGCTGAGTTGCCTCACCGAAGAAACTTTCTCTTTATTATGTGATTTGTGTTTCCCTAAAAAAGTTTCTGTTTGTTCTTTTGATGATTTATGTAAATTATTTGATTCACATTGCAAACCTATTCAAAATATTTTCGAGTCGCGTGAGTTATTTTATAAGTGTAAACAGCTAGATAACGAATCTATTAAAGATTTCGCTGCTAGATTGAGAGGACTGAGTTTGACGTGCAATTTTGAATTGAGGTTGGAACCTTGTTTAAAAGACATATTCATTATTGGAATTTTCAATGAAAAATTGAAACATAAGTTGTTCGTTGAGGGGGTAAATACTTCTTTTTCGGAATGCGTTCAGTTAGCAGCTTCATGGGAACATGTTGTTAATTTTAAGAAAGTTGATACGAATTTAAATGTTGTGCATAAGGATAGTAATGTTGTCCGTAAATCCAGGTCGGATAGTCCGATCAGATTTAAAAGTGCAGTGCGTAGTAAGACGCCAGTAAATATTGCATTAAAAAAATGTTTTTTGTGCGGAAAAACGAATCATTTACAGAAAGATTGTTGGAAGAATATTTTTTGTAATCGGTGCAATAAATCGGGACATCCTAGTAATGTGTGTAAAAACTGTAAAATTAATGTAGGTAATAAGAATAAACGATTAAATTCGGTTTTTATGTTGCATGACGGCACGGGGCCGGAACCGATATTCGTAGATCTCATTATTGGTAACACTGTTCTGCGAGCGATTGTTGACACCGGCGCTGAGATTAATGCAATTCCATATGAAGTGTATTTAAAAGATTTTGTTTCTTGTAAATTGGAAAGATGCGATATTCAATTGTCAGGATATGACGGGAAACGGTTAAATATTGTAGGTAAAGTTAATTTAAGTGTGTTATTTTTAAATAAAAGTGTAGATACGCAGTTTATAATAATTAAAAACGGTAATTCTACGATTGTTGGTAGAAATTTTTTACAAGTTTTCGGTATCGGATTAAGTGGAATAAATGCGGTAAATACCAGTGAGACTAGTTGTGATAATCAATTAAATTTTCGTGATAGTTTAAAGAAAAAATATGCTCATGTGTTTTCAGAAAAATCGGGTAGGCTTATAGGTTATGAAGCTAACATCGAAGTTATTTCGGAGTTCAGGCCAAAGTTTGTGAATCCAAGATCGTTACCTTTTAGTTTACGTGGAAAGGTAGAGGAGGAATTAAATAAGATGTTACGCGAAGATATAATTGAAAAAGTAGAAATAAGTGATATGGCTAGTCCGATTGTTGTTGTAAAAAAGAAAGACGGTTCAATTAGAATTTGTACTGATTTTAAAACCACATTAAACCCTATGTTAGCGAAGTTGAAATATCCATTGCCTCGTATAGAAGATTTAATTTCATCTTTAAATGGTGCGAAATTTTTTGCTAAAATAGATTTGCGTAATGCTTTTGGTCAGATTTCGTTGAACGAGAAGTCGAGAAAATTATGTGTGATTAGTACGCATGTGGGTTTATTCAGGTTTAAAGTGTTGCCTTTCGGGTTGACCACAAGCCCGGCCATATTTATGCAAGTTATTCAGGCGGTAGTAGGTAGACTTCGTAACGTTCGTATATTTCTAGATGATATTTTGTTGTTTGGAAATTCTGAAGAGGAATTATTCTCTATTTGTGAATCTGTACTTAGGAAGTTAAGTGATTGTGGATTAACTATTAATGAAAATAAGTGTTCTTTTCTAGAAACTGAGATAGAATATTTAGGTTTTAAAATTTCGCGGAAAGGAGTTATGCCTTTAGAAAATAAAATCTGTGCGATTACTCAGATGGCAGTACCGAAAAATGTTTCAGAACTTAGGAGTTTACTTGGGGTTATTTCATATTATAGAGCTTTTGTTCATAATATTTCAGGTATTTTGTCTCCATTGTATAATTTGTTAAAAAGAGGAGTAAAATATGTGTGGTCTGAGGAATGTAATATTGCGTTTGAGCAAGTTAAGAAACTGCTGACGTCAGATAATATTTTAGTGCATTTTGATCCTAATTTACCAATTAAACTTATTTCAGACGCATCTGAAAAAGCGTTATCAGCGGTGATTTGCCATGTATATGATAATGGTTTAGAGAGACCTATCGCATTTGCTAGCCGATTATTGTCAGAAACAGAATTAAAGTACTCTATTTTAGATAAGGAAGCGTGTGCTATAATTTTTGGGTTGAAGAAATTCTTTCAGTATTTATACGGCAATAAATTTGTTTTGGCTTGCGACAATAAATCGTTAGTACACATTTTGAACACGGATAAGCAAGTACCTGTATTGGCCGCTAACCGTCTGCAGAGGTACGCCCTAATACTCCAGACTTTTGACTATAGTATAGAGCATATTAAGTCAGGTGATAACAAAGCGGATTTCTTATCACGAATGCCGATTAATAATAAGGATAATTTAGTTGTGTGTAGCGACGATATTGATGCTAGCGATTATTTTTTAAATTATATTGATTCTTTAAACGTGAATACGGTTGAGTCAGAGTTTGTGAACATAATCGAGTCAGAAACAACATTAAATGCGGAAACGATGAAACAGTTTTCGATTAATGATGTAAATATAGCGAGCATTATCGAGTTCACAGCAAATGGTTGGCCGGATAAAAAGTTCTTAAAGGATGATTTATTGAAATTCTGGTATTTTAGGGATAAATTATCGACTTATAATTCATGTTTATTTTATAATAATAAATTTGTAGTTCCAAGGGAATTAAGGGAAATTATATTGAATTTTTTACATCAATCACATTTAGGCATTGTAAAATCGAAAAGTCTTGCTCGAAATTATTTTTTTTGGCTCGGAATGAACAATGATATAGAAGCAACTGTGAAACAGTGTGCTCGATGCATGGAATGTTTACCTACTCCGTGTAAAGTTGAGTTGGCACCTTGGCCAATAAATGGTTTAATCTGGAGTAGATTGCATATTGACTTCATGGGACCGTTGGGAGGTCATAATTTTTTAATTATTGTTGATGCAACTACAAAATGGATAGACTGTCATGTTGTAAATAAGGTGGATTCGTTTTGTACAATAAAAGTTTTGAAAAGATTATTTTCTATGTTCGGAATCCCGGAACAAATTGTAAGTGACAATGGTACAGCTTTCACATCGTCAGTTTTTAAGGAATTTTGTCATAATTATAATATAGAATCATTGACTTCAGCTGTACAGCATCCTGCTTCTAACGGTTTAGCTGAAAATGGGGTTAAAACAGTGAAGAATTTTTTGAAAAAAATTATGGTAAATAATAAATTTCCTACTGATTTTGAAGATAAACTTTTGACATTTTTAGTTGATATTAGAAATACGCCTTCAATGTCTACGGGCATTGAGCCTAGTACATTAATGTTGGGTAGAAAGATTAGATCAATTTTTAATACGATTATTCCAATAGTGGATAATGTTGAGAGTCAAGGTTTTAAAGGAATTGACAACACGGTTAAAAACAAAATGTTATTGAGCCAGCATAAACAGAAAAAGTATTATAGAGGAAGAAAATTTAAAAAGTACTTTGAGGTTGGTTCTAAAGTTTTAACCAGGGATTTAAGAAGTAATGATAATAAATGGATTTTAGGAAAAATTTTTAAAAGATTGGGGAATAGGATTTATTTAGTTAAAATTATGTCTACTGGACAAATTTGGAAACGCCACCATGATCAGATTTCAGAGAGGAAGGTTAGGTGGGGGGAGTGTGATAGGTCTGATGATTTGCTGGACCTGGGTCCACTCTCGGATGTGGACATGACCAAATTTCCTAATTCTCCTAATTTTTGCAGGTCACCTACACCATGGGAGGGGAGGTTACGCCCTCGAGGTCAACGCCCACGCTACACGTGAAGAACTAGAATAATTACATATACTATAGAATGGAAATATTTAGATATTTTGTTTTGTATAAATTTGCGAATAAAGAAATGTGTGTAATTAGGTTTTAAGTGTGGGGGTGTGACGTATGTGTATGAGGGTGACGGCATGTGAGCGAGATAGCGAGTATGGGAAGTATAAAAGGGATGTACCGCTATTGAGCGCTCTCTCCATATTAATCTGGCAACCAATAAACATTCTAACATTAACAGATGTTATTACTACCCGATCCACAGACATCACATCTCATAATAAGTCTCCTCAGAATAATGATACACAATCAACATCAAATAATGAAGTTTTAGTTACCAATCATTCAGCGAAGGTATCTAATAATTTTATTTTGTTATCTACGGCCGTTATTAAAGTGTTGAATAATAATGGAAACTTAATTAAGGCAAGAGTATTATTGGATAGCGGAGCGCAGTCTAATTTTATCTCAGAGAAATTCGAAGCTAGGTTGCAATTAAAACCCAAAAGTGCAAACATACCGATTACCGGAATACAAAACAGAATATTGAATATTAGGAAAAGTGTAAATTTAAGGATTTTTTCAAGCTATTCACCTTATGAAAGAGACATAGAATGTCTCGTTTTGAAGGAAATAACGAGTAATCTGCCGCAAATTTCTTTTCAGAAAAAGGATGCTAGCGTACCTGATGGTCTACAGTTAGCGGATCCTACCTTCTACGAAACAGGCTCCATAGATATGCTACTCGGAGCGGAAATCTTTTGGGAAATTTTGAAACAAGATCAACTACGAAATGGAGACTCAGGACCTGTACTGCAGAGAACGGAATTCGGGTGGCTGGTGTCAGGACCTATCGTCACAACAAAAACAAAAAGGCCAGTAAAATCTTGTCACCTATCATTAAATATATTACATAAACAAATGGAAAACTTCTGGAAATTAGAAGAATTCCCGCCGGTGAAGCACCGGAGCCATGAGGAGCGAGCGTGCGAGGAAATGTTCAAGGACACGCATAAAAGAAATGACGAAGGTCGTTTTATGGTAAGCTTACCGCAGCGCCCCTGTGTTAAACAGTTAGGCGAAACACTGCCTATGGCAGAAAAGAGACTTTGCAATTTGCAAAGAAAATTTTCTTCAAATCCTGACCTGATGAAAAAATATAAAGAATTTATGCAGGAATACATAGACTTGGGTCATATGACCCGGTGCGAGGCACCTTCTAATGAAAAAAATTATTATTATTTACCACATCATGCAGTAATAAAAGAATCAAGCACTACCACGAAGACTCGAGTAGTATTTGACGGTTCTGCAAAATCATCCACTGGTATATCCTTAAACGATGCGCTCATGATAGGACCTGTTTTACAGAAAGATTTAGCTGCACAATTGATATGTTTCAGAAAGCACCAGTACGTGATAACAGCAGATATAGAGAAAATGTACAGACAAATATTGGTGCGACCCGAAGACAGGGATCTACAGCGTATAATATGGAAAAATTTCCCGGAGGAGGAAATTCAGCATTATCAGCTTAACACCGTTACCTACGGTCTGGGGCCGTCATCATTTTTGGCAACTAGATGCCTTGAGCAGTTGGTAAATGAAAATATGTCATCAAACCACAAGGTCAGTCAGATTATAAAGAATAATTTTTACATGGATGATTTGCTTACTGGTGATGAAACAGAAGAAAGCTGTTTATTAATTAAAGAGCAATTAATATCTTTCATGGCATCCGCTGGAATGAACTTGAGAAAATGGCGATCAAATTTGCCCTCATTATGTTCAAAGCAAGAAAGCATGTCGGATATGATTATTAGTACAGATTCAAATGACAGCAAAATATTAGGCTTGTCATGGAATAACCAACAGGATAATTTCTTATACACGGTGAAGTTAATAAAAAATCCAATTGTTAGCAAACGACAAATGCTATCAAGCATTGCGTCCATATTTGACCCTTTAGGATTAATAGGTCCTGTCACTGTTGTTGCTAAATTGTTGATGCAAAAATTGTGGCAGACGAAGGTTCAGTGGGATGAGCCTATTCCACATGACATGTTGAAGACATGGGAAGCTTTTATGAGTGAACTGCCTCAATTAAATAATTTAAGAATAGGTAGAAAGATTCAATGTCAAGATCATGTAAATTTACAGCTACATGGATTTTGTGATGCCTCAGAGAAGGCATATTCGGCCTGTGTCTACCTGATATCTACTGATAAATTGGGTAAGAGATACTCCAATTTGATAATGTCCAAGTCACGGGTAGCACCTTTGAAAAGCGTGTCTCTACCCAAATTAGAATTATGTGGAGCTGTATTATTGACAAAGTTAGTGAATTATATTAAAGAAGCCATATGTACACCGGATATACATACAACATACTGGTGCGATTCTCAAATAGTACTGTGCTGGGTCAGGGAGCAGCCTGCAAGATGGAACACTTTCGTTGCGAATCGGGTGGCGGAAATCCAGGAAACCAGTCAGCCGGAGCAATGGAAACATGTAAGGTCGGAAGACAATGCAGCAGATGTGCTCTCCAGAGGAACCGGTGTTTCACAATTGTTAATTTCCAGCATTTGGTGGCATGGTCCAGCTTGGCTGATACTGGATTCAGCGTGCTGGCCGAATGCCGACACATTTTGTATTGATCCACCAGAGATCAAGACAAGCTCGGTTCTGTTGTCTGCAGTGAAACAGGACTGGGACATTTTTAATAGATATTCTAGTTTTTCCAAATTACAAAGAGTAACGGCATACATTATTAGATTTCAGTTTAATTGTAAAAACCCTTTGCAGCGCCGCTATGGTAAATTAACAGTTAGTGAGTTGGAAAATTCAGTAAATAAATTAATATCTCGGGCGCAATCATACTGTTTCAGCGTCGAAATTCGAGCTTTAAATAATGGCAGTAATATACCTAGAAATAGTTTTTTAAAATCATTAGATCCTTTTATTGAAAGGGATCTAATTCGAGTGGGGGGAAGACTCTCCAAAGGTAAAATGGTAGATGAAAACCAGCAGCACCCAATTATATTACCTTCACATCATAAAATAACAGAGCTAATTGTAAGACACTATCATTACTTGAACTTACACTCGGGAACGCAGTCATTATTGGCGTTGATTAGAATGAAATTTTGGCCGATTAAGGGAAAGAATGTAGTAAAAAGGATAATTAAAAAATGTATAATTTGTTATAGATGCAATCCCAAACCAGAACAGCAGTTGATGGCCGACCTACCAGCTGAAAGAATAACTGAATGCCGGGCATTTCAAAATACGGCAGTCGATTATTCCGGTCCAATACTGATAAAATCGGGTATTCACAGAAAAACCCATAGCGTTAAATCATATATTTGCTTATTTGTATGCATGGCATCTAAGGCAGTGCACTTAGAAGTTGTGCTGTCTTTGAGCGCAGAAAGTTTTTTTAAACGCTTTGAAACGATTTATCTCGCGTCGTGGTAGACCAAGTAAAATGTTCTCAGACAATGCAACCAATTTTAAAGCGGCTAATAATGAATTAAAGGAAATTTATAATTTTTTAAATATGTCCAATGATAAAATTGATAAATATTTATCCACATTAGGTATTCAGTGGAGATTTATACCGCCTCGTGCCCCGAACTTTGGGGGGCTATGGGAAGCCGGGATAAAATCAGTTAAACATCACTTAAAAAGAATAACAAGTATCGCTTCATTAACGTACGAAGAAATTAGTACGGTGTTATGTCAAATTGAATCTTGCTTAAACTCCAGGCCACTGACTCCCTTATCAAATGACCCTTATGACCTTAATCCCTTGACCCCTGGTCACTTTCTCATAGGAACTAGTATGGCAGCGATTCCAGAGCAAAATTTGGAACATATCACGTTCAATCGATTAAATAATTACCAAAAACTAATACAAATTGTTCAAATGTTTTGGTCGAGGTGGCGGAAGGAGTACCTGGCAGAGCTACAAACCAGGAACAAATGGACTAACAGGAGTCAAGGACAGTTACAGCCTGGCGACATGGTAATACTGAAGGAGGACAACGTCCCTTCTTGCTACTGGAGGCTGGGACGGGTGAGCGCCGTACATCCTGGCGCTGATGGACGAGTTCGCGTGGCGACCATCATCACTTCGAAGGGCATAATCCAGAGGGCCATTTCAAAATTATGTCTGCTACCAATAGAAGACAACGGACCCGACGCAAATGATGTTCATACAAAAACTGATGAAGAAAATAATTGAAGGTTCCACAAGAAAAAACTCGACGCAGAAATCTAATAAACTTCCCGCAAGTAAAACCAAGTGGCAGTGAAAATTTATTTTCTAAAAAAGTTATTTTAAAAAAAAAAAACAATGTTTCAAGATATAAATCAAGATTTAAATAATTAATTTAAAGCAAAACTACAAATTTAATTTAAATCAAAAACAGCAAGAGGCTTAAAATTCAAATTTAAATATCAATTTTTCTACACACTTCAAGATTCAAGATGGAACCATATCCGAACATTCAAACCTAGAAGGAAGACCAAGGAGCTTCGCACGTCAAGATCTCAAGATTGCTATTTATTTATTTTTTATTGTTAAAATTATAAATTTTTGTTTTTAAATGAAGTTATAATGTTTATTAATAATTAGATTATTATTAATAGTTCTTAGAAATAGGATAGTTTTTATTTGGAAATTTTTATGGTTTAGTTAAAGTTAAATTATTATTATTTTTTGTTTCTTCCAAATTGATTTTAGCATATGTTTATATTTAGGTGTTTGATTTTTTATCCTTATTTTGTTTTGATATTTTAGAAAAAGTGACCTCCGTTCCCTTTTTCGGGGGGAGTATATGTTAAGAAATTAAAGTTGATATTTAGTTGAGCAAGGGTTGAAATGTTTCTCCGCTTTTAACAAAGAGGTCAGGCATAGTTGTGGTTCGAGGATTTACACATAGATGTCAGGGTTGGCTATAGTCTTCCCTCCCAAATGGACCCTGTTGTAAATTTATAAATAGGATGAATTCATTATTTTCTACCTCTTTCTGCATTAGTTTGCCTTTAAAAGGAAACGTTAGATTATCAGTCCGTTGGGGGGATTTAATAATTTATTTGGATTGGAATTGTTGTACATTATTGCCAATAAATTAATTTTGTATCTACCTTGAATTTCTTGTTGAAGTTTTTGAAGACCTAAAAACTTACATTATTTGATTAATCGAATCAAAACCCTAACACACTGACTCCAGACGTTTGGTAACAATTGGGACTCTTGTGCGCTATTCACATTAAAAAAACTGATGTCCACATACTGAACTAGTTTCACTGACTCCAGACGTTTGGTAGCAGTTGGGACTCTTGTGCGCTATTCACATAAAAATAACTGATATTCACATACAGGGCCGTAGCTAGGGGGGGGGCATTATGAGGCAATGCCCTACCTTAAAATACCTGTGACCTACCTTAAGAAATACCACCGACTATGATAATATACTAGTAATCTGTTTGTTCATAGTCCATCTTGAAACCCAGAAGTTTCTCTCGCCTAATCAGTTTGGCTTTCAAAATAATTTAAATACAGAATCTGCAATCTTAGACTTGACGAATAAGATCACTAACAGCCTGGACGAAGGTGACTCCTGCTTAGCCATATTCCTAGACTTAGCCAAAGCATTTGACACGGTTTCCCACCCCATACTTCTAGAAAGACTATCTCAAATAGGCATCCGAGGTAGAACTCTTAACTGGTTCTCATCATACCTAACCGACAGATCGCAAGCTGTGAAAATTAACAACACAACAAGTAACCCCTTACCAATCCACTTCGGAGTCCCACAAGGAAGTGTTCTAGGCCCTATTCTGTTCCTCATCTACATCAACAATCTCTGTAACCTTCCCATAACCGGGAAACTAATATCTTTTGCAGATGACACTGTACTGATAACTAGACACAAAACCTGGAAAGGAGCATTCGACATAGCTCAAAACGACATACGCCAGATAAAGAAATGGTTAGATGATAATCTCCTAACCCTTAACGCTGGAAAAACAAAATTCTTAACCTTCAGTCTTTCTGCTGCAACCCAACCTACTAACAATCAGCAGATAATAATTCACTCCTGTCTAAGAACTTGCACTTCCTGTAATTGCCCAAACTTGGAACACGTCACCCACATAAAATATCTGGGGGTCATCATTGATCAATACCTTCGTTGCGATCAGCACTTGGCCAGTCTAACCCTACGCATCCGCAAACTCTCTTATGTCTTTCGAACCCTAAGAAATATCCTTACTACCTCAACTCTTAAAACTGTTTACTACGCTCTCTGCCAATCTCTACTAGCATACGGCATTACAACTTGGGGTGGCTGTGCACAATCTATCATCGAACCTCTACTAAAAGCCCAAAAAATGGTAATACGTGTCATTAACAAGCGACCGACAAGATACCCCTCCAAACGACTCCTCATCGAGTATAACGTCTTAAACATACGGCAACTCCATCTAAAATTTATGCTAATACATTTCCTGTTCAAATACAAAAACAAAACTCTCTTACAACATAACTACACCACCAGAACAATAACCAACAGACACTACAATGTACCTACACTACACACCACGTCAGCTCAAAGACAATTTTTCTTCCTAGCTCCTAAAATCTTTAACCTTATCCCTGAAAACTTAAAAACGTTGAGTCAACCCCATTCCTTTAAAAAACAAATAACGAAATGGATCCTCACACATTGAATACATTACAATTTTAACACCCATTCACTTTACACTCTATCAATTTAATCACCTTTCAGATAAAACATAATATATCTCTATTTTCTAAATTAGCGGCATTGTATGTGCAAGATTAATTAGTATGATCTATATCTAACAACTCCTCCAATTTCTTATTTTACAATAATTCTCTAACTTCTCCATCTTCTACTTGTAACCCAATCTAACTATAAGTATATCATTTTCTTATTATAGAAGATCTGTGTGCATAGTATTGAGAGCAGGCAAAACGTAATATATCCTTATTTACTATCTAAGCAGCATTATGTGTATAAGACTGATTCTGTGAACTATATATCAATAATTCCTTAATATACTAATAATAACTTATCTTTTCCAATAACTCTTTAACTTCTTCGCCTCATTCTTGTAATCCACTATAACTACATAAACTCTCTTATTGTAGGAGAATTTGTGTGCATAGTATCAATTAGTGAAAAATTTCAACCTATACTAATGAATGTATATCCGCAAACTGTAAACTTCACCCGCCATAACACAGGGTCATCCCTAGCATGGAGGGTAAAATATCACAAAAAACTATATTTACTTTCGATAACTCATGTATTATATAAATAAATAAATAAATAGTTTGATATGATTGAAAAAAAATATTAGCTACCTATTAGTGACATCTAACTAAACAGCTTCGAATTAACCAAGGAATCATGTCATACTAATTCTTTATTCTGCCCATAGATTGCATTGAAGTAAGTGGTGGAAGGCTGCGCGCGTATTGCATTAACGGCTCACAGTCAGCAGATGAATCCACAACTAGAAATTTACATTCTGATCACAAAATAGGTTTTAAATTAAGGGTGAATATGCTTGCGTGTCCTCAGCTTTAATTAGTATTACTCTCATGTAATGCCAAGTATGGTTTTCCTACGAATTACGAATTTTTAACTCCACTCGAAATACAAGAACGATTTTCTTCAAAATGCGCCAGCAATCCGCTACTGGAAATTTGAAAGATCATTCGGAACATAAAACTGGTTTTAACCTAAAAGTTAATCTGCAAGCGAGTCCTCAGCTTTAGCTCAGATACTACACCCAGAACAAGAAAATGGGTTTCCTCTTACTTTTGTACTTGGAACACATGGATGGTTTGATGATCCATTGGAACACATAATGATCCATGAAACTTTCTTAGAATTGTCTCGCATCGCCCAAAGACCTCTCTCAATCATTCTCACTGAATATTAATAATAAACAATCTCTTCGCAAAACAAAATTCGACCCAGACGGTATTGCCAGTCGCAGCAGTGATCAAGATGACATTATGTTTGTCACAGAATAAGTAATGAAAAATTCCAGGCCCATTTCAATCGGTCTGAATCGTAGGTGTAACAAAAATATGAAACGAAATGGTTAAAATGTTTACAATATCTATTATTATTTATTGTGAAATTTTGCCCCCCTTAAAAGTGCCACCCGGGGCGGGCCGCCCCCCTACCCCCCCCCCCCCCCCCCCCCATATCAGATCAAGTAACATTTTTACTTGCGCCCTATCTGTAATTACCGCTGCCCTATCTTAAATTCAACTCTGGTTACGGCCCTGTTCACACACTGAACTAGTACTCACAAAAAATAAGTCGGTATGACCATGGAAACATCAATTTGGGTGTGTTGTACAACTGAAGGAGTTCGGGAAGGGAAGAAGATGGGAAAGGAGTTAGTTGGAAAGTACCAGGCTGTTCAGAACTAGTCATAAAGTACAGCTAAGGCCAATTCAAGCAACACAACGTTTCGAAAACACAGATGCTAACAGTACAAAAAACGGTAGGTAACTGTTATCTAATCCAATTTTTTCGGATAAATAAACTGCACACAAAAATTAGACAACTAAAAGAGAAAAGGTAAATCTTATTTTTTG
The DNA here is from genome assembly GCA_917880885.1 of Limnephilus marmoratus. Taxonomy (NCBI): domain Eukaryota; kingdom Metazoa; phylum Arthropoda; class Insecta; order Trichoptera; family Limnephilidae; genus Limnephilus; species Limnephilus marmoratus. Next base: position 19,078,900 of record OU862906.1, read on the forward strand.
GTTTCGCTGATGAAATGAGGAAAGGTACAAAATGTTTAACGATAAACGGCTTGTCTTACTTGCTAGTACCTTAGTTTCTAACATTAACCCATTACCTCCATGAATTATTTTTTATTTTTATAAACTTGAATCATCATTATAACCCGATAGTATAGACTTAAAGAAGAGCCCAAAATTAGTTTTAGAATTTTCCGCCCGCCCACCCTCTCACCCGAGCGTCTAGAAAATTGATGCCTAAACGCAACTCTTGGAGGTAACCCCTCTAAGCAAAATTTATGTCAACTATGGGTTAAGTGCACTCTACTGTGAAATTTATATTGATAATATAAAATAAATGATTGCCTTTGTTTATAATTCAATGAAAAAAAAATATTAATGGAAAATACGCAAAATAATAAAAAATTCAATATTAAAAAAAAACATTCAAGAATGAGGAAAATAACCAAATCTAAGCAAATTATTCTTTAAGTGATACTGTTCGAAGTAGTCAAAATGAAGGGCTCGGTTGCAGGCCCGGCACCGGTAGCCTGTTAGATTTTTTTTACACAGAGCATAACAAATATGAGATTTGCCACGACATTGCAAATGAAATTTTTGCATTCGAGGCACACAATTCCCATCTTCTGCGTCATGGCCTTCCTTCACAGGAGGTTCTCCGAATTCGATATTGATCTGATTTGGAAAAGACAATAAAAGAGTACGGGTAAACTCCACATGGAATGCCTTCTGGGAAAGGTTTCTCTGTTGCCTAGTCATCTTCTGGTTTCCCATATCATGCTCGTACTTCCTCAAGAAGCATTGCAACTTCCATCCATTTACAAGAGACAAGAGCGCTGCTGAGGCAAGATACAAATAAAGGCCAGTACCACTTCTTGGACCGAACGTTGATCCGATAATTTTGTATACCATTATCATGGAGGTCCACCCATTCCCAAATTGTAATTTTGTATTAACGCCGGGCAATCGATTTTTTTGCATGCTTTCTCCAAATTGTTGCCTTTTTTGTCTTTCTTCGATATCTGCCAACGCTGCACTTGACGTACTGGCTCCATTCGATCATAGTTCGTGGCCACTGTTACTACACGGCTGTCTTACCAACGGCATACGAGGATTTGGTTTTCTACGTCTACCACCGCATCAAATTTATCTATAATTATAAAAGCGATGAGAGTTAAACTTTAGCTAGGTAAATGAACGCTATGCGCAAGGGAAATATAAAAGAAAATTATACCTTTAGGCAATTGCTTTCCTGTCTTCAACTTGCCTGAAGCTTCAAGGTTAAGAAGCTACATGTGCCAGTAGCGCGCATTCTCTTATCCTTCAGGACACTCATCAAATGGTGAGATGTGAAGAAATTGTTCATAAATAGCTCATGGCGTATGGGGAACTCTATATATTCTATCGTAGACGTAGGGCGGATAATCCCTGATCTAATTAGGGGTCATATGTATCAGATGCTCCGGAATACGGCATTGCTTGGAACAGGTATCCTTAGACCACTTTTGTTTATAGTGAGGTTTCTTTTTGTACTGTAGTTTTGATTTTTTGGCTGGTGGTGCATTTGAAATAGATATTCTCAAGGTATTACGACTCACACAGGACGATGTCGAAGGCTGACTCCAGTGAAGGTCATTAGCGAATTCATCTGGTTCATGCTCGTCAAGGCATGACTCATCAATTTTCGAATTTCGATGTTGCGCTCGATTACAAATGTGCCGGCAATATCTCGAAAGTTATCCACCTCCGCATCTTCGTTATTTTTCATAAAATTATCGTCAATATGCTCTTCGTTCTTCTGTTTATCAACGTTCCCTGAATAGCGCGTTATTAACAACATTATTGTCATCACTTTCACATACGCTAAAAGAGCGCTCCAATTCTGCCACCATTTCATCTTGATTCAACGATTTCATTTTATAACGACGAATTGTGTAGGTATAGGAGAAGTAGGTATTTTCGACATGATAAAAAATATACGAAAACCGTAGACAAACTATTGATTTCAATAAAAATCACTCATAAAAACTATACAAAACCATATTATTTGAAGGCAAGCTAACCAAAAACGTATGTAAACACTGTCACAGCTAACCTCCAAAGGTTGCGCGCAGGCATCACCTGATTTCAGTGACATCTAGCTGTCATCTTATGCATATAATACTATGTTGAAACATTGTTTCCGACCATTTAATCTTTTGATAACAATATGTGATTCACACATGTTTTATTTTTTTCCGATTTAAATTTATTTTCTTTTTTTCAAAATGGGTCTATTTTCAGGGCTTTAGTAAAAAAATAATTAAAAATAGGATGATTAATAAAATTTATCAAATTATGTTAATTATTGAAAGCTAACATACCATTCTGTAAATGCTGCATAACAACTTGGTGGGATTTTGCTTTATTCATAGTGAAAAGAAATCATACTTTTCATCAATTTTTTTGATGCCTATAGACATCGTCATGGAGGTAATGGGTTAAAAACTAAAGTAGGCACAAATGGCTTCGTGAAGATGGGCCGCACAACACCCGTGAGCCACTCCTAACGAGGAAGTAACTTAAGTAACTAAGGAATCGAACTTCGATAGAAAGGCTCGAATACAATATCTAATCACAATTGTGTTCATACAATTTATTTGCCCATTTGACTGCTTCATTGTTTTGCTAGTTTGGTGCGGCTCGCGTGCGTTGTGCGTTGTGCGGCTCGCGTGCGTTGTGCTTTGTGCGGCTCGCGTGCGTTGTGCGGCTCACGTGCATCGTGTTCGCACGAAGTCATACTGTCGTGGAAAGCAAAAATACAGTAATCACCAAAATTAGCAAAAATGTAACCCAATGTAACCGAAAAAACCATTTTTTTAATCACTTATGACTTTTCAAAGGAGTTGTTGAAGTTGCATGATTCGGTTGAAGTTAAGTTGTCCGGTCACCATTTTTAATTAATTAATTCAATTTATAGGACTAACTTTTGAAGGTTTTTTGTTTTTTTACAAAAGCTTTACACAGGGAAGCCCTGAAGAGAAAGGAAGGAGAATAAGTTCTGGGAAGGACAAAGGTGTGAGGGGAGGGTAGGAATCTGGGGGTCAATGTGTCCAATAGTGACGGACGTAAGAATCCATCCCTCTCAATGCGGTGCAAGGCGGTGGGTCGAAAGGTCTTCCTCAACCAAGTCTCTCCCGATTCGGCCCGCCACACATTAGGTGGACAAACGCATTCAAAAACCTAGACAGACCTCACCCTTTGAACGCGGGCTCCCCTACTAAGTCACCAACCGTAGCGAATCACTTAAGGTGACCTACGGCAGGGGTATTGGAAATCCAATAAATGGTTCCCATACCGGCCGCCCAAATAATATCTACACATCTAGAAATATTTTACCATATTCTCGATAAGCCATCAAAATAAATTCATTGTTCGAGTACCGAATAGTAGTGACCGACCGAAAGTTCGGTTTCGGCAAGGTTCTGCAAAAACATCTAGTTTCGGCAGAAATTCTGCCGAACCTTCGGCCGCACCGAAACTCTGCGTTCGTGAATTATCGCGCGTCTGTCGGCTGACTTCGGGTGAGTTCGTGGCTCGTGTGTCACCCGACATCATACTCAATTAATGAGGTCCTTCCTTTATATTTAAGTGTTGATTGTTGACAAAAATTTTGTTCCAAGAAGTATATGTTTGTTAATTTTTAAAAAAATTGTTTGTTTTGTAGCAGTTATATCGAAAAACTAAATTATTATTTTTTCACAAACTTCAAATATTTTTTTTATTTTATTTCATTTAACACGTGTAATAAGAACGTTGTGATTGAAAATGCAATTAAAATTAAAATACGCATTTAATGAGGTCCTTCCTTTATAATGTAAGTGTTGATTATTGACAAATTTTTGTTCCAAGAAGTAGTTAACATGTTTTGTTAATTCTCGTTTTTTTTTTTTTTTACAGTGAAGAATCTCAACTGCTCCCATCTGGAGCCAGTGAGACTATGGCATCCCCGATCGGGGTATGTTGTGAGGCTGAAGGTAGTGGGGAGGGGAAGGAGGTGGGGAAGAGGAAGGTTGGGAAGTACCTGGCTATTCAGATCTGGTCACTAAACACGGCTAAAGCCATTTTCAAGCAACGTTTCAATTCTGAATGGTGGTCTTACACCAGGGCGATACTGATTAAATTTAGGCAAGACAGATTCAGAAATATTATAAAAAAATGCTTTGATAATTATGTTTTTTTTCCTTTATTTTTCCCAATTTTACATTTTATATTTTGGGAATAATAAAAATAATGGGAAACCACTAAGGCGCAGCGACTGCGGAGACTACGGAGACTGAATATTTTAGATACTTAGTATAAAGCATCTGTCGAAAATGTTTTATTTCTATTATCCATAACTTTGATAATATAATTCTGAGTTGTTCGTAAAGGTTTTATGAAAGCATCAAGCGCACCACACAAACAAATATTACGAATGCCCTATATATTTTTTTGTTTCCCATTTTTTTTTTCCTTTACTGTTTTTTCTTCCATACTCACTGCGAAAACACCTAGTATACTACTACTATCCTATTGTATCGAATAGTATAATTATGTGAATGGAATCTGTGAATGTTAACTTTACTTTACTACTAGGACTACAATTAATACATATACCCAATATAAACGAAAACTGTCAATTTGACTGTCCTAGAAAGGGAGACCTTCCTAGTTGGACAGTCAAAGCTTCTTTATATTGTTAATGTTTTATTTATAACAAGATAAATAAATAAAAAATGACTAAGTATTACATTGACGTGTATTCAACGACGTGACGTTCAAAAGTTATTTCTATAAATTGAATCAAAACAATTCACCTTACACCTTGTTCTTTCTAGACCTTATAGGAAAGCCAATGTGTCCCAAATAAATAATGAAAAATCGGATCGTTATACCCGAGAGTCTGAGATATAAAAAAGATAGCAGCCAAACAATGGGGTAAATTGAGAATAATATTGGTAATTCTTGTATTGAAAATATTAGATCGATAAAAATGACAGAACATAATCAGGTCTCGACAGCTTAGTGTTTATAGTATTTTTCTGTTTCATTTTTCATTTATATTTATTAATATTAGGTCCTTACACATGAAATTGGCGTTTTGCCGTACTGGCAACTTTGATCTCAAATATCTTCTCTTTGGTTAGGAATTCCAAATTCAAATTTATACAGCTATTTAGTCATGTATTTGTGTTTCGAAAATTGTAATTCATTGGTTTTTTCCTTAATTGTTTTTTTTCTTTGCGTCACTTAGTTTACAAAATGGAAAACTTGAAATATCGCGTTATTTACGAGTACGAGTTCCACCGTGGCACTAGTGCTGCAGAAACGACTCGAAGGATTAATGATGTGTATGGCGACGGTGCCGCAAAAGAAAACACAGTGCGTTTTTGGTTCCAACGTTTTTGTTCTGGAAATTTCGACCTGCAGAACAAGCCCCGTGGACGGCCGGAGACCAAAGTTGATAATGAAGAATTGAAGGCTATTGTGGAAGCGGATCCATCGCAAACCACGTCCGAGTTAGCTGCAGGCTGCGGTGTTAGTGATAAAAGTATTTTAATCCACTTGAAGCAAATTGGGAAGGTGAAAAAGCTTGAAAGGTGGGTACCTCACGAATTGAGTGAAGCAAATCAACAAAGGCGCGTTAGAACGCTAGACCACACACTGCACAACAGACGGCTACCAAATTAGAGGAGCTTCAATTGGAATGTCTAAGACATCCACCGTACTCTCCGGACCTTGCCCCAACAGATTACCATTTTTTTCGAAATTTGGATAACTTCTTGCAAGGGAAAAAATTCAACTCCGTTGGGGCAGTCCAAACTGCCTTCAAAGATTTTATCGATTTCCGTCCGAATGTTTTTTTTAGTAAAGGGATCGATGAACTGCCTATGAAATGGCAAAAGTGCATAGATAGCATTGGTACATACTTTGATTAAATAAGTATATTATATTTAAAAAAATCGACTTTACGTTCCTCCCATACAAAACGCCAATTTCATATGTAAGGACCTAATACTATTTTCTTCTTCAATGATTAATTAATTTAATCGTAACGCGTTGGTGCGACATTTTTTTGGCAAATATCACGTTCTCAACAGAATTAAAGTGATATTAATGGAGTGTGGCAGCAAATAATGTCTTGCTCTCTCACAATAATCCTCTAACCTAAGGGTTGATAGGGTGGTGACTGGTGGGGTGATGGGTGGTGGGGTGCTGCAGTGGGGTGAGTGGGATATTAGTGTTTGACGACTGCGGAAGCGCAGACCCGCGGCACTCTCGGCGAACAAAAGGCAAGCGATTGTCGCGTGAGCTTAAACCAGCTCGAGTGCTAATCTGTCTTCTGCGAAGAGCAGGAAATGGATATGGTCGTGTAGAATGTATTAGGTTCAGAAATGATGGAAATCAAAAACAATTTATCATGTTTTAAACAATTATTATAACAGTTTTAAAACCAAAAGGACTCCGCCGACAGCATAAACTTTGGACAAAAGCATCACAAATACCAGGCAATAAAAGCATTCAGCGATATAAAAAATCATTAATACAGAAAACATTTAATGTTTTCAGAGTTAAGATTTGGATTGAAGAACAAAAAATGCTATATTAAGCAAATTTGTATCTTAAAAAAATTATAATGCATTTCAAAACTGACCTACAAAACATGTAACACAAGATACACAAACTATCTAATAATATATTGCCTTTCTGTTGTGTTGTTTTACCGTTAATATTTTTTTATTGTATTTTATAAAACGGTAAAATGGGGCCTCAGCACGGTTAAAGCTACCAGTGAAGCCAACATTATCAAATAATATTTTTTAAAGTTAATAGATAAATAATAAAAGTTATGTGATCAAGCGTATACATAATATTTAGGATTTTTTTAGTATTAATAAAAGACTCGGTTCAAGTAGGTCTTAAACCATGTTAAAAAAATTCTACCAACAGTTATCGGTTCTGAAGCGTTCCAGTTATACGTTTAGGTAATTTGGGAGACGCGTAAGGGTACACCTTTGCTACAAGTCACCCCAAGTGGTTCGCTACGTTTGGTGACTTAGCAGGGGTGCCCGGGTCAAGTTTTTCCGGATCTTGGTGGCGGATGCGTCTGACCACCAACTGCGTGGCAGGCCGGATCGGGAGAGTCTGGTTGAGGGAGATCTTTTGACCTCTCCAGTAGGATTCTCAGCAGGATTTGGACCGCAGCAGAAGGGATGAATTCATTCGTTCGTCACTTCTGGACACACTGACCCCAGATTTTTCCCCACCCCTCATACCCTTTTCCTTCCCAGAACTTCCTCCCCTTCCTTTCCCTAAAAAGACCCTCCACACAGCATCACGAAAGATGACATAGATCCTAAGGGGAATTATTTTCCTCAGGGCCTCCTGTGAGGAGTGAAAATACATAAACTTTCTTTTCTCTTCATCTTTCTTCTACCAAAATAAGAATGCTTTTGTTGCACTGGTTCCGGGCAGTTGGAAATCATTTGCAGTATAACACAAAGGAATTATAATTATCACGTAATAAATGTTAAAAAGTGGTGTAGAAATCAAAATGAAAACTCATTTCAGCTGAAATTTTAATTTCCGTCGATACGCATTCTTCCACATGATAATATGTACTGTTTTTACGAAATCTGTACGACACCTGAAATATTACACTATATAATTTACGCAAAGCATTTGGTTTTCGTGGCAAAATTTTAACTTTGTTCGTGGTCTTTTCTGTATTAGAATCAAATAACTGCCTCGCCTTTGTTCGAGGTCGATCTGTATTTAAAAAAAATAACTGTCTCGGTACGACGAAAACGTACGTATCACACATAAAAAAACCAAAACAAATCCAACATAAAAATTAACCTCCCCATATTGCAGCCATATCTCTCAACAAAATAAACCATTTTTTCAACAACCATACTTTTTATATAGATGAAAGAGAAAGGGGCCTTTTTGGCCCGGAGCTCTGTATGCCATTATATCAAAAGTCAAAAGTCTTGATTTGAAAGTTCGTTAATAAAAATTTGCAAGGGATCACAATTGAAGAGAATTAAAATCATTCTGCGAAAATGTACCTTTTAAGTCCAATAATTCTAGACTATCATAAATATAAAAATATCTAAACAATAAAAAAACCCTCAGTGGAATTACCTAGTCGATAACTGATTGTCATTTCCATTTGAAGCCCTGCGCTGTAACTACCCCAATTTAAACCTATCCGAGGTGTTTATATTAGGCGTACCATCTAAATGGGGGAGGCGGATAGGGGGGGTCGAGGGCGTGATTTTAAATCAACACTTTTATCAAGTATGCTTTTTAAAATTTAATTCGGCCATTGTCACAGGCCATTGTAGAAAGATCGTGAATATGCAAGAACCGTATGCGACTGCGCTCGAAACTTGCGCTTCCATTTATTGTGTTTCAAGCCGCAAACATTTAGTTTCGATTCTTCTTTTGTGATATTCGTTTCTCACCAAAGCTTTATAGAAATGTGTTTTTAATAAAATAAATAACTGTGAAAAATTAAATTATCTATTCATTTTGATAGTGACAACATTTTTTTACTATAAAATAAATAAGAATATTATGTTTTATTTCAGAAAAATCACTATTATTGGTACAAATGAATTTGAAGATTTTATTGTCGCCAAACTTTTTTGTATATCCCGAGCTTTCTATGATTATTAGATAATCTGTGTACATAAATAACACCTCGTGTTAAACCTTACTTAAAGGTTCAAGTAACGAGAACCTACTCGTACGGTATTAAACAGTAGATGGCACGTAATACAAAAAAGTAAGGTTTACTTAATTTGAAAAACAGCCATAAAATAAAACATTAATAATATTGTTTCTATCAACTTATTTTGCCTCTAAATTTAACCAAACTTATTTATATACCGGAACACTTTACTTTGAAGTGAAGTGTTAAACTATGCTCACACGCATACTCATGTTCGACGGTTTTTCTCGATCAACCATGTTGATTTGGAACCATGCTCGTCGTTAAGCACACACCCTCGAGCGGCTCGACACAAGACGCTACAAATAATGTACAAATGTACCATCAAGACGCTTCTCCAAATAGTAAATTTATGTCTAACATCGAGCGAGAATTTCAGCCCTTGAATCTTTTTCTCATCGAGCGAGAAGGTACAGACGTTGAGACGTGTTCGAATGAGCAATTAAGCATAACGAGCGTGGGTACTTGGCTTTAGATACAATCCTTTTACACAATATGAATTATTTGTGTAATCTTTTAAATTTTATCAATTGGTAGACAATAAAGACAATAAAGAACACTTTATTATTTAGTTTGTTTTTACTTACCAAACGTTGCCGAATAAGAAACATTACATTTATATTAACAATTTAATCAACAACACCCCTAATTTCACAAAATACACAACTCTAAATCATTTTCTCTTCATTTTCATCAATTCATAACCCCCACCGTTGTAACTATTTTGAACATCATCACCGCATTATTCGTCACCTGATTAATTAATTGAAGTTTGTCACGCCGGCGGGTACACCTTTAAATACAGCCCGATCCATGGGCGCAGCTTTATCCGCTAATGTGCCCCAGGGCGAGGCGGGCCAGAGCCAGGGGCGTCCATTAGCACCGGCAGTCCCATCAATCTATGACGACAGCATTAAGTCTTGGCACCATCTAAATATCGTGCTGAGTGCCTTAATATTAAGCTCGGCGTATACGCATTTATTAGCTCCGAGAGATCCATACATAACTATGGGGCGAATTGGTAGAAAATCTCAAGAATTTCTTTGAAATATTACATGTGCAAGAAAAACGAATTTTTGCTAGATACAAAAAACTCTAATATCGCGTTAAAATTGTGAGGATTTCCATGGACCTGGGTGCACTAATCTATATTTATCTCGAAAGAGGCTATCAAATGTTGTAGAATGTGATAGTTCGAGCTACGTGCAGCGTAGATGGCTATATTGCTAGTAGTTCGTAGAGTTTATATAGTTCTATAAAAGAAATCTCTGGTGTACAGGTTTGCCTTCCATGTTCAAGATCAATAGCAATTAGATTTTTGGCAACAGATATTTTGAGAGCGTAACAGACAGGATGTTGACCTCCACTCATACACATTCGTTCCCAAGTTTTTAGTCTTAATTTGTTGTGAAGAAGGCATTTTTTGTTTCAAAAACAATTTACAACAAACTGGCGCAGCCGGTAGAATACTTTGAACACGTTGCTCGCCAAACCGAGAACTCGAGCCCTCAGAAACTCGTGGTCAGTGGTCACTGCAAAGTAGAAGTTAGGAAAAGCACGGGATGATCAAGAATCGTCGGTGTCTGCGGCTCTCCACAAATGACCATCAGCACTGGGGGAGCCTGGTTCATCAGCGCAAATGGAATAGGGGATACGATTATCAGCATTATTTATTTATTTATTTATTTATTTATTTTCGGGAAATCGACAGTTTACATTTTTACAGTTTGTACATGTTTGTATAGCCAAAATAAAACCAATTATGGATTTCCTCCATGTGACTTTACCTCTGATTAACAGCATAATAAAAAAAATTATATAATAAATTTATAATAAAGCATTATGAGATCAAAAATTTTATAAAACAAAAGATTAAGTATATAAAACTAAAATTTACATAAAACATAAAATATCAATACATTGGTAACCATAAGAAGCCAGATTGTACATATAAATCAAATCATAACAGAATTAAAGATAAACGATAGAAACATAGACACATAACATATTCATGAAACATCAGAGAAATACTCTTTTATGTACCCCTTATATTTGGTAGGTTCGGAATTGAAAATGTCCACCTTGGATAATATGCTATTGTAACTATTGCATAGTCTGTTCAGACAAGAATTTTGCTTGCAGTTTGTCTTGCATTGATCAACCCTGAACAGGACAGAAGAGCGTGTTGTATGCGCAGGTACATTAAATTGAATTTTATTTAGCAACTCTGGGCATTGAATATTATTGTTAACTAATTTATACAGGAATATTGCATCCTTATGATGCCTTCGTACACTCAATGAATCAATTTTAAAGTATGAGGCTGCCTCTGCATAATTATTAAATCTTACATATGACTTGTAACAAAGATATTTGAGGAATTTGTTTTGAATTGCTTCAATTTTGTTCGTATGGATTTTATAAAATGGAGACCAAACAACTGACGCAAACTCCAAATGACTTCGTACGTAGGCAAAGTAGAGTTGCTTAATGACGTTGATACTATTAAAAAGTTTTGTGTTTCTCATGATAAAACCTAACATTTTAGCAGCTTTATTTGTGATTTGTTGTATATGAAGGTTGTATTGTAGTTTACTATCAAGGGTTATTCCAAGATCACGAATATCTGAGACTGTTGCAATGTTGTTGTTATTTATAGAATAATTAAATAATGTTTTATTTTTATTTCTTGAAAAGGTAATATGATGACATTTTGAGACATTTAGAAATAGTTGATTTTGTTGGCAATAGGTAAATATATTGTTTAAATCATGTTGTAAATTGACGCAATCGTTTAGACTTTTTATTGGCTTGTATAGCTTGGCATCATCAGCAAATAATTCTATTTCAGAGTATTTAACAACATTGACCAAATCATTGATATATAAAATGAAAAATAATGGTCCGAGATGTGAACCCTGTTGGATCCCAGAGGAAATTTCACTGAAATCTGATTCGAAACCCTTTATTGCTACTGCCTGTGATCTCTTGAGTATATAAGATGTAACCCAACGAAATAAATTACCACGTATACCTAATGACCAAAGTTTTCTGAGTAATAGTTTTTGATTAATTTTATCAAATGCTTTGGCAAAGTCTGTATAAATGATATCTACTTGAGTGCGGTTGTCCATGTGATCGACAATGAATTCAGTAAGAAGAACGAGGTTACTTTCCACATTTCTGCCTTTTGTAAAACCGTGTTGCTTTGTTGTAATGATGTGATTCAGTTGTGGGCTTAGATATTTGTAAACAATTTTTTCCATTAACTTACTGAATATTGTTAGTTTTGAAATCGGCCGATAGTTTTTAACATTATTTTTTTCACCATTTTTGTGGATTGGTGTTACATAGGCTCTTTTCCATATTTCAGGTACCGTGCCTTCGTTCATTGATTTATTATATATAATGCAGAGAGGTTTTGCAAGTGTTTCCGCGCAATTAACTATAAAGTATGAGGGAATGTCATCACACCCCGCGCTTGTGTTTATGTCAAGAGCTTTTATTTCTTTTAAGATTATTTCTCGTGTGAATTTGACCGTGGTGATATTTATGTTATTTGTGTTTTCTGGTATGTCGAAGTCTGGTAGGTTATTATCGTTTATGTAAACTGATTGGAAATATTCCATGAAAATATTGCATATGTCTTGGCCATTTTCTGCTTTTTTGTCATCTAGGTGCATCGTCCTTGGAAGAGACGATTGTGTTTTTTTCATGTTATTAAAATGATTCCAGAAGAGTTTAGGATTACCATTTATGCTATTTTCAGCAGTATGTATATAATTAATGTAGAGTTGTTGTGCGATACGTTTTTGTCTAGATCTTAAGAGAGAAAACGTTTGATAGTCACGTGGATTTTGAAATTTTTTAAAATTTTTATGGTATTTATTTTTCTCTTTAATTATTTTTATGAGCGATGATGTGTACCACGGCGGATAATTACAATTTTTAGCTGGTTTAGTTGGTACATAATTTATTTTAATGTTGTTTAATATGTTGTAGAAGACGTCAGTTGCGGGTTGAGTATTCAAATGGTTAAGTTTATGATCCCAATCAATTTCGTTTAATTTTGTGTTTATTATTGAATATTCCGCTTTTCTGTATAGTAATATTTGTTTTGCGTTAGTTTTCAGGTTTTTATTTATTTTTTTAATAGGAATTGAAATTAGCAGTGTTTTATGATAAATATCTTCTGGTACTAATGAGATATTATTGTGCCTAATTTTCAGTGGTATGTTGCTTACAGCTAAGTCGAGAATGCGATTATTTATATTATTACTCTGAGAGTTATATTGTTTCAGATTATTAAATGATAAAAATTGTGTAAAGTTCAAATGGGCGGGATTCAATGAATTGATTGGTTCAGTACACATATAATCACAGTTCTCATTAATTGGTAGCCAATGTAAGTGAGATAGGTTGTAATCTCCTACCAAAATGAAACTATCATTATTGTTGTTATCTGTCATAATTTGTGATGTTTTGTTTATGTGAGACATAATATTTATGAGGTGTTTACTGTCAGGTGCAATATATGAAGTGCATATGTGATTTTTTTTACCGGGAAGTGAAATCGTTACCCATATGTCTTCCGCCTCTGATCCCCATTCTATTTTTTGTTCAGAAATTAATTTATTTTTTACTGCGATTAAAACTCCACCACCGCGATTCTGTTTGAGGTTATGGTAATCTCTATCTCTTCTGTAAACATGGTATCTTGGATCGAAAAGTTCCTCATTAAATATTGAATTGTTAAGCCATGTTTCAGTGAGGCATATAATGTCATAGTTGTTTAATAGTACATTTTGAAGAAAGGTGTTCGTTTTAGTTCTGAGGCCTCTTAAGTTTTGATAATATAATTCTAGAGATTCCATTTTAATGATGCAATAAGTTAATATGATGGTTCTTATGTTAATATGAATATGGTTAATATGAATGTTCTAAGCGTTATTGATGGAAATATTGTATTTTTTTAGTTTTTCTAGGTCGATAAATGAGTTTATGCAATAGTGATCTGAGTTTTCGTTTAGTCTTACATAAATTTTACAGTTTTTTATCCAGCAAAATTTATATTTGTTAATTTTGGTGAACTCTCTGACCTGTTTGTAGAGTATTTTGTTTTTGTGTGTTAAATGTTCATTAATATAGATCCTTTGTTTTCCATTCAAGTTTATATCCTCTGCTGTTAGGCCCCTTCTCGTTCGGATTGCTGCCATGATATCATCTTTTTGTTTTCTGCACTTCAGTTTAACGATAATATTTCGCGGTCTTCCTTCGATCTTCTCCTTGGGGGTTACTCGGGTGGCGTATTCAATTTCTTCAGGGCTTACTATTTTTAATTCAGAATAGATGCTTTTGATAATCTCCGTCAGGTTTTCTTGTTTTTTTTCTGGTATTCCAATGATCTCTATGTTATTTATGCGTGCGTGTTGTTCGTTAGCGTCCAATTGTTTTTGTAATTCGTTAAATTCCCTTTGAATTACGGCGTTTTGTTCCAGACTTTTTTCAAGGTTGTTGTTTTTTTTCGTGTCAATTTTTTTTTCAAGAGTTAATTATGGTGACAACTCAAGTAGAAGATCGATAGGCTACGCAATTATGACTATTATATTACCTAACTGACTTTCCAAGAGAAAATTTACGGAATAAGTGGTAGAAGAAGACGCCGCCCCTCATGCAACTGATGCGTGTGTTATTCCGCTGAATTGTTACCGAGCTTCAGTCTGTACGGTCAAGTTTCGTCTGATATTAGTGAAGACCGGTGGTTCTCAACCTTTTTCGACTTGCATGCCCTTTCGCACCATATTAACTACGAACATTACGAACACTACGAACTTCGAACCACAACAGCACAGCATCACTATATTTTTAAGGGTATAAAATTATTCAATAAATTACCTCTATATATACGATCGGAAGAAAACTAAGACAATTAAAAAAAAAAAAAAAAATTCTCTAGTACCACCTCATAACTTTTCTTATTATTTAGATTTATGTTTTTGCTTTACCAATCCTTTGTATCATTTATAACTAACCTATTTTTTTATTATATTATTTTTGTTATATTTTACTTTCTCATAAAATTACTAACATTTTAAATTTAAATGGATGTAAAAATATATAGTTGTCCTCTCCTTAACACAAGCAGCTGCTTTATTAATAGAGTGATTAAAATATTATGTGGTAAAATTGTAACTTTAATAAATGTTTCAGTCAATAAATAATAAAACATACCTATATTTCGCTAAATTAGGTATAAATTCCCTATTAAAAAGGTACCTATGTAAATACCACCACCAAAGGGAATATCAATGGCACATTTCTATACTGAAATCTCAAAACTCAAAGTTTAAAACCTTGAGTTTCGATCTTTAATCTTTGAACTTTGAGTATTGAATATTCCAAGAGCACATCTTACCGGAAACGTTCACAGAATCTAAATTATTGGGTAATTAGTGAGATTCGTCACGCATTTATATATGCCTTTACCATTTCAAGATCATATGCTCCTTGCAGATTTTTTAATGTTTATTTATTGAGTAAAGTTAGTTTGACAGTCCACAATTTTATAATGTTAATAATAACTCCGGCGCGTTCTTCTGGAATTTTGTATGACAATTTACATCTAGCAAATGAATAATAATAAAAAATAATTTTACATTTGCCTACTACTTCTATGGATAAAAAACTCCTCTATGGATAACTAAAATTAAAGTTAGTGATATTCAAACAAATTTAAAATACTAATCATATTTGAAACACATAAACCAGTGACACAGTGTACTTGGTAGTGCAAAATAATTTGAGTAGGAGTTCAAAATAATTATATATCTTTATTCATACTTTTTCTCAAATACGAATCATTGTCATTAAAATCCACAGAAAATTTATTTTTCAAGTTTGTGAAAAAGTATTGTCAAAGACCAATTACTTTATTCATTTTTAAGCTGAAAAGGGATATTTCTAAACAAATAAAGAGAAGCATTGTACCTACAAATAAAAAATAAAAAATTAACTGAAAATGGCAAATACAAGAGGAAAAGGAGTTATCACTGAGAATAAAGAAAACTTTAACTTGGATAAAATTGTACAGATTATAGAAAAAAGAATTTGACTCCATGAAAAAAGAAATTATATCAAAAATTGAAAAGCAAACCCAGGACACTCAAAAAAACATTGATTTTATGAGTAGTCAATACGATGAATTAATAAAAAAAAACTAATAATAACAATTTTACAAAACAAAAAAATTAAAAATGAATTTGAAAACATAAAAAAACAACAGGAAAAGGATATAATTATCAAACAACTTGAAATAAAAATTTCAGATTTGGAGTACAAGTCTCGTTTTAACAGAGAACTCCAGTCCAATTTTGTAATTTTTTTAAATGAATAATGACCTCTTAACTTAAATAACTGTTTTTTTTTTAGTTAGTTTTAATAGTTAAAATAATTGTCAAAGTTTTAATTTTTCAAGACCCCCTGAAAACCAGCGCATTTGTAATGAATCGTGTGACGTTATCACTCCTGAAAAGTTATTTTTATTTTCAACAGGTGTTGTCATTTTGTATGATAATTATACGGAAGAAAGATGATACTATTCGATAAGTTAAAACATTATTTAGGTGGAATTATTTATTCATTATATTATATTTATTATATTTTTCAATATTATTACGGGAGAGTGGTATAGAAATTGTTTGAAATTATTAATTTTTTAGCTTTTAAAATCAATATTATCTCAAACGAAGCATCACCTACCTACACACTGCACAAATAAGATACAGCGCCGATCAGCTGATCGATGACGCCGATAGCTGATCAGCGGATCGATCGCCGATCAGCTGATCATTTTGTTTTCGAAGTTCGAAGACTCACGAACTTCGAAGTTTTCGATCGTTTCGATGTTTTCGAAGTTCCCGGATCTTCTTACGGATCCGTAAGATCCGGTTCTGTAAGACCGGTCTTCAAAGCTACGGACACACTTGCTCGCGGTTCGCGGATCTTTGCGAACGAGTGAGCGGGTAGCAATTGCTACTAGGTAGCATGCTCTTTGGCTTCTAATGAACAAAGTGTGTCCGTAGCTTAATTCAATCGTTCAATTCATCCGATTCACTGAAACGGATCTTTTCTTTGAACGAGACCCAGTGAAGCGGCTCGTTCAACTGAGCCGCTTTGCCTGTCTCTAGGTAGCATTATGATGTAGCATATTATACAATTTTTTCGTACAGTTTAAAGATTTTCAATATTTTAAATGATAGAGATAAACTAATAGATATACCTCTATTTTTGATACTGAATTATTTAGGCTTAAATATTGTTTCAATAAACACAACAACTAAATCTCTATAAACAGTATGAAATAACGAATAACATGAAATGTTGTTAATACTGATGGCTTGTGTCATACCTACAAAGATTTCAATACAATGACTGGTGAGGCGTGACGTCAGCACTAACCATTCAATAATACTAACTTTACAGTGTGTTTCGACGAGACGTTTAAAAATGCACTTTTTAATATTTTTTTAAGAACTTTTCGTTTAATATCATGAAATAAAACTTATATATTCTTAATCAGCGTTCATTGGTCTGTATGAACATATTTTTTTAAACCCATAATATTTTTCACTGGAGTTCCTTATTATCTTGAAATAGCGGGCATTCCCCCAAAAATGATGTGCAGCAAATAGAAGTAGTTAAAAGAGTTGCGGCGGCGGCTGGCTTGGAAATCCAAAGAACGAAGTAATTGAGGTAAAAAGGGTTTCAGATAGAAGAAACAACGCACCACCAAAACTGCTAGTGCAATTTGCCAACGAATCAACACTAGAGACAATCTGACCTCCAAAAGAAAAAAAAACATTAATTATGCAGCCATAAAAGATATTTCCACAGAAATGATATACATTACGGAAGAAATGAGCCCCTACCACAAGGAACTGCTCTGGAAGACGAAACAATTTTCCAAAGAAAAAAGTATTCTTTCGTTTGGTTCAAAGATAGAAGAACAATGGTACGAAGAATTCCAAATGAAAAAATAATTTATATCAGACACCTAGATGACCTTATTAAATTAAACTAAGAAAACACTTAATTGAACACTTCATACTGAAATACTTACTCGGAAAATGGATAATGAAACGATAATTACAAACGAACCAGATAAACTGTTAACTTTAAAAAGAATTTTAATATATTAAATAAAAATGTACGAAGAATCAACAAAAACTTTGATGAGCTTCAAATCCTAATTAAGAATCTACAAATACATCTAGATATTATTATCCTCACTGAATGCTGGATAAACGATAAAATATTCACACTTACACGTAAATGATTACATCGCATATGTAACCAAATTGAATTATAAAAAAATGATGGTGTGATAGTGTACATTAAAGATGACATTAAAACTGAAGTCGCAGAAATAAAATTCATAAATGCAAACTGTTTAAAAATCAAAGTGGGTGATAAGACCACCATATTAGCTCTTTATCGATCACCAGCTACAACTAATATTTATCCTTTTTTATTTTTTAAACTTTATGAGTAAAATCTCAAATTATAATATTTAATTAAATGAAGACAATATTAGCGAAATTCGATCGAAAATCTGAGATAGAAAAATCAGAAAATAAAAATCAGAAAAGATATTGGACTCGAACCCGGGACCCATTGGTTACACCCAGGGTCCTGGGTTCGAGTCCCAGCGGAGCCAATATCTTTTCTGATTTTTGTGTTTCAGATTTTCGATTGAGTTTCGCTAATATTGTCTTCATTTAATTAAATATTATAATTTGAGATTTTACTCATAAAGTTTAAAAAATTAAAAATAACATAATCATCCTAGACTTGCAGAAAAGTCAATAGATGTCGCGAATTAAAAATAAAATGGATAAATAATTTATCCAGACAGTATCTAGATTGCATTTAGTTCGATTTGAATCTTGCAATCATATATAAAGATAGCAGCCAATAATATGTGCTTTAAGAAAATGAAGATAATATTGGTAGTTCTTATTCGAAGTACGATACAGTTAAAAGTGATCGAATTTCATATGGGTTCCGTAGCTCAATCGGTAGAGCTCTTGCCAAGGGTCTTGTAAGCAAAGGGTCCTGGGTTCGAGTCCCAGCGGAGCCAATATCTTTTCTGATTTTTCTGTCTCAGATTTTCGATTGAGTTTCGCTAATATTGTCTTCATTTAATTAAATAATATTTATCCGTTTCTTGAAACACTTTATAATGAGCTCAATCTATTAAAAAACACAAAAAATGTATTCCTTATCACCTACATAAATATTGACATATTAGAAAATGGTCACCCCAATAGAACTGAATATCTACAAATATCCATGGACGATACGATAAATAAACCTACACGAGTAACTAATGACAGCAAATCTTGCATCGACCACATATTCAGTAAGAATACCAAATCAATAAACATCATTTTCACCTCTATCATAACCGACCACCATGCAACAATTTTATCCATTAACAAAAAGAAAACGCAAAGATCACAACCCTACTCAATTATCCCGCAGAAGACAGAAACCAAATGGATTTAAATAAAAAAACAGTTACTTACCACAAAGTGGATAAACCTACTGGAGAATCTTGATACAAATAATGAATGGAATAAATTAATTAAATGTATAACACGCACCATCATGTCTAGTACCAAATCAACAGAAATAAAGATTTCACATAGAAACCAACATCTTAAACCATGAATAACTCAAAACGTCATAAATTGCATTAGAAAAAGAGACGAATTACACAAAAAGTTTAACTAAATACTTGTGATATTTTTATACTGCGATATTACAAAAGATATAGAAATATCGGTAAAAATGTTATACGTAATGTGAAAGAAAATTATTACAAGAAGGAAATAGATGAATGAAAAAATGACTCGCGCAAATTATGGAAGATCATTAATGAAATTACAAACGCAAAACCATCCCTTAATTACAAGACCATAGACAAATTTACAATTGAAAATACTCAAATTTCTTTCACAAAACATCCGAACATAGTGCTTGAATACTTAAATGATTTTTTTTACTGATATTGGGTCACATTTAGCAATGAAAATCAGACAACAAATAACAAAAAGCATTTTGCCAGAAGAAAATGATAATATGAACCAGATAAATAAACTAAAGTTAAGTGAAATATCTAGTAGGTACTGAAATCATAAAAGTAATTTCATCCCTCAATGCTAATAAATCATGAGTAAATGATATAATCTCAAATAAAACAATAAAACAATTACAAAATGAGCTGAGCTTCCCATTGACATACTCGGTCAATCTGTCTATATCTAGAAGTGTCTTCCCGTCATGCCTTAAAAAGCCACAGTTATACCCATCCAACAAAAAGGATATATATATGTAATTACCGACCCATAAGTCTCTTAAGCTCCTTTTCATAAATCTTGGAAACAGATTTCATAAATCTTGGAAACAGGTGAAGAAGCAAATTGTTCAATTTCTAGAAAAAACAAATTATTATCATTCTTATATGGCTTTAGGGAAAAATCTATGTACCAATGTTGCCATAGAAAACCTAACAAGCATAGCCATAAAAAACAGAGATGGTGGGAAAAAATGTTTGGCTTTGTTCATAGATCTCCAGAAAGACACAATAGAATATAAAATATTACTATCTACATAAGCTAAAAAAATAGGATTGGCCGAAAAAACTATGAACTTATTGAAGTCTTATATAACCGGGCGAGAACAATACAGATTGGCAAACGAAAGAGCAAACTAGGGCACCTTTTAACTAAGGCGTCCCTCAAGGAAGAGTTCTGGAACCGATTCTATTAATTATCTACATAAATGATTGAACAAACCTTAAGATTAAAGGAAACATAATCAGTTTTGCTAATGATACTGTATTATTATTTTAAGAAGAAAATTGCACGGACACATTTAATGTGGCTGAACAAGGGCTTAGTGTACTTCAAAATTGGTTTAAAATCAACTCGCTTATCCTTAACATGATCAAAACTAAATATATAACTTTTTCAATGAACCCAAGGAGCCAACCAGCAAAATCACTAAAGCTAAAATTACACGAATGCCAAAAAAATAATGTTCATTGTCACTGCCCAGTCACAGAAAAAACACAAAACATAAAATATCTTGGAGTATTAATTGATGAAAATCTTAGATGGGACCAACAAATCAAAGGTATTACTGAAAACTCACAAGACTTATATATTTCTTAAAAAATCTAAGAAATGTGGTAAATAAAAAAAGATATGAAAAAGGTTTACTACGCGTTATGTCGTTCTTGAATTGAATGTGGAATTATAGGATGGGGACACACAAACACAACCTGAATACAATTCAAAAGGAATCCTAAAGACCATTCTGAAAGTTCCTATTAGAACGCCTTCGAAATTTTCAATAGCTTTGACGTACCAATTGTACAACGAATATATGCCAAAAATATATTATTGAAGCCATTAAAAAATACTGAATCCTCTACTAGACCGCGTATACATAACACTAGGTCGAATACAAATGACATAAAAGACATTCCAAGTTTTAAAACCACATTCGGAAAAGAAACCACACTTATTTTGCCACAAAATTCCATAATATTCTTCCCAAAGACATAAAACTAATAAAAAAAATTATGAGTACAAATCAAGAATAAAAATATGGCTGAAAGAGGTCAACGAAAAACCCTAATGAAACACTTAAAATGACATAGAAGACAAATAAACTAAAATTAAATAACTTTAGTCCGCCTCGGCACAGGAACCCTTAGTGAGGAGGACTAAGAAATACAATAACTTTACCTAACATAACCATTATATTTTGTAAATAGTATTATTTTATACGGTCGCTTAAATACATAAATAAAAAACCCCAGCATTTCGCGTTCCTGGTATAAAACGGTGAATTTGTACCAGGAGCACATAACATATAGAAATAGTGTGCAGATTGCTACAATTTATTTTTACCTGTTTTTGATCTAGTTATATAGGAACGTTTTTTAATTGTAATTTATCGTGTAGTTATTTGAAGATCCAGTATTATTATTTTTCGAGTGCCCCGGTGTACCTATCAAATATTGGCGTATTGGCATTTGGCACGTTAGGGATCACTGTATTAGACAATTATTAGCAACGCAATATTTCTCCAAACTCACACTCAGACGATTACGTCTTTAAGTGGAAACTATTCTAGTGTCATTTTGGTATAGATTATAGATGAAGCAATTCGGCCCTGGATTTCATAGCGACCAATTTGAGCTGTCAAGCTATTCTACTTGCTCGCCCATCGTCTCAGGTAAATCGTTTTATGCTGAAGAACACTCTTCACTGCTCGTCCTCACATTGCTCACTCCTCACTACTCAGCGAGGAGGAGATTGAAGCACTTCAAATCTGCGCTGACAAAATGTATAAAGATTAAATACAGGTAAATCATTTTAAAATGACTGTAAGGATGAATATAAAATAATTTAATTTTATAATAATCATGTTTACGTTGTTTTTGTTTGGCTAGAAAATGAAACAAAAAAAAATCATTTAAAGAACATTGTGGATTTGAATTTCCAGTCTAAATTTAAAAGGGAGTTGGTAAAAATAACTTGTGATGATTTTTTATCATAATTTTTGTGGTTTGGTAATCTGGTGGTGTAAGTATAAAGTAGGCCGATTCGCAATTTTGTGAGGGTTTTTACAGACGAGGGAAAATAATTCTAAATTTAAAAAGACACCTCTTTGTGGTGTAAAATGTAGACATTATTTTATTCGGGAAGTGTAAAGCATCGGTCACACACGGCGCCGTGGGATGCTTTTAGGCGCCCTAATAAAGTGTCCATTAGCAATCTGGTGAAAGCTTTATACCTTTCACGAGGAGAGGCCTCCCGTAGAATGAGAAAAAAATGCAGAAAGGGAGCGTTCAAGTATTACGTAACGCAATTTTTGAAGGTTTTTGACCCCCCCCCCCCCCTCCCCCCCCATGTAACGCGCCGTAACGTTTTCCTGTTCAAACCCCCCCCCCCCCCCCCTCCCCCCTAAGCGTTACGTAACACCCAAGTAACAATTTTTACCTGAAAGTCACAATTAAGTTGCGCAACGTACTGAAATGTCGCTTAAATACCCTTTTTCTTGATTTTATCGCGTTTGCGGTAATAAATAAAACAAGAGATTTCTTACTCGCGATACATTATATACATTTTAATTTCATTCTTATTGTCATTTATTAAAAAAAATGAGAATATTATTATTTTTATCCGTCTTGTATTCCTTCCAGATCACAACAATTTAACACTGTCTTACCTAGAATAAACCTACATGGTTTTACAACACATACTTTCTTTTACATTAGCTTTAGTGAGGAGGCCCTGAGGAAAGTAATTTCCATAAGTTTTCACCTGTGGAGCAACACTTTACTCCACTATGATTCACAAGCTGACTCATAGTGGAGTTAAACCTTTTCCACGTCCCGAATGCAGTTATACAAGTTGTCAAAGGGAAGATTTAAAAATCGAGAGTTTGATTCACAGAAGATGTCCAGACTGCAACTATTCGTGTCCTCTAAAGAGATATCTAAGAAGTCACTTGCTGACTCACAGTGTAGAAAAACCGTTTTCATGTTCCGACTGCAACTATTCATGTACTACGAAGAGAAATCTAAAAATTACCCATGTTTACCCACAGTGGAGAAAAATCCATTTCCTGTCCTGACTGCAACTATTCTACTTCTCGAAAAAAAATAACGAAAACGGCACTTGCTAACTCACAGTGACGAAAAACCCTTTTCTTGTCCCGATTGCGACTATTCATGCGCTACACAACGGTATCCAAAAGTTCACGTGTTGAACCACACTGGACAAAAACCTTTTTCATGTCCCGACTGCAATTATTCATGTAGTGCAAAGGAACTTCTTAGCAATCATTTGCTAACTCAAAGTGATATAAAACCTTTTACATGTTTCTACTGCCCTATTCATGTTCTACAAAGAGTCACCAAAAATCACATGTTAACGCACAGTGGACAAAAACTATTTTCCTGTCCCTGAATGCAGTAACACAAGTTTTCAAAAGTATCGGTTTGGAGGACATTATAATTCCTAAAAACTCACATTAACAACACTGACTACAGCAAATTGTGTTTATGCGTATTTCGTATTTAAAACACTAACGAATACTGACAACGAAAATAAAATAAAAATGACGCACAATACAGTCGAGGAATTCCCCGTATAACATAAACTAAAGGGCTTGCCAACTTGGAAGATTTCAATTCCTTAGTTTTTTTTATTTAAATAAAGAAAAACATGTTACGTAACGCGTCCTTCGAACCCCCTCCCCCCCCCGTAACGTAAACACTGTGAAAGAAAGCCGTTCTCGCATTCTGAGTGTAATTTTTTTTCTGCTGGCCGCACCGAAAGTGCTCGCGGGCCGCACCAAAAAGTTTCGCGGGCCGCAGGTTCCCCGCCCCTGATATTAAGGGTAAAACAGGCATTATTAATCGTAACAGGAAAGTAGGTACTATTTATTGCAGTACCTAATTCCCATTTTACTAACGTTGATTTCGTACTTTTTTAGTTTTACTACCCTTCGTCCATGATATATATATATTTTTTTTTACATGAGCTCCACCCAGGAGGCCCTGAGGAAAATAATTTCCCTCAGGGCCTATGTCATCTTTGGGGAAGCTGTGTGGAGGGTTTTTTTAAGGAAAGGAAGGAGAGGAGAGTTCTGGGAAGGAAAAGGGTTTAAGGGGTGGGTAGGAATCTGGGGTTCAGTATGTCCTGGTCATCCGCCTCCAAGACCTAGACAAACCTCACCCCATGAACCCGGCACCCCTGCTAAATCACCAAACGTAGCGAACCACTTGGGGTGACCTATGGCAGAGGTGTTGGTTATCCATATTATTGTAAATATTAATTGATAGGTTGCTATATGTTTTAAAAAAAGTAGTGCTTGAAAAACAGACAAACAGCAATATATCTAAGCTCGGTGTCACGATTATCACTTATCACGAACTCAATGTAGATATTTGAAAGTTCAAAGTTCGGTGTGGAAATGGGCCGTCTGTACCAATACACGATTAAACTCTTTTGTCAAACGAAAGAGAGGTTCAAATGTTGTTTACCAAAATACAATTTTCAGACATCTTCGAAAACTCTAAATTTTAGTTGAGTGTGCAGTTATATGTAAAAGTGTTGCCTCCATCTGGTAAAATATTCACATTACTCACAATCGACACAAAAAACAATTATTATGCAGAAAAACTAGTATCCGACCGAAACAGGACTTTCTACTGAAACCGAAACTTTTTCAGTCATGTTAAAAATCTATTGTTTACTGAAAATTGGCTTATTTTTCACATGTATACAGAGAGTTAACACGTGTTAAATGAAATTTAAAAAAAATTAATTGAAGAATGTGAAAAACAAAAAAATATATTTTTTTATATTACTGCTATAAAACAAAGAAAAATTATAAAAATTAACAAAACATTTTGACTACTTCTTGAAACAAAAATTCGTCAATGGTCGACACTTACGAGTACGTCATAAAGGAATTATTTGAATATTTTAATCTTAAGAGGGCATTACCAGAGAAAACCGGAAATACGTCATTTTAAAAAAAGTTTTTAGACGTATTGACTCTTTTCCACAAAAAATTATAATTGGATTTCAAAAGATTGTTCTTTTATCTAGCATTCGTATGTAATAAATTTTGAGAATTTTTTTTAATTTTTAGTATAATAAGGTTATTCCATAGGTCGTTGGCAGATTTGTTCAATTTTCAAATAAGTTTTTGTATTATACCACACCCATTTCAAATAATAAAATCATGCAGTAAAATAAATCAATACATTATCTAGCAAAGGTATGTTTTAGAATTTTAATTTTAGTTTCAATAAAATCATTAAAAAATATGTACATACATGTGTTTCTTGGCGAAAATTGGTCCGTTTGTGTATTTATTTGCGCACTTACAAACTAATATATTTCAGATTTTTTTAACATTCTTATTAAATTTAGACATTATTGAAAAATGATAAATACTTATAATCAAAAAATAACTACAAAAAGTACATTATTTTAATAGTTTTATCATCACGCCTTTCAGCATTTTTGGATGAAGGTATAAATTAAAGCTAATTTGAATTGAAATAAATTCGATATTGAGTTATAATTTTAAAAAGCTGGTACGGAGAATAATTAATCTTTCTCATTGTAACCGCCCTGCACGATCGTAAGAACAACTTTCGACGAAATGTGGATTTTCGTCCGCTGGCTGGTTAAACGCTCTTAATTGCTTTAACAATTACAACATTCTTATGACACGTGTTAAATGAAATAAAAAGGAAGTTGAGTATCAATGTTCACATTCAAACTTAAAAAAATTAAATTAATAAAATGAATTCTCCAGTTTAAGCCCGCCAAAACGAGCGGAATCCGAGAGGTAAGAGGCGGGGTGTATAAGTGACTTCATTTGGGCTCTAAAAAACACGTCGCTTTAGCATCTTATATGGAGATTTTTTTAATTCTTCTATAAGGAATTCTAGTAATGTTTTATCAATGTTAACCGTCTTACAGAATTTAATCTAAATCTAACAGAATGGTAGTTAAAAGAAAAATTATCAAGATTTCAAAGTTAAATTAATTTTTAAAGTTAGAATTTTTGTATTATTGTAGAAAGCAATCACTTTGTGGTTTGACATATTTAGTAAAATAAAATACTTTTTTGTTTAAAACCACGAGATTTATTAATTTATGAACCGACCGGTTTCGCTTTATTCAAGCATCTTCAGGGTACAAATTAATGAATAAATTAACTTGTACCCTGAAAATGCTTGAATAAAGCGAAAACGGTCGGTTCATAAATTAATAAATCTCGTGGTTTTAAACAAAAAAGTATTTCATTTTACTTCGAATTTTTGTTTCGTCATCATCATCACTCTTGGCTCTAAAACCCCTGGTGGGTCTTGACCTCCTCAAGAGTCTTCCTCCACTCATCTTGGTTTTGTGTCAGCTCTCCCCAGTTTAGAAGTTCCAAGATAAATATATCTTTGAGGACGTTGTCGCTCCATCTTAATCTTGGTCTTCCCAGGCTCCTTCGCTCTATCGATCTTGAATTCAGCGGGGACTTTGGTGCTTGTAATAATCCTCTTTTTACCTCTTTTACTTTTAACTTGCTTTAAATATATAAAACTCTCCTGGTCATCGGCAAGACAGTTGTGATGTTTCGCCTTTCTGATGCTGATTTATTTTATTTTTGGAATTCTTTCATCCCTTCAAGTTTTCTTGGACTTTTCTTTTGGCTCTGATCGATATTTAAATTTTTAAGGCTTTGCATGTGTGTAGTAGGGATGGAAAATTCCTTCCCTACGTCACACAAGCCTTCATGAAAATTGGACCCTTATTTTCTTTGATAACTACGGAAAGCTACTTAAAGCTCCCTTGTACTACATACCTTTAGAGATATATGTACTTAACTAATTAATACGTTATTTACGACCTTGAACGTAAATATTTTCGTATTCATGTTGTAATTAAACTCCATCAAACGTTGTGTAATTTTTTGATTTATGATATAGGATTTTAATTACTTTCTTCTTTGTGGTAATCCTTGATTCTAAACAGAGCGTTGAGTTTCAAACTGTATTGGTCTCTCTCTTGCAAATCTAACTTTAAATAATTTCTCTAAATGAGCTAACTTTCCTCCGTCGCTTATTATGTTTCCATACATCCTAACGAACTCGTAAATAAACTATACTAATCGAAAATACGCATGTTTAAATGAACAGATAATTAAGAATGACTCAAATGGTTAATTGTTAGTAAATTTGATTATGATTGTTTTGTATCTGCTTGTCATCTCTCCAATCCGATTCAGCTGCTATAAGGTACATATAAAGTTGGGTTTAGTAGGTTAATGTAATTAATAGATTGCATATTAGACGAACTCAGAATACCCTTTGTCTGCCGAAAATTTGGCTCCTATCCTCCTACAAGTAAACCAGGTGATCAGATTCTTACTAGAAATTCGCACAATCTTCTGGCGCGGATCGGTTAATTGATACCTAAGTTATCGCGTCCTAACCGTCCTTCCTTTTGCCATCATGCACTGCCTTCAGGTCGTCATCCGAGCCCAGATACCCCCAAATTCCTACTCCTCCAAGGTCTACTATTTACTTAGGGCGAACCGGTTTCGTCCTATATGCAATCATATACTCACGGTGTTTTGCAGAGTTACGGGTCGTGAATCCTCCTTCCACGTACAAGAAATGATGTGAAAGTAACTCTGTCGAGTCTAAAACGCTAGTTGTAAGCGGGTCCACATTATCCAATGTACAGTACATAGAAAGATATATATGTAAACATACGTTTGGGTAGGATTATAACTCGCAATATGTAACTAGCCAGTCTCATATTCCGAGCTCGGATTTCGTGAGAAGGAATTCTCCACAAAACCTTAACCGATGACCGAATATATACATACCAAGAGTGGGAAATATTAATAGATACTAGTAGAATAAGAAATTATCTCGGTTTGTTCTGGAGTGCCGAAAATTCCAAGCTTTTTGATTTGTTTGGTTGACAATTTTATTTAAGAGATTGCCATCTCTATTATGTGTTTGGTTAATGGTCCTTGTTTTTTTTAAGGAGCGACCACTGCCTCCTATTGTTGAACTGTTTTCTAAATTTTCCCCCAAGGTTCAACTTTTGGTAAAATTTTTACTATCCCGTGATTTTTCAGTTGTCTCATGTAACTGATTGATACTTTTTATTAGGCTATCCCGTGATTTTTCAACTGCTTCTTGTAGATGATTGATGTCTATGAAAGTAATTACTCCACAAAATTTTACTCGAATCTTCCTTGTAATTCTTCAATACTCTTCTATTTGACTATCCCGTGATTTGTCAACTGTTTCATGTAAATGATTGATACTTACGAGAGTAATTGTTCTATAATTTTCTCCTCGAATATTCCATGTAATTCTTCAATACATTCCTAAACTAACCCGTGATTTTCCAAATGTTTGATGTACCTATTATTTGACTAGTTTATAATAAATCTATTTATTTTCAAATTGTTCAATCCAAAAAATAATCTCTTCATATTCAAATTAAAGATTGTGTTAAAACTTTTCTATAATTGCGCAATTTCATGGCTTTGTCCCATTCTAAAAGTTAATACCTATACTAATACCCGTCAACTACCTATGAAATATATTATAACCTATATAATAACCTAACCTACTATAATACTAATACCTGTCAACCACCTATTAAAGACCCAGGTACATCTTCCTTTAAAAGCATCTGACCCAATGCCCCAGTGACCCAGTCCTGGATTTGTCAATAGGCCTTATAGGCCGCGGCCTAGGGGCGGCAGAGTTCGGGGGGCGGCGCGCGCGGCGCTCGCTCGCTTTGGTAAGCCCTTAAATTTGTGTACGATTATAAAAAAAACAACAAAAAGTCACTGTGGATATATAGAGTTTTCTATCTATTAACCTTTGACGCCCAGTGGTTCCGTACGGGAACACGGATTTAAATCGTTCAATGGCCAACGGTCCAATACGGGATCGGTGATTGTGGGTGCGAATATTTCACAAAAAATGCTTTGGCAGTGGGCTACATCTATTGCACGCGGCGCACGAACGTTTAAGGGGGGAAATAGGTGTAGGACGGCGTATTTTTAGTGATTTTCATGAATTTTTTTTAACATGTAAGGAATATATATATATTTTATTTATACCTTGCGGTCATTTTACACATATATTCAAGAGTATATTCCAAAATTTTCAAAAATTTTCCTAAAAAAATAACGGAGATATCAGCTGCCGCCCATTGTAAGTCGCCGTTCGGCTGGACAATTTGGAGGTCACAAATTTTTCTTCTATTTGAACCACACAAAAAATCTAATATTATTATTTTTTCAGAAATGTGAAAATTTAGCATGATTTTTACCATTCTCTTGGACGTTTTTTTGCCATAAAAATAGTTAAAATAAAGATATTGTTTAGGATTGAGGTTCAAATAGAGCATATTTATGTAAAGAAACTATGTGCGGAGTTTATAAGTTACACAAATTCGAAAAAAGTAGTTTCAAGAAAAATGCGTTTAAAAATAAAAGTGGCAGTTAAATAGTGGTAGTTCGGCGAAGGGACCCTCACTCAAACGCATATAACTTTTAAATGGCGTAGAAATTTGGTTTAAAATTTTCAGAATATATTTTTCAATAGTTCTACCTACCATTGATTTAACAAAAAAAAATTTTTTGGAGTCTACACCTATTTCCCCCTTAAAGAAACCTTTAGATGCCCAGTGATCCCGTATGGGACCGCGGATTGCGTCGTGCGATTATGGTGCGAATATTTCACAAAAAATGAATGGGCAATGAGTTACCTTTATTTGGTTACTAATCGTATTTTGGAATGCTATTTTCGAAAAACTAAATAAAGTGAGTGCTCTGATTCAGAGCTCATCTGTTGATGTGCTGACGGTATCTGATTTTTATGGAGTTATTTTCGAGTTTATATACCACAGCAAGAAAATTTTGGTTATTTCGAAGAAAGTGGAATTGAAATGAGCGCACTTTTGCAATATCAGGGCGACATTAAGAGTAAGAAGACCCTAACCCGTCTGCTTGTTTAGGAATAAAAACATCCCAAAACACGTAATCACGTTATACTTTCATAAGACCAAAAACGTCCCGAGCGACCTTACGAGAAAAAACTTTATAGATAAAACATCAAACGAGGATATTGAAATAACCTCCTGACTAAGATCTGAATTAGAGAGAAGGCATAATACTTCAAAGAAAAAAAATCATTAAAAAATTGGCGAACTTTCGAAACAAAGAGTTTCAGAAAAATCTGAGTCTCTTTTGCAATATTATACAATGATTTAGAAGACGATTTAGGTCAGGAATATGTTCACTTTCAAGGTCACATTTCCTCTCATTTCCTCATCATTACTGAATCTTTTTAAGGAAGTTTTTGAGGAAGCAAACTTGGATATAGCTCTCTGCGTTGCACTTTGCATTCCGGTCGCAAATTGTACTGGAGAAAGGAGTTTTTCCTGTTTAAAGCGAGTGAAGAAATACCAAAGGTCTTCATTATCACAAGAAAAGCCTTACTCTTCGGATCTTCCATGCATAGAAGCAGACTTAATGAATACTAAAAACTATGAAGCTATTATAGATGATTTTGTCAAATTAAAAGTCTCTTAAAAATTGTAATTCCTTTTTCATGTTACACTTTGACTTTATGAATAATTCATTCTTTATTTCATTTTTTAATATCTACTAATATCTATCTATTTTTAAAATTTTGTGCCACCTAATGGCAGCCTACAAGTGAGTGATTATGATGAAACTTCTAAGAAGGAGGAAGGGGCGGCGCAAATGAAGTGGCCTATACTAATGAAAAATGTAAATACGGCCCTGCAGTGACCGAGTTGTTTTATAAACAATTTTAATTATGTAAACATTACCGCTGTCCTCGTGACCTAGATTCCAAACATGAGATATTTGTTTACTTTTAAAACATTCTCGAACGTGAGATTTACGGTCCTAAATTTCCTTTTGAATTTAATAGTGGTAATTTCTTTTTTGCAATTGCCCTAACCTGATCCCAAATAAATATAGTTATAATTTACATACATATACATATACATATATATTTTGCCTCAATAAATAAATATACTGATATATACAATTATATCATATATGATTTTAGGTTTTCACGGCCAAAAATTTTATGGTTATTTCCTTTTGGGGTATTATGCCGTGTTGCGCTACCTCCTCCTTTAGCCAACCTTTCGGACAGCGTTACAGTGTCCATCATCAGGGCAGATGTGTCACACATCTGCCCTGATGATGGACACTGTAACGCTGTCCGAAACGTTGGCTAAAGGAGGAGGTAGCGCAACACGGCATAATACCCCAAAAGGAAATAACCACAATTATATCATAATTGAAATAAATTCTAATATCATAACTCATTTTTTTATCATTTTATATTAGCTGAAATTATAATAGTACATATGTTAATAAAATAAGTATAAAATATGAACTTGAAATTTTTTCTAGCACACAACTATTTTTTAAATAGCATAGTTCGTTCTAAGTAGGTATTAGTAATCGATACCTTTTACCTTTATTTAAGTGTGTTTCTTTTTGATTAAAATTTTCTTGGGATAAATATAAATATATATATATAAATATACATACTTTATATATAATATTTCAATATAGGTACATATCACATATTAAGCAAGTAATACTTTGTTATAAAATTAATTCAAATACCAACTGTCTGCTGCATGCCGCTCTCACCTTGGAACCTAGAAAATATTTTATTTTAATTTTTAATAAAACTTACCCCTTTAAGGTTTTTTTTTTCCGACCGGGAGCTACACGGTAAAACCTTGTTATGTTTTCCTTACCTAATACCTATCCTTATGTTATCAACTAAATTCAAATAAAAATTTTCCGACTTCAATTTTATTTTATTCCCGTTTAATCTATCTAAATTAAATGATGTTTATCGTTCTAACTGCATTTTATTTCAAATCTCGTTGGTTAACTTAACACTTTTTAAATTAAATTTAACAATTAATTACTTATTTTGTGTTCGTTTTCCCACCGTACTTTTATTTCGCAACAAAGCGTTATACAACTAAATACCGAACAGATTATTATCATGCTTATTTATTTATTATTTATTTCAACCTCTAGATTTATTATTATAATTATTCCATCGTTAAAATAACACTCCGTTTAAATTATAATTTTTAAGCAATAACCACTTCACGATTATTTACGAAATAAGAGATTTATTATTTTTATTTTTGTTTGTCACCGAACCCTTTTATTTAGCAATAAGATAACGTATTTTACTATTTATTTAAGCTTTCCGAAATAATTAGTATTATTAAGTTACCACAATCTCATTTAACGGCAATTTAATTATTTGTATTATTTATTCTAAAGTCCATATCTATTATTATTATTTTATCTAACACTAGATTTATCCTGTGATAAATTATTACGTTCGATTTGCACTTTATTTAAGGAACTATTATTGATATGATTTTTTTTTTCCAAGTATTAAGTCCTAAAATTTAACTAAACACTGCTTTTAAATTTGCCAAATACCACACAACACTTTCCACCAACACAATTTAAATTTATGATTTAATCACCTCACTGAATCTAATTCATTATTATTAATGGTACTAATTTCTTACACTGAATTTAATACCAAACTTTAGACACTTAGAACTTTCTGTTAAAATGCATTTTATCTAACACTAGATTATACTAAGTCCAAAATCACTTCTATAGACTTGACTCCAATTATTTCAGAGTCATAAAATTTATAACACTTATTTTTCAATTAATAACCGCTTTAAACGTCACGTCACGTAACTTCCACGTTTGATAATCCGACGATTGATCTCGAAAAATGCCTGAGTTCTATTTTTTATACCCCTCTCAGGTCCAAAAGATTGTATCTAAATTTCCTGTGACAACACAATTCCAACTCTATCAACTCGCAAACCCTTGAAATTATCTCAACATTATCGAATAATGTTCCTTAAGCCCTATTTCCATTGTCTCATTGCTTCCTCTCTCTCATTTTCATACCTACAAGATCCGAATTCAGTTACTTTGTTTTAAATTGCCCTATCGTTCTTTGTGCCGTTGGTCATACAAAATTAGCTTGAATTTCATAATTTTTTAGTTATTTTTTTTCTCAATTCGTAAAAGGTCCGTCTTAGATAACTATATTTACGTCTCGATTTTTCCGTACCTATCACAAATCATGATTATCTCCATATCGAAATGTTTACTATGCAATTTCGAGTTGCAATTTTTATAAATTCTACTCTATCTCACTGCTACTTGTATGAATTTTTCCATTAAAACCCGTATTTTCTCTATTTACGTAGTATATCTGAATTTTCCCCTTTCCCCTAGAATTTTCTTGTATTCACAACACTCTTCCTAAGAATTTCCTCTTTTATCCTTATGTTATTGTCCACATCTATATGATTAGTTACATTCCAAGCCAAATTTATTGTTTTCATCGATACTTCTGAATTTTCATGAGTTTTCCTTACGGAATCATCTTTTAATTGTTTTTATTTTCTTTTTTACTACCCCCCGTTTTGCCTTCGATGTATGTCACCTCTTAGAAAATTTCATTTTCTATATACTACTACTTTTTATGTTATTTTTCACATTTTTCATAGGAGAAACTTCCACTTCGGCCCTTAAATTACTGTCATTTTTATTACGTTCTATGGTTCATCCTCCAAATTCCGTCCCTTTCTCCCCTAAATCCACATTAATTTAAAATTTGACGTCTGTTTATGTCTGGGTTTTCGAGGTGTTGATCAATAACTCAGCTTTTATTCGAGGGTAATAAAATATAATGGTTTTTAGTTAACATAAACTGTCCATATGACCAATGATAATTTTTATCGTCCTAAAAGCCATTAAAATGGGTTTAATCGCCTAATACCATGTTCGTTTTCTTATTGTTTGAACAACAAAATCACGTGTGAGGTCGTCAACTCAAATAATGTTTCATTTTTCCTTGCAGTCTGTCCCATCTCCCATAGAATTCTCCGCAAACAATTGACGTAAAACAACCCTTTTGTTTGCTTTATCTAACGCAATGTAACTAGAATGACCTCCTTATTCCAAATATCTATGTAAACTCGTCCGAAAACGCAAAATTAAGTCGAAATCTTATATTGTTCAATAAACACTTCCATTTAAACGTCCATATTTTTAATTAGATTATCTTTTCAAATCGTTTTCCTTGACTCTATTGTTTCATCTAAAAGTGACATTCCCAATTTCCAGCGTTTCCCTTTCTTTTTAAATGTTAAACGTACGTTTTCCTCTTAATCTGGCCTCCTTGACTTTCTACGTACTCGCTATACAACTGAATATCCCTACAGTAACTCTTCTTACGTTTTGCACGTCTTTTCTTTAATTTTCCTCTTATTAAAATTTTCTTGTTATTTTCTCGCATAGTTTTTCCAACATAATATGGATTAATTTGCTCGTTAACGGCGGTTGTCAATACCTTGATTGCACTGATTGTTTATCTTACATCTAGGGTCATCGTACCCGATCCACCGGGCGTGAGACCCTGTTTACATTATAGTGTATTGATCTTTCGGTTGATGACGATATTTTTTTTCATAAATCTCTGATTAATTGCCTAGTTCAAAGTCCATCTCTTTGTTCAAAATCTGAATACGCCCTCCGCTTTGTGATTGGTTTGATCAATTATTTATAGCTTTCTGCTTCTACCTGATTGGCTGTTGGTTTCAACTATTTATTTTCGAGCCTAAGAAAGGGTCTTTCCCTGTCTCGTGACGATTTTTAATACCATCTGTGATCTTTTTACCAAAATTCATCTCAATCTGTTTAATTTATAGGTCCCTACTGTCAACAAGAATTCAATTTACTTTGATCCGATAGATGTCGCAAGTGCGTCCGTTTTATAAGTAATTGGTATTTTCTTTTTAAATTAAAGGGGTAGGCTACGATATTTTTTTATTTGCACTGGTGATTAATGCAATACATCACATGCTTGATGCTCGGTCATTCTCTCCACATGTGACCCAGGCACCGAAGTCTTCCCAGTTTTATAATTTTTGTTTATCCCGCCTGAACGACTCCTGCGCGAATCAATTCTGTCGACATTTTGTAGAAAACTTGAGCTCGCAGCTAGCCAGTAGCGAGAATTACGACTCCCGCGCGAACTAATTCTGACAGTTACGAAATCAGCTGTTGGTGGAAGCGCAGCGAGTAGTGAGCAAAGTTGACCACCTTTCAACTTTTTTCGTAGATTGTCCACAATCTGATAGTTAGCAAGTAATACGATTACCCTGAGCGAGTTTACTAACAGATAGTGAATTTCCCAGCTAAAACTCGCTCAATGTCATCGAGGCTTTACTTAAACTAAAAAGACACATAACAAGATAGCAAGCAACACTGTTTGGCCTATACCTCTCTTAGACTGGGAGGCGAGATAGGTAAACCCTACGTCATCGAGTACACGGATGAAACCACTTTGTAGTGATAATGGACATTAAGAAAACCTTAAAAAAGCTGGTCTGCCGGTGCGCCTCTTGGCAGGAACCGCGCAGTCATGGAAATAGTCAGCGATTTTTTTCGAAAAAATTACGTCATCGGGTACACGAACGGGAATGATAAAGGAAGATAAAGGTCGATTAGAAAATGAGAAAAAAGCAGGTCTGCCAACCGGCAGCCTGGCACGTTCGCCGGCAGCCGGCGTCAAAGTAGGGTAAAAAATAGTAAATTTTACGTCATCGAGTACACGAATGAAACCAACGAATGACTATAGTCCAGATTATTCCATTTAAGAATTTCTTGGTCTGCCGACCAGCAGCCTTTTTGTGTACGATTTTTTAAAGTTTTTTTTTTTTTAATTTTTCGTTTATCTTTGTTATTATTTTTATTTCACTATATTTTTTAAAACTTTGAATGACATATTTAAAAAAAATAATCGAAAATAATTATTAAAAAAAAAAATGAGAGTTCCGAGTGTACCCATCCGTCAGGCGAGCCTTTCGACGCCAAACCACTTGCGCGGTGTCCCTCACCGCTTGTCGCGTGTCCATATTTTTGTACAAATTTATAATAATAATAGTCCTTTTAAGATTGCCTAACAGTCCAAAGTAGTTGGAAGTCCGAACAACCAACCCACCAAGAGCTGCGTTCATCCGAAAAACCACGGAAATATCCGAACCCCGTCCGTTTCATATCGGTTTCGCTTGCCCTGCTGCACCTATTACATCGAATACAAGATCGAAACTAATGAAAACCTGTAGTCTAGATCATCCCATTTATGACTTCCTTGGTCTGCCGACCAGCAGCCTGGCAGTTTTTTGTGTACGATCTTTTGATGTGAAAATTTTTTTATTTTAAATATATTATAATACTAGCTGGTTCCCGGCATGCGTTGCTATGCCATTTAATAAAGAAATTGTTTCTCCCTGCATGTCCTTTCCCATTCGTCCCGTTCCCCTTACGCCTTCCCTTCCCTTCCCGTGTCCCCTTTCCCTCTCGCGTACCCAATCCACCTCTCCACCTTCCCACACCACTCCCCCCTTAACCCATCCTGCGAATTCTCCTCCCCCCTCCCGGGTTCCCCTCCCCTGAATCCACTATCCAAGTTCCCCTCCCGCATTCCACACATTCATTCACCGTACATTCAATTTTCAAACAGCTCGCGTGCAACCTATTGCAATTTTTTTATACAAATTTTAAAATGCCAGAGCTCACCAGTACTTGTATACAAACATTGTCCTGACAATAACGAACTCAACAAACAAGGAATTATTCAATTTGGTGCAGTCGTTCGGAAGTTATGCGCGTACATACATTTCGGCGATTCATTTATATATATATAGATACTAGCTGAACCCGACCACGCTTCGCTGTGGCTTTGTCTGATTTTAATTATTAGAGGAG
This sequence comes from Limnephilus marmoratus, assembly GCA_917880885.1. Lineage (NCBI taxonomy): Eukaryota > Metazoa > Arthropoda > Insecta > Trichoptera > Limnephilidae > Limnephilus > Limnephilus marmoratus. The sequence goes on from OU862906.1 coordinate 19,116,176, forward strand.
TTAACAAAAATTGTCTAACAACTGTGCATTTTCCAAGAAGACACATTGCTTAATTGAATATCTGCTGTGACTATGCTGTAGTGTAGAATATAAGGGAAGAAAAAAAAACATTCGTAATTTTTTTTAAATTATTTATTTATTCAGACCTTAAATGCTTTTACAATATCACTTTATTATAGATTAGCACACATGAGTGTCAGCAATTCTTTGTAGTTGATCATTTCTGCGTTGCAAAACGATATCACGAGGATGAAATTCTTCTCCAACCATGACAATTCCCACCTCATTAATTGTTGGCGCATTATATCGTCTGACATGCTCACTTGCTGGTGTTTGATCAGCACTAATGATAATTTTATGGATGTCTGATGGCATGAGATCAATTGCATTTTTGAACATTCGAATTAAATTATTGTTATCATGTAACATTTTTTGCAACGACTCAACAATATGCCTTTTGACTTTAGTAGAGATTTGACAGCATGCATTCAACTGATTATTTTGATCTCCTATGAAATATATTTGTAGAAATTTATGTTGATTGCTGTGAAAAGGAAGCAAAGAGCCAGCTTTATGGTAAATTTGTCCCTGAATTTTAAACGTCGGCATAAAATTTTATGTTATAACGTTAGCGCCAAATGAAGTCATCTGAAAATATGAATTGTATTTTCTAATATTTTTGAGGAAATGTTTTGAATCATCAGTAATTGCTTGCAACAAATTTATCAGTGGTGCTATTGGCTGATCAATTTCAGGTAGCTTCACTTTGCCGCTCGTACAACACATTCCTTGAGTTTCTCCTTTAAATTTCATCGCTTTGCAGTGTGGACACACTTTATCCATTTTACCGATTTGAACAAATTTACATGAGGTATTGTATTGAATATCTGGTTCGTATGAAAAATCAATTCGATGGTACGAAGCATGGTTATTCAAAAGTTGCACTTGCATTCGTCTTCGGCGTTGATCTATTTCTTCTTGACGTTGTTGAGATGAATGGGCTGCTCGTCTTCTTCGCGCTTCTACTCGTAAGCTTTTAAGTCTTTCTTCCCGACGATTCGCCAGTTCTTCTGCTCGCCTCTGAATAATTCTAACTCGAACATGTTCATTATCGTCTAAACGTTCTTGATCAGTGCGGTTTGATCTTCTCTGACGATCTGCGTTTGCGTGTCGAGTACGACAGCCTATGTTTGAACGTGAGCGAGGCATCCCACGAATGGTGATCAACTTTGAAAAAACTTACACATCAAATCAACTGGTCACAGTTACACTTTTTTGACCCTTTGAAAATTTGTCATATATAATTCGATTTGTTAATCTGATTTTTTGTAGGCTTTGCAAAGTTACGAACTGACATTCAGTACAATTATGAGTAAATTTAAAACGCACAGAGAAAACAAATGAGTGAAAATAAGTAATATAATTTGTTAGATATAATTCTACTTTTAAATCCGATTAAATTCTTTTAATTCCTAATTGTAGGTATCATAAATTTTTGTAACTTTTAATAACATTAATAAAATGGCAACACTATCTAGAACTGTCATTCCGTTGTTTACTATGACAAATTTGAGTCAATTTAAAACGCATAAATTTATCCTTTTCCTTTGGAACTTCCAAATAATATGTATAAACGCTCTTCTGCTAAAATGCTTCTGTAAAAATTTTGAGTCTATCCATCGATTATTTTCCGAGATTAGCGAGCGCAAACATACAGAACCTACATTTTTATACATATATAATATACTCATTCTGTTGTGTTCTCGTACCACGATAGTAGAAATAGAAGGTGTTGAGTTGAGTTCATTCTGAGTTGTCCGGTCCGGGTGATTCTTCATAATTTATTATTACTTTTTTTTATCAAAGAAATTATTTATTTAGTACTAGCGAGTTCCCCGCGTGCATTGCAATGCCACTTAAATAAAGAAATGGTTTCTCTCTACGTGGCCTTTCCCATTCATCCCCGTTCCCGTTTACATTCCGCCTCCCCTTCCCCTCCCCTCCTTCATTCCCTCCCTGCTGCTAAACTATATGAAATACATTCATTTTTTAAACATCAATTTTCGTAACGCCAGAGCTCACCAGTATATATACAGAAACCTTCGCGGGCGTTCGCACAACAACTCACAACAACAAAAACTTCAAAAATGTCCCGGAGACCAAAATTTCATTAACGTTTTTTACTCCAAATAATGCCAGTAATTGGTTAAGGTAAGTCAAGTAGGTCCCTAAACACGTATAAACAAAATGGAATATAAACAAACAAAAATGGAATAATGAAAGCACCTAATTATTTTGAGTCCGTGAACTGCATATAAGGCACAATGTTGGTAAATTTGATTCTAATATCTGGTGTGGCGTCGAGTACCTCCTGTTCCTGCACTTTAATTTGGTTGCAGCATCATTAAAAAATCATCAGACAAGGTTGTAGAAAATGAAAGTAAAACAATAATAGCTTGTTTTGATAAAATGGGGAACTCTTCTGACAAACTCGCCCGGAAAATTGTCGCGGAACACAGTTTGGGAAACCCTGTTAAATAGAAAATAGAAAGAGATGCACCATAAACATTCCAATGATCTTGCAAACTGGCGTACAGAGGACGTCAGAATTCTTTCGACCAATCATGAAGCGTTTTTAGTTTACAGTTTTTTTTAAGAACGTTTGATATTTTTTAAGAATAATAATAAAGAAATATATTTATGTATTTAGAATCGATATTTTTGATCTACATGATCATATTTTTATAAGTCAAAATATTTTTCACTCAACTTCCTTATTGAAGTATGTGTAAAAATTATTATTTATTTTTTTATATTACTGTGTAACGAATTAGGCTCGTATTAAATATATCCTGGCGGCAGAGCAGAGATCCAAACTCGGGATAGTGGGCCAAGTAATTCTCTATCATGTAGGTAGGGATTCAATTAAATCAAAGAATATTAACTTTTCAAAAAAAATATGTATTGAACACAAAAGCAACACGGAAGTGTGCAAACTTCCCATCAGGTTATCAAAAGAAATACAGAAAATTAACATACCAGATGGACTCGCTAAACTATCTATACTGAAATACCCCCCGGAAGACGAACGCGATCTTGCTTCGCAGAGAGAGAACACGGGACGGGACGGCAACTCTAGCCTTCCCATCCGGGGACGGCGCGGAATTCAGAGCACCAAGGTCGTCCTTCTAATTGAGCAGGAGGCGGCTATACCCCCAAGGAGCGCATTCAGCCTCGGGCCACCTCAACGATCTCCAATCCAAAGGCACGTGGCCCCCAACAGTATCCAAGTCTGGCGTATTACGGTAGTACTGGTAGCAGTCCGTGATTACGCGACGCGGGTCGTGATGGCATATTCTAGTAGCCAACACCGGGACCAATTCACTTCACGATTTCTTTTCCATAAATACTGCCACAAAATGGCCAACCAACCACATCGAGAAAAAGTGGGACTTTTACGTCATCCACTATAAAAACACCGTACACGCAGGGCCGGATTAACCATGTCGGGGCCCCTAGGCAGCAATGCACGTCTCGGGGCCCCTTTCCCTATGGCGGACAACGGGAGGGGGGGGGGGTTCCTTGTTCCCTTGATCAAATTCTTGACAAGGTTTTAATGTGGGGGGTAAGGTTTTTAACCTTTTTTTCTGAATGTAAAACAAGTCAGTACCTATATTGAGGATTATGTCAAAATTTCAAGTAAATCCGAGCAAAACTAACGAAGGTACAGCGTTTTAAGCGACCGGCCCTCTTGCACGATTCAAGTATATTTCGAGTATAAAAAAATTTAAATCGGTTTTCTCGCAAACAACATTTCTGAAGTTTATGAACATCATAACTCAAAATCTAGACTTGACTTGACCGATGCATTTGAAATTTTGTACACTATTTCTACACATAAATCAACAGGCAGTCAGAGGGAATTTTTTTTACCATTTTATAATAACAAATTCACCTAAATTTTTTAGCAAAAATCGCGTTTTTTACTTCAAAATGCTGCCAAAAATAAAAAAAAATCAAAAAAACTCGTATAATGAAAATCAAAAAAGTATAATTATAAAAAACAAAACAAATGCCAATATAAACCACACACAGCACCTTCAATCACTTCAGATACTAAGTAATGTTGCAACAAACAGAAGGAAAGAAAAGTAAAATACAACAACTATGTTTATATATTTGTTTTAATATAGACTTTTTATTTATTATTTGTGCATGTTGTGAACATTAGTTATTTATTGGGTTATAACCTCATTATTATGATTTGTTGTTTTCTTTAATGCGTGTACCTAATGTTATTAACCTGTAAATGTTCCTAATAAAAAAATAAAACATCTTGAGAGCTGACTTTTTCCGAAACTTCGTTGCTCACTAATTGAAGCAAGTCATTTTTTCTCGGGACGCCGGGCCCCTAGTCGATGCGGGCCCCCTAGCCGATGCGGGGCCCCTAGGCAGTTGCCTACTCTGCCTTAGGGATAATCCGGTACTGCGTACACGAACCTCTCGTGTCACGTAAAAACCACCCCGCGTCTTTTAAGTTTTAAATCAACTTAGATTCTCATGATTAACAGTGATTAAAACACCTTGATGGTGAGTGCCCAATTCCAGAACAACCTAGTCCATGGCTGCTCGGGAGGAAGTGCCCATAAACAAAACTGCTCTTCTTTCTTTTCCAAAAATTACCAGTGTCCAAAAAAACACCATAGACAAAATAAACACCTAAGCAAGAACTGCATTAGTTACATAATTATTTATGTGACAATTCCCCCCTTCCCACGAAAATGTTTGCCCTCAAACATGAAAAATTAAGTTCATAAACTAACTAAACTATGAGTCCATCAGGTATCTAGAAAAATGATAACAAAACATTGATTAGTAATTAAAGTAGCAACTTAGAACTAAATTTCTTAAAAGTAAGTCTCTTAAAAATAAATTTCTTAATAATAAAGAACAAATAAGAAAAGAAAGGCACGAAAACAAGGAGTCAACCAACATCTACTAAATTAAACAAAGTTTTGAATTTAGTTTTTAAAAAAAAAGGAGACCTGTTGTTTTCGTGTCAACTTATCAAAATTTATAAATATAACATACTTAAAATTATTTATTTAAAAAAAACACAACCCAATATTTTGCCGAAAAGAAAAAAAAAATCACTTTTCCTTGCATAGGAAATAAAGGCCGATTTGGCTTCACTTTAGGGTCAAACAGCCCTCACTTACACTGAATTTACGCTATATTTAAATAGCAAAATGAGTAACCTATCTAACTAAGTCCATCCGGTTTAACATTCTTATGACAAAACTTAAAATTAAACAAATACTTAAAATTAAAGAAGCCTAAATTATGAAAATATCTTTATAGATATACATTTTTCAAAACTAGGACACAAGAAAATACTTTTCTGTGTCAAGTAATATCGAATCAGTTTACAAACTGTCTATCATTTGTGGACAGAGTAGGGATCTTACATTGGATCATCTAACTGTCATCATTGAACCAGGATTTATAATTCCGAAGAAATACCTATTTGTAAGAAGGGTCGTCAAACTAGAATAATATTTAAATTATCCATTTTTCACAAAAAACAAATCAGGTCAGGTTCTATAAAACAATAAAAACCTGCCAATCAAGGTGGTCAGACTAGGATTTACATAACACAATACCTGTCTATCAGATCATGACAAAAGTCAATTGGTACTCAACAGCAAAACAGAAAGTTAAGCTCGCAGCTTAGGATATCCAAAAATCCATAAAACAACCTGCAGCAAACACTCAACAGAGTGACATTGTTTGTAAAAAAAATGAGACCAAGGCAATACCCAAGCTGGCATTCCTTAAAAAAAACACTCCACGTGTGGACAAAAGTCAGCATTTCTTGTACAAACAAAACAAAATGTGTGATCAACTATGGCTTTCAGTGAGTTGACACTATTCGAGGGGTGATCAATTCAAAATTTTAATGAATGACACTAGTAATACTTAATTTATAGTTTAATAATAATACTAACAGTAAGACACTAATGTTTATATTATTTAGACTAAAAAACTATACAGAACACACTTTCCTGTATTAGAGGCAAAGCGATAATTCCAAAGGAATTTATCATTAGTTAAGCATGCCAAAGCAGTACTTTCTTTGTTAGAGACAGAAACAACTTTCTTATGAACTAAGGTTTATATAAAGAACTTTTTAGGAAAGCTATACTATACTTGGACTTATGAAATACAAACTATCAATAATAGAACTAATAGAACTTTTGTGCATCAGAAAGTAGCTCAAGTCTCTGAGACACAAAATTCCAAGATTTTTCTTCTCAAGTTCCCTGGAGGTTCTGTGGACCATGGGCAATAAAAGAGCCTCCAGTGGACCGAAGAAAGAAAGGCATAAACTTAAAAATAATAGCATTACAACTTAATCCGTTAAACAGACGGAACAAGGTATGAAATCAGTGTGTGTGTACTTATGTGAATAGGTATATTATTACCAAAATAATCATACGTTTAATAATACAAAAAAAACTCGAAACTAGAGCATGTTATTATTAACAGAAAAGGTAAAGTAACGAAGGAAAGAAAGACTTAACTAACAAAATTTTGGGCGCCAGTGACCACAAGGATCACATTCCAGTTTACCGAGGGTAAATAAACGTTTTATCGTCAATGAACTAGAATAAAGTGTTCGCACTGAGCACAAGATTTGGAGGTACCAAACTCCAAAGCGTGAGACCAGAACAATCACAAAAGAAACAAATGTAATAATGTGAAGGGTTGGTAGGCCTACACACTACAACATAGGTCTCCTTAAAGAAAAAAAACAAAAACTAATCTATCCGAACAATATCTTTGACGTGAAAATTACCAACAATTCTACCTTGCATACCTGCCAATGTGTACACCAAATCCGAGACTCTATTTTTTTATCACATTACGAACAAAACTAGGTGCCAACTTATGGGAAAAGTAATCCGGACCACTGGATTGAGCAAAATTCCTCCTCCAAATGACATCACCTACATTATAAACCACGGATTTACGGCGTAAATTATAATGTTGGGCATTCTTTTTAAAGGCTTGTATTAATGCATTTGAAACTTGTTCGTAAATAGGAACTAAGTCTTACAATTTTTTTGCAAATTCGGCTCTAGACTGATCCAAAGGTATGTCCACGACACTAAAAGAAACATTAATTTTGTGTAAATTGCCATCAATAATTTGTTCCCTGCCGTGCATAAGGAAAAAAGGCGTGAAACCTGTTGCAAAATTAACAGTATTATTCAAGGCTGACTGAATCTGAGGCAGAAATCTGGACCAATTACGATGGTCAGACTCGGTCAAGATAGACAAGGCAGTCCCGATAGTTTGGTTATACCGCTCCACTACATTATTTTGCGGGGTGTAATAGGCGTTATAAAAAGGCATAGGAACGTTATAATCGGCCAACAATTGTTTAAACTCTTTTGAAACAAATTGTTTACCATTATCACACACAAGGGTTTGCGGAACACCGTGGACTAGAAAAATAAATTGTTCAACATTTTTTACAATGCTTTTCGCAGTAGCATTTCTGAGCGGAAAAATCCATGTATATTTGGAAAAAACGTCAACAACCGATAAAATGTACATAAAACCCGCGTAACTACGTGGAAGAGGTCCTACAAGGTCGATAGACAACATTTGCATCGGTCTGTTGACTATTTTTGGATTCGTAGAAATACCCGCCGGCGCAGATGTATTTATTTTATATGCTTTGCACGTTTTACATTTACTGACAAACTTTTTGACGTCATTATACATACCCGGCCAAAAGTAACGGAGTTGAACTTTCTTATACGTTCTGAAAACACCGGGGTGGCAAGAGTTAATAGATTCGTGTTCTTTACTTAAAATAGCGTTGCGGTCCTCAAAAGGCACAACCAGCTTCCAGGCTGTATCCTCTTGCAAAGCGAAACGAGATTTAGAATGTCGAAATAAACAATTATCTTTAATTTGGAAGTTATTGAAACGTTGGGGATTATTCATACAATTGGAAAACAAATTACTATACCAACTATCCGAAGTTGTAGGCAAAGAATCTATGGCAGCAACAGTAAAATCGTCTTTACGAGAAAGAACATCTGGAACAGTATTTAATTTACCCTTTCTGTGCACCACATCAAAAGAATATTGGGAAAGACGCGTAGACCAACGCGCAAGTCTACCAGTTGGATTGGACAACGAAACCAACCACTGCAAACTGGAGTGATCCGTCACCACTGTGAAATGAACACCTTCTACGTAAGGCCTGAAATGATTGACTGATTCTAACACCGCAAGGAGTTCGCGCTCCGTAACGCCGTAGTTTCGCTCGTGAACATTTAAACACCTCGAGAAAAAAGAAACAGGATGTTCTTCACCGTCAAACACTTGCGTAAGCACGCCGCCAATTCCAACGTTGCTCGCGTCGCAATGTATAGTAAAAGGCAAAGAAAAATCTGGACAACTAATAACGGGAGCAGAAGTTAGAGCTTTTTTTAATTTTTTAAACGCGTCTTCTGCTTCTGGAGACCAAGAAAAATTACTTATTCCCATTCTGGAACCAGTGAGTTTTGTCAACGGGGCCGCAATAGTGGAGAAATCTTTGATAAAACGCCTATAATAACCGCAAAGACCTATAAAAGCTTTAATTTGCTTCGAATTCTTAGGGATAGGATAAGTACGAATGCATTCTAATTTAACGGGGTCTGTACGAAGACCTTTCGCGTCTACGATATAACCTAGATATTTTAACTCTTCCTTACAAAACTCGCATTTTTTGAGGTTAACTGTTAAACCCGCATCTCTTAATCGTTCATAAATTTTATTCAAAATCTTCAAATGTGACTCAAAATCTTCCGAAATAACAATTAAATCATCGAGATAACAAAAGACGTTCTCGTCAAACTCAGGACCAAAAAGAGCATCCACCAGACGCTGCAATTCGCTAAGAGCATTCTTAAGACCGAACGGCATCCTCACAAATTCAAATAAACCATGGCCTGGTACAACGAAAGCCGTTTTAGGACATGATTCCTTATCCAAGGGAATCTGCCAAAATGATTTGCTCAAATCTATAGATGAAATAAAACGAGCACCCCTTAGTTTATCTAAAATACGCGAAATGTAAGGGAGGGGGTAGGAATCTGCCAATGTGACGCTGTTCAAACGCCTCGAGTCCAAACAAAACCTGACAGAACCATCCTTCTTAGGAACAATCAAAACTGGGTTTGACCAAGCCGAACGAGAACGACGGACAACACCTAAATCTAACATTTCTTTTAATTGTTCTTCTAATTGTTTCTGGCGAGTTTGAGATAAAGGATAGTAACGCTGCTTAATAGGATCCCCAGTTGTATTTATTTTATGACGTACTAAATGGGTTTTACCTAAACCACGTTCTTCGAAAGAAATTGATTTAAACTTAACTATAACAGAATTTAATTTGAGATTGTCTTGGGGGGACAGCAAGGAAGCTGATGTTAATTTACGAACCTCACCGACAACCTTCCCAAAATTAACATTGCTGTCGACTTTTGGAAACAACTGAGGGGCCACGTCGAATTGCTTCCAAAAATCTACTCCCAAAACAATTGAAGAGGACAGAGACGGTATAACGAAAAACTTAATACATTTCTTAATATTATTATACAATACTAGTACTCGCATAGTACCAATTATATCCTGACGTTTGCCATCCGCGGTGGTAACGTAGGAATCTAACTTATTTAACTTATATCCTAAACTTATGAAAAAATTATACACAGAACCCCCGAAACAACTGACAGTAGCTCCACTGTCCAAAAGCCCTGAAAAAACCAAATTCTTAATTTTAATATTAACATGTGGTCTAACATCACGTCCACAATCAGCTAACGGCACACATGCGTCCATGTTGTGCGTGGTAAACCTAGATACATTACTAGGAACTGACGACGACCTCCTGTCATCCTTGTGCACAGAACGCAAAAGATCGTCGGCTAGTTTTTTGAATTAAACTTATTTGTTTCATTATGCTTAAGAGAATCCCTTTTCCATTTTTGACAAAATTGTTTCGTATGCCCCTGTTCTTACAATAGAAACAATTAAAAGTTTTCTTACTATTAAAAGCAGAACTAGGAGAAGACGCGCGTGGAGAAAAGGAAGCTTGTTTATAAGTAGCGCGGGGAGAGTACGAGCCTTGAGCTTGTGGCGGGTGCGACGGTTGAGAATATGGAACCCGATGAGAATACGACGTTTTATGAAAAGGAACTCGCGGAGAAGAATTAAATTGAGGTACAGGTTTGTCTACCGAAAGCTTTTCGAATTTACGGCATACACTTACTAAAGCCGAAAGATTCTTTTCCGAGAAATAGGCAATGGCCAAGGCATACTTCGGTTGTAGACTGTCACAGACTAAGTCCACCAATTGTTCCTCAGAAAGTGGAACATCCAACCTTAAAGGCCTGGTCAAACAGAGAGCGTGATTCACGCCACGACGTTATTTAACGTCACGTCGCATACTTTCTGTTTGAACGGCTTCGGCGTTAGGCAGAGCGTTAAGCAGAGCGTTAGGCAGAGCATTCGGCGTCGGTCAGTCTTCGTCACGATGTCCAGTGGCTCAGATGAAGATGAGTTGTTACTGCTGTGTGCATTATCACGTTCACATAATAATAGAATATGGGTGCATGAAATTAATAAGAAGAGGAAAGAATTTGGAGAATATCATCGTTTATGCCGGGAGCTTTCGTCACACTTTTTCGTCACACTTTCGCTTCTTTCAATACTTTCGTATGTCACAAGCGGGCTTCGAAGAATTGCATTCCCTTCTGCAAAACCAAATAAGCAAATGCACCACAAACTGATTGATTGACCGATATATTTTAATTGTAATAAACTGAACATACAAGTTAACGAAGTCAACAAAGTTAAAAAGTCAACCTTACAAGTTTACAAAGAGTATATCCTAAACAAAACCATACTTTTCAAAAACAAAGCAAATCTCAGGAAAAAATACATGTTACCAATTCCCATTTGTAAAAAAACTTTGGGCCAACAAAACTACAAATACTTGGGAACAAATTTCTTTAATAAATTACCAGAAAATATAAGCTCCATTAGTGACAGTTTCAAAAATTTCAAAACAAAATTAAAAAAATATACTGAAAACCTTAACTAAATTTTTTTAATAAATAATAATAAAAAATATAACTAACTAACTAACCCTCACGCCATTTCCCCGCAGGGGTAGGCAGAGAGGACGGACCGCCAAACAACTCGATCTCGGCACACACTCTTTGCCTTGTTCACATTCATACATCGTCTTATATATGCTCTTCTATGATTCCGATATATATATATATATATATATATATATATTTATATACATATATGTATATAAACATACATTTATCTTATTCTTTATATAAACTAAATCTCAAAAAAGTACTAAATATAAATAAAAACAGCAATAAAAACAAAAACAAAAATCAAAATAACCAAACAAATAATATTCATTTTTACCACTGTCAAGCAATAACGCCCGGCGTTAAACAAAATTTTGTAAAAATATACAACGTTACGTCCTAACGCCGCGTTAGAGTATCGCGTAATGCTAACGCTCTCGCTCTGTTTGACCGGTCTAGACATGTTCAGTACAACACAACCCGGCGTTATTAACGCGGCGTTATTCACGCCTAACGCCGCGTGAATCACGCTCTCTGTTTGACCAGGCCTTAAGTTTGCTAACTGAACATCTTCGACATATTCCACTATAGCCTGGTTAAATTTTTGCTTCATAGCGAACAAGGCTTTTAAAGCTTCCGTTTGATTGGTACAAACGTCAAAACGAGAAATGAGGAGCTTTTTCAAAGTTGACCAAGACAAAGAATCATCAAAAATAGTTCTAAACCAGGAAAGTGCCCTTCCCTCCAGGAGGTCAGAGAAAGAGATAACAACCGCGGACAACTCCACCTTCCGGCATCTGGATAATTCTTCTATGCGTAAAATGAAATCTCTGACATCCGAAGACCCAGAAAATTTTAAACCCCAAGAATGAACGGACGAAGAAGAAGTTGGAGGAATAGGCGACTGGTAATAATTATTAATTACGGTTGTAGTCTTTTCTAAACTAACTGTATTATCATTACCTATATTCATATTGGAAGTACCTCCTTCTTTCAAACTTCTATTAAAAGTACGAGCCTGTTCGCGCATACTGGCTAATGTTGCTTCCGGAACTATCTCACGATCCGTTAATAATTTTGTCATTTCCTCCTTTGACAGTCCATTAATATCGGAAATCGCCATTGTTGAAAACAAAAAAAAATTTCAAAATAATAAAAAAATTATTTAAATTTAAATAATTTAATTTATAATTAAATTATTGTTCATAAATAATTAAATTTAATTAAACGTAATAATATAATTATCCACCCTGAAATTAATAATAATATAATCGTAACACTTTAATTACCAAACACCCTGTACTTATAAATTCAATAAAAAAATTATTGTTTATTAATAACGATTATGCAACCTAAAACTTATGTAAATGTATTTCCTTCAATGCAGTAAAAGTATTCCATTAATATAAGCATAAATAAAACCTCGTTTTATCCAAAATCGCCTAACAATAATGTCAGCCCTTACAAGACATCATGAACATTTCCACACACTCACGATGATGGTAAAGTCAAGCAAATATTGCCTCACAATAATGTACAAATGGTTTCTTCAGATTTGAGAATATAAGTTGCTCATTTTAAATTATAATTAATTCAAAAGGAATTCAATGTATTCAAGTATTTATACGCATTGCTTACGTACCAGGAACTGTATTTATAGACAACATTTATTTACGCACTCTATAAAAACGCACAGTAAGATTACATTCAGTTAGACCAATGTATTCTCTCAATAAGTCAGTGACGCAAACTCAACAACGCCAACAGCTGACTGCGTATCAACAACATTTGACAGATGACAGGTAATGCAAAAATTGCCAGTAAAAGAAAAAAAAATTCCGTACCGTAAAATAAAAGTACCGGTTCAAACTTCAAGGTAATATTATTTATTACTTTCCTTGTTTAATCTGAGTGGCAACACTCAAAGTAGCTGTCAATATAATTGTACGATGTAAACAAACGAGAATAAACCTCATAATGATTACAAGACAAAGAGTTGTATTTTCATAATGACACACAGAATCCCTGCAGACCGGTTAATGTCAGAAATATAACCAAATAAATGCACACACACCGACTCATCTCTGAGTTCTGTAAAGTTATCAGCAAAAGTTCCCAAAATCTATCCCACATGACAGAGAAGTACCTATGTTTCGGGCACCGAAAATAACTGATTTTACACGTTGAAGCGCCACTGTAACGAATTAGGCTCGTATTAAATATATCCTGGCGGCAGAGCAGAGATCCAAACTCGGGATAGTGGGCCAAGTAATTCTCTATCATGTAGGTAGGGATTCAATTAAATCAAAGAATATTAACTTTTCAAAAAAATATGTATTGAACACAAAAGCAACACGGAAGTGTGCAAACTTCCCATCAGGTTATCAAAAGAAATACAGAAAATTAACATACCAGATGGACTCGCTAAACTATCTATACTGAAATACCCCCGGATGACGAACGCGATCTTGCTTCGCAGAGAGAGAACACGGGACGGGACGGCAACTCTAGCCTTCCCATCCGGGGACGGCGCGGAATCCAGAGCACCAAGGTCGTCCTTCTAATTGAGCAGGAGGCGGCTATACCCCCAAGAGCGCATTCAGCCTCGGGCCACCTCAACGATCTCCAATCCAAAGGCACGTGGCCCCCAACAGTATCCAAGTCTGGCGTATTACGGTAGTACTGGTAGCAGTCCGTGATTACGCGACGCGGGGTCGTGATGGCATATTCTAGTAGTCAACACCGGGACCAATTCACTTCACGATTTCTTTTCCATAAATACTGCCACAAAATGGCCAACCAACCACATCGAGAAAAAGTGGGACTTTTACGTCATCCACTATAAAAACACCGTACACGAGCCTCTCGTGTCACGTAAAAACCACCCCGCGTCTTTTAAGTTTTAAATCAACTTAGATTCCCATGATTAACAGTGATTAAAACACCTTGATGGTGAGTGCCCAATTCCAGAACAACCTAGTCCATGGCTGCTCGGGAGGAAGTGTCCATAAACAAAACTGCTCTTCTTTCTTTTCCAAAAATTACCAGTGTCCAAAAAAACACCATAGACAAAATAAACACCTAAGCAAGAACTGCATTAGTTACATAATTATTTATGTGACAACTGCTATACTTATTTTTTTATATATTTATAACAAACAAAAATTATAAAAATTAACACATACACTCAAAACACAATCACGCCCGACCGGCCGGCGAACTCAGCTGATGATGGCGGGTGACGAACTCACTCGAAGTCAACCGAACGACGCGCGATAATTCACGAACGCAGAATTTCGGTGCGGTCGAAGTTTCGGCAGATTTTCTGCCTTTCTGATTCTAAGAAAAACTGTAATAAAATGAAAAACACTAAGAAAAACTGTAATGAATGTTACAAAATGTTGATATTTTCTATGCCTTCCGTATTATGTTATGCATCCCGGTATTATTTTGTACAATATTTAATATGTAAAACATAGACACCTATGAATATTATTTGATCTATGGTGAGCATTCTTTTTTCATTATCTCAAAACTTAGTATTTGGAGATGTCTAACTGGAAAACTGGATCGGTGTATTTATATATATTTATTCGTATATATACACAGGGTGTAACAGCACGAACCCGAGGGAATTTAACCAGCGACACCTGAGCATACTACAAGTAAAAAATTTACATGTCATTTTGCTGTCCGATTATATTTTTTTTTCTATTAAAAACATTAAAACTATTTTTTCATCACACGTCGCTACTGATACCATCGCTATGGGATATATTCCGTCATGTTATTCCTACATACTTTAATTTGTGTTTTTCATCACACGTCGCTACTGATACCATCGCTATGGGATATATTCCGTCATGTTATTCCTACATACTTTAATTTGTGTTTTTCATCACACGTCGCTACTGATACCATCGCTATGGGATATATTCCGTCATGTTATTCCTACATACTTTAATTTGTGTTTTTCATCACACGTCGCTACTGATACCATCGCTATGGGATATATTCCGTCATGTTATTCCTACATACTTTAATTTGTGTTTTTCATCACACGTCGCTACTGATACCATCGCTATGGGATATATTCCGTCATATTATTCCTAGATACTTTAATTTGTGTTTTTCATCACACGTCGCTACTGATACCATCGCTATGGGATATATTCCGTCATGTTATACCTACATACTTTAATTTGTGTTTTCATCACACGTCGCTACTGATACCATCGCTATGGGATATATTCCGTCATGTTATTCCTACATACTTTAATTTGTGTTTTTTATTTCTTCCACTTTATGTTTTCATTATTGTTTCAATGTATTTTTTTATGTAATACGATGATTTTTTTGTGGAAACTTAGCTGGTTCATGTAACCATGTAATTGGTAATTACCGTAATGAAATATGTATAACTGTTTGTTTCCCTGATAAACTAAAATAAATAAAGTATACCTAATCACACTTAAAATAACCTTAAAACATTTTGTATATTAAATTATCTTCCCAAATATTATTAAGAATGTGAAAATTAGAAATGTTGTGCTGTATCTGGATAAATAATCTGTTTTACCGTAATAATAATTGAACTAATTTTGGAAGTTTTTTTGGAAAATGATGCGTATTTTCGCAACTCCTATTTTTTATTTTTTTTATTTAATATCTATTTTTTTGAAGTAGGAACCTAACTGAGCCCCCTTGCATATTATTACATTAAAATAAAAAAATAAAAAATTTAAAAAATTTGATGTGAATACCGCACAAGAGTTCCAAATTTTCCCAACCGTTTAGGGCTATGAAACCGTGGCATATGTTGTGAGGCTGGATGTAGTGGAGATAAGAAGGATATTGGGTAGAGGAAGGTGGGGATGTAGGTACCTGGCTATTCAGATCTGGTCACCAAACACGGCTAAGCTCATTTAAGAAAAGTATCGTTTCTGAATGGTGGTCTTACAATTTGGCGATACTGAGAAAATTTCCACTGTGGAACGTGACGCATTATATGCATAATTTTTTTTTAAATTAGTTAATTGTGAAATAACACAAAATAATCAAATAAAATTTGAAAATGATTGTCAATTTAAACTTGTATTATTGGCCCACAGTTAAATGTAGGTCTGGTTAGGTACTACAATTTATTTATTGTATTTTTAGACCGCTTAATTATATTTTTCTACACTATTTTAACAGGTCCCAACTATTCGGAGCCAGAAGGAGAAGGACTACGGCGACGAGGGGAGAGGAAGATGAAGGAAGGGATCTTCCCCATACCTTCCCTTTCTCCCTCCTTTCAGCTCCACAACACACCCCATTTGGCCATGTTACATAATCCCACCGGCTCCGGATAGTGGCTCCGGGAAATGGTCAACTCCCTCAGAATAAACTCTTATTGAACAGCTGGGAACTGGGAACCAAGCCGTAAGCGAGAAGATGGTAAGTACCATAGATTCATGAGAAAAGTACCTACCTACACCCGCAGCCAGAAACCAAGAAAAAAACCTACAAGTTTTCCGCGTATAAAACACAAAAGCGCAGCAAGCTTCTCGTTTCCCGAGCACGAGTACTGGATTCCTACCTCTTGTAGGTATATATAATAACATGGCGCCCTCCATAGTGCAGAGTTTGTATTGAAGTGGAAAAATGGCGAACGAGCTTGTCGCAACAAGGTTTTAGGTTGTTCTTTTTGCCTCCCGCGGGGGACGCTTCCTTTCGCCTTGTCAAGACACTCCGCAACAGGGGGGGCTGAGGATAAACTATGTTACGGGACAACAAATGGAGCTGAATTTTATTATGTTAGGGAATAACACCCCGGGGAATGGCAATGGATACTCGTACCTGCGAACCTGCGGGAGAAATAAAAAAAACGATTTGGGGCAGTTTAGTTGGAAAATGGTTACACAAATACCTAGTAATAGATTCCACGACAACTCAACAAAGTGGCATTTCAACATTTCAACACCCCTTTGAAAAATCGTACAAAGTAAAGCTTTTTTTTTAAGTAGCCCGTAACCTAACTTAACCTAACGTAACCTATTTTACCAATTTTTTTTTCATTACTTTTAATAAAAAAAGTGGAAAGGTGGGGTTGAAGTTGCATGTTGTTGAGTTGTCCGGTCACCACAATAATATTATGTTTATTTATGGGAATGTTGGGACCAGAAAATTACAAGTATTCACCTACAATATGCAAGGAGGCTCAGTTACTTAGGTACCCACTTCAAAAAACAGGTAGACAGGTAATAAATAAAAAAATAACAAAAAATAAGCATCATTTTCCAAAAAAACTCCCAAAATTAGTTCAATTATTACTTTTTAATCATTGAAGACAATATTAGCGAGTCTCGATCGAAAATTTGAAACAGAAATATTAGTAAAAGATACCGGTCGCGCCTAGGAAATGAAGCCAGAACCTTAGCCTTTCCGGGGCTCTGCTCTACCCCTGAGTTAATTCGACCCTACCCCCTTAGCTCTAAATCATACTTTTTTTCCCCGTAACTTTTCATTTCAAAGGATTGTTCTAGCCAGGGTCAAGTGAATTACTTTGAAATGTTTGTAAAACCCCTAGAAGACTGGTAGTACTTTGAAAATATCTGAAAACCAATTGGTCGAACCAGGGTTCGGGGGGTTCGAGTAATTTTAGGTTAATGTTATTTACAAATTTGATATTAATAATAATAAACTATCTTCATTCATTGTTTTGAAAAAATTAGTAAATTTTATATTTAATCTGTTGCTTACATTTTCAAATTGGGAGTTCCAATTTAAGTTTTGGTCAATAATTATTCCTAGGCATTTTATTGTGTGTACATATTTACGTCGGGGCAGTTTGCAAGTTGGTTCACGTTAAACAATGTTTATTGTTTTTTTTTATGTTTAGATTTGTATTGAGGTTATCTGACCGTTTGTTGTGGATTTTAAATTTAAATAATTTTAGATTTAAATTTGAAAACTATATCTTCTTCCTTGCGCTGTCCCAACTCATTACCTAGGTAGGCTGTTGGGGTCGGCTCTTCTCGTTCTCAGGGGAGGTGTCTACTAACTGAAAAAATCGAACTAATATCTATGAGAATCAAAGTGTTGACGAATATCTACAGCTCAAACCGTTGATTAATATCTATGAGAACCAAAGTGTTGACGAATATCTTCAGCACTGGCAGAGGTTGGATTTGCAATTATGTATAGCATATTGGAATATCGTAATATTGCGTATGCAGTTTAAAAAACTTAATTTATGTAAGTATATATGTAAAAATCCCTAATATTGGACTATTGGAGACATTTAAATAGCTGATTAGTCCAACCTACGCTCTGTGGATATTAGTACAACCTACGCTCTGTAGATATTAGTCAACACTCTGAAGTTCGTAGATATTAGTTCAACATATGAGCTGTAGATATTCGTCCGACATACAGGCTGTAGATATTAGTATCTGGAGTCGTTCTCAGGTTGTAATTTCTTCTGTTCTGAGTATCGCCTTCATCCAGGCCGTTGCCCTGAAGATATTTTGGAGCATTGAGTCATCCAGGAGTAAATTTGAAAACTAAATATATGTACCTATATCTAAATTTTTTCCATCCTCCAAGAAAGATCTCGAAATGTTTGAGCAGAGTATTGGTACATTGCTAGTTTATGTGCTAGGGAGCCTGCTATGCCTCAATACAAAGGACTATCCCATCAAGACCGTGGTTTCAACAATTCCCCAATTTTTCGTAAAAAAAAATCTTCTCTTATTCGAAAGAGAATTGGACATTGTTCCGTTACTTCTCACATTTTTAAAATTCATGTGCTTGACTCCCCAAATTTTGCTTTCGTGGTCTACATACGTAGAAGTAGAAATTTTAAATCACAAAATGTTTTCTCTTATATCAAGCCTAATGTAAAGTTGCCTTCCCTCCTTTCAACATCTCATCTCTTCTGAGGATGAGTTGTTTCAAAAAAATTGAACAATTCATCAAAGGTTTGAATGTAATTTTCGTGTTCTCTGAAAGTTCTATCCAAGTTCTCTGATTATTTCAGTTTTATGAAGCAACTGGCCTATAATGATACAATAACAGAACTTGAATTGAACTTACACGGAACGTGAAAATTAACTTATATTTTATGAATTGTTTAATTTTTTTGAAACAACCCGTCTTATGTGTTACGCATAATTTTGAAATTTACCCATTTAAATAAAATTAGTGTATAAATTCACCTTCCCTTTCTTCATATTTGTTTGATGGCCTAGAACAGTGGTCTGCAGAGTATGAGTTATGTGTGCGGCACAGTGGTGTACCCTGGTCATTAGTTGGTGTGCCTCACCGCAATGTTATTGCTAAACTAGCACATTTTTGGCTGCCTATAAAAAACGAATATCCACTGCTTTCAAAGCGTGCTATAGCAATTCTATTACCATTTGCCACCACCTACTTATGCGAATCGGGGTTTTCAAATCTCACTACGATTAAATAAAAAAAGAGAACGCTGAGGACGATCGATGAAAGAAATAGATGAAAGCAGCATTATCAACGATTGCTCCAAATTTGATCGCCGTGCTCAGTTAAGCGGGCTCACTTTTTTCATTATTATTTTTTTCATATTATATTGATTTTAATAATAAATATTAAATAAACTTTGATTTTTTCATTGGTACCTGTAAAATTTCTTGATTTAGTAGGTTGTACCTTAAACACAAAAGGGTTACGGACCACTGGCCTAGAACACCCTTGTCAAAAATTAATGTTTTTTTTTCTTTCTCATTTTGTGCTTATGCTAGTGTTAGGTGGTTCCGCGACTTTTCATCCCGCGACAAAATACACCGTCACAAAATATCCCCGACTAAATATCCTACGGACAAAACATCCTCCAACAAAATATCTACTAAAACCTAACCTAACCTAATCTAACCTAAACTTACCTAACAATTCGTGAGAAATAACCTAATAAATAACCTAACAATTACTGATGCAGGTGAGTTTTCTAGTTGTTGTTTGTATATTCTTGTTAATTAAAATCTGTATTTTCTCCTTAATAAAAAATAAAATAAAATAACCTAACCTAACCTCACTTAAGCTAACCTAACACCTAACCTAACCCACTAAAAAAATGGGACAAAAATAATAAAGACAACATGTAAAGACAATAAATTGTTGTTCAAAAATAGTAAAATGTTAAATAAGTTTAGGTTAGGTTAGGTTAGGTTTTATTATAGATATTTTGTTAAAGGATGTTTTGTCCGGAGGATATTTTGTCCTTGGAATATTATGTCGAGGGATATTTTGTCGGAGGATATTGTGTCGGGGATATTTAATCGCGGGATGAATACGCGCGGTACCATGTTAGGTACCTTCTGTGGGTATATATTAGGTAGGAGTGAATTCTTTTTTTTCACTGGACGGTAATGTAAGAGTCAAAATTTGGTGCCTTTTAGGTTTAATTTAAGCCATGTAAAATATTATTAAATTTTTTTTAGGGTAACTGCCTCCGCAATGGCATTGAATTTACGAAAATAGTCGGTTTTTCACTCTAATTGGAAGTCATGTTTATGTACGATATTTTTGAATAAACGTACTAATTGTTATCAAGAAAGTTTGCTTGGTATAAATATAAATTCGACACAAAATAAAAAGAAGTTCGAATTTGTGTTTTATAATTGAAATAAAGGGGAGAGAGGAAGCGCGGGAGGTGATACTTAGCTTGCTTGCTCTATTTGTTCGAATCTCGGATCAGTCGCACGCTCGTTTATCGTTAAAATTACGTTCAATATTCTTACATGGCAACTATGCAAAGAACTCGGAGTGTATTCAAATGTCCTCTATTTGGTGATGTTTGTGAGATGAAAGAGAACTTTCTACCTACTTACGAAGATGCAGTAAAATACTATTATGAGTGGACGAGACATCAACTGAAATTGCAATCAGAAACTGCAAAAGAACCAATTTTTGGTAAGGTAGCAGATATAGTAATGTCGAAATTGAAAATATATGGCACACTGCATCTATTCCTACATTAACGCGAACAAGGATCGTTCAAATGTTGAATGTATATCATTTAAAGTGCAAAAATCTACTCAAGTCTATCAAGAGGCTCTCCCTGGACAAGTTAAATAGTTTTCAGAAAAGCAGTAAGATACTTTTTGATATTTCAGTATGCAAGTACAAAGCATTCGCTCAATGTATATATCCTAAGGATAAAAAGGTTCCCAAACAAGAGCAAACTTTTTTGACCGATCAAAGAACGTCTCGGGTAATGGTAATCAGCGGAAAAAAGGAACCTATCTCACTGATTCAAGAGCCGGGATCCATTTACATGGGATACGTGGTACCTGATGTTGGTACAGCAAAAGGAATAGATACCGTGATAACAGGGTTTCTGTTACATAAAGAAGTTTCCCAAGATAGATTTTATGGCAATTGATTGTGATGGTACGAATGTTAATACTGGAAAGTATGCTGGAATTATAAGACTGCTTGAGAAAAGGCTACAAAAACCACTTCAGTGGATAATTTTTTTACTCCACATTTACGAACTGCCTTTGAGACATCTGTTTTTTCATCTCGATGGGTGTACTTCGGGACCTAAATCTTATATTGGTCCACTGGGAAAATTACTGGAAACCTGTTAAAAGCTGCCTGTTAAAAATTTTGAACGCATCGGAGGTCAAATGCTACCAGAAATGGCCAAAGATCTGAGTCCAGACCAACAGTACTTGTATAAAATTGTCTCGGCTGTAGTTTCAGATGAATTTCCAGAAGCAATAAATCTCCAGAAAAACTATCATAAGCCCGTTGGATCACCGAAGACTACGTTTGTATGTATCTACTAAAGAACCATCTGAAAATTTGAAAACTCTGGCTACTTTTGTGGTCAAAGTTTACGCACCGTTTTGGTTCTCAATTAAAAGTAAACCATCATGCAAAGATGGCACGTGTTACCTGTTCAATATTATTAAGGCCTCCAGTTACCTGCCAGAAACTCTAAAAAAAATTATAGATCCTTTTATCCAAAGGAACGGCTACTTTGCCATCCTGAAGGGATTCTTCTTGCGATGATAACAGATGATAAAAAAACATGTTAGAGAGCTGGCAGCCCTACTAAAGGCACGCAGTACTACTCAACCTCCAACACCTAGACTGTTTCAAGTGCCATCAATAGATTGTAATGCTTCCATATATAGCGATGTAATAAATTGGCAGGAAAACTTAACCGAACCACCGATTTTGAAAAACTTATTGGACTAGGAAATTCAGAATGTCGTGGAATCTGGTGGTGAAAACGAACTATTGTTTATAAGGCTTCCCTGCCATACCCAAGCTGTTGAAAGAGCTTTAAAGAATACAATGGAGGTTTCCATTTCTCAGTGGATAAGAAAGGTGCAATAAATGCCAAGCTGGAATCGCGAAATCAAATGCCTAAATTTGAAACTAAAAAGGATTTTAAACCTAAATAATAAATGTATAATTTTTCGAGTTTGTTTCAAATTTCTTTATTTTTTACAGCGGTGCCTTAATAAATATCTTAATTATATGTTGTTTATCATTTAACACCTACTTACCACTAAATTAATCACAATGTATCGCCTTATAAACTTTAAACTTTTTTACCCTAATTTTCAATTTTTGAAGTCACTGCGGAGACAGAAGATCTTAATCAAATGAAATGAAAAATCCCATGTATTTTTACTTTAACATAAGGCACAAATCCCCCCCTCTTAGAACTCTGAATCTTAAAAAAAAAAAAAGTTCATACATCCGCGCTCCACCCTAGTATATATGTGTGGGTATATATGTTGTATTGCTTCACAAAGCCTGCAAATTGTCAACCTCGATGCAGACTTAGTCCCTACTGAGATTGATTATTATGTTAAAAGTCATGCTTTATATTCTGTGAGAAGCAATAAATAATATTATAAAAATATTCCAGAGTTGTTTTTCGGAGGGCAATCTCAGTGAAAACCTACCTTTAAAACCACACGGGCGTCTCCTGTGGGGTATGCGGTGAAAAGTAGGTTTACATTCCATTAGGAAGCGGTGTAAGGAGATTTTTTCCTGAAATGTCTAACTGGCTCCCTTTGAAAAATAAATCTCTCGGTTGGTGGTTGATGCATAACCGCCGATCTCCGTGCTCCAGTGAATCTGGAGATCATGGGTTCAAATCCCGGCGTGTTCAAATAAATTTAATTCAAATATCTATGCAGGTACATGCAATTAGATTTTTTCACGCTAATTCATAGAATAATAAACTGGCAGTTATGTGAACAGTTTAGTAGACCTCGCTTCGAAAAAAGTATCTAATTTTCTCCTAATTATTAAATCAAAACCAAAATTTGTAAGTAGGTACTTAAATACCCATCCGCTTGATTATAAACCATGCATTTAATTTATTTTAAAACAAAATCCGTAGAGAATACTTTGTTAAAAGTATTTCCTACGAACCTTAAGGAATTAAACAATTTGTCGAAAGAAATATCACCATCAAATGACGATTCCTTTTGAAACATTCTTTAGGTAGGTGTTGACATCATGATATACAGGGTGTCCGGGGGTAAAGTGCATTAACTTCGGGAGGTGATTCTACATGATAGTACAAAGTACAAGTAAGAAAGATAAATAATTTCTTTCGAAATTCCAACTTTAATGGGTAGTTTTAAGGTAAAAAGATAAAATTAGTCCGGCGTGAGCGACCAGATTTATTATTTTCCGCTGTTACGATACGGGCCAATCACAATCGAGTCGGGCGCCCGGCAGGCTTTCAGCAAGTAACATCGTAACTCACACTAAGGATTTTTAGTAGGTACGTCTTTTTGTATGGGAAAAAAATGTTGGAATTTCGGGAAAAGTTGTTAATCTTTTTTACTCCTACCATCATGTGGAATCACCTGCCGAAGTTAATGCACTTTACCCCCGGACACCCTGTATATACAGGGTGTTAAGGGACGTATTTGACTTACTTTAACCAGAGATTCCTGACATTATTTGGAGTAAAAAATGTAAACGAAATTTTGGTCTCCGGTGACTTTTTTTGACGACTTTTTTTTTTCAAAATTTTTTTCTTCAAAATCAAGCAAAAAAAAAATTCTTCTGCATGTCGTCACTGGTCACTCAGCCGGGTGTCCAACGAACCCCTTACCCCGCCTCCAACTATTCAACAACTACCGTTTTTTATGTTTTTGTAGAAAAAAAAAAAACATCAAAAATGTCACCGGAGACCAAAATTTCATTTACATTTTTTACTCCAAATAATGTCAGGAATCACTGGTTAAAGTAAGTCAAGTACGTCCCTTAACACCCTGTATATTTTAAAACCTGCAACCTGGGCGTTAAATGAAATAACATTATCATATCAAACAAGTAGGTAACCCGCTTCACTAGACGATGTCTATTCTGAGACGGGTACATATAAATGCATACATGTACACATACATTCACACATACATATATATACGCATGCATGCACATAATCATCAAAACATAAGTATATAGAATCTAGATAAAAATTATTGGAAATTGTTGATTGTTATCATAAAACCAAAACTCTGAAAAGAATTATTGGTAATTGCTAAAAGATTATCACGGGATGTACATAATGTCGTAAAACCAAAAATGTAAAAACTTTAAAAACACATAGTAATGCCAAGACCTAAATCTAAACATAGTAACATTTCAACAAAATAATATAAATAAACGTAGGAGGTAATAATATTGATTATTCCTTCTCGTGGAAGAATCCATGCGCGTGCGAACGATAAAAAGACTGTGTACCTACAACACGGCCATCTTGAATAGGAAATGGAACGTGCAAACAAATTTACAGAGACACTTGATGTTCAAAGTACTGTCTACATCTGATTTCGAAAAAGTCGACATAAAGCGCGGACAACGTCGGAGATTTCATCTATTGTTACTCGTATCTATTGGTATCTACATATAGAGAGGGTGTTAGGAGAGGGACGTATTGACTTTCTTTAACCAGTGATTCCTGATATTATTTGGAGTCATAATATAAAGTCTACACAAAGCGCAGACAACGTCGGAGATTTCATCTATTGTTACTCGTATCTATTGGTATCTACATATAGAGAGGGTGTTAGGAGAGGGACGTATTGACTTTCTTTAACCAGTGATTCCTGATATTATTTGGAGTCATAATATAAAGTCTACATAAAGCGCGGACAACGTCGGAGATTTCATCTATTTTTACTCGTATCTATTGGTATCTACATATAGAGAGGGTGTTAGGAGAGGGACGTATTGACTTTCTTTAACCAGTGATTCCTGATATTATTTGGAGTCATAATATAAAGTCTACGTAAAGCGCGGACAACGTCGGAGATTTCATCTATTGTTACTCGTATCTATTGGTATCTACATATAGAGAGGGTGTTAGGAGAGGGACGTATTGACTTTCTTTAACCAGTGATTCCTGATATTATTTGGAGTCATAATATAAAGTCTACATAAAGCGCGGACAACGTCGGAGATTTCATCTATTGTTACTCGTATCTATTGGTATCTACATATAGAGAGGGTGTTAAGGGACGTATTGACTTTCTTTAACCAGTGATTCCTGATATTATTTGGAGTCATAATATAAACGAAATTTGGGTCTCCGGTAACTTTTTTACGTTGTTTTTTTCCCTACAAAAACGTAAAAAATAGTAAGTTTTGGACAGTTGGAGGCGGCGCAAAATTGTTGGTCGGTTACTCGTCTGAGTGACCAGTGACGACATGCGGAAGAAATATTTTTTGTTGAAGCATTTTTTTTTAAGTCATCAAAAAAACCGCCGGAGATAGAAGTTTCATTTAAAAAAGTAAGTCACGTACGTCCCTTAACACCACGCATAAAGAAATCTCCTTGTGCGTTTTGGTTTTTATGCAAATCTACGGTTTATTCCGAGACTGATTGTAATTTTGCTCAGTTGACCTTCAAAATAAGACAAAGGTCACTGTTTATAATATGGAATTTCGAAATCTCTTTTTCCCATCTCTGAAAGCAAAATTGTTGATAATTTTTGATCAAATTTTGCACACTTGACGTCTGTAAATGTCTGTCTACATCTGATTAAAAAAAAACTTTACGTAAAGCCCGGGCGATGCCGGATGCTGCAGCTAGTACCATTATAAAATAGAAACGAAATGGCCGTCCGCATAATAAGGAATAATAATCGTTTAAAAGTAAAATGGCGTGACAGGGGAGAGTTATTATTTTAGCTGCGTATAAAAATGAAGGAGACTTAGTGAAATATTTGCATAAAAATAAGAGCTCTCTTTCAACCTAAGAACAAATCAAACTCTCTGGAATAATATAGGCCACCCGCCACCCGCCTTCCAACTTGAAACCACACTCATAATGAGAGAAATAATGCCGCTTTTTCTATAGGTACGGGGAAAGAGCATAAATGAGTGCTGCCTGGTGTGGAACCAAAATACTTTTTTTGAACAAAGAACTTTTTTTAATATTTTGGTAGAAAGCAGTCACTTTGTGTCTTGACATATTAATTGAAATAACATAATAACTTTGTTTGTAACCACAATTTTTTTTTAAATACCAACCGGTATCGCACAAGACAACACAAGCATAAGTGATAAAAAATATACATTATGTGAGCTTACATATACGTCGGTTGTTCAAAAAGTAACGGGAATTTTCGCGGGTTTGGAGAGTCCGATTGTCAATTTTTTTTGTTATGTTGGTATACATGCCCTTGAAGTATGATAAAATTGTCAGCTGTATTCATTGTTTAATTTTTAGGCTGCCGCTAAGGTTAGACGTGTTTTTATGAACTCGGCGATTTTTGTTTTTTTTAATGGATCAATGAATTTGTATCAAATTTAGCGTAAAAATTAAATAAAGTGTAACGAAGTGTGTGAAATATTAATAAAAGCCTATGGTGAGTCCGCTATGAGTAAAACAAGGGTTTACGAATGGTATAAGCGTTTCCAAGATGGCCGTGAAGACATTGAAGATGACGAACGCCCCAGCACATCAAAAACCTATGAATAAGTGGAAAACGTGAAAGAAATGGTTATGATTGTTACGAACGATCACCGAATCACAATCAGCTGATTGAACCGTAGTTTCGAGGTAAAGTAATCTGTATCCATTTGTAAATAATAAAAATAGATAGAACCAAAGAAATCATAATAAATTGCACAGCGCCCTTAAGGTGGTTTTTCGTAAAATTATTATTATTATTAGAAAACGAAATATGATATAAAAAGCTAACTGGGATTTGTACCCAGAACGTAGTAGACGCAATTACTGCCATCTTGAAAACAGCACGGGTTTGTACCGCCAAGCTTTCCGTTTGCATGTTCAGTGAACGCTAACAATGCTGATGCTATGACTGACGCTAGTCTGTGGGGTACTTTGACATCTATTTTCCACGCATAAAATGGTAATATTTTCATAATTGTTTTATAATGACTTAACAGCTATTAACTTATTTAAATTTGATATATTGTTTAGGTCTTGTGAACATAATATAGGTACTGAGAAGTAGGGAATAAATGAGACGCTCAGCGGAAGAGTGGTCCAACCTATATCAGCGACAACATCACATTTCTACATATATTTTTGTTATATCTATAAAGCCACGGTGGCCCAATTTTAGTTTTCACTGATCTCCCATTTATCTACTTTTCTTTGAGGCACCACCGAGGAACCGGCTAAGGGGCGCGGTAGCGGAGTGTAGTTAACGGCTAGATCGAACGTCATGCGCATTCTTGCTGGGACTGCCAATCAATTGGAGAGGAATTCCACCCGTTTTCCAGCGCCATAGTTTTACTATGTATGTATGTACTGTGTCTTCCTCCCTACAGGTGCTTGCAGGATACGCTCGATACAATCACCCAGCGCTTGCCTCCTCGTGAACTATCACCAATCTTGTCTATAGTCATACTAACACTTATTGTATCGTGATTTCCCGCTAAGCACTTGCATACTGCTTACTAACAACGTATGCAGGGATACTGGAGGTCTAGATTCGTTCAAAATTAAATGTAGATTCGTTCAATCAAAAAATTAGAGTCCTTGCGAGAATCTTCAAGGAGTAACCATCTGTTACTTATACCAGGGCGGGTAAGTGGTGGATAATCTCCAATGATTTCAAAGAATCTTAGAAATAAATAATTAAAACTATAATTGGCTTCATAGATATGTGGCTTCATAGATATGACAAATATGTATAACAAATTATTTTTTCGCTGATTAAGAATTTTTGTGGGTTAGGCCACTCTTCCGCTGAGCGCCTCAAATCATTTTCTTTACTATATTAATTAATGTTACTTTATAATATTTATATAATATATAACATTTATTATAACATAATATTTCATGGGAATGGCGGGATTAGTGGGAATCCCAAGGCATAGACGAAGGAGTACTGCGTCATGTTCACCCAAGCGACTTGAACATAGACAATAATGGACAAAAATAGACAACAAAATTACGTGCTTGTCGTCAAGCCGCTTGATCGTGTTCGAAGCCCATTACAATAATAAATATAAATGTATTTAGTTTCCAGTCGGGCAGCCAGGCAGCCAGGCAGCCGCGGTGAGACAATCCGGGCAAACAGAGGGCTTCCCGCCGCGCCACAGAAAAAGTCTCGCTAAAAATGTTCGATCACGTTCTGCGCCCTAACCCGGCCCCATTAGTTTATAAGTGGCAAAATGTTGATTTACAGATTTCCTACGGTTAATTCTTTCTCGGCAAGGGACTCGTCGCTTTCAGCGGGGCGCTCCAGTGAATAAGCGACGGCAGATGAGTGTTTGCTCGTGTTTATACCAAGAATAATAATATTATCATGATTTCAAATGACGTAGGTACTAGGTAGGTGCCTACTGTCTACCCACTGCTAAAAAATTTATTTCATTCAATTTTATCAATGTGATAATATCATCGAACAAGTCATTATTATATCGTCAAACTCCTAGAGCGAGTTGTGCCCCAATTCTGGAGAAAATGTTAGCGCTATCAATACACGTAGAATCTGGTTTTAGTGAATCTGTACGCGGGAAGTCGTTTTAATCTACACCCAGAATATAAGAAACTGCAACTATTCATGTTCTCGAAAGGAACATTTAAACGTCCACAAGCCATCTCATAGTTGAGAAAAACCTTTTGTATGTTCCGATTGTAATTATTTATGTGCTAGAAAGGAGACCTTCAAAATCCACAAGTGTACTCAAGTGGAGAAAAACCATATTGATATTCCGGCTGCAACTATTCATGTTCTCAAAAGGAACATTTAAAAGTCCACAAGCCGTCTCACAGTGGAGAAAAAACTTTTATCGTGTTCCGACTGCGACTAACTTTTTTGTTCAGTTTTTCAGTTCAGTTTTTGTCTTTGACAAGACCTGTCACAATTTTTTTTGCTCCTGCAAAATTTCTTTACAAACCCTTGAAAATGGACGCAAACCAACCAAAAACATTTCCATCGGGTGCGGCTCGGTTCGTACGCCACCGATTATCGTTATCTCGGTGAGATTCTGCTTATTTTTAGTGAAAATATACAACTTTTAGTTTTAAGTGTTAAAACTCAGACAAAATATTCATTTATAAATTTTGCCCAAAATTTCTAGTTTTAAGTGCCAAAAAAACATTTAGTATTATAAATCCATTGCCCTTTTTTAGTATATAATTGTTTAAATATAAATAATCCCTAGTTATTAGTCAAATAACTCTTTAAACATTGTAATTGTCAAAACAGTGAACCATAGACAATTTAGAGTTAACCATAGATAACCAAAAAAGGAAGAAAAAAACTTAATTATGTTCATTCATAACTATAGTTAACCATAGATATTAACATGGCATCGGATTCAGACGAATCAGACGCCGAGTGCTTCCAACGTTCCATCATGGAAGAGAACTCTAAATTAAAGTCTGTTATCAGTGATTTAAAGGCGGGCAGGGACGTGCGCGCCACCTCGCCATTCAGAAGTCTGCATAGCAGTCATCTAATGGGGGAAGCTAGGCCCCCAGGTAAGGGTTACCAACAGGAAGTCGAGGGTGTGCCAACACCTGCAAACGTGTGGTCCGCTTCCCAGACACCGAAGCAAGTCGAGGCACAAAATGCCCCGGGTCCGTCCAAATCGCCTAATCAAGTAAATAGGAAGAGACAAAGGGAAGAAGACCAGGCAAGTCTACAGCTAACTTCGGCTAACACATTAAGCACCGATTTGATCTTCCCGATCTGGGGTCTCCTAAATACCATCAATCAGACATGCACCGAAGGCAAGAACAAACTCAACAAAGAGGGTAGAACAACCATCGGTGCAGCCATTGAGGAAATCAAGAAACATTTGCATAATACAGCCATGGCGCACTCGGCTGCTGTAGGAAAGGCAGAGGCCCTATCCGCGGCCCTACAAAATAACGCAGAACTAACAAAAAAGGTTGAAAAAATGTGCACCAGAACGGAAGAAAACACCATCCCCCCCTCTACCGCCCGGAGGACGTACGCAAGCGCAATGTCGGGAGGACCACTATCACGAGGACTATCGTGGTGGGAGGACAAGAGAGACCACTAGGCAGCCAACGGTGCTCCTTTACCCCACCATCCCGGAGGGTAAAACCTCCGAACAGATGGAGAAACTGCTTCCGACTGTCGTAGATCCCAGGAAGGACGGTTTTCAAGTGGTTAGGACGCGAAAAATAAAGGGCGCCGGCATCGCTATCCAGACAACCTCCCCTGGAGGAGTAGCCAACCTGAAAAAGGCGGAAGAAAAACTGGCCGCGGCCGGCATCAAAATGATTTCCCCGCAGGGACGCCTCCCGAAGGTGGTCATCTATGACGTTCCCAGAGGCGAACCCTCCGCGGACACTGCTTTGTTTTCAGAAATCTACGACAACAAAATAGAAGGTAAATGCTCACTTTCCAGGGAGGACCATCTAAGGACCATGAGGCGCGTGTCCCTCTTTGGAAAGCGGGACTCTGGAACAATGCATATGATAATCACGTGCCATCCTGAGGCTAGAAGGCTTCTTAGAGACAGTGGCCTGTGCTTTCTTGGCTGGAATGCCTGTCGGGTGAGGGATTACTCGGGAGCTACCAGATGTTTTAAGTGCCACCTGTATGGCCACATTTCCAAGTCCTGCATGCAGGTGGGTGCAACTTGTCGTCATTGCGCCGAAAACGGACATGACATAGAGGATTGCCCCAAGAAGGCACAGCCCGCTGTCTGTGCAACATGCACAAGGTTTAAAAAGCCTTCCAACCATCCCACGGGTGACCGGTCATGCCCGGCGCACCAGGCGGCAGTTGATATCCAGGTCAAAATGACTGACTATGGCCACTAATCCTCTTTCCCTAGGTCTGCAGCGCTCCCGGGCCGCCACACTGGACGTCATGCGGGTCATGTCTGACCTCCATATCGACATCATGCTCATCCAGGAGCAGTATACCTGGTCAGGAAAGACACCGGTAAGTCATCCGGGCGTGGTGCTCGAGGTCGGCACCTCACCGCAGGCGGGTCTCCTGGTAAACACCTCGTTGATCAGCCCCCTCCTGCTGGTGGGCCTGTCAGACGAGTACCAAACCTGTGTATCTCTTAGATTTGGTGAAACTGAAATCGTTCTGATCTCGGTCTATTTTAAGTATGGGAATCCGGTTGGACCGCATATCTTGAGCTTGACGCGCGCTCTGAACGTGCTTAAAGGACGTAACGTAGTTATCGGAGAAGACTTTAACGCTCGCTCACCTTTATGGTTCGATTATGATGCTAGACATAGGACGGAACGATCAGACGCCGTCGAGGACCTGATTGCGGCGCAAGGTCTTGTTGTATTAAATGAGCCTCACTCATTAAGCACATTCTCGAATACCGTTGGTGAGAGCAACATAGACCTATCTCTCTGCTCTGGATCAGTTGCAGCCAAGATAATGCAATGGAAGGTACACGATTGCGCTATAGCCTCCGACCATAGGCTCATTACCTTCAAAGTGGGTGTTAATAAAACGGGAGCCCCTAGATCCTCCTGGAGCTTCAAAACCACAGAGGCGAACTGGGATAACTTTGGGGAAGCCCTGCGCGATACTTTAAGGGGATTCCATGACGTAGCGGCAAACGATCCGGATAATTTGGGGAACTTTTTTAACGCGGCCGTGGTATCAGCCGCAGAGTCCTCTCTGGGAAGAGTAAACCCAAAGAAGACTATCAGGACGCAGTGGTGGTCGATAGAGCTGACTTCGCTCAAGGGGGCTTATAAGAGGGCCTGCAGGGCTTTTGGCGCTACCAGATGAGGCGGTATCACGGAGGAAGAGATTGCTGCTCGGAAGGCGCGCGTCAGGGTTACTCGCAGTGCCTTCAAATTAGCCGTGCTCTCGGCGAAACGAGCTGAATGGCATAAGTGGGTTTCAGATGTGGGTAACGCCAACCCGTGGAATGTCCACAGCGCTGTTGAAAAGACGAAAAAAGGCTCTGACCGGTATCTTTCCAGCGTTATATCAAACTTTGAGGGCAGGGACGCTGAGACTGTGGACGTGGCGACCACTCTCCAAACGCTTCTGGGCAAGCTAGTCCCTTTAGAATCAGTCACTGGGGAAAGCGACCACCACAAACAGGTCAGAATCCTGTCACGGCTTCCACCGAGGAACCCCGCCCAGGAGGATAGCATGAGAATAACAAGATCTAAGGTTGAAAATATAATAAAGGGTTTGGGTCCTAAGAAGGCACCTGGGCACGATAGGCTCAATGGCGTAATAGCGAAGCAAGCCTGGGTCCATACCAAAGAGGAACTCTTTCAGGTGATGGAGACATGTCTGAGAAGAGGAGTTTTCCCTTCTGAATGGAAGAGGGGCGTGCTCAGGATTATACCAAAGGGGAACGGAAAACCGAAGTCGGACGTGAAGGCGTACCGTCCCATCACCTTGCTGCCAGTCCTTGGAAAAATTTTAGAAAAACTGATTAAGGAGAGGTTACGACGTACCTTATCCCCCCCCCCCCAGCCCGCTTCAATTTGGTTTCGTCCCCAGTAAGTCCACGGAGCACGCCTTAACGTTTGCGCTTGAATGGGTGAAGGCTTGCACAAAGAAGTATGTCATTGCTATTTTCTTAGATATCACAGGTGCCTTCGATTATTCATCATGGGCCATGATACTCAGCAAACTGAAAAATAGGAAGTGTCCTCCTAAACTTTTTAAATCTTGCGAAAATTACCTGAGCAAAAGAACAGTCATACTCTCTTTTGGTGATTTTTCCATTGAAAGAGAGGTTGACATGGGCTGCCCTCAGGGATCCAACGTCGGTCCAGACTTCTGGAAAATCTTGTTTGATGACTCCTCCAGGTTGCCCTTGCCTGAAGGTTGTATCGCGGTCGATTTTGCTGATGATAAATTGTATTTGGTCTCGGGGAACAGCAGGAGAGAGGTATAAAGTAAGTCTGAGGAAGGTTTGAACACGTTCCTCCAATGGGGTGAGAGAAATAAAATGACCTTCGCTCCCCAGAAGCCCATGGGTCTCCTAATGAAGGGCTATCTCAGTAGAGAGAGAAACCCAACCATCAGAATGGGAGATACCAGAATCAAATTTGTTGAGACAGCTAAATATCTTGGAGTTATTCTAGATCAATCGTCCTCGTTTCTTGCCCGTGTTAAGGAAGTCTCCAGCAAGGCCCAGGCACTCTTCCTGAAGCTGAGGAGAATCTCCACGATTGAGTGGGGACTGAGAAGTCCGGCGCTTCGTTTGATATACAGGGGAGTATATGTTACGCAAGTAGCGTACTGCGCTTCTGTGTGGGAGCACCGCCTGGATAATTCTTAAATACTCTCGGCGCTCAAAAGAGGCCAGCAAACTCCCTTGCTGGCACTCTCTGGTGCCTACAGAACGGTAGCTTCGGACGCACTACCCGTGCTGGCAAGTGTTCTGCCAATCGATCTAGAAATTAGGGAGGTGTTAACAAAGAAGAAGTTGACCAGGGGACTCCCTGCCACCCACCTCGGGGTTGTCATAACACCAGGTGGAGTCGGGACTCTCCTTGGGCTACTTAAACGAATGAGAGAGCTAGCACTCGAAGAGTGGAAATCTCGCTGGAATAGATCGAATATGGGAAGATGGACCTTCTCCTTCTTCCCATCAGTTAAGCTCAGGATGGAAGGGGCGTACGTCAACCTGGACCATCACATGGTACAGCTACTGTCCGGACACGGGGAGTTCAGGGGGAGGCTGTATAGACTCTCCCTATCTCCCCATCCAAACTGCACCTGTGGCAGCACGGATCAGACAAAATATCCAAAATTTATCTAACCCATTTTTACGTAATATTGTTATGTAGTGTTGATGCAGCACACTAAACCCTTCCATTGTCAATACTGCCTCCGCAAGGAGTGCCTATATCGCAACCAGTTATCCACTTAAACTCCTACAATAATACATAAGCCGGTTTCGGGTGTGGTATGCAACACTACAACAACTATGTATCCTTCTGACATACAGGAAGAAAGTTAATACTTTGCTGTGCTGGTGCCTTCGTGAGAAATCAGCTCAAAAACTTCCCCGCACCTCCATTTTTCTTTCATTTCTTCATTTTTCATTGTTCTATAACATTGGTATTAATATGTTGCAATGGTAACACAAACCGGGCTTCATAGAGACTTGAAGATAAAACTACATTAACCATACACAAAGCGCTTTACTGAGCTTATCATTGGAGGAAATAACATATGTATACATACGAATATACATTCACATACACATACACATAATTAGTGTGCAGTATTCTAAGTGGGGGCGGATATACGTGGTGTAAAGGGAATACAGAGTTTTAATATTGCGAAAAGGTTTAGATATGCGAATTATAAATCTCAACATTTTATTGGCTTTGTTGGTTACTTCGTTAATGTGTTTGATAAAATTTAGTTTTACATCCAGTACTACCCCAAGGTCACGGATTGATTCTATTTCATGGATTTGTGTATCATGAAAGTTGTAATTAAAAGAAATTTTATTTTTGTTACGCGTAAAAGATAATTTGTTGCACTTAGAAATGTTTAGGATTAATTTGTTTAATTTACAGTATGCAAAAAGACGATTTAGGTCTTCTTGAAGTTTTATGCAGTCATTGATAGATTTGATTACTAAGTATATTTTTTTGTCATCTGCATATGCTAGGTAGTTAGCATGTAAAAAACATTTATAAATATCAAATATATATACATTAAACAATAATGGCCCCAAGTGAGAACCTTGCGGCACGCCAGAAGGCACAGTAAAAAAAGCTAGACTTAGTTCCCTCATCTGATACGCACTGTAGTCTTCTATGCAGATATGAAGTTAGCCACCTAAGTAAGTCGCCATGGATTCCTAATTGGTGTAATTTTTTAATGAGGATAGAGTGGTTAACTTTATCGAAAGCTTTCGAGTAATCTGTGTAGATAACATCTACTTGGTGTCCATTATCCTTGGTGGCCTTAGCCGTGTTTAGTGACCAGATCTGAATAGCCAGGTACTTCCCAACCTTCCTCTTCCCCACCTCCTTCCCCTCCCCACTACCTTCAGCCTCACAACATACCCCAATTGGGGATGCCATAGTCTCACTGGCTCCAGACGGGAGCAGTTGAGATTCTTGTGCGGTATTCAATGTAAAAAAAAAAAAAAAAAATAAATAAATAAAAAAAAAATAAATAAAAAAAATAAAAAAAATTATCCATATTGCTTGCTAAGTATTCAGTAAAGTTGACTAAGTTTGTTAGTACTGACCTTTTTTGTAAAAAATCATGTTGTTGATTTTGTATGCTGCGGACAATAGTTATTTATATAAATTTGATCGTACACAATACGCTCAAAGAGTTTACTAAATACTGTGAGTATTGAGATTGGGCGATAATTTACAATGTTAATTTTTGAACCTGTTTTATGGATGGGGATTATAATGGCTTCTTTGAATTTTGTGGGAAATATTCCTTTTTTTAAGGACATGTTAAATAAGTTAGTTAAAGGATATGCAAGATTTTTGGCACATTTTGAGATAAAATGTGGCGAGATACCATCACTGCCCGTACCCTTTTTTTTTTTTTTTTTGTTTATGGCAATTCACCCTAAGGAGAGTGCTATGTGCCGTTAAAATTAAGAGAGATGATTAAATTTTATGAAAAATCTATAAGGCCATGGAAAATCTCAAATATTGAATTCATTTAAGTCTATGAACTTATATAGGACGGAAAAAACTCTAGAATTATTGAGAGAAAGCAAATATGGAATACTAAGGGGAGATTGGTGGGTGATTTTAATGAGTAAACGATAAATGCCTTTGAAGGACGAATGATTTTTACAATTAAAGAATACATGGTCAAGAGTCTCATTTTCCACGCCGCACTGACAAAGTGGACTATCTAGTACTCGGATTTTAAATAAGTGGGATGCAACAGAGCAGTGACCGATTCTCATTCTCGAGATACAGGAAATAAATCTTTTGGATTTTTTCTTGCCGTGGAACCAAGGTTTACTTGGAATATGGTTTTGGATTCCAGCATAAAAAGCACCAGTTCGGGTTTTCGTATCAGCCCAATTTTCTTCCCAGGAGTGAATCATGTTGAATTTAAGAATACGGATGACGTCAGAGAACGGAATTCTAAAATCTAAAGGAATAGAGCCAGATATTGTTCCAAATTTAGCGAGGGAGTCGGCTTTCTCGTTACCTTCCATTCCTAAATGTCCAGGGATCCAAACCAATATTGTCTCGAAATTTAATTCATTCAATGATTTGAGGGTATTTTTGATACTACAAATAATGTAATCTTCTGGATAATTAATGATATTTGAAGAAATTTTCAGTACTGCGCTTAGAGAATCAGTGCACAGTAAGGCTCGACGAATGTTGAGAAGCTGGATTTGAATTAAAGCTTGTTCAATTGCGAAGCATTCTGCAGTAAATATAGAAGTTTCTTTAGGCAATTTATAAGACAGATCCCGCAGCTCCACAATCTTTGTTTTCAGACTTAGAACCATCTGTATAAATGAGTGAAAATCCAGGATACTTGGATGAAATAATGTTTTTAAAATTTTCCTCGACATTTTGATTAGATGAGGTTAAAATGTTTGTCCGAAAATCAGAAGTTATTATGTTGGGGATAAAATTGATAGAATCAAATGGGATAGTGAAAATAGGAAGAATAGGATCTTTCTGTAGATTTTGTAGGGAAGAAGACAAAGATTTGAATGAAAGGAAACTTTTTAGAAGGAGAGGAAATCGATTTTTATCTGTCAATCTTTTGTCGTTGTTTAAATTGTTGAACAAATGATCAAGGCTTTGTTCTAAAGGATGACACGATATAGAAAAAGATTTCAGAATATATTTATCAGCCAGAAATTGTCTTCTCAAAATTAAGGGAGGCTCAACACATTCTACCTGAAGAGAATTAATTGGAGAAGATTTCATCGCTCCAATAATCATTCTGAGAGCTTTGGATTGAATTCTTTCAAGTTTTTTATCCAAATATTTAGGAAGAGGATCGAAAAGAAAAGTACCATAATCCAAATGGCTTCGCACTAGGGCACTATACATTAATTTAAGAGTAGTAGGATGAGATCCCCACCACACTCTCGAAACAGCACGCATCATATTAAGACCCTTTTCACACTTAGACGAAATGTATTGAATATGCGGGAGCCAGGAAAGTTTATGATCCAAAATTAGCCCAAGAAATTTAATTTGCTTAACGATTTGGAGAGGGACATTATCAAAAGAGACAGAAAATGGGGGTATTTTTCTTTTGCGGGTAAAAGCCACGACCTTGGTTTTAGAGGTAGCTAAATTCATCCCATTTGTCAACAACCACTCTTTAATTTTATGTAAAGCCAGATTTAATTCCTTCGCAGCGTGGGATAGATTTTTGTGAGATAAGTATATAAGGAAATCATCAGCAAAATAAAGTCTCTTAATAGATGAAGGAATTGCAATATCTAAGTCACTTATATAAATATTAAATAACAACGGACTGATAACGGACCCCTGGGGTAGCCCTTTCCATAGTTTGCGATTTATCGTTTTTGAGGAAAAGTGTAAAATAATGGATCTGTCTGTAAGCAAATTAATAATAAATTGAACTAATTTTAAGGGTATTTTTAATTTTATTAATTTTTCTTTCAATACGTTAATTAGTACATCGTCGTAAGCTGAAGAAAGATCAAGAAATGCGGCCAATGTTGAAGGGGACTGAGAGATACGGATGTCCGTTGTCAACACACTTAAATTATCCATGGTTGATTTTTTTTTCCGAAAGCCATACTGATTTGGAGAGATAATTCTGAGATTTTCAACAAACCATTCCAATCTGTTCTTTATCAAATGTTCTGATACTTTCATTAAACATGACGAAAGAGCAATAGGACGATAGGAAGATATATCAGCTGGGTTTTTCCCTGGTTTTAAAATCGGAAGGATTTTTTGAACTTTCAAGACTTCCGGGATAAATCCTGTTTCGAACATGTAATTAATTAGGGATAAGAAATATTCAACCGACATGTCCGAGAATGCTTTAATGAAACTGTATAATATCCCATCGGGGCCTGGAGAAGAGTCTGGTAGGGAATTAATTACTCGTTTCAATTCACTAACTGAAAAAGGAGAGTCCATCCAGTTGGAATGAGTTGGATAAGAAATAAAGGAAGGCATTTCTTCTAATCTGGCAACTGATGGCGGCGCTATCTTATCCGCAAAACCTATAATAATTTCTTCTGGAATATGTTTGGAACGCTGCGGAGCATAAGAAGAACCGAATTTTTTTAAATTGGACCAAACAGAAGACTGGGGAGATTCCGGAGACAGGCTTTCACAGAATTTTCGCCATCCAGACCGCTTTTTATTTTTCAAAATACGTTTAGCTTCTGCCTGAGCGCGTTTCACAGAAAGGTAATTTTCAAAAGACATACATTTTCGGAAAATAGAAATTGCATTTTTTCTTGAGTTAACGGCATCAGTGCATTCTTTATCCCACCATGGAGTGGAATGTTTTATTTTAATGTTAACATGACGTTTTTGAAGAGTTTTTTCTGCGGCTTTTATTACCATATTAGGAAATAATTCACATTGAGATCTGATGTTCACCAGAGAAGAATTAGTTGAGAGAATAATGGAGTCTAATTCCAAAGAAAAAGTTCTCCAATTCGCATCTTTAGTTTTAAATTTAAAACTATTGTTTGTCGAAAAGGAATGAGAGGATGTTAGATGGTGGAAGGAGATAATTATAGGAAAATGGTCACTGGAAAGGGGATCTGTAAGAATGTCCCAAGAACATATAGGTATCAACGAAGATGAGCAAAGAGACAAATCAACTGCACTTTTTCTATGTTGAGGAGCAGTGAAACGAGTTGGGGATCCGTCATTTAATATGCATAGATTATATGTATCCATAAAATCTAACAGATTACGGCCAGAACGGTTTGTTAATTCACTACCCCAAGAGGGAGAATGCGCATTGAAGTCACCGAGTAACATATACGGGGGACGAATTTGAGATATAAACGAAGCCCATTCGTTTTCAACAAAAATAGTAGAGGGAGGAATGTATATTGATAATATTGTAATATCAGATATAATAGCTGCTACTATCTGAAAACTATTGGGGAGGGATTGAAAAAAGATTTCTTTAAAAGGAATAGAGTTATGAATGATAAGAGCAGAGCCACCCTTACCATCAGGTCTATCATGTCTAAGACAATGATAACCAGGGATCTTAAAATGGTATGAGGTTTTTAACCATGTTTCAGAAATGGCAGCAACTGAAATGTTATGTTCATCAAGTAATTTTACAAGTTCAATTTTGTTAGAGAATAGACTTCTACTATTCCATTGAAGAATTTTGCTCAATTTCGGATACATTGGGGAGACAGGAAAGTAATGATTTAATATACTCAGCAGCGTTGGACGGTACAGTATTGTTATTTGAAAGAATCGAAATTAAGAGAGTAATTAAAGTTTGGATGAAAGAGGAATTTTCTGTCATGACTTTAGGGGAAATATCGGTAGAGGGACAACTTTTTAAGGCATTCCCATTGGGAGTCTGAGATTTATTATTCCCATTCGGGTTAAGTAAAAGATCATTATGTTGTTTTTTATCAAAGGAAGGAATAAATTTAGGTTTAGATTTTAACGGCTTGAAAATGGTTTCTCTGTGGGAAGATGACTGAGGAGATTTAGGGGAAGAAAAATGAAAGATAGATGGATTAGATGATATCTCTGCAAAAGATTTTTTTGCAGGAGGGAATAATTTAGAAGCCTGGAAGTATGAAATATTTTCTGAAGCCATTGATTGCTTGATGTTCCTCTGTCTAGACAACTCTGGACAGGCCACACTAACAGCAGTATGGTTACCCTTACAATTAATGCAAATTGGGCTTTTGGTTGAGTTTTGACACTGTTCAAATTGATGATCCTCTCCGCAGTGGAAGCAACGCGGAGGGGAACGGCAAATGGGTTTAGAATGCCCAAATCTGCAACAGTTAAAACACTGGATTGTGGGGAATCTATATATTTCGACGGGAAGAGAGTTATAATAAATGAACACCCGGGATGGTAAGATTTGGCCTTCAAAAGTTATAACTACGGATTGAGAGGGTTTCCAGATGGTGGTTCCAGAAGAAGAATCCTTGAAATTTAAACGACGAGCTTTCAAAACTTTAGGAGTAACTTGGGAGTCATTAAGAGCATCTACAATTTCAGATTCAGAGAGATCGGTAGGTATACCTTTCACTCTGCCCATCCTGGTTAAGTTGAAAGTAGGTATGAATGCTTTAAATTTATTATTTGACAAAGAACCAATTTTTTTAACAAAGTCATTAGCAAAGGTGGAGGATTTAAATTCTAAGGACAATTTATATCTGCCTTCCGGCTTGATTGAACCATTTATTATTCCTAGGTTATTATTTTTAGAGCTAATGATGAATTTACCGAAATCCAGAGGATGAATTATTTTCCCCTGTTCAGTCTTTTGCACATTAACAATAAATGGAGCTGAAGAGGAACTAGAATACATCAATTCAATAGTTTTAGCTTCTGTAGGAATGGAATCATTGTGAAGGATTGGGGCTTGCTTGGATTGAGACATAGATTTAATTTTGAGAGGAACATCAGGAATAAGCGTAGGTCGTCGTTTTCGGGAAGGAATAGTTATAGATACTTGACTGCCGTCAGTATCATAGCCATCAGAAGTATTAAATATGGACTCAGGGTCTGGAGGCCGATTCTCATCCTCCTCCATATTACAAATTAATTAACAAAAAAAAAAAAAAATTAATTACAAGATAAAAATTAATAATTAAAAATAAATTGAGTCTATTAGACTGACTGTAGGCACTCAACCGTACATCAAATAATACAATGGATTAGTAACGAAAACGAAAAGGTAACAATAAATTCTTATCTGATTGTAGACAGCAACACAGCAAGTAACCACAACACACGTCTATACTGCTTCGCGGTGCGATCCGAACTCAAAGCCCGTACCCTTAGTAACATCCAATTTATTCAAGTATTTATTGACCAATGAGTTGTTTATTTGTACCTTCCCAATCGGGTTATCATTATTAACGCAGGTAGAATTATCTATATTATTGGGATCATCCGTGCCCTCATCGCTTACGTAAGTAGATTGGAAGTGTTTACAGAACAGTTGGCACACTTGATGAGCACCGGTGCCTGACTCGTCTTTAAGGTTCATGATTTGTGGTATGCCATTTTTCCTTTTTTTTGTTTTTAGCGTAATTCCAGAGACTTTTATTGTTAGTTGGAATACTAGACTCAACTGAACTTATATATTGGGTGTAACAATGTTTCTGTAAGTGTTTTTGTTGTATGCGTTTGATAGAAAACTCGTAATCTACTGGATTATTATTTGATTTCCATTTTTTGTGTCGTCTTTCTTTCTCTTTGATGATTTTGATAAGGGAAGGTGAGTACCAGTGGGAAATTTTTTCTTTTTGATGAAACGTTTAGGGACAAACTGGTTAATGGTGTTATTTAAAATGTCATAAAAAGTATAAATTGCTTCGTCAACGTCAGCATTATCGTGAGTAAAAGACCAGTCTGTTTTAGACAGGTGTTGGTTAATTAAATCATAATCAGCTTTATCATACCGATAAATTTCTTTTGGTGGAGCATTAATTGTTAGAAGTGTGTCTAATTGTAGTGTTATTTTAAGCGATGGATGGTGTAAATCCTCTCTGACAAGAGGGTTGTATGCTTGAGATACGAGGCATTCCTCATTACAGATAACTAAATCTAGTATACGTTTATTTGCATTTTTAATGGAATTGTATTGGTTCGATTCGCAGTAATGGATTGTGTCAGCAAGTGAGGAACTAATTGAATTTAAATTTTCAGTTGTGATATCAACTACTATAGGCTGAGTCAGTTGTAATGTCCAGCGGACTTACATTTGTATGTGTTGACGAATTATGGTGGGTAGTACTCAAATAAAGAGAGAGTAACGGAATACTGTACTTGTATTTATTGTGGAGCTGCCTAACTCAAAAGAGGACGGATCTAGCACGCATCGCCTTATATAGATTCGCGCAAGCATGCTATCTCGCTTGCACTCATACAATTCACACAGACATTGCACCCCCACACTTAAACAATAATTACATATACATTATTTTTCTCTAACATGTAATTATATAAATTTATTTTATTTAAACTTTTTTTTTTCTTATTTCACTTTGGGTAGCGTGGGCGTGGTTGAGGTCTGGAGCGCAGTCTACCCTTCCATGTTGGCTGCGATCTGCAAACAACAGGGGAATTAGTCATGGTCCTGTCCACATCTGAGAGTGGACCAAAGTCCAACAAATTATCGGGATAATAGTCACTCTCCCCCCATCCAGTGCCGTAAATAGGGCGGTGCCACCGGTGCCCAGGCACAGGGCGTAGACTCTGGGGGGCGCAAGAATGGCCAGACTAGGCAGGACTATTATTTTTTCATTTTACTCCTGATTGCTCCTGATAAGTTCCCGGCCCCACTGCGCCCCTAGTGCTCGATCCCAACACATACGTATAGGTAAAGCAACTTAAGTTGGAAGCAATAAAAATGCTTAGAATTGATGTATTGGTCTATCTGTGTGAACATCAAGCGACGCCCACTAACTCGATAAGGCTCTCTGTCTTGCTTACGCCCACTTATTTTAACTAGTTAAGTTACTAGTTGAACTAGTTTACTAGTTGAACTAGTTTACTAGTTGAAAAGTTTTATGACACCCTTTGAGGCTGCACTTACGGGTGTCCTATTCATTCGGTTCGTAATTTGATTTAAACATGCACCTACATATAATGGCACTACGGTAATGGAGATGTTTTACATGGGAATTTTTTAACTTTTAATGAAAATCGAATTTTAATGCGTGTTTTTCCATCTATCCCAACCGAAACCGATGTTTCTTTTGGTAATTAAGTTTAAAAGTAGTTTGATTTTCAAAATCTATGCCTATTAAACGTGTAGCGGCATGTGGCGGCTTGTGGATTATTTAATTTATAAAATATTATGTATGTAAATATATTATAATAAATTAATCTTTTTAATTGACACAATATTTTTTAACCTTGTCGTTATTTATGTGTACCC
This sequence comes from Limnephilus marmoratus, assembly GCA_917880885.1. Lineage (NCBI taxonomy): Eukaryota > Metazoa > Arthropoda > Insecta > Trichoptera > Limnephilidae > Limnephilus > Limnephilus marmoratus. The sequence continues at coordinate 19,159,890 of OU862906.1, forward strand.
ATTTGAATTCAATCCTGAAGATTATAACATTTAGTTAATAAACTTTATTTTTCTCCCTAAACTTTCAGTATTTCAATAAAAAAATGTTGTAAAACAACATTAACAACAACCGACTTCAACTCGCTTTGGATTCGGATTTTCAATTGTGAAATAATTATTATTTGTTTTTTTTTAAAGCCTAAAACGAAACACGCTGTATAAAAGTTTTGCATCTGTGTGAGTACTGTGATGAAGTCAACTTAACTTGCGAGACCTATACCTACATTCTAGACAGTAAAAAGACACAACCTAAGAGAAAGCTCAGATACCGGCTGCGATATTACACCACAGCAAAGTTTTAAAATTAATATGTATGAAGTAATTGATAAAATGAATTCTGAATTCACATGGCGATTTGAGAAACTTCACAACATTCACCACCTTTTCAATTTTTGACAATAGAACAGATTGCTCCTGTTCCAGCTGAATCCAGCTGAAGAATTTAAAAAAAACATGCCGCTGATTTGAGTATCAAATATGAGGGAGCGGGCCGGATCGGCAGAGACGGAGCGTGAAATAAAAGGCGTCAGTCGGTGTAGTGAGTCAGTCGTTTATTGGGCTACGTAGCGAGGTCGGTAAAACGGTAACATGATGTAATGCGGAGTGCCGTAGTGAGATGCTGCAGGCGCACGGAGGTGATGGAGATGGTGTGGTGAAGGTCAGCGAGTTGCTCGACACCGTGGCGGTGGAGATGACCTATCTTCCAGGCCGTTGCTCGACGCTTTGAGTCGCGGAGATGAACGGTGAGTGGCTCGGTGAGCTGAGCCACCAGCAGGTACACTTGTGCGGAGATCTGTTACATGACGAGATGTTGACCGACTGATGGTCTGGGACTGAACTGAGCGAGCGCCGAGTTTAGTCGCTTTATATACACCAGCGCGACCGGTGGAGTAATGTTCCATTCGCCGGTAATGTGCACACTGGAAGGTACTGGAACATACCCTGAATATTCAGGCGGCTTATAAACTCTAGACCTTTCTAGGCGGTGGCGATATTATTATTCGACGAGACGGCCGCGGCAGGTGAGCAAAGCACACCGGGTACCTAGGCAAATGCCGGCGCCGCGCGAATATTAGATATTTCTCGTACGTTCTTTATGATAGCGAAAGATAATGATGTGTCGCCACAAATATTCAGCAGTTATTAATGCTACTGAATTTTGGGCTGAATTAAACACTTTAAAGAGTCAAGTTGAAACGACTACATTATTTGATAAATGTGACCGTAGTTCAAGTCTGGGTCTTCTTAAAGCTATAGTCGAACTAGATTTAGAAGAGATGTTTCCCAATGTAGTAGTCGCTATTAGACGTGGGCAGAATGATTCCCAGGAGTGAATAGATTCAATCTGATTCCCCCGGCGTTTTGAATTGATTCCTTCTATTCATTCCTTTAATTCAAAAAGAAAAATATGAAAAACTAGAATGAATGGGGAGAGACTACGAAACACCGCATAGGAGACCAGGAGGCTACGAAGCACCGCACAAAGAGGAGACTGATAGGATGCCAAGCACCGCACAAAGAGGAGACCGATTATTGTATCTCATTATCTCGCAGGCTAAAACCTATAGATTAATGTGTTTGTCTCTTTTTAGTGTCGCTTTTTCGTTTCATTTCAAATCACAATAAGTGGGGAGGCTACAAAGTACCGCACAAAGAGGGGACCGATTATTTATCTTTGACCGATCTCATTATCTCGCAGGCTAAAGCAGGCTAAATCCTATTGATGTAGTATGTGTTTGTCTTTTTTTAGTATCGTTATTTTTCGTATGTAAAATGTATTTAGAGCTAGCAATTAAATCTTTAAATTAAACAGTTTTTTGTTTCACCCCTAAAGTTTTACTTGTTTTATTTATTAAATTTAAAAGTATTTTATGACAGCTGACAATAACTGATTGGCCTTATAATATATGCAAATTTACATATTACATCTACCCAAGATCTACGGTACTTGTATTCCAATATCTTTCATACGTGCCAAAAAATCGATAACAAGTGCACTATTTTTGCTTCTCACTTTTCTAGCCGATGCCGCGATGTTCGGATTCAATGTCGAAAGTTTTCGGCTAACTATGTAATGAAATTGAAGGCTTGAAATCGAGGAATTGGTGAACCGCACGGATGGATTAAGGGCCGGCATTGAGGAATGAATTAGTAACTTTTGACTAGTGTCTTGTGTCTTACGAGCTGCGTTTCGGATAGACCCAAGCCGAGATTGACATGGAACGATGTAAGACGATGACATTTGACGTTATTTCTGGGTCTGAGACTAACTAGAGACAATAACGTCACAAGTGAAAAAGACTTTAGTTTTAATTCGTGAATAAAGCGCTTCGGACAATTTCCGATAGCGACAGACTAGCTACGAGTACCTGGGACGCGGACGGGACGGGACGCGCGGGGACCTTAGGACAATCTCAGGACTATTGACTACGACAAATGATTAATTCTTTGCGTGAAAGGGACGCTCGGACAATTCGGCTAAATCGCGGCCGCGTTTTGATCTACGGGTTTTTAGAACGGCGGCCGGCGGTAGCGGGATACGAGTCGTTCACAATACCGTCAACAACTTCGCGGCGCGCCGCCCATTGAATAATATTTAAATACCTATGAAACATTATAATATTTAAATCGTTTACGGAACACATTATTCATTGAAATAATTTAACAGTAAAATAAATGGAAATTAAAAATTTATGTTGCCGTTAAAAATCGTACGATACAAGGCCAAAGGTAAGGAATGAAGAATCAATTCCTTTTGAAATTGAGAATCAGATCAAGTGTGTCAAAAGATTGAATTTATTCATTTAATTCGGTCATTCAATTTTGCCCACGTCTAGTCGCTATAAAGATTTTTTTAGCAATTAGACTGTAGCTTCCTGCGAAAGATCATTAGTAAGCTCAAATTAATAAAAAATTACTTGCGCTCGACGGTTGGCCAAGAAAGGTCGACCGGCCTAGCAATTTTGTCTACCATACCAAGTACGTAAAATTAAATTAATTTACAGTTTACTGAAACTTTGCAGGGTATTTTAATATAGAAGTATGAAGACCAAAGTGGCCCAAAAATTAAATCTTAAGTATCAGGGTGGGCAACGCATTTGCACTAGTGAACTTGCGTTTGAGTTTCAGTGAGTAAGACCCAGTGGGTGGCATAATCAGGGCCGGATCTACGAAATCTGGCGCCCTATGCAGTATGTACCGATGGCGCCCCCCCCCCCCCCCCCCCTACATTTTTATTTTGATTAAAAATTCGGTCACCCCCATATTTTTATTTATTATTTTTTTTTTTTACACTAATTTATCAAATAAAATCAAGACATATAAAGGGCGTAACTTTTCCAAGTGACCTGGCGGTAGCTCTCACACTCGTTTTTTTTAAAAGAGAGGATCGCCAGGAGCTCTATACACTCTGAGTCTATTGGGTAAACATAAATTATGGTGCTATTTTAATTATTTTAGGAAAAACTCTTTGCAAGTTATGCTTTAAAATAATACAACGAATTGTTTGTTTGTGCCCGTACCATGATTTAAAATATAGGTTACGAGACAATGCGGGTGGTTTCGCTGAACTAGGTCCATTAGACATTCTTGAGATTTACTGCGTTAATGTACCTATATACCCAACGCGAATATTAGAAAAAGCAAATACAAATACGTTCTCATGGCAACGTACAACACAAGAATAGCATCTACAGCTTCTGACTAGCAACAGGCAGTCCCGACGAGAGACAGTGAGCAGTGATAATAAGAATATAACCTCAAATTTGTACCTTGCATTTCCCCTGTGTTGAGCGAACAAACACTAAACACTGACGTATGGTATCAACGGCTTACGAACAAAAATACCGCGCTGTGATTGGTTATTGAATTTGGATCGCACCTATTCGTCGTAAAAGACGGTAAAAGATGTATGGAAAAATAGATCTTACGTTTAAACTAAATATATGGAATTTATAAAAAAATTCTGTAACTGACTATAAATTCGTACGCCGTTGATTCACAACCTGATGCGTGCGCATTCTGTTTCTTTGGAAAGTGTTGCTAGAGCGTAATAATTATTTCGTACTATGGGTAATTTTTAAACGATTCAGGGAATATTATAACTAAATTTTAATAAAATATTTATTTTCTCACGGCGCCCCTTCGGAGTTGGCGCCAGGTTTTTGCACGTTTTTGAACGTATGGCAGATTCGGCGCTGGGTATAATAGGCGAAGGGTCCACTTAAATAGGGCGCAGTTATAGAAGCTCGCACAGGGCGCAGAAAAGGCTATTTACGGCACTGCCCCCATCTAACCTGTCTATCAGAAAGCTGATCGCGGTGTCTTTTCCAAACCTGGGGGCCAAGTCTCTATCTTTTATTGTTTACTAACAGCCTGTTACTTAACATTAATTACGTCACAAACACGTATTTTGACCTTAACGCTATTTTTTGTAGTCTCTATTATTTCGTAATGCGGAATTTTGTGACGTAATTAATGTTAAGTAACAGGCTGTTAGTAAACAATAAAAGATAGAGACTTGGCCCCCTGGCCTGTTGAATGTATCTTAACCATATAGGTTCTACTCCCTAATCTTTTGATAATTGTACCCAAAATCCAATTATTCTTTTTATTTCTAAAATCTTTGGTCAAAACTTTCGATCCCAATTCAAAGAATTTTTTTAATTTTCTCCCCCGGTAATATTTTTTTTTACTGTTTTGACTAGCTATCATTTTATTTTTAACTTTATCATCAATTTTTTTAAAGTCACTACACTTGTCATTATTCATTTTTGGAGCAACCGTATTAAAAATTGAACGAATTTTTCTTCCTAACAATCAACACGCTAGGCTCAATTCCCGTACACAACGAAGGTGTATTCTTAATATCAATTAAAAAAGACAGTAATTTATCGTCCAGATCCCTTGGAAATCTGTTATTCACTAATATATTTTTTTAAATTTTTAACTGTCTTGACGGCATTTTCTGCCAAACCATTCGAAGCCGGGTGCTGGACTGCTGACGTCACATGTTCAATATTAAATTCACGACAAAATTCCTGAAATGAAGATGACGTGAAAGCTGTTCCATTATCACTACAATTTTTTTCGGTATACCAAAGTTAGAAAACATTTTCTTTAATATTTTGATTGCACTAACTGAATCTACCGTAGGTACTATTTGACAATCCACCGACTTTGTGGTAGCGTCTACCACCACAAAAAAATAATTACCGAAAGGACCTAGATGGTCTATATGAATCCGATTCCAAACTAAATTATTTACTGGCCAACTCGCCAATTGCACCTTGGAAGGAGTAGGTAAACATACTGCACACCTAGTACACTGTTTTACCTCTTTCTCAATATCAGCATTTATACCTAACCAGAAAAAATAATTTCTAGCCAAACTTTTCGATTTCACTATACCTAGGTGCGAACGGTGAATAAATCTCAAAACCGATTCTTTTAATTCCATTGGTACTACCAGTTTACTATCATAAAACAAACATGCATCATGAGTTGATAACTTATCTCTAATATGCCAAAATTTTAATAAATCAGAATTTAAGTTTTTTTTTCAGGCCACCCTGTATTCAAATAATTGTCAATTTCTGATAAAACTAAATCCTTTTCCGAACTCCGTTTAAATATTTCCGGATTTATTTCCGTTTCAACAGAAATATTATTTAACCGTTCTATTTCCAAACTATCGATATCGGTATCGTTAATTATATCGAAGATATAATGGTTATCTTCGTATTCCTCGATATTATTATTACTCCGTTGCATCGATAATCTTGACAAGAAATCTGCTTTATTGTCGTCCTACTTGATGTACTCTATAGTATAATTAAATTATTGCAAAATTAACGCGTAACGTTGTAATCTGTTTGCTGCAAGAATAGGTACCTGCTTATTTGTATCTAGAATATGCACAAGCGGTTTATTGTCGCATGACAGAATGAATTTATTTCCATACAAGTATTGAAAGAAAATGTTTAAACCAAAAATGATTATCTGAATATTTTCGTTCGGTTTCCGATAAAGTCCTACTTGCATGCAAATGATGCGCGTTCTATCCCGTTATCATACTTGTGACAAAGCATTGCTGAAATTCCGATATTACTGGCGTCCGTAATGAGTTTCAAAGGGATTCTGGGATTGAAGTGAACTAGAATTTTTTCTAATATCAATTGTTTTTTTACAAAATTAAAAGCATCACTACATTCTCCCGACCACGAAAATACGGTTCCCTTTTTTAATAAATTATAGAGTGGTGACAGAGTGTCCGATATATTCCGTAAAAACATTCTATAATATGAGATTACTCCTAACAAACTTCTCAGTTCTGACACATTCCTCAGAACTGCCAAATTTTCATGACGAATTATGGTGGGTAGTACTCAAATAAAGAGAGAGTAACGGAATACTGTACTAGTATTTATTGTAGAGCTGCCTAACGCAAAAGAGGACGGATCTAGCACGCATCGCCGTATATAGATTCGCGCAAGCATGCTATCTCGCTTGCACTCATACAATTCACACAGACATTACAGGTATTAAGTGTGAATTTTTATCTTGTGGTTTCCATGTTATGGTGGGCATATTAACGTCTCCAATTACGAGTATGATACGTATTTTTATGTTAAAACCAGTTGACGCCCCCTAAATAATCAGATTTATATTTTGCAAACATCGATTGTTCAATGAAAATTCAATTTTTGAAAAACTCTTTAAATTATTTAATCTAATTGAAGTAAGTACTCACCTATGGTACAAAAACCAAAATCGAATACCTTGAATCTAATAAAAAATTATATTTATTTTAAATAGTATTTATGGGTTCTTTTGGATGGGCCTGTTCACTAATACTTACCTTCGGCCGATCCATCCATATTATTTTGACTCTTTTATAGGGTAATAAATGAGAAGAGGTTATGTGTTATGTTGAACTGAATTTAGATATATTTACAACTTCAATTTTATGATTTAACTAGCTGACCCGGCCACGCGATGCTGTGGCTAATAAAACACAACGTCATCTACTGGATGGTTATCCAACCTTTATAACCACCGCCGTCTTTGAGTTTATCGCGAAGAGACAGACAGATGCCGCGGAGGACTTTTATTTATAATACGTAGAGATGGTGTGAAAGTTTATAATAATGTGCATAAAATGCTTGAGGTAACTAACGTATTTAAATTAATAAGGATTAATACTGTATCTGTCTAAATAACTTTTCAATTACCGCAATGTACGTGACCATTTTTTTAGAATATAGAATGGGTATCAAGGCCGTAGCCCCGAAATCTAATAAAGCACACTCAAAATATGATGTTAAACGCTACCGACGCCCGATTGTACAAAATTAACTTATTGCAATTGTAGTGAAATTGTCCAGAAAAAAATTGGTGCAAAGACTGAATTCTGCAAAATGTTTTTCAGTCCTTGTTGATGGAACTACTGATGTTTCACTACAAGACAAGAACAGATGTCCATCTGTGTGAGATATGCAGAGCTAAAAGATAATCAGCCTTACTAAAAAATCCCGTGAAAATTTTATTCAATTGATAAACGAGCGTGCATCTGAAAACATTTCTAATTACAAAAAAATGTTCATGGAAAGAAATATACATTGCTTACCCGAGAGGGTAGTTTATCTCATGTGTAAGACTGTTTTGTTAATGATTTCTGAACGAATTTTGGAGTATAAAGATCTTAATTTTGGAAAGTAAAGATCCCAAAATGTAAATTTGAATTTTTATGTAACCCATAAAACAATTTTCTGACAGTTCAACTTTCAAAGTACGATTATTGCGCTAATAAATTGACTAAAACTGTTGAAAAAAATTCGGAAAGTATATCAATTATATGAAAGAAGAGTGAATTGGTCACTATAATAGAAATCATTTAGTAAAATCACAATATTTAATAACAAAATTTTCGACATCCCGCCATGAACAAACCAAACTATTTTTTCAGTGCGGGCCACTGAGGCGTGCAGGCGTGCCAATAACGCCCCTTGCGGTCCTTGCGGAGAAGAATTGAAACAACCATTTTTACCAAGTAAATTATAACCATACACAACGTTGTCAGATGTAAAATGCATTCAGAAATGCATTTAGATGGAAAATGCATTTTACAGAGTGATCGCGGAAGAAAGCTTATTAGTAACAGATCGTGTTTTATTATATACGGGCTTTATTTATGTTGTTGCAACAACACAGGTTATCGGCCGTGGAAGGTTTTTTTAGTAAGGCTGAATGTATTTATCTTGCGTGAAGAATTTTTAACTTTTGTAACAGTTGAGAATACAACAGGAAAGTTATTATAATATATCAACAGGAAAGTATTTAGCTTATGCAATTTTATCTGAATTAAAATCTTTGGATGTAGATTGCGAATATTTAATCGGACAAGGATATAATGGAGCTTCTTCGGTGAAAATAATTTTTAAAGGTGTGCAGGCAGTAATTCGTGAGTCACATCCAGAAACCTTATACGTTCATTGCAGCTTACTGCAATTGAATTTGGCTCTATGTCATTCTTGTCAGGTTCAGCCTATTCAAAATACTATTGGTACTATAAAATCGGTTGGAAATTTTGTAAAGTCCTCGGCATAACGAACCAAGTGCCTAAAAGAAAATCTCGAGAAAAAAAAATAATTTAAAAACATAATTATCAAGAAGACTACTAAGAGCTCTATAAAAATATTTGGAATGGGACTCTGTAAAAGCTGAATTAGAAAAGTGAGAGATAAAATGGCTGGAAGAATCTGAACTAAATCGACCAACTTGTGCTATTGAAGCTCTCGGAAAATGCAACCAGGACCAGACGGCGTTAATGTCAATCCACCAATGGAAAAACGTTAAAATGATATTGTATGTCCTTACAAAATTTATCAACAAAACTTGTATTGAGTTTTACGATTTTTGTCAAAATTTTGTTCTTTTTACCGCTGTAAGTCATTATGGTATATAAGATTTATAAAAAAAAAACTTCGAACAAAAACAGTACGTAATTTAGTCTTCTTTAAGTTTGCAATAGACATTTTTGTTGTAAAGTCAACTGTTGAAGAATTATTTTGACAAAACCAAATTTTGGCGCCTTTAATCCAAGATGGCCGCCCGAGCTCTACTCCCACCCCCCCCCCCCCCCCTCCCCAAGGTCGAAAATTTGACCTTTTGCAAGTAAAGGCCTTTTTACCCCCCCCACTGACTGGACTATAAACACTGTTCCACCAAACAAAACCCCCTCCGAAATTTTTCTCTGGGTACGGCCTTGATGGTTATAGTAAGCTATCCGTAAAAGATAGATATATGCCTTCGCGGACTTTTTTGTAGATCTATAAAAGAGGAATATCCCACCATGCATTATTTTGTTATATCCCAAATGGATTAGGCAGCGTTTTCGATGAAAGCTACCAGGTGGCTCGATTTTTCCGAAACTTCTAACAATTATCGTGATGTTTCAACCAATTTACACAAATCCTTGACAAATTTCATACCTAAATCTTCCTCATGAAACACTGTATTGGTGAAAACCGCATGAAAATCCGTTCATTAGTTTTCGAGTTTATCGCGAAAAGACAGACAGACGACGCGGGGGACTTTAATTTATAATATGTAGAGATAGAGATATACACGACAATTATTTATAATAAGTTTAACAAGAGTAAAAACTAAGAGATGCACGATTGCAACCCACCAAGACCAAAGCACCATCAGCATAAATAAACCAATCCCACCCGTTGGCGCACACACGAGGGGGGTTTGGGGGTTTAACCCCCCCCCCCCCCGAATTTCGACGACAATATTTTCTTTACCAATCAAAAGCAACATAAGAAACGTTTAGATAAATCTGTACGCAAAATTTCTTAGGGAAGAACTCCGGTGCTCGCGATGCTACAGCTGGCCGACTACCAGTATCACTCGCGATCGCCGCATGGTGCGTTGTGCGAAATGCAAAAATTTCAAATATGACCGGATGTCCCCGCCCGCTCTGCCCTCCCGCCCGCGGCACCTCTCTCCAAAACTTAGAAAATTAAAAAACTTAGGGACAATGCAAACACAGAATTTAAACTATTATTTTTAAAAGCTAACGAAAAAGCAGAAAAAATTGACTTTACCATGAACAAACCAAGAACCACAAATACTCAAAAACAAAGATGCAATTTTAATGTAGCGAATCCAGAGGACTATTACCACATCTCAATTTATATCCCATCTTTAAATGCTTCTATAAATAATTTAGATCAAAGATTTTCGAGGCATAAATCCATTTTGATTGGATTCCAAAGTTTAATGCCAACAGATCCCACTACACACAGATGAAACACTGAACGAATTTAAAAAATTGGTTTCATTCTACAAAAACGATCTGGATGGTGACCTTGACGAACTAATGATGGAGCTTAAGTTTTGGTACAGAGCAATCGCTAGGCTGGAAAAAGAAAAATGGCCAAGAGATGCTTTATTTGCCCTGAAGCATTGTGGAGATAATAATATGTTTCCGAATATAAAAACAATGCTGCATATATTAGCAGTATTACCCGTAGCAGAAAATGAAAGAATATTTTCCACATTGCGTAGATTAAAAAATTATTTAAGGAGTTCTACATCAGACAATAGGTTAAATGGGTAGACTCTTCTGTATGTGTACAGAAACATGACTCCAAAAGTCGATTCTATTTTAGATAAACTGGCAGAAAAACCAAGGAAATTAGACATTCAACTGAATTAACTTTTTTATTTATTTGTTTAATTTAATCAGTATGAAAATTATAATAATATTTATTTACCATAATAAATCATAAAATTAGTTTAGATTTTGTATATCATCAATGTAGTCGATCCTTTTTTCACACTATTTTTTTGTCGAGGTTTAGCCCAACTTTTGCGAAGAAGGAGTTGAATACATTACCCATTTTTGGATTTTCATTAGCATTTTTTTAACTTTATTTTTTGGTTTATTATGTTTATTGTTTTCTATCTCACAGTTATTTGTTTGCCAGATTATTTTTGGATTGTTATCGGAGCTTCTTATTTTATGTTACATAATTTTATAATTATATTAATTGCTGATTTAAACTTACTGTCATGGCTTATTCAGAGTCAAATAATTTCGCACCGCGCGAAGAAATGTACTCGTACCTACTTAAAAAAAAAAATCTTGTCATTTATAGTCTGTCAAAAAAGAGTAGAAAATATATGAGGGCGCCACTGTTGATCAAATGGCAATACTAAACACATAACTCATGGTGTTAAAGTAAAGCTGTGTAACCTACATTTTCATAAAAAATTAAAAAGGCATAATAGTGGAAAAAATATTTTTTCATTGCAGTATAGATACCCGCCGATCTCAAAATTAGAATTGCGTATAGGTATATTATTATTATACCTTTGCAATTTTGTGTTAACATAATGAAGAATAACTATAATGTAATAAAATATAAAGCACAGGTTAGAAATTGCTCACATTTATTTAATACTAGATAAAGTACCTAGCGTTGCCTGGGCTTTAAATCATGTCTCTAATTTTAGATCTGAATATATTTAACGCATTCAGATCTAAAAGTAGTGTAACTAAACTCACCATTAGTGATTCTTCCTTTCTATCTATTGTTAAATTCAAATTTATGTTAAATTAAATTAAAGCAAATCGCTTTATTAATCACTGGTTAAAATTGATATTTATTAAGTAGGTACTTGTTCTATGGGATTACTTCTAGGCAAGTACCTACCTAATTTTATTATTTTATTTCTGTTTCATTATTCGAATTAGTTCTATAGAAGAAAACAAAAGTAGGTAGCTTAAATGTCTTACGAAAAAAATGTGTTCCAATAAGCAGATCACAATGTAAATCCTATAAAAAATCAGGATTATATAAATAAAAGAATAATAAATTACGACCAGATAAACAACACAAAACAAGCGTTTGATTTACAAAAGTGAGTACCACAGAAAACCTCCACCTGAAATCAAACAAGAGCGTAAAAAACGCCATATGGTCCTTCGATAGCCCGATGAAAACCAGCAAATCCAGCCAGAAGTCCGGTCGTACATCATAAGGTATTAAGGCATAAAAAATAATAATTTTTGTAAAATCACGCGTAGAATTCGCCACCAAGAGCCACTCTTTTTGCGTGATATTATAATCTAATTATATTATATTATATATATAAGGTGGTACAAACAAAAGGTTATTTTAAATAATTTAATGTGTATGTTTGTGTAAAAAATTCTTCATTATGCCACAAACATTAAAATCACTGGTGAAGAAGCGCGGTGAATTGAAAGCACAATTAACACGGTTTAAGAATTACCTACGAAGTGATTCAGTTGATGTAATAGAAACGGAAAAAAGATTATAGGAGGTAAACTCATTGTTAAATCGCTTTAAGAATATACAATCTCAGATCGAAGAGTTTGATAGTAACTCAGATGAAGCAGATAGCCAACTTGAGTGTTTTGAATTAGAATATTATCAAGTAGTGACGTTAGCAAAAAAATCCATAAAAAGCATTGAAAAAATTGATGATACTAACAATATTAAAATCAAATTACCAACGTTTTCGCTTCCAGAATTTAGTGGTGATTACTCGAAATGGTTATCTTTTAAGGATGCTTTCATCACATTAGTGGGTAATAACAAATCTTTAGATAATTTCCAGAAAAATTACTATTTGCGTGACTGTTTAAAAGGAAAGGCCTCAGAAATATTAGACGCACTTGAAATTACCCAAGACAATTTCGAAATAGCTTGGCAGGTTTTATCAAATAGATTTGAAAATAAGCGTGCAATAGCTAATCAACATTTATATTCATTGTTTAAGCTCAAGGAATTAAAACAGGAAAGTCACGTCGCCTTGAGAAATTTATTAGATCAAACACAATTACATTTGAATTCATTGAAAAACATAGGTCTACCCACGGAGTATTGGGATGTAATAATAATTTATATTTTAGCCAACAAATTAGATTCCAATACCCGGATCTATTGGGAACAATATCCAACTAAAGAAAAAATACCGACATTGCAAGAATTTTTAAAATGTTTGACAGATAGGGCGATAGTATTGGAAGCATCGGAAGCAACATGTTCCACAGCCAAACCTGTATTTGCGCATCATAAACCGTCAAGTTACAAAAAGGAATCTTCAGTTTCATTATTGTCGCAAAGGTTGAAATGCATTGTTTGTAAGGAAAATCATAAGATTTATTTCTGTAAACAGTTTTTGAAACTAAACCAATATGAACGGTTTGAGAAAATCAAGCAATTACAAGCTTGCATCAAGTGTTTAAATGTAGGTCATTCAACTAAAGAATGCAGGAGTAAGAATAATTGTAGAACTTGCAATAAGGCAGGACACAACACGTTACTCCATATTTTCCCTAAAGAGGATCAAGACACTGAGAATAGCATGGATCAAGTACCAGTCTCAAACCATTCCACCTTTGGAGAAACAGAAAAAACAATTTTGTTATCAACGGCAATGGTGAACGTAAAGGACAGTAATGGAATTATTCATTCAGCGAGAGTATTGTTGGATAATGGTTCTCAGGTGAATTTCATAACTGAACGATTTGCTAAAAAATTAAACATAAAGTACAAGTCATTAAATATGCCGGTCTCTGGGTTACATAATAATATAACAAATATAAAGAAGAGCATCTCGTTTGAATTTTCATCAATAAACTCTAATTACAAAAAACTTGTTACTTGCTTGGTATTACAAGAAATCACCAGCAAGTTACCGCAGACCTCTTTTCCAAAAAGAGAGGCAAACATACCACCAGGATTGAAATTGGCCGATCCTGAATTTTCCACTTCCGGTCATGTGGATATATTACTCGGCTCCGAACTATTTTGGGAAATGCTGACCACTGACCAATTGAGATTAGGAACAATTGGACCTACGCTGCAACGCACTGAACTTGGATGGATATTATCCGGGCCAATTAGAACGTGCACTACAAAAAAGGAGCAAGAATCATCCTCATGTCACTTATCGTTAAATATGATTCACAATCAAATTGAAAGATTTTGGAAACAGGAGGAATTGGTGTCCATCAAGCACCAAAATTATGAAGAAAAGGCATGTGAAGAGAGCTTCACGTCCACCCAAAAAGGGATGAAAATGGGCGTTTTGAAGTAAGCTTACCATTCCGACCTTGTATAGATCAAATAGGTACTTCCTTGCCTATGGCAAAAAAAAGATTTTTAAACTTGGAAAAGAAATTATCTTCTAATATGGATTTGAAACTTCAATACATTAAATTCATGGAAGAATATGAAAACTTAGGTCATATGACAAAATTTGAACCAGTTTCAAATGAAGAAAAATCATACTATTTACCTCATCATGCAATCAAAAAGGAAACCAGCAGCACTACCAAACTAAGAGTGGTGTTCGACGGCTCCGCAAAAACCTCCAGCGGGATATCAATAAACGACGCGTTAATGGTTGGTCCAATAATACAAAATGATTTATACACCCATTTGTTGAATTTTAGAAAATATCAAGTGGTATTGACGGCTGACATAGAGAAAATGTACAGGCAGGTCAACATTAGAGAGGAGGACCGCGTCTTCCAAAAAATACTTTGGCGAGCATCTCCAGAAGAGGAAATGGGCCACTTCAAGTTAAATACGATAACTTATGGTATGGGACCGTCATCTTTCTTAGCCACGCGTTGCTTGAAGCAGCTGAGTATGGAAAACGCACACTTGTATCCTGAAGCTAGTCTCATTTTAGAGAAAGATTTTTACATGGATGATCTAATTACAGGTGGAGACGATGTGGAATCCTGTAATTTGTTAAAAGAACAGTTAATCTCCATAATGAATTCGGCCGGTATGAACTTAAGAAAATGGCGGTCTAATTCTTCTGATTTGTCATCGGAGGCCGGTCAGGCCACTGATATGGTAATTTTGGACAAACCATAAGGAGAAAAAAATTCTAGGCTTAGCTTGGAATTGCCAAAAAGATAGTTTTTTATATCACGTGGTACTACCGTCACATCCTATTTATAATAAACGGAATATTTTGTCGCTGATTGCTAGTATTTTCGATCCATTAGGTTTGCTAGGACCAGTAACCGTGAATGCTAAACTTATTATGCAGAGATTATGGCAAGAAAAGATATCTTGGGATGAAGAAATACCTATAGAAATTCTGAAGCTTTGGAAAAAATATTTAGAAGATTTAAAAGGTGTAAATTCTTTTCAAATACCTAGAAAAATTATATGTAATCAAACTGTAAATATACAATTGCACGGATTTTGTGACGCATCCCAAAAAGCATATGCTGCTTGCGTATATATGCTATCCACAGACCAATCAGGAAAACGGCATTCTCAATTAATCACAGCTAAATCAAGAGTAGCTCCATTAAAAACCATTTCCTTGCCTAAATTGGAATTATGTGGTGCTGTTCTGTTAACAAAAGTTGTTGAAAAAGTAAAGGAATCCCTACTTATACCTTTGGATAAAACATTTTATTGGTGTGATTCCACTATAACTCTATGCTGGATAGGAAATCAACCAGCGCGATGGAATACATTCGTTGCAAACAGAGTTGCAGAAATACAGGAAAGAAGCGAAACCAGTCAATGGAAGCATGTCAACTCCGAAGATAACGCTGCGGATATTTTATCAAGAGGAACCAGTGCTAAAAGTCTATTTTCTTCAGAAATCTGGTGGAGAGGTCCTAATTGGTTAACTCAAGATGAAGTAACTTGGCCGAACTATAAGGAAATTTGCATCGATCCACCGGAATTAAAAACCAAAATAAATTTAACCGTCAGTATGAATATAGATTGGGAATTGTTTTATCGTTTTTCCTCTCTCACGCGTTTACAAAGAGTAACTGCTTATATCCTACGTTTCATTAATAATACAAGAAAAACACATACATTTAGCGGACAACTTTCTATAATAGAATTAAAAAAGTCATTACAATCATTAATAATAGTCGCTCAATCTTATTCATTTTCAAAGGAAATTAAAACATTAAAGGCGGGAAAAAACTTAGATAAAAGCAGTCATCTCAAATCATTAAGCCCATTTATACATAAGGATTTATTGCATGTAGGTGGGAGATTATCCAGAGGAAAACTGATACATGAAGCACAAAAACATCCGATATTACTACCTCACGATCACCCTCTAACAAAGTTAATCATTAAACATTTTCATTATACAAATTTGCATGTAGGTACTCAAACGTTACTAGCACTTATTAGGCTAAAATATTGGCCTATAATGGCAAAAAATGCTATTAAAAAAATACTCAAAAATTGTATTGTATGCTTCAAATGCAGTCCAAAAACAAGTCATCAAATAATGTCTGATCTTCCAGAGGATAGAGTGTCACCATGTAGATCGTTCTCTGTTACAGGACTGGATTACGCAGGGCCAATCTTAATAAAGTCTGGAATCAGTAGGAGATCCAATTCAGTCAAGTCTTATATCTGTTTATTTAGATGCTTCTCTACTAAAGCAGTTCATTTAGAACTGGTCACCTCTCTGACTGCAGATGCATTTCTTAATTGTTTAAAGCGTTTCATTTCTAGACGTGGAAAACCTAGTAAATTGTATTCTGATAATGCTACTACATTTGTTGGAGCGAATAATGAATTGAAAAATATGTATAATTTATATGTCTCTCAAAAGGAAATAGCTAATTACTTAACTAACATGTCTATTCAGTGGGTTTTTATCCCACCTAAAGGTCCTCATCATGGAGGTCTTTGGGAATCTAACATAAAAAGTGTGAAATATCACGTAAAAAGAGTGGCAAATGTCTCTTCATTAACATATGAAGAGATGTGTACGTTATTATACCAAATAGAGTCCTGCATAAATTCTAGGCCTTTAATTCCACTATCCAATGATCCCCTCGACCTCTTCGCACTTACTCCAGGTCACTTTCTTATTGGTGATGTCACTTTCTTATTGACCTGTCAGCTGTAGCTGAACCTAATCTACAACAGATTCCCATAAACAGACTTAATAATTTCCAAAAACTAAGCCAGCTAAGACAGAGCTTCTGGTCAAGATGGAGAATTGAATATCTGGGAGAGCTGCAGCAAAGGACTAAATGGACGGATGGGAACAGGCGACAACTAAAGACTGGGGACTTAGTTATCATCAAAGACGACAACGCACCACCAAATTTATGGAGGATGGGACGTGTCATCGCCACTCACCTTGGACAAGATGGGATAACCCGTGTAGTCACCTTGAAGACGCAGCAAGGGTCTATGAAAAGACCCATTACCAAATTGTGTCTTCTACCGATGGACGATGCTATCACATCTTAGAAGACCTGGATCAAAATAAACCACTAACATCTAAGAAGAGCAGTATCAAAAAGAAGTCATCTTTACTAAGGCCAAGGATCAAAAAGAAGCCATCTTTCTTGAGGACAAGAACTGCAGAGGCTATCGATCTAGGATCAAGAAGATGAACTTTTTTTAATTTAGTGTTATTTTTTTTTTATGCTTCTTCTAATGATTTACTTCAATTTATTATTTTATTGTTTCTAAACTAACTACAACAATCAATGAATTACGATATATGTATTAGCTAGTTTCAGCTCTCTTTTTATTTTTAAGAAATAATTTAATCTTTCTAATTAAAAAATATATATATATTCTGACAAATAATAATAATCAATTTTAACTTTTATATGGTTCTAAAAAGAACTTTCATTTAATTTCAACCCTTTTTGTCGGGGAGCTATGGTTAAAATTGATATTTATTAAGTAAGTACTTGTTCTATGGGATTACTTCTAGGCAAGTACCTACCTAATTTTATTATTTTATTTCTGTTTCATTATTCGAATTAGTTCTATAGAAGAAAACAAAAGTAGGTAGCTTAAATGTCTTACGAAAAAAATGTGTTCCAATAAGCAGATCACAATGTAAATCCTATAAAAAATCAGGATTATATAAATAAAAGAATAATAAATTACGACCAGATAAACAACACAAAACAAGCGTTTGATTTACAAAAGTGAGTACCACAGAAAACCCCCACCTGAAATCAAACAAGAGCGTAAAAAACGCCAATCACCTTTTAATAAAATTTATGTCATGAAGAAAAAATGTTTTTTAAAATGTGGTTTACTGTGTTCTATACATTCAGTGTCATTGCACTTCAAAGAAATATTTGACAGTTAAATTGGTGTTGCCAGTCTACAAATTTAGTAGTTCCAGTTTTTATATTTTCTACTCTATTTTGACAGACTATAAAATTTAATTTAATGAAGTGTTTTATTTATTTACGCCAGTGATTTCCAAGTGGGGCGATACCGCACCACTGACTGGGGCGTTGATGAGCTTCCCCTTGCAAATGTTATGTAACTTTCACATTCAAAAAAATCTGCGGCGCTTTTTTTATGCGTATTGTCACTCATTTCTTAATGAAGGGAGGAGGGGCGTTGAAGAGAATACTATACTTGGATATTGCGCAGCGAGCCAGATAAGGCTAGTAACCTATGTTAAACACTGTACATTAGTATATAAACGTCTGAATAGATATGGATACAGCATGCATTTTATGTTTTGTAAACCCCCCCCCCCCCGATTTTTTTTTCTGTGTGCGCCGTGGGTGGAATCGGTGGGATCCACATCAGGAATGATTTCCAAGAAAACATTTTGCTAAATCACCGGAACTGTCATTTCGATGCTTGGGTTTTGGTGTTGCTAAGTTGTAAAATAATATTTGTGGCTGTTATGTTCCGAAAAATATGTAGTAACTACAATAGGTACCTATATGTTCAGTGGCGTAGCTAGCATGGGTGGCATCGTGATGGCGGATAACGTGATGTCACCCCCCCCCCCCCTCCCCACCCCTAAATTGACGAACGCAAATTTCTACTTCATAAAGAATTGGTCCGTCTGGAGAGGGGGGGGGGGTGGCTATAGAGAATTCGGTCGGGTGGCGCCCCCCCCCCCCCCCTAGCTACGCCACTGCTTATGTTATGTACCAAATTTGATATTTGATTGATTGTTCCTATGATGTACAAAAATGAATGTTTGTAATTTATGAAAAAAGAAAATTAGTATGAAAATCTAAATGAAGGTATTGAATTTATTGAACGCGGGAGAGGGGAGGGATCGAGAGAGGGGGTCCACGTGAAAAGGGAGAAGAAAGGCGGGAAAGGTGGGGGGGAACGCGTAAGGGGAAGGGGACATGGGAGGGGAAAGGGAGGCTAAAGGGGAAAGGGACGAATGGGAAAAGACACGCAGGGAGAAACAATTTCTTTATTAGTGGCATTGCAACACATGCCGGGAACTCACTAGTTAAAAATAATTTTCCCATCATGTAATATTTGAATTATGTATTCACATATGTAGGTATATGTATATGTTTTTTACATTAGCTCCAGACAGGAGGCCCTGAGGAAAATAATTTCCCTATATCAACTTAGGGGATCCTGTGTGGAGGGTTTTTTTTTAGTTCTGAAAAGGAAATTGGTAAGAGGAGTGGGTAGGAATCTTGGGGTCAGTGTGTCTAGGAGTGACGGACAAATGAATCCATTCCTTAAACTGCGGTGCGAGGCAATGGATCAAGGGATTCTGGCTGGAGAGGTCAAAAGACCTCCTCAACCAGTCTCTCTCAATCCGGCCCGCCACGCACCATTGGAGGACCCACCACTTACCCGCCCTGGTATAGGTAACAGATGGTTACCCCTTCAAGGCTCTTGCAAGGACTCTAATTTTTTTGGTAAAAACGTCTCTACATTTGAAAACGAAACTAGACCTCCAACGTCCCTGCATACGTTGTTAGCAAGCAGTATGCAAGTGCTTAGCAGGAAATACAGATACAATATGTGTTAGTATGACAAAGTATAGACAAGACAATGGGAAAGGTTAGTGAAAGTCCACGAGGTGGCAAGCGCTGGGTGATTGTATCCAGCGTATCCTACATACAAGCACCTGTTTGGGAGGAAGACACAGTAGATAAGTAATAAGGGCATGGCAAACGGTTGGGAGTCCTCTCCAATCGATTGGCAGTCCCAGCAAGAATGCGCATGGCGTTCGGTCTAGTCGTGAACCACACTCAGCTTCCGCGCCCCTTAGCCGGTTCCTCGGTGATGCCTCAAAGAAAAGTAAATGGGAGATTGGGGGGAAATACCCGACGACCCTAAGGAATTCAGCGTCGAGTAGCCGGAGGCAAGGCGAAGGAGAGCCGAGGTTGCCCCCCCAAACCTAAAGCCTGCACATGTTGCTAAGGGTGGCGCAATTAATTTAAGAGGGCACCATGCCATCGTCCAATGACTCCTGTTGATGCAAGGACGAGGTCTAGCGCACCCCCAGAAGGGGAAAAAGAAACATAACAAAATAGATAGATGCAGTTCAGTTCAGCCTTCTGAGCGAAGCAAATTAGTATTGTGAGACTAAAAAGAAAAAGAGAACAAAGAAACCAAAACAAACTAAAAAAAAGTCGAGTATGTTAGTTGAATCAATAGTGTTCCTTGGGATATGAAGCTGGAAAAAAAATCACACAAAAATGATGAAAAATAATGAAAATAATAAACAGGTATCTCGATAAAACATCATCTAGCATAGCGTCTAACAAAAAATAGATAAGTCACACAAAAATAAAAGAAAAAGGAACAAAATGTATATAATAGAATAAGATAAAGGTACCTAGGATAGAGATGATATAACAAAAAAAAATGCAGACATAAATAATAAAACATAAAATTCTAGCAGTAGATGTAATAAAGTAAAGCGAATGTCCGTGGATTCAGGAGCAGATACACCTGGCACCTATATGATTTTACAGCTAGTCAGCGACTCTAAGATCAGGCCATCTCTCAACCCAGACTTTCGTAAATTTCCTCAAACACTCAAAGTTCATCTTATTCGAAACGAGATCCGCGTTCCAAGCTGGTCTCGTAGTAACTTGCAAGCCATCGAGCATTTCCTCTCGGGCATCCGTCAAAATCTCGCAGTGCCACAGAATGTGCTCGGCTGTTTGATCAGTATTACCGCAAGCGCAGTTAGAATGGGGTGATAGAGAGAGACTATGAAGTCTCCCTCTGAACTCCCCATGACCGGACAGAAGTTGGGTCACATGATGATCCCTAGTGATGTACGCCCCTTCCATTCTGAGTTTATCTGACGGGAAGAAGGAGAAAGTCCACCTTCCCGTATATGACCTATCCCAACGTTCCTGCCATTCTCTCAAAGTTCTTTCTCGCATCTCTCTAAGAAGTCCTGGGAGGGAAACCGCTCCACCTGGTATTAGCTCAATACCATGATGGGTGGCAGTTCTTCCTCTTGTTAAAAGCTTCTTTGTTAACACCTCCCTAATTTCAAGGTCGATAGGCAAAACGCCGGCCAAAACTAGCAAAGCGTCCAAAGCGACTGTTCTGTACGCACCCGAAAGCGCCAGCAAGAGGACTCGCTGGCCTCTCTTGAGTGCTGAGAGTATGAGTGCATTCTCCAGGCGGTGCTCCCACACAGAGGCCGCATACGAGACTTGCGCCACGTAAGCCCCCCTGTATAGGAGACGGAGCGCTGGAGAGCGCAGTCCTCACTCGGCAGTAGAGATTCTTCTCAATTTCAAAAAGAGGGCCTGGGCCGTACTTGATACGCCACGCAGCAGGTGGATCGGCCGCACATCAGCCGCCAAGACCTTGACAAACCTCACCCCATAAACCCGGGCACCCCTGCTAAGTCACCAAACGTAGCGAACCACTTGGGGTGACCTACGGCAGAGGTGTTGATTATCCAATAAATGGTTCCCGAGGCGGCGGTACCCACACCTGCCTCCCAAAATATATGTGATCCATGTAATATGGCAGATTGGGATTGCTGGTTTCTTTTTCAATTATTTCTGGCTTTTACAATTCAAGGGTGTTCTAGGCCATCATTTAAAATTATGGAGAAAGGATAGGTGAATTTACATATATTAATTTTATTTAAATGAGCAAATTTCAGAATTATATGGAAGATTGGAGTCCTTTGTTTCTATTATCTGTGATTGGAGTAGAGTTCAGGCTTAGAAGAGATGAGATGTTGAATGGAGGGGAGGCAATTTTAGATAACGTTTGATAGAAGAGAAGATATTTATTTAGAGAGGGACAACCAAAAAATATGTGATCTAAAGTTCCCACATCTAGACCACAGAACGTACAATATATGATCTAAAGTTCCCACATCTAGACCACAGAACGTACAATATGTGATCTAAAGTTCCCACTTCTAGACCACAGAACGTACAATATATGATCTAAAGTTCCCACATCTAGACCACAGAACGTACAATATGTGATCTAAAGTTCCCACATCTAGACCACAGAATGTACAATTTGGGGAGTCAAGGATGTGAATTTTTAAAGGTGAGAAGGAACGGAACAATGTTCGATTCTCATTCAAATAATTGAGGAAATTTCTTTTTCGGAAAAATGGGGGAATTTTCGAAACCACGGTTTTGATGGGATGGTCTTTGTATTGAGGCGTAGAGGCAGAGGCGGATTTGCAGTCTTGGCCGCCCTAGGCCCCAGACCATGTAGCCGCCCCTTTCTCAGTACCCATCATATTGACCAGGAGTATCCAAACTTTTCAGTAAGTTCCTAGGGTCAAAACCGTTTTAATTTTCCTGCCATTATCATTCACGGTTCATGGGGTGAGATTTGTCCAGGTCTTGGCGGCGGATACGTCTGCCCACTTGCTGCGTGGCGGGCCGGATCGACAGAGACTGGGTGAGGGAGGCCTTTTGACCTTTCCAGCCGGACTATCTTGACCCATCGCCTTGCACCGCAGTTGGAGGGATGTATTCATACGTATGTCACTCCTAGACACACTAATCCCCAGATTCCTACCCACCCTTCATACCTTTTCCTTTTCAGAACTTCCTATCCTTCCCTTCCTTAAAAAGACCCTCCACACAGCATCACCTAAGATGACATAGGTCGCGAGGGAAAATATTTTCCTCAAAGCCTCCTGTGTGGAATTAATGTAAAAAAATACGCTTGCTAAATTCGCTAGTTCAATTACTGTATAATTGTCGCAGGCCGGATTGATGACATTGGCGGGCCGTTGTTTGGAGACCCCTGATATAGACTATAGACTACATAATGAATTTACTTTATTGACAACTTTTATCGAAATCGATTCAGAAATTTAGTTAACTATAATAGCTGCTAGTTTGTAATACTTTCTAAGGTTTCAAGGATTTGAATAAAACATTTAAAACAGTTTTAGGTTCAATTTATTTAACTAGTTTCAGATTTATTCTCATACAATAATATATAAGTGTTTCACAGTTACAATTAGGGTTGCCAGATAAGGGCTTATCTTTTTCTAGACATTTCTGGGGTTACAGACGAAGTTGGGGTTTTAGAGTCGAAATCCAACTAAAAATGTTGGCCGTTGGACGGGCAATAGAAAAAATATTACAAAATTACTAGTTAGGTGTTTTAAAAGAAAACTGTGTGTGAACACGCTCTTGCATATCGCTAGCCATATATTCCAATTGGGAATGTACGGCGAGCGATAGGCCGAAATACGCCATCCCACGCATATTCATATTATAGCTGTGTGTGAACACGCTCTTATGAAACTTCCGAGCACGAGCGCGAGACCTTTGCGGCTAGCAATGACGTTTTCATACATACGTAGAATATTTAGGTACTTAGGAAGTAATTTCTTGTTATCATCTGTGACTTTTTTGTCACGATTGGCCGCCCCTAATATCTGGCCGCCCTAGGCCCGGGCCTACATAGGCCTAAGGGCAAATCCGCCTCTGCGTAGAGGGCACCCTTGAATTGACTAGCAATGTTCCAATACTCTGTCCAAACATTGCGGCATCTATCTTTGATGATCAGACAGGGAGAATGTGGTTTACGACAAACAGTAAGGTTGGACGCGAATCCGCAATATCGTTACCCACTATGCCAACATGTCCAGGAATCCAAACAAGAGTTATAGTTTTTCCAGAGCTTTGAATGGAGGATATCAGCACTCTAATAAGGCATACAAAGTGATCAGCAGGATAAGAAGAGGACAGGATTTAAGATTGCCGGTTTAAAAACTAAAAAAAAAAAACTTTTAAAATTATTAAATTATTATTCTTGTACATTTTTTGGTCATTTCTGAAGGAACCGGTTATTTTCTTAAAAAATGAGAGATGTAAAATTTTAAAATTTGCCGAATTCCGCCACAAAATGACATTTTTTAAAAAAATAACATCCAATTTCAACTTAATGACCACTAGAAACTACCATTTTTAGCTTAAAATCGGTTAGTAGGTTCTTAGTTTCGGTTATTTAATTTCCCAACCTTAACTTAGCTTTGATTGAGAATAATGGAAATTGAATTCATCTTTTACCATCTCCCCGGCATGTTTCTTGTAGTAATTAGTAATTAACTTAGCTTTGATTGAGAATAATGGAAATTGAATTCATCTTTTACCATCTCCCCGGCATGTTTCTTGTAGTAATTAGTAATTAACTTAGCTTTGATTGAGAATAATGGAAATTGAATTCATCTTTTACCATCTCCCCGGCATGTTTCTTGTAGTAATTAGTAATTAACTTAGCTTTGATTGAGAATAATGGAAATTGAATTCATCTTTTACCATCTCCCCGGCATGTTTCTTGTAGTAATTAGTAATTAACTTAAAACTAAGAGTTATTTTTAAAATTTTGCAATTTGGCAACTTTACCCAAATTCATTCTGGGAGACCAAAATTTTAGCAAAAACATTATCAACCTTTTGGAACATGAAATACGCCCTCAGCACACTTCTCACAAACAGCTTGGTTATATAGAAATATACGAAATACATTGCTTTTCAAATGTTAATAACTTCTCATCGTGATTTATTTTTGGGGTATTATGCCGTGTTGCGCTACCTCCCTCTTTAGCCAACTTTTCGGGCAGCAATACAATGTCCATTATCAGGGCAGATGGGTAATGGAATGTTAGTAACTAAAACAAAAACAACAAAAAAATGAACGTTAATAACTTCATCCATTCAAGCACGATATGTGACGAATGAGCAAGACAAGTGAGAAGAAGTATCAAGCAATAGTTGAAAAATTAATATTTTATCAAACCGAATATTTTATCTCTTTAAACCTCCCAAATATTTTATCAAACCTAGTCATAAATTATTTCGAACACATTATTTTGCCCTTTTGACTTCAATTTTTAAAAAGTCGGGAACTACCTTGAAAGCTAGCTGCGTGGTGTGCAGATGAACCTAAAAAAGATCATTTTTCCCGTAGACTTCTAAATTGATGGTCTTGCCCTGACATGAAATCTAGGAATCATTTCAACGAGAATGTTTTTGGCACCGGGAGGGTTTGAGAATAAACTATGACGAGGATTGGTTTACTTGTGATGACATCAGTCGTAAGTTGACCCTCGAAGAGAGCACATTACTATAACCAAAAAACCTGCGCAGAAAAGAAAAATTCGGTAAAGTAAGGTAACGGTTTGGGGCGCAGTCAATTGTGGGACTTTTCTGCGCGGGATCTGAATATCCGTAAAACGGATAAAAAAACTTATTGCAAACGGATAAAAGCACTACTGAAAAGCTTAAACCCGTTGCATCTACAGATGAGTACTTCCTTCAAATCGGGTTGGTGATGATAAAAATGGGTGAAGTGGGTTAATTACGACCAAAGATATTCAGATACAGAAGAGATATGCTATGGTGTCCGCGCAACTGTCGCCGGACTACGCGCTAATTAGCGTAGTTTTCATACAAAAAGAATTTGTTCATTTCGTTGATTTTTTGAAAATGTGCATTAATATTGGTTAACAATATATTTTGAACAAGGAAAGAATTAGTTCATTTAGTTTAACGTTCGTTGGGTTTATTCGTTAATTATTTGTTCTTTTAGTTTATTTGTTAATTGGTAAACAATATCGGCGACACCCGGAAGCGCAGACCCACATAGTCAAAACAGCAGATAGCACATCTACTTATATTTCAATATCTTTGATTACGACACATTTGTAAATTTGGGAAACAAGTCTGAACTTTTGTTCACTCGATTTGGGATTTTTAGTTAAGTTTTTTTACGCAGCCAGCAATTTGCGCACTATTGAAAAAAATAATAGTAATTTTATTTTCCCGGTAAATGGTGATCTTTCGATGCGAGTTGCCCGTATACTGTCAGATTCGTTTATTGACAAATTACAAAAATCCTCCCCGCTACACACATCTAGTTTTGTTACCTTTTCCCTGATGAGGTTGTCTATCAATTTGAATGTCTATGATTTTTCCATTTTATAAAACAATATTCAATTTCGCAGGTTTTGTTATCAAATATTTGCTGGTTTTGCTAATTGTGGTTTTTGGAAAATATATAATATTGCCTAGCTCTTTTTACAAATAATATGCCAGGTGGGTTATTTTATTCAAAAAGCTATTTGATTAAATACTAACAAATTCTGCAGAGCAACTACCCAAGTACCATTTATAGAAGGAATTAAATAATCAAGAAAAAGATTCTTGTTTTAAATATCTTTATTCATTCCAGTGAAAAATAAAATTCCTAGATTTTCAACAGTCAATAAGTGTTTTCAAAATACATAAATAAAAAAATATCATCAATACTGAAATGAGTCACTCTGATGACTTATATGTATACTACAATGAATTTAAGGAATTGCAAAAACAAGTTAAAAAGGATAAAAAAGAATTGAGTGTTCAAGAGAAATGTAAAATAAAGGACTTGAAGGAAAAGATCATTCACAACGTTAAAATATGCCAAGAAGGTGCCACACAAATCAAACTGATGGGCATTGTAGCATTTGTGAATCATGACTATGCCAAACTTTCATTTGTCGGTGACACTGAGAAGGAAACAATTGCACTAAGCACTATTGAAATGCTTAAAGCCGTTGCATCTACAGATGAGTGTTTATATGTTTACTTGAAACTTATCAATTTTGCTTCATTTTTATTATTAAAAACTGACAAACTTTCTTTGCCACAAAATTTACTCGAAGAAGCAGAAGCAATTTATTTTAATAGAAAGAAAGATAATGTCAAAAGTGCCTATTTCGTGACCGGAGAAGAGTTATTCAAAAACACAAAACCAAATTTCTTAAGCGAAAACCTTACCCAAGTTTATAAAATCGTCACCAGTAATATTCAAGTACAAGCGTACATTTACTACAAGTTGGGAAATTATTACAAATTCCAACTGTATGAAAACATGGTTTTACAACGGCAGTTGGAAAGTGCTGACGGAAGTCCAGTGCTGTGGGCTAAGAAAGCCACTAGCCTGGCCGCTCATTTCCTCTTCAAAGGAATGTTTGTGTAAGTCATGGAAATCTACAATTCTTTCAGTTATCACATTACTTACATCTAAAATGCTTTTTGTTGTTATTTTTAGGGAAGCGCGTCATCATTTAGCAGCGGCCTACGTTGTACTACAATACTGCGAAGCTGACATGAAAAAGCAGGGCCCAAACTACAATGGAAAACACATCAATCTTTATGTTACCATTACAGAACTAGCCAAGATGTGGGTCAAGTACGGCATCACCCTTTTCGAGTTTTCCATGGAAAATAATTCGAGAAAACTGGTAGAAACAGAACACATTCCAAAGCTGGACAGCGAGAGTTGCGAAAGCAAACAGCAGAAATCAACCAACTCCAAAGATCAAACCATCTTGTCTAGCTTAGCCAGCGATGTGAAGGTAGATGACAATGGTGAAAATGCTTACTGCGGTAAGAGCAAGCCCCCGGAAGATTACAGCAAAGGTGACGCGCAAGAAGAAGATAAAAAGAAACAGATATTGTTCCACTCCCTGAACTTGGAGAGTGTGGAGAGTCAGGTGACAGCGGAACTGATAGCAGACACGGAGCAAGCGCGCACCCTGTTTCAGTTTTCATACGCCTGGCTCCTCAAGCTGAAATCCTACCACATGATCAGAAATCTGATCACAGGACACACTGACTGCATGATGTATCTCAATGAGCTTTACAAATATCTTGCACATTATGAAAAGACCGTTGAATGGTTGGTAATTTCATTTTAATTTTAAAAGCCACAATCATCTGGAGCTCTGTCTCAGACTGCCTTTAGACTGTGCCAAAAGCCTCAAGCGTCATTCTTTCGTAGCTAGCTTTGATGTATCATATAAAAGACAATGACATAGGAAAAACCGCGAAATAAGAAAAGTCCATTAGAGGAACCTTTCGTCATCCAAATAAATACATTTATGAAATATTATTCTCAAACATTCAATTTTTTAAGCTGAAAAATGGCTCTGACCTAACTAGTCTCACATGAGCATTTTACTCTCGTACTGAATACGGGCTTGGCTTATCTCATCATATATTGTGAGTAAACAGCTGAGTATAGTCTGAGACTTAAATAATTGAGAAATGAAAAATAATAATTTACTTAATTCATATACATTTTTACAGTAAATATAGTGTTCTGAAGAAGAGAGCAGATACCTTGGACAGCCTGATAGGAGTACTAAGAGAGAATAACCTTCCCCTGAACATGCAATTGACAATTGAATATCTTAGAGAACTTTCAGAGGTTAATTGCGTACTTATTGTTATATTTTCTTCCTCGATACACATAATGTCAAGTCATTTACGAAATCATAATTTTAGGTTCAACTGGAGCTTATATTGTTGAATATAAATAAGTTATCATTGGAAAATACAAACACAGAGAGTGCGATAGATACACAACATGGAGATTTAAAGATGCTTAAAATGGCGGCTATTACACGCATACATTCCAAGTAAGTCATGGTATGAAGTACTTAATATTTAAATATAATCTGCAAATTTATCTATTATGCCAATACGTTTGCATTGTATCACTCCAACTCCAACCTATGAGCCTAGTCTGCATTGTATCACTCCAACTCCAACCTATGAGCCTAGTCTGCATTGTATCACTCCAACCTATGAGCCTAGTCTGGTGGTCGAAACATCTTATACACACTTTATTCTTTTTTAAGAATTTATTTTATTATTTGGAGAATTCATCTACATCCTAACTATTTCTCACAGATTAATTGAAGAAGCAGATAACTAAGACTTTACAAATAATTTTATTTATTGTTATCAAGTTTAATTTGTAGAACTCCATTTTAATTTTTTTATTTTTTCATTTAGGCCAGTGCAATTAGCGCAAAAAAGGGGGTCGCGATCGGAATTATTCCGGTAGTCCCAATTTTTTTATATATTTTATACACTCATCTCCTGATGAAAAATCTGAGTTTTCGACCTTGGGTCGCTTGAGCTTTCGCCGCCATTTTGAAAAAACCAGCAGAAATCGCGCCAAAATCTAGTTTTTCTCAAATATCTCGTTTCCAACAAAAATTTTGGCTAAAGTAGCTTTACAAGTTTAATAGAACATAAAATTACCTACAATTTTTATTTAAAAAAAAAACTTCTATCTCTAATAAGTATCGAGATATGCAGTCGTAAAAATGTGTACAAGTTTATAAAAACAGGTAAATTGCTCGACTTGGTTTTGTTTTTTGTGCGTATCTTTTTACCAGTACAATTTTGTGAAAAAATTACTGATATCAATTTTGTAGAGAATAAAATTTCGAAAAAGAATTGTGATTTTTATGTTTTTTGTATTGTTTTTACTGATTTAAAGTATGAATAAACAAATATCGGTAGGTGAAAACATAAAAATCTATCACGATATTACCACGTCATTCGACTTTTGTTCACTTTACATTTTTGACAATAATAACTACAAATAAATTAACGAGAGTGGGGGGGTAACCCCCTCCCTCCCCCCCCCCCCTCTACCCTTTTCACATGCCCCCCCCCCCCCCCGGTTCCCTGCAGTTGGCGCCAATTAGCCACTCCAGGACTGGCCATCGGGTGTCATTTAGTTCTAAATTGAGGTCGTCAGTTCCAAAAATATGGTTTGCTCAAAAATGACATTTTAAGAGTTATTTCTTTGGGAATCGGTTATTTTTATATTGAAATCTTTGTTTTTTTCTCATAAGTCCTCTATAGCTGCCAGCCCCCATGAAACTTTTGTCGGTCATAAATTAGGCTACCCAATAGGATTATGGATTTCTTTATCTGCATAAAATTTGTGAGGGTATCGAGTCATTCTGTGGGGTTGAATCAGGAACATCAGAGCAACATGTAGAGATGAGGCCTACACGAATTAAGAGGGATGACAAAGACGTCCAAACTATCATTGATTGGTTTGCTTGCTATGAACCATTTCCTAAAACAAACGTGATTATGTCTATAAGCAGTGGTACGATGATAAGAATGGGAAAAGATGGGGGAAATTTCTTATGTTAACTTTGGAAACCTACACTTAAAACGTAAGGAAGCGATAGTTTTTTCTTGCGGCGGTGACCAGCAGACTGTGACAATAGATCCATCAATGCTATTCCATCGTATGTGTATTGCCAAAAAGTGTGAAATTAAATATAAAGAATATTTCGAATATGAACTATCTCCTGTCCCACTGTCTCTTTTCTCAGAGTAAGGCATGAGCAAAGAAACCAAATCCATATTTTATTTTTTACCAAATAACACAGAACTGGAAAGCAGTAAAATGCAGGTAGTGGATGGAGGATATTTACTGCACAGTGTTGTACGGGGTCGTGCTCAACCCTTTTTTAGCAATATGTCAAACTAAAAAAAAGCACTGAGGAAAAGTTTCTGGGAAATGAGAAGAACAAATCTCGTTTTATTTTCCTACTCAGAGCCTCATTTGAACAATCGCAAAGAACGACAATACAAGCTGAAGAAGATGCTGATGTTCTCATAACAACCACAACAAACTCGTTGTCATCTCAACATGATGCAATCATAATCATTGGTACGGATATTGACCTGTTCGTACTCCTCATAACTCTCTCACCTCCAAACGCATATTACCAAAAAGTTGGTGAAGGTAATCACCTGACGCGTTGTACTCCAACAAATGTTTTTAACACATTGAAATAGTTGCAAACATTTTATTCATTTATACCATAAGTGGCTGCGACACAACTGGTGCTCCGTTCGGTCAAGGTATATACAAATTTTGTAATATTCTTCTCAAGAACCACTCAGTGAATAAAAATACTGGGTAGCCTAATTTATGGATCCAGCAGAAATCAGAAGGAGAATCACAGCAGCCAACAAAACATACTTCTCTTTGCTGCCAGTGTTTAAGTCACGTAGTGTCCACAGAAAAACCAAAATAACCATATATAAGACCATTGTTAGAACTGTATTGGCATATGGATGTGAGGCGCTGACACTGACGGTAAAGATGGCTGAAATGCTGGATACTTTTGAAAGAAAAGTGCTGAGAAGAATATGTGGACCCGTGAAAGAGGGTGAACAGTGGCGCATCCGGCACAATGCAGAATTGTATGATATATATAAGGCACCTAGCATCTCAACACATATGAGACTCCTCAGGCTGAGATGGGCTGGGCATGTACAGAGAATGCCGGATACACGCGTCCCAAAAAGGATTTTGACTGGACACCCGGGTGGAAAGAGAAAAGTGGGAAGACCCAGACTGAGGTGGGAAGACGAAGTAAGAGGGGATGCAGCACAGCTTCTCCAGGTACCAAATTGGAAGTCAGCCGCTGAGGACAGGAGGAGTTGGAGGCGACTGTTGCAGGAGGCCAAAGCTCGATATGGGCTGTAGCGCCATCGAAGAAGAAGAAGAAGAAGCCTAATTTATGACCGACAAAAGTTTCATGGGGGCTGGCAGCTATAGAGAACTTATGAGAAAAAAAACAAAGATTTCAATATAAAAATAACCGATTCCCAAAGAAATAACTCTTAAAATGTAATTTTTGTTTATGATTTTTGTATTTAAAAAAAACTAAATTATCTTAAAAAACCATCTAAGAAGCTAAACCATATTTTTGGAACTGACGACCTCAATTTAGAACTAAATGACACCCGATGGCCAGTCCTGGAGTGGCTAATTGGCGCCAACTGCAGGGAACGGGGGGGGGTGGCATGTGAAAAGGGTAGAGGGGGGGGAGGGGGTGACCCCCCCACTCTCGTTAATTTATTTGTAGTTATTATTGTTAAAAATGTAAAGTGAACAAAAGTCGAATGACGTGGTAATATCGTGATAAATTTTTATGTTTTCACCTACCGATATTTGTTTATTCATACTTTAAATCAGTAAAAACAATACAAAAAACATAAAAATCACAATTCTTTTTCGAAATTTTATTCTCTACAAAATTGATATCAGTAATTTTTTCACAAAATTGTACTGGTAAAAAGATACGCACAAAAAACAAAACCAAGTCGAGCAATTTACCTGTTTTTATAAACTTGTACACATTTTTACGACTGCATATCTCGATACTTATTAGAGATAGAAGTTTTTTTTTTAAATAAAAATTGTAGGTAATTTTATGTTCTACTAAACTTGTAAAGCTACTTTAGCCAAAAATTTTATTGGAAACGAGATATTTGAGAAAAACTAGATTTTGGCGCGATTTCGGCTGGTTTTTTCAAAATGGCGTCGAAAGCTCAAGTGACCCAAGGTCGAAAACTCAGATTTTACATCACTAGGTGAGTATATAAAACATATAAAAAAATTGGGACTACCGGAATAATTACGATCGCGGATCGCTAATTGCACTGGCCTAATTATATAATCAATAATATTATTATTAAATTAATAAAAACAGTTTATTTTTATTTTTTTTTTATTTTTTTTATTATTGATTATATAATTAAAAAAAAAAACAAACAAACAAAAAACAAAAACAAAAAACAAAAAAAAAACAAAAAATTAAATTTAAAAATTGTGTTACACAGAAAAATTAGAAAAAGTGCACAATGTCTGCCTAACGAAGTAGCATCAAATCGTTGTGGCTCCCTTACTATCATGGTTAGAAATACGATCTAAACGTTGTTAAAAAGAGAAAACACCACGCTTTATGTTCAAATCTAAAAGTTAATGACAAAATCATAAAAATGTACACCTTTATGAAACGTAAGGAAGTATTCTAGTCTAGAAGCATGAACTGTAGGTATTTTTTCAGGTGCAATAAAAAAAAGAAATAATATTTTTGGTAGCCATTATTTGGTAAACATTAAAATAAAAATATTTGTATTTTATATATATAAATATATATTTTTTTTAATGTCATGTATATTATCGAGGCTTCTGACTCACACACTGTTGTCATTTTTTGCCTCATCTGTTTTAAAATTATAATATTATCATTATAACCTCTAATGATCTTTAAAAGGTACTTAGTCTTTTTATATTCATTTTGTATAAAAATAGACTTTCAAATATTTTCCAGTTAATGCGCGCACAAATATTGCTCTATGTCTATGCAACGGTGTTGAAGGGATCAATGATGCTAGTTCTTTGGAGCGCTATTAAATTGGTAGAACAAGGATAGCATTCCCACCTGTGCTCTAAAGATTGCAATCCGTTAAGATAGGGCAAACTTTTATAAGTATATTGGGCTCCTGACAAGAGGTGACTGCCAAATTCAACAGTGTGGTGCACTTGTGATTTGGACAGGGTCAGCAGTTGTGTACTGTTAAAATATCTGCAGGCCCTGTACATACGCCTAGCTTCTGAGAGAACTTGACTCTGGCTTCTATGGAGTGAAATGTAAAATGTAGAACTACCCTTCGCCATAATGTGCTAATAAAAATTGTTGGTAATACATTTTTGATTGCAGATTGGATATGTGCAGTAGAACTCTAACAGAAAGCGCCATACTTGTGAATGATCAGAAGAAAAAGGAACAGTGATATATTTTTAGAATGTCTACTATATATTTTTTTAAATTTCAATGATAATTATCGAATTGATTGTTGTTATATATTTCATGTAAAATGATATTTCCTTGTGCATTGACTGTTTAACTGTGATGTTTCTGTTCATTGACTGTTTAACTGTGATGTTTCTGTGCATTGACTGTTTAACTGTGATGTTTCTGTGCATTGACTGTTTAACTGTGATGTTTCTGTGCATTGACTGTTTAACTGTGATGTTTCTGTGCATTTACTGTTTAACTGTGATGTTTCTGTGCATTGACTGTTTAACTGTGATGTTTCTGTGCATTGACTGTTTAACTGTGGTGTTTCTGTGCATTGACTGTTTAACTGTGATGTTTCTGTGCATTGACTGTTTAACTGTGATGTTTCTGTGCATTGACTGTTTAACTGTGATGTTTCTGTTGGCTGTTTTATTTATTTATTGTGTTGTATAAATTAAAATTAAAAATTGTGGTTAACAAAAAAAACTTTTACTTTTTTGAGAGATTTGCAATGCATGAAAAATATTAATGTTTAGCAAGTAATTACACGGAGTTCATAGTTGATGTCTGCTGCACGGGAATGAGTCTTTTCTATAACCCATTCTTTTGTGAAACCGCACTCGTGTGACAAATCAATTTCTAAAGCCCCTTTCTTGATCCTCCTCAAAATGTCACCCAATTTTTCAAAACCGGACAATTTTACATTTACATATAAAAATTTACATAAAAAATAAAATAAATATTCCACGATTAAGCCGCCACACTTTTATTTAGCACAGCTTTTGGAAATTACACCACGTCTCAACTTAAGTCCATCCGATCACGGAGAAACTAAAAAAACCAGTTAGCAACTCAATCGCTATCTACAGGAAAGCAAATTGCGAATTTTATTGGCGGTCCGCACACAGGCGCACTGCGACAAGCGACAAGCAGTCGACAAGTCGCTTTTCAGTTGCCATGTTGACAGGTTGACATGGTTACGCCTCGCATTTCAGTTGCCATGCTGACAGGTTGCCATGGTTACGCCTCACAACCTGTAAACTCTTCAAAGTTTTCGAGTAATTTGCGAAATAAGCATAAGCAGGAAAATATCGATTTTGTTCAGGAGGTTGATAAATTATTATTATATATTAAGGTTGATAATATTTGGTAAATTATTAATAAATTATATTTTTGTTAAACAAGCTGATATAATTACTAAAATCGTGAAGTTGAGTTGCGCCATGAATTAATTGAGTTGCCAACCAGTTTTCAGTTTCTCCATGAGCGAAGGCCCTAATTACTTATAAGAAACAACTAATCGACTGTCTGGTGACTAAATCTGTCACCGACTTTGTTTCTGTTGCACATCAATGACCTATTGTCATGTGCACCGATTCATTGTTACGCGGATGACAGTACAGCCCATGATAGCTTTTTGTTTGACAAGCCCCCAAAGGGCACACAAACTCCAATAGCTCGGAGGGCTTTGAAGCAAAGAATAGACGGTTACCTCGAGAGTGTTTTCTCTTGGGGTAAGAATAACCTCGTCGAATTTAATGTTTCAAAGACCCAATCATGTTTGATAACATCTAAAAGGGATCGAAATGAAAATCTAGTCTCCTTCAACGGAAACAACCTTCCGAACAGGACCTCCATCGATATGCTTGGTGTAACTCTAAGTGACCAGCTCAGGTACGGGAGCTCCATCGAAACCAGAGTTAAGTTAGCCTCTCAGAGACTGGGCGTACTGTACAGGGCCCGCAGATACTTCAATAGTACCCAACTGCTAACCTTGTACAAATCGCAAGTGCGCCCCACGGTTGAATTTGATAGCCACCTCTGGTCTGGAGCTCCAAAATACCTAAAAAAACCCTTGACTGTGCAGAAACGGGCGGTCCGTTTGATAGATTATCCCATCTTAACAGACGGACTGCAATCTTTAGAGCATAGGCGTCAGGTGGGAATGCTGTCCTTGTTCTACCGGTATTACAATGGAAGATGCTCCGAGGAACTAGCACCATTGATCCCCTCGGCACCGGTGCATAGTCGGGAAATACGCCAAACACGCGCCCAACATTTGTACACGGTTGACATTAGTCACATGAGAACGGGTCGTTTCTATGACTTGTTCTTGAGTTCAATGGCTCGGCTGTGGAACGATTTGCCGGCCTCTGTGTTTCCTCCCTCCTACAACATGGGTCTCTTCAAGACCCATGTTCACTAGTTCCTTTCCTCAAAAAGACCCTCCACACAGCATCTTCAAAGATGACATATGCCCTGAGGGGAATTATTTTCCTCAGGGCCTCCTGTGTGGAGTTAATGTAAAAAAAATAACATTTGGATAGAAGGTAAGAACTGCATTCAATAAAATGAAATCCCTCTTCTGCAATGATAATATCAATTTAAAACTAAGGCAGAGAATGTTAAAATATTATGTGTGGTCGGTCTTGCTGTATGGATGTGAGACATGGACCTTGAAAGTAAATATGTACCATGAACAGGTTAGAGGCTTTTGAAATGTGACCGGAGAATGCTCAAGGTCCCATGGACCGACATGATCACCAACACAGAAATTCTCAGGCGGGGGCTAGAGCAGATAGAGAACTGCTTACATTGATAAAAGTCAGGAAGATTTCATATGGGTCACATACTTCGAGGGAAGAAGTATCAATTGCTCCAATTAATATTGAAAGGTAAGATAGAGGGTCGCCGAGGGCCTGGTAGGAGACAAATGTCTTGGCTGCAAAATGTACGAGAGTGAACCGGCATTAGAAGTGTGGAGGAGCTATTCCGGGCAGCGCAAGACAGAGACATTTTCCCGAGTGATCGCCAACGTCGGGGGGACCTGATAGGGCACGCACACCAAGAAGAAGAAGAAGGTAAAAGATGTAATAAAATTCAATTTTTATTCAATCAAAATTCAAAATTTCCCATATAAAATGTTTCGGTAAAGTGTGAAGAAGCCGCCACATACCGCTACACTTTAAATAGGCATAGATTTTGAAAATTAAACCACTTTTAAACTTAATTACCAAAAGAAATATCGGTTTCAGTCGAGATAGATGGAAAAATATGCATTAAAATTTGATTTTTATTCAATCAAAGTTAAAAATTTCCATTGCCGCCATTTTTTTTTGTATGGATTTAACATTTCATTTCAAACTAAATACGCATGAATTACTTAGTTTACCTAAACTAAGAACCTAATAACCTATTTTGTGTACGTAAATAGTTGTTTCTTGTAGTAATTGTTGAAATAAAGTGTAATTTGCATAATCTGTGCTTAAAAATGCGGCAGCTTATGGATTATTTAATAATATTAATTAGTACCATGGTCATGAGATATGTTTGAATAAAACACATTCTTCAAAATATATATTATTTAATTGCTATCGATCAATTTCATAAAAATATATACACATTAAAAAATAACAAGAAATAAAATAATATTATATTACAACAAACAGTGGCCAATACTTGATTAGTATGGCTAGATTCACTTTAAATAGTATTTCATATTACAATAAATATTGATACGTAAATAGGGTGACCGGGCAACTCAGAAACATACAACTTCAACATCTCCTTTGAAAAGTGAAGAAAAAAATATTTTAAAATTGGTTAAATGGGTTACATTAGGTTAGGTTACAGGGTGTTGAATTGCCACTTTATCGAGTTTTTGTGGGGTTGTAAATAGGTATCAGATAACCAAAAACAAAAATTACTACAAATGCTGATATGTATGTTTTTTTTACATTATCTCTACACAGGAGGCCCTGAGGAAAATAATTCCCCTCAGGGCCTATGTCATCTTTGGGGATGCTGTGTGGAGGGTCTTCTTGTGGAAGGAAGGAGAGGAAGTTCTGGGAAGGAAAATGGTGTTAGAGGTGGGTAAGAATCTGGGGGTCAGTGTGTCCAGGAGAGACGGAAGTATGAATCATCCCTACCACTGCAGTGCAAGGTGATGTTCCGAGAGAGTACGGCTGGAGAAGTCAAAGGGACTCCCTCAACCATTCTCTCCCGATCCGGCCTGCCATGCAGCTGACGGGCAGACGCATCCGAGCACCCGAGTTCCCGGGGCGGCGGTACCCATACCAGCCTCCCAAATGTATGAATTATTCAACAATTTGTAATATGTAAGTGGAAATATAAAGTGTATGGATAGTTTTTTTACAGTATTAGATTACAGTCTGATAAAAAATCAACATATTGTCGAATGTAATTGTTCCCATTTTAATTAATTTTAATTGTAATTGCATAATATTAGATTCAATAACAATTTTTCATGCAAAATGCAATAGAAGTTATATTTATTTACAATGATGCTACATTTCATCAGTGAATTAGGTTGTTATGAAGTTATATTAGTGTCAGGATATAAATAAACGGGAATTGATGAAATTGTCGGAAATGATTTAGATAATTATGCATTGGCAACAGCAGGGATCAACTTCTCGTAGATATCGATGCCCTTGAGGAAGACATCCGCCTGCAGGAACTCGTCATGGTCGTGCAGCAGAACAGGCGTGTTGGCCATGGGCGAGAAGCCGATAGCCGGGAGACCGAGTCCTCGGACGTAACGGCTGTCAGTTCCTCCGGGGAAGATGCGCGGGAGAAGGTTGATGTTCCTGGAAAAATTACACAAATAATGTTGATTATTATTTAGCCCTTCAGACATATCCAATTAGGCCACCGATTTTAACCTTCATAATGCTGGCCTTTTCACTGAAATCTATCCCATCACGCAGTACGTTTTGGCACAATGTGTGTATTTTGAGGATCATTAATAGGTCTAAATTCGAGCACGACCTGCAGATCAGTAGAAAGCTGGCTGCCTGCCCGCACGGCAGCAGAGCGTTCTGGTCGCTTGCGGGCTCAATAGGTCGCAATTTCTGCAAATCCAGTCTGCCACCTCTTACCAGACCTGACGGCTCTCTAGCAAATACCGCCGCCGAAAAGGCTAACTTATTAGGCAAAATGTTCGCGGAAAACTCGACCCTCGATGATCAAGGTGCTACCCCGCCGTCGGTTCCTCACTGCGGTTTTCATATGAAAAAGCTGAGGATCCGGCATCGGGATGTACTCCAAGTCTTACGAGGGCTTGATATTAATAAAGCTAGTGGGCCTGACGGAATACCTGCCCTGGTATTGCAGAGGTGCGCTGCAGAAATAGCTCCAATTTTGACGAAGCTTTTCAAAATGTCCCTGAAGTCTGGCTCTGTGCCCTCTGGTTGGAAAAAAGCGATCATTCACCCTATTCCAAAGAAGGGTGACCGCTCCAACCCAGCCAACTACCGCCCCATAGCGATCACATCAGTTCTGTCTAAGGTAATGGAACGTGTGATCAACGACAAACTGCTCACATACCTCGAGAAGAACAAAATTATTAACGACCGTCAATACGGATTCCGGCGGAACCGCTCGTGCGGTGATCTTCTCGCGTATGTGACGCATGTTTGGGGGCGGTGCCTGGAACGTTTTGGTGAGACCCAAACGGTTGCACTGGATATTTCCAAGGCCTTTGACCGGGTTTGGCACCGAGGGCTTGTCAACAAACTGCTTTCTTACGGACTTCCCGCATCCTTGTGTAAGTGGATTGCCGACTTTTTGAGGGAGAGGTCGATTCAGGTGGTTGCTGACGGTTTCACCTCTTCTTCGCATTCGATAAATGCTGGCGTCCCACAGGGATCGGTTCTGTCACCGACTTTGTTTCTGTTGCACATCAATGACCTCTTGTCATGTGCACCGATTCATTGTTACGCGGATGACAGTACAGTCCATGATAGCTTTTTGTTTGACAAGCCCCCAAAGGGCACACAAACTCCAATAGCTCGGAGGGCTTTGAAGCAAAGAATGGACGGTTACCTCGAGAGTATTTTCTCTTGGGGTAAGAATAACCTCGTCGAATTTAATGTTTCAAAGACCCAATCATGTTTGATAACGTCTAAAAGGGATCGAAATGAAAATCTAGTCTCCTTCAACGGAAGCAACCTTCCGAACAGGACCTCCATTGATATGCTTGGTGTAACTCTAAGTGACCAGCTTAGGTACGGGGGCTCCATCGAAACCAGAGTTAAGTTAGCCTCTCAGAAACTGGGCGTACTGTACAGGGCCCGCAGATACTTTAATAGTACCCAACTGCTAACCCTGTACAAATCGCAAGTGCGCCCCACAGTTGAATTTGGCAGCCACCTCTGGTCTGGAGCTCCAAAATACCTAAAAAAAACCCTTGACTCTGTGCAGAAACGGGCGGTCCGTTTGATAGATTCTCCCATCTTAA
The DNA here is from genome assembly GCA_917880885.1 of Limnephilus marmoratus. Taxonomy (NCBI): domain Eukaryota; kingdom Metazoa; phylum Arthropoda; class Insecta; order Trichoptera; family Limnephilidae; genus Limnephilus; species Limnephilus marmoratus. Next base: position 19,199,925 of record OU862906.1, read on the forward strand.
CAAACGGACTGCAATCTTTAGAGCATAGGCGTCAGGTGGGAATGCTGTCCTTGTTCTACCGGTATTACAATGGAAGATGCTCCGAGGAACTAGCATCATTGATCCCCTCGGCACCGGTGCATAGTCGGGAAACACGCCAAACACGCGCCCAACATTTGTACACGGTTGACATTACTCACATGAGAACGGGTCGTTTCTATGACTCGTTCTTGAGTTCAACGGCTCGGCTGTGGAACGATTTGCCGGCCTCTGTGTTTCCTCCCTCCTACAACATGGGTCTCTTCAAGACCCATGTTCACTCCTTCCTTTCCTCAAAAAGACCCACCACACAGCATCTACAAAGATGACATAGGCCCTGAGGGAAACTATTTTCCTCAGGGCCTCCTGTGTGATGTTAATGTAAAAAAAAAAAAAAAAAAAAAAAAAATTTTAGTGAAACTTCACAGGTCACAAAAGCGACATCCATATAGAGGAATAGCTGTAGGGGAATAGCCGTCGATGGATCACAAGAGAGAGCAGCATAGATAATGTTAAGAAAACATGTGGAAAGAGAACGAAAAAAAAACTTGACTTAAAAAGGGACAGTCAGACAGCCAAGCCCTTCGACCTGGTTACTTCAGCTAGCTTGGATTAAAATGATAGTCTGTGGACATTATAAGATTGGCCCATTTCAATCTCTATATTTTTTGATAATCATCAAATCGGTGACCAGCGCCATTTTCGAAATTTGGACAGTTCCCGAAATGCCGATTTTTAAGCCGTTTTTGGCCTTTGATCAAGTTGTGATCAACCAACAAGCATAACAGCATGACCGTTATGCTCGACAGATCACCATTTGTTCGAAAACTGAAATAGGTCGAAAACAGCATATATGTAACGGAGACCGTTCAAATGTAAAAACTAAGGAGGGGTTGTTTCAAAAAATTTGACGGATTGATCAAATATTTTAAGTTAATTTTCACATTCTGTGTAAGTTCTATTCATATTCTGTGATTATTTCAGTTTCATGGAGCAACTGACCTCTACGGATACAATAAAAGAATTTTAATAAAACTTACACAGAACTGTGTAATAGGGTGTCCCTTATTTTTCAAAGTTGTTATTTTCTGATGCATAGGTCTTAGTTTTGTTCCTTTGCTTCTAAAACACTCGGAAAAAAAAATTTACCTTAATCGGAGCACGGTAACCCGTGCCGACTTGCACCGAATCATGTTCATACAAGTTGCGCGGAAGTAGCGGCACGCATTTGAGGTATTTGTCATTTGCTTTCAGTTATTCTCGTGATTAACACGTATTGTTTTACATTTAAAAGATGGCAGTGGAATTAAGAAGCAATAAAAAAAGTATTTTCTTAGTTGGTGACGTAAATTATCAAATAACAGGTGCAAAGTTACCGTCTAACCGGCAAGTTCTTGCAGTACTTTTTTTTAACATTCGCGAAGTTAAATTGACTGTTAGTGAAAGCGCGAATCTCGTCATTCGAGAGTGTATTATATTTTGGGAAAAAGCTAGAATCCCTACCAGAGCTATACCTAACTGTGTAAAAAAACTTGTGGATCTTCACCATGTTTGGAGGGAGTTGCAAAAAAAATCCAAAAAAAAACACATGTTTACAAGCGCCGTGAGGAGGACTTTCAAAACAATTTAGACAATTTATTCGATATAGCACACGCTGATGCTTTGGAATGGATGAAAATAGAAGAAGATAAAATATTTTTACAAAAACAAAGAGAACCAGGCCGTCCAGGATGCTTAGCGGGTGTTGACAAAAAGTTAGCTGAAAAAGAAGAAAGGACAAGAGAGAGAAAATTAAAAGAGAAGAAAAGACATGAGCAAATGTGTTTCGCGAGTTTATCGTCATCTCTTACTACACAAGATTTTATACAAACGCAAGGACATGCCGATCAACATACCAGCTCTGATAAAAGCCTTGAGGAACCCTTGCCAACCACCTCTCAAACGGTTTCTGAAACTACTACAAAAAGAGGAAGGAAAAACTTTAGATAGATGTCAATTAAGCATAAGGGATTCTGTCTATATACTTGATGCTGCAGTAGAAGCGCTAGACCTTAGCTGTGATGATTTTCCGATAAACAAATCGTCCATTCAACGCATTCGCACACAGAGTAGAAAAGATAGAGAGGAATCTATAAAATCAGATTTTCAGAATAATATGCCTGAAATGGTGACCTTCACTGGGATGGGAAATTATTACCTGGACTGGACGTGAGAAGTTCGAAAGAAGAACGCCTGCCAATTCTAATTTCATTTGGAGAAAAGGAACAACTGCTGGCTGTACCCAAACTGGAGAGCTCTTCCGGCCAGGATCAAGCTAAAGCTGTGTTAAACGCACTTTATGACTGGAACCTCGATGACAAAGTACAAATAATGTGCTGTGACACAACTGCGTCTAATACAGGGCGATTGAAAGGAGCTTGTGTACTTTTGGAACAAAGACTAGACAGGGAACTACTACTCTTTGCTTGCCGCCATCACGTTTACGAACTGGTTTTAAAATGCGTGTTTGAAACAAAAATCCAACAAGTCACTAGTAGCCCTGATATCCCAATGTTCAAAAAGTTTAGAGACTACTGGAAAACTATTAATCCTGCTGCTATTGAAACATATACTGATATCGTCACACAACATTTTTGTAATACAACTATAGAAGAACTGTTGACATTTTATAATCAAGAACTGCAAAAAACCATTGTACGTGACGATTATCGTGAACTGATTGAACTATCTATTATTTTCTTAGGAGGAGATAATGAGAAAAAAATTAAAATCAGACCTCCTGGAGCGATGCATCAAGCAAGGTGGATGGCTAGAGCTATTTACTCTTTAAAAATATGTTTGTTGCAATCCCAGTTCAAAATTAGCGCCAAGGATAAACGAGCACTTCAAGACGTTTGTTTATTCATTGCGGTTATATATGTGAAACCATGGCTTGGATGTAGTCTGGCAGTGAAGGCACCAAATCAAGATTTGTGCTTTTTAAAGAGGCTTAAGGAATATGAAACTGTTGACAAATTGATCTCCAAAGCAGCCATGAACAAGTTTAGTCAACATCTTTGGTACTTGTCAGAAGAAATTGCCGTTTTATCACTCTTTGATGATGAAGTTAATGCACAAACCAAGGGAAACATTGTAGTGAACTTACAAAGAGAGAGTTTGTATGATTCTGGGAAGAGATACATTCCATCAAAGGAAGATATGTCTGATTTTTTGTATGGTAAGTAGGAATACATAGTTTTATTTTTTATACTGTTTTCACTAAACTGATAAAAATACTTATCTATTATTGCAGGAAAATTATTAAGTGATTTTGTGTCCGTCAAAAGCACACATTTATTTTCTCGATTGAAAATTGATGAGAACTTCCTCCAGAGACCCGTTTCTACGTGGGACGAAGATGTTGCCTATATAGAGGCAAAAAGAAAAGTTCTTTCTTTAAGGGCAGTTAATGATACAGCTGAAAGAGCTGTAAAACTTATGCAAGATTTTCATGGTTTGATCACTGCAAAGGAAGAACAAAAGCAATTTTGCTACGCTGTGTGCAAGAGCATAGAAATCTGTATCCAGACTGTAAAAAAGAGACCCTCAAAGGAAAATATCCTGCCTGATCTGTAATTTTATCTTCTCTTAATAAATATTTTTTAAATTTTAAAAATTAGGCCGCTTATTTTGTACCGTTTATGATTTATTCCTTCTGTGTACTCCCTATGTAAAATTTATTATTATTATCATTATTTCAATTGATTTAGCTACATAACGGAACGGGGTTAAAAACAGCAATTTTCAAAATCTTCAGAGCTCTGTCGGCACGGGTTAATGTTGACGTAGGAAGATAAAATTTTGTATTTAAGTAAGTCTGGGTAGTTCAAAAAAAATCAGTGGGTATGCATTTTGATATCTAGAAAAAAAAAATTTTCAACCATATAAGGGACGCCTGTGTAAATTAACTTCAAATATTTGATAAATCCATCAAATTTTTTTAAACAACCCGTCCTAAATGGTTGATCAAATTGAAAAACCCCAAATATAAAAAAATTTGGGCTGTTTATCGCCATGCGCCTGACAGATTCACAAAATTATATGATGATATTATATACATCTTAAATAAATAGAAATTTTTCGAATTATACTGCCAAATTTTGACACATGGACCAAAATAAATACCGAAAAATAGATAATAATAGAACATACATTTCGTCGGCCGCCTTTTTGAAAGCCATCCAGTAGATGTTGGATTCATCTAATCTAGTGGAGCCCACTTTAGGATTCTTCTGTTCAAACTCTATTGTCACACCGTCTCCAGCTTCTTTACACCATCCCAGAACCTGGAGAATAAAATAATAAAGACAAATGAATGAGACAACAGCCAGTTAGTAATTGAGAACAGAATGCAATGTCACCCACAGTGAAATAATTTTTGCATTTTTCTTATGAATTAAAAATCAAAATTTTGGGTTTACCATATTTTCAAATTCGTCATGATCCACGTCCACTGTAAGGCGGACATCAAACACTACACTCAAAGTCTCGGGAATCACATTAGTCTGAACACCTCCCTAGAATCAATATTTAAACACAAAATAAGTCCACACAAAAGATGATCAATTTAACCTTTACAACGCTGGCCTCTTCAACACAATCCATTCACAATCACACAGTTTAGTGGAAACACATGTGACAGCCACTAGACAACAGTAAATACATACACTAATAATCATTAAAAATAAATATAAATAGATATGTACATAACATCTTACCGCACATAGTAATCCTTCAGACATAAACAAAAAGAAATACAATTTTACAAACTGAAAATACACATATATGTATGTACAACGAAATCTCGATTTATCATTCCTCGAATGAACCTTTTTCACGCAAGTGTCGTTTATTTCTTCAAATCACAAATTAATTTCATAAAAAACTCGCTCGTTCCTCTATGCATCATTTTATCGCATTAATCATAAATTCTGTACTTTTCTTCCATCTATCGCTGCTGGTAGCCGCTTTGGACATTACTTAGAATTTTTTGAGCATTTCAACCTTAAAAATCAACTGCCTGGTGAAAAAAATTCATACTCTTCAAGATAGATTAAAAATTGTCAAAGTAGTGGAAAAAAAATCCACTGAAGAATGCATTGATACAGTTGCCAAGCATTTAGGAATCGAGGCATTTTTATTTAAACACATTCATATAGATCAGTGATTCCCAATGGGAGCGTTGGAGACATCCCGGGGGGCAATGGTGATCTCGGAGCCAAAGGTGGGCGGTGAAAGGCTCCGAGGGGACGGTGAAGGGCTTATGTGGGGTCAGAGGAATTTAAAAAAATACATTTTCTAGTACTTTAAAATAAGTCGTCATTAGAAGAAACTAGAACATGAACCGTTTAAATAGTGATATTAATTAGGTATTAATGATAGTTAAAAGTTTGTTTTTTTTTCTGAAAAAAATAGTGTAAATAACTAGAGAAAAGAGTTTTTATTTTATTTAGAATAAACAGCATTCCCAGGTAGCAAATAATATCAGAATGTAGAAAATTTACCCACTTCCATCATTATAAGCGGAAAATATGGCTTGGTAGCCGGTATGGGAACTCAAAAGGAAGGAGAGGAAGTTCTGGGAAGGAAAAAGGTATTAGGGGTGGGTAGGAATCTGGGGTGTGTCCAGGAGCGATGGACATATGAATCCAATACTCCCAATGCGGTGCTGATGTTCCAAGAGAGTACGGCTGGAGAAGTCAAAGGGACCCCCTCAATCAATATCTCCCGATCCGGCCTGCCAAGCAGCTGGTGAGTTAACGCATCCGCCGTCAAGACCCAGACAAACCTCACCCCATGAACCCATGCACCCCTGCTAAGTCACCAAACGTAGCGAACTTCTTGGGGCAACCTACATATGGCAGAGGTGTTGGTTATCCAATGGTCAAATGGTTCCCGGGGCGGCGGTACCCATACCCGCCTCCCAAATTAAAACCACCATGTGATCAACCGGTTGGTCGAGATACTGACATTCTTATTACTGCAAAACTATCGTGGTGAGCTTCCCCTTTGCAAATGTAAATTTCACTTAAAAAATACATTCCACCTATTTTTTTAATGGAGAGGTGAGGGGCGCTGAAGAAAAATGTACTTGGAATATGGGCTGTGAGACAGGTAAGGTTGAGAACCTCTGCCATGCGATTCTGTATCTATTTTGGAATCGATTCCATACGTAATCGACTGTCAAATTGGAATGATTGTCTATGGCTTGCAATTGCTTTTTCTACGGGCAGATATGTCAGCTGCCGGCGCTGTCGCCGATTTCAACTAGCTTAAAACACAAAATGCTGTAAGTATACATGATTATTTATCGATTTAATGTACATTTAAATTTAATGTATGTATACCATGAATTTGAAATTTGCAAAGCTTCATTTCAATCTAAATATGAATGAATTACTTAGTTTGTCCAAATTAAGAACCCAACAACCTTTTCTTTGTACACGTAAATAGTTGTTTCTTGTAGTAATTGTTGAAATGAAGAGTAATTCCCATAATCCGTGCCGAAAAGTGCGGCCGTTAGTGGAATAATATTCAAATATTCAATTATTCTGTATGTGTATTGTTTGGTTTTGAAATGATGATATGCGTAGTTCCTACCGGAATGTTATTTATTCAGTTCCTACCTTCCTTAAACATATCACCTTGCTGAAGAAAGCATTTGAAAAGGGAACAATAAAAATAACTGAATTGAAGTGCTTTTGTGAAAAAAACAGAAGTTTTTGGGACATTGGAAGGAAGCAACTTGTTGTCGTTTTTTGCTATAATCTCGTTTATGAACGTTTATGAAAATAGAACTGTTTGTGATGTATTTATTTGTGTTGGAAGTAAATAAACTATTTGTGATTGTGTTGTGTTGCGGCTTCTCAGAGGTAAGTGTTTGATTTCCTTCTCCCTTAAGAGGGCATTACCAGAGAAAACTGGAAATACGTCATTTTCAAAAAAGTTTTTAGACGTATTGACTCTTTTCCACAAAAAAATATAAATGGATTTCGAAAGATTGTTCTTTTATCTAGCATTCGTATGTAATAAATTTTGAGAAAATTTTTTAATTTTTAGTATAATAAGGTTATTCCATAGGTCGTTGGCAGATTTGTTCAATTTTCAAAAAAGTTTTTGTATTATACCACACCCATTTCAAATAATAAAATCATGCAGTAAAATAAATCAATACATTATCTAGCAAACGTATGTTTTAGAATTTTAATTTTAGTTTCAATAAAATCATTAAAAAATATGTACGTACATGTGTTTCTTGGCGAAAATTTGTCCGTTTGTGTATTTATTTGCGCACTTACAAACTAATATATTTCAGATATTTTTAATATTCTTATTAAATTTAGACATTATTGAAAAATGATAAATACTTATAATCAAAAAATAACTACAAAACGTACATTATTTTAATAGTTTTATCATCACGCCTTTCAGCATTTTTGGATGAAGGTATAAATTAAAGCTAATTTGAATTGAAATAAATTCGATATTGAGTTATAATTTAAAAAAGCTGGTACGGAGAATAATTAATCTTTCTCATTGTAACCGCCCTGCACGATCGTAAGAACAATTTTCGACGAAATGTGGATTTTCGTCCGCTGGCTGGTTAAACGCTCTTAATCCATTATCTTACCATACATATACAGAGTGCGGCAGGGAAACTTGCTGATTTGAAAAGTCAATAAAAGAAAAAGTACTTTATATATCGATTTAATTCTTTTTGCATCGTATAGTACACATTCTGAATTTTTGTTTTAAGTAGTTTTAAAAATGACATCAGGCAAATGGCGGCCTTCATTAGTGATACACTGATCTACCCTAGATTTGAAGTTTCGCTCCACTCTTTCGAGCATATCGACGGGAATGTTGGTGATGGCTTGGCAGATGTTGTCCTTCAGGTGTTGCAGGGTCCGGGGTTTGTCGTTATAAACGATGGATTTGAGATATCCCCATAAAAAAAAATCGCAGGGTGCCAAATCGGGGGAGCGCGCCGGCCACGATACGTCACCCCTCAAGGAGATAAGGCTCTTGGAAGTGTTGTTAAAAGTAGGCCTCGACGGCAAACGCACGCTGTTCCTTTGTCCAACGCATGACGACAACTGGCTTATGGTGTAACAAAACTTCAGGACCTCCACTTTCCAATGAGACCCTCCCCACCCCTTTCTGACCACGCCTCGCTCGTCGGCGTCCAATTCAAATCAGCAAGTTTCCCTGCCGCACCCTGTATAATCACCCAATCCCAGCAAACACTATTTTTGTTAATTTTAGTCCATTTCCCACAGTCCATTTGAAGCTGTAATTTGTAAACAGTTTCGGATGCAACATGTATATTGCCACAATAGCTTTGCCTTAAATGGGTTCTTAATTTGGGAAAACTAAGTAATTCATGCTTTTTAAGATTGAAACGAGACTTCACAAATGTGAAATCCATGGAATACAACTTTAAACACAAATTAAATGAATAAATAATTATGTGTATACTTACAGCATTTCGTGTTTTAAACTAGTTGAAATCGGTGACAGCGCCAACAACTGACATATCAGCCCATAGAAAAAGCAAATGCAAGCCATATACAATCACACAAATTTGACATTCGATTATGTATGGAGTCGATTCCGTATCCACAAAAGATACAGAATCGCTCTTCTGATTCACCAGTTTCCTGCTTGTACTGCGAGTTTCCAGACAATGTGTATTCCCACATCCATTGTTTTCCCGCATTAAAGGATCCTTGAAAAACGATAGACAGAGGTTTCAATACAAGGTGCTAGAGAAAAATACTTTATATGAAATGTACTTACATAGAGACGGGTGAGGTTTACTGATGTCACATTGCCGATGGTGAAGTTAGGGTTGGCCTCCAGTCGCTTCTTCTCTTTGGCACGGAAGTCCATGAACTTATCCACAATATAGCGAACCTGTAAAAACAAGACATGTTCAACTTTCATTATTTTATTGAACCATCTTAACTTGTCAACTGTCGCTGGCCGGCCGGCGGGCCAAAAAAAATCTTTGCTTTTTTTTTTAAATGCGATTTTAACCCTTATGTATAAAGAAACTGTGAAGAACAAGGTCAGAATCGCTTGCGCCACCATCTTTCTTGACGTAACAGTTGATTTGATTAATCTAGCTTCTTGGAATGATTTTAAATGTATTTTCTATGACTTTGCAGGTCACTTTTAGCAGCTGTCGGTGGTAAAAATAACAATATTTTACGTTTTCAATTGTGTTGTGTTTTTTCATGTAGGGTGTGTATGCAGGTTGTGTATTTTCTATGACTTTGCAGGTCACTTTTAGCAGCTGTCGGTGGTAAAAATAACAATATTTTACGTTTTCAATTGTGTTGTGTTTTTTCATGTAGGGTGTGTATTCAGGTTGTGTATTTAGAATATATTTTTTTGATATTTGTTTGCCGAATGGAAGATTTTTTTTTTGTATTAGTTAAAGTTAGCTATTCCGGGAAAACTTCTAACGATATTATCATGTAATATATATGAATAATAAGATATATTATCTGGTAAACAGAAAAAAAAAAACAATCGCTTTTGTTTTTGTATCGAATTTGACAAGAACTCATCAAGGTAATTTTCGCGCGGTTTTTTGAAATACCATCCAATGTTCAAGGTCAGGTGGTTATAGCGTAATACATTGGTCCTAGGGCCTGGACCGACACAGCTTCTCCCACCCAAGCTTCTCATACCTCCACGCGGTGACCAACGGGCAACGGACTAGAGGGTGAAGTTGATGGTAACCAATCCGTCGGGGGATCCTAAAAGTACGGCTAAAGTGAGAAGCAGTGAGCGTCTGTCCCACATGCTAGTGGCGGCTCACAAATGGTGGGTGTGGCAACTCGACGTATTCGGGTACTAGTCGCACACACCATATCTAATGGGTATCCAGGCTCATTAGTTTAATCCGATAATTGACCATAAATGGGCAATGATAGCGGATGCAGCCCTAGTTAGTTGGGTCACTCTGGTTCCACGTCTGACGACCATCGGTGGATAAAACAACCATATAGTCAAATAAACCAAAGCTTTATGGAAAAACGTACGCAAAGATGCACTACCCTGTCTGGCAGCGAGGGTGATTTTCTCCTCGGTGATCCAGAGACTGACATCGTGTCAGGGCCAGCTTGCAGGACTCCAGGGGCAAGCAAAATGAAGCGAAGGAAAGACAGTCGTTCTGGGTTTGAAAAGATAAGAGCTATCACTTGGAATCTGGGAACGCTCACAGCAAAAAGCAAAGAATTGGCCGAATTGATGAGAAGACGTAGGATTGATATTGCGTGCATTCAAGAAACCAAATGGAAAAATACAAATATAGACAAGTGCCGATACCTGGAAACACAGACAAATGATTATAAATTATATTACTACGGAGAAAGCAGTACCAGAAATGGAGTAGCCATTGTGCTACAGTAGAGGTTTCATGAAAATATGATAAAAGTAATAGCACCAAATGATAGAATTATAATGTTAAAATTGGTAATATGTAACGCTATTTACAATATCATATGTGCATATGCACCACAAATGGGATGTGATAGAGAAGAAAGAGACAGTTTTTGGGAAAAGCTGGAAGAATTAATCCAAAACATTCCAGAAAATGAAGCTATCATGATGGGGGCAGACATGAATGGGCATGTGGGGAAGTCAAACAGTGGCCATGATACTAGCCATGGCGGCTTTGGATATGGAGTGCGAAACGAACTAGGAGATGAGCTACTAAATTTCTCAGATGCATACGGTTTCACAATAATCAACACATTCTACCAAAAGAAACCAGAACATCTCATAACCTACAAAAGTGGAAATGCTGCAACACAAATAGATTATTGGCTATGTAGAAACGAAATGAGGAAAACGCTCAGAGACTGTAAAGTTATCCCTGGTGAACCCCTTGCAACACAACATCGCCTACTATTGCTGGAATTACATGTAACGAAACATAAATTGTTTAAAGATAAGATAAAACCTACAACCAAAATTAAGTGGTTCAATATCTCAAAAGAAAACGGAAAACAGTTAACATCAAAACTCCAAAACTGGATGCTAGAAAATCTCCAAAAAGAAGATACACAAAACCCAACTGAAATGTGGAAAGCATTTGAACAGGTATGTTTACAGGAAGCCAAACAACATCTGGGAGTCTCCAAGGGTAAACTGAAAATAAAGAAGGAATCGTGGTGGTGGACAAATGAGTTGCAAACGTGTCTAAAAGAGAAGAAAACTGCTTTCAGAAACTGGTCAAACTGTAAGTGCGATGGCGAGAAAGAGCAACTCCGGATAGTGTATAAACAAGTCAAAAAGACAGCAAAGAAACTAGTTGCCTCTGCACAACATGAGGCATTGAAAGAGCTGTATGATGACCTAGAAACACCAAATGGGGTGCAAAGAATTTACAAAATCGCAGCACACAGGAAAGAAAGGGCCAAATCAATTAGAACACCCAAATACATAGAAGACACTGACGGTGAGTTGATCACAGACGAAACCAAAATATGTCAAAGATGGAAAGATTATTATTCTACATTACTGAATGAAGAATTTCCGAGAAGAACTCAAGTGTCAGAACAACCAGTGCAGGGGCCAGTTGAAGAAATCACTCAAACAGAAGTTCAAGTAGCCATATCACAAATGAAAGTGGGGAAAGCAGTGGGTCCAGACAATATTCCAGTTGAATTATGGAAAGAATGTGGTGAAGTAGGACATAAATGGCTGTGCACTCTGTACAATAAAGTACTGAATGGAGAACCAATGCCAGAAAACTTTAGGCAGAGTTACCTTCTTCCCTTTTACAAAAATAAAGGAGACTCTAGGAAGTGCGACAATTATAGAGGGATAAAGCTTATGTCTCACACCATGAAAATATATGAGAGAATTATCAACACACGAATAAGGAATATTGTAAAAATACACGACGATCAATGTGGTTTTGTGTCGGGAAAATCAACAATAGATGCTATTCAAACAGTTAGAATAATAGTTGAAAAACATCGAGATGCAAAAAAAGATTTGCACATGGTATTTATAGACTTGGAAAAAGCATTTGACAGGGTTCCCCGAAGCCTGATATGGGCGGCATTGAGAGCCCACAATGTACCAGAAGGATATGTGCTCTCCATACAAGATATGTATACAAACGTTGAAACTCAAGTAAGATGCACATCAGGGACATCACCAAAATTTCCAATTAAAGTGGGGGTACACCAAGGATCTGTCCTCAGCCCACTGCTATTCATAATGGTCATGAATTATCTAACAAGTCAAGAAATGAACAGTATTCTCAAGACTATGCTTTTTGCAGATGATGTAGTACTGATAGCAGATAATCATTATGACTTACAGAATAGCCTGGAAAGATGGAGAAAGATCCTGGAGGATAATGGCCTAAAAATTAGCAGGAAAAAGACTGAATATTTGTATTTACCATTTGAAGACACAAACGCTGTAACTCCTTCGATGCAACTGGATGGAGTAACATTAGCCAACTGTGATTCATTTAAGTATCTGGGTTCACTAATCCACAGAGACGGAGGATGTGCAGCGGATGTCATCCATAGAATAGGTGTGGGATGGATTAAATTTAGATCCGTAACAGGAATATTGTATGACTCCAAAATGCCTATAAAACTGAAAGGAAAAATATACCAGACCATTGTAAGACCCGCAATAATGTATGGCTCCGAATGCTGGACTATGTACAACTCCTACACTAGGCAACTTGAAACAGCAGAAATGCGAATGCTTAGATGGTCGGCAGGAGTATCATTAAAAGATAAGATCAAAAGTTCACGCATTCGTGGTAGCCTGGGTGTCACAGACATAAATAGCAAGCTGGAAGAACGACAGTTGAGATGGTATGGACATATAAGACGGAGACCATCAGACCACACAGTGAGGCAGGCAATGTCTATGGAGCTTCATCGACAGTCATCCAAAGGAAGACCGAAGAACTCCTGGACGATTCAATGTTCCAAAATTCTTCAGAGAAACGGCCTGGATGAAGGCGATACCCAGAACAGAAGATATTACAACCTGAGAACGAGAAGAGCCGACCCCAACAGCCTACCTAGGCAATGAGTTGGGACAGCGCAAAGGAAGAAGTTCAACAGTTTAAAAGAAGACCTGACCACAATAAATGTCTTCATCAACAATACAGGTTTTTAGATGACATTCGCCGGTACAAGTATTATATTTAACAGTTGTCTCAACCATAATTACATTAATTTATCGAGCCCGGTCTCCTCATAGATAAGATTGTCTACATGTCAAACACTTTGGGAGGCGGGTATGGATACCGCCACCTCGGGAACCATTTACTGAATAACCAACACCTCTGCCATTGGTCACCCCGAGTGGTTTGCTACGTTTGGTGACTTAGAAGGAGTGCCCGGGTTCGTGGGGTGAGGTTTTTCTGGGTCTTGGCGGCGGATGCGTCTGCCTACCTGTTTCGTAGCGGGCCGGATCGAGAGAGACTGGTTTCACCTTCCCAGCCAGACTCTCTTGATCCATCGCCTTGCACTGCATTTTAAGGGGTGGATTCATACGTTCGTCACTCATGGACACACCGACCCCCAGATTCCTACCCACCCCTTTTTCTTTCTCTAATTTATTTTCCTCAGGGCCTCCTGTGTGGACATAATGTAAAAAAAAACACTGCGACAAAAATTTTACTCAAATATCAATGGTCAAAAAACAATCAACAATGCATAAAATCACTTTGGTAAAAGAATTATGTATAATGTGGAGTTGTATGAAATATGTACATAGATGTAATACAACAGTGTTGCAATCGCCGTTAATCCTCGGTACATAGATAAACAAATGCGGACAGCTAAGTTCATCATGCCAATATTGCTTCCCTGTCGATATAGTTGCGCTAGACCCCTGCAAGCTTTTGTTTCATTGTTAAGTACTTTCTAGCAGAGGACTCCAGGCGTATTTGTGCAAAAATTAAATATAGGAGAAAAACCCACCTTTTCTCCGGCTGTGTTCTCCAGCAGGAGAGAGCCATGACCAGGAGGACCAGCGCACGTGACGATGATATCTGCAAAAAAAAACATTATTTACTAACAAAATAAATCAATAACGAGGAAACCAAATGACCAGTCTTACAATGAGAAAGGTTTTGGAATCATGAAATCGAGAACCTATCTGAGAATTGTATAAGTCTTGTACGAGAGAGACAGCAACGAGATAACTGTAGGTAGTATGCAAAGAGTATCCAGGGTTGTCCGGTTGCTCTTCATTATCAACTGTCATCTGAGATAATACAATGTTTTATTTACACTATACAACGTGTCCGGAAACTCGTAGTACAAGCGGGAAACTGGTGATCGTAGTAAAACTTCATTATTAAGGGCCATTATACAAAAGGAGAGACATTGCACGCATGAAATCACTCTAAGATTATTTAGGTCTCAAAGGAATGATGGGATGACCATATGGAAAGAGTGCCATATGAAGGGTTATCAAAAATTATGACCAAATAGCGCCTCAATGGAAATTGGAGTAGGATTGGAAGGTTTGAGACAAATGGCTAGGGACCAGAGATATTACTTTCTGATTGTCTCATCAGACTTTCTTCAGATCGGAAAACCAAATGCAGGTCTGTCTAGCCAAACACTACAATCAGCACGAAATAGAATCTATGGCACAATTTATTTACATTGACGGCCTCCATGGTCGAGGGATAACGCTCTTGACTCCCAATCTGAAGGTCGTGGGATCGAATCCCGGCGTGCGCAAATAAATTTTATTTGATTAATTTGTGTTATTTCATAATTAATTCATTTAAAATAATTGCGGCATATTCCAGAGTGGAAGATACTTTCAGTATCGCTCTGGTGTAAGACCATCATTCAGAATTGAAACATTTGGTGACTAGATCTGAATAATCAGGTACTTTCCCACCATACTACCTTCAGCCTCACAACATAGGTACCCCAATTGGGGATGGTATAGCCTCACTGGCTCTAGACGGGAGCAGCTGGGACTGGGACTGGGTCTGTGAGGTATTCACATTCACATAAAAAATACATATTTATTTATTTACAGACTTCTTCCCATGCCAAGTCCTTTATTTTCCTATCATGGTACTTACTTAACCTTAACTTTACATAGGCATTGAAATATATTTATTGTCATCAAGTTTAATTTGTACAACTCCATTTTAATTTCAAGTTTTGTTTTAAGTATCAATCTTCCAGTTGATTGGTAAGAATTCTCCAAATATGTACAAGTTTTGAGTTAATGAGGAAAGCAATATTCGAATGCTCGCCATAAATCAAGTATTATTTACAAGTGTCTATGTTTTACATATTAAATATGCTATAAAATTACACTGGGAGGCATAAAGTTTCGGTACTTTAGAATGAAATTTTGAAACGTCCTACTAGTAGTGACCCAGACAGCATAAACATTTTGATTAGTTCACTACAGTTTTTTTAATATTATAATTGATTTCATTGCTTTTATGAGTAATCTGAGTATTGTACCAGATAGAGGGTAAGCTTTTATATAGAGTGTCCGGGGGTAAAGTGCATTAACTTCGGGAGGTGATGCTACATTATGGTAGGAGCAGTGGCGGCTCGTGACTTTTGGGTGTGCTAGAGTGCTGATATTACAAAAAATGGCATTATTGATGTTGTTGTAGCCGAAAAAAAAAAAAAAAAAAATTTTAAATTAGTTTTTTGTATGAAAAATTTCAGGAAGTTTCAGTTTGGCCGTCTTCATCCTTCAAAAATCTTCATACAAAAACTGATTTTTGAAAAAAAAAAACAAAAATTATTTTCGCCTACGACAACATGTGTAATGCCATTTTTATAGTAATAACACCCTAGCACATCCAAAAGTCACGAGCCGCCACTGGGTAGGAGTAAAGAAGATAAATAACTTTTTTTGAAATTCCAACTTTTTTTTTCCCATACAAAAAGAGATACCTACTAAAAATCCTTAGTGTGAGGTAGCACTTACCCAAGTTAGCTTGTCGGGCGCATTTGTTGCTTGGTGTGATTTGGCCTGTATCCATGGAAACCGTTTATAAACAATAACAAGACCGAGAATTTGACGTTTATGCAGATCGTATGTTTTAAACCAAATGTAAAAAGGTAACTGCACTTAAATAACAATTGAAGGCACGCTTTTCACGATTAAATTTTTATAAACTAATTGAACAATGCATCGCTTTTAACTAGTTTAACAAATGTTCAAAATGTCCACCTTCAAATTGTAAGCAAGCATGTAAATGTAAAGTAATATTATTATCAATTCGTACGTTGTGGCGTATTTCATTAATGAATGTCTGCCCGTTCTTTGTTGGTAAAGTAAGGAATTGACCGAATAATTCAATAACAAAATTACGCGGTATTGGCACAATAATTCAATGATAAAATTACGCACAAATAAACACAATTTTTACAGCTAGGCAGGTTAGGCATGTCTACAACTAAGTAAACAAAAGTAAGTCTGAAAAAAACACGCACTGAATGAAGTTGTTCCTTTAAGTCAGTCTTAATAAATACACACTAGATAAATACAAATTAAATCAACAAGTTTTGGCTAACAACAATAAAGTTTTTAAAGTGAAACACTACTACGCGAATAAAATTGTTACATTCGAATTCAACACTGACACTGAGCGCTTGGAGCGGGGATTCGGCAACAGTGGAAAATAATAATGCCGCCCGCACACGCCGGTCTAATTTTATCTTTTTACCAGAAAATTACCCCTACAAGTTGGAATTTTGAAAAAAGTTATTTATCTTTTTTACTTGTACTATCATGTAGGATCACCTCCCGAAGTTAATGCACTTTACCCCCGGACATCCTGTATATGTAACCGCATACTCAGCTCATATTTCGATTTTTCGGAGATGTTCAACTAATCAACTGGAAGGTCGTTATAAGCAATAATATTATTACTCAATTTAAAAAAAAAAGTTTGTTTATTAAAACAAGTTCTTCTGTGTAATTATTATTGTGCGTGACAGCTGTTTCGCCTTCAGAAGACGAAACAGCTGTCACCCTTAATAATATTTGTTTAAACTGTTTTTTTTATTAATAATAATAATAATAAAAAAACTGTTTCTGAAAAAATTAGAAAATACACAGATTTAGGAAATGAGATTAAAAGAATTTGGCATTCTCGGACTATAAAAATATTACCATTTGTTATTTCGGCCACTGGCATAATACCTAGGAATCTGATTCAAAATTTAAGCATATTAGATTTGTCAAAGAATTTGTATATAAAAATGCAAAAAGCAGTAATTTTAAATACATGTAGGATTACAAAAGATTTTTTAAATATTTATATTGAGGGATCAGTAGGATTTATAGGTTCAATTAGAAATGCCACAGAGCCGAACCCTCTGATATGAAAATATCTGGAGTCGGTGAATTATATTCCCATTTGGTCTCTAGTGGGTTGACATGTTGTTCTTGTATTGTTTTGTATTTATAATACTTATATAGTGCAATTGCATAACGTGGTTTCACTAGATGATCATTTGGGGAAGTGTATGAAAGGGTTTAGTTTTTCCTTCTTTTTTTTTTTTTTTTTTTTTTTTTTTTTTTTTTTTTTTTTTTTTTTTTTTATTTTTTTTTTTTTTTTTTGGGGGGAAAATTTAACCCGGACATTTAAATCTGGTGCGTAAAAAAAAAAGATTTGGCATTAATACTTTTATACTGCAGTGATAATAGTGTCAATACTCATTTGCAAACTGACGAATAGTTGGATGTGTATTTCCCTTCTATGCAAAAGTAGGCACTGCACCACGCCAGACAAACAGACTAAATAAAATGGGCGACGCGCGGGCGATGTTTTCCGAGTTAGATGTCTGATTGCTTGGATGTATGTGGACTGTTTCAACAGATGTATGGCAGGAAAAGATTAATTAAGGACAAGAGTCTGATCAGACTATCGGAACTGACTATCATGTAGAAAAATCAGACATGTATTCCCGCGGCCCAAGGAAGAGGCCAAACCCATCCAGGTATGTAGCGCTGTGATGAAAATTCATGGAAAATAATTATTTGCACTAACGCCAAATGTTCCTTTCTGCGTAGAAAAGCAGATAGTCATCAGTGGGGCTCGCAATTCCCTCGTCCAATGCCACCCCCACATTCAGGGCCCTGAAGTCCTCTGTGTGCACAAACAACGCCATACCCAGCTGGCCTCCAATCTCCTCATCTGAAAAATAAACAAACACATATTCAAATTTGCACAATAACAACATTTATATATGTGTAGATAGATATGTGATCTACGTTCAATGATTAAATATTAAACTTATTTGTAACTAGCTTTTTCCAGCGGCTTTGCTCGCATGGTGTAAGGGGGTTTCCCACTCCTCCTCCTCCACCTCCTCCCCCCCTCCCTCCCCTACCCCCCCCCCCCCCCCCCTCCCCCACCCTCCCCCATCTCTCCCTCCGTCCCGCTTTTCATACATTCAGTTTTCAAACCTTGCGTGCCACCAATAGCAATTTTTTTATACAAATTAATAAGTTATTCCTAATAAATTGAATATGGTATTTATTATAATATAACCTGGAACAAAGCACATATGCAGAGTCCTGCGGAGCGTGACTCCCTTGGACTTCAGTTTCCGCACTGTTTCCAGGTATTGGATACCCACACACTTCATGTCCTGAGAGCCTCGGGCAAATATCTTTCCGGCATCGTCAATGTGGGCGCTGAAGGGCGGGTACGTCCAACTATCCTAAAAGTTTAAATTCATTATTAATGGTTATCTATAACACAAGAGTTATCATTGACTTCATGACAACTGTTCGTCAGGGATGAAATTTGGAAAACCAAGCATGACATTTCCATATGAACGATGCGAGTTGCTATTCCACTAATCTGAGCTACTCCGGTTACGTCATAGGTTAAGTCATTTCAAGCAACATATAGGACAATAGCTTCTTCCACTTCTTTCTTTTTTTAAAGAAAGATAAAATCAGGTTACGATTAACACGCAAAATACTTGAAAATCTCTTACTATCATCATAATAAATAAGATTAACCCAACCTGTCGGTGTCCAAAGCTTGGCGCTCAAGTCTAGACACGAGCCTACTACTGAGTTTGACAACAGACAGCTGAATTTGACATACAAATATATACCAGCGAATAATAGAGCATGATTTTGTACTTTCAAACTAGTAAAATAACGGTGGGTTACAGTAGTTGCATGATTACTGAGGGAGTACTGTACATACGCACAAACTTGGTTTTTGGAAACTCAAAGTATAATTGGGAAATTGGTGAATCTACATTACATTTTGAGTCGATTTTGTGGTAAATTTTTTTGATTTAAGCCTTTGTTTTTGAGTAAATCGTGCCTGAAGTTGGAATTATTTTGTCAAATGTGAAAGAAATCTGTCGCTGGGGAGAACGTCTTTTAATGTGCATTGAAGTGTAGTCCCGATTCCAAAAGATTTCAATTCTTTTGTTTGCCAAAAAAAATAGAATTATGTAAATAGAGACTGCATGACTTGACAGATTCTTGAGATTGGTGTCTTTCGTGAGATTACTAAAAAAAATATATACGTTAATTAAATTAATGTTACCACTGTTTATTACATTACAAATAATTAAATGTTGATTTTGCAAAAGAAGCCAAGATAAGATAAATACCTCGTGAGACAAAAAGGTGCACTAAAATAATGATATTCTGAGTGTCTTGGGAGCTTATTTAGCTAGTCATTCTATAAATATATTCCCGGGAAACTTGGAAAAAAGGCTAATCTCTATTCTAACTGATGGATGATTGTGATGGAACGAGCCAAGAAGATATGATTGGACTTACTGGGAAAACCGGCACCACGTCCATATGGGAGTTGAGGAGACACGAGGGAAGTGCGGATTCGGTTCCCTCCCATGTCAGAATCACGATGGGCTTCTTGGGGGCACATTCGTACACGCGGTAGGACAGACCGATGTCAGCTGCCTGCTTCTTCAGGAACACCAAGCATTTATCTGGAGAGAAAAAGAATAGTCCTTTGAAATAAAACATATATCTTAACCTCTCGGTGAGTAAGTTTTGGCGAACAAAACTGTACGTGAGGAGTGAGTTTTTTTTTGTTCATTTTTTAAAATATTTTTATATAAATTATCATAGACTAATCTTACATTTTGAATAAAAACGTCATCGACATCAATCCACGAAAATAAACCAACATTGAAAAACAACATGTCCATACAAAAAAACTGTTTCCTTCCTCTGACGACCGCTAAATGACGCAAAAAGAATTTTTAAACTAAAACTGTAAAATCAGTATTGTAGGTATGTCTTCCATAACTTCGACAAACTACACGCAGATGTCCATAGATGTCACCACAAGTCAAATATTTTCATTAAATATGGCTGCGTTTGAATAACAGCCTTGGATGCTTGTGAAGAGGTTAAGCATCAGCACTAAAAAATACTTTGTAGTCCACTTACTCAAGCTATAATACAAAATATGGAGAGTACTGCCTCAAAGCATTAAGAATTGAATAACGAAAACGTGAATATTTGTGGTTTTCTTTGTGCTATAATCAATAAACATATTTAACCCTTAGGACAGGTTGTTTCAAAAAATTTGATGAATTCATCAAATATTTTAAGTTAATTTTCACGTTCTGTGGATGAATGATTTGCGAGAAGTGTTTATGAATGATGTGTGATTTAGGTGCGAATGCATTTGTCGAAGGACCTTGTGTATGTGTTTTTAAGTTGTATGTTTGACCACTGCATAAGTAAAAATGAATGCACATAAAGGAAGGAAGGGACTTACTGAGGAATCTTGTGGTATCTACTTCTCTTCTCTCATGTGTGGCCTTTGTTCATACACTTGTGTTCGTGGTATTTTACTTTCATATGCGGATTGAGTTATAGAAATGCGGGGAGCGGAAAATTGTACGCTTACGCGGCGAGGTTCGATTGACGACACTGTTGTTATGGTAACAAAAATGGTGAGGTACATAGGGATGGGGTAAGATGGAAACAAGTAACATGGTAGGGATGGATAGGAAGGAATATATGACAATCAAGCAGTCTATGATACTATGTAAATGTATGTAGGTAAGTGTAGCTGTGAATTGTGTAAACGCCCAACCGTGCCCTCCGCCTGGAAGGGGATGAAAGAATCCACTTCCATAAACCATAAGAGTGCATTAAGTATCACTTTATAAACAAAATTAAAAATTGGTGAAACTTAAAGCTAAAAGAAGGGCCATAGATGCAATATCTGATGGCCAAGTCAACGGGCTATGTTATTGCGAAGGTAAAAGGTAAAGTTTTACCACTGTCCTACGGTGTATGATTTGCGGTATGCGGAATACGGTATAAGGTATAAGGTATGCGGCATGCGGTATGCAGTATGCGATACGCAGTATGCGGTATGCGGATGCGGTATGCGGAATGCGGTATGAGGTTAAAGGGTATGCGGTATGGGGGTAAATCTCCCATTATTGGGAATTGCGGTTGGGATTAATTTTAAAACACGTATAGAACCGATGCACGCGCTTCCTAACCAGATTTTTTGTCTTAGTAAAATTTTCGTTTTCAGTTTGGGCGGATCAGATATAGATTTTGAATCAAAACGTTGTAGAGGCCAATCACCTTTAGGTAACTGAGCAAAAGCGGGGCCCTTAAACCATAATGTATGGTCTATTTATAGCTGAGCGGGGTTTAGACCACGCGATAAGCAGTCAGCGGGATTGTCTTTACGTTTTGTATTATGGAAGCATTCAGCCTCCAGATGATCTTGTATTTGTGATACGAGGTTATCAATGAAGGGCTGCCATTTAGCGGGCAGTGAATTTATCCATGCTAGCGCAACCGTGCCGTCACAAAAGGCTAAAGTCATAAGAACTATCAAATTTGATGCGTAGGTGTTACTGACCTTACGCATTAATCGGGCAAGTAGCATCGCTCCACATAATTCTAGATGCGCAAGTGAAATCGTCTTCGCAGGAGCGACCTTAGATTTGGCGCATAATAAGCTAATTGTGGTTTTATTAGTATTTGGACAGTAAACATGTAAGTACATAATGCCAAATGCGCGTTCGCTTACGTCAGAAAACCCGATAAGTGTTAATACACATTGGTATTCGACACCTAAAAAGCGAGGAATTTTAATAAATTGCAATAACGGCAATTCCTTTTCAAACTGACGCCAAAGCGTGACAACGGTGTCAGGAGGAGTATCGTCCCAATCCAGGTTGTACTCCCATAGAGATTTAATTATAAGTTTAGCTAATAAAACAACCAGTGCGACGAAACCCATCAAATCCCAAAGACGAACAATCGTCGATAGGATGTTTCGTTTGGTGCAAGTTCTTTCATCAGAGTTTACAACAAATCGTCGCTGCACACATAATATGAACAATGTGACGTTTTTGACGAAAATGAACTAAATATACAGTTTTTTTTTCTCCACCTTCTACAATATGAGCCATGTAATAATAACCCATACTTAAGGAGATAGAAAACGAATCATGTGCACACAGTCAAAATTTTGCATCTCAAAAAGAACAATGTGAACTTATTTTCCATGGTTCATATTAAATGTACGCTTGTTTCCACATCTATGGTCACATGGTTCATAATCTATATCTGTGATTATCATAATCTACACCAGGTTGGGATGTCTAGGGAAATTTCTTTAGATCTAGGGGAGAAAAATATTTTTTTAAGTAAAAAGCACAGGTTTAAGGAAATTTCGAACTCTGCCCATTTTTTTTTTAAATTATTTTTGAAGTTGTAATCTTTTATTTCCCGGTAAAGTACACAATTTCAGATGAAGGCATCGCTATTTAATGTATTGCTAATATAAGACCTTAACTGTTTAGGTACTCCATACACGTGTTTTTTCCTAAATATTGCCCATTACTAACACTTGCATAATTACTAAAAACATTATTTCGTTTCAACTTAAATTTACATTTGGTTTCGTTTTAATTTCAAACTGTAACATTTTTTTATTAGAAAATAATGCATTTAAAATATGAGTTGACACTCCACTAGCCGCCGCACTTTTATTAAGCACAGATTTTGAAAATTACTGCAAGAAACAACTAATTAAGTTTGGATAGATGGTAAAAGATGCATTAAAATTACATTTTTATTCAAAGTTCAAAATTTCCCATTTAAAATGATTCCTTTGGCGTCATTCAATTTTTTTTATGTATCATTGCGTGAGTTCCATTTCAGTCAAAACATGCTTGAATTATAAATAATTATGTATTTTTTTTGTTTTTTAAAGAAAGAAAAACATTCTCGGGTTATGAATAACCTGATAATATTTGAAAATTTCCAACTACCACCACAGAAATCGGAAAATGTTGCTTGTGTCGTGATGGAGCCAGCCGAAGAATCGAACAATGTGACACCTGGGTGGGACCCAAACACGATGCCAGCTCAATCGCTGACCGGACTTAGCTTACCCAAACTTAGAACCTAATAACCAATTTTTTATAACCTGAATACCTCAGAAGAGTCCCAACTACTCCCGCCTGGAGCCAGTGAGACTATGGCATCCCCAATTTGGGTATGTTGTGATGCTGAAGATAAGTAGGGAGGGAAATGTGATGAGGAGGAGGAAGATGAGGAAGTACCCGGATATTCAGATCTAGCCACCAAACATGGCTGTAGGAGCCATTTCAGTATCTTCGACTCTGGATTTTGTGGATGTAAATAGTTGTTTCTTGTAAAATTGTTAAAATGAAGTGGAATTTTTACGAAGAACCCAGTTGTAAGTTGTCACAATGGACTTGCAGAGTGTATTGTTATGTCCCAAACTACCGGCGTCTGCTGTAGGTATATTGCACACAGAAACTTCAACTGTTACTGGTTTTAACTAGCAAAGCTCTAAGATTTTGTTGGCGCCAACGGCGTTCAGTCCTTCATTAATAGAGTTGCCTGCATTTACCCTTCTTTCGATATCTCTGTCAGCCTTCCCATCTCTCGTAAACATACTTCCCAAGTATACAAACTCATCCACCTGCTCCAAATAAAAAAAATACATTTTTTCATACTCTCCCTTTCAAATACCATGACTTTAGACTTACTTACATTCATCATCAACTCATTCTTCATACATACTTCGTTCATCCTAGATACGAGAGACAGTAGATCTTCCATACTGTTAGAAATCAGCACCGCATCATCATCAGAAGTCGGGGACGCCCGAGGAAGACATAGCACGACCAAGTGAATCAGATACTTGAGTCAGGCCTTGTGAAGAGTCGGAATAATAGAAGAGCATGTATGAGACGATGTATGAATGTGAACGAGGCAAGAAGTATTTGTCAAGATCGTGTTATTTGGCGGTCCGTCCTCTCTGCCTACCCCTGCTGGAAACGGTGTGATGGTAAGTTAGTTAATTAGAGCTCTCATCATCATCATCATTTGTGGCTCTACAACCCAGGTCGGGTCTTGGCCTCCAGCAGAGCCTGCCTCCATGACTGTCGGTGTTGTGCTGCGTTGCGCCAGTTTCGGATGCCGATGGTGCTTGCATCCTTCACCACTCCATCCAGCCATCGAAGCTTTGGTCTTCCAACTCTTCTCCGACCCCCAGGTGCACCATCCATAATTCGCTTTGGAATATCTCCTTCGCTCATTCTCTGGATATGTCCAGCCCACCTGAGTCTTCCAGTTTTGATTTCCTTGGAGATATTAGGGTCCTCGTAAAGATCGTATAGCTCCTGGTTGTATCTGATACGCCATTCTCCATTATCACAGACTGGGCCGTAAATCCTTCGCAGCACCTTCCTTTCAAAACTTTCTAGGGCTCCTTCATCACCCTTACTGATTGTCCAGCATTCCGAACCATACATAAGAACAGGTCGTATAAGGGTCTTGTAAAGCAGGACTTTAGTTCTTCTGGTAAGGTAGCGAGATTTCATATGCTTCTGTAGCCCAAAGTAGTATCGATTTGCAGCTACTATTCTTCTTTTGATTTCGCTGGATACATTGTTGTCATTTGTCACCATAGTACCGAGATATACAAACTCGTTGACAGTTTCAAATGTATAATTATCTATCTGTATACTTGGTGGTTTCTGGCGTCCATGTACGGGCATATATTTTGTCTTCCCCTCGTTGATGACCAATCCCATGTTCCTTGCCGACGTAGCTAAGCTTTTGAACGCCGATTTTAGTTCATATTCTGAGCGTGCGATGATATCTATATCGTCAGCATAAGCAAGGAGCTGAACAGACTTGTTAAAAATATGGCCTGTGGTTTGTATACCAGCATTTCGGATGGCCTTTTCCAGCGCTAAATTGAATAAAATGCAGGCAAGTGCATCTCCTTGTCTTAGTCCATTGAAGGTCTTTAGGGTGTCTGACAGATCCTGTTGTATTCTGACTCGGCACTCAACATTAGACATTGTGAGCCTTACTAAGTTTACCAGTTTTCTTGGGATATTAAATTCATCCAAGGCTCTGTACAGTCTTTCTCTATTTACCGTGTCATAGGCAGCCTTAAAATCTATGAAGAGATGGTATGTATCAACATTAAATTCTATTGTTTTTTCCAGTATCTGTCTCAGTGAAAAGATTTGATCAGTTGTAGATTTCCCCTTACGGAACCCAGTTTGATATTGGCCAATTATGCCATCCGAATATTTCATAAGCCTACCACACAGTACATTTGATAGGATCTTGTATGAGATATTCAGCAGCGTTATGCCCCTATAGTTAGAGCAGTTCATAGGGTCTCCTTTCTTGTGAAGAGGGCAAATTATTCCACAGTTCCATTCACTTGGCAGAGTCTCAGAGCACCAGATGGATTTAATGATATTATATATATGGACTTGAAGGTTCTCTCCGCCATATTTGAATAACTCTGCAGAGATGTTGTCAGTTCCAGGTGATTTATTGTTATGTAGACTTTTAATGGCACCCACTACTTCTTCTAATGTTGGTGGCGGCTCGACATTGTCATCATCATTAGTACCACCATCAGTGATGTTTCCATCCCTTGTCAAATTTTCACCCACACTCTCATCTACACTTCCGTTTAGCAGAGCATCAAAATATTCCACCCATCTATTCAGAATTCTTGACTTTTCATTCAAAATATTTCCCTCGCTGTCGTAGCACATTGTAATTCTGGGCTTGTATTCTTTTCTTTGATGGTTTACCTTCTGATAGAAAAGTCGACTTCTGTTTTGGGCCTTGGCTAGTTCCACTTCCTTGATTTGGTTCTCGAGAAATACTCGTTTCTTCCTTCTGTGCAGTTTTTTCTCATGCTTTCTTAGTTCTCTGTATTCCATCTCTGCTTGCCGTGTACGATGTCGCTGTTGCATTCTTAGATATGCGTCATTCTTCACATTGGTTGCTTGTTGGCATTCTGCATCGAACCATAATTCTCTTGGTTGTGTTTGCCTGCTTCCCAGAACTTCGTCAGCTGCATTGGTAATCACAGACTTAACACCCTCCCAGTATGAGTTAATATCATGTTGTTCCACATGGTCGCTGATGTCATCCAACTTATGATTTATGGTTGTAATGAACTTTTCTGCTGTTTCTGGTACTTTTAGGCTTTCAATATCAAATTTATTTGTGAGTGATCCCCTCTGTTTCTTCACGTTTGATATTCTACTCCGTATTTTGGAGATAACAAGGTAATGATCCGAGTCAACATTTGCTCCACGGTATGTTCGTATGCTCATTAAATCAGATTTATGCCTTGCCTCAACAAGTAGGTGGTCTATCTGGTTAACATTTCTACCATCTGGTGTTCTCCATGTTCCTTTATATATATCTTTTCTTGGGAAACATGTGCTACTCACAATCATATTGTGGGACGTTGCAAAATCAATTAATTTTGTACCATTATCATTAGATTCTGTGTGCAGGCTATGTGCTCCAACTGTAGGTCTATACACTGATTCCCTTCCTATCTTTGCATTAAAATCCCCTATCACTATCTTGACATCATGGTTTGGGCAGTCCTGATAGGTTTTCGAGAGCTTTGCGTAGAAGATGTCTTTTTCTGTATCACTTTTGTCTTCTGTGGGTGCGTGGACATTAATAATACTATAATTAAAGAATTTTCCAGATATACGAATAAGTGATATTCTATGATCAACCGCGGTAAAGCCTTTGACCAAATGCTTTACCCTTTTTGAGACAATAAAACCTGTTCCAAATGCATGATCCTTCTCGTGACAGCTGTAGAAGATGGTACAGTCACGCTTTTCGATTGTTCCCTTTCCTATCCATCTAATCTCCTGGATTGCTGTTATGTCAGTTTTATATTTAGCAAGTTCGTCTAAGAGAATTCTTAAACTTCCTGCGCGATACAGAGATAGTACATTCCAAGTAGCAAGTTTAAAATCGTTATCCTTTATCTGTTTGCCGGGTCTTTTCCGAAGTCCAGTAGTTGTTGTCCGAGGCTCTGTGTTTGGCTTCGTAATATAGGTTTTTTTACGAGAAGAGGTTATTGGCCTCTTGCTCAACCCCCTACCAGGAGGACCAGGGTTTTTCTGTAGGGGTTTTCCTTCCCTTAGTTGGGGGGGCCCGATTTTATGGCGTCGGACATTCGCCATTCATCCTCTCCTATCTGCTATGGCTGCTGGCATTGCCAGTGGCCACATTGCCCAGGGCTCGCGGACGTGGACGCTAGGGGTAGGACTATTGGTAGTGTTG
Organism: Limnephilus marmoratus; assembly: GCA_917880885.1. Classification (NCBI taxonomy): domain Eukaryota; kingdom Metazoa; phylum Arthropoda; class Insecta; order Trichoptera; family Limnephilidae; genus Limnephilus; species Limnephilus marmoratus. The sequence continues at coordinate 19,227,633 of OU862906.1, forward strand.
CTAGTGGAATGGAATGCAACTATGGCATTGCACGGTACTTAACTGATGCATACTTCCCAACAAAATATGCATCCCCGTGACCCTACCAAAATTGAGCCCTAATTAGAGCTCTAAGATATTTTATAGATGGATTTTCTTCTGTATAAATATGGGTGTTGTGATGACCCAGAGATGAGTGTCATTAATATTTGGGAATGTTCAAATTAAAAGTTTCATTCATTCATTTTCAATTTAGGAGGCAGGAATGGGTACCGCCGCCGCCGCCCGCCTTTATTGAATAACCAACACCTCTGGCATAGGTAACCCAAAGTGGTTCACTACGTTTGGTAATTTAGCACAGGTGCTCGGATTCATGGGGTGAGGTTTATCTAGGTCTTGGAGGTGGATGACCAGGACCCCAGATTCCTTCCCAACCCTTATACCCTTTTCCTTCCTAAAAAACTCCTCTCCTTCCTTTCCTAAAAAAACCCTCCACACTGCATCCCCAATGATGATATAGGCTCTGAGGAAAATTATTTTTCTCAGGATCTCCTGTGTGGAACTCATGTAAAAAAAGTATGTGTAATTTATACTTTTCCAAAATATATAAAATAATATAATACGAAATGCCACATCCTCTGCACACATATATTTTGTAATAATAGAGTCTCCCATTTAAAATCTCTCCTTTAAACAGAAGACTAGGGCCTGGTGGTCAGATTTGAATGAAATATTTGGACAGCTGCTATTGAAAATGAACAATGTGACGAAAACTGTGCACAGAATATGAACCATGTGAACAAAATCGCATTAAAATGCGATTTTCTAATATAAAATTATGAATATTGGCAAATAATGTTTTCATAAACTGAATCAAATATGTTTTTCCTACTTTGTTCATAAATAGAATTTTCCTTTTCCGTTTCGTTATTTTTTTAAACAGTTTTTATCGATTATCTCAGAATGTACTTGTGATATATGCAATTATATCGCATTTGTATCTATGTAGTAATTCGGGAATGCTCGGGTCGCCGAACATTGCCGATCGGGCATACGAGCCAGCACAGCGGTCCGGTGTACGGCCGCGGCCAGAACCATTCTAACTTCCAGTATAATCAGTCGCTACCGAGACAAATAATATTACTTATTGAATCCATTGTACTCTTACAATAAAGACGAGAACTTACGTTTAACATATTTATTATTATTGTGTGGCTAGTGTGGCCACAATAAAAGTACATTACAATTGGCGCAGCCGTATTAAAGTACAATATTGGATTACCAAATTGGATCACAAAAAAAAAATTACCAAAGCGGGGAGAGCTAAGTCACCCCGAAAAATTTTTCAAGGCTACCTACAGCCGAGGCGGAACATTGGAGTATTTTTTGGGTTTGTCTGACCGAGTGAAAGGACCGGCAGAACAAACCGAGGATATCTCTGGCTATTCCTGGAGCCACAGTCAGAGTTCTGGAGTACCATCCAAGGGTACTCAGAAGCAAGAGGCGGTGGTCGTTTTTGGGGCTCAACAGAGCCTTTCCACGAAGGTGAAGTTCCGAGGGAGTGCCGAGGGAAGGCATTCTTACAAGGCAAACAGTGCTAGTGTCGAGGAAGGTCACTCACTCATCAAGAGGAAACAATCTGGAGACGTTGCAACCGCAATTTCTAAGATAGGTTTTTCTTTTCTTTCTTGTGGAGGATTTGTCTGGGTTTTTTGTAATTTTTTCCGGGGTAGTATTGTTGTCGTAGCTTCGCGTGATTATTTTTTTTTTCCTTTTGTGAAGATGGAATCGGCGAGAATTCCACCGTTCTCTCACATAAACGGAGATTGGGATGTGTTTCAACTCAGATTAGAGCAGTTTCTCGTGTTACATGATGACATTACCGAGATTAAGAAAAAGGCTTATCTGATAAACTCGCTTGAAACGGAGACCTTGACTCTTCTGTCCAACTTATGTTTCCCGATTAAAATCACAGATGTTACGTTTGCTAAAAAAAACATTGTGGTAAATGTAGATCTCTTTTTCAAGAGCGGGAATCATTTTTCCAAGCTAAACAGAATCATAACGAATCGATAAGGGATTTCGCCGCAAGAATTCGAGGGCTCAGCTCATTCTGTCAGTTCGGAAACAGGCTGGAGGATAATCTTGTAGACGTGTTTGCAATCGGTCTACTTCCGGGCCCTGTACGGGTAAAATTGTTTGTTGAAGGGCCTAAACAAAACTTTAATCAACTAGTTGAACTTGCAGTGACCGCGAAAGGTCCTGAGGTCGATTCAATCAAGATGAAGTTGGAAGTAAATTCGGTAAAGGAATTTGGAAGATCGGCTTCTCCGGCGCGAGAAATAAATTCGGTAAAGAGATTTGGAAAATCGGCTTCTCCGGCGCGAAAACTTTATTATCGGTCGAATAGTTCCGATTCATGTAGGTCGGATAAACAAGTTAAAACCGGTTCATCACTAAAAAAGTGTAAGATCTGTGGGAAATCAAATCATGACACTCATAACTGTAAGTTTAAGCAAGCTAAATGTTATTCTTGCGGTAAATTGGGTCATTTACAGAGATTTTGTAAAAACGGGTCAGTAAAATCAGTTATGAATTGTAATAATGAAAATATTGAAAATGTAGCTTTTGTTAAGGCAATCAAGGCACAATTGAAATTAAATGGGAAATCCTTCGAAGCGATGATTGATTCAGGATCATCAGTTTGTGTCATTCCGGAGACATTGTTTTGTAAACATTTCAGTAATATAGAGTTGTCACCCGAAACACGAAAAATTTCAGGTTACGACGGGAATATGTTGACTGTTGTGGGTAATGCAAATTTCAAGGTCGAATACAATAATCTAGTTAGGTTAATAACCTTTATCGTTGTAACAAGCGGTTCGGAGATGATTGTGGGAAGAGATTTCATGGAAATATTTAACCTCAACATTGTTTCAAAACAAAATTCTATTAATTCGGTTTCGTTCGCGAATAGGAACAAATTTCAGAAAATGGGGAACGTAAAACCATATTTTTCAGGGTATGGAAGTTCTAATCTTAGGGAATATAAAACCATGTTTAAAGGGCATGGTAGTTCATCTGCAAATAAAAGGAATGTAAAACCTTATTTAAAGAATACGGTAGTTCAGTTGCAAAGATTACTTTCTGGGAAACCGATGAAATCAGGTGGAAACCAGGCAGATTTTCTGTCTCGGTTTCTGTTAAAGAACAAAGTTGAGAATTCTAAGGTAGAATTTAAAGATTACTGCGGTTCAGATTTCGTAGATTTTGTTAGCAATTGTGAACATCTTGACGTTAATTCGATTAGGGAAGCCACTAAAGTAGATACGGTCATTCAAGGCGTAATGACGTGTTTAAGGCAAGGGTGGCCCAAACGTGTTAAACGCGAGGAGGAATTATGGAAATTCTGGATAAAAAGGAACGAACTTTCGATTGTTAAGGATTGTTTATTTTGGCAACATAGAATTATTGTTCCAAGTTCGTTGCATAAAAAAGTGTTAGAGCTCGTGCATCGTTCACACTTAGGTATTGTTAAGATGAAAGGGTTAGCAAAGGGTTATTTCTGGTGGTCATCGCTGAGCAAAGATTTAGAGAAAATTGTTCAGGAATGTCCAGAATGCGCGTCGACGAAACAATCTCCGCCAAAGAGTCAATTATCGGTATGGCCTAATTCTGGGAAGGTCTGGAGTAGGTTACACCTGGATTATAGTGGACCGCTGGCAGGGAAAATGTTTCTGGTCATCTGCGACTCATTCACTAAATGGGTTGACTGTATTGAAGTTCAAAGGGCAGATTCAGCTAATACTATATTTGAATTGAGGAAATTATTTTCAAATTTTGGCTACCCTGAACTCATAGTGTCAGATAACGGAACTTGTTTTACGAGTGAAATTTTCCAACAGTTTCTTCGGGAAAACAATATTAAATTCATGTCATCTCCAGTTATGCACCCAAAAAGTAATGGGATCGCTGAAAATTCAGTGAAAACTACTAAGAGTTTTCTTAAAAAACTTATGGTAGGAAATAAATTTCAGGTTGATTACAAGGTTAAATTGTTACATTTTTTGTCCGATTATAGAAATACTCCACATTGTACGACGGGAGTCGAGCCAGCAGTTTTATTGTTTGGTAGGAAACTTAGATCTACTTTTGACAGTCTCATTCCGAAAGAGAATGAACGGGTTGTGTCAAAACAACATGATTTGGCGAATAAGAATATTGAGGCAAATCAACGTAAACAATCTAAGTATTATGGTGGTGTAAAAACAAGAAATTTTATTGTGGGACAAAAATGTTTAGTTAAAGATTTCAGGAAGAATAATAAATTTACATGGGTAAAGGGAATTGTTACAGATAAAATTGGAAAAAAATTATATTTGGTAAAAACTTGTGATTCTCAATTAATTTGGAAACGTCATGTGGATCAGATGAGGAACTTATCAGTGTCTTGGAGTGATGTTGAGTCAGATTTGCCAGATTCCGCGTCTGATGACACGAGGACTGAGCACTCTGAGAAAGAGTTATCCAATCTGTGGAGTGAGTTAACGGTGTTTTCTCCTGATTTCAGATTTGCGGAGGGAGGAGAGAGGTCACCGGAGGTCACAGACACGACAATCGCTGGTCCAAGTCAAAGTTCAAATCCCTGGTTGGGGAGACTCCGCCCAAGATAGTCCACAAGGAAGGAACGGAAAGCCTTCTAACTTAATATAATTTTGTGTGAAATATTAATAATGATGTGTTTATGAAAAAACATTATAAGAACTTGAGTGAAATATCAGTATAATATTTACAGTGTTTGAATTATATAGAATCATGAAATACTTGAAATACTTAAATATGTAGTGACTGATTTACAGGGGGAAGGGTGTGATATATGCAATTATATCGCATTTGTATCTATGTAGTAATTCGGGAATGCTCGGGTCGCCGAACATTGCCGATCGGGCATACGAGCCAGCACAGCGGTCCGGTGTACGGCCGCGGCCAGAACCATTCTAACTTCCAGTATAATCAGTCGCTACCGAGACAAATAATATTACTTATTGAATCCATTGTACTCTTACAATAAAGACGAGAACTTACGTTTAACATATTTATTATTATTGTGTGGCTAGTGTGGCCACAATAAAAGTACATTACAGTACTAAAGCTCACATTGTCCATATTATGTATGCAGCGACGAAATATAAAATTATCAGGCCCCCTAGCATGGTCGATCGATATAGGTTTTATCGAGAATGTCGGTAACTTGTCATCGCTCCCGAGCACGACTGCAGGCCGCTAACGAACAAACAATAGTTCACGACAAATAAAATAGGAACCCTTAATCGTTGTGAACTGTTGTTAGTTCGTTAGCGGCCTGCAGTCGTGCTCGGTAGCGATAACAAGTTACCGACATTTTCGATAAAACCTATATCGATCGACCATGCTAGGACCCCTGAAGCGGGTATCCAATGAAGCCCTAGAATTTTTAGGTTTTCATCAGAAATAAATTCCACATGTTCCTTGACACGGCGATCTGAAGGAATCGTGGACAAAAAGTTTGGAGAATTTCCAGAGAATTTTGCAAGATCGAATCCTCTCGCGGGAAATAGTTGAAAATTGAGGATAATGCGAAACAGATCACCTTGTAAATTATTACCGGTGTGTAGAATATCATTAAGCGAGTAACCAGAATCGGATTTCATACTCGTGTCCAGCACCATCCGGATTTTGGTGGTCAGTTTAACTTCGCGAACTACGATATGATGCGGGATTACGTAATGCGGTAAATCAGAATTGTCAACTGGGGAAATGTAACCTTTCTGAAGGTATTCGCGCAATATTTTGTCATATTCAATTTTTATGGCGGGTTTGGATTTTAAACGGCGTTCGAGAGATCGGTACCTCTGCTCGGCTGCAGACAACGAAGCGCCAAGGACAGATGGACCTTTTCGAAACGGTAACGCGACAATATAACGACCTGTCGTGTCACGAGAAGTTGTGAGCTTGAATTGTTTCTCACATTCTTGTTCATCAGGCGTTAAAAACTTCTCGTCCGGAATATCTTCCAATTCAAAGAAACATGGAAGAGAAAAATCCTTGTTTTCTGCGAACGTACAAAATGATTGCGTGTCGTAGTTACTTGGGGTTTCAATCATCGTCGGAGCAGTGCCTAAGATTAAATACCCTAAAGTAGTTTCAATTGCAAACGGCTGACCAGGGGGACCTGATATTTTGTTAGCCTTTAAAATGCGAGCAAACATGTCACATCCCAAAATAATATCAATCTCACCAGGCATACAGAAAGTTTTATCTGCTAAGGGTAAATTGTCGAGATACGATTTATATATTTATTACAAATAAATATATAAATCGTATCTCGACAATTTATGCGCGGTTTATATTAACGGTAGGCAGTTCGCTAGTGATACTTTCTACCACATACGGTTGAATCGTATACGAGTGAGCATCATTATATTGGGAGAACAGTTTGAGACAAGTCATTCCTTTTGTTAGATTTCTTACGTCACCTATTCCCGTGACATAAGTGCTGGGAGATGATTGTACCGTAAGATTCAAACGTGAATAGCATTTACGCGTAACAATGTCCCTTTGGGAGCCGCTATCGATTAGCGCACGTATTGTCTGTACCTGACCCTTAAGATCTCGTATTAGACAAACGGCGGTTCCCAAAAGTACTGTTGTATTTTCACAAAAGTACGAGTTTGTCACACACAGCGATAATGGATTTGGAGTCTTTGAAATATTATTATCGCTATCTGTTTTTAACATGGAAGATGGTATTGGGTCTGACTGTGGTTTTCGCATATCAGTTTGCTTGAAATGCAATAAAGTATGGTGATTGAGAGTGCATGATTTACATGTGCTCTTCGATTTGCATGATCTTGTGTTGTGCCTAGTACTAAGGCAGTTCATACAAACTTGCGTATTGGATGACTTAATGAAATTAAATCGATCGGGTAGTTCTAGACTAATAAACTTATAACATTGATATAAAAGGTGCGAACTCTTTTGACAACAAAAACAAATGTCAATGGAGTGATTGTCACTTTTCTCAACATTTATAAATGTCTTTGCGGAGTTTTTCCTTTGCGGTTTAGCGGAAATATTATTATTTGAACCGAGGCGGGTGGATGTTGCTTGCGTAACTTGCGCACGAGTGAGTATTCTTTGCTGTACTCTTACAAATTCAATTAATTCTGAGCTTGATGGAAAACTTTCATTGTCTCGAATAGAAGATTCAAAAGCTTTTATCAAGGCGTTTAAGACCCAGATGTAGCAACATAAATTCTGCGAGATCTTTAATTTCCAACTGTTTCAGCGCAGCAATGTACGTCGCATATGTGTCTACAAAATGTTCTAAGGAAGCGGGCGTGACCGAATTAACCACAGGCATTTTTAATAACCGATCAAAGTATGATTCTACGAGAATGCGATGATCGTTATATATATTACATAAGGCATTCCAGATCACCTGGTAATTTGTACCGATGGGTGTGATCGTCTCACAAATAGTTAATGCCTTTCCCATCAACTTGGACATGAGATATTGCATCTTTTCAGAATTGTCCAATGAACTATTTGAACGAATAACAGAGACATAGGTCTCATAAAATAGAGGCCAATTTTCCAGATTTCCGTCAAAGCATAAAATTTCTAGTGGCGGTAATTTAATTGGACAATGCGGTTTTTCAACAGGATTTGAAAGCATGCTTGACTCGGTAAATTTAATGATGCCATACATTTCCTAGATTTGTAGCACTATCAGACGATGTCTTTATTTTGCCAAAAACCGACTGTAATGTCGCAAAACTAGAAGCTAGCTTCGCGTTTAGTCTTTTCAGACGTCTGTCATCCCGTGACGATGAACCAGACGGTGCGGTTGTAGACATCTGCTTGTTCTGGTTAATTATTAAATGTAACAATAATACAGTCCAAGAATATGCTTATAATGTATATTTGAAACGAATAAAATTAAATATTTAAGTTTACACTCAATATTAAATGCGGTCCACTTTGACCCCAACAACTGTGAGGGGTTAACAGTTGGGTTAATTTGACCCCGACAACCGTAAGGGGTTAACAGCACTGAATTAAAATGTATTAATTTATGTGTAATCAATATGTGACGATCGCATTGGATTAAATTACAAGATTTGTACCAAAGTACCTACTGAGTACTAATCTGGACAGTACTATTGTTTGAAAATAAATTCGAAAAATCGAATCAAATTCACTTGTTGATTGTCAAAGAATTAAATTTGTGGTGAAGCCAACACTCAGGTACGTACCTACTTAAGGTATATACCTGTGCAGCACGGCGATGTCGCCGCTTGGTACAACCGGGAACGGAACACGAAGAATACCTACCTACCGGCGCTGAAATATCTGGAATCTCGTTGCACTTTATGGAAAGAACCGGAGCATTTACATTCCCTGTACATTAGGCGTCAGAACCATCGAGAAACGTATCGTATTCTCTCGATATTACCAGCTGAATTATTAAACCGTTACCTCCGCCGCGGCATTATAAAAGCCGGAGTAATGGTTTGACCCAGTCAGTCGATAGAATAGCAAGCCAAACAACTTGTACCGTTATTTACAACTATCTCACTCCGTGCAACATTTTGAATTATTAATAAACGATCAACAGTTAATTCCAGTGTTTTCTTTATGCGTTTACGTAGCGCGACTGATTGCTACAGTGGTGACCTCCGACATACGAATTTATAAAGTTTTATTTTTTATTTTTTATTAAGATATAAATTAATTATAATAATTTATCTCCCAATGTCTCTTCCAATCGGATCATCGACATCGACAAATACGCCGCCAGAAGTTAACGGGGTAGCGGTAAGAATACCGCCCTTTTGTCCGAACGATCCAGAATTATGGTTTGCGATGGTTGAAAGGAGTTTTGAGGCTTCAGGAGTCATGGCCGATGCTACCAAATTCGGATTCGTCCTTGGACCCTACTTATGCACAAGAAGTCCGGGACATTATTGTCAAACCCCCTGATACCGGAGCCTACGCCCTCTTGAGAGGTGAGCTGACCAGACGCCTCAGCTCCACACAGGAACAAAAGACAAGGAGACTTTTGGAGCACGAAGAACGGGGAGACCGTAAACCATCCCAGTTCCTCCGTCATCTGCGCACCCTCGCGGGCAGCGCCGTGCCTGATGAAGTATTAAGAACTCTCTGGATGGGCAGACTTCCCCGGAGCATGCAGGTTGTTTTGGCCACACAACAACAAACCTCGTTGGACGAGTTGGCGAACCTTGCAGACGCTATTGACGACTACGCCGGCAGGCCAGCAATCAATGCAGTTTCAGAGCTGACTCTTGATAATAGCCTGATCAGCAGGTTCGAACGAATGATGCTGCCACTCCAAGAGGAACTGACCACCCTAAGACGAGAGATAGCAACGCTGCGCTCAAAAGACCGTCAATCACGGAGTATCAGTCCTCGTTGGCGGAGAAATTCCTCCTGCTCCCGTTCGAGGGATCGCCAATCGGAAGGCATGTGCTGGTATCACAGCAGGTTCGGGGCTAGGGCGCGTGCATGCAATCAACCTTGCAACTTTGTGCAGGGAAACGCCCCGGGCTCACACTGATGGCGACCAGCACCGGGAGCCCAACTCAAATAAGTCGCCTGTTCGTCACTGACCGGAAAACACGTACTCAGTTTCTCGTGGATACTGGCGCGGACCTCTGTGTTTTTCCGCGGCGTTTGGTTCAAGGTCGTCCAGCCAAGCAAGCTTACGAACTGGCGGCCGCAAATGGCAGCACCATCGCAACTTACGGCAGCCTGACGCTCAACCTTGACTTAGGTCTTCGACGCGACTTCACTTGGAGCTTCGTCATTGCTGACGTCTCCAAGCCCATCATTGGAGCGGACTTCCTGGCAAAATTTGAGTTGCTGGTAGATATCGGCAACCGACGACTGCTGGACTAACTAACTAACTGACTAACCTGACAACCACAGGCAAGCGAAGCAGCAACAATATTGCTTCTATCAAGACTGTCACAGGAACGTCCCCTTTCCACAAAATTTTACAACAGTACCCTGATATCACGCACCCTGATGGCGCCATGAAGGAAGTTCGCCATGCTACCCTTCATCACATCCGAACTACTCCAGGCCCTCCAGTTGCCGAACGACCCCGCCGCCTCGCTCCTGATAAACTCAAACGGGCCAAGAAGGAGTTTGAGACCATGGTCCGTTTAGGAATCGCCCGGCCTTCTGAGAGCTGCTGGGCATCGCCACTACACATGGTCCCCAAGAAGGATGACCAATGGCGACCATGCGGTGATTATCGCGGGCTGAACGCCAGAACGATTCCTGACCGATATCCTGTACGCCACATTCAGGACTTCAGTCAGGCACTGAGAGGCGCCAAGATTTTCTCAACCATGGACCTTGTACGGGCTTATAATCAGATTCCGGTGGCTCCTGACGACATTCCAAAGACGGCCATATCTACTCCGTTCGGACTCTTCCAGTGATGTCTTTCGGCCTCCGTAATGCAGCTCAGACCTTCCAACGCTTCATCGATGAGATCACCAGAGGGCTGGATTTTTGTTACACCTACATCGACGACATACTCATCGCCTCGTCAACAGAAGAGGAGCACATGACCCACCTCAAAATCTTGTTCCAGCGTCTTCAGGATTATGGTGTGGTCATTAACCCTGGAAAATGCCACTTTGGTTTGCCTGAGGTTAAATTCCTGGGATACCTGGTGTCTGGCGCAGGCACTACACCCCTGCCAGAAAAAGTCGATGCTATTAGAAGTTACAATCGGCCAGAAACTGTAAAGGATCTCCGCCGGTTCCTCGGAGCCCTCAACTTTTATAGGAGGTTCCTGCCCAAAGCTGCAGATACTCAAGCCCCACTCAATGATTTCCTCCAAGGAAATCAGAAAGGCAAGCAACCAATACATTGGACCAAAGAGACCATGGAAGCCTTTGACAAGTGCAAGGAAGCACTTGCTCAGGCAACCCTGCTCGCTCACCCCAAGTGCGAAGCTCCACTGTCCATAGTCAGCGACGCGTCTGACACCGCAGCTGGTGCCGCGCTCCAGCAGCTCATCGAAGGTCACTGGGAGCCGTTGGGGTTCTTCTCCAAGAAATTCAGTCCAGCGGAGCGAAAATACGGCGCTTATGACAGGGAGCTCCTGGCCATCTACCTCGCTGTAAAACACTTTAGACATATGGTGGAGGGCAGGATGTTCACCATCTTCACCGACCATAAGCCCATCACCTTCGCCTTTCAGCAAAAGGCTGACAAGTGCTCACCGAGACAATTCCGTCACCTAGACTATATCAGACAGTTCACCAACGACATTCGCCACGTGGCAGGTAAAGACAACATCATCGCAGATGCCCTCTCCAGGGTCGAGACAGTTTACGCTCCCTTGGATTACGTAGCGCTAGCAGCTGACCAAGTGAACGACACAGAACTGGAAAAGTGCCTACAGGGAGGTTCTAACTTCCAGCTAAGAAAGGTGCGCATTCCCGGCATCGACACGCAACTCTACTGCGATTTATCGACAAATAAAGCCAGACCTTTCGTCACAAAGAAATTCCGTTCTGCAGCTTTCAATGCGGTCCATCAGCTGGCTCACCCAGGCATCAAGGCAACGGTCAAACTCAACTGAACGGTATGTCTGGCCGGCCATCAAAGCTGACACAAGGAAACTCGCACGCAACTGCCTCCAGTGCCAACTAAGTAAGGTGTCACGACACGTGTCAGCACCCCTTGGAACCTTTCCTAGAACTTCATCCAGATTTGAACATGTCCATATCGACATCATCATCATGCCCATGTCAGAAGGATGCCGGTACTGCCTTACATGCGTAGACCGGTTCACGAGATGGCCAGAAGCGTTCCCTATCAAAGACCAAGAAGCAGAAACAGTGGCGCGCGCATTCTACAGCTTCGACCCCGCTTCGAATCACCACTGACCAAGGAAGACAGTTCGAGTCTAGGCTGTTCAGGCAATTGAACTGCTTGGCAGGTACGACTCAGATTCATACTACCACATACCACCCTGCAGCAAATGGCATGGTGGAAAGGCTACACCGCCAGCTCAGGGCAGCGATCAAATGCCACCAGAAGGACCGCTGGACCGAAGTGCTTCCCACTGTTTTAATGGGAATTAGAGCAGCCTGGAAAGACGACCTCGCTACCACCTCGGCCGAGCTGGTATACGGCGAGCCGCTAAGTTTACCAGGAGAATTCCTCGTTGCACGACCAGCAACCTGCGACAATACGAGCAACTCCCTCAAGGAACTTCGACAGCACTTCAACGAACTTCGACCGGTTGAAGGTACCCGCCATAGTGAAGAACGTCATTTCATCTTCAAAGACTTACCCACAGCAACTCACGTCTTCTTGAGGGACGACACCATTAAGAGCCCGCTTCAGCAACCATACAGCGGCCCTCACCAAGTCGTCCGCCGGAATGGTAGGACCTATGTCATCTTATGCAAAGGAAAAGAATTAACCGTGAGCATTGACCGCCTCAAACCGGCTTACATCGCCAAGGAACCGAAAGAAGCCGCAACAGAGCTACCACCAACCCTTCCAAAACCAGCCATCAAACAGGATCGGACTCATACGACTACTCGTTCAGGAAGGCATGTTCGTTTTCCCGACTACCTTATCGCAGCCCTTATCTGTGCTGCTGGGGGGGGAGTGTGTGGTGAAGCCAACACTCAGGTACGTACCTACTTAAGGTATATACCTGTGCAGCACGGCGATGTCGCCGCTTGGTACAACCGGGAACGGAACACGAAGAATACCTACCTACCGGCGCTGAAATATCTGGAATCTCGTCGCACTTTATGGAAAGAACCGGAGCATTTACATTCCCTGTACATTAGGCGTCAGAACCATCGAGAAACGTATCGTATTCTCTCGATATTACCAGCTGAATTATTAAACCGTTACCTCCGCCGCGGCATTATAAAAGCCGGAGTAATGGTTTGACCCAGTCAGTCGATAGAATAGCAAGCCAAACAACTTGTACCGTTATTTACAACTATCTCACTCCGTGTAATATTTTGAATTATTAATAAACGATCAACAGTTAATTCCAGTGTTTTCTTTACGCGTTTAGGTAGCGCGACTGATTGCTACAAATTGTTTTGGCAATAGTAAAAATAACAAATTATTCGTATGACAAAATGGCTGTAGAACATAATGCGTGTAGTAATTAAACTGCGGTGATCTTAATACACTTTTAAAGTTTTTAAGATGTTTTTTAAAATGGTTTATATCTCCGGCTCGTTAGGGGCCATGAATGATTTGCGAGAAGTGTTTATGAATAATGTGTGATTTAGGTGCGAATGCGTTTGTCGAAGGACCTTGTGTATGTGTTTTTAAGTTGTATGTTTGACCACTGCACAAGTAAAAATGAATGCACATAAAAGAAGGAAGGGACTTACTGAGGAATCTTGTGGTATCTACTTCTCTTCTCTCATGTGTGGCCTTTGTCCATACACTTGTGATCGCGGTATTTTACTTTCATATGCGGATTGAGTTATAGAAATGTGGAGAGCGGAAAATTGTACGCTTACGCGGCGAGGTTCGATTGGCGACACTGTTGTTATGGTAACAAAAATGGTGAGGTACATAGGGATGGGGTAAGATGGAAACAAGTAACATGGTAGGGATGGATAGGAAGGAATATATGACAATCAAGCTACAAGTACAGAGTCTATGATATTATGTAAATGTATGTAGGTAAGGGAACGTACCCATACTACGTGACCAACTTTTTGCAATTTTTAACCCCCCCCCCCCCCCCCCCGGTGACCAAAATCCTAAGCAACCCGCGGCTCATTTGTATGGAGCGTGACATTTTGAAGACCCCCCCCCCCCTAAACGTGTCACGTAGTATGGGTACGTTCCCTAAGTGTAGCTGTGAATTGTGTAAACGCCCAACCAGTGGAGGTTCTATTCGAGTTCTGTTATTATATCATTATAGGCCAGTTGCTGCATGAAACTGAAATAATCACAGAACTTGAATAGAACTTACACAGAAGGTGAAAATCAACTTCAAATATTTGATAAATTCATCAAATTTTTTATACAACCCATCCTTAGAGTCTATATGTTTGGTTTTCGGAACAACTCATACACTCTTAGATCTCATAGAAATCGTTGTACCTCCCTATCATAAAAATCGGTGGTGCGCTAAAATAATAATATTAAAAATAATGGTCTTTACTCCAGGACATGGGGAGGTGAGTGCCCCACACATCCCATAGAGATATCCCATAAATCTTGGACCTACTACCTACTCTAATTAAAATAAAATCAATTATGAAAAAATCCTACCTATTTGTAAATTAGGTCGATCCTCCATTGTCTCTGGGTGCATGCAATACACTGGTCTGAATTAACTGTTGTCTTAAGAAAGATTAAATTCTTTTTAAAGTAGAACAACATCGCTCAATCTAAACCGACGTCATAAGGATTGTGAAGAACAACACACTGAAAAAGCATCCCATAATATTCCATTAGTGTAAAACAGTGGTAAAATAAATATTGATCCATCAGCATTTGTAAAGTCGCCGCGATTGTAAATTCAAATTCAATAACAAACTTATCCAGAAAATTGCATGTAAAAATCGAGTTAAAAATGTTCAGTTTCTCACACATCCGAAAGTCTTCCTCACGCTCCGAAACTCGAATGAAATATATCTTGTCATAAAGTCCGCATTGTTTATGTTGTTATGCTGTGTTGGTCGAAATTGAGTGAAACATATAATGAAAAAGAGTAGATATTAAAATAAAGACACTATATGGATAATAATATGACACAAACGTGTTCTTGTTTAACATGCTACAGAACGAACCGTTCCTTTTGATGTGGTGGAAATTTTTCGATCGCCACCCGGGCTTCGTAAAATTTGCAAAGCATTCAACCTACCTACGATTTTGGCTTATTGTAGAACTCTTGTGATCGATTTGCAAAATGAACCACTACCCTGAATATAGGCACACAACAATCTGCTCTGTTACGCGCGCAATCCAGCAGGCACCTATTTGATGTACGCATTATAACCGAGTGTATATTGTGAACTGTGATGGGGCATGTCGGAAGTAAGTATATTTTTTTGGCGCTCGGGAATTTTTAGATTACCAGAAATTTTGGGAGTGCGGCGCTCCTCCGCACCTTAGAGCTGGCCGCCACTGGATATAAATGGTGTTAGAAAGAGAAAAGACCATGCTTTATATTCAAATACAAAATAAAAAATAAGCAAAATGAACACCTTTATGAAATCAAAGTTTCAAATCGCGATTTGAAATAAATTTATGAAACTTTGGGAATTTTTTATTAATTATTTTTACATGGAATGACAAAAAAGTAATGTGACGCCAATGTTTATAATACATTTGTCTAATAAAATTAGTATGTGTTTTTATTTCTTTTTGTTATCAGTAATTTTAGTTAGAAAAAACGTAAGGTGAGCCTTTTTTAAAACTTTTTAATGGCTGAGTGCAAAAATTTTATATTTCACAAATGTTTATTTCGATTTATAAAATTTGAAAGCGTATTTTATCATCTTTCAAAACCAATTTTTAGTTTTCAGATTCGTTTAGTAATATTCAATTTATTTGTATTTTTTTGTAAAGCGGAAATATTTTGACCCTCTGACATAATAAGGTCGAGACCTGAGGGGCTAAATCATATAACAATATTTTTTTTCGAATTCACAAGGAATGAAGGAATGATTAAATAAAATAAAATATAAATAAGTATCGTCATCATATTTTTTAAACCCAATTGGTTGCATTTTAAATGAGTGTCATTACACAAAAGAATAATCATTCTGTTTACCTTAAGGTCGTTGAACTGAATCCTATTCGACGCATTTGTTTGTGCTAGAAAATATTCCGTTAAACAAATTAAAGCAAGGAGGGGGGACAAAGTGGAGAAGTAGATCCATGATAGACAGTGCCCCCCGTTGCATGTTGTAACGACTAACCGGAACATGGAGGAAGCCATCAATTTAGCAACTTGTTATAATCAATTGCAGAGTTTGCAACATTGAGGTTTAGTCACATAACTGCATTGTGAGAATAAAGAGCTTACAATGCAAGAAATCAAATAAGATATTTTTACGTTGCAGCTTGGTATATGAAAATTAGAAAAATTACCTTTAACTATAAAGAAAAACTCTGAATTCTGAAGCAACAAAAACTAGTAGTTAGACAATCTTACATCCTAATTGGACAGTAGAAAATCTGTTTGTGATACATCTCATTATCAAGCAGAAAAAACTCTTGAACTGTGGGTTCTGTTGTCGTAATTGCATTTAAACAAAGTAATGGTTTCAAGCTCCTTGCCCATGACTTGCGCCAAAGAATGATTTACAGCTTTTGAAGGACTTGGTGGCGTACGAAAATCAACCATTTGCAAAAGTACTATGAAAAAAAATATCATCTTTGGTATCTGCCTGGAGAGCTTGTTGCTTTTGCATTCTTCAGGGATGAAATTTCATTGAAAACTAAAAAGAGGACCAGCCCCCGAAACACAAGCTTTAGAAGATTCTCCGAAGCAAGTAACCCTCGACAATGCACTCTGGTTACAAACTTACAAAATTTTGTTACAAATTATAATTTTCAACACAATCGCCGTTTTGTGTGATTTGTGTGTTGTTAATGACATACTCGTAGCAGAGAGAGGTGTAACGTTCATCGAAGAGTATAATCGTCTTCACACCACCGAATGTACTCTTGACGGTTAAATATTACCGATGAAAACTCAATGAAGTCAATGTTGACCTCATTGGAAATAATTATATTTATTTTTAAATGTTTCATATAATTATTTTATTGATTATCTTGTGTATTCAACCATATTTTGTAAAAATTTGCACAAAACAAATACTCCGTTTAAATACCACCTTCTTATACTTTTTTGTTAAACCCTAAATTTGTACGGTTCCATGACAGCTCAGAATCAACTCAACTCAACACCTCTTTGAAAATTCATTAAAAACTACGAAAAAGAAAATTGAAAAATAGCCCATTACCCTAATGTAACCTATTTAACCATTTCTTTACTTTTTTTTTCATCGCTATTATTGACTTTTCAAAAGTTGTCCGGTAACAGCACTGGTAGCAATCCCTAATTCCTCATTAGTAAATATGAAAAAAAAAAAAACACATAAAAGGGTGCCCCATAGAAAATATGAAAAAATATTTTTTATCCGTTTTTGAAGCACCCTAATACATAGACACCTATTTATCATGGCAGCAAAAGATGTTGTAGTTTCCAAAGATAATGAAATGGAGAACATGTAAGATAATTATTAATTCACAAGACGGTATTTGGGAATTTAAAAGTCTGAAGGAAGTTAATGTTTGATAAATTTATTGTTATAGTTTTATAAGCAACTTAGAGGAAACGCAGCTTTAGTTCGGATAGCGTTACAATGTCCATCATCAGGGAAGATATGTAATCATTACACAACAGTATAAAGCTGTCCAAAAAGTTGACTAAAAAAGAAGGTAGCGCAACCTGGCATAATACCCCAGAAATAAATTGTAATTAATACTTTTGGCAGTGAGAATCTCAGATCATATCATGTAAGAACTTTTAGTTTTGGTGACAACTGGAACTTGTTTCTCTCAGAAAAAAAGGATATTATTGTAGGCATACAACATTATTGGAAGGTCTCAAATATTTTCTAAAATAATAAGGTGATAAGAAGACATTCAGATTTGCACAATTAGAATGATAATGTTAAAACTTACCCACATTTCGACTCAAGAAAAATAAAATTTTAAGGTATCACCCAAATCCACTACTCCAATATACAAATACCTCCATAATAATATAGTTTAACCCCTCAGGATAATAACTTTTGGGAACAGCTCATATAGGTCGCATAGAATTCGTTGTGTCTCCCTTACTATATGGTGAGAAATAAGATCTAAAGAGTGTTGTAACAGACGTGTTATCAGGGAAATAGAAGACGAGGAGTTTTTGCTAACTTCCTCGTTTTCTAATTTCCTGTCACACGGTGGGCACCCTCCCCCTGCAGCTGGCATTATTGTATGATAGCGGCAACGGCCGGGGCTACCTATTTGCGCTAGAGCGCTGTACCGTTTCCTCCTTCGCTCCCCGCCTTATGCCGCAGACGGGCGCCATACCACACAGCCGACCAATCCGAACACAGATAATCGTTTGGGCAGATACGTGTGATAACTTATGATTCGATATTGTTTTATGTTATGTTTAAGTATAATATACAGGAGTTCGGCCTATAATTTGGCTTAATAAATGATAATGAAAGGTGGGCCGAACTCCACCTTACATAATTAGATGATAGAAAATAATGTAAATCTAGTTATAAGTGACATATCTTGAAATCCCCTGAAAATTGTAGGGCCGGGGACCCACAAACATTTTTGTATTTGTATTTTTAAAATTAATAAACATGCTAGAAAGAGATGGTTTTGGTCAGCAGATAGAACACAGGTAAAAGGGTAGCCCAAAAGGTCAAAACGCCCGCCACGTGAATCGTGGCGGAGGTTATGACCTTCGAAACACATTTGATTGAACGAATAGGGCTGCACCAAATTCTCCACTCGGTTAAGGAGGATTTTGGAATAAATAGAGGTGCGGCCCCGGTAACCAGGCACTCTAGTACTGAACGTGAACGGCTACCCTTCTCTCTGCAAACCGTGGACCATCTCTCGACGGAAATTCACCCGAACTTGATTTTGATTTCACAAGACACAGCGGCTGCTATAGACTTACCGGCGCCCTATCTTACAGTCTGTGTAAGTGGCGGACACGTCTCTTACAAGTGTTAGGAAGAGAAAACATTGCATTTTATATTCAAATCTAATTAAACACAAAATAGTTCAAATGTACACCTTTGTGAAACCAAAGTTTTCAACCGCAATTTGAAAAAAATTGTCAAACTTTGAGAATTTTTTTATGAATTATTTTTATATGAAACAACGAAAAAGAAAGATGACTATAATGTTTATAATTCATTTGTATAATAAAATATGTGTTCTTATTTTTTTCATTATCAATAAATTTAATTAGAAAAAACGTAAGGTGAGTCATTTTTATGTTTGCATTCAAAAATTTTATATTTAAAAAAATTTATTTGGAATTATAAAATTTGAAAGCGTATTTTATCACCTTTCAAAAACAGTTTTTAGATTTCAGATACGCCGGCCTGGGCCTGGGTTAATAATATTTAAACACTAGCTGACCCGGCGAACTTCGTACCGCCATATATTTATTTTCGTTATTTTATTAGAAATTCCCGAAAGACTTGTACTATTCATGCCCGCCTCGGCTTCACACGGGTGGTGTATATTCGCGGACTAAGGAAATGTAACACTTCCGGTAAATTCAAATCAGTTGGATTATCAATAATTCCATATATCGAAAGATTTACGTACTTAATCACAAAAAATAAGACAAAATCTTTCGTTTACAATACGACCATAAAATGAAATAAAATTACAATGTAATAATTCGATCATAACTATTGCAATGCCTCGTAATGTACAACATTTTTAGTTTTTCCTTCTAGATAGAAAACAAATAGCGCCGATGGTTTGCCGACTCTCGAAAACGCAACGTTCAACTAACTGCCCATGAGAAAAACACCGCAATTCAAGGTTTATTCCACACACTTCTAACGATTGGCCTTGGGATTTATTAATTGTCATTGCGAATGCAAGGCGCATTGAAAACTGGACACGTTTTAATTCAAAAGGAAAGTCAGTTGGCATTAGGGGTATTTTGGGAATAAGCACATTCTCGCCTTTGAATTTTCCTATGATTATAGTAACTTCAATCAAATTTTACATCATTTTTTAACAGCGTGTCTTGATCCATTGCACAATTTTGGCTGATTTAGATTGCGAAACATAATTATCACAGAGCCAACCTTGAGTTGTAAATTGTGTGGCAGTAATCTTGGCAAATTCAATGAATTTAGGAATTCAGTAGGATAATTGACTCCTTCATTTGGATCGATAATGGAATCGATCAACTTAAATGAATGCATTTGTCCATCAATTTGACTCTGAATTTCATATTTTAATCTTCTACATCCTTATTTTTCGCTGCTAAAATGGCTCGTTCGCTCAACCATGCATGGTTTCTATAATTCACACTAATATTTAGGAAAGAGGAATTTTCCCATTGCCAATGTCTAATAATGCATTTGCAAAAACTTCCGCAAAACTTACTTAAGATTTTTCACGTAGCTCATAAATTTGATGCCATCAAGCAAGCATTTATTTCATCAGCAGTTGATGATCTGAAAATGACTGGCAGCGTTTGGCGAAAATCTCCAGCCTCCAGTAGAATCATCGCGCCTCCGAAGAGGTTCTGATTGCTATGTAAATCTCTTAGTGTTCGATCGAGTGCCTCTAATGCTCGTTTGTGCGCCGATGTGTTTCGCTAATACGCTGAAGGTTGCCACCATCACGTCGTTTAATTACAATGTCGCGAGACTCTATATTCTCTCCAACAACCACAATGGCAACTTCGTTTAACATTGGTGCGTTGAAGCGTCTCTCACTCTCTCCTGCGGGTCTTTTGTCTGCTCTGATCACTATTTTATGATCGTCCGATGGCATCATATCTAAGGCTGCTTTGAACAATTGGATCAACTGATTATGTTCATGTAACAGTTGTTGCAGCTCTATGATGATCTCTCTCCTAGCTGAACGATTTGTAGCACAGCGTTGATTTACTTCAGCTTCAGAATTTCCCATAAAATAAATTTGAAAAAATTTGTATTCACTATCAATTGATGGCAACAATGCTCCTGCACGATGGTGAATTTGTTCTTGAATCTGTAATATTGAAAATAAGAAAAAAAAAATTTAACCCTGGAAAGATAGTCTACGGAAAAATTACGCATGCATGTTAGAATTATTGCACTCTCGTTCAAATTAGTGCGATTCCATCGCTGTGCTTTTCAGACATCTCACTTGCTGCTTGGGCCTTCCGTGGGGCGCACGCGTGGCTGAGGTAGGTGTCACCAATTTTGAGATATGATGACCGCTTGAGTCAAAAAGCATAATATTGATTCGTTCCAAAAATGTATCTGATGTATTTTTGTACAACTATATGCTATTATTAAATATAATATATATTAATTATTTAGTACATGGGCATTTCTCCACTAATTGGAAAATCACTGTCCCAGGTAAATTTTATATAGTAGATCTTAATATTACCGAGTTCTTTGTATTGATAACGACAATATGTTAGCTATTCTTGGCATGCTATACCTCATATAGTAATATAATATTGTAATATTAATTTAAATGCACTTCAAACACCTCAATTCACAGTCCCCTGTCGTGTCCCATTTCCAAAATTACAAGTCTTATGACAAATATTCATTTTCAGTATCATCACTGCGTCAGTTAAAAGTATATAAATAGTACTAGAATATAGTAAGCATCTTCGCAATACACAATCATATTTTTAAAATAATAATTTATTTAAGACAACAGTAATCAAATGTTGTCCTCAATTTTTTTGAACAGTCCCCTGTTACAATTTGAAAATTGCACCAAAATCGCACTATGCATTGGCGCGGTAGTTTATATCGTGAAACAGAACGAAATCGGTGTGAAGTTCGTTCGGTTGTAGAGCTATGCGGGCTGACGCCATCGTATGCATATTCACAGCCACGCTTGTAGGTGAACTACGTGTCTAGACCGCTAGTTGAACAGTCCCCTGGTAAGCATTTTACTTATAGTTTTAAGTAATAAAATTACGATTTTTTTTAAAATAATTACTAATCGAGAATGCAATCACGCTTACTTCTTGATTTTGAATAGATTTAAAATGGTTTTATGCTAGAAAAGTTTCTATGCAAAAATAACAGTCCCCTGGGCACAGTCCCCTGTCATTTTTATGTCACAGGGGACTGTTCTATACCACAGGGGGACTGTTTCCTTTAGGTATCTTGAAGTTTTACCTGCCATATTGCACAATATAAACATTTCGTTTAATATTATTTTTATAGCAGGTAATAAATACTCCATTATACCACACAAAAAGAAGTCAGCGAAAACAAGGGAAGAAATATTAGATCAAAACTGCATAGCTGCACGTTTGAGATACCAAAGACTTAAAAATGACACACAGAAAAGAGAAGAAATGAAAGAAAAGGGCACAAGAAAATTAGTTAAGGACATGAGTAGTCGTGAGCAGAAGGCTCCAAGCAAAACTTGGAGAGAGCATTGTTCTACCTATCGCGCAAAGAAACAAGTTTTGAAAGCAGTTACAAATACTTTTGTTAAGGAAAATATGCCTGATTCAGTGTATTCCGCATCAGCTTTTCCGGTGCCTTTGAGATTGACAGATAATGCATTAACTATAGCTAAAAGTAATAAACGTGGAATATCGTTAAGCTCAAATAGATAATGAGGAAGGTGAACTAACAGTAACTTGTATGAAAATTTGTGACGATAAGTCACACTTTTAGAGTTAACGAAAATGATATTTCTGATGTTTCTTTTGGACAAATATTGGAAATGTTACCAAATCCAGATCTAATCCTAAAAGGGAAAAGATATTATTATTACTTTCCATCAGCTGTACCGGTTTTAGAGAAATAATTTAATTTTAATATTTTCTGGAACTGCAATATGAAGACTGATTTTGTATATAATTACAACTTGTTACTATTAAAGGTTAAATATTTCAAAGTATTATTGTCAAGTCATAATGTTGATTGTGACATTAGAAAGCAAGCTAATATTTTTTAGTATTAATTTTACAACTCGATAAAGAGTGAAGAAAAGATTGTTTAGTTAAGAAGTTTTAATAAGTTTAATACAAGTGTTTTGTAGAATTAAGAAAGTTCATAACATGTTTTATTTGTTTAGAAATTGTTGTTTTATCAGTCCATAATACAAATGGTAATAGTTATAATAAATAGAAACAAATACTGATTGCTTATATACAATGAAAATATGTTTTTTATTTCATATAAACACTCCTCTGAATTATATAACAGTCCCCTGTCAAGATTTTTCATAAAATTTACCATAACTCAAAAATTAAGAGGAAAATGTGTGAGATTTTTGTAAATATATATTTAATTTATTAATGCCTTTCCATGTATGTACATATTTTCTAAATTATTAACAAAAATATGCTTGGGACAGTGTTGTATGGGCCAGTTTCCAATTAGTAGAGAAATACCCACATTTAGTCAAAATGGCTGATTATTTGTAAAAAATAAGTGATTTGAGAAAAAAAAATATTTCAAGTATGGTTGATTATTGAAGAAGTTTCACTTTTTGTTTTTTTTTTAATAAAACAAATAAATATAATATATTCACAAAACGTCGTATTTCTTATTTCATTTGTTTGTAATAATATAATACCGATTGGTTTATTCCTATCAATTAACTTAAGAGGGAATAACCAGATAAGACGGGAAATATATTGTCATTTTTAAATAAAATTTAGCCGTCTTGACTCTTTTCAACAAAAACGTATAAATTGATTTCGAAAGATTGTTCTTTTACCTGGTAAAGTTTTGTTTTAAATTATGAGAAAATATGTTTATTTTTTGTATAATAAGGCTATAACCTAGGTCGTATGATCGAAAAATAATTACAAATAGTACATAATTTTAATAGTTTTATCATCACGTCTTTCAGCATTTTTGAATGTAGGTATAAATTATAGCAAATTTTTAATGAAATAAAATCGATATTGAGTTATTTAAAAAAAACTGGTAGGGAGAATAATCAATCTTTCTCATTGGAACCGCCCTGTACGATCGTAAGAACATCTTTCGACGAATTTTGAATTCTCGACCGCTGGCTGGTTAGTGGCCCTTAATAAAATATTACAGCGAGTTAAAACTCACGCGTCAATTTTACCGTACATCAAAATATGATTTTTTTTCTAGGGTTAAAAAATCTTCATTTATGAGCCTCAATGGAATTTTCATATATATAGGTTTTATGTTGCAATGGATGTGAATAATGTGTGTCACCGAATAAAAAAAATACATTAAAAGTTGGATTGAAACCACGTTCTTCAATTGGAACACACTGTTGTAATTTTGAATATTCTGCAAGAAATTCTTTGATAGAGGTGGCGTCGTCAGCCCTGAAAGTAATGAATTCAGTGGTTCAGGTGGCGTCGTCAGTTTTGTTAATTTGACCTTTCCATTGGCACAACATAATCCTGGCGATCGAGTTGAAATTTCAAAGCATTGCAATATTGACAAATAGTGCTCATTGTTCCAAAATCGACCGAGGTATCACCGGCGTAATCTACTGTTGTATCATAATATCTGAAAGCCAAACGTTCGTAGGTAATTGTTACGTTTTGTTGTCTCTCGCTTGAAGTCGATGGTATGGGTTCTTCAGGAGTCGCGAAAGATCTCGCTTGAGAAATTCTCATTTTATTTGCCTCCAAACGCTGCCAACTCTCTTCAGTCTTATTACCTCGAAGATTGTGAATTCGACTTGCGTTATGCGTATGCCGACCGATATTTTGACGCCTCACTGGTGGCATTTTTTTGCTGTTGCTAAAGAAGCGGTAATTGTTGTATGTATATGAATTAATGTCACCACATTGACAGTATGAATAGATTGACATTATGACGTATAATCTGTTTGAATTTATCAAACTGCTGGCTGAGTAACTAAACGTCAATGTGTTATTTTATGTCAATATATTGAAGATCTCCCACAGTCTTCCGTTTCATTTACTCGCTCACTTTTCATATTATGAGATTATAAAAAAAATTCTGTTTGATTTTTTCAAATTTTCTTTCATACAAACCTTTTGTCAATATATTGAAGATCTCTCACACTCTTCCGTCTCATTCACTCTCACTTTTCATATTTTATGATATTAAAAAAAATAAACTTATGTGATTATAAAATTATTTTTTTTTTATTTTTTATTTTTGTTTTTTTAATACAAACTTTTTGTTAACATACTGAAGATCTCTCATAGTCTTCTGTCTCATTCACGCACTAACTTTTCATATTATGACATTTTAAAAAAAAATTGTTTGATTTTTTAAAAATTTCTTTCATACAAACCTTGTCCTGACAATAACGAACACAACAAAAAAAGAATTATCCAATTTGGTGCAGTCATTCGGAAGTTATGCGCGTACATACATTTCGGCGATTCATTTTTATTAATATAGATAGATAGATAGATAAAGATAATGATTCAAAACATAGCTAAATGCTCGGTAAAAAATGTAAAGAAAACAGTTTTAATTATTCAAAACATGTTTCTTTAAAATCTGTCCAGTAAAATATTTATGGATTGTTGCCAAATTTTGTCTTAAGAGGCAGAGGTCAACAATTCAAATATTTGAGTTCAGTGTTCAGTTAGGTACATTAGTATGATTAGCTTCGAAACAGTGAAAACAAACCACCAAATTAAATAAAATAAACATTGTTCTCAAAATAAAATAAGACTCACCATAGTTGACATCTGGTTGAACACTGGGGATTTGTAGATATTCTATGAAGTTTTTAATTGAGGGATTATCTTTCCATTGTGACATTTTAAATTCTTGATATTTCTATTATGACAGGTAATAGTGAATATAACCTGACACCTGTTCACAAGGTTATCCTCGGATAGCACAGCACTGACAGCAATGACAGCAGACGAGCAGTCAGCAGACGACAGCAAGACTGAGTCGAGTGAGACTTGGTGGGACTGCCGACTGAGCATAAATAAACCTCGCAGACTGAGATTGCTGTTTCAACGCTGTCGGTGGTCAACAGAATTAAATAATATAATGAAGTTCGCTCTCGCAACAGGATAATTGGTGTGATAAAAGATAACATGCAATCATCATTTCATTCGTTATCATTTTATTATCGTCGGAAATAAGTAACGTGAGTTGTTCGTGGCTTCTTTCTATTTATTTACAGCTTAGCTGCTACAAAAAACTATATTTACCTGAGTCAGATTCAAATTTCCGTGCGTTCTAGTCACTTTCTCTTTACAATCAACAATAATTACACGTTTTCAAACTTGAATGCTTGAAGCCATAAATAAACCAATCCCTCTTGAAGCTCTTCTGATGGACATATTTTTGGCGTTTATATTTAATATTTTGAATTTTGACAGCGATGGACCATGGATAATAGAAGATTTCCAGTAGGTCCTGTCCTTACCTATTCGTCCTTATTTTTGTACAGGCCGGCTGTACAAATTATAATTTGTTATAAAATATGTAATTTTACAATTTGTTAGCATTTTTATTCTTATTAATATATTCTAAAACGCAATAAAAGAATTTCTACAATGTTTTTTTTACTTACCGCCACTAATGTTTTTTTGGTTTTGCCGCCCAAATGAGTGTTCTAGTCATGAACAGGGTTGCCAGGTGTTCGGTATTTTATTTAGCACCGTGTTCGGTGTTCAGTGTTCAGTATGACAAAAATACCGAAGTATGGGCGGTTCGGTATTTTTTTCTGATTAATTTTTCTCCCTAATAAGCGATTCAATTATCAGATTTGACGCAATCGGCAATCGATGTTGCGTAGCATCCTTACTTAGTTTTTTCAAGCCATTTTGCGGATTAGTGTTACACATGCCTTTACCTACTGATTTTTTTAATGTCACGAATTCCTTGTCTCATCAAATACTCAAAAAAATCATATGAATAAAATAGTTCCTTTTATACCACTTTGCATACAAATCATTTTACAAAAGTTTGTCATGCAAGATGGCTGCCAGGCAATTTCTCCTCACCTGATTTGGACTTTTCAGAAATAGCCAAGTTGTGTTGTAGAATGTAGAGGACTAGAGCGAAGTCACTAACACATACCAAACCACCCACCACTAACGTAGTGTCACTATTTATAGCAAGCGGAAAACTTTAGATTTATATTGAAAATACAGTTTTTTAAATTCATAAAAAGTTTTTATGAATACGTATTATTTGTTAGTTTTTATTATAAACTAGCTGACCCGGAGAACTTTGTACCGCCTTAGAATCAATAAATGTTGTGTTAACTTATTAGCTGAATTAAATTCATTTCATTGTAAATTACATGAAGCAATTATAATTCAAAATTACTTAATGAAGCAATTATCGATGCGCAACTGAATCAGCTGTCAAATGATAATGCACACAACGCCATCTTCTGGCATTACCGGAACCAGCATACAACGCCATGTTCATTTAGTCCAGTGTTTTGTTTCTGGCATGTATCAGAGATGGCGTTGTTGGATTTATATTTATTGTGATTTTATTAATTTTCAAATGCGCGAAGAAATTTCTCTGAACCCAGATGAACAATTCCTTCCTTATCGCTATAATGCTGCAGCTCTTTCTTACACATTAAATAATGATAAGACACACAAAATACGTGCGACTCTTTCCTCCAAAGATCTACTTTTTGCGAACGGAATTACGTTTCATTTTCTATACACGTATGAGGGAGATTTATGATAATGACCATAATGAATGAACGGTCACCGTTTGTGTCTTTTTCGATTGTTGTCATTTAATAAATGTAAGAAAGAGGGGCAGCATTATACGTTTAAAAACAAAAGCAAAACAATCAGCGCATTGACATTTGACGACTTTGAATTTTTGGAATTCACTCAATTTACAAATGCTTAATGCTTCGACGTTTTAATCCCTACCGCCGCACTGGGAACCATTTATTGAATAACCAACACCATAGGTCACCCTCAAGTGGTTCTCTACGTTTAATGGCTTAGCAGGGGTGCCCGAGTTCATGGGGCGAAATTTGTCTGGGTCTTGGCGGCGAATGCGTCTGCTCACCAGTTGCATGGCAGGCCGGATCGCGAGAGAATGGTTGAGGGAGTTCCTATGACTTCTCTTCTTGCACCGCGGTGAGAGGGATGAATTCATACGTCCATCACTCCTGAACACACTGACCCCCAGATTCCTTCCCACCCCTATTACCCTTTTCCTTCCCAGAACTTCCTCTTCTTCTTTTCCTAAAAAGACCCTCCACACAGCATTCCCAAAGATGACATAGGCTCTGAGGGGAATTATTTTCCTCAGGGCCTCATGTAATAAAAAAAACACTTCAATGTTATCCTTGTGATGTGTGTGAGTGAGATGCAAGAAAATCATGACTTTTTTCTTTTGGAGGAAACAGACCTACGTACATTGTGTATCTCATCTTTTGAAAGAGCTGCAGCAATATTGTGATGAGTATAATATTATTATGATTGAATTCTAAAAAAGGCGTTCCATACAAAATGTACGAGAAAATGCATTTTCTTCATAATTTTTTTTCTGTGAATTATTTCGATGTTTTAATAGTTATTTTGCTATTCGGGGGGGAGACTAATTAAAAAAATCGAAATATCATTATAATCGGTCCAGCCGTTCTTGAGTTATAAATAGTGTAACTAACCCGACTTTGTTTTATATATTAAGATAGCGAATTCCCGCTATGTGTTGCTATGCCACTTAATAGAGAAATTGTTTCTCCCTGCGTGTTCTTTCCCACTCGTCCCGTTCCCCTTTCGCCTCACTGTCCTCTCCCGCGTCCCCTTCCACTCTCGCGCTCCCACTCCGTCATCCCTCTCCTCACTCCCTCCCTCGTCCGCTTCCCCCGTCTCGCAAAACCCGCTCCCGAGTTTTCCCTCTACTCTCCCGAATTCCCCTCTCCCCTCCCGGATTCCCCTCCCACCACCCTCCCGCGAAACCCCCCTCCCGGGTTACCCTACGACCTTCCGCATTCCATTCATTCAGTCCCAGTACATTAGTTTTCAAACAGCTCGCGAGCCACCTATTGCAATTTTTAATACAAATTTCATAATGCCAGAGCTCACCAATACTGGTGAGATTTTTATATATACATATAGAAACCTTAAACTTTGAATGAAATAGGTAAAGTCGTCCGAAAGTTATCCCACTCCCCTCTCCTGCTTCCTCCGCCCCGCGAACCCCCCTCTCGAATTCCCCTCCCCCCTCCCGAGTTCCCCTACCTCCTCCCGCATTCCATACATTCAGTTTTTAAACAACTCGCGTACCACCTGTTGCAGTTTTTTTATACAAATTTCATTATGCCAGAGCTCACCGCTTCTTTTATACAAACCTTGTCCTGACAATAACAAACACAACAAAAAAGATTTATCCAATTTGGTGCAGTCATTCGGAAGTTATGCGGGAACATACATTTCGGCGATTCATTTTTATTAATATAGATAGATAGATAGATAGAGATTTAAGGAATAATACGTCCAAA
Source organism: Limnephilus marmoratus (assembly GCA_917880885.1). Lineage (NCBI taxonomy): Eukaryota > Metazoa > Arthropoda > Insecta > Trichoptera > Limnephilidae > Limnephilus > Limnephilus marmoratus. The sequence goes on from OU862906.1 coordinate 19,256,877, forward strand.
TAATCTATGGCTATTTTTAAAACGTTTTTTGTCACTTTCTAGAACAAAAATTGGTTTCCTATTTTCGTAACATTGTGATAAGTAGATAACAAAAAGAACTTCATTCTGATAACATTTTTTTACATTAAAAGATTTGTTGCTTTATGTTAGATTATGCTAATTGTAATACTAAATTCTAGGGTATTTGGTATATATTGTAATTTAAAAAAGGAACTTCTTTCTTATTCTCTTTGTTATTCCATCCTTTTCTTATTTCACGGAGTGGTAGATACTCTCAGTATCGCCCTGGTGTAAGACCACCATTCAGAATTGAAACGTTGCTTGAAATGGCTTTAGCCGTGTTTGGTGATCAGATCTGAATAACTATTTTGGAAATACACAAAATCAATGATGCTGGTATTTCTGGTAATATACGTTACAGACAAAACAGCTCCAGTAAAATTTATGAAATTGTTAACATGTTTGCTGATTAGGTACTTTAAGGATGTGTATGAACCTGATATTCCAGATGACTTAATTCCGTACTTCAACTCGGATATAAATTTACACTTATCGCAAATACACATCGACATTGAAGACATTATAGTCTGTATTAAATCACTTGAACCCAAAACAAGCTCTGGACCTGATAAGATTCCTTCCATCTTACTTAAGAATTGTGTCCATAGTTTATCTGTTCCGCTTAATATACTGTTTAATAAGTCACTCTCTACAGGACACTTTTCACAAATATGGAAACTTAGCTATCTAACTCCTATATTTAAAAGTGGTGATAAATCCTTTGTTGAAAATTATCAGCCTATATGTATTCAATCGTCTACACCTAAACTTTTTGAGAAATTGATTCTTAAGAAAATCAGCTTTTTTGTAAACTCTTGTATCGCAACTTGTCAACACGGCTTTATCTCCGGCAGATCAACTTTGACTAACCTTACATTATATGAAAATTTCATTTCTAATGCACTTGCCAACAAACAACAAGTTGATTCTATATACACCGACTTCAGTAAGGCGTTTGATAAGGTCTGTCTTAAAATCCTCATTAATAAACTTTTGAAACTCGGCATTAATGGAAACCTTTTATCTTGGTTTAAGAGTTACTTACTTAGGCGTCAGCTAATTGTCTGTATTAATGATCACTTATCCTACATGTTCGAAGCTACCAGTGGCGTACCCCAGGGTTCGCATCTTGGTCCTTTACTTTTTAATTTATTCATTAACGACGTAACAAACATATTCACCCGTGTTCTCATTCTAATCTTGGCTGATGATATGAAGATTTTTAGAATTATTGATAATATCGAGGACTGTCTGACACTTCAATCTAATATTAATAGCTTTTATGATTGGTGTCTTATCAACAAATTAACTCTTAATGAAAAAAAATGTCAACTTATGAGATTCCACAGAAAAAAAAAACCATTGTTGTTCACCTACTTTCCCAATAACCAAATTTTATTATCTGTTGATGAAATAAGAGACCTTGGTATATATAACCTTTGACACTAAATTAACATTCATTAAACGTATTAATAATATATCCAGTAAAGCAAATGTTAGGATTTGTCTAACGGATTTCAAAGGATTTAAAAAATTTAAAAACTGTCAAATTACTTTACACTTCACTTGTTAGAAGCCAACTAGAATTTAAGTCCACCATTTGGAATCCTTACTACAGTGTACATGAGAATTCTCTTGAGCGAGTCCAACATAAATTTTTACCTTATATTAATTTTAAATTGGGAATAGGTATTCATTGAAAACATTAATTATCCCTCTCTGTTACAATTATTGGGAATCGATACATTAAAAGAGAGAAGAATTAGTTCAGACCTATTTTATTTATTTAAAATTGTTACCAACCTGTTGAACTCCCCTGAAATTCTTGCGCTAATATGTTTCCGTGTACCTAGTCGATCAGTTCGTTTCAAATTACCTTATCATTGCAACAATACAGGATCGAACGCTGAACTCAATTCCATAATGAATCGCCTGCATGTACTTGGAAATAAATATGTTTTGGATGAATCTGTAAACATTGCTAGTTTAACCTCATACAAACACTACTTAATTAAAACTGTCTGTCAGCGCTTCTCAGTTTGACTATAATCAAATACAGATTTAAAGTATTAATTTCTTAATACATAATATCCGTGATTTATAATATGTTGTATTGTATTTATGATAACCTACTCATTGTACTTTTTTATATTGATACTACAATTTCTATTGTTCCCTTTTATGAATTTTATATTTTTCTTTTTTTTATCTATGTATTGTTAGCGGACCTAAATGGGGGTCCCTACATTCTGCCGACAGACTAGCTCAGGTTTTAGTCAGCAGAGCGGGAGGGGCCCTCACCACCAGGGTGGTAGGATCTGTGAGGCGTGTGTGTGGCTTCTCTGAAATAAAGCTCAAATTTCTACGGGCTGGGGGAAGGCAGTGAAACCAGTAATCAGGGTAAACAACGGTTATATTGGGTAAAACACCTGCGTAGACACAATATCACAATAATGCATACATAGTAATTCAGGGTAGCAACAACAGTTATATCTAAAATGGAGGAATCTATCTCTATAATCTCTCTGGAAGGGCTATTTATCTCCGCGGTGAATTTACTGCGAACCCACGCAAATAAGGGGAGTTAAATTGGTTCAGGTACTCACAGCTGGGGGCTGAACTCTTGTAGATTCAGTGACGGGAAAGAATATAGCCATTCTTGGAGTTCCCGCAAGTCACTATGCAAAACACGCTGCATCGTGGCTTGCAGAATGTTCCGGAACTGTGCGGAACGGTTTACGACAACACGGGCGCTCAAGCCAGGCGCTGGAGAAGAATGCGGTTGGCGGCTCGCTGTCGACGGTGGCTTGCTTGGGTTCCGCCGCCCGTAGCGCGCCGGTAAGCTAGCGGCGGGGGAGTGAAACTGTAGTTTGCGCAGTGGCGTATTTGTGTATCGTAACACCTCCCCCCGCGCTCGGAAAAAAAGCGACGTGGCAATGGAGCAATAGGGCAAGAACCCTCTACGTTACCCGCGGGAGTTGAAAGAGAGATTCGTTGACCAGAGAGAGAGCTGACTAACATCTTAAAACTAGCTTATGCTGTGGGCTAGGTACAATGTTTGTCAGGGTAGGGAGGGGGGTACATAAAATATGAGGAACAGGCAGTTATCACAAGGAGGGGTGAAACAACATACATATTTATGCAATTGAAAGAACAAAAACAAGGTTATGAAAATGTGAAACAAAGACAAAAATTATGAAAATGTGAAAACAAGGACAAAAATTATGAAAATGTGAAAATAATGACAAAATTATGAAAATGTGACTCTAGGGTTTCATTGGTCTGGAAGCTAAATTTGCGGTGCGTAGATTTGTTTGTGTTTTTGACGGGGTTCGAAGAGTTTCGAAGAATTGCGAAGAGACGTGATTTCACAGACTCTAAAGGGATTACATTATCAGTGTAATCTGACCCATTTGAGATAACACTCAAGAGTACACTAGGGCCTTGGAGAAAAACACTTTGTTTTGTCGTAGACGTCGAAGGTTACGAAGTGGAGACTGTGGTTGCAGTGCGGAGGGCTATGGTTACAAAGGTCGTTGAGGAGAAGAATCCAGGATCTGCAGACATGCCAGTACGAATCCTAATGTGCCATTATGGTGGGCACGGATCGTGTATAATGGTTATCGAAGCATAATGTAGCTCGGAATAACTTGTGAGGGTGCGCATTCGGCGAATACTGGAGAGTCAAGGTAATAATGGTTTACACATGACATGGTGTGCGTCACTGCATGACAGAGCAAGAGACGGCAAAACTGGCTTGGTAGCGAGAGCAGGAACAAAACCCAGGGGCTAGCGTGCCCAAAGGTAGTCCAGAGTGTCATTGTATATAGCGGGACAACTCGGCTCGCAATGGCGCAACAAGACAACATACATAGGGGCGATATGGTCTGTGCTTTCAGGAACAAATATGTAGAAAATGGCGGCGGGGGACCTTGTAACCACAGCGAAGGCTGCTAGGAAGTGAAGCTCAGCTTGGCTGCCGATGGAGACATCCTTCTGGGCTTCTTTTTAAATCCGGGAGGAATTATTATTAAAGCAAAATTCTTGAAGTTTACCTGCCTAGAGACCAATGAAGGAAAGTTTGGAGAGAAACAAAGTGTGTTCAGAGAATAGCAAACGAGGTTTTAACCCGGTGACCCAGAGAGATTAAGAGAGAGAGAGAGAGAGAGAGAGAGAGAGATTCCTAGCTAGTGTACAATTACATTTTTGAAAATGAATACAAAGGTATCCTTTGTTAGGATAACCTGGCTTTGCCGGGTGACAAAATACCTTGGTTGAAAAGCAACCGGCCTTCCATGGCCTATGTTAACATAAAATGGTAACATTTTTGAAGAATTTCAAAGAACAAGACACAAAGTCGTGAACGAGTCATGGCAAGGCAGCGAAACTGATTCATGGATAAAGGTTGTCGATAAGAGACAGATGATACGCCAAGTGCATAACATACGTGTCCAATATTCATGAATCTGCCTCATTGAAACCAGGATGAAGAACAGAAGAAACATATGACAAAAGTGAAATAGAAGGCCCGTTATGCCTGGTTAGGTACCGATTCGAACTCCAAGTGAGGGCGAAATATGGACAACAACGGATCTTCCACTTCATGCATGATGAGAACGTGAGGGAGGGAAGGGGAAAATGGATGGAGGGGAGTTGAGTGACGAAACTTGCTAGGGACTGGACTAATTTCCAGTTCAAACTCTTTGTGAGTATGAAACGTAATCCACCAGCATGCTTCCTGACTCTTTACATAAGAAAAAAAATGATATGAAAAAGAATACACATTACGCCAAAGAGACTAGTCCTTCGCGTGTATTTGACGAAAGATTAGGGGTCACTTAAAACTTCTCCTTGATTGTGAGAAAAGATAGACCCTCGCTCCAATTTCACAATCCTGGGATTTCTTTTATTCGCTTCCCAGACGACGAGTTTGGTGGATTTTGTGCCCATTCGATTAACTCCCACGGCACTATGCCCCATAGCTGACAGTGAAGCTGACAAGCTAGTCCTTTTGAGATAGTAGATATTCCTGGGCTTCTTTCCTTTAGAGAAAGAAGTGGCAAAACAGGAAGTCCACGGGCATTGTCGCTGAACAATTTGCAAAAAGGTTGTGGACTACTTTGTGTAGTGCGCACAAAAAGGGTTGATATTATTTCGTTCGCACGATTCATGGTGAGTATTGTAACGTCTTCACGTTTGGTGCACAAATTATATAAGTACACAATTATAACAAGGTACAGCTCAATTACAGACAGAAGTCAAAGAGTGTTATACAATGCATCTTAAAGAAGATAGCAAGGCCGATATTATGTCGTTCACACGAATCACGGTAAGCATTATTACGTCTTCACGTCTCGTGTACAGATTATACAAGCACATAATTATAAATACAAGGCGGTTCTCATGCCAAATTAATGACACACGACCAAAAAGGGGCGGTACTCATGTCCAATTAAAGACACACGACCAAAAGGGGCGGTACTCATGTCAAAAGACACACGACCAACTCAATAACGTTTAGTTAAGAGTATAAAGTAATTATAACGAACTTCTCGTATCGTGGCGGATGTTTTAAGGATCTCTCCTATGATGGTGGATGTTTTAAGGATCTCTCCTATCGCGTACAGGTTGTGCATAAGTACAGCAAAATAAATGATGACAACATTCGTTTTAATGTTGTTTATAAAGATTCGTTAGATTTAACTAACCCCGTAGCCCGGGGCGTACGATAGAATGACATAAAGTGATGGCAGGGTATATTTTGCTTACACCGAGCAATAAAAGAGACAGACCTGGAGGGGTTTTACATACTGTCCGAGTAACCATTTTTTAGAAAAGAAAAAAAGGTGATAATTGCAAAACGATGATCGAACAAATCAATGCTGATTTACGTTAAAAATTACAATTATTTGGATTCGAGAATCAGGATGACTGTTTGGTTTTACTAACCTGTCTCGTGTTAAAGCGTGTAATACAAAACATACGTGACGCAACAGTAGAGAAGAAACAAATCAGTGGTTTCGTTGAAGCAACCAAAGACCTGGTGATTCGGTTTTACATACTTTAGTCGAACGAGCCAACGGATTTGTGTATGACTTATAAAAAGCCAACTTGTAGGTTTTTTTTTAATATACATATATATTAAATACAATTTCCAAAATGGACGTGCCAATATCCTATTTTGGGGAGAGAAAAAAAAATTGAGCACGGGTGAAAAGGACGCCATCAATTTTTGATTTAAGTAAAAAATTGAAAAAGGCTTATATGTACAAGAAAAAAGGTGAAGTAACCATTTCTGACTTTCGTGCTTGAGACCACTATTGGGTTTTACGTACTCAAGGTGAGCTGAAAATCAAGAGGTAAGAAAAAGGTTTTACCCTGGTAGGTAAAATACGATGAACGTGAGAATGAGGTAAAAAAAATGTACAAGGGCGGCCGAAACTGAGGCCATAGACAAAACAAAACAAAAACAAAACAAAAAAACGAAACACAAAAAACAAAAAAAAACGAAACAAAACCAGTGACATGACATGAACATTGCATAGTGTCGGGTTGAGAAACGCCATTCCGGGTTCATGACTCCCAGAATATCGTGACTCGAGGTGTCTCTGCTCCGAAGTAAACAGCCTCAGAACAGGTGAGAGAAAAAAAAAATGTACAAAGAAACAATGCTGGCAATTTGTCGTGATGGAGAAAAGAGAAATTGGTACAACCGTGACATTTGGATGTACCTATTGTGAATGTACATTTATTTACAAACAAGTATAAATAAAGGATTTGCTTTATTTATAGGGGTCTGGTCGTGTAATTGACACTTTACACGCCAGTTATATACATGTTTATTTATTTACAAAACATTGTCAAGAGATCGCTTGAAAGCTGACTCGAGACCTGCCTCACGCTTGAGGACTTAAGCCACAACTCCATAACTCGGGGTGTGACCCTTGTGTCGTATACACGCTGCGAGGCGGTAGGTATTGCGGAAATAATTCTGTGAATTGAAATTCCTTGTGTGAACGACGCCATTGTTTTGTTCACGATGTATTTTACACATAATAATCGTATCGGCTTCCAAGGGGTTAACAGCTGCAAACAGCGCCGTGGTACAAGCTTGCGGCCAGTGTGTGCAAATGAGAATGTCGCGCGCAAATTTTTGTTGCTATGCGCGACTTCCGAAATCCGGCAGTGGATAATCTCGCCAGGAGAGGCATTATTATCGGCCTCTATCCTCCTGGATGGCACGACCTGTGAGGTGTGTCCATTTCTTGAGTACATGTTTACGGGTTTGACAGCTCCTATAGCTTGCGGCCAATGTACTTGTTGATGGTTTTTATGTTGACAGTGCATCGTGCATGATTTTGTCGATGCCTTTGTGGGTTGAAGATGTTCGTGGTTATGTACGAAAACTTGATAATCAGTATAATCACTCTTTGTGATTCCATTTTGGTGCAGGTGATGGACGGCGTGACTGCTTAAATTCTTTCCCTGGTCGATGAGTAGAGAAATAAAAAAACAAGAGGGAAATTTAAAAAAAAAAAAAAAATTCCTGAATTCTTGTCCAAAATTTTGAAAAATTTTTGCCGAGGGGAATCCTTACAAAGTTGCTCTTTTGTGTTTAAAATAAGCACTTTTTTAAAATTTGTTAAAATTCTTCAAAGTATTTTAATTTTTGAAAAATTTGGCCAGCGGTCTCCTTCTAGGGTGTATATTCTTGGTTTCACTTAGACACTTTTGAAAAAGTAGCACTTTTGTAGGAGCATTAACACTTTTGAGACGCAAAAACACTAGGCAGAAAAGAAAAAATTGGCCATAGATTTCCCTGTAGGGTCAGCTAGTTTGGTTTTCACAAAGCACTTTTGCAAAATAAAACACTATTTGTCGAAGCACAGAACACTTGGAGCGGGGAACACAAGACCGTAAAAAAAACAGACCGAAAAACAGACCGTCACGTGGCTTGATTTATTGAGCACTTTCATTAATTTAACTTAAATTCACAGCTCGACACCAGGGCCGGATCTACGAAATCTGGCGCCCTGTGCAGTAGGTACCGATGGCGCCCCCCCCCCCCCCCTACATTTTTATTTTGATTAAAAATTCGTTTACCCCAATTTTTTATTTCGTTTTTATTTAATTATTATTTTTTTTACACTAATTTATCAAATAAAATCAAGACATATAAAGGGTGTAACTTTTCCAAGTGACCTGGCGGTAGCTCTCACACTCGTTTTTTTTAAAGAGAGGATCGCCAGGAGCCCTATACTCTCTGAATCTATTGGGTAAACATAAATTATGGTGCTATTTTAATTATTTTAGGAAAAACTCTTTGCAAGTTATGCTTTAAAATAAAACAACGAATTGTTTATTTGTGCCCGTACCATGATTTAAAATATAGGTTACGAGACAATGCTGGTGGTTTCGCTGTACTTGGTCCATTATACATTCTTGAGATTTACTGCGTTTATGTACCTATGTACCCAACGCGAATATTAGAAAAAGCAAATACAAATACGTTCCCATGGCAACGTACAACACAAGAATAGCATCTACTAGCTTCTGACAGGCAGTCGCAGTCCCGACGAGAGACAGTGAGCAGTGATAATAAGAATATAACCTCAAATTTGTACCTTGCATTTCCCCTGTGTTGAGCGAACACTGACGTATGGCATCAACGGCTTACGAACAAAAATACCGCGCTGTGATTGGTTATTGAATTTGGATCGCACCTATTCGTCGTACAACACGGTAAAAGATATATGGAAAAATAGATCTTGCGTATAAACTAAATATATGGAATTTGTAAAAAAATCCTGTAACTGACTATAAATTCGTAAGCCGTTGATTAGCCGTTGAAAGTGTTGCTAGAGCGTAATAATTATTTCGTACTATGGGTAATTTTTAAACGATTCAGGGAATATTATAACTAAATTTTAATACAATATTTATTTTCTCACGGCGCCCCTTCGGAGTTGGCGCCAGGTTTTTGCACGTTTTTGAACGTATGGCAGATCCGGCGCTGCTCGACACCTGACGGATTCACTTTGTAGCACAAATTTACACTTGCGAGACCAGACATGAACGCACTGTTTTTTCACTTGTGTAAATATGTCACATTGTACCTAAACATTTATAGGAGGGAAGAAAAATATACATAAATCAACATCTCATTATTTATAAGTATTCCCGCCTGATAACTGGAAGGTATGTTTTTAGAGAGAAACGGCGTTGCTATCTCCCGCCCAAATGTGATGGTACCGCTACATGCTTGCGACAAACGGCTTGCCGCAAGCTCAGGCAAGCTCTGGCAAACGAATGGCTGGCTTCCACACACTTGCGAGCGTGCCAGTGTGTTCGGAGCATCCAAGCGCGGCGGACGTCTACTTAGGCTATACTATGTTTGGGTTAATCTATTTTTATTTTGGTTCCATGCCAACTCAGAATGAAACCAACTGAGAAACACCTCAGAAAGATCATTAAAAGCTATGAAACAATAATTTTAAAATTGCCGGTAACCCTAACCTAACTTAATCAATTTTTTTATCATGACCTTTCTGAGTTGGTTTCATTCTGAGTTGGCCAGTCACCTTTATTTTAACGTGAAACAAAACACAAGGGGAAAATGTATTTTTATACCATTGAACCATTGAAGAAGATAATACTAATAAAAATATGAAAAAGAACAAGACACAGAAAAATACAATGTCTAGTTTACACGCGGTAGAAGTGAAACCTTCAGAAAACTAAGGTAGAAAAGAGTGGGGAGGCTACGAAGCACCGCACAAAGAGGAGACATTATCTCGCAGGCTAAATACTATAGATTTTTGTCTCTTTTTAGTGCCACTTTTTCGTTTCATCGAGTTTCAAATCACAACGGTGCCAAAGAAGTTTTCGCTTCCAAAGGTAGTGATCGCAATTGGGACCCGAACTCGAGGATCACTTGTCTTTATATAATATTGTCTTGTATTTAAAAAAAAAAGATATTCTAACAAAAATCATATATTTATTATTGTAATAAATACTATTGCCTAAATCATTAATAAAATATTATTTATTTATTTTGACTTTTTAGGTAAGTCCAGTTGCAATAAATTACGTAAGTGCATTAAATTTATGTACTTATACATTTTAATAAGTCAGGCTCGCCTCATACGCCATTCATATGTCTCGTAATATTAAATATTATCATAGACCGCACGGAGCAAAAACGGCGTGCATTCACCGCCAGCTCGGAAGTTCCACTGAGCGCGACCGAGCGCTTGCCGCTTGTGGCCAAATTATCCGACCTCGCCGGATCGGTGGCAAGCTCTCGCAAGCTCTTGCAAGCCTACGCAAACGCGCGCTCCAGACGTTGGGACTTGTGGACGCTTGCCGAGGCTCGCCAAGCATTTGGACCCCGCTTTAAAGGTCGCGGCTTACGCAATTACGATCATTCTAGAATATTGTCGATGTTTCCCGCCAAACTGTCGCGTGGCTCGGGTAACCGGTAACTGTTTTTATTGCGGTTCTCGGAACGACAAATTTCTACTATAGTAATAGGAAACAATTACCCTCCGTTTGGTGTCCCGTTTTACACGTAGGAAAAAGATTAATTAAGAATGCTAAGGAAAAAAGAGGGAAAAAGAGTTGTCACACAATGTGGCGTCAGGGTTGGAACCAAAACGCAAAAAAACGAGTGCAGAATGCTGAAAGAAAAAAAAAATTTGCCTCCACGTTGGGACGTCAGTGTTAGCGGACCTAAATGGGGGTCCCTACATTCTGCCGACAGACTAGCTCAGGTTTTAGTCAGCAGAGCGGGAGAGGCCCTCACCACCAGGGTGGTAGGATCTGTGAGGCGTGTGTGTGGCTTCTCTGAAATAAAGCTCAAATTTCTACGGGCTGGGGGAAGGCAGTGAAACCAGTAATCAGGGTAAACAACGGTTATATTGGGTAAAACACCTGCGTAGACACAATATCACAATAATGCATACATAGTAATTCAGGGTAGCAACAACAGTTATATCTAAAATGGAGGAATCTATCTCTATAATCTCTCTGGAAGGGCTATTTATCTCCGCGGTGAATTTACTGCGAACACACGCAAATAAGGGGAGTTAAATTGGTTCAGGTACTCACAGCTGGGGGCTGAACTCTTGTAGATTCAGTGACGGGAAAGAATATAGCCATTCTTGGAGTTCCCGCAAGTCACTATGCAAAACACGCTGCATCGTGGCTTGCAGAATGTTCCGGAACTGTGCGGAACGGTTTACGACAACACGGGCGCTCAAGCCAGGCGCTGGAGAAGAATGCGGTTGGCGGCTCGCTGTCGACGGTGGCTTGCTTGGGTTCCGCCGCCCGTAGCGCGCCGGTAAGCTAGCGGCGGGGGAGTGAAACTGTAGTTTGCGCAGTGGCGTATTTGTGTATCGTAACACCATATTCAGTATTCATATGTAAAATAATTGTAATTCTTTTGTAAAAGCCGTTATAATCGGCGTTAATAAATAAATAAATAAATAAACTTGGTACTTCCCCACCTTCCTCTCCCATCTCCTTCCCCACCCCACTGCCTTCAGCCTCACAACATACCACAACTGGGGATGCCATAGTCTCACTGGCTCCAGACGGTAGCAGCTGGGACTCTTGTGAGGTATTCACATTAAAAAATAACATACATATACATATTCATAATCATTTATCACCTACTAATCTCCCCTCTGACAGAATCTTTAAGAGCGTTTAACCAGCCAGCGGCCGAAAATCCACATTTCGTCGAAAATTGTTCTTACGATCGTGCAGGGCGGTTACAATGAGAAAGATTAATTATTCTCCGTACCAGCTTTTTAAAATTATAACTCAATATCGATTTTATTTCATTCCAAATTTGCTTTAATTTATACCTACATCCAAAAATGCTGAAAGGCGTGATGATAAAACTATTAAAATAATGTACTTATTATAATTATTTTTTGATTATACCCAAGTATTTTTCATTTTTCAATAATGTCTAAGTTAAATAAGAATGTAAAAAAAATCTGAAATATATTAGTTTGCAAGTACCTACGTAAATAAATACAAAACGGACCAATTTTCGCCATGAAACACATGTACACGTATATGTTGGGTATATTTTTTAATGACTTTTTTTTTTTTTTTACATGAGCTCTACACAGGAGGCCCCGAGGAAAATAATTTCCCTCAGGGCCTATGTCATCTTTGAGGATGCTGTGTGGAGGGTTTTTTTTAAGGAGAGGAAGGATAGGAGAGTTCTGGGAAGGAAAAGGGTTTAAGGGGCGGATAGGAATCTGGAGTTCAGTATGTCCTGGTCATCCGCCTCCAAGACCTAGACACACCCCACCCCATGAGCCCGGGCACCCCTGCTAAATCACCAAACGTAGCAAACCACTTGGGGTGACCTATGGCAGAGGTGTTGGTTATCCAATAAAGGGGATATATAGATCCCGGGGCGGCGGTTCCATTCCCGCCTCCCAAATTTATTTAAACTAAAATTAAAATTCTAAAACATGCGATACCCAGATAATGTATTGATTTATTTTACTGCATGATTACCTATATGATTTGAAATGGGTGTGGATTAATATAAAATCTTTTTTGAAAATTTAACAAATCTGCCAACGATCTATGGTATAACCTTATTATACTAAAAATAATCATTTTTTCTCAAAATTTAAAACATGCGAATGCTAGATAAAAGAACAATCTTTCGAAATCCATTTATATTTTTTTGTGGAAAAGAGTCAATACGTCTAAAATCTGATTTAAAAATAACATATTTCTGGTTTTCCCTGGTAAAACCCTCTTAAGTAGGCACAAAATAGCATTATTTCTATTAGTTGGAAAAAACTAAAATTCGGATATTTACCTATCTAATAAAAGATTTACCTGGTGTATTCTGCTATCATAAATAAAAACACAGTAATTACCAAAATTAGCAAAAATGAGTTGAGTAGTAAGTATGTTTTACCTAAAAAATAATTTCATTTCTCATTTTTGTATTGAAAAAAGATAATATTGTTTATGTTATCGCAATTTAACAGTTCTTGTTAAGTAAAGATGCAGTATTCTTGTTTCCAAAAGTAAAAACACTTTCCGTAAGTAAAAACACTGTTCCTATGTTGAAATTTAAGATTGCAGATTGAATAGACTAGATTGAAACGTTGCTTGGAATGACTTTAACTGTGTTTGATGACTAGAGCTAAATAGTCAGGAACTTCCCAAATTTCTCTTCCCATCTCCTTCCCCTCCCCACTCCTAGCCTCACAACATACCCCAATCGGGGATGCCATCTTACTGGCTCAGAGTATTTGTGACTCTTGTGCCGTTTTCACCAAGGGTGTGCACTCCATATGGGCACATAAACACTGCCTACCCTACCGTATTTGTAAAACGTAAGCATGTAAATAATATTATAATTTATTAAATTATTGCTAAAAATAAATACACACTTTCAAAAATAAGCACGTAAAAAGCTGAGCAACCGAAACTACAAACATGGCATAAACTGTAACTAGAAACACTCGCGCCCTCCGACTGCCTCACTAAAATGCGGCCTTAAGCAGGAATTATTTCTGCTTAGAGCTAACTTCATATAAGATGTAATATCAATGTAGGTATACGAAAGGCATAGAATTGAGTAGAACTGTCGTTTTGAATTTGCTTCCATGAGGTTTTTTTGTTAGTATTAGGCAGTGCTTTCTGGAACAAAATTAGCAAATGGCAATCAGTGACGACAGTGGCGTCTGTTGTTATCTATTTCTGTCAACTAGTCGTCTTTCATAAATCCAGTAATTGGCTTGTGATAATATGCATAAATGAAGCGATTATTTGGATATTTGAAGTGGCTTAGATAATCCATACCTACATCATCTGCAGCCACCAGCAATCATACTTAACGAAAGTATGAAGGGAGTTATCTATGTTCATTTTTTTTTTTTAATTTGAATCAATTCGGCGGTTTTCCTGCTTCCTACCCTAATCAAAAACTTTGTACACGCCACTGGTATTCACATTATACTTACAGGCATTTCCAAAACATCACAACTGTTAAGTAAAAACGGAAAATCGCGTATTTTCAACAGATATTATTAAAGTGAAAACTTCTTAAGCACCGTTGTGATTTGAAACTCAATGAAACGAAAAGTAGCAACACTAAAAAGAGACAAACCCATACATCTATAGGATTTAGCCTGCGAGAGAATGAGATAGACTAATCGGTCTCCTCTTTGTGTGGTGCTTCGTAGCATCCTCACTCTTCTCTACTTTAGGTTTCTGAAGATTTCACTTCTACTGCGTGTGAATTGCACACATATTTTCAACCCCTTAGGCTAATTTTTTCGCTTTAATATAATAAAAATAATATGTTTATTTCGAATTATAAAATTTGAAAGCGTGTTTTATTGCAAAACGGAAATATTTTTACCTTCCGACTAAATAAGCCCGAGGCCTGAAGAGTTAAATTTTTTTAATGATAATATAGAACGGGTATCTGTTAACAAGTGTTTTGACAAAAAATCAGTAGATTAGGCCAATTATAAATACTAGCAGTCAGTAAAAACCTGCGGAGCGGGTTACTGCTAGGTTGACTGCTAGGCCCTGCGGGCGGCTTTTGGTTCAGCTTCGCCAAGTTAGTGTTGGTGATCATTTTGTAAATCCAATAGGAACTGGTTCCAAAATTAGCCTGTTCCTCGTATCCACTGTCAACAGTGTCAACCAGTGATGGCAAGTCACTGCGAAAAAGTAACCGGGACGGACGATGACGTCATATGTAATATACAGCCGCTTGATACAACTAAGAATTACCGTCAATTTTCAGAAATCCGGGAGATACTCCAAGTTCACAAATTCGTAGAACTTAAACCTAGGAAGGAAACTTCCCTTTGCATCTTGCCGACGAAAGTTGAATCATCTTGTGACGAATTCTTGAATTAGAAATCGAACTACAATGGTAGCTTTATCTGAAAATCCATGTATACGGATGTTTACATGCAGGGCTGGGCAGTATTTGAAATACTTGTAATTGAAATACGTATTTGAAATACAAATACTTATTTTGTATTTGTATTTCAATTACTTCCTAAAAATGTATTTTGTAATTGGGATTTCAATTACCTGCTGCTGAGGTATTTTGTAATTTGTATTTCAAATACTTATGACTTCAAAATACATTTTCAAATACATTTAGCGATCTTAATAATGATAATGAAAAATAAACACACATAGATATTACATAGACTAAAAACGCTAGAATCCTGTACCGTTGTCCTTTGCTAGAGCATTCTTACTAATGATTATTTGTAGTTCTCTTAGGGGACATACATTAATTACGTGAGCTCAAAAAGGGGGGGGGGTCCAGCAAAATCTCACGTTACTTGAAAAGAATATACGAAGTGGCCCAAATTTATCTCACCAAGGGGTGGGGGGGGGGTCTAGTTTGGAAGAAAAACTGCTCACGAAATTAATGTATGCCCCCTTATCATTGCTTTATAATGTACTGTACATTTTTTTTACGTCATGCTATTTATTATTATGTGCTATAATGCACCGTTATTGTACATTTTGTATCATATTATATTATACTTGTCGTTGCTTTGTATTGTACATATTAGATCAAGCACTATAGGAATAATTTGACTGATAACTTGATTATTTTTAAGTTAATTACTGTAGAGTGCACTCGAAGTGAAATAACACAAAACTGCGCTATACAAATGTCATCCATTTATATATTGTTAAATACAGACTCGAGTGTAGGCGAGGTTATTTATAAATAATGCGCGTATTGGCGATATGGATATTTATTATAAGTAATGGCTATAAATACGTCCTAACTAACGTGTTGGCGGTTGGAAAAAGAGAGTGAGGAGAGGCCTGCATCTCCTTTTATATGCGGGATCACCTGTCTCGCTCTTGTATGGCCGGAAACAGGTGTGCCACCCTAAAACCTCTCTCACATCCTCCCCTACTTAAACGGGAGAATCCTGGCTACATAAGTGATACCTATAGCTACATATTTCATACAATATATTTTATATTTCATATTTCACATTTAAAATTAACACATTACATTTAAAATTAACAAAACATTTGTTTTTGTTCTTTCTGTTTCCCTTCTGTCCATTTCTGTCCATTTCGACTGCGAAGTGCTGTCACCTGGGCCGAAGCCTTCCTTGCCATGGGTTAGACCTGAAACATGGAGAAACAGAATTAGAGACACTTCTATTACGTAACATACCGGAGAGATCTAATTCGTCCGTCGACAATTCCAACGTGTCAGACGCGAATTCCTGGTTATCTTCCTCCTGCCATGAAACATGTAATTCCTTTAGCTGGTCTAAATGTCTTTTCCACACCATATTAGACTTGTTAATTTTTATGAAATATATTTTACTACCTTTTTTATCCACAATAACCCCAGGGACCCATAACCTATTACCCTGAGATCTGAAATCTCTAGTCATTACTTTCTGACCTATATTAAAACCTGATTTAACTCTACCCTTATATTGTCTTTTCTGATTGTTTTGGCTCTGAGTAACCTTTTTTATTACTTTGTTTCGTCGAGTAGAACCTGAACTACCCGTTCTATCCTCAATTTTCCTTGGAATCAGAGAGTCAAATACTGTTCTAATTTTTCTACCCATTAATAATACAGATGGCTCACATCCTGTTGTTGCGTGAACTGTATTCCTATAGTCTGCTAAAAAGTTACCTAACTTTTCTTTATAATCTGAAGGAAATCCATTATGTTTACAAATTTTTTTAAGGAAATTTTTACAAGTCTTTACTGTAGCTTCAGCTTGCCCGTTGCTACTAGGGTGATTGACTGGACTAGTGATATGTTCTATCCCATTTTTCTTACAAAAATTTTCAAAATCCTCAGAACAAAAACACGTACCATTATCACTAACTAAAGTTGCAGGAAAACCAAATTGCGAAAATAATCTATGAAGTATTTCGATATTTTCTTTTGAAGACAGACTGTTTACTTCCAGACACTCAATCCACTTTGAAGAAGAGTCTACCACCACTAAAAAATTTTTGTTATACAAACTACCATGATCAATATGTACCCTGAACCATACTTCAGGTTCATATGGCCACACTGCTAAAGAACTCTTTTGTGATTCTGGTTTAATTTCTAAACAATCTCTACAATTTTCCGTTATTTTCTCCAAATCTTGATTAATTTTTGGCCACCAGACAAAGCTTTTTGCAATACCTTTAGTCTTAAAAACCCCTAAATGAGATCTATGTAACATCTTTAAAACCTCTTGTCTTAAAGACTCAGGTACAACAACCCTATGTTGATATAAAACACACCCATTTATCAAAGACAATTCTAACCTTTTTTCCCAAAAAATTCTAATAAAGTTACCACTTTGTGCCTTTTTTACTGATGCTGGCCAACCTTCGATAAGAAAATTTTTTACTTGACCTAACACATCATCCTTTTCGGTTTCGCTTTTTATCACGTCTAAAGACAAATTAAACCCATTATTCTCGAAATAATTAATGTAATCAGACTCTATCTCATCTTCACAGCTAACCTTTTCAATCGGACACCTGCTCAGAAAGTCTGAACAATTATTTTTCGATTTTACATATTCAATTTTAAAATTAAACGAACCTAACATAATAGCATATCTCTGTAACCTTGACGCGGCAATCTTAGGTACTTCTTTATTTTCACCTAAAATTCTCACTAACGGCTGATTATCCACAGCTAAAATAAATTCTCTGCCGTACAAATATTGATAAAACTTCTTAATTCCAAAAATAATTGCTGTTGCTTCAATATCTAGAATAGAATAATTCTTTTCCGCTTTAGTTAAAGTTCTGCTTGCGAACCCAATCGGTCTTTCTACGCCATTTTGAAACCTATGAAGTAATGTTGCTGCTACCCCATTAAAACTACCATCTGTGACAAGTTTCACAGGTATATTTTCGTCAAAATGCGTTAAAATCCTATCCGAAGTTAATATTCTTTTAATTATCGCAAAACTATTTTCTTGTTCCGTACCCCATTGAAACTTAACATCTTTTTTAAGTAATTCGTATAATGGTGACAATATATTTGCCATATTTGGAATAAAATTACGATAATAACTAATCATACCTAATAAACTTCTTAAATTATTTAAATCACTAGGTGCTGGTGCATTTAAAATGGCTTCTTTATTCCGTTCACACGGTTGAATCCCTTGTTCACTTATTTTATAACCTAAAAACTCAATAACTTTTAAATTGAATTCACACTTGTCACTATTCACTGTTAGATTACAATGTTTCAACCTTTCTAACACGACACATACGTTTTTCTCTAAATCGTCTTCGTCTTCCCCTATCACGATAATATCATCCAAATAAAACGTCATGTTCTGTAATCCTGACAAACAATTTGCCATTGCCTTTGCAAATATAGCTGGCGCGGGAGATAACCCGTACACTAACCGCTTATACTGAAACAATCCTAAATGGGTATTGATTGTTGTAAAACGCCTACACTCCTTTTTTAAAACAAATTGACTATACGCCGATTTAAGATCGATTTTTGCAAAAACTTTCCCACCATTTACTTTCGTTAATAGCTCCTCTATCCTAGGTAATGGATATTTGTCAACTAATAACTGATTATTCACTGTCGATTTATAATCACCACATAATCTAATACTACCGTTTTTCTTAATTACTGGAACAATTGGACTTGCAAACTCACTAAACTGGACTTGTTCTATAATACCGTCTGACAGTAAACTATCTAACTCCCTTTCGACTTTTTCTTTCAAAGCGAACGGCATAACTCTGTGATTACGAAATATCGGAATAGCGGTCTCTTTTAAAGTTAAATTCACTTCGTACTTATTAAATTTTCCTAGTTTATCCGTAAAAACTTCCGGAAATTTTTTTACTAATCGCTGCTTCAAAGTATTCTGTTTTATACTGTTTACGATTCCGTTAATCCCGACGTTAAAAAGATTCATAAAATCACGCCCCACTATCGATAACGAAGCACTTGTGACAACAACAAATTTCAAATTGTGACACTGACCGTTAAATTCCACTTGTGGCGTAATTGTACCTACCACTTTCACGAGCGTATTGTCAAAACCCCGTAGACTAATGTCTTCGTGCACTAGCTTGATTCTACTGAATTTACTGAAATAACACTCCTTGGAAATTACGCAACAAGATGCTCCAGAATCTACCATGAATTTACTCTTGATCCCGTCTAGTGAAACTTCAATAAAAAATGGTTCGACACTATTAACTTCACCCAACTTTGTGTCCGACAACAAAGTATTCACACTCTTACGTGTTGAGGAACGCTTGCACTGTTTTGCGAGATGACCCTTCGTACTGCAAATTTTACATAAATAATTTTTATATCTACATTCCGTCGCGATGTGATTATTGTGACCACAAACGGTACAATTTTGTTTCACAGCGTTCGCTGGCGACTGTGACCGTGCCCTGTTGCTATGCCCGAAACGCTTCACGTCTCTGTCTTTCACACGCGAATTGTTAAAAGAGAGTCGACCGGCCTTGAGCTGTACATTAGCGTAAACCGAATTATCAACTCGGGACTGCGCTTGAGTTGAAGCTACGAGGTCAATGCACTCGGCGACTTGTAAACATTTTTCGAACGAGTGTAATTCACCCTCGAGAAATAATTTTTCCCTTACCTTTCCTGGTTTACAACCCAAAACAAAGAAATCCCTTAAATTTACTGATAAACTATTCCCAAATTTGCAATTAGTAGAAAGAGACTTTAACCGCACTGCAAACTCACGGATTGATTCGTCATTTCTTTGTTTAGCACTGTAAAACTTAGATCTCTCTTCAAAAAAACATTTCGTTGAACAACAATACTCATCAAGTTTAGATATCAAATCTTCTAACTTAATATCTGTTACCTTTTTAGGAATGCACAAATTAACCAATAAGGAAAAACAATCATCTTTCAATGCATTCAGGAAAATAGCCCTTTTTTTATCATCCGATGCAAACTTTTCATCATTCACGAGGAGAAATTGTCCGAGGCGGACCTTGAAGTTCTCCCAGTTCCCGTCACGCAAACTGAAGGACTCCAATCCTCGAGACTCCATGTTCCCAATGCCCAGAAGGTACACAAATAGAGAGAAAGAAAACAGAAAAAACAAAAACTTCCCAATGAGGCTTCTTCTTCTGCAGTCTGCTCCCTGGACCCTGCTCTGGAAACTGCTCCTTGACCCTTGGTGACTTGATGGCTCCTTCCAGACCCGTCACACAGTAACACCGATGGCTACCCCAGATCACTCCTGCGACCTGGATCTCCGATCCTTGACCCTCAGAGATGTCGATTGACGCTGGACCTCCCGTGCTTCCCCCTTCCGAAAAGCTGGCTGGCTCCAGTGTCTTCTTGCACTTCACTCCTTGCAGTGAAGTGTTGGAATAATTTCGGTCCGGCCTTTCTTACCGACCCGAAATAATAATGTTACCGCGTATTTTTGCCAAATTTTTGTGCCAAATTTTTTTTGCGCGTCGATTCTTTTCGCGATATTTCTGCCGTATTGTGCAGAATCGTGTACCGTAGGCTGCGCCACTGTTAAATACAGACTCGAGTGTAGGCGAGGTTATTTATAAATAATGCGCGTATTGGCGATATGGATATTTATTATAAGTAATGGCTATAAATACGTCCTAACTAACGTGTTGGCGGTTGGAAAAAGAGAGTGAGGAGAGGCCTGCATCTCCTTTTATATGCGGGATCACCTGTCTCGCTCTTGTATGGCCGGAAACAGGTGTGCCACCCTAAAACCTCTCTCACATATATAAAAATGAATCCTTGTTTCCCTTGGTCACGCCATAACCTCAGAATGACTTTACCTATTTCATTAATTTTTTTTAAAGTTTTCTAATACTTTATAGAAGGTTAACGACTATTTTAACTTTGCACGTTTTACAGTTCGCGCATTTGATGAAATTGAATTTAGCAGGCAGCTGTTTTTTTTTTGTAACAATAGAATTGTCTATGGATTTTTTAAATTATAGATATTTTAAATAGGTACCAGATTTGATTGATTGTTCTTATACTATAGAAAAATTAATATTTGTAATATGTGAAAATGAAAGTTTGAATAAAAAAATTGTAATTGCTAGCACGCGAGTTGTTTGAACACTGAATGTACTGGGACTAAATATATGGAACGCGGGAGAGGGGTTGGCGGGAGGGTAGGCAGGGAAGGTGGAAGGGGAATGCAAGAGGGGAAGGGGATGCGGTAGGGGAACGGGGATGCACGGGAAAGGACAT
This sequence comes from Limnephilus marmoratus, assembly GCA_917880885.1. NCBI lineage: Eukaryota > Metazoa > Arthropoda > Insecta > Trichoptera > Limnephilidae > Limnephilus > Limnephilus marmoratus. The sequence continues at coordinate 19,278,217 of OU862906.1, forward strand.
TCAGGGAGAAATTATTTATTTCTTTGAATATGGTATTGCAACGCATGCCGGAAACCAGCTAGTGTTATTATAAAAATAATTATTATAATCTAACACCTAAGTCCTATACCACAAAACCTTACAAGTGGAGCGAAGACGAGATGTGTCTTCTGAGCAATATGATGACAGGTCACCCCAAGTGGTTCGCTACGTTTGGTGACTTAGCAGGGGTGCCCGGGTTCATGGGATGAGGTTTGTCTAAGTCTTGGTGGCGGATACGTTTGCCCAACCACTGCGTGGCGGGCTGGATCGGAGGGGACTGATTGAGGGAGGCCTTTTGACCTCTCCAGCCGGATTCTCCTGACCCATCGCCTTACACCGCAGTGTGAGGAATAGATTCATACATCCGTCACTCCTGGCCACACTGACCCCCAGATTCCTACCCACCCCTCATACCATTTTCCTTCCCATATCTTCTTCACCTTCCTTTCCCTTAAACACCCCCCCCCCACAGCATCCTCAAAGATGACATAGGCCCCTAGGGAAATTGTTTCCTCGGGGCCTCCTGTGTGGAGCTAATGTAAAAAAAAAATGATTAGTCAATTTTAGCACGTCTCTGTTTCACTCCATTCACTCAGCTCAGCTTCTATGGAAACGCACCCTTAGATATGGGCACTTACGACAATTTATTGCAACCAAAGGTTCTACCAAAAACAAATGTATTTTGTATTTGGAATTAAAAAATGGTTAAAATACTGTATTTTGTATTTCAAATACACGACTTGAAAGTATTTTGTATTTTAAATACATGCGAAAAAGTATTTTGTAATTTGTATTTTAATTACAGCAAGGCATGTATTTTGCCCAGCCCTGTTTACATGGTGCGACGGGTAAGGCATGATGTCGGACATGCAATCAAAGTCGGGTTCTGAAATTCAACCACGCACATCCTAGCCTATTAAAAGATTAAACAAAACTGCAAAACTAACTTTGACTCTTGATTCTGGAGAATGACCGCGGCAGTATTGCTTTGCCTAGGTAGGTACATCCCGAAAATCAACCAATTTTTAAAAAAAAATTCGGAGAAGAAGAAATCCCCAGTTTCATCCTGGTGAGACCTCACCATTCAGAATCGACAATTACCTGAAATATCATGTAACTTTATGAGACCAGATCTGAACAGCCAGGTATTTCCGCTTTTCCTTCTCAATTCCAAACTTCCTTCAGCCTCACAACAGTCCTCAAATTGGGTTGTTATCAGGAGGTGGGTACGGGTACCACCACCCCGGGAACCATTTATTGGATAACCGATACCCCTACCATAGGTCACCCCGAGTGGTGTCAAATTATATGAAAAAAAAAAGAATTTTTATCATCACCGGTAAAGAATCGTAGAAACAACAGGTTAGCGGAAAAACCTGTGAAGACCACAAATGTTTTTCTTAAGAAAATTTTAATTAAAAATAATTTTCAGGCTAATTGTAAGGAAAACTTGTTTAATTTTCTGTCAGACTATTGTAATACACCACATTGTACGCCTGAGATATAACCAGCTGTATTGATCTTTAGTAGGAGCTAAGATCCACTTTTGTAATACTGTCAGACTATTGTAATACACCACATTGTACGCCTGAGATATAACCAGCTGTATTGATCTTTAGTAGGAGCTAAGATCCACTTTTGTAATACTGTCAGACTATTGTAATACACCACATTGTACGCCTGAGATATAACCAGCTGTATTGATCTTTAGTAGGAGCTAAGATCCACTTTTGTAATACTGTCAGACTATTGTAATACACCACATTGTACGCCTGAGATATAATCAGCTGTATTGATCTTTAGTAGGAGCTAAGATCCACTTTTGACAGATTCATTCCTGAGAAGAAGCACAATCATTTATCTTTAGTAAAATAATTAATTATACTTTTTTTTTTTACAAGAGCTCCACACAGGAGGCCTTGAGGAAAATAATTTCCCTGAGGGCCTATGACATCTTTGGGGATGCTGTGTGGAGGATTTTTTAGGGAAAAGAAGGAGAGGAGAGTTCTGGGAAGGAAAAGGGTTTAAAGGGTGGGTAGGAGTCTGGGGTTCAGTGTGTCCTGGTCATCCACCACCAAGACCGAGACAAACCTCATCGCATGAACCCCTGCTAAATCACCAAACGTAGCAAACCACTTGGCGTGACCTATGGCAGAGGTGTTGGTTATCCAATAAAGGTTCCCGGGGCGCGGGACCCATTTCCGCCTTCCAAAAATCAACTTAATTTAGCTAATAGTAATATTGAAAAAGGCCAATCAAAGTATTATGGGAGAGTAAAAGTTCAAAGTCTTCACTGGGTCAGAAATGTATGGTGAAAGATTTCCAACATAACAATAAGGTATTTTGGGTAAAAGGTATAGTTGTAAAGAAATTAAGAAAAAAGGTTTGTCTATTTAAAATCAGTGACTCCGGCATGACTCGGAAGAGAATCATTGATCAATTGAGAGGATTACTATTAGCTGGATCCAAGAAATCAAAGATTCGCAAGAGGTTGCATCTGATGTGTTTTTAGAAGCGATCCTCAGGAGTTAAAGACATCAGCGTTGTTGCATTATGCGTCTGACCGAGTTTTCTCCTGATATCAGGATGGCAGAGGGGAAGGAGAAAACCAGGAGGCAACACCTTCACAACTGAGTTCTTGGTCAGGAAGCTCTTCGTGCAAGATGAGAAGTTGCTTCCACCTCCAGGAAAGACGACAACTCGTGATATTCAGGCATCAAAATTTCATGTTGTGTGTTGTAGTTGTGAAATATTTAAGTTGAATTGTATAACTTGCAAAATATTGAGAAATAAAATATTTAATTTGGTTTTTAAACTTGAAATATATATTTAAATAAATGAAGACAATATAAGCGAAACTCAATCGAAAATCTGGAAACAGAAAAATCAGAAAAACATATTGACACCTCTGGGACTCGAACCCAGGACCTCTTGCTTACGAGTCCCAGAGGTGTCAATATGTTTTTCTGATTTTTCTGTTTCCAGATTTTCGATTGAGTTTCGCTTATATTGTCTTCATTTATTTAAATATTACAATTTGAGGTTTTACTCATAAAGTTAAAATAAAAAATAAAAAATTGAAATATATAACTTGTAACTTATTGAGAGATGAAATATGTATTTAATTGCTCAATTATCATTTTAAATATTTCATTTTCAGTACTTACATTTATTTATTTTTATTTATTTATTTATTACACAAGATACATTTATACAGCAAAATAACATAATAATAATATTTAAAAATATTTACAGTTATTTTGAAATATTACTATTATGTTATTTTGCGGTATAAATTATCTTATGTAATAAATAAATAAATAAATGTAGGAACTGAAAATGAAATATTTAAAATGATAATTGAGCATCTACCGGATCTGCCGGATCTGCCCTGATGATGGACACTGCAACGATGTCCGAAACGTTGGCTAAAGAAGGAGGTAGCGCAACACGGCACAACACCCCAAAAACATATAACGAAAATGCTTCTGGCCGTGAAAATCTTAAAACTTATCTGATAATTGAGCAATTTAAATTCCTGAAAATTAGAAATAGATAGTTTAGAATAATGTAAATGCATAGGAATAAGGGATAGAGATAGATGGTCTTTATCAAGAAAGTAGGTTAGAGCTCTGATTTAGCAAGGGGAGAGTTGTAATGTTCATAATAAGTCTATGATCAATTCTAACATTGTTTGAGTTGTCTATGTTTTATTCTGGTCTTACGGTGTCAGTTACGACTTGTGCCAAAAATAGCCAAAGACGGATAAGCAGAGCTTCCCAGTTATTAGGATTTTAAACCATACTTGTAAAGTACGAAATAACAGTAAACAATCACTGTGATCTCAAAGAACTTTTAAATTTTTCAATATATAAAGAATAGTACTGAAGATTCTGACCCAGTACAAATAAAATATAATATCTGTAGAGAGGACTGCAGAGAAACTTTACAAAAATTGACAATACATATTTGATTTCGAAAGACAATGATCCTGAGGCAAATATTTAATTTATTTTTTTTATTATATACTCAATTATATTATTATTAAATTAATAAAAACAGTTTATTTTTAAACAAGTTCTGCTGTGTAATTATTGTTACGCGTGACAGCTGTTTCGCCTTCTGAAGGCATTATCAAACTGGAAGGCGAAACAGCTGTCACGCGTAACAATAATTACACAGCAGAACTTGTTTAAAACTGTTATTATTAATAAACTGTTTTTATTAATTTAATAATAATATTATTGATTATATAATAAAAAAATTAAAATTCAAATGGAGTTCTACAAATTAAATTTGATAACAATAAACAAATATTTTATATTATTTCAGCTTAAGAGGGCATTACCAGAGAAAACCGGAAATACATCATTTTCAAAAAAGTTTTTAGACGTATTGGCTCTTTTCCACAAAAAAATTATAAATGGATTTCGAAAGATTGTTCTTTTATCTAGCATTCGTATGTAATAAATTTTGAGAAATTTTTTTAATTTTTAGTATAATAAGGTTATTCCATAGGTCGTTGGTAGATTTGTTCAATTTTCAAAAAAGTTTTTGTATTATACCACACCCATTTCAAATAATAAAATCATGCAGTAAAATAAATCAATACATTATCTAGCAAACGTATGTTTTAGTGTCTCGATCCGGCAAAAGGTCGAGGCTTAACTCCGATGCCAGTGAATCGGGGAAAAAAAAAGAAGTGAAAGAAAAAGAAGTGAAAGAAAAGAATGGAATAATCGTAGTACAGGGAGAGAATTTACCTGGAAAAGTAGGAATGGCAAAAGTCCTTTTTAAGGCAGGAATTAAGATGGAAAAGATGAAAATAATCTCTGAAACGAAAATGGAAATTTGGTTCCCAAATGTTTTGGAAGCAGAGAATGCTTCTAAAAACCCTATTTTCAACTTAAAGAAATGGGAAGTGGAGATAAAAAAGAACAAAAATTTTGTTTTCGGTGTCATCCGGAGAGTGGACCTAGATGTCACCAACGAAGAGTTAATGGATGTACTCAAATGTGATACAAATGTAGCCTGCATAAAGCGACTCTCCAAAAGGGGGACAGAGGGACAACTCGCGCCCACAACATCGGTGAGCCTGAAATTCGAGGGTAAAGAGATACCATCCTGTGTCTATATGTACGGGGTCAAATTCGGAGTCGAGCCCTACATATTCAGAGTAATGCAGTGCTACTGCTGTTGGAGATATGGCCATATTGCTCAGAACTGTGGCAAGAAAGAAAAGAAACTGTGTCCCAAATGTGATGGGCAACACGAGACCTGTGACAAGGTAGCTAAGTGTGTAAACTGCGGAGGAGACCATCCGGCTAATGACATTAACTGTCCAAAATGGAAAAATGAGAAGGATATTACTATTAAAATGGCTAAAAAGAATATGTCTCATAAGCAAGCAAAAATCCTAATAGAAAAGGAAATATCTCAAAACGACAATTCTAAAAAACAGAATACAAAAGCAGAAAAAAAACTAAAATAAATAATCAAACTGTCCCCCCCAAGAATATAATTGGTGACTTTTCTCAAACAGTTGGAAAAACCAGTTATGCTGATAAACTTAAAGGAAATAATCCTGATACTCGTGAATCTCGTTCTACTACACAAGACAAGGTTAATGTTAACATTGCAAAAGAAATATTGACAGCATTTATTAGTGGTGAAAACTGGGAAAATCTTGTAAAATTAGTTGTTAATAGATTTATAGAGATAATAATGGGAATCCTGAAAGATGGTGGCTTAAATCAAATATTGAGATCAGTTATGACGGTTCAAAATGGATAAGAGTAATATTAATATATTACAATGGAATGCTCGGAGTTTACATTTCAAGAAACCTGATTTAGAAATATATTTACAAAGGCAACATATTAAAATTGCACTTATCTCAGAAACATGGCTTCAATTACCTTACATTTTAACATTTAAAGATTATACAATATACAGACGAGACAGAGCAGATGGCTACGGAGGGGTTGCTATATTAATCCATAAAAGCTTACATTCAATTGAACGAAACTTAAATTCAATTGGTGAATTGGAATTGAGCAGTGTTAGTTTACTCAATGCCGGAAATCTAAAATCTGTCAGCGTGATATATTGTCCTAGTAATATAAACGTTACTTATCAAACTTGGAAAAAAGTATTCGACCAGATGGGACCTGGAGCCCTGGTAGGCGGTGATTTTAATGCACACAATCCATTGTGGGATAGAGCTATACAAGACTCGAGAGGAGATCTTATTGCAGAAACCTGCCAAGATTCAAACCTCATCATTGTCAACAACGGAGACATAACAAGATTAGGACATCCCGGACAAAGGAGCTCGAGCCCGGATATTACGCTGGTGTCTTCGGATCTTATATTGATAACTGGAGAGTAGATTCAGATACAATGGGTAGTGATCATTTGCCAATTATTATCACTTGGAACAAATATAAATCTACGGTGGATAAACTGATTCAAAACCTTCCCGAAGAACAAAAGTCGATACAAGAGAACTACGACAAATTAGAAAATATTCTGAACAAAAGTGCTGATGAAACTATTCCATACTTTAAGAAATCTAAAAACCCAGCTTTCAAACCAAAGACTTGGTGGAATCAAGAAGTTTCAAAAGCAATAGCTGAAAGAAGGTTAGCTCTGACCCGTTTACGGAAGAATGTAAATATCGAAAATTATATAGAATTAAAGCACAGGGAGTCTAGCACTAGACGAATCGTAAGAAAAGCAAAAAGGGAAGGATGGCGAAAATTCTGTGATTCCGTTGATAGTAATACAACCTACTCTGACATGTGGAAGAAAATGAAATGGTTTAAGGGAATCGGAACCTCCCGTGTAAATATCTTTGAGAATAATGAATCAGCATTACAGTATCTGAAATATCTCGCCCCAAATGAAGATCTTATCGATCATGTGTGGACCGAAGAAGAAACTTCAGATACTTCTGGCATTCACAAACCGATAACAGCCTCTGAATTAAAATCGGCGTTGAAATACACTGATACCTCCCCAGGCACAGATTTGATATCCTACTCCATGATAACTAATCTACCTACCTCTTGCCAATTAGTTTTGGTGGATTTATTTAATTCAATTTTACGAACTTCCACTATACCAATGCAATGGAAACAGGTTAAAATTGTTCCTATAATGAAACCCGGAAGAGACCCGAACCTCATGACCTCTATAAGACCAATCTCCTTAATCTCGTGTCTTTGCAAAACTTTCAACTCTATAATCACAAGGAGATTAGAATGGTATTTAGAAAGTAATTTCTTATTTGACAAGTCTACAATAGGATCCAGAAGAAAGCAATCGACCATGGATAACCTGGGAAGAATGGTTACAGAGATTCAAGTTGCCCAAACAACCAATGCTGTTACAATTGCCGCTTTTGTAGATATTAAAGACGCATACAACAACATAAAGATCGAAAAAGTCATTAAAGTTCTTATCTCTAAAGGCATTAAAGGGAAAGTTATTAAATATATTTGGGAATATTTTAAACAAAGAATCCTTATTATTAAAGAACCCAACATATTTGCCGTACAAACATGCTCGAGAGGACTACCGCAAGGAGATCCCATGTCTGCCCTCCTTTTTAATATTGGAACTACTGGTATTGGAAATTATCCCCAAGTGAAGCGCGTACAATACATTGATGATTTTGGTATATATTTTTCAAGTTCGAAAGTAAAAACATGTGAAGATGTTATACAAAAAGCGTTGTTAGAACTACAGAATGCTCTTAAAATAAAAGGACTCGAAATATCAGAACATAAGACGAAAATATGTATATTAGCAAGAGGAAAGAGACGAAATGTTCTGAATATTAAAATAAATGATGTACTTATAGAAAGAGTAGACAACCATAAGTTTCTTGGTGTGTGGTTGGATTATAGACTCGCTTGGAATAAACATATAAGTAACACCTGTCTAAAATTGAATCAGCCGATGAATATTTTGAAAGTCTTGTCAGGTAAGAGTTGGGGAATTCACCCACTTCATATGAGAAGATTGTACACATCTCTCATAAGAAGTCGATTAGACTATGGTAGTATACTTTTCCATAACTCTACCAAAAGCAACATTGAAAAGTTAGAGAGAATCCAATCGCGAGCTTTAAGAATATGTGGAGGCTTCTTGAACTCAACTCCTGTGCATGTTTTACAAAGTGAAATGAGTGCCCCCCCGTTACACATAAGAGCTTGGAAACTGGCAGCAAGATTTTGGCTTAGAGCTGTATCAACTGAAAATAATCCACTGGTTTCAGAGGTCCTCAAACTAAAATCCTTGACCCAAAACAAGTAGGTACTGGAATAATAAAAAATTACCTTTGATGGTTCAAACTTGTACAGAAACAATGTATTGGAAAACAAATTCAAATAAATGTCTAGATATGTACTCTCTAGAAACCTGGGTAGGAGCAATCGATTTGGAATGTATTTCAGTTGAGATTGACAATTTCAATTACCCCAAAAGACAACTCTCATTGAGTGAAATTAGTAATGTCGTAAATGGTATGATAATTAACAAATACTCAGGCTTTAAACAGATATATACCGATGGATCGAAAAAAGTTGAACAAGTTGGAGCTGCCTTCATATCAATGCAAAACAACTTCACTCGTCAAATAAAATTGAACATGTGATAATTCTCTCTTTTTATCCAGATTTAACTTGCTTTAAATATATAAAACTCTCCTGGTCATCGGCAAGACAGTTGTGATAATTCTATCTTTCGATGCTGATTTATTTTATTTTTGGAATTCTTTCATCCCTTCAAGTTTTCTTGAACTTTTCTTTTGGCTCTGATCGATATTTAAATTTTTAAGGCTTTGCATGTGTGTAGTAGGGATGGAAAATTCCTTCCCTACGTCACACAAGCCTTCATGAAAATTGGGCCCTTATTTTCTTTGATAACTACAGAAAGCTACTTAAAGCTCCCTTGCACTATATACCTTTAGAGATATATGTACTTAACTAATTAATACGTTATTTACGACCTTGAACGTAAATATTTTCGTATTTATGTTGTAATTAAACTCCATCAAACGTTGTGTAATTTTTTTGATTTATGATATGGGACTTTAATTACTTTCATTTTGTGGTAACTTCTTGATTCTGGTCAGAGCGTTGAGTTTCAAACTGTATTGGTCTCTCTCTTGCAAATCTAACTTTAAATACTTTCTCTAAAAGAGCTAACTTTCCTCCGTCGCTTATTATGTTTCCCTACATCCTAACGAACTCGTAAATAACCTGTACTAATCGAATTACGCATGTTTAATTGAACAAATAATTAAGTATGACTCAAATGGTTAATTGTTAGTAAATTTGATTATGATTGTTTTGTATCTGCATGTCATCTCTCCAATCCGATTCAGCTGCTATAAGGTACATATAAAGATGGGTTGAGTAGGTTAATGTAATTAATAGATTGCATATTAGACGAACTCAGAATACCCTTTTTCTGCCGAAAATTTGGCTCCTATCCTCCTGCAAGTTAACAGGATGGTCAAGGATCAACTAGAACTTCGCACAGTCAGCCGACGCGATTTTCCAGAGGGTCTTAGTACCTTGTTCTGTCAATCTTCCATGTCGTCGTGCACGTCATTCAGGTCTTTCCCTAAGTCCCGAAACCCCCAAATTCCTACTCCTCCAAGGTCTACTATTTACTTAGGGCGAACCGGTTTCGTCCTATATGCAATCATATACTCACGGTGTTTTGCAGAGTTACGGGTCGTGAATCCTCCCTCCACGTACAAGAAATGATGTGAGAGTAACTCTGTCGAGTCTAAAACGCTAATTGTAAGCGGGTCCACATCATCCAATGTACAGTACATAGAAAGATATATATGTAAACATACGTTTGGGTAGGATTATAACTCACAATTTAGAGTCTAGCCAGTCTCAAATCCCGAGCTCGGATTTCGTGGAAAGGAATTCTGCACAAAACCTTAACCGATGACCGAATATATACATATTAAAAGTGGGAAATATTAATAGATACTAGTATAATAAGCAATTATCTGGCGATATGTTCTGGAGATTCGCCAAAACTCCAAGCTTTTTGTTTTGTTTGGTTGGCAATTTTATTTAAGAGATTGCCATCTCTATTATGTGTTTGGTTAATGGTCCTTGTATTTAAGGAGCGACCACTGCCTCCTATTGTTGAACTGTTTTCCAAATTTTCCCCCAAGGTTCAACTTTTGGTAAAATTTTTTACTATCCCATGATTTTCCAGTTGTCTCATGTAACTGATTGATACTTTTTATTAGGCCATCCCGTGATTTTTCAACTGCTTCTTGTAAATGATTGATGTCTATGAGAGTAATTACCTCACAAAATTTTACTCGAATCTTCCTTGTAATTCTTCAATACTCTTATATTTGACTATTCCGTGATTTGTCAACTGTTTCATGTAAATGATTGATACCTACGAGAGTAATTGTTCTATAAATTTTTCCTCGAATATTCCATGTAGTTCTTCAATACTCTTTTATTTGACTATCCCGTGATTTGTCAACTGTTTCATGTAAATGATTGATACCTACGAGAGTAATTGTTCTATAATTTTCTCCTCGAATATTCCATGTAATTCTTCAATACACTTCTAAACTAACCCGTGATTTTCCAAAGGTTTGATGTTCCTATTAGCTACCTAGGAGAGTAGTTAATCCATAAAATTTTTCTCAAATGTTCAATGATACTCTTCAAGTTCTTTTGTTTGACTAGCCTATAATAAATCTAATTACTTTCAAATTGTTCAATCCTAAATTTATCTCTTCATGTTCAAGTTAAAGATTGTGCTTAAAAATTTTCTATAATTGTGCAATTTCTTGGCTTTGTCCCATTGTCAAGTTAATATTAATACCTGTCAACTACCTAATAAATATATAATAACCTATATAATAACCCAACCTACTATAATACTAATACCTATCAACCACCTATTTAATACCCAAGGACATCTTCCTTTAAAGTATCTGACCCCGTGCCCCAATGACCGAGTTGTTTTATAAACAATTTTAATTATGTAAACATTACCGCTGTCCTCGTGACCTAGATTCAACGGAAGACACTTGTTTACTTTTGGAACATCCTTGAACGTGAGATTTACGGTCCTAAATTTCCTCTTGAATTTAATAGTGGTAATTTCTTTTTGCAATTGCCCCAACCTGATCCCAAATAAATACAGTTATAATTTACATACATATACATATATATTTTGCCTCAATAAATAAATATACTGATATACATATATACAATTATATTATAGTTGAAATAAATTCTAATATCATAACTCATTTTTTTTTATCATTTTATATTAGCTGAAGTTATAATAGTACATACATTAATAAAATAAGTATAAAATATGATCTTGAAATTTTTTCTAGCACACAACTATTTTTTAAATAGCATAGTGCGTTCTAAGTAGGTATTAGTAATCGATACCTTTTACTTTTATTTAAGTGTGTTTCTTTTTGATTAAACCTTTCTTGGAATAATATATATATACATATATACATATACATAGATATATCTATTTTATATATATTATTTTAATATAGATACATATCACATATTAAGCAAATAATATTTTGTTATAATAATATAAAATTTTATACCGACGATCAGCTGCCCTCTGCCTCGTTCATGTCTCTAGAAAATTTTATACTTTGTAAGGACTTACCCCAAAAGGTCCACTCCTGTCGGGTTCAACACGACAAACCTTTTATATATTTTTCTATACCTAATTCAGCTATTATCTAACTAAACCTAGATTAATCATCTTTATTCATTATTTCATTATTGCGTTGACTCTAAACTGAATTAATTGATGACTAATCTTTATCAATCAAAATGTATTATATTTTCAAAACCCGTTGGTTAACTTAACAAATTTATTTTATTATTTTTTTATTTATTTTATTTATTTTTATTATTTAATTCTTGTATCACCGAACTCTTTTATTTTGCAGTAAGATAACGTATTTCACTATTTATTCAAACTTTCCGAAATAATAATTATTATTAAGTTATCACAATCTCATTTAACAACAACTTAATAATTTGTATCATTTATTCCAAAGTCCATATTTATTATTATTACTTTATCTAACACTAGATTAATCCTGTGATAAATTATTACGTTCGATTTGCACTTTATTTATTTATTATCTCTTTTCAATTTGCACTGTTTAAAAAAATTTAATTAATTTAAATATTTGATATTTGCTATAACTCTCGCTGTTTAAACTGGACACATATAATTAATTATCACTTATTTGCATTACATCAATTATCACATAACTTTATTTATTTATTTCACTGATTTTTGTTTTTCACAATTTCCCTAAGTCTCAAAATGTTTATATTTAATGATTGTAAAATCCGAACTTTTCACTACACAAATTGTATTTATTGCAGCACTTTTTAACTTTTCACAATTTAAATTTATGATTTAATCACCTCACTGAATCTAATTAATTATTATTAATGGTACTAATTTCTTACACTGAATTTAATACCAAACTTTAGACACTTAGAACTTTCTGTTAAAATGCATTTTATCTAACACTAGATTATACTAAGTCCGAAATCACTTCTATTGCCTTGACTCCAATTATTTCAGAGTCATAAAAATTTTTAACACTTAGACAATTTTTCAATTAATAACCGCTTTAAACGTCACGTCACGTCTCACAAACTTCCGCTTTTCAAAACCCCCGATGACTCACCAAAAATCACTAAGTCCTGTCTTTTAAACCCCTTTCAGGATTAGAATGGCCTATCTAAGCTATCTTTGATCCACGAATTTAATCTCTAACAACTCGAGATTTCATATATCGATTCTGTCATTTTTGTTTAACTGTCGTTAGGTCCACCTTTCATGACTTTGCTCATGCCCTATCTCGTTTAAACATTTTTCCAGGATCGGACCGGCGATATTACGTCAAAATGCCCCTCATTCCTTTTGTCTGTTGGTCATACAAAATTAGCTCAAATTTCATAATTTTTTAGTTATTTTTTTTCTCAATTCGTAAAAGGTCCGTCTTCGATAACTATATTTACGTCTCGATTTTTCCGTACCTATCACAAATCATGATTATCTCCATATCGAAATGTTTACTATGCAATTTCGAGTTGCAATTTTTATAATTTCCACTCTATCTCACTGCTACTTGTATGAATTTTTCCATTAAACCCGTATTTTCTCTATTTACGTGGTATATCTGAATTTTCCCCTTTCCCCTAGAATTTTCTTGTATTCACAACACTCTTCCTACGAATTTCCTCTTTTATCCTTATGTTATTATCCACATCTATATGATTAGTTACATTCCAAGCCAAATTTATTGTTTTCATCGATACTTCTGAATTTTCATGACTTTTCCTTACGGAATCATCTTTTAATTGTTTTTATTTTCTTTTTTACTACCCCCCGTTTCGTCTTCGATGTATGTCACCTCTTAGAAAATTTCATTTTCTATATACTATTACTTTTTATGTTATTTTCCACATTTTTTTTTTGGAGAAACTTCCACTTCGGCCCTTAAATATATGTCAATTTTTATTACTTCATATGGATCTTCCCCCAACTTCCGTCCCTTTCTTCCCTGAATTCACATTAATTTAAAATTTGACATGTGTTTATGTCTGGACTTCGATGTACCGACCGATAACTCAGCGTTTATTCGAGGGTCGTAAAATCTAATCGTTTTTAGTTTGAATAAACAGTCCCTATGCCCAATGATAATTTTTATCGTCCAAAAAGCCATTAAAATGGGTTTAATCGCCTAAAACCGTGTTCGTTTTCTGATTGTTTTAATAACAAAATCACGTGTGGGGTCGTCAACTCAAATAATGTTTACGTCTATCATCAAACTTTCCTATCTTCCATAGTACTTTCGTCAAACAATTGACGGAAAACAATTCCTTTTTGTTTGATTTACCTAACGCAATGTAACCAGTATGACCTCCCTATTCCAAATATATAACGATATCTATTTAAACTCGTCTGAAAACGCAAAATTAAGTCGAAATCTTATATTGTTCAATAAACACTTCCGTTTAAACGTCCAGTTTTTCCATTAGATTTCCTTTTCAAATCGTTTTCCCTGACGTTACAAGAGTGACATCCCTAATTTCCAGCGTTTTTCTTCCTTTTAAATGTAAAATGTACACTTTCCTTTCAATCTGGTCTCCCTGACTTTCTATGTACTCGTTATACGACTGAATAACCCTACAGTAACTTTTCTTACGTTTTACACGTCTTTTCTTTAATTTTCCTCTTATCATAAATCTCTAGCTATTTTCTTGCCTAGTTTTTCCAACATAATATGGATTAATTTGTTCGTTAACGGCGGTTGCCAACACCTTCATTGTACTGATTGTTTATCTTAAATCTGGGGTCATTGTATCTAATGCACCGAGCGTGAGACCCTGTTTACATTATAGTGTATTGATCTTTCGGTCGGTGACGATATTCTTTCTCATAAATCTCTGATTAATTGCTTGGTTCAAAGTCCATTTCTTTGTTCAAAATCTGGCTACGCCTTCCATTCTGTGATTGGTTTCATTAGTTATTTATAGCTTTCTGCTTAGACCTGATTGGCTGTTGATTTCAACTATTTATTATTACGCTGATTAATGATGATTTCTAGCACCCTCTGTGTTCTTTTCATCAATACTCATCTCAATCTACTTAATTGTAGATCCCTATCGTCAACAAGAATTCAATTTACTTTGAACCGGTAGATGTCGCAGGTGTATCTGTTTTATAATTAATTGGTATTTTCTTTTTGAATTAAAGTGGGAAGCTACAATATTTTCTTATTTTCACTGTTGGTTAATGCAATTCATCACAAACAAAGACTGCCCTATTATGAATGCAGAATTGATAGCAATCAAAGAAGCGGTGAAGTATGCAGATGGAAACAACTGGAATAAAATTCTTATATTAAGTGATTCCAAAAGTGCGCTTCAACATATAAAGAGAGTTTCGAAAGGAGTTGCCTGCAGAAAAATAGCATATAATATTGTAGAGCACTTAATGAAGTTACATCAGAAAGACATTGACATACGTTTACAATGGATTCCATCTCACGTAGGGATACATGGAAATGAAGAGGCGGATTTGTTGGCAGACGAAGCAGGGGTGAAAGGTCACGAGTATGACTGGACGCCAGATAACGAAAATTACTCCCAAAAAATACATTTACTATGTAATAATATACGGAATGAGCATTTTGAAAATTTATCTGCCAATAAGGGCGTATGGTATAGAAAGCTTCAAAAAGAACCCTTTAAAACACCATGGTTCACTGAAATCAATCTGAAGAGATCAGAAATGAGAGTCATTTTTAGATTAAGATCCGGACATGCACTAATGGGAAGAATATTGTGTCTGTTAGGCCTCTCTGGTTCTCCAATGTGCTCTATATGTGAAGAATTTGAAGACATTGAACACACTCTCACAAAGTGCATTAAATTTGAACAACAGAGAGTAACAATATTGATGACCTCAAACCCATCGGAAATTCATAACTTGATAGCTTCAACCGACTACTATGCCATTTCAAGACTCATGAAATTCATTAGATCGTGCAACATGGAAAATATATGATACATTGTTTTATAAAGATTCATACATATATTAATATTGCAACATTAATATATAGGATATATTAAAAAAAAAATAAAAAAAATAAATGAAACCTTAAAATAAATAAAAACAGATGAGGCAAAAAATGACAGCAGTATGCGAGTCAGAAGCCTCGATTAAATATTATAATATAAAAAAAAAAAAAAAAAAAAAATGTATGTTTTAGAATTTTAATTTTAGTTTCAATAAAATCATTAAAAAATATGTACGTACATGTCTTTCTTGGCGAAAATTGGTCCGTTTGTGTATTTATTTGCGCACTTACAAACTATATATTTCAGATTTTTTTAACATTCTTATTAAATTTAGACATTATTGAAAAATTATAAATACTTATAATCAAAAAATAACTACAAAAAGTACATTATTTTAATAGTTTTATCATCACGCCTATCAGCATTTTTGCATGAAGGTATAAATTAAAGCTAATTTGAATTGAAATAAATTTGATATTGAGTTATAATTTAAAAAAGCTGGTACGGAGAATAATTAATCTTTCTCATTGTAACCGCCCTGCACGATCGTAAGAACAACTTTCGACGAAATGTGGATTTTCGTCCGCTGGCTGGTTAAACGCTCTTAATTCTACAATTTTTCACATGTCTGCACAATAGTCCAGTAACTTTGTCGACTGATTGTATGGGGTAGTATGCGTTAAATCCGGTAGTTCTGATTTTTTGCAGACTTGTTTATGATATTGGCCTTATGAATAATCCAAGTTTTTGACCTCGAGCGCCGAACGCAACTTTGTCAAAAATCGAAAAAACCGCGAAAAAATCGTTATTTTTTCCAATTTTGGCGATTATAACCCTAAAGGACTAGTTTTTGAAGTAACCTTTTTATAACTATTTTAAAGTAGACTAAATTTGCTACAATATGATACTAGAACTGACTCTGTAGACCCAATAGTTTCCGAGATTTAGCCATTCAAAGTTCATAATTTTTTTCGAACTTCGCAATTTTTTGGGTAAAATGCATTGAGGTATATATATATATATCAATGGTAAAATGTATATATTTTATAATGCAACAATAATATAATGCAAAAGAACAAAAGAACAAATGAAGAAGAACAAAATTATTAACGACCGTCAATACGGATTCCGGCGGAACCGCTCATGCGGTGATCTTCTCGCGTATGTGACGCATGTTTGGGGGCGGTGCCTGGAACGTTTTGGTGAGACCCAAACGGTTGCACTGGATATTTCCAAGGCCTTTGACCGGGTTTGGCACCGAGGGCTTGTCAACAAACTGCTTTCTTACGGACTTCCCGCATCCTTGTGTAAGTGGATTGCCGACTTTTTGAGGGAGAGGTCGATTCAGGTGGTTGCTGACGGTTTCACCTCTTCTTCGCATTCGATAAATGCTGGCGTCCCACAGGGATCGGTTCTGTCACCGACTTTGTTTCTGTTGCACATCAATGACCTCTTGTCATGTGCACCGATTCATTGTTACGCGGATGACAGTACAGTTCATGATAGCTTTTTGTTTGACAAGCCCCCAAAGGGCACACAAACTCCAATAGCTCGGAGGGCTTTGAAGCAAGGAATGGACGGTTACCTCGAGAGTGTTTTCTCTTGGGGTAAGAATAACCTCGTCGAATTTAATGTTTCAAAGACCCAATCTTGTTTGATAACGTCTAAAAGGGATCGAAATGAAAATCTAGTCTCCTTCAACGGAAGCAACCTTCCGAACAGGACCTCCATCGATATGCTTGGTGTAATTCTAAGTGACCAGCTCAGGTACGGGGGCTCCATCGAAACCAGAGTTAAGTTAGCCTCTCAGAAACTGGGCGTACTGTACAGGGCCCGCAGATACTTTAATAGTACCCAACTGCTAACCCTGTAGAAATCGCAAGTGCGCCCCACGGTTGAATTTGGCAGCCACCTCTGGTCTGGAGCTCCAAAATACCTAAAAAAACCCTTGACTCTGTGCAGAAACGGGCGGTCCGTTTGATAGATTCTCCCATCTTAACAGACGGACTGCAATCTTTAGAGCATAGGCGTCAGGTGGGAATGCTGTCCTTGTTCTACCGGTATTACAATGGAAGATGCTCCGAGGAACTAGCATCATTGATCCCCTCGGCACCGGTGCATAGTCGGGAAACACGCCAAACACGCGCCCAACATTTGTACACGGTTGACATTACTCACATGAGAACGGGTCGTTTCTATGACTCGTTCTTGAGTTCAACGGCTCGGCTGTGGAACGATTTGCCGGCCTCTGTGTTTCCTCCCTCCTACAACATGGGTCTCTTCAAGACCCATGTTCACTCCTTCCTTTCCTCAAAAAGACCCCCCACACAGCATCTACAAAGATGACATAGGCCCTGAGGGAAATTATTTTCCTCAGGGCCTCCTGTGTGGTGTTAATGTAAAAAAAAAAAAAAAAAAAAATGCAACAATAATACCTCAAAGTGACAGGTGTATGTTTTAGTTTTGCTTCCGTAAAATTAATAATATAAGTGTTAAAAGTGACAGAAATCTTCGGAAAAGTGCACAAATTCAAGTGATTTCAAGTTATTTCGATCAAGTGACAGTTGTTGCGAACTCCAGTGGTTATTTGTGTATAGAGCTGTCACGGTCATTTACTCGAAAATGAATTCAAATGCTAATGCTCTCTCGTCAATAAATATGGCAAAAGAGCTATTGGAAGGCATCCATAATGCCACAACGGATCCATCTCTAAAACTAACAAAAGATCAGATGGCAAGACTTCTGGGTAAATTATCCAAACTTTCTGGGGTCATGGTTGACGTTGGAACAAAAGTTGGAATCCTTGAAGGTAAATTACTGACTTACGAAAAGATAGCACAACAATCACCCCAGATAACTCCTCTTTGTGATATGTTAGCTGAAATGGAGGAACGTAAGGTCCGTTCCAAGAATGTGATCCTACTAAATGTCCCGGAATGCAACTCAAATTCGACTGCAGAATGCATTACTGAAGATAAAAAACAAGTCATGTCTACATTAAGTTTGATGAATGCAGAGATTAACTTTGATAAAATGAAGATCTATAGAATTGGCAGAAAAATATTGGATAACGTGAGACCTATAAAAATCGAACTAAACGACACCATGCAAGCTAAACAGTTTATATTTAATAAAACCAGATTACCAAATGGCATTCGACTTAAACCTGATAGGACGCTCCAGCAAAGACAGCAATTAACAGATTTGTGGAACAAAATGGAGGAGCGAAAGAAAAAGGGAGAAACAGATATAGGTACTAATCAAACATATTAATGGTATACCCAAAATCGTTAAGGCTCATTCAAAAAACTCCCCACAAAGCTAACACTCTACTACCAAAATGTTAGAGGTTTACGCACCAAGCTCAACACCCTAAGATGTAATATTCCAACGATAAACAACGATGTGTACCTACTGCCTAACAGAAACCTGGCTTCATGAAAAAATATCTTCCCCTGAATTAGGCTTCACCAACTACGATATTTACCGGCTGGATCGTGAAAATATTATTGGCGGAGGGGTTTTAATATCAATCAGAAAGTTGTTCCATTCAAAACTATTAAAACTAAAAAATAAAAACATTGAACAAATAGCTATATTAGCGAAACTGAAAACGACAAAAATAATTATTGGGTGTGCATACATCCCCCCCCAAGCTAGTGTTGATGTGTATTGTAAACATTGTGATGAAATTGAATCATTGAAAATGGAATATCCTGATGCAAAATTGATAATTTTGGGGGATTTTAATCTTCCAAATGTAAACTGGACACAACTGCCACAACATTTCTGCCAAAGCCCAATTAATCATTGATACCATTAACTTTATCAATCTTAAACAATCAAATCATGTTAAAAACATAAATGATAGAATTCTTGATCTTATCATATCAAACATTAATAATAGTAATGTCAGCGAATCTCAAGAATCAATAGTATCCATTGACTCTCATCATCCCCCATTACAAGCGATCATTTATTTGGCCCCCATTGAACTCCTTACCCCCCAATCTCCTATTCACGCACCAAACTACAAGAAAGCTGATTATAAACAAGTGCGATTATATCTGTCTTCACTCAATTGGTCCCCCATTTTTATGTCAACAAACGTAGAAGAAGCAACAAATGTGTTTAATTCAATCCTTTATAATACCATTGAAAATTGCGTACCAACATCTATTGTAAAACGAAACGATTGTTACCCAAAATGGGTTAGTACTGAACTAAAAAAACTCATTCAATGTAAAAAAATTGCTCACATTAACTATAAATCCAATAACTCTATTGACTGCTATAAATTTTTTTCTGATTTACGAAATAAATGTAAAAGTCTATCTAAAAAATGCTATTCAGATTATATTACAGATGTAGAGCAGACTATCAAGTCAAATCCAAAACATTTCTGGAATTATGTGAAGTCTCTTAAAGACAATAACGGCTGTCCTAGATCAATGTATTCAGAGCGCAAACATGCTGACAATGATCAAGAAATAGTTGACCTTTTTGCTGATTATTTCTCAAGTGTTTATGAACACAATAATGATAATGTGACTTTACCTGAATTTAAATAGGTACACCAATGTAACTGATATATCAACATGCCACATTTCCCTTGATGATGTTAATAAAAAGATCAGATCTCTAGATTGTAAGAAGGGGTCAGGTTCTGACAAAATTCCACCAGTATTCATAAAGGAATGCGCTCAGTTTATAGCAGCTCCTCTTCGACACATATTTAATCTGTCACTCCGAACTGGAATATTTCCTGGTCCTTGGAAACTTAATCACTTGACACCTGTATTTAAATCAGGTGATAAAAATTGTGTTTTAAATTATAGACCAATTTGCATACTGTCTACCATCCCGAAAATGTTTGAAAGTATTGTCTTAGATAAGATTGCTGATAAGTTTAGGCATATTATTACTCCAGAACAGCATGGTTTTGTAACCGGTCGGTCAACCACAACCAATCTTCTATTATATGAACACTATATCTGTGAAGCTTTCACGTCTCGTGCACAAGTAGATTCAATATATACTGACTTTTCAAAAGCCTTTGATAAAGTAAATATTAATATCCTTCTCACGAAACTGCAAGCCCTTGGTATACATGGATCATTCCTAAAATGGTTGAATAGTTACCTCTGTAACCGTGAACTCATGGTAAAATTAAATAATAATTTTTTGTATAAATTTAAAGTAACTTCGGGAGTTCCTCAAGGCTCTCATCTGGGCCCACTTCTCTTCATTTTATTTATAAATGATCTATCTTTATGTTTCAATAATGTCAAATTCATTCTATTCGCAGATGACCTAAAGCTTTTTAAGATTATAAAATGTTTAAATGATGCACTTATCCTTCAGCAAAATTTAGATAGACTTGCTAGCTGGTGTGAAATAAATAAATTATTCCTAAACGTAAAAAAATGTTTCCACGTGTGTTTTTACCGTTCACGGATTCCAATATCTATATCGTATTTAATTAACAATAATGAAATTGCATTAGTACCATTTATCAAAGACCTTGGTGTTATTTTTGACCGGAAACTTACATTTGATCGTCACTGTGAAACAATTTCCAATAAGGCCATGCAAATTCTAGGTTTTGTAATATGTAACACAAGGACTTTTCAAAACATTGAGTCAATTAAGCTACTTTACTGCTCTCTTGTAAGATCGCAGCTGGAATATGCATCTCCTGTATGGTCTCCGATTTATACCTGTAACTTACACCGTTTGAAGAGAGTACAAAGAAAATTTCTTCGATACATTCAATTCAAATTGAGACAGCCTGTAATTGAAATCCGCTACAATGCATTAATGTCTGATCTAAACCTAGCACTACTTTCTACCAGGCATACTATTAATGACATTCTTATACTTTTTAAATTACTGAACAATCTCATAGACTGCCCTCAAATGTTAAGTATTATAAATATTCGTGTCCCTGTTAAATCAACTCGACTCCACCACCTTTTCCACAGTGACAATCATAGCACTAACTATTCCTATCATTCACCGCTAGTGCGTTTTCACCGACCTGTCATAACGAAAGCTCATAACTTCTTAGTTTATGGAGATATCAAGAAGCTTATTTTATTTTAGCGACTATATAAAATAATTGAATATACACAATATAATGGTAAATTTAAGTAAGTATAGATATTGTGTACCTTAGTCCTCCTCACTAGGGGGTCCTGTGCCAAGGTGGACTAAAGTTATTTAAATATAGTTTATTTATCTTCTATGTCTTTTTTAGTTTCTTCATTAGGGTTTTTTCATTGACCTCTTTCAGCCATATTTTTATTCTTGATTTGTACTCATTAGAATTTTTTATTAGTTTTATGTCTTGAGGAAGGATGTTACGGAGTTTTGTTGCAAAGTGTAATTTCTTTGTCCGAATGTGGTTTTATAACTTGAAATATTTTTTATGTCATTTTTATTCGATCTAGTGTTATGCATACACGGTCTAGTAGAGGATTCAGTATTTTTGAATAGCTTCAGTAATATTTTTTTGGCATATATTTGTTGTACATTTGGTACGTCAAAGCTATTGAAAATTTCAATTGAAGGTGGTCTAATGGGTACTTTCAGTATGGTCTTTATGATTCCTTTTTGAATTGTATTCAGGTTGTACATGTACTTATGTGTAGCACATTCCCATCCTTTGCTATTTCCAACTAATTTCCTGTTATTAATTCAATAAAATCTATATTTTCCCAAAATTATTAATGGTTTAAATATAATACCTACATTTTCCCAAAATTATTAATTCTTTAAATATAATATCTTCATTTTTCCAAAATTATATTTATTTTATTTATTAAAGAAAATCAACAGATTTTTTACATTTATAATAATAATATTAATAATACACATAAAATCCAATAATAGATTTTCACATAAGGTCCTGTACCCGTAAGAAGTTTACAAACATGTAACCTTGAATATAACCTTGTAAAAACACAAATATAAACTAATAGATAAAAACACAAATATAAAGACATTCATGGCAAAAGCTCTAAGAGTATTTGCCATGAATATCCGTAGCCTCAACAAAAACTTTAATAACCTACTTTTTCTACTTACTGACATAGGAAATGAATTTGACATCATTGTGAGTGCTGGATTAACGTTAATTACATCCCGAAATTATTAAACAACTACTCTGTGTACAACACGTCTCAGCACAGGTCCCAATCCGATGGGGTCATAGTTTATGTCAAGTCTAACCTAAAACATGCAGTATCCGAAATTTCAGTCGACCATGCAAATCGTCTAAATATCTCAATCGATAACTTAAATATTCTCGCAATATACCGCTCCCCTAAGTCCAACAATGTCACCCCTTTTCTCTACTCTCTCGAAAAAAATATCGATGAAAAAACTAAGGATCTCATCATAATCGGTGACATCAATATAGACATCCTAAATGAATCCAGCCCCCACGCTACAAATTACCTAAACCTAATGGCACTACATGGCCTTATACCACACATCAACATACCTACATGAGTCACCCTCACTATTAAGACATGCATAGATCACATTATGGTTAGATCAAAGCGAACTGCTAAATCAGCTGTATTCAAATCTACTGTAACTGACCATTACTCAACCATTTTCGAACTACTCAACTCAAAATCTTCTCCCCCTAAGTCCAGTAATCCTTCCCATAAAACTGTTGATATGGATCATTTGATAAAGTATGTAGAAGAAGAAAAATGGGAATCTACCCTGCTTTCTGAAAATGTCAACGACGCTCTTGAAAATTTCTCTGCATCACTAACTGCCCACATTAACCACGCTACTTTCACCATTATAATGGTATCAAACAAAAAAAAAGAAATTAAAACCATGGATTACAAATGGCCTTATCTTCTGTATACGTAAAAGAGACAGACTCCATAAACAATCTGTAAACAACCCAGACCCCCAACTCTTGCGCTTCTATAAAAAGTATCATAACATTTGCAATAATCTCATAACAATAACCAAACAAAACTATTACAAAAAAAATTGAAGAATCAGGATATGACAGTAAAATAATCTGGTACGTAGTCAATGACATTTCAGAAAACAAAAAAACCTCACTCAAAATGCAATCACTCGCCATAAATGGGAAAAATATACAAGTCCATGATGACCCAAAAACCTTAGCCGATCATGCCAACCATTTTTTCAGTAACATCAGCACGAACTTAGCCAACAAAATTCTAAAATCAACAAACAAAACACAAAATCTCTTAACCTCACGGGTAAGACAACAGAGCTCTTTGCACCCGGAACTTATCCTAACCCCTACCTCCAATAAAGAAATAGTTGACACAATACTCACCATTAAAACAAACAGTGCTGCTCGTAATGACAATATTTCTCCCTATATAATAAAACACATAGTTCACTTTATTACAATGCCGTTAAAACATATCGTTAACCTAAGCTTTAAAAGCGGTTCTTTCCCACACTAAAACATGCAACAGTTATCCCAATCTATAAAGGTGGCGATAAAACAAATATTGAAAACTATAGACCCATTTCTTTGCTAAGTGTCCTGTCAAAAATCATTGAAAAAATTGTTAAAAGTAGGCTTGTCTCCCATCTTGAAACCCAGAAGTTTCTCTCGCCTAATTAGTTTGGCTTTCAAAATAATTTAAATACAGAATCTGCAATCTTAGACTTGACGAATAAGATCACTAACAGCCTGGACGAAGGTGATTCCTGCTTAGCTATATTCCTAGTCTTAGCCAAAGCATTTGACACGGTTTCCCACCCCATACTTCTAGAAAGACTATCTCAAATAGGCATCCGAGGTAGAACTCTTAACTGGTTCTCATCATACCTAACCGACAGATCGCAAGCTGTGAAAATTAACAACACAACAAGTAACCCCTTACCAATCCACTTCGGAGTCCCACAAGGAAGTGTTCTAGGCCCTATTCTGTTCCTCATCTACATCAACAATCTCTGTAACCTTCCCATAACCGGGAAACTAATATCTTTTGCAGATGACACTGTACTGATAACTAGACACAAAACCTGAAAAGGAGCATTCGACAT
The DNA here is from genome assembly GCA_917880885.1 of Limnephilus marmoratus. NCBI lineage: Eukaryota > Metazoa > Arthropoda > Insecta > Trichoptera > Limnephilidae > Limnephilus > Limnephilus marmoratus. Next base: position 19,302,951 of record OU862906.1, read on the forward strand.
AGCTCAAAACGACATACGCCAGATAAAGAAATGGTTAGATGATAATCTCCTAACCCTTAATGCTGGAAAAACAAAATTCTTAACCTTCAATCTTTCTGCTGCAACCCAACCTACCAACAATCAGCAGATAATAATTCACTCCTGTCTAAGAACTTGCACTTCCTGTAATTGCCCAAACTTGGAACACGCCACCCACATAAAATATCTGGGGGTCATCATTGATCAACACCTTCGTTGGGATCAGCACTTGGCCAGTCTAACCCCACGCATCCGCAAACTCTCTTATGTCTTCCGAACCCTAAGAAATATCCTTACTACCTCAACTCTTAAAACTGTTTACTACGCTCTCTGACAATCTCTACTAGCATACGGCATTATAACTTGGGTGGCTGTGCACAATCTATCATCGAAGCTCTACTAAAAGCCCAAAAAATGGTAATACGTGTCATTAACAAGCGACCGACAAAATACCCCTCCAAACGACTCCTCATCGAGTATAACGTCTTAAACATACGGCAACTCCATCTAAAATTTATGCTAATACATTTCCTGTTCAAATACAAAAACAAAACTCTCTTACAACACAACTACACCACCAGAACAAAAACCAACAGACACCACAATGTACCTACACTACACACCACGTCAGCTCAAAGACAATTTTTCTTCCTAGCTCCTAAAATCTTTAACCTTATCCCTGAAAACTTAAAAACGTTGAGTCAACCCCATTCCTTTAAAAAACAAATAACGAAATGGATTCTTACACATGGAATACATTACAATTTTAACACCCATTCACTTTACACTCTATCAATTTAATCACCTTTCAGACAAAATATAATATATCTCTATTTTCTAAATTAGTGGCAGTGTATGTACAAGATTAATGAGTATGATCTACATATATCTAACAACTCCTCAAATTTCTCATTTTATAATAATTATCTAACTTCTCCATCTTCTTCTTGTAACCCAATCTAACTACAAGTATATCATTTTCTTATTATATCTGTGTGCATAGTATTAAGAGCAGGCAAAACGTAATAAACGTAATATATCTTTATTTACTATCTAAGCAGAATTATATGTATAAGACTGATTCTGTGAACTATATATCAATAATTCCTTAACCGGTTATTTGCCGGAGACGCGCCGGCGCGCGGTGTCATATGCGCAGGCGCAAGAAAATAATTCAAATATTTTAAATGAAAAACTTTTGGTCTGCGATTTTTACCCTTATATGTACGAATTTGTATGAAGAACAGTGTCAAAATCGCTTGCGCCATCATTACTCTGCGCTGTCAGATTTGCCACGAAATTAACGGTCGCAATCACATCGCGATGTCTGTGTATCGCGAATAAAACGTCGTAAAACCTATTAATTTACGTAATAAATGCAAGTAATGTGGTTTTAGTAGATAGTTTATTGTGTTGTGAACGTGTTTCAGTCAATAAAATATACAATAGCTCAAAATTTATCAACAAAACATTCAATTCAAAATTCAAAGTGGTGGTTTTTTTGTGCCTTGTATGGCGGCAGTTGACCGGTTAATATACTAATAATAACTTATCTTTTCCAATAATTCTTTAACTTCTTCACCTTATTCTTGTAATCCAATATAACTACATAAACTCTCTTATTGTAGGAGAATTTGTGTGCGTACTATCAAGTAGTGAAAAATTTCAACCTATACTAATGAATGTATATCCGCAAACTGTAAACTTCAGCCGCCATAACACAGGGTCATCCCTAGCATGGAGGGTGAAATATCACAAAAAACTATATGTACTTTCGATAATTCATGTATTATATACATAAAATAATAATAAAATAAACTGCTTGATAAATTTAAAAACATAAAGTAGTCAGAAATCTATTCTCACTACACAACAGCAACAATAATAATATGTACGTACTTATAACTCAGAGTGAACGCTACAATAAATCGAATGGCAGTAAATGGAAAGGATTCACGGCAATAACATGATAACTTGCAAAAGAGTCTTTAAAATTATTTAACGTTAGCTACGACATATTTTTTTAAGGTACTTAAATTACATGAGAATATGCTACATCATTAAAATTTTTATCAAATACATTGCATGTTCTGAATATAAATACATTTTGTCTGAGATCGGTAGAACATTTTTAAAGATGAAAAAATTATTTTTCTCTAGTTCTAACGCCTGGGACTCTAAAATTAATCTCAGACAAAACAGGCGAACAATCAATAAAATCATTGATAATTTTATGAAGATATATTATATCTGCGGAGTCTCTTCTAATTTTTAATAATTTAAGTCCATAAAGGTCCATCGAGCTGTTTACGTCAGGGTAACCAATATTATACTTGAAATTTAAATGATGGACAAATTTTCTTTGGATGCTTCAATGCTTTTAATGTAAATATTACATTGAGGATTCCATATTTGAGAAGCGAATTCAAGATGACTGCGAATATATGAAAAATACAATATTTTAAGTGTTTGAATGTTCTTGAATTCTTTTCCAATAAAGAATAAGAATCCTAACATTCTAAGGGCTTTCTTCACAATCATATTAATTGACTACCTCATTCAGACTATCCATTTATTTTTCACAGGTCTGTGCTAGTATTATATCGATAACGGAAATTTAAAACTCTCTAAACGATAAAATGTTAATTGTTCAGGAGTATATTTTTAATTTTTTAAAAAATGCATGTCGTAAAGGACACACTTATTTTCCTACAAATATTTCGATGACGAGATTGAGAGATAAAAAAAAGAGAAAAATGGCAGATTTCTTGTCTATTTATATTTCCACTATTGATATAATACAATATGCTTTACATACAAAGACCACAATTTTTTTTTTCAACTCAAATTTGAAGGACATTTGAAATATGTATTCATCTGATGTGATTAAAAAAATCCTGAAGTGTTGATTCAATTAATTTAATTAAAACCTTACAACATTCTTCTTATAACATGGTTTAAAAATATATAATTAACTAAGTACAGGCTTTCCTCTCAGCGCCACATGGAGAAGGATGGATTTCTGAAAAAAAAAATGAACACGACTAATATTAATATGTAATATAGAAATACTTAAACAGGGGAAACAAATAAATACTAGAGTTGGATTATACAGTGAAGCGATCCCTGATGATGCTCAACCTCTGTGCACAGTCTTTGCAGGCAGTCTTTGCAGGTTGTCAAGATTGTGCATGTCCGATTATACTTGTAGGGGTGTGCAGTCTTTTCAGGTTATCAAGCTGTGTTTATCTGATTATACCTGCAGGGCCATGAGGTCTCTGCAGGTTGTTACGCTGTCTATGTTTGATTATACCTGCAGGGGGATGCAGTCTTTGCAGGTTGTCACAAGGTTGTGTATGTCCGATTATACTTGTAGGGGTGTGCAGTCTTTTCAGGTTATCAAGCTGTGTATATCTGATTATACCTGCAGGGCCGTGAGGTCTCTGCAGGTTGTTACGCTGTCTATGTCTGATTATACCTGCAGGGGGATGCAGTCTTTGCAGGTTGTCAAGGTTGTGTATGTCCGATTATACTGGTAGGGGTGTGCAGTCTTTTCAGGTTATCAAGCTGTGTATATCTGATTATACCTGCAGGGGGATGCAGTCTTTGCAGGTTGTCAAACTGTGTATGTCTGATTGTACCTGTAGGGGCTTGCACAGGGGTCACACCAGGGGCCCTGAACCGATGATCTAGATAATATATCGATGATAAGATTTAGTAGAGTTTAGGGTATAGAAAAGAAGTTTCATTAAATTGGGCTTTATAACATTTTAAATGTTTCTGAGTGGTAATGAACCATAAAAATATCTCCCCAACTGTACACCGGTCAGTGGCTGAGTTGGCATCATGTTTGGGTCCCACCGCATGTTCAATCCCTCGGCTCCTCCATCACGATACAGGCAACATTTTCCGCTGTGGTGATAGTAAGAGATTTTTAAATATTGTATGGTTATTCGTAACCCGGAAAAATAGGAGATGAACAAAGAACAAACCCCTGGAAGGCCGGAGCAGCGGGTTGGGACGGGGGAGACTGCTGGGCGAGGTTTCCAAAGCCGATGGTGCTCTGTGTTGCCAGGTTCTCAAACGTTGAAGACTGAGAGTTGCCAAAAGCTGAAAAATAAATTAACCATTTATTTCAAGTCTTGCAAACACTTCAAATCTAGACAACGCAATTAAAAAAAACCACTACAGCTTAAACAACACCAGACAGAAAATCCCTACAAGTGCAATCTATAACGATTTGAAAGAAAACTGATTCACCAATTTACATAAGGCCTTTCGATTTCTACTAGAGCTGGGTCGATCCATCATTTTACAAGACCCGCCTCAATCACGACCCACTGACGAAGTGATTGGGTATTTTTACACTTGAAAAAAAGCCACTGACTGATGGATGTGCTGCCGCCGGCCACTGTAATGGTTGAAGTTGAAAGTACCCAATCTTTGATAGGATAGGTAGTAGGTAGGTATCTGTGACAGGGCTGTGACTGTGATAAGTTACATTCAAGTTGGTAGTAGGTAGACCATAGATGTATTTGCGACACCATAATAACCGAGATGTTTATTATGAAATGGACTGTCACGGTTCCAGGTTCCAGTTACTGGAGACTGATACATGGAACCGGTTCCCGGTGGCGGGAAGGTTTATCGGTATGCTAACGTAATCTGATTTGAATACTAGGCTGTACAAACTTAACATCTCTATTTCTCTGGTGCGAGAATGAGATTCGAGACGCCCGTCTACAAAATCTACACAACTATGGTCGCTCGCAATGCTCATCACAGTTGCTGAATGAGCTTACAGCTCATCGATCAAAAAAATCAAATCTTTTTTGAAAAAATAACCCAATCAATCATTGTTGATTCGTGATTGAAATAAAATGAAACTGACCTTATTTCGGCCACAATAAACTTCTTATTCGTTTATCTCTTCGGTGACAAACAATATGAATGTGTTGTCGTTTACTAAGGTGCATTCAATTTGGGAGGCGGGTATGGGTACCGCCGCCCCGGGAACCTTTATTGGATAACCAACACCTCTGCCATAGGTCACCCCAAGTGGTTCGCTACGTTTGGTGATTAAGCAGGGGTGCCCGGGTTCATGGGGTGAGGTTTGTCTAGATTTTGGAGGCGGATGACCAGGACACACTGAACCCCAGATTCCTACCCACCCCTAAAACCCTCTTCCTTCCCAGAACTCTCCCCTCCTTCCTTTCCTTAAAAAAAACCCTCCACACAGCATCCCCAAAGATGACATAGGCCCTGAAGGAAATTATTTTCCTCAGGGCCTCCTGTGTGGAGCTCACGTAAAAAAAAAAATGTTATATAACTATTTTTTTCCATATCCCAACATATTAACAAATGCATGCATTCCAACAATATTATAATTGAATAAATTTAAAAAGTTTTCAATTTCACAAAACTGATTATTTTTTGCAATTATTTTCCATTAGGTATTGCAAAAAAAGTGGTAGAAAAAAATACAAATTTCGTAAACCCAAAACACTTCTTTCTCTGTATTTAATGTAAGCATGTAGATCAATTTATCCCATCACACAGCACAAAATGTCAACAAAATGTATGAGTTTTAGTGAAATTTCATGGATCGCACATGCGACATCCGCCTACGGAGATAGCTGATGATGGATCACTTTGTAATACACCACTTTTTATTAGACATTAATGTTTAACAGCCAACCAGATTTGGCTTATCTCAAGCTTTGTCAGGGCTTATTATATTAACCGTTATTATATTATCGTTATAAAGAGAATTTTTCATTTAATATATAATGTCACAAATCAAAGTATTTGCTTCCTTCGATAGAAAGATCACATATAAGACTGCCGCATAAATAGGGTTAAAATGATCTCCAAAGTTATTATGTATTGAAATTGAAAGTAGTTGCCAACATCTTATATGTCAAACTGTGAAATACACACTGACATGAGGAGTTTTCAAATAATGGTCTCTTACAATAACCAAACATGCAAAATATGTGAGTAACTTTCTAGATAAGCACACTTAACAGGAGAATGTCATGTAATCTAAAGGAGAAACAAAAACACACGCGAAAGCAAAAATGGTCACACCTGAATCGGTGCCCGGTGGACCGAACGGTTTAATGGGAGAACTGAATGAAGGAGCAAAAGTCGAAGGCGCCCCGAAGCCCGTGGGACTACCGAACGATGGACTCCCACCGAATGTTCCTGCAAATAGGATGAACTTTGAATCTCATTAATAGATCGCCAACAAAAATCGCATAAAAAACAGTAAATATAATGAATATTGACATCAATGATGGTGCCTTTTCTAGTGTGGAAAAGTGTTTCTAAAGTATTTGTTGTAATGATTTTCATATTTTGTATTGACCTCTTTATAGTGATCAGGTAACTGATTTCAAATTTCACAGCATGCATCTTTTAAATGTGGATTTGCACAAAACCTTTCTGTGTAAATGCCTACACACCGACAGCCAATCTGCCCGCTAAGTGATTAAATTGTGGATATTTATTTATATACTCAAGACACAGAAACCAAATTTTAAAATTCTGAAAAAGAGTTAAACACTGGAAATAAAAAAGTAAACTATATCAAAATTAGTAGCTTGAATAATTACGCAAGCTTTGTATTTTATAGGCACATATATACATATATTTTTCTTCCATTTATATTAACCTTTAGGAGAGCATGGCCGTATCGTGTATGTCCATAAAAAATATGTATGAGTATGGATGTACAGATCGTAATTTTCATATGCCATTTTTCCCTCAAAATCGTTTGTGTGGTAGACTTACAACTAAAATTGCGAGCTTACGAACTTCAACAGGGCGGAATCCCTCTTACTTGAGAAAGCAAATAATTGAGCGCACCTCGCAGGCAGAGGGATTCGACAGCGGAGTGTCCATCTCAAACGGACGCAAATATTGCGCTGAAGCAGCTAACAAGCCGGATCACAGTTTTTTAGGGAAAAAGTCTGACATACATGCAGGTGCCTCAGTATTTTGAAAAATAAGGTCCACGTGGCCGAAAGTGAGGAAAGGTCTTTAATTCTTGGATAATCCTCGTATGCATTTGAACAAAGTTTAATTTCTTAAAATACAAACTATGAATACCACTTTTAAAATGGGAATTTTTGAGGTAAAAAAATCTTACTCTTTTGAACCCTCTAAAAACTCACTCTCTTAGAGGTTAAACAAACTCTCACATTAATCATACTTACTATTATAAGATTTTAACGGTGTGTGATAAAAGAATTAATGAAATCGTTAATAATAAATTATTGTATTTTTTAGTGTCTCCTAAATTGATGGTTAGGTTAGGTATTAATATTAGTATGGATAAAATATAACCTGGAGGTTTGCTAAAAGCACTAGGAGAACCAAATCCAGCAGATGCCACATTCTGTTGGTCTCCGGTGCCGGAGAAAGCCCCAAAACCACCGCTGCCAGTCGGTGAGCCCCCAAAACTGAAAATATAACATACAAACATTCTTATTATTCTAAATTTATGATAAATTAATTCTTTCTAAGTTTCAAAATTATCTGTCATGTTAAAATTGTACGACCAACATGTAAAAATGTTGGTCGGGCGTTAAATAAATAAATAACAAAATACAAAGAGAGTAACTTCAAATGGAAAAAAATGTATCATAAAGATTAATGATATAATATACCTATTTGTCTGTCCAAACACTGGTTTGGATCCAAAAGTCGCTGCACCTCCGAAGATGGAAGCTAAAAAGAAAACAAATTAACAATATTAATATTATTCTAAGACGTAAAAGGCACCCGCCCACGGAGTACCAATCTAAATCTATAAAATAAGGGGCCAAAGTAAAAATTATCAATAATAATATTTGGATGACTTGTATAGCGCCGTTTTTGTGAAAAATCAACTCAAGGGCACTGTACAAATTTATAATACATTTCAACAATCTTTCTCGAACTACAAACTAGACAAACCACTGCAACAACTTATGGCTAAAAATTGCATCCACCGGTTCATCGATCACCGATACAAAACTATATGTGCAATGATTTGACCAATGAATGCGATGCTGCGGTAAAAATGTACTGTACAGGCAGAAAATATATACAGGACCATACCTACCTGGAAGATCACTAGAGATTAACACTGTTATTGTTTATTTAGAAAAATTAAGGCACAGTTCGCATGCAGAGGATATAATTATTGGTAACTATAATATATAATATGAGTCGTATAGTTCCTATCTACGATAAGTCCACTTTGGTGAAATGTTGGCAAATTATTATTTTTTAAATTCGATGTTTTTTGAGTAAAATCTGGAGAACTATTTATTTAACAATTATTATAAGCAATAATTATCAGCCTGAAACACTCATCCACATTGAAAAATCTTCCGAGAAAAGATACATGACGCCAACGGGACTTGAACCCGTGTCCTCTCGATTGCCGGTCGATTGCTCTTGACCACTGAGCTATGGCGGCTTATCTCGTACCCGCCAAATGATTCAATATATGCTAGTGTTTCATTCAACAATTACTGCTTATTATATTTTTTCCACCTGAAAACAACCAACTTTATTTTTGCGAGAGAAACATTGTAAGTGTTAAGTCCCTCGCTAGGTGGCGTCGAGACAAATTATATCTTCATTTATTGGGGAAATACTTAAACTTGTCAAATATTAATTATTATTTTTAATTGTAAAACTAACGTTTTTAAGACAAGATTTTTTATGCATAGCACAAAGGGTAACAATTATTATAAGCAATAATTATCAGCCTGAAACACTCATCCACATTGAAAAATCTTCCGAGAAAAGATACATGACGCCAACGGGACTTGAACCCGTGTCCTCTCGATTGCCGGTCGATTGCTCTTGACCACTGAGCTATGGCGGCTTATCTCGTACCCGCCAAATGATTCAATATATGCTATTTATTTAGTGGGCTTTGTTTTTGAACTACGGACGTATACGATAAACTAAAACAATTGTTTTCTTGATAGTTTAGGAGTAATTGCGTAAATAAGTATGGACTTATCGGAATTTGAAACTAACTGTCATATTAAAGGTAGATAGGAACTCACCAGCCTGTGACTTATCGGTGTTTGTTTCTCAACACCGTTGACACGTGGAAGGCAAGTACAGGGTCAACAAAAGATATTATCTAAGTAAAACGAAAATATTTAAGGATATAAATTTTTCTATTCTAAGTTTTTTCGTTTATTTAAAATTGCGTTGGAATAAAATAAAATTAAATTCAACACAAAAGGAACATTAATTTTTTTTCGAAAATATATATTTTTTTATTATAAGTTTATTAAAAAAAAAATACTTGGGATTGAAATAGGTGTTAACAAAAAAAATCGTACAAACAATTTTTTTAACGTAAATAATTTTTACATAAAATGAAAATTTTAATAAAATTTATTCCCGTGTATAAATTCCCATTGTATGTCATTTTAATGCAGTAACAAAAAAATATCGAAACAAAATGATTTTATTATAAAAAGGAAATGCAGAGATTTGATGATTACAAAATTTTTGTATTTATCATGATAAATTCAAAAACAGTTACGCTTATAAACTAAATTATAGTATAAAACATAATAGTATTATTATAAAAAAGAAATGCAGATGTTTCATGTATACAATTTTTCTGTCCTTATCACGATAAATTCGAAAACTATTGCGCTATTAAAATCAGATATATTTTATATAAAAACAGAGGATAAATTGCACAGTGGGTAAATTGGCAGGTGTGTCGCAGAGTGTCTAGAATAAATAAATATACAATTAGAGCAAATACGAAAAAACTAATTAATAAAACAAAAAAGTTTTTTTTAATTCAATGTCTTTAAAAAGTGGTCACGCATTAATTAAATGCTAGCAGAACTTGAAAACTAAATAAAATTAAACTTGAAAACAATAAATAAAAATTCAAAAATTATTAAAAACAACTCAGTAAAGTTTTGGGATCACCCAGTAAAGGCTGATGTTCGATGTCGAATTCACTCAAAATATGAGATTTTTAAGTTCCTGTTACGGCTATCAACGTGCTTTTTCCATGATTTCTTGTTAATAACTCTTTTTCTAGATATGTTTCCCGTCACTTGAATAACATTTATGGTTAGATCAGACATTATTTAGCTGTAAAAACTAATAAAACGGAAGACACTTTTTCAAAACAACACTTCTGTGGCCATGTTGGGATTAGCGAAATGCTTTCCGCTCATTGGCTGTCTGAACAAAATACTTCCCGCTCATTGGCTGCCTGCATGGCGGTGGACTTATCGGCCTTTGGAACATACAGCACCATGGATATATCGTTGTTTGGAATTCATCGTAATTTATAAACCCACTTTTCATAGGATTTTACGGCCGTTTGGAACTCATTGACATATTATTAGTTTGCCAAACAACCGCTAGAGAAAAACTGCATCATTACTTCATTTTTGGATCATAGTGGACTTATCGTGGATAGGAACTATACGACTCATATGTTCTGTAAAAAGCGTATTTTGAAAACAAAAGCAAAATTTTATGATACTCTTAGATAGGTATTTTTATTGAAGGGTATGAGAGCCCAAAAAGGAAGGTTTTTAATATGAACCTAAATTCTGTTGGGCTTGTTATGCATCCGGAAGGAGTTTATTCCAAGCCTTAGGCCCAGACACTCCGAAAGCGCGATCTCCAAATTTAGTATTTGGCTTGCGTTTAGGTTCCATTAGTCTGCCTATAGCTGATGATGTTGCTGATCTAAGGGTTGACTGCCTCGGACTAGTATTTTCTGGGACACATAGTTCAGAGATGTAAGATGGGGCCATTTCATTGATTGATCCAGCACAATTTGTACTGGATTCTTTCAGGGCACTTGAGCCAGTGAAGGTTACAAAGGTGTTTTGAAATGTGTGAATATTTAGAGACTCCGGTTATGAGTCGTGCCGCTGCATTAAACACGGATTGAAGTTTGTTAGTTTGATATTTTGGAAGGCTGGCGTAGATGCCGTGATAGTAATTGAGCCGTGAAACTACGTAAGAGTTGATTACTATTGTTGACCACGTATTGTTGCTTCTGTAGGAAGGTTTCTTCGGACTGACTTGAGTTGTCTTAGGTGAAAAAAACCGGTGCTTACAGTCCTATTTATTTGCCTTTTAAGCGAAAATATCAATAAGGAGATTTCAAAAAAGAGCAATGAAACTTGGGTACAGCCAGGCAGTAACTAATGTTGTATAATTAGATTAGTTCTACAATAAGGGAATGAATTCTTTTGTCATGGCGCATTTTCAAAAGTATCGTGTATCGATACCCGACATTGTACCCGAGAGCTTCCTATGCGAGAAAGAGACAAAATTAGTAGTTATTAAAAAATGTGAAAATAATACATATTATAACTTACATTGACCGGTTGGCGATCCAAATATAGAACCACCCTGCTGCGGGCTGGCGGGAGTCGGGGTCCCAAACATGGACTGCCCCTGCTGGATGGAGCCCCCCCCAAACAGGGAGCCCTGCAACACGGGGCTGGCGGGGCTGCCAAACATGCTCCCCCCTGTTTGAACGGGCGCCTGACCAAATATATTGCTGGCGGGAGGCGATGTGGCACCTGACAGAATAGTACATATTTTAAATTGTTATACATACTGCATTGCACCACCTTTGCATGCCTTCTTGAATCTTCTATTTATGAAAGAAGAGTATCCACGGCAGGCAGTTTCGATTTGATTTTTATACAAATCTACAGTTTTATTGACTGATGAAATTTTGCACACTTAACCTTCAAAACAAGAGGAAGGTAAAGTGTGTAAAGCCCAGGCAATGCCGGGGACTTCAGCTAGTAAATTTTAATCTTTTTTGAAATAAGAAAACATTTCCAGCACATAACCTGCCAATATTTGAATACTGTGTACTCCTTTTTAAGCCTTTGAACTTCATCTAGTGTCCTATAAATAACTTCAACCTTCTTTACAAAAAAATTGTTTACGCAATATCTGAAGCAGCAAAAACTCTCGAAAGCTAGTTCTAGCATCGGAATTTGCACACCTTTGTCTGCCTGGAATCTCTAGATCAACTATTTTCAGGTCGCTAAATTATTTACATAATGAAAAATGTGTTTTTGAAATACACGAGAAACTTTTCAAAAATAAGACAAGATAGTTTGTTTCATGATTAAACAAAAAGAAATGAATACTAACCAAAACCTCCAAATCCAACGCCACCTCCGAATGCGTTGGTCTGAGGCTGGCCGAAAGCTGAACCTCCGCCACCGAACACCGATCCCCCAGACTGGCCGAATGCGGAAGGAGATCCAAAACCAGCTCCTCCTCCAAACACAGAACCTCCCGTGTTAGAGGGACTGCCAAAAGGCGCACTCGTGGTAGCAATACTCGCATTACCAAACAGCGAGGCGATGGTTGAAGGAACAGCGGCATTCGCTGCGCCAAATATTGACGAAGCATTTGTATCCGTCGAAACACTTCCAAATATACTGGACGGACTTGAGGTTGGTGATACGCTCAGAGCATCAAACATCGATCCCCCCGGTGTGATGTTTGCATTGGCAGAAGCAAACAGAGAGTTGGCTGCGGACGGTTGAGCCTGAGGAGTACTCCCGAAGCCTGGTGTTGAGGTGACGGTTCCTCCAAACATTGAACTTGTAGTCGTGGATGCAGCGGTCCCAAACACAGAACCTGGTGTGGCACCTGTACCACCAAATACAGACTGTGGAGGCGGAGATTGGCTAAACACAGAAGCCGGGGTTGGTGAATTGCTAACAGATCCAAAGATGCTGGAAGCTGCCGGTGGACTGCTTATTGGTGTGGTTGTGACCAGAGTGGTGGTGACTGTACTAGTTTGAGGAGCCGGTTTTGCAACAGTATCCACACTGGGTGGAGAAACTGATACACTCACAGCCGGAGCGGCTGTTGTAGATACAATAGTTCCACCAAATATTGATGTTGCACTACTGGAACTTGTGGATCCAAATATTGATGTGCTTTGTGTTCCAAAAGGAAGAGAAGCATTGGATGGAGAGCTTTGAGTAAAAAGGGAATCGGCAGCTTCTGATGATGTCAGAATAGCGTTAGAAAGTGTAAAACTGGGTGGGGGAGCTGAAGTGGTCACAGCGGGAGCTGCAGAAGGTTTGCTGATGGCAGGAACAGAGGTTGGGGAAAATATAGATCCTGTAGTAGATGTAGTTCCGGAAACAGAACTAATACTTCCGGTAAATGTAACTGCAGCGGGACTTGGAACAGAAATGGGTGTTGATTCACTGGGAACTTTAGAAATAGTTAATGAACCTATTGTCAAACTACTTCCAGATTTCTCCCTTTCTTGAGTTGGCGATGGAACTTCATTTCGAACACCTCCTTGGCTCGATGGAGTAGTGGTTTGAGGTTTAGGCGTCGAAAATATTGATGTTTCCTTAGAAGCTGGTGGTGGGGCAAAAGATTTAAACGCAGAGCTTTCCGAAGACGTTGCATTAGTGGCTGAAGAGGAAGTTGTTTGTTTTGGTAATGAGAAAACGGAATTGCCAGTTGAAGAACCAAATGGAACTTGTGGAGAAGTGGGTGTCCCAAATATAGAACCTACAAACAAAACAAAAAAAAGGTCGTAAGGATCAGGTACCAAAATATGCAAGTATGTACTTCAAAATCTAAAAGTGTAATGAAAGATTTAGAAATAACCTGTGGATCTTGGTGTAGGCGAGCATATCGGCTGTCCCATAAAAGTACTACTTTTCTGATTGTTGACAACAGAAGTGGGAACATTGGCTGCGGTTGACGGAGCAATGACAGCACTCGCATTTGTTTTCACATTTTCGGGTTTGGCACTTTGTTGCGGAGCTAAAAAATAAAATTTTGATTAATTCAAAAATGTTGAGAATACATGTCTACGTCATAATTTGTTTGTGCTTATCTATGGTCATTTCTGGAAAAATGTCAACTGGTGACCATGTGAATAAACCATACTAAAATAAATTAGTGTTTTATTAAAAAGTTTAAACATGAAACGGTTGTCAGAAATTGAAAATGTATAACAAAATTAGATACATACAAAAGGAGACAAGTAAAAAACAAAATTGTACAAAAAAAAAGCAAAGGATTACAAAGATTCAATAAAATGGTGAGTCTAAAAGCCCGTCCGCAAACAATTTTTATTGGAAACATCTAACAATTGGTCAAAATGGATTATAAAAATGAGTTATTTCTACAAATAACAAATCAAGAAACGGCACCAGATTAAAAAAGTTTGTGTTGTTTTTTTCAATGGATGAAAATCAATTGAAATTTTGAATATATGGAAAGATGCGGACAAAAGATGCGATGGTAATTAAAAAAAATTAAGATTATTTCGTGCCTAAGAAACATTAACTGATGGAAAGATATAAATTCTTTACAAGAAAACAAAGAGAAAATTATTATTTTCAAGATTTCTTAATAAAACACTCACATTGCTCAAAACATGATAATGTCAAATGAAGCTGTATTAGAACTTCAAGAAGAAATACTAACAATAGCTGCGTACCCAAGATTCATAGACATCAGGATAAAAGGAGGAATCCATCAATAAACTAAAGAAGTTTGACAAGAAATCAATATACAAGTCAGGTCATCATCCAGTTGGAAAGAAAAGGGGTACATTTTTAGAACAGCTGGCCGCACCTAATACATATATTTTTTTGAAAAAACACTTTGATTCAACTTAATTACTGTAAAAGACAACTATTTGCATTCGGGAGGAATGGAAAATACTGCATTCAAAATTACAATCATGTGAAACGAAAATTTTCTTTAGTATGGGATGACCGCCATATTGATGGTTTATAAAATTTCTGTCCAAAGTATGAAATTTTGGTATGTCAGCATTCCTAGTATTTCATATTAAACATAAAATAGGATTTACAAGAAAAGTGAAAAATGTTCCATTGTGTTTTGCAGTAATCAACAATATTCCACGAGAAAAAAAGAATATTACTTGAAAATCGTTTAACTGTAGTGGAAAATTAAACCCAGTACAATATAGTCATATTTTTTAATCTAAAATGTGAAAAATGTTGGAGAATGTTTGTTAAGACCCATAGATGTATTATGAGATGTGTGTATAACCGTATTATCTCTTTGTTTGTTTTAGTGAACGATGGCGGACAGCTTAAGGTGATACTTAAAAGAATTCATAATCATCTTCTCTTTCATAGATGGTGAGTTTAATTATTTTAGGGCAAAACGATTTTTATAAGTGACGTAGGGGGACCCAAAAGAAATGAGCATCGGTCGGTAGAGGGGAGAAGTGGAGGGGGAACAGTTTTTGTGTGGTTGGCTGTTGTACAGAAACTCTTTCTCGGTTAGTGTACGAAGCCACGTTGCTATGGGTCCACGCGTTCGTCCAAGTAAATCAAGATTTTTTCTTTCGGCAAAAATGCGAAAGTCTCCTCTCTGAGGATCAAAGCCTGAGTACGATCCCGAAACCAAGCAACAGCTGAGCCAATGGAAGAGTACTCTCTCTCCTCTTCAGAAAAAAAAGTCAGGTGAAATCAAACATCAAGACGATGCTCATTGGTTTTTTTCAGAGATGTTGTGCACACAGAGTTTGTTCCTCCAGGCCAAACAGTTCTACATGGAGGTACTAAAGAGGTTGCGAGAGAGCATGAGGAAAAATCGTTGAAAAAGGTCGAATCCTTGGCGCACAGGAGACTGGTTCTTCAACCAGGGCAATGCACCTGCTCACACCGCGTTGTCTGTGAAGCAGTCTTTAAGCAAGCATGGAATGACCCAAATTGTTCACCCGCCCTAATCACCCGACCTGTCTCCCTGTGACTCCTTTCTGCTCCCTAGGATGAAAAGGGACTTGAAAGAGAAATGTTTTCATACTGTTGAAGTGAAACAAAAATCGCTGGAGGCCGTTAAGGACATTCCAATCAGTGGGTTTCAAAATTGTTTTGAACAGTGGAAAAAAAAGGTTGGACAAGTGCATACACTCTAATGGTGAACCCTTTAAAGGTGACCAAATTTTGGTGTAAAAATATTGAAAAATAAAAAGTTATAAAGAAATTCTCATTTCTTTTGGGTCCCCCCACATAAACTGTAACAATTTAAGAAATGAATTGATTTCGCCCGTACATATGCAATATGAATAAATAATTATGTCCATAAACAAACTCAAATCTTTTAAGAAAGGCTAACGAATACAATATTGTATTTGTTAGCTTTCTTGAAATATTTGAGTTTTTTTAAAGGCTATTAAAACTATTTATTCGTATTTGTCAGGTGCAAACAATTAATGCAACTTAATAAAGAACAACTTATAAAAAGCTTTTTTCAGTAAAATAATTAAAATCGCATCATCTGGAGAACTTCAGGATTCAAATATTTAAAAGTATGTATGTGTTTCCGATAAACGAAGCCCTCAAGGGCAAGCGGAAAGCTATAAATTGACAAATTAAAAAAAACTCAGAATCAGCTTGGCATACTCTAGTTGACAGAGTTAATTTATTCAGGCAGCACGTGGGAAAGGACCAAACATTAAAATAAATAAATTGAATGGCATTACATGAGCAACAAAATTTAAAAAAAAACTTACTTTTGTTTTGCAGAAGAGCAGTCACCAATGGCGATTGATTTACGATTTTATCAGAATATGTAGATTTAGATGCTGCAGTGCTGGTGGGGAGAGCGGGAGTATTCGGCTTAGCTCTTTCAGGTATATTTGAAACAAATTTGTTCAGATTTATCAATGGCTGATTGTTGTCAGAAAAGTGAGGAGTCGGTCTGAGAATGGCCTCCATCATTTTCGAATTGAGTGTTGAAAGTTTTGAAGCACCTGTTTCTGGAACAGCACTCTTAACTGGCTCTTTTAAAATATTGTTCGCAGGAATATTTTCAATCTCTTTTTTAGGCTCCGGTTCGAACGAACTTAAAGAGTTACGATCGAAGAAAGACTGAAGTCTATTGGATTGTTCTACCTTAGTAGGTTTTATTCTGACCGTGTGATGGTTTACCAGCAATTCTCTGAGAGCATTCTGTTTCTTGGAAGTATGTTTAGCTTCTCTTTCACAAATTGCTTTATGCTTTGCGTCGAGGACATCTATTGGCTGTAGACTCATTTTCAAGAGGTTTTTTGTCAATGCTGAAAGAGGGTGACTGAAAATGAAAAAAAGGTAAAGAAAAGAATATTCAAATGAAAGAATAATATTTTCAAAATAAAAATAACTTACATGTATATTACAATGTTAAGGGCCGTCTGTTTCAACAGAAAGCTAAATCGTGAGCTAAATTTAAATTTTAAATGTCAGCTAAAGAAACAACAATGTTAAATAGGACCATGCGCCATTTCGGTGTACTTTTGCTAAAGTAAAAGTTATTAGTGTGGTCAG
Source organism: Limnephilus marmoratus (assembly GCA_917880885.1). Lineage (NCBI taxonomy): Eukaryota > Metazoa > Arthropoda > Insecta > Trichoptera > Limnephilidae > Limnephilus > Limnephilus marmoratus. The sequence goes on from OU862906.1 coordinate 19,320,326, forward strand.
TCTAAAACGCAGAATAATCCTAGAAATTATTTGAAAAAATGAACCACTTTATTGTTTGGTATTTAAAAATACTCACACAAATATATGACTAATATAAGATAAGTAACTAAGATAAGTGATGACCCGTTAACGTTTTAATATACACGATATTAAACGGAAAAAATATAATTAACGTTCCATTAGTTGTAATATCTCCTTGAATTTGACGTGTCACAAATTTTACGAGATCTTTTGACATGCGATACCGCGCCAAAAATTTGTGATTGTCCCAAATAACCGTATTATTAACATGGGGTTGAAATGCATTTAGTTTTCGCTGCAAAACGTATTGGATGAGGAATTCATCATCATTATCGTCGTCTTCTACAATATTATGATTAATAATCAATGTTGAAGGAATTTTGCAACATACCTACCCCCAACAGAACTGTTAAATAAGTCAAAATGGCGGAGTAACTCTAGAGTAACTATCAGTTTTCGGAAAGTGAAAGAAAACGTTAAATGTGACGTAAAACAGGCAGATACAATTATTGAAAAAAGTATTTTGGTGAAATTTAATTTTAGCAATTTCATTTACCCTAGCTGGCTTGAAACAGACGGCCCTATATATGAGTATGAATTAGAAAACATACAGAAAAGAAAAAGATTTGGATGTGACCAAGAATTGAACTTGGAATCACCCGTTTACTGAGTGGTACGTGAACCAATTCCTTCTATATGTTTTTATTAAAAATTATTTTATACTAGCTGGTCCCCGGCATGCGTTGCTATGCTATTTAATAAAAAAAATTGATTCTCCCTGCGTGTCCTTTCCCATTCGTCCCGTTCCCCTTCCGCCTCCCCTTCCTCTCCCGCGTCCCCTTTCCCTCTCGCATTCCCACTCGGATTCCTCCAACTTATCTCTCCCCCTCTTTTCCTCGTCCTGCAAACCCCCCTCCCAGATTCCCCTCCCCCTCATGGGTTCCCCCCCCCCCTCCCACGAACCCCCTATCCGAGTTCCCCTCCCCCACTCGCATTACATTCAGTCCCGGTACATTCAGTTTTCAAACAGCACGCATGCCATTTACTGCAATTTTTTAAAACAAATTTCATAATGCCGTAGCTCACCAGTAGTTGTATACAAACCTTGTCCTGACAATAACGAACATACAGAAAAAAGAATTATCCAATTTGGTGCAGTCGTTCGGAAGTTATGCGCGTACATACATTTCGGCGATTCATTTTTATTTATTTTATATATATATATTGTATGGCAAAAATTGCCATAAAGCATTGTTAGAGGGAAATCTTTAGATTATTGGTCCATGATTTAGATTAATATCAAGATAGATTGACCGAACATCTACAACCGTAGTTTTCTGCAGAATGGTCGCCTAATGCCTAAATTGTCAACCAATGACAGAAGAAGATTGTCAACCAACTTATTCATCCCTAAGTGCAACAACTGCCACAAATGGTAACAAAACTTTTTACGGATATGCAAGCCGATGATGCAGTCCAAAGAAGATGTGCACTTCCTTCAGAGTAACGTGAAATTTAATGAATTGAATGAAATTTAATGAAATGAATGAAATTTAATGAATTGAATGAAATTTAATGAAATGAATGAAATTTAATGATTTGAGTGAAAAATGAATCGGATGGAAATTTTCTGACCTGTCTTTGTAAGCATTGGTCAAAGACCTGCCAATTTGACTGCTGAGCATTTGTGGTTTGACCGACTCGGCCAACTTTTGCAGGGCCCTGATGGTGCTCTCCTGTCGCGCCAGGATGTCGTGCTGCCTGACCAGAGGTTGGTACACCTTGTCCAGGGTTGGCAATTTCATTGAGTCACCATCATTCAGTCCTCGAAATGCCCTGGAAACATTCAAAGAAATTGCAATTATTGTACTTATTACTGTTTTTTCTTACGAGAGTTCCGACTGGTCCAAATAATAACATTGAATAAATCTTTCAGAATCGAAAGAGAAAAAAAAGAAAGAAAACAGACATTGTGGAGGACGAACAAGCCATCGATCTGCAGTCGCAGAGCAATCAAATTGGTCCCCCAAACATCAATAGGAATCAACCTTTATCACAAGTCACTCTCTTGGCGTCGCGACGAAGATCATCCAGATTATTCTACTTTAAACTGTCGGATAATAAACTGCCTTCTAAATCGTTATTTGTTCGCTCTCCACTTTCCCATACAATTGTTCATATTAAATATTAAATTATGGTGCGTTATGTTTGTATGTAATTTGTTAAATAAACCTGCAAGTACTATATCTACGATCTATATCTATCTGTAAGCAGTGGCGGCTGGTGCTCATAAAAATGGGTGGTGCGCTAAAATAAAAATAATAATAGTCTTTATTTCAGGATGTGGGGAGTTGAGTGCAATCCCACACATCCCATAGAGATAGGTATCCCATAAAACTTGGACCTACCTACTCTAATTAAAACAAATTCAATTATGAAAAAATCCTACCTATTTGTAAATTACGTCTATCGTCCATTGTCTCTGAGTGCATGCAATACATTGTTAAATAAGAGAAAAAGAGTTATAAAATAAATATTGATCCATCAGTATTTGTAAAGTCGCTGCGATCGTAAATTCAAATTCAATAACAGTTCATTCCTTAATTTAAACTTATCTAGAAAATTGTATGGAGATACTCTGGGACGAAAATCGAGTTCAGAAAATAGAAAAAAAAATTTCAGTTTATCACACATCCGAAAGTCCTCCTAACGCTCCGAAACTCGAATGAATATATACTGTCATAACAAATGTCGGCATTGTTATGTTGTTACGCTGTCGTTGGTCGATGCTGAGTAAAACATTGAATGAAAAAGAGTAGACATTAAAATAAAGACACGATATGGATAATAATATGACACAAACGTGTCCCCGTTTAACATGCTACAGAACGAACCGTTCCTTTTGATGTGGTGGAAATTTTTCGGGTGCCGTCCAGAGTATCGTAAAATTTGCAAAGCATTCAACCTACCTACGATTTTGCCTCAGTAAAGAATTATGGAAGAACTCCTGTGGTCGATTTGCAAAATGAACCACCAAACTGAAGATAGTCACACAACGATCTGCTTTGTTACGCGCACAGTCCAGCAGGCACCTATAGGTACTATGAACTATGATGTATGCATTATAACCGAGTGTATATTGTGAACTGTGATGAGGCGTGTCGGAAATAAATATGTTTTTTTTGGCGCTCGGGAATTTTTAGATTACCAGAAATTTTGGGAGTGCGGTGCTCCTCCGCACCTTAGAGCTGGCCGCCACTGTCTGTAAGTGCTATATCTACGATCTGCTTATTTGATTTACCACACATATTACACACACTTAAATACCTCCATAACATATTTAACTCATTTTTGGATTTATTGTCCTTCACAGCATTTCAAATTTCCGCTATCGACATAATTTGTAAAATTGAAGGTTTTGAAACCTTAGGACGAAAGGCTGCGCAGTCTTTTATACTAAACATAAATTTAGATTTGAGGCCAAAATACCCAACTAAACTGAATAATATTTTTTAAAACACAAGATCCATTATCTAGTAAGGAATAAATGAATATTTATTTGTGTTTTAAATTGTGAAATATTGGCCATTAACCCATCAGGTTAATTTGTTCGCTTTTCAGAACAACTCATAAAGGTCTCATAAAAATTGTTGTCTCCCTCACTATCATAGTGAGAAATATGATCTAAATGGTGTTAGAAAGAGAACACACCATGCTTTATAATCAAATCTAAAAATGAATCACAAAAGAAGTAAAATGTACACCATTAACAAACACCCTTTGGTTAGTGAGTTATTTTTTAGTCATCGTGGGAGTCACACGTCACACCGTGGGAGTGAGTTATTTTTCAAGTTTTTCTTAATTTTGTAATCGATTTAATTATCTTCTTACCCTTTTTTACTACACAAGTTAAATTTGGAGCTTTTTTATTACTATATATAACCTTTTCTTATTGCATTATAAATTCAGTTGAACAAATTCAGAGGTTCTTAACATTTTACAATAAAAAGTTTTCAAAATTGAAAAAAAAAAAATTTCACAAAAATTATGGGATAATATTAAATATAAAAAAGTGGACATATTCAGTGGCTCTCAACATTTTGCAAATAGTGAAGTTTCAAAAATTATTATTTTTATTTATAAAAAAAGAAATGTACAATAATAAAAAAATAATACTAAAAATAAAAAATAAATATAAGTAAAGTCTTATAATAAGTTGGACAAATTCAGTGGCTCTCAATATTTTACAAATGGAACGTTTTCAAAAATAAATATGTAAAAAGATACAATAATAAAAAGATATTACTAAAAATAAAAATCTAAGTAAAATCTTATAATAAGTTGGACAAATTCAGTGGCTCTCAACATTTTACAAATAGAAAGTTTTCCAAATTTTTTTTTTTATTTATAAAAAAGAAATAAATAAATTCAGTAGTTCTCAACATGCGAATAATGCTAGATTTGGATTTCGTATTTATTTTGTCAAACTATTATTACTAGCTAAAATATTATTTTCATGTGGTATTCCTCAAAACACAGATACGTGCATAATGGAACATCATATCAAACATGCATAAATTTTGTGTCTTTCCTTTTTACCGGACGAATTTTGGAATTACTTTGCAGACTGAATGCAATTGCATGGATTTCATAATGGTTTGGATAAAATTGTGTGGATAGATTTTTCTACTAAGATTATGAAAATATTACAAAATTTTTTTTAAATTTAGAATTTTTTTTTAAATATATAAATCTGTTTTTGGGCTCGTGACGTCACTACTTGAAAATGTTCCGTCTCCGAAATATTCAATTAATTTTGTAAAATTGCACACATTTTTTAAATTTTTTTATATGGTAACACTTTGATTTGCGGTGAATTTTTTAATTTGACACTTAAAATTCACTAGATTTATTGGGTTACCTTGTGAACTTATGTTTGGTTCGACATTTTGACAGATGGTATAAAGTGAACGTCGCACAGACGCTTTCCGCAGCGGCTAACTTAGGAGCATAATGGTAGTAGTGCTGATTTTAACAAAATCAAATTCTATATTATTATAATTATAATTTACAAGTACAGGTTAATTATATTGGATTTTGTCATATGTAGACGTTGAACATTATAATGATTAATGATCAATAAGATGGATCAAGGAAACAAATATTTATGAGATGTAATATTTTTGGTATGCCTCGTTATTCTCCTATGCCATTCATGTGGAATACGTCGGTTTTTTTAAAATGTTTTTCGGCTGTGTAATAATTTTTTTTACCTATAAAATTATGTCCCGTCTTTCCAGTTCATAAAAGAATGGTCTGATTTTTCGGATCGAATGTTTCAAAAAATCGCCAGGGTTTCAAAAATACGATAAAATACAAAAAAAAAAACGGAATGTCTTAAAATATTTGCCTAAACTGGATTTTTTTTTAAATGTGATGCAAGTGGCCAAATTTCTAATGCCAGAGCTCACCAGCAGTTTTATACAAACCTTGTCCTGACAATAACGAACAGGAAAAAAAGAATTATCCAATTTGGTGCAGTAGTTCGGAAGTTAAGCGCGTACATACATTTCGGCGATTCATTTTTATTAAGATTAGATATATATAGATAGATGTATAGATAGAGATAGATATATAGATAGATACATGTCGTCGCCTTAGTTCTTATTTGTCCAACAGACCATTAGAAAATTTTACAGGAGAAAGTTTTCTTTCACTATTTCAATAAAACATTATGAAAGGTGTTTGACCCCTCAGAAAATCGCCAATTTGCACTTTAAATGTCTTAAACGAAATGACATTTTACGAAAACTTTGTGTTATTACCGTTTCACAATTAATGCTCTATAAATGAAACATTTCTGAACGTAGCCGAATAGTAACAACTGTTTTAGCCAGGTTACAAAATAAGCTTTCGAATTATTATATTATAAATAAATATTAATATTTGTAAATATTAAAATTTAGAACGCAAACATTAAAAAAATGTCAAAATGACTCACGTGATGTATTTATGTAAAAACGGTACTAAAATCACAGATTATGTAAACAACAATACTTATGCTATTGTATAAATGTGTAATAAACATTTTTGTCACCTCACTTTTCAATTATTTCATATATAAATGTTTAATCAAAATTAACAATGTCGGGAGCGGGCGACCCGCCCGTGGGAAATTTGGCGGGATAAATTATCTGTCAGACTGCGCATCTGACAGAATGTTCTTTTTAGGTATTTCTATGGACAACTTGAATAGAGATGTGCAGCATGATTCACTATCGACCTTTCACTTTTTATTTTACGGATGTAACTAAAACAATAACGGAGTTATAACGGTTTCTATGGAGACACACGCTTTGACGAGTAAACACGCTTATTGTACTTGACTGCTATCGTTATTTTAACGAGTATACTTGCTTACGTTGCTGAGGGGTTAAGATAAAACTATTTCCGTAAAGGTCTCATTAGTTTAAATTTAGTTAAGTGATTAACTATAATTTTTTATACTTTGTTTTTAAATTTAAAGTGGAGATTGATCAAAAACTAAAATGGTCTGTTGGACAAATAAGAACTGTCACTCTCCACTTTAAACAACAACAATCTCCACTTTAAATTTAAAAACAAATGATACGTAACAATTTTTGTTTGACAAATATATTTGTATTATCTATAAATCATAATTTAATCGAAATTACAAACACGGCATAGAAAAAACTGAAGAATGTCATACGGTCGCACGTATGCGGCGATACTCTATCTGGATCGTTCGAGTGCCGCCGCATACGTTTGGCGATACTCCTCAAAGGGTTAAAAAACCAAAGTTTCAGATTGCAATTTAAAAAAATATTATAAAACTATGGGAATTTTTTTATTAATTATTTTTATATGGCACTACAAAAAAGCGGGTGAGATGACAATAACGTCAATAATACATTTGTCTAAAAAATTATGTATATTTTTTTATTTTTTTTCGTTATCAGTAATTTTAGTTGCAAAAAACGTAAGGAGAGCCATTTTTAAAACTTTTTTATGTTTACATGCAAAATTTTTATATTTCAAAATTATATATTTACTAGCTTTTTCCTGCGGCTTCGCTCGCATGGTATTAGGGGGGTTCCCACTCCACCTTCCCTCCCCACATCCCTCCTCCCCTCTCCCGCCCCCCCAACACTCCACGAGTTGCTTCAGCTGAGATTCAATGTAATATGTTTTGTATGAAAAAGGCCCCGCAGCCGTTGCAACTAAGAATAATTACTACTTACTTCATCCGTTTCTTGCATTCTCCTTGGAACATGTCCCACTGGTCATCCAGAACATTATTGACTTGCTTCAGCTGAGATTCAATGTAATATATGTTTTGCTTCATGGCTGATAGCTTTCCAGAGGAGACTGGGTCCAAAACTGCCAATTGCTCGAGTTCCAATGTCCTAAACAATAATAATATAACATCGCATAGCAAAAAATTCCAGCGCGGATGATATTAGAACGGTGACTGATGACCTATCGGCAATTTCAATCGACTCATTAATATCGATCGTCCAGTTGATTAGTAATGTAAGACAGATTGTAAGACATCTCCGAATAATATGTTTTGAGATAAAGAGGAAAGCAATATTCAAATGCTCGCCAAAAATCAAATATTATTTACACATGCCTTTTTTTTACGTATTACATATAATGCTGTACAGTTTTGAGATAATGAGGAAAAGAACATTTAAATGTTCACTATAAATCAAATATTATTTACACTTGTATGTGTTTTATATACTAAAAATTAATAAAAAAACATTAGGAGGCATTACAGTCCGGTGAATCAGTATGACATTTTGAAATATCCTATAGAGCAGGGGTTCCCAACCCCGTGCCCGTGGGCACGATGGCGCCCGCGGACACCAGGGCGCCCGCGGAACGATTCGTATTTACCTGCCACTATTAGACAGAGATAGAATTTTTTCATAAACATTAATTTAAAATGTGAATTATTTTTATTTATTTGTTTATGAGTTTTAATTTTTTGAGTGCCTAGGTTTATTAAATACGTTCGTATGTTTGCGATATTGTACGTATGAGTGGTTCCTTTGCTGACAGTACTAGCGGCGAGCCAGACTGCACTCTTCACGCTAGCCTGGAACGGGAGTGCAACATACGCCAAGTCAATAAATATGCCTTTGCACAAGCTGTCTGCGATAACCACCGATGGGGCACCAGCAATGGTAGGTAAAAACAAAGGATTTATTGCCCTCTGTCAGAAGGATGAATCATTTTCAAACTTTATGTCCTACCACTGTATTATCCACCAGGAAGCTCTGTGTTGTAAAATATTACCATTTGAACAAGTTATGAAAATAGTTACAAAAATAATCAATTCAATTCAAGCAGCTCCTTTGCAACACCGACTTTTCAAGGCCCTGTTAGAAGATACTGAAGATAAAGAACATGATCTTATTCTGAATACTGAAGTAAGTTGGCTAAGTAAAGAAAAGATTCTTACAAGATTTGTGAGTTTAATTGAAGAAATCAAAACATTTATAAACGATAAAAAGGAAAATTATGATGAACTTAGCCGACTCTCGCTGGCTGATTGATTTGGGATTTCTCACAGACATCATGGAAAAATTGAATTCTTTAAATTTGGAGTTGCAGGGGAAAGACAAAAACATAGATGAAATGATAAGCTCTGTAAAGTCATTTATAGCTAAATTTGATTTGTTGATATCACATTTAAAGATCAATTATATCAATTTTAGATTGTTTACCCTAGCAACCGTTTGACAGCACGTTTTTACTATTTGTTCCCATCCAACTGAATTTTTATTTTTATTTCTACTTTTCCTTAAAATATGAATATTTTTTTCTTTTTATTTCTCACTTACTTTTAAGTATTTCTTAATTTTTATTTAATGTGTTTAATCATCTGTTATAATAAAATAGTATTTATTAAATCATATTTAAAATATTAAATGTATTACTACCACAACACGGGCATTAGCCTAGTGTGGTAGCTAAAAAAAAACAAATATCTGTAACTAATAAAATTTTATGAAATAGAAAAAAAATAAAAAATTCTCTCGTGCATTTCCCACATATGAAGAAATTGCTAGGTAACAATGAATTAAATGGGTCATTATTTATTAAACATCTTCAAGTGTTAAAAAAACAGTTTGAAGAGAGATTTTTGCAGTTTACACATATCAAGCCAATTGTTTCCTTCTGAATCAATCCTTTTACTTGCCAAATACATCTAATGGAAATGGCCGCATGTATTGCAGATTTTGTTCAAGGTAAGACAGAAGAACTAGAGTTAGAAAATTTGGACCTTAAGAATTATATTTAGCTAAAATCCTTAATATCAGAGGACTTTTGGAATATAGTGGACAGAGAAAAGTTCCCATTTTTTAAAAAAGCAGCATATAAAATTGATTCATTTTTTGGTTCGACATATTTATGCGAATCATTGTTTTCAAACATGAACTTAATAAAATCAAGATATAGATCTCGACTCACGGATGAGCATCTTTATTGATTGTTTGCTAACAGGATTATCGTCGTACTCTCCTAATTATGAGGCACTGCAAATGATATGCAATGCCAAAGATCACATTGACATATTGATATTATATTTTTTTATAAAATGTTTTCTTTGTATTTGTGTTTTTTGTTTACGTTTTTACATTTCTCTGTGTGTACGCAATTTGAATAATTATTTTATTATTTTGAAACATTTTTGTTTATTATTTATTAATAAATTATGAATATAAGAAAATAAATGATGGGAAAATGGGAAGTTATGGAAGGAGTTTTTCGATTAAAAATAGGTGGTGCCCGCCACCCTACCGATATTTTAGAATGTGTTCCAGAATACAAAAACGTTGGGAATCCCTGAGATAGAGGGTATCTTATCTATCTTTCACATACATATAACTGCATAGGTGGCATACATTAATTACATGAGCTCAAAAGGGGGGGGGGGGTCCATCAAAATCTCACATTACATGAAAAGAATATACGAAGTGGCCCAAATTTATCTCACCAAGGGGGGGGGGGGGGGGGTCTAGATTGGAAGGAAAACTGCTGACGTAATTAATGTATGCCCCCATACTAAAATCAAAATTGGGATTTTTTCGGAGATGTTTCGGAGTTGATTATAACTGAATGATCGATATGTTTAACTTACTCTGGTTGCATTTGTGCTTTAACCAGCACAGAACACATTTTGACTAAGCTTTGCTTCAGTGCTGTAATTTGCTGTGTCACATCTTGCTTGGACCAAATACTTTCTGGTGGTTCTCTGTCATATTGTTCCATTACTGCTATTATCTCTTTCATTTCACTCGCAGTTCCCACCTGTAGATAAACAATAGTACAAATTGAATACATAAATAAATTTAAAAAAACTGAATTAATGCGACCTCTTAAACAAGGAAAAATAGGTTAGGTACATACAGCCGAACTAATTAAAAAAAACAGTTCTCATTAACGATATTTAAGTTACACATTGAATGAGACAGATTCGACATAAATATCAATAAAAAAAAAAACTTGTTTTTTAAATCCGGCAATGAGAATTTATGCTTATTTTTACCATCAAGTCCATTGGGTAGTATTGAGAGTGATAGCTATTAATGTGTCTTTTGTAATATCTACATAAATCTCTCAATTTTGTTCATAAAATGGTCAATTAAATATCATTATATTCATATAATTCAATATACCAACACACGGGGGTCAACACAATAAGTACCCGTGTTCGAAAACAGATGGCGTTGCTGAAGGTAGTTGACTTTAACGTCATGTACTGCCATCTATCAAACGACACCGTACTAAATTTCAGACTAATTCATAGGTTAGTTTTTATTTGGCAGCCAGTTGTATCAAACGTGTTTCTCGATACAATGGAAAAAGAGCAATATCGATCCGTAATTCGCTTTTTATTTTTGAATGGAAAAACATGCGAAAAAATAAAAGTGAAGCTGGATGCTGTCTACGGGGACCCTTTACCATCTATAACAATCGTGAGATATTGGTTCAAGGAATGTAAACGTGGTCATACATTTGTTTTTGACGAGGAGCGTCAGGCCGCCCGGCAGACGTGGTTATCTAGGCAATCATTGAAAAGGTCCACAACGTGATTCTCGCTGATCGCCCAACTAAAGTGCGCAAAGTAGCAGATAGACCGGGAGGCGAGATAGGTAAACCCTACGTCATCGACTACACGGATGAAACTACTTTTAAGTGATAATGTGCATTTAGAAAACCTTAAAAAAGCTGGTCTGCCGGTGCGCCTCTTGGCAGGAGCCGCGCAGTCATGGAAATAGTCAGCGATTATTTTGGTCAAAATTACGTCATCGACTACACGAACGGGAATGGTCTCGTATGATAAAGGTCGATTAGAAAATGAGAAAAAAGCAGGTCTGCCAACCGGCAGCCTGGCAAGTTCAGAGGCAGCCGGCGTCAAAGTGGGGAAAAAATTGGTCGATTTTACGTCATCGACTACACGAATGAAACCAATGAATAACTATAGTCCAGATCATTTCATATAAGAATTTCGTGGTCTGCCAACCAGCAGCCTGGCAAATTTTTGTGTACGATTTTTTAAAGTTTTTTTTTTTTAATTTTTCGTTTATCTTTATTATTATTTTTATTTCACTATATTTTTAAAAACTTTGAATGCCATATTTTAAAAAAATAAGCGAAAAATATAAAAAAAAAATAATTTAAGAGTTCCCAGTGTACCCATCCGTCAGGCGAGCCTTAAGACGCCAAACCACTTACAAAACCTGCCGCGGTGCCCCTCACCGCTGTCGCGTGTTAATATTTTTGCACAAATTTATAATAATAATAGTCCTTTTTAAGATTGCCTAATAGTCCATAGTAGTTGGAAGTTCAAACAACCAACCCACCGTAGCCGTAAGAGCTGCGTTCGTCCGAAAAACGACGGAAATTTCAGAACCCCGTCCGTTTCATATCAGTTTCGCTTGCCCTGCTGCATAGATTACATCGAATATGTGATATATGTGATTATCGCCGAACTTTGACGAACGTCTCACGAGTCGGACAGCGGTCTCGTCCATGGGAGCTCGGCAGAACCATTCTAGCAACCTGAGTAATCACTCGCTACCTAGACAATAATACAGTACTTTTCAATCCATTGTAACATCACAATAAAAGACGAAAATAACTTACGTTGTACATCTTATTATTTGTGGGCTAGTAAGGCCACATTAAAGAACATTACAGAATACAAGATCAAAACTAACGAAAACCTGTAGTCTAGATCATCCCATTTATGACTTCCTTGGTCTGCCGACCAGCAGCCTGGCAGTTTTTTGTGTACGATCTTTTAAAGTTTAAAATTTTTTTTTAATTAAAAAAAATATATTTTCAACATCTTTATTATTATTGTTATTTGAATATGGTTTTAAAAACTTAAAATGCGAGATTTTAAATAAAATAAGTTGTAATCATAAAAAAATAAATTTTGAGTGTTCCGAGTGTACCCATCGGACGGGAGAGCCTTTCGACGTGAAACAACTTACTGGAAACTGGCCGCGGAGTCCTTCGCCGTCAATGCGTACCCATACTATTAAACCAATTTATAATAATATAAGTCTTTTTAAGATAACCTAATAGCCTACGTACAATTTGTAAAGTTTTTTAATTTTTACGCACCAGATTTAAATGTCCGGGTTAAATTTTCCCCACAGGAAAAACTAAACCCTTTCACACACTTCCCCAAATGATCATCTAGTCAACCCACGCTATGCAATTGCACTATATAAGTATTATAAATACAAAACAATACAAGAACAACATGTCAACCTACTAGAGACCAAATGGGAATATAATTCACCGACTCCTGATATTTTCATATCAGAGGGTTCGGCTCTGTGGCATTTCTAATTGAACCTATAAATCCTACTGATCCCTCAATATAAATATTTAAAAAATCTTTTGTAATCCTACATGTATTTAAAATTACTGATTTTTGCATTTTTATATACAAATTCTTTGACAAATCTAATATGCTTAAATTTTGAATCAGATTCCTAGGTATTATGCCAGTGGCCGAAATAACAAATGGAAAAAAATAAAATTAAAATTATTTTCACTGTATTTATTATTATTATTTCAATATGGTTTAAAAAAATTGGAATGCCAGATTAAAAAAAAAATAAGTGGCAATGACAAAAAACTTAATTTAAGTGTTTCGAGTGTACCAACCAGGCTATAATATGGGCACGCAATGGCAGCGAAGGGCTCCGCGGCCAATTTCCAGTAAGTTGTTTCACGTCGAAAGGCTCTCCCGTCCGATGGGTACACTCGGAACACTCAAAATTTATTTTTTTATGATTACAACTTATTTTATTTAAAATCTCGCATTTTAAGTTTTTAAAACCATATTCAAATAACAATAATAATAAAGATATTAAAAATATATTTTTTTTTATTAAAAAAAAATTTAAAACTTTAAAAGATCGTACACAAAAAACTGCCAGGCTGCTGGTCGGCAGACCAAGAAAGTCATAAATAGGATGATTTAGACTACAGGTTTTCGTTAGTTTTGATCTTGTATTCGATGTAATCGATGCAGCAGGGAAAGCAAAACTGATATGAAACGGACGGGGTTCGGAAATTTCCGTCGTTTTTCGGACGAACGCAGCTCTTACGGCAAAGGTGGGTTGGTTGTTCGAACTTCCAACTACTATGGACTATTAGGCAATCTTAAAAGGACTATTATTATTATAAACTTGTACAAAAATATTAACACGCGACAGCGGAGAGGGGCTCCGCGGCAGGTTTCGTAAGTGGTTTGGCGTCTAAAGGCTCGCCTGTCGGATGGGTACAAAGGTATACTCTGAAATTATTTTTTTTTATATTTTTCGCTTATTTTTTTAAAATATGGCATTCAAAGTTTTTAAAAATATAGTGAAATAAAAATAATAATAAAGATAAACGAAAAATTAAAAAAAAAGTTAAAAAAATAGTGCACAAAAATTTGCCAGGCTGCTGGTCGGCAGACCGCGAAATTCTTATATGGAATGATCTGGACTATAGTTATTCATTGGTTTCATTCGTGTAGTCGATGTAAAATCGACCAATTTTTTCGCCACTTTGACGCTGGCTGCCTCAGAACTTGCCAGGCTGCCGGTTGGCTGACCTGCTTTTTTCTCATTTTCTAATAGACCTTTATCATATGAGACCATTCCCGTTCGTGTAATCGATGACGTAATTTTGTCCAAAAAAATCGCTGACTATTTCCATGACTGCGCGGCTCCTGCCAAGAGGCGCACCGGCAGACCAGCTTTTTTAAGGTTTTCTAAATGCCCATTATCACTTAAAAGTAGTTTCATCCGTGTAGTCGATGACGTAGGGTTTACCTATCTCGCCTCCCGGTCTAAGAGGCCGTAGGCGTATCGTATGAAACGGCAAAAAATATTTTACTTGATAAGCTAAGTGTGATAGTAATGGGGATAGGTATATGTAACAGGACTTATGTCATCTTTAGGGATTCTTTGTGGAGGACAATTCTAGGGATTAGCTGTGGAGTACCGAAGTTGAATGAAGTAAATACAACATCAATATAAAAATAATGAATGTGTGTTGTTACCGTTGTGTCAATTGATTTGCATCTTTTCAACAGGTCGTATAGCTCTATTTGGAACTCGTTGATTTCCTTGAGCAGCAGAGCCTTGATAGTCTCGTTGGAAGCTTGATTGAGCAACGTCTCATAGGACTTGGCTTGTTCTTCATCCTGGTGAGCTTTAATTGCATTGGCCGCCTGACTCGTGACAGATTGAACCTAAAAAAGTCTCAACAATAAAGAGGCGTACATAAAAACTACATGGAGCTAGTGATGAGTATCCCATCATTTTGGGGAATATTTCCAAAACAGGAAATATTATGGGAGTTTTCATCCAAATGGTGAAACCCCCAGAGTAACCAATGAGGTTGTCTCCTAAAATCAATTTTATTTTATTTATCATATTTAGAGCATGCTGAGAATAGAACTTTTTGAATTTTTGTAAAATACCGAGTAGTGGGTACCATAGATACAGGTGGACTAAATGTTAGTATATATGCAGCCAGCCAGATGTACATCACACCATGAAATTAGGGAGTCAATTATAACCTCATTTACTATAATTTGTATTACACACTAAAGTTGCCATAGTAGTGAAATGTCGTGTGTACATAATACCATTTAATAATATTTTTACATTTTCTTGGAACAAATTATAAATAAATGGATATAAATTAAATTTTTCATAACCTGAAAAACAAATAAGATAGGGTTGTTTCGCAGAATTTGAACAATTCATCAAACTTCAAAGTTAATTTTCAAGATCTGTGAAAGTTTTAATCAAGTTCTGTTATTATATCATTATGGGCCAGTTGCTTCACAGAACTAAAATATATAATAACAGAACTAGAATAGAACTTTCACATTTGAAGAACCGAAGTATATAATAACAAAACTTGAAATTCGAAGTATATAATAACAAAACTCGTATTTGAAAGAACTGAAATATATAATAACAGAACTTGAATAGAACACAAATTTAATGAATTGTTCAAATTCTGCGAAACAATCCGTCCTAAAAATGCTTACTTGTTGAACCTCGGGTACTTTTTCAGGTTGGGCTGGTGGCGGCTGTTTGAAGAAATTAGATGGTTTAGCAAAACCAGAGAAGGGTTTTTCTGGAAAGAAATACATCCATTATCATAAACAATTTTTTTTAAATGTGAAGAAAGTAAAAAAAAAAAGAAAAGAAAAAAATGCTTTGTATAATTCACTTTTTGCATTTTTAACAGTTGTCTTCCTAACACATATAAATGAAAAAGTGCCGCAATACAGGGACACCTAGCATAGAAATGTCACACATTTAAAGAGTTAATCAAAAATGTTTAAAGATCGCCTACTAGTTTTCAATCTTCAGGGAAAATTAAACCGTCAACAACGTAAGCAGATATATGCGTTAAAATGACAATAGCAGACAAGTTCAAAGCGTGTGTCTCCACAGAAATTGTTGTGACTCCGTTATTGTTTTAGTGACATCCCTAAAACAAAAAGTAAAAGGTCAATAGTGGATGAAGCTGTACATCCCTATTCAAGTTGTCCAAAGAAATACATAAAAAGACCTATTCTGTCTGACATACGGTTGGATAATTTTTATTAAATATTTTTATATGAAATGATAAAAAAGTGAGGTGACAAAATTGTTTATTATACATTTATACAATAGAATAAGTATTGTTTTTTTACATAATCATAAAACACATAAAACCGACACTTACGCCATTTTTCAGATATTCAAATATGGGAGCAAATAACAATGCAAGAGAAAATTGACTCTAGACGAGTTCCTTGTAAATAGATAGATAACATCTCGTAAATAATGGTGAAATAAATGGTGTTACTGATCAACAGAGTGCACCGCTGGAAAGTTTAAATTTATTCTTATTAAGCCTTGCGTTCAAGTGTGAAAGCCATCTGCCCACTTCATCGGCGCCTAGTGGTCCAGCGGATAAGTTATTAAAACATAACAAACTTACAATTTTTTTTTATAATTATTTATATTTACTCGCATAGAAGACCTCGAAATTTCCTGTGTGGCGAAAAATGGTTCCAGCTATCATATTAATAAATATCTAACCTGGCTGGGCTTGTGGCGCCGGCTTTGGCAGAAACGAGGATACTTTAGAGGCGGCGTTCTGTTGCAGTTTAACTTCTCCAGAATTCTGGTGGTGCTCCGAGTCTGCCAATGGCTTCACAACTTGCTGCAAGTCTTGCCCTCCCCCTCCCCCAAACAAGTTGGCCACAGGCTTGGTGCCAGTCTGGGAGAAAGGACTGCTTGATTTTGGAATCTGAAAAAAAAGTACAATTAAGTATATGGTTGAGTTCAGTTTCATTTGCCTAAGACAATTAAAATCCATAAGTTGTCTTATCTTAGCAGATTCTGTTGGGAGCAAATGCTATTGTAGTCTGACCAGATAGATCTAGACCAGATCGGACTATTGCAATAGTTTGCATGCTAACATGCCTAATGTACTTTTGAACGGACTGCAAAGGTGTTCAATACAGCAACTTGTCTAATACCTGATGTCACCAAATACAATCATATCACTCCTCTTCTACGTTATTGCCTAAACTGACTTCGAGTCACCGAAAGAGTTCAGTATAAAATTTGTCTTATGGTGATAAGTAGTGAAAGGTAAATTCACGGGAATTTATTTTTGGGGAATATTTATTTTGTTCATTAGCCATAAAGCGACAGCGCAATTTTAAATTTTTTTCTCAGATTGCTCAAGATTCTTGATCATTTTGAAAATTTTCCGCCCATATTTAAAAAAATCATATCTCTGAGTTTAATAAGGAGATATATAAACCGAATAAAGTGCTACATAGCCATCACCTGTATTTAAATAACCATCCCATATTTTTAGGATTTATAAAAAAATTATTAAAAAATCATAAACATTATAAACGGAAATATTCTCTGGTTTTCTAGCTATAAACCGCCATGGAAGTTCAATTTTGCGTCCACATTAAATATTTTCTATGAATATTTTTTTAAATGGTCTAATAGATGATTACATATGCAAATATATATAAGAAAACCAAATTTAGATAAGTTGTCAAGTGTTTAAATGTTTCGTATGAAAAACTTTTTGACAGAAATTTTGTTCAAGAAATGCAGATATTTTATTGCACTAAAATAGAATTTTTAACGCATTCAACAAAATAAATGCAACACGTCAGACAGCCTATTCATTCATTATCTTTAATCCACAATACCAATAGAGAACTCCAGTCCAATTTTTTTATTATTTTTAATGAATACCTTCAAACTTAAATAACTGCATTTTTATTTTTATTTTTATAGTTTAGTAGTTAAAATAATTCTCAAAGTTTTAATTTTTCAAGCCCCTTAGAAAACCACCGTATCTATGGTGGATTGTGTAACTCATCACCCACCGATAGTTTTATTTACTTTCAAGTTGTCATATTGAATCAGTGATGTTATGTCTAGGGAAATTTCCCTAAATCTAGGGGAGAAAAATATTTTTTTAGGGAAAAGGGAAATCAGGACAAAATCTAGGGAAATTTCGAACTCTGGCAAATTTTTTATTACATATGACAATATTACTGGTATTATTTATGTATATATACGTATATATATTTTTTTGGAATTCCTATGAATCTTAATTATTGTTCATGTACTTACATGCAATGTTATTTTTAACACTAACTTGACAACTCAAAATGATATTATGTATCTAAAAAGATAAATGGGACCTCTGACAAAAATTAATTTATGTTTTAAGTTCCGTTTTATCAGTGATTGAGGTTGATTTTTATTGTGCAAAGTGTTTTTTTTATTTGGAATTCAGTTTCTAATTCAGTGGTGAGTGTATTCGTACTTTTAAATTATTATTTCACGTAGCAAAAAGTATTTTATTTGGAAAAGCACAGTATTATAAGTACATTTACCAAATTCCGATATCTTCCCAATTAATTAATCATATTAATTAACATATAACAGGATTAGTGTTACACAATCAGGTGGCTGCGTAGGTAATTGCGTATATGTGAAATTCTAGGGAAATTTCACCTCAAAATCTAGGGAAATAATTTTTTTGGGCACAACACCCCTGTTTTCAATAAACAATATGGCGGATGTCTAGTATGATTACTTTTAGGTGTGAGAAGTCATTTTTTATTCAAGATTAACTGCTTTTAATATATAAAACCATTGGTAAAATGTCCACATTTCATCGCTACTGTTATTGTATTGTACCAAAGTGCAATATAAAAACAATAAATCATCTTTTTATTGCAAATACAAATGACATCTTGCCATCTAATTTTGTGTTTAGGCGTGATTTTGTACATTCTATTATGTATAACACATACAGAAACACTGGTATTTATAATACACTGATCATGACGATTGTGTAATAACTTGTATAAAAAGCCCTATACTAAAAACAATTTGAAAATACATAAACCAAATGTCAAATATGACACAACTTTAACCTCAAATAGGCAAAATTTATTGCAGATTGTCCGCAAATATAGCCCTTTTCTTAAATTTTGAGGGCCTATATAATGTTTCAATAAACACAACAACTATTATTTATCTAAATCAAACAAACCAAAAACACGAAATGTTGAATTGCGTACGTGTGCACTTCAAGTCATTTCAGTAGGAGTTTCAAATGTCAATACAACATTCAACACGCTTATCACCAGCTGACAGGTTAACAGTGATGTCACCGTTAACCATTTCAGTAATGCCAACTTGACGCTGTGTTTTGAGGAGAGGTTTAAAAATGGACTTTTTAATAATTTTTTTAAAACTCTGCGTTTAATATCTGTATATATAAAAATTAAGGTTCCGTATGTTTTCGTTCGCTAATCTCGGAAAGTAATCGATGGATTGACTCCAAATTTTAACAGAACATTGCATTTTAGCAGAAGAGCGTTTCTACATACTTTTTATTTGGAAGTTTCAAAGGAAAAGGATAATTTTATGCGTCTTAAATTGACTCATAATTTGTCATAGTAAATAACGGAATGTCAGTTCTAGACAGTGTTGCCATTTTATTAATTTTATTAAAAGTTACAAAAATTTATGATACCTACAAATAGGAATTAAAAGAATTTAATCGGATTTAAAGGTAGGATTATATCTAAAAAATTATATTACTTATTTTCACTCATTTGTTTTCTCTGTGCGTTTTAAATTTACTCATAATTGTACTGAATGTCAGTTTGTAACTTTGCAAAAAAATCAGATTAACAAATTGAATTATATATGACAAATTTTCAAAGGGTCAAAAAGGTGTAACTGTGACCAGTTGATTGATCAGTTTTTTCAAAGTTGATCACCATTCGTGGGATGCCTTGCTCACGTTCAAACATAGGCTGTCGTACTCGACACGCAAACGCAGATCGTCAGAGAAGATCAAACCGCACTGATCAAGGACGTTTAGACGATAATGAACATGTTCGAGTTAGAATTATTCAGAGGCGAGCAGAAGAACTGGCGAATCGTCGGGAAGAAAGACTTAAAAGCTTACGAGTAGAAGCGCGAAGAAGACGAGCAGCACATTCATCTCAACAACGTCAAGAAGAAATAGATCAATGCCGAAGACGAATGCAAGTGCAGCTTTTGAATAAAAATGCTTCGTACCATCGAATTACTTTTTCATACGAACCAGATATTCAATACAATACCTGATGTAAATTTGTTCAAATCGGTAAAATGGATAAAGTTTGTTCACACTGCAAAGCTAGAATGCTACGATCCACTGCAATATCCAATTCTGTTTCCAAGCGGTCAAGATGGTTATCAATTCAATAACAAAATGATAAATACAGTGACAGGTGAATACACAGTCAAAAAAGTTAGTTAAATGAATTATTATTCCTATCGAATTATGGTACGTGAAAATAAAGATAACCAACTTCTGTTTTGCCGTCAGCTCTTCCATCAGTACATTGTCGACATGTACGCGAAAATAGAATCAGAACGACTACTATTCATTAGGCTCAATCAAAATAAACTAAGATCAGAAGAATACATACATTTGAGAGATGCGATAAGAAATGATGGTGATGTAAGCAACATGGGGAAGTTGACCATTTTGCCGGCAACATATAGTGGTAGTCCCCGACACATGCACGAATATGCGCAGGACGCTATTACATATGTGCGGAAATATGGTCGTCCTGATCTTTTCATTACATTTACGTGTAATCCAACATGGGATGAAATAAAAGAGTTACTACTTCCAGAACAGTCTCCGATTGATCGCCACGACATAACAGCACGTGTTTTCAAACAAAAGCTAAAGACTTTGATTAATTTAATCACACCACCAAACATTTTCGGAGAAACACAACGCTGGATGTACTCTGTGGAGTGGCAAAAAAGAGGATTGCCACATGCACACATTTTAATATGGCTCACTGTGAAGATTATGCCAAATGAGATCGATAAAGTAATATCTGCCAAAATACCAGATCCTATGATCGAAAATGAGTTATTTGAAGTTGTGATCAAAAACATGATAAATGGACCGTGTAGCGCAATTAATACAAACCCACCGTGCGTGGTCTGAATAAATAAATAACTTTTAAAAATTAACGAATGTTTTTTTTTCTTCCCTTATATTCTACACTACAGCATAGTCACAGCAGATATTCAATTAAGCAATGTGTCTTCTTCGAAAATGCACAGTTGCTAGACAATTTTTGTTAACTCCTCTAATAATTAAAATCAGACAAAGTCACAGCGAAGCGTGGTCGGGTTCAGCTAGTTATTAAATAAAACTTATATATTCAGAATCAGCGTTTATTGGTCTATATGAACATATTTTTTTAAAGCCATAATATTTTTCACTGGAGTTTCTTATTAACTCGATTATTGCATTATTAATTAATTAATTAAATTTTTAAAAATTACATCGCATAAAGAATGCGACAAACAAAAATTTTATATTGAAAATATTAATTATTTTTTTATGTTCCACGATATTTAAACACATTGAATACATTGATGATTCAATCATTATTACACTGTTATACAAATATGTTCAATAATGACATTTTATATAAGAACATTTTGACAGTGACCGTTTGAAAATATCTTTGTTTTGTGAAGTTTTGAAAACACTATACTAGATGTAAAAAACGAATAATAGTAACAGAAGTAGGCTAATCAGTTTTCAAAAAAAGTGGACTGCAGACCGAGGGGTACATTTGAAAATATTTCAATTTTTTTTTTAAGAATCTAGGGAATATTTGCCATATTTGGCAGCAAAGCATTCCGAGGCTTTGGACATAGTGCCATAACGTGGCAAAAAGCGTTTGAGTGGTATACTTACAGTGGGCGTAGATGTGGCTACATTTTGTGGCAAAAAAGAAATGTCTTGTTGAGTGTGCGAAGGAGTTTCAGGTAATGCAGCGGGTGCGGGCTGTTGGGCTTTTGGCTGGGTATCACTGTAACAAATAATAAGAATTATAAATAAAATATTTATTATTTGTGCATTACATTAAGTTATTAGGAGTAAAATCTGACAAGATGATATTTGCATGTCATCTTTGAGGAGTTTTTGGTTTAAGGTAACTTCATTTCCATCATACACTTCCTACAGTCTGAAATATTAATATAAAGGTTAAAAATAAGAGAAGACACCATAATATATATATTTTAAATTGAATCCAAATAATAGGTGAAGTCTGGTAGTAAAGCAAAAAAAAATAAAAAAAATTTAAATCTTTATTATTATTTTTATTTCAATATGGTTTTAAAAACTTAGAATGCCAAATTTTAAATAAAATAAGTTGTAATCATAAAAAATAAATTTTGAGTGGTGCGATTGTACCCATCGGACGGGAGAGCCTTTCGACGCGAAACAACTTACTGGAAACTGGCCGCGGAGCCTTCGCCGCCATCACCAACTTTTTTAAGGTTTTCTAAATGTCCATTATCACTACAAAGTAGTTTCATCCGTGTACTCGATGATGTAGTGTTTACCTATCTCGCCTCCCAGTCTAATGCTAACTGACCGTAATTTATTATTCAAGGTTATTTGGCAATACGTTTTTTTTTAGATAGTAGCGTCTTACCAGATAGTGTGTTTACGTATTTATAAAAAAAAATTGTTTATTACATTAGAATTGGACGTTTCCCAAGTTTGAAAAAAAAAAATTTTCTCCTTGAATTTAAAAAAAAAGTTAAATGCTTGTAGAAATCCAATATCGACGGCCCCGAAGATCTGCTAAAAATTGAAAATCGTTTTGTTCGCTTATTTTAATTTCTTTTTGTTGATAAAGTCTGAATTTTCAGAATTTTAGATGAAATACATATTTTTCTAATTCTTTTCTCTTTGGTCAATCCAAGTGTTCATTAACCCCTCGGGCCTCAGTCACATTTTGTATGAGTCAAAATATTTCCGCTTCGCAATAAAATCAAAATTAATGCAATATTTCTGAACGTATCCAAAAACTGTTTTTGTTCTGGTGGTAAAATATGTTTTAAAATTTTATACATCTAAATAAATGTATAATTTTTTTTTAAATTTGAATTCCTAATAGGAAATATAACTTTGAACAAATGGAATCCTGCTTTTCTTTTGTTGCCCAAAACATACTACAAACAAGAGAATTTTTTATCAACGGTTCCAAGTAGGAAGCCAGAGAGTCCGGATGTTTGTTTCGACGAGAGAAGACACATACTTCGGTGAAATCGCCATTACCTGTGAGCTAAAACTTCGGTTAGTTTTGAGTTTATTGATTTACCATTTAATATATTGTTCTATTTGAACTGCCCCCCCCCCTCCCCCCTTGTAGTAATTTTAACGTCTTGATCGTCATTTTTTATAACATTTGATTTTGTTTTAAAACACGACAAGCTATCGATTAATTACATTTAATATTAGTTTTCTAACTATTTAGTTTCTTTTTTAAAGGCTAAACACGACCCTGAGTTTAGTATTAGATATTATTATTTTGTTACGAGTCTCATTTTCTAGTTATATTATTATTTAATAACTAGCTGATCCGGCGAACTTCGTACCGCCTCAGAATCAAAAACTGTTGTCAACTTATTAGCTGAATTGATCTAAATTGTTTCTCCCTGCGTATACCATACCTTGATCTAAATTGTTTCTCCCTGCGTATCCTTTCCCCTCTCGCGTTCCCTCTCCCTCTCCCCACTCCACTTCTCCCCTTTCCCCGTCCCGCTAACCCCCCTTCCTGAGTTCCTTTCCCCCCTCCCCCGGTTCACAGTTCAATATTATACCCCTTACAATATTGCTGCAGTTCTTTCAAAATAGGAGAATTCGTTCCATACAAAATGTATGGGGAAAATAATTTTCTTCGGAGTGGAACACCCTTTACTTTTAGGGGTATGAAAAATAGATGTTGGTCGATTCTCAGACCTACCAGATAAGCACACAAAATTTCATCAAAATTGGTCCAGCCGTTTCGGAGGAGTATGGTAACAAACACCGTGACACGAGAATTTTATATATTAGATTATATTTAATTGTTACCACACTTCTTTTATTTATAGCTATAATGTTTTATTAAGTGTTGTACTCATTTACTCAGCATTACAACTTCACGTTTTTTCTGACAAAAATTACTGATATAAAAAAAAAAAACACATACATATTAGACAAATGTAGTATAAACGTTACTGTGACCTAACTTTTTCATGGTTCCATGTAAAAATAATTCATAAAAAATTCCCAATGTTTTAAATTTTTTTTTAGAATTGCGATCCGAAACTTTACTTTGTGGTAACTCGAGTTAGGTGTGATTGAGCTGCTAATGTATCCGCTGGTGATACACCGAACTTTGACTTCTATTACACTGAATATGTATGTAATAAGTTTTGTTTTTTGGTGAAACAATTTATTATTAGTATGCGCGTGATGAAAACTTACAATATCATCCAATGATCCGGGATGGTCAACTCCTCCTGAGGCGGACTGCAAAGGGGCGGGCTGTCTTTGGCAAAGTTAATGGCGAAGAAGGTCACCAGAGTGCCCGTGTGGCTCAAAACATGCACCATCGGCATGTGGGGCAAAGTTTCATTTTCACCTGAAAA
Organism: Limnephilus marmoratus; assembly: GCA_917880885.1. NCBI lineage: Eukaryota > Metazoa > Arthropoda > Insecta > Trichoptera > Limnephilidae > Limnephilus > Limnephilus marmoratus. Next base: position 19,344,973 of record OU862906.1, read on the forward strand.
AACATTTAAATAAATTAATTACATTGCAGCCACTCTTGGCCACAGACAAAAACACTTAATAGCTCGCAACACCCTAGCGTCACTGAGACCTCGACCGTATTATTTCAAGGGGTCAAAATATTTCCGCTTTGCAATAAAATCGAAATAAATGGAATATTTCTGAATGTATCTAAAAACTAAAAACTGTTTTTGAAAGGTGATATAATACGTTTTCAAATTTTATAAATCAAAATAAACATATAATTTTTAAAATGTAAAAATTTTGCACTCAACCATAAAAAAGTTTTAAAAATAGCTCATCTTACATTACTAAAATTACTGATAATGAAAAAAAAAATACATATTTTATTAGGCAATAAACATTATAATCAGCTCACTTTTTTGTTGTTCCATGTAAAAATAATTAATAAAAAATTCCCAAAATTTCATAAATTTATTTCAAAAGACGATTCGAAACTTTGATTTCATGGGGGTTTGCATTGTGTACATTTTACTTCTTTTGTGGTTAGTTTTTGTGTTGGAACATAAAGCGTGGTCTTCTCTCTTTCTAACAATCATATTTCTCACTATGATAGTAAAGGAGATAAAAATATTTCTATGAGACCTATATGAGTTGTTCTGAAAACTGGACAAATAGACTTAAACCCTCCGCAACTTTATCAGATATATGCGTTAAAAATAAGACAGCAGTCAAGTACAATAAGCGTGTTTATACGTCAGCGCGTGTGTCTCCATAGAAATCGTTCTAACTCTGTTATTGTTTTAGTTACATCCCTAAAACAAAAAGTAAAAGGTCGATAGTAGATCAAGCTGTACATCCCTATCAAGTTGTCCATAGGAATACATAACAAGAATATGCTGTCAGTCGCGCAGTTGACACAAATATTTACCCGCCCAAATTTACTACCGGCGGCTCGACCGCGCTCGACATTGTTAATTTTTATTAAATATTTTTATATGAAATGATAAAAAGGTGAGGTGACAAAAGTGTTTATTACACATTTATACAATAGAATAAGTATTGTTGTTTACATAATCTGCGATTTTAGTACCGTTTTCACATAAAAACATCGTGTAAGTCATTTTTACCTATTTTTAATGTTTGCATTCTAAATTTTAATATTTACAAATGTTAATATTTATTTGTAATATAATAATTTGAAAGCTTATTTTGTAACCTTTCTAAAACAGTTTTTACTATTCGGCTACGTTCAGAAATGTTTCATTTATAGAGCTTTAATTGTGAAGCGGTAATAACAAAAAGTTTCCGTAAAATGTCATTTCGTTTGAGACATTTTAAGGGCTTAAATGGCGATTTTCAGAGGGGTTAAAGGGTTAATTGAATTTTAGCTAATATGCAAGAGGTAGTCAATTTTATATTTTTGAAGAGTGATTTTTGTGCTGACTGAATTTTTTTTAATGTGAGTTTTGAAGATATTTTTTCAGTGTTTAATTTTCATATAATTTTATAAATGGTTTTAATTTTAATTTGAATTTTTGAATTTGTAATATGTAATGCATTCATAGAGAGGGATGAATTATACAATTGAGTTACCCCAAGACAGTTGATGTATGGCGGCATCATCATACGCAAAGCCAACGGGGTAGTTTTCTTGCTTGCTTTCCGTTAAGGGTAGTTCCGCCCGAGCATCATCCATCTGAAAAACAAACATATACACTTCTGTCTTCATAGCCAATGTTCGTAAACAGTTTTACAGGGTGTTCTTTATATTTTTAATTTTTTCTTTCAATAACTGTTTTCCATTTTCACAAATACATATGCTCATGAAAGCAATGCTTTGTTCGAAACCTGTGCTACCGCAAGTTAGTCTATTGTATTACTAAACCTTGTGTAAAAGATTGTAGAGATTTTGTACCCAATGTAAACATTATGTACTTAAAGCGCCATGACTGTACAAAAGAATAAATAAATAAAAATAAAATGGCTCACTTTTCATTATTTTCTAACTAAAATTAATGATGAGGAAAAAATAAAACACATATTTTGTTATTTATTGTACTTTATTGTAACCTCACTTTTAGTTGTTTCATGTAAAAATCATTAATAAAAAATCCCAAAGATTCAAAAAAAAAATTCAAATTGCAGTCGGAAACTTTGGTTTTATAGAAGTGTACAATGTAATTATTGTGTAGTTAACTTATAGATTTGAATATCTAGCATGGTATTTTCTAGAGATGAAACGGATATCCGGTAACTATCCGGCCTAAATTTACTATCCGGCCGGATACCGGATATTCAAAAACTACGACAATGTCAGATACGTTTTAAGATTTTTACGGCCAAAACGCATTTTCGTTATTTGTTTTTGGGGTGGTATGCCGTGTTGCACTACCTCCTTCTTTAGGGTACGATCAGGTACAAAGCGGGTTTCGGTTTTCTGATTAGTCGGCGCATGGGCGGCCGACTGGCGCAGGCGTGCTGACAAGAATGTTTGTATGTCAACGTATCAGGCCGAACATAGTGAAGGCAGGTTCAGATTTATGTCCGCGCGAGGCGGCGCCGATAAGCTTTACCGGAATGAATCCTTAATTCCTGCTCGCCGGTGACGCCGGTCAGAATCTGATATCAAAATGAGCGACCTGTTAATTGCCGCTATTTTCAATCAATCGCCAATCTGGGATAAAAGAAATACATTCCATACCACCAGAAATGTTGTTGACAAGTGATGGAATGAAATCAAAAAGATAAAATTTTGAAATAACCTCAAATCTCACAAGTGAATTTCTTTCAGGCACGTACTTAACATATTATCATGTTCTTCTGAGGTTTTTTTTCATATTTAAAAATACCAATTACCAAATACCATTCTTTTATTCCTTAATTTTAAGAAAGGATTCTCCAAGAGTAAATAATCGTCGCCTACGAACTCGACATTTCGTAAAAACTGACAGCTGCTGTCAGGCTACCGCGCAGGTAGCGCAAGTTTTATCCGCGTTCTGTTTGTCCACATCTCGGCGTCAACTGCCGCCGGTGGAACAGGGCACTGAACGCCGTTAATCTGAAAACCGAAACCCGCTTTGTACCTGATCGTACCCTTAGCCAACGTTTCGGACATCGTTGCAGTGTCCATCATCAAAGCAGATCCGGCAGATCCGGTAGATCACACATCTACCGGATCTGCCGGATCTGTACTGATGATAGACACTGCAACGATGTCCGAAACGTTGGCTAAAGAAGGAGGTAGCGCAAAAAACAAAAACGAAAATATGACAATGTCCTATAATAAAATGCAATACATTATCTTTGTGAGGTAAATATCAATAAAATGTTTATAATTATGACGGCTTTTATTTAAAGTCGAAAAAGTTATAAAAAACCAGAAGGTCTTCCAAAAAACTAAAATTTTCCTCTGAGATATTCACTCTAATGATAAATACATAAATAGTAAATAGCTAAACTAAAAACTTTTAGTAAACAAACAGCAAACTTATTATTTTCACTGTTAATGTCGAAATATTGCCAAATAGGCGATCTTTTTTTCACTGATGACGTGATTCAGTTCAGTCAGATTACGCAGCAAGTAAACTAATTTAATTTTCGCTATTCAATCACACACTCACGAAATCACTCACGAATACTCACGATGGCAACCAAAACCACCCGAATTGATCTGATCGCGTTCACCGCACCTGTGCAACGAGTCAATGCAATGGGCCGATTTTCCGGCCGCCGGATATCCGGCCATCCGGCCTCGCAGCTCGCCGGATATCCGGTATCCGGCCAAACAACTATCCGTTTCATCTCTAGTATTTTCTCTTTCTAACACCGTTTAGATACTATATCTCACCATGATAGTAAGGGAGACACAACGATTTCTCGATTTATCGTGGTGAGATATATAATCTCCCTTCTATGAAACTTACATAAGCTGTTCTCAAAAGCGAACAAATTAACCTGAGGGGTTTTTTTTTTTTTTTTCAATTATTTCTGGCTTTCACCCTTCAAGGGTGTTCTAGGCCATCATTTATAATTACAGAGAAATGAAAAGTGAATTTATATATTAATTTTATTTAAATGTGCAAATTTCAGAATTTTATGGAAGATTGGAGTGGAGTTCAGACTTAGAAGAGATGAGATGTTGAATGGAGGAGAGGCAATTTTGGATAAATCTTGATAGAAGAGAGGATATTTATTTAGAGAGGGACAATCAAAAAATATGTGATCTAAAGTTCCCACATCTAGACCACAGAATGTACAATCTGGGGAGTCAAGCACATGAATTTTAAAAAGGTGAGAAGGAACGGAACAATGTCCGATTCTCATTCGAATAAGTAAGGAAATTTCTTTTTTTGAAAAATGAGGGAATTTTTGAAACCACGGTTTTGATGGGATAGTCCTTTGTATTGAGGCGTAGCGGGCACCCTTGGATTGACTAGCAATGTTCCAATACTCTGTCCAAACATTGCGGGATCTATCTTTGATGATGGAAAAAATATCAGATAGGGGAATATGGTTTACGAGGGTAATGGTAGGGTTAGACGCTCCTTGTTTTGCCAAGGAATCAGCAATATCGTTACCCACTATGCCAACATGTCCAGGAATCCAAATCAGAGTGACAGTTTTTCCAGAACTTTGAATGGAGGAAATCAGCACTCGAATAAGACATACAAAGTGATCATCAGGATGAAGAAGAGGACTGGATTTAAGTTTTTGGAGGGAACTGAGAGAGTCAGAGAGAACAAGAGAATGTTCAAAATTATTTTTTATTATATATTTGAGAGATTCAATTATTGCAATGCACTCGGCAGAAAATATTGAAAATTGGTTTGAAATTGAATAAAATATTCTTTCATTAGAATTATTGTGGTAAACGTTAATACCTATACCACAGTTAGGAGAGTCTGGAGATTTGGAGCCATCAGTAAATAAAAGAGAAGTGTTGGGCCATTTAGAAGAAATAATGTCATTGAACATATTATTGACAGTACGGGCTGGAAGATTGGAATGACTTTTAAGGATGCCGATCCCTTCTAAAATTGTTGGGGATAGGGTGACGTGACTATATTTTAATTTGAATAATGGAAGAAGATCATTTTGGATAATTTGAAGCTCTGAGAGAGAACGAAAATTTTTACAGATGGCAGGAAGAGGTTTAATTCGAGCTCTAATTGTAGATGAATGTGTTGAGTCTTTGAACAACGACACTCTGGGAATAACCTGATGGCATTTAGAATTCAAACATTTAAGAACAAATTTGTCAGCAAATAGTTGACGTCTTAAATAAAGTGGAGGGTCAGAACATTCTACTTGAAGAGAATTGATGGGCGACGATTGCATGGCTCCAGTTATTATTCGCAATGACTTTGATTGAATTTTGTCTAATTTGCTGAGTGCATTTTTGGATGCAGTACTAAAAAGTGGGCAGGCATAGTCGAGATGGCTTCGAATAAGTGCGTTGTAAAGCAACTTAATGCAGATAGGGTGTGAACCCCACCAAACGCCAGTCAATGATCTGATGATATTTAAATTTTTTTCACATTTAGTAACAATATTATGAATATGGGAAGACCATTTAAGTTTCCTATCAAATGTTACTCCCAAAAATTTAACTTCGGAGACATTGGGGATTGGAGAGTTTTTAAATAAAATTTGAACAGGAGGGTTATGATGACGGTTTGAGAAGGTGACACACTGACTCTTTTGAACTGAAAGTTCAAGACCATTTAAAGTGAGCCATGTGCAAAGGGCATCCATGGCTTCATTAAGATATTTGACGGCGGGTGGGATGATTTTGGATGATAAGAAGAAAGCTATGTCATCCGCGAACTCAATAACTTTTACTTGAGGGGGAATGGTGACATGCATATCATGTGTGTATATATTATACAGTAAGGGGGATAATACATCGCCTTGAGGTAAGCCCTTCCAAATTGACCTACTCTGAGGAGTAACATCTGGTAGCTCAATGAAAATTTTCCTATCGAGAAAAAGATTAATAATAGATTGGACAAACATGAGGGGTAAGCCAAGGCCTAAAAGTTTTTTTTTAAGAATTGGGATGGAAACATTGTCAAAGGCGCATTGTCTATAAAGACTGCAAGACATACTTCTTTGTTAGAAATGGATAAATTAATATCAGTGCTGATGATGGCAAGGTTATCTTGCGTGGATTTTTTTTTTCTAAATCCAAATTAAGATGGAGAGAGAAGATGATTACTCTCGACAAAAAATTCTAACCGGTTTTTAATTAATTTTTCATAAATTTTACTAAGGGTGGATGAAAGAGCAATTGGCCTATAGTTGGATCCAGAATTGGGTGATTTGTTTAATTTTAGGATTGGAATGATTATGTGAGAACTCCAGTCATCAGGAATTATGCCAGTCTGGAATATTTTATTTAAGATGCTTAAGAAGTGATTTAGAACATTATCATTACTATTTTTTATAATGCTATAAGGTATACCATCTCTGCCTGGAGATGAGTCCTTGACTGTTGATAAACAATTTTTTAATTCAATTAAAGTGAATGGAGAGTCTAGCCAATGATCAGACATAGGAGTGTTATGAATGGGAGTTATTTCCTCTAAGTTAGGAACAGAAGGCGGGGCAATTTTGTCCAAGAACTCATCTATCCATTTAGAATGAGATGCTCGAGGATATGTTGAACTGAAGGAGGATCGAAATCTTCGAATCATAGACCAAACTTCCGAAATTGGAGTGCTCGGAGATACAGAACTGCAGAAGTTGTACCACCCGGATCTTTTTTTTGACCTCAATACCCTTTTGGCATTGGCTTCGGCATTTTTGTATATGAGATAGTTCTCCATAGTCATATTGTGACGATAGGAAAGAGATTTAGCTTTCCGAATTCTCACTACCTTGGAACATTCCTCATCCCACCAGGGAGTCGGAGGGAGTTTTTTGAGAGATTTGGTTTTAGGGGGAGGATTTGATTTATTAATTGCAGTTATGAGCATTGATTTGAAGTTATCGTAGTTATCTTTGACAGATAATGTATCGATAGAAGGTAAATTTTGTATAAACTTATCCATATGCGAGTTAAATTCGTCCCATTTGGTGTGTTTTGTTTTAATCTTTGTCGAAATATGGGACTTGTCTGAATGGAAAGAAGTTTGATAAGAGATGGTGATCGGGAAATGATCACTGGAGCAAGGGTCGGGGGACACCACCCACGAGGAGAGAGGTGCCAGATTAGTAGAGCATATGGAGAGATCCACTGCACTGGGGTTTGTGTTGGGGCGAGAGATTCTAGTAGGAGATCCGTCATTCAAAAGAAAAAGGTTGGATTCATCTAGGAAATCCACCACACTTCGACCGTCTCGATCAGAGAAAGCAGAACCCCAGACGGGGGAATGGGCATTAAAATCGCCCAATAAAAAGAAAGGAGGGCTTAGTTGACGGATAATTTGCAACCACGCTTGTTTATTGAAGTGCGAAGTTGGGGGAAGATATACTGAAACAAAGGAAGTGTCCTTTATTTTAGCTGCAACCATTTGGAAGTCAGCATTGGGGGGTTTGATATTATTTATTGGGAAAAAAGGAAGGGATTTTTTAATAAAAAGGGCAGCACCACCGCCCGTACCTTCCGGGCGATCATCGCGGAGACAGGAGTACCCTCCCACATTAAAGTGGGTGGATGGAGTAAACCATGTTTCCGAGATAGCAGCCACAGAAACAAGGTTTGAATTTAATAGGTTAAGAAGGTTTGATTTGTTAGAAATAGCACTGCGGCTATTCCACTGAAGAATTGTGACATCTTGAAGAGCCATTTTGAATAAATGATTTTAATGTGGAAATAATAGAAGCAGTGTTGGACGGTAGATTAGTTTGAGAAGAAATTAGGTCAATTAGAAGCATAATAAGAGTTTGAATAAATGAAGAATTATCTTGGGAGAGTTGTTCAGAAAGCTTTTGATGGTTTGTTGAGGATGAATTATAACTGTTTGCACACCCATTTGTGGCATTTAAAAGAGGTGAACCATTGGGATTCAAGAGAAGTGAGTTGTGTTGTTGCTGATCGTATCCAGGAGCCGGTTTAGAGATAGGGTTTTTGTATGAGAATTTAGTTGAACGAGAAGATGTTGAGGTGGAGGCGGGTGGGTTGGATGAGGAGTTACTGGATAAAACCTCGGCAAATGATTTTTTGACAGGCGGGAATAGTTTAGAAGCCTGAAGAAAAGACAAGTTCTGAGAGGCCATAGAAATTTTTATATTTTTTTGGCGAAATTGTTCCGGACAAGAAGAGTTAATGGCGGAATGAGCACCTGAGCAGTTAAAACATTTAGGTGAAGAGAGAGAAGAACATTGGTCAGCCGTGTGGTTTTCTCCACATTTGAAACATCTGGGAGGGGATCTGCATGCAGCTTTGGTATGACCAAAACGACAGCAATTCTAACATTGAGTGGTAGGATAAGTATACATTTCAACTGGTAAGGAGTTGAAAAATAAATAAATATGGGAGGGAAGAGATTGTCCTTCGAATGTGATGACGACAGATTGTGAGGGCTTCCAGGAAACGATGCCCTCAGAGGTGTCCTTATAATTTAGCCTCCTGGCTTTATGGGATTGCCGATATGTTGGGGAGTTGAAAGAGAAGATAGGATTTCTGGAATGGACAGATCGGTCGAGATACCTCTGACGAGGCCCATTCGAGTGACATTGAAAGTTGGGATGTACGCCTTGAATTTAGAATTTGATGAAATAAATATGTTTTTGATAAAGTTGTTGGCGGCTGAACCTGAGAGGAATTCAACAGAGATTCGGAAGCGACCCTCGGATTTTACACCTCCCGGCTTAATAGAAAGGTTCTTGCTATTTGATAGGAATTTACCAAATTCAAGAGGGTGGATGGTTTTACCTTGCTCAGTTTTTTGAGCGTACACAATGAACGGGCCACAGGAATCAGGAGAATAAAAGTTTATAGGAGGAGGTTGAGGAAGAGCAGGTGAAGACTGAGAAGAAGAAGGAGAGTCATGTTTTATTGAGGAAGAGGGACTAAACTTCCTTTTTTTTGTGGTAGTCAGAATGACAGATTCACTGTCCGAAATTACTACATTTTCACCATCTGGGGGGTCAGGGGGAGGATCTGGGGGCTTTTTAGGGTGTCCAGGAGGGTCCTCCTCCATTGTTTACAAAAATATAAATGAAAAAAAAATGTATGGAAAGTGACAGAAATAAAAAAGGTTATAAATATCTGGAAATCAGCAACGAAAAGTGACTCCTGGAAGATCAGAGGGGAGAAGAATCCTCAAGGAACAACACACTACACTTTTATTGACCAGAAAACATAAAAATTTTAGTTAAAATAATAAAAAAAGATTATTTTTTTCTAGAGCAAAACAAAGTAACTGTGACAGCTAGATGATGTTCAAAATTCGAAACCCAACCTGAGGGGTTAAAATGTTTATTTTTTCAACTGTATACTTGGCAGAATTCCATTGTAATAAAATATTGGTTTAACCGGTGACAGGCCGGAGACACGCCGGCGCGCGCGTCATATGTGCATGCGCGAGAAAATAATTCAAATATTTGAATAATATTTTGGACAAAAAATTTTGGTCTGCGATTTTGGCCCTTCTATGTACATAATTTGTATGAAGAACAGTGTCTGAATCGCTTGCGCCAACATTACTCTATGATACGCCTAAAAGTTTCATTCACCTTGCAACCCCAGAGTATTTTTAAAACGATTTCTTCTATGACATTGGACCTGTCAAAATTTGCCGTGAATTTAACCGTCGCAACCAATGTGTATTCTGCGACTAAAACATCGTGAAACCTATTAATTTACGTAATAAATGCAAGTAATGTTGTTTTGGTAGATAGTTTATTGTGTTGTGAACGTGTTTCAGTCAATAAAATATACAATAGCTCAAAATTAATCAACAAAACATTCAATTCAAAATTCAAAGTGGTGCTTTTTTAGTGTTTTTTCGCGAATTTTCGTGGAATGGCGTGGCCTTTGACAGGTTAATTATAAAATTAATATTTATTTTTTTATTAAGTTTTGTATGCACCTCATAATCTGGATGCTGTCTTCGTTTTGACTTTTATAATGAGGCCCAAAAGATAGTTAAAATTGTACAGCCCTGAAGTACAAAATAATCAGTGTGCAATTCACACGCGATAGAAGTGAAACTAGAAAGTCACATGTCGCTTTCTTTTCTTTTGTCTGTTTATTTTAAAGTGGTTTGAAGATAGGATATTGATTTTACAAAAATTAAAATATTAAATTTTTTTTGGATTTGGTAGGTTTAGAACCTGCGTTCGCTGGATGTCTCTCTGGGCGCTGAATCGGGCGCTTCATACCGCGGTGCTATTGGAGGCCTGTGCGTAGCGGTGAATTTACCGCATTATATTAGAACCGAGGACCATAAAATAATAAATTTTTGTAATGCACTTCCGTTTCATCCGAATTTCAAATCGCTAATGGGGCTAAAGAAGTTTCACTTCAATAAAAACTAACTCGAATTAACATAAGTATGTAGTTGAATAAATTTGTAATAAAAAATACAGTGAAACCCACTTGAGGACTGAAATTAAACAATGGCCCAATTAATCCATTTTCCCTACATAAGAAGGTTACATTGTATTTTCTTTACTAGATAAAAAAAAAGTATTTACTTGAATCCACTGCTGCCAGTTGAGTTGATCTCCTGTTCCCAAGACACCAACTTCCATGCTGTTTGCTGATAGTGCTAGCAAAATACCCCTACAAGAAAATATCACCCGTTCAGTGGTGGTCCGTGACTTTTCAGAGTGCTAGAGTAGTAAAATTGAATTATGTTGATGCAGCATAAATACTAAGGCTGTGCCTTCCCAAACTAAAAAAATCTTTACACAAAAAATTTAATTTAAAAAAAAAATATATGTAGTATTTTTAGCTGCAACAATTTCTTTCAATCTTACCACTCTAGTTCACGAAAAGTCTAAAACCGCCCCTGCATCTGTTATAAATCAAAATGAATCTTATAAAGGTTATATTTTTGGTCTTACCAGGTAGGAAAGTGAGAAAGGTAATATTGAATGGGTCGTGCAACGCCCATACTGTAGCAGATATCTTCATAGTTGAAACAGTTGGGAGCTCCAGCCTTGGGAGTGTTTACAATTGTAACACCTATAATAAAACAATGTTAAGTTAAAAGTCAGTTATCATGTATGTAAAGTTGATTTTTATTTTTTTTTAGACTCACACAGGAGGCCCTGAAGAAAATAATTTCCCTCAGGCCCTATGTCATCTTTGGGGTTGCTGTGTGGAGGGTCTTTTTAGGGAAAGGAAAGAGAGGAAGTTCTGGAAAGGAAAAGAGTGTGAGGGTTTGGTAGGGATCTGGGGTCAATGTGTCTAGGAGTGACGGACGTACGAATCCATCCCTTCAACTGCGGTGGAAAGCGATGGGTCGAGAGAGACCAGCTGGAGAGGTCAAGGTTAGGTCACCCTCAACCAACCATGCAGTAGGTGGACAAACGTATTGACCGCCAAGATCTAGACAAACCTCACCTCATGAACCCCTGCTAGGTCACCAAACGTAGTGAACCACTTGGGGTGTCCTATGGCAGGGGTGTTGGTTAACCAATAAATGGTTCCCGGGGCGACGGTACATTCTCGCAGACGGCTCTGCCGAAATTTCAGCAGAATCGGACTCGTAGTTTTGTTTTGACAGCGTGTGGAAGCGGGCATGTCCGCGGATTTTAAAAATGGAAAAAGAGCAATTTCAGTTGGTGATTCGATTCTTGTTTATGGAAGGAAAATCACGCAGCAAAATCGATTGGATGCTGTGTACGGTAACTCTTTTCCTTCGATGGCGACAGTCAAAAATTGGTTTAACTCGTTGAATGCCGGGGTATGCCAGCAAAAAGCACCACCAATTAAAACGCGGCATTATGACACCACGTGACATTTCGTGTCTCGCGATTCTGACACTGTCCTTGAGAAATTTTGTACATAGAAAGGTCAAAACCGCAGTTAAAGGAATTTTTCCCGCACATGCGCAAGAACTGCGCACGTTCCTGCGCTCCGGTAAATCATTAATATAAATTATATGGAGTGACCAGGCGCATTACGGTTTTCTCTATGGTAAAGGGCGATAATAGAGCAAGCGATTCTGACCGTGTTCTTCATACACTTTCTTTATACATAAGGGTCAAAATCGCGTGTAAAGTCTCACGACACGCCGGCGCACGAGCGGCAAATGAGTGGTTAAAGAGTTTCAATGTGGTCGCACATGGGTTTTTGATGAGCCACGCCCAGGTGCCCCAAAAACGGCCACTACGGAGGATAACATAACAAAAATCCACGATTGAAGGTGCGCGAGACGGCTGAAACAGTAGGCATCTCAAAAGACCGCGTGGGTCATATCCTGCATGAAATTTTGGGCATGAGAAAGCTGTCGGCGCGATGGGTGCCGTGTTTGCTCAATCCGGACAACAGGCGAAACTGTGAGACTACTTCAGAGCAGTGTTTGATGCTGTTTAAGCGCAATCCGAAGGAGTTTCTGCGTCGTTTCGTGACCGTCGACGAAACATGGATCCACTGGTACACACCAGGGACCAAGGAACAATCGAAACAGTGGACTTCACTTGGCGAAAGTGTTCCGAAGAAGGCGAAGACGGTCCTATCGGCCGGAAAGGTAATGGCCACCATTTTCTGGGATTCACAAGGTGTGATCTTCATCGACTACCTGGAGAAGGGCAAAACGATCACAGGGCTGTACAATGCCGAATTATTGGGCCGATTCAACGCCGAATTGCAGAAAAAACGGCCACATTTGGCGAAGAAAAAAGTGTTCTACCACCGTGACAACGCACCGGCTCACACCTCTGCCCTCGTGTGATGTATGTGTGTGAGTGTGACGGCATGAGAGCGAGACAGCGAGTATGGAGATGTATAAAAGGGATGTACTGGCTGTTGTGCGCCCTCTCCATAAGAATCTCTTCAATAATAAACATTGTAACATTAACGGATGTTATTACTACCCGCACTACAAGATATCACAGTTGGCGCAGCCGTATTCGAACTTTACGTCGGTAGTTCGTAATTTCGTAATTCGGAAAATTGTATTCAAGAATATTGCGGATCGCAGAGAGTCTGGCGCTATTAAGCGTAAGGATCGCAAGAATAAGGAAGAAAGAAACTGGAGTAGCCACACGCAGTTATTCGCGTGTGTGGGATCGACAAGTTTGCAAAATTATTGTCGGTAGGTACACCGTGTATACGGGGTACACAAGATCGTATCAAGTATCAAAGATCGGATCATTATCGTGTGGATTAGCCGGAAACCGGGACTTGGTTTCTGTCGCTGCAGTCTGGGAAGGAAGACCTCGGAGGAGAGGGATTGAATCCGCAGCTGTTGGGAGACGGAGCCAGACGGGGACGCTGATTCACGGCTCTGAGTGGCGTGAACGTGGAACGTGGACCTCGGAGTGTAGCCTTCTAGAAGTGCTGAGATAAGTAGTCTTAATTATTTTGTTTCAGCTCTTCTCTCAATGGAGGGTGTTTGTAAGAATTTGGGGACGTTCTGTTACAGAACGGGAGACTGGTCATTGTTCAACGAACGACTGGATCAGGCCCTCATTTTACATGATGACAAACTTGTGTCACAAGAGCGCAAAAGAGCATTTTTGCTGAATAGCCTCACCGAAGAAACTTTCTCTTTATTATGTGATTTATGTTTTCCTAAAAAGGTTTCTGTTTGTTCTTTTGACGATTTATGTAAATTATTTGATTCACATTGCAAACCAATTCAAAATATTTTCGAGTCGCGTGAGTTGTTTTATACATGTAAACAATTAGCTAACGAATCTATTAAAGATTTCGCAGCTAGGCTTAAAAGGACTGAGTTTATCGTGCAATTTTGAACTGAGATTGGAACCTTGTTTAAAGGACATATTCATTATTGGAATTTTCAATGAAAAATTGAAGCATAAGTTGTTCGTTGACGGGATCAATACTTCTTTTTCTGAATGTATAAATTTAGCAGCTTCATGGGAACATGTTAGTTTTAAGAAAGTTGATATGAATATAAATGTTGTGCATAAGGATAGTAATTATGTCCGTAAGATTTAAAAGTGCAGTGCGTAGTAAGACGCCAGTAAATGTTACATTAAAAAAATGTTTTTTGTGCGGAAAAACGAATCATTTGCAAAAGGATTGCTGGAAGAATATTTTTTGTAATCGATGCAATAAATAGGGTCATCCTAGTAATTTATGTAAAAGCAGTAAAATTAATGTAGGTAATAAAAATAAACGATTGAATTCGGTTTTTATGTTAAATGACGGCGCGGGGCCGAAACCTATATTCGTAGCTATAACCTATATCTGATGATTGGTAACACTGTTTTGCGGGCGATTGTTTGTTGACACCGGTGCAGAAATTAATGCAATTCCTTACGAAGTGCATTTAAAAGATTTTTTTTCCTTTGATTTGGAAAGATGTGATATTCAATTGTCAGGATATGACGGGAAACGGTTAAATATTAGAGGTAAAGTTGATTTAAGTGTGTTATTTTTAAATAAAAGTGTGGATACGCAGTTTGTAATAATTAAAAATGGTAATTCTACAATTGTTGCTAGAAAATTTTTACAAGTTTTCGGTATCGGATTGAGTGGAATAAATTCGGTAAATACCAGTGAGATTAATTGTGATAATCACTTAATTTTTCGTGATAGTTTAAAGAAAAAATATGCTTATGTGTTTTCAGAAAAATCGGGTAGGCTTATAGGCTATGAAGCTAACATCGAAGTTATTTCGGGGTTCAGGCCAAAGTTTTTAAATCCAAGACCGTTACCTTTTAGTTTGCGTGGTAAGGTAGAGGAGGAATTAAATAAAATGTTACGTGAAAATATAATTGAAAAGGTAGAAATAAGTGATATGGCTAGTCCGATTGTTGTTGTAAAAAAGAAAGACGGTTCAATTATAATTTTTACCGATTTTAAAACCACATTAAACCCTATGTTAGCGAAGTTGAAATTAGAGGTGGGTAAGTTCTGCATTTTACCGGAAGCCTCCGAGACTTGCCTCCTCTTAAAAGTCCACGGGTTCTAGGAGCAGGTCCCGGGTCCGAGTTCTTAAGTGCGGACACTGCGGACTGAGCACTGAATGTTGTTGCGGTGCACCGAACCGGGACGCACGGGTTCAAAGAACTTGGAGCCAGGACCTACTCGTAGAACCCGCACGACAACTCAGAACCCTGGAGCAGGACAAGACCCACACGAGGGCTCGGACCCGTCACCCGTGCAATGTAGGTACATTCAATGGACCTACATTGCACGGGCTTTTATTGAGAATTTAAATAAGTAAATTAGCTGTAATGCTTTATTATAAACTATTATTTTATAATGCACTTCACCCGTTGAGTAACAATACCAATATACGCTCTAATTGAAAATGACTCCGTGTCTAGTCGAATATTCTAAACAATTCCGCGATGACGTTAGGCAGCAGTATACTGTTACGCCAAGCGGTCAGGCACGTGCGTGTTGATTGCCGGCCGGGGCAGGAATGACTGAATGAGGAATGTATCGTGGTTCGTGAGTCGCGGGAGTGGGAGGGAGTGACAAGAGTGGCGGGTGTTTGTCGCGGTTCACGACTCACGTCGCTCGGACCAAGATGCATGGGTTTGTATTGAGCGTACTCGGCGATCTCGGGACTTGTAATTCGAATCTGCGCCGCGGCTTCGCGCTGCGGCGTTGAGTAGCTCGAGTGTTTCACGATTCACGCAATTCCAAGAACCCGACACTCGCCGAGACTCGCGACTCGTGAGTGGAGTGGAGAGTGTAGCGCTTCGGGGACACCGGACGGTTACTACTACTCAGTCACTAGACTCACTAGTACCGGAGTACCTCGCCTCGCGGCGAACACGGGGACACCCGCCGGCCGGTGGAGGCATCCGAGTTTTTCGGGTTTGGGAATGAGCCCGAGTTCCGGGACAGGGTTCTCTTGGAGTAGTCGATTTGAAAAAGGAGTGGGAGTAGGAACCGCTTCCCGCAAAGGAGCGGATCACATGAGCCCATTCCAGCTGAACTGACACATCGCTAGTTGAAATACCCATCGCCTCGTATAGAAGATTTAATTTCATCTTTAAATGGTGCAAAATTTTTTGCTAAAATAGATTTGCGTAATGCCTTTGGACAGATTTCGTTGAACGAGAAGTCAAGGAAATTATGTGTGATAAGTAAGCATATAGGTTTATTTGCATATAAAGTCTTGCCTTTCGGTTTGAGCACGAGCCCGGCTATATTTATGCAAGTCATTTCGGCGGTAGTCGGCAGACTTCGAAACGTTCGTGTATTTCTAGATGATATTCTTTTGTTTGGAAATTCTAAAGAGGAATTATTTTCTATTTGTGAATCAGTACTTAGCAAGTGAGGGAACGTACCCATACTACGTGACACGTTTAGGGGGGGGTCTTCAAAATGTCACGCTCCATACAAATGAGCGGCGGGTTGCTTAGGATTTTGGTCACGGGGGGGGGGGGGGGGTTAAAAATTGCAAAAAGTTGGTCACGTAGTATGGGTACGTTCCCTTAAGTGATTGTGGTTTAACTATTAATGAAAATAAGTGTTCTTTTCTAGAAACAGAGATAGAATATTTATGTTTTAGAATTTCGCAGAAAGGAGTTATGCCCTTAGAAAATAAAATTTGTGCGATTACTCAAATGGCAGTACTGAAAAATGTTTCGGAACTTAGGAGTTTACTCGGGGTTATTTCTTACTATAGATCTTTTATACATAATATATCAGATATTTTGTCTCCATTGTACAAATTGTTAAAAAAGGGAATAAAATATGTATGGTCTGAGGAATGTAATATTGCGTTCGAGCGAGTTAAGAAACTGCTGACGTCAGACAATATTTTAGTGCATTTTGATCCAAATTTACCGATTAAACTTATTTCAAATGCCAGTGACAGAGCTGTAGCAGCGGTAATTTGTCACGTATATGATAATAGACCTATCGCATTTGCTAGCCGTTTATTGTCAGAAACAGAATTAAAGTACTCTATTTTAGATAAGGAAGCGTGTGCTATAATCTTTGGGTAGAAGAAATTCTTTCAGTTCTTACACGGGAATAAATTTATTTTGGCTTGCGACAATAAATCATTAGTACACATTTTGAACACGGATAAGCAAATCCCCGTGTTGGCCGCTAATCGGTTGCAGTGTTATGCTTTAATATTACAAACTTTCGAGTATAGTATAGAGCATATTAAATCAGGTGATAACAAAGCGGATTTCTTATCACGGATGCTGATTAATAATAATAATAATTTAGATGTTTGTAGCGACGATATTGATGGTAGCGATTATTTTTAAAATTATATTTATTTATTTATTTATTTACGCCTATTTAGGCTTTTACATACATATATATAACAATATTAACTAAATTATACTGGTAAACAGTGCAGGAAACTACTGTTTAAAACACTTGCACAAAAATAAATACAAAGTAAAAATATATAGGTATTGAATTTAAACCACACAGTATGTAGGTACAAAATATAATAAATTTGAAATAGTTTTTTTCTTTCAGCCGACAAAATACTGCCAATGAATTAGTCAATTTTAATAGCTTTATCAAAGTATTATTCCCTTATGTGATGAAAAAAACTTCAATAAGGTGCGCTTATATAATAAAATTGATGTACTAAAGATATCAACAACTTCAGAGTATTTGTTTCCAAGCTGTTGAATCCGTCGCATAGGAGTATAATATTGATTTGTTGACTTAGAATTGCTACAATAATATGGTAGGTACTGTCTTGTGACTGACCTGCCTGGAGTATGAAAAGAGATTTCATATAATAAATCAGGGGTATCAAACATTGAATTAATGATTTTATACAAACAGGTTGAATCGGAAATGATTCTACGATCAGATAATTTTATTAAATTTAATGAAGAAAGTATGTTATCGTAATTTAGGCATTCACTAGGAATGCCCATTTTAAAATTCACATATCTTAAAAATTTATTTTAGATTCTTTCAATCGCATGTGAATGAACCTCATAATTTGGGGACCAAACCGTGGAATTGTATTCTAAATGACTCCTTACGAGTGACATATATAATGTTTTTACAGTATTGACATTATTGAAATCACTAGATACCCTTAAAATAAATCCCAACATTTTCAAAGCTTTATTGGTTATTATTTCTATATGCTTGATAAAGTTGAGTTTAGTGTCAAACCAAATACCTAAGTCATTTATTTCCGAGACAGATACTAACGACATATTGTTAATGGAATAATCGAAAAATATTGGATTCTTTATTCGATAAAACCTCATAATTTGACATTTGCTTATGTTAAGTTGCAAGCGGTTATCATGACACCATATAATAAATCTCAACAAGTTATTTCTCAAATATGTGGCAATCATTAATGTTTCTGATTGCTTTGAATAATTTCAGGTCGTCTGCAAACATTAATACTTGAACATCGTTGAAAATATATAACACGTCATTAACAAATAATAAAAACAGGATTGGACCTAAATGTGACCCCTGAGGAACACCACTCGTAGCAGTGAATTTGTACGAAAATGTACCATCAATTTTAACAGCCAGTAATCTGTTGATCAAGTAACTGTGAAACCACTTATATAGTGAACCACCTATGCCGAGTTTATGCAGTTTATTCAGCAATAACTCATGATTAACCTTATCGAATGCCTTACTCAAATCGGTATAAATAGAGTCAACTTGACATTTACTAGACATGGAATCAGATATATAGTTTTGATACATTAACAAGTTAGTAAGGGTAGATTTACCAGTAGAGAAACCGTGTTGTTCAGGAGAAATGACGTGGTTCAATCGGAAAATAATTTTTTTAAGAATTTTTTCAAAAACTTTAGGAATTGTTGATAAAAGGCATACCGGTCTATAGTTAATCACCTCGTGTTTATCCCCTTTTTTAAAAATAGGTGTAAAGTAGCTGAATTTCCATTTAGTAGGAAAACATCCTGTTTGTAAAGAATGATTAAACAGCAAAAATAAAGGATACGCTAGATTGGTAGCACAATTATTCAAAAATACAGGAGGTATTTTATCTGGTCCACCGCTTTTACTTTGATCTAGTAATTTTAGTTCAGTCAGTATATCATTATATTCTATGTGGATACAAGATAAATTAAGATTATGATCAGTGGTAAAATTTGATGCTGTACTGGCATTAACTGGTGTATCACATTCATAGATGCTTTTAAAAAAATCAGCAAAAAGGTCAGCGATACTATGAGTGTCTTTGGCCTTTTTACCTGCATATTCCAAGTTAGGGGGTACACCAAAGTTGTTATTTTTCATTGATTTTGCATAGTTCCAGAAATACTTTGCATTGTGATTTATTGAAGTTTCAACATTATTAATAAAAGAATTGTAGCAAATTTTTGATAAGATTTTGCAATTTTTTCTAACGTTTTTAAATTCAATATAATTTGATACAGACCTGTCTTCTTTATATTTCGTATGTAAATCTTTTTTAAGGGCAGTTAATTGAACAAGTTCTTTATTGAACCATCTCGGATATTTCGATTCTTTGAAATGAATGAGTGGGAAATAATTTTATCCAGCAAATAATAAAATGATTCAATATTTTTATTAATATCGCCTTCTTTAAGAAATGACCAATCTTCCTTATGGAGACGATAGTTCGCATTTTTAAAGTTAAACGTAGGAGTTGAAATTTTTTGATTGTCTTCTTTAGTACAAGGGATAATTATTGCTAGTGGGGGATGGTGGTTGTCTATCGGAAGAATAGACTCCAATGATTCATTTATAATCACATTGCTCTCATTCGACAAAACTAGATCAAGAACACGATTATTAATATTACGTACATGGTTAAATTGGGTTAAATTAAAAAGTAAAGACATATCTAGAATTTCTCGTTCGTAGGCTGGCTGGTATTGAATTAAAATTTCTGTCTAAAACGTTGAAATTGCAATTAGGTAGGTTGTAATCACCGCAAATAATTATTTTATGACTTGGGTATTTTGTTATTACTAACTCAACATCTTCACAGTGTTTTTTATAGATTGATATGTTAGAATTAGGAGGGATATAAACAGTACCAATAATAGTTTTCTTAAAATCACCACTTAACAATGCAAACATTTGTTCCACATCAGTATTTTTAATTTTAAGTATTTTCAAATTAATGTGTTTGCGGACCGCTATCAGGACTCCACCTCCTCTTGTATTGGAGCTAGTATTCTGACTCCGGTCTGCTCGGTGAACATGGTGACTATGTAGTCCAAGCTCCGCTGAGAAGATCGATGATGTTAGCCAGGTTTCAGTGAGTATGATGACATCGTTTGAGAAAGATGGAGCATTTACTCTGAACTCTTTTAGTTTTGTTCTGATGCCCCTGACGTTCTGGTAGTAGATGAGGCGTTTATATGGCTGGAGTTTTTTGGTTGAACATTGACAATTTTAGGTGAGTTATTAATATATTTTATAGTTAAATTATTTTCTCCCTTATTTTTCCGGTTTTCTAATTCCTTCCATACATTTTGAATTTCTTGGCGCTGAGCCCACGTTAAGTCTTTTTTGGTCTTAATACTAACATTTTGGTAGTCTATCGCCTTTTTTTGAAGAACCAGTTTCACTTGATGTTGGTCTGACAGTTCAATCTTGATCGGACGTATTTTATTAATTTCTTTTTTACCTAAACGGAACATTTTAATTTCAGAGATATCAACATTTTCAACTTTGTTTAGGATACTCAAAACTTTGTTCTTATCCTCCCTCATGCAGTCAGTTTGAGTACCAGCTGAGCACTCGGGTACATTAAACATAATGATATTCTTGGATCGTAATTTTCTCTCCTCAATTTCCGCTAGTGTTTCGCAAATTCCAGGTAGGTCTTGGATGGATTGTTGGACCTGGGGCGGTTTCTGTTGTGAGATATTTGTATAGGCCTTCAGTTCTCATTCTAGGAAGCCCACTTTCGCACCAACTACACTAATATTACCCAAAAGTTCCGAAAGTTTAGGAGTTAATTTAGCCATTTGTTCTTTGGTAAATTTATTAGATGGATCCATAATGGTGCTGTTTAAAGAGTTTATTATATTACTTGCCATCGTAATAAAGTGGTAGGGATCGCACAAATCCATAATTAGCAGTTCGAGGTAGAAATATAATATCAGAAAAAGTTTAGCTCCCCTGGACACGTACTCGGGATAGTATGCGTAAATGTGAAGGCATAAAGTTTCGTACACACACACTAGAAGCAAGTTCAAATTGACAGTTCTGACGACAGATTAATAACTATTTTGTTTTTGATATATACTTTAACTGCGAGATTGGAATTACTTAGAATTCTATCACCACACTAAAACTCGATTTGTACTTGTAATTTAGTACTTCCTATGCGCGCGCACAGGTATAAAATTAAGTATTCTTATTTATGTTTTAAACTGGAGCAGAAACAAAACCGTGCACTGTTTACATGTAGTATTGTTGTGATTATTGATAATTTAAACTGATTATTAATAGTTTAAACGTGAACAGAATTGAATCGGAGTTTTTAAATATAATCGAGTCGGAAACAACATTAAATGCGGAAAAAATGAAGCAGTTTTCGATTAATGATGTAAATATAGCGAGCATTATCGAGTTCGTAGCTAATGGTTGGCCGGATAAAAAATTTTTAAAGGATGATTTATTGAAATTCTGGTATTTTAGAAATAAATTATCGACTTATAATTCATGTTTATTTTATAATAATAAATTTGTAGTTCCAAGGGAATTAAGGGAAGTTATATTGAATTTTTTACATCAATCGCATTTAGGGATTGTAAAATCAAAAAGTCTTGCTCGAAATTATTTTTTTTGGCTCGGAATGAACAATGATATAGAAGCAACTGTGAAACAGTGTGTTCGATGCACGGAATGTTTACCTACTCCGTGTAAAGTTGAGTTGGCACCTTGGCCAATCAATGGTTTAATCTGGAGTAGGTTGCATATTGACTTCATGGGGCCTTTGGGAGGTCATAATTTTTTGATAATTGTTGATGCAAATACAAAATGGATAGACTGTCATATTGTAAATAAAGTAGATTCGTTTTGTACAATAAAAGTTTTGAAAAGATTATTTTCTATTTTCGGAATTTATTTATTTATTGTAAGAAACAAACAGCAGTTTTATACAGGATGTTAAAAATGAAGCGGTTACAAATGAGGTAAGCCAAAACAGTTTCTTATGCTAATGGTTATTATGATATAATACAAAATTTTAATTGGTTATAACCATTACATGAAAATGAAATTAACAAAAATTTATAAATGTAAGTATATTAGAAGGAAGAAGGAATAGGAAAGGGCAAGAGGCAGAGGAAGATGGGATGGGGACATGCTGTACCTTTTCTATAGCTGTGCATTAATTTAACTAACATTTGTGATCGTACGCTTGACTTCGTATCGGTATTTCACAAGAGTATTATTAAGAATATCGATATTGTTAAATTGCGTGTTATATTGCGCGCATATGCGGGGGATTGGAGAATTTTTTCTAAGGTTGGTTCTGTACGCGGGCAAATGAAAAAATGGTTTAGTCTGGTTGGCCTTGCAGGTATGTGAATTCTTAAATAATTTACGAGTTCAGGAGAGTCCAGGCCGTTATTAAGAATTTTGTATAAAAATATTTGATCAGATATTAATCTACGCGTTTGAAGTGGAGTAAAGTTGTGAAATTTTAAGGATTCAGTGTTATTTGCAAAGAGTAATTTGAATTTATAATTTATGTGTTTAAAAAATTTGTTTTGCACACTTTCGATTCTGTCAATATGGCATTGGTAGAACGGTGGCCAAATTAGTGTGAGTATTCTAAGTGGGGGCGGATATACGTGGTGTAAAGGGAATAGATAGTTTTAATATTGTGAAAAGGTTTAGATATGCGAATTATAAATCCCAATATCTTATTTGCTTTGTTGATTACTTCGTTAATATGTTTGATAAAATTTAGTTTTACATCTAGTTACTACCCCAAGGTCACGGATTGATTCTATTTCATTGATGTGTGTCATGAAAGTTATAATTAAAAGAAATTTTATTTTTGCACTTAGAAATGTTTATGATTAATTTGTTTAATTTACAGTATGCAAAAAGACGATTCAGGTCTTCTTGAAGTTTTACGCAGTCATTGATAGATTTGATTACTAAGTATATTTTTTTGTCATCTGCATATGCAAGGTAGTTAGCACGTAAAAAACATTTATAAATATCAAATATATATACATTAAACAATAATGGTCCCAGGTGAGAACCTTGCGGAACGCCAGAGGGCACAGTAAAAAAGCTAGACTTAGTTCCCTCAACTGATACGCACTGTAGTCTTTTCTGCAGATATGAAGTTAGCCACCTAAGTAAGTCGCCATGGATTCCTAATTGTTGTAATTTTTTAATGAGGATAGAGTGGTTAACTTTATCGAAAGCTTTCGAGTAATCTGTGTAGATAACATCTACTTGGTGTCCATTATCCATATTGCTTGTTAAGTATTCAGTAAAGTTGACTAAGTTTGTTAGTACTGACCTTTTTTGTAAAAAACCATGTTGTTGATTTTGTATGCTGCGGACAATAGTTATATAAATTTGATCGTACACAATACGCTCAAAGATTTTGCTAAATACTGTGAGTATTGAGATTGGGCGATAATTTGCAATGTCACTTTTTGAACCAGTTTTATGGATGGGGATTATAATGGCTTCTTTGAATTTTGTGGGAAATATTCCTTTTTTTAAGGACATGTTAAATAAGTTAGTTAAAGGATATGCAAGATTTTTGGCACATTTTGAGATAAAATATGGCGAGATACCATCACTGCCCGCACCCTTAGTAACATCCAATTTATTCAAGTATTTATTGACCAATGAGTTGTTTATTTGTACGTTCCCGATCGGGTTATCATTATTAACGCAGGTAGAATTATCTATATTACTGGGATCATCCGTGCCCTCATCGCTTACGTAAGTAGATTGGAAGTGTTTACAGAACAGTTGGCACACTTGATGAGCACCGGTGCCTGACTCGTCTTTTAGGTTCATGATTTGTGGTATGCCATTTGCCCTATTTTTATTTTTAGCGTAATTCCAGATACTTTTATTGTTAGATGGAATACTAGACTCAACTGAATTTATATATTGGGTGTAACAATGTTTCTGTAAGTGTTTTTGTTGAATGCGTTTGATAGAGAACTCTATGTAATCTACTGGGTTATTTTTTGATTTCCATTTTTTGTGTAGTATTTGTTTCTCTTTTATGATTTTGATTAGGGGAGGTGAGTACCAGTTGGGAAATTTTTTCTTTTTGATGAAACGTTTAGGGACAAACTGGTTAATGGTGTTATTTAAGATGTCATAAAAAGTATAAATTGCTTCGTCAACGTCAGCATTATCGTGAGTAAAAGACCAGTCTGTTTTAGACAGGTGTTGGTTAATTAAATCATAATCAGCTTTATCATACCGATAAATTTCTTTTGGTGGAGCATTGATTGTTGGAAGTGTGTCTAATTGTAGTATGATTTTGAGCGATGGATGGTGTAAATCCTCTTTGACAAGAGGGTTGTATGCTTGAGATACAAGGCATTCCTCACTACAGATAACTAAATCTAGTATACGTTTATTGGCATTTTTAATGGAATTGTATTGATTCAATTCAGAGTAATGGATTGTGTCAGTTAGTAAGGAAGTAATTGAATTTAAATTTTCAGGTGTTAAGTGTGAATTTTTATCTTGTGATTTCCATGTTATGGTGGGCATATTGAAGTCTCCAATTACGAGTATAATATCATCTGGGTTTTGATCTTTGACGTTAGCAAGCAAACAAAGGAATGAACTAAGAGCATTTTCATATCCATGTCCCTGTGGTAAGTATAGACAAGAAACATGGATGGTACGTTTTGAAGTATAGTTAGAGGGGGGAATAGTTACCCAGATGCATTCAGCATTACAGACCAAGTCTTCGCGAGAGTATGCGTTAAGATTGTTATGAGTTATGATCATGACTCCACCGCCTCGACGGGAATCTGATTGGGTATTAATGCTATTAATTGTAACGTTATTTGTCCTATCTCATCTAAAAATACTGTAAAATTCAGTTGGTGCCAGTTCCGGATCTAAAATAGAATCAATAAGCCAAGACTCAGATATACCGAAAATGAGACAATCGTCATTCAAAAGAATATTATTGTGAAAAATCTCAGTTTTAGTTCGTAGTCCTCTACAGTTTTGGTATATAATATTTAACATTGTAATTTAGATGAGTAATAGTTAGGTATAGTTTCGTTACAATATATGAGTATAACTGAAGAATTGTATATTATGAATGTCATGTACGATATTAAATTGAGAGAATAATGTACAAAAGTGAGCATCAAGTACAGGGGGAGGGGGGATAGTGAGATAAAGATGGGTAAGGAGAGTGTAGGAGTGTATATTCTATATTGGGTAATATAAACATTGCTTATAGTAAATGTACTAAAATCAATTTTGAAAACAAAACAGACTATTTTAGCAAAATTTATAAGATAAATAGGTATAAACGAAATAGGAAATAAAAATAATAACATTATTCAACGGTAAGTTAAAAATTAAAAGAAAAATGCAGATAGTGCGAAATGATCTTAAAATATGGTTTTAAATACAGGAAATAATATGAACAGCTTGCTTGTAGCTTGTAAGTATGCGAATAAAATAAAGTAGAGACCGTATCAACAGTATCGGGATTCAGTTAGTAGACGAGAGAAGTTTTTCAGCCCTTTTTTCCTCTCCCATACAGATCGTCGGTCGAGTTGGCGCTGGAATTCAATAAGAATGGGTCGATTCTTATTTGGTTTCATGCGACCAAGTCTCCTGGTGGAGACGATACCCCTGATGGTGTCTTCGTGGCACCCTAGGCCGGTCAGCGCCGCGGTCACAAGGGATCGCGTATCTTCTGGTTCATCTTCTTTCACGCCATGTAGAAGTAACAGATTTTTTCTGGAAGCAGCGTCGATGGCATCCACACGAAGCTCAAGTTGAGCAATATTCTCTTGAAGAGCCGTCATCTCCAATGTAATCTTCAACTTAAATACATTGAAGTCTCCACGGAGACTTGTTAAGTCAGAATTCGAGTTGCCGGGTTTTTTGCTGACTTTGTCGAGCCGCTTTTCAAATTCATTCATCGTTTCTACGAATTTTTGGTTAAGTTCTTCGAGCGACATGTTGATTTATTATTGTGGGTATGTTTGAATTTTTTAGTAACTGTCACTATATGGAATTTAAATATCACTGGATAATACGATTAATGAATGTGTATTTATTTATTATTAATGTGTTATTTATAGTTTGCGATCGCGCACTTTATGATATTACATTTAATTTAAAACATTAAAAATTTAAAACATTAAAACATATTTAAACTATAAAAACATATATTTTGCTTGAGCGGTATGAAGAGTTACTCGTTAAGCGCCATCTATGATTTAACTTTTGTTTCCCGGAACAAATTGTAAGTGACAATGGTACAGCTTTCACATCAACAGTTTTTAAGGAATTTTGTCATAATTACAATATAGAATCATTGACTTCAGCTGTACAGCATCCTGCTTCTAACGGTTTAGCTGAAAATGGGGTTTAAACAGTGAAGAATTTTTTAAAAAAAATTATGGTAAATAATAAATTTCCTACTGATTTTGAAGATAAACTTTTAACGTTTTTAGTTGATATTAGAAATACGCCTTCAATGTCTACGGGCATTGAGCCTAGTAAATTAATGTTGGGTAGGAAGATTAGATCAATTTTTAATACGATTATTCCAATAATGGATAATGTTGAGAGTCAAGGTTTTAAAGGGATTGACAACACGGTTAAAAACAAGATGTTATTGAGCCAGCATAAACAGAAAAAGTATTATAGAGGAAGAAAATTTAAAAAGTACTTTGATGTTGGATCTAAAGTTTTAACCAGGGATTTAAGAAGTAATAATAACAAATGGATTTTAGGGAAAATTTTTAAAAGATTGGGGAATAGGATGTATTTAGTTAAAATTATGTCTACGGGACAAATTTGGAAACGCCACCATGATCAGATTTCAGAGAGGAAGGTTAGGTGGGGGGAGTGTGACAGGTCTGATGATTTGCTGGACCTGGGTCCACTCTCGGATGTGGACATGACCAAGTTTCCTAATTCCTCTGATTTTTGCAGGTCACCTACACCATGGGAGGGGAGGTTACGCCCTCGAGGTCAACGCCCATGATTGATGACACGGATTGAAGATCAAGAATATAATTACATATACTGGAGTTGAAATATTTAAATACTTGCATTGTATAATTTTGAGAGTAAAATATATATGTAATTAGGATTTAAGTGTGGGGGTGTGATGTATGTGTGTGAGTGTAAGGGAACGTACCCATACTACGTGACCAACTTTTTGCAATTTTTAACCCCCCCCCCCCCCGGTGACCAAAAACTTAAGCAACTCGCCGCTCACTTGTACCGAGCGTGACATTTTGACGACCCCCCCCCCCCCCTTAAACGTGTCACGTAGTATGGGTACGTTCCCTAACGGCATGAGAGCGAGACAGCGAGTATGGAGATGTATAAAAGGGATGTACTGGCTGTTGTGCGCCCTCTCCATAAGAATCTCTTCAATAATAAACATTGTAACATTAACGGATGTTATTACTACCCGCACTACAAGATATCACACCTCGCCATGGCTAAATTGGTCGAATTGGGTTACAAACTGTTGCCACATCCACCGTATTCTCCAGATTTGGCCCCGTGCGATTTCTTTTTGTTTCTAAACTTGAAAGTCACTCGCCGGGCAGAAATTTGAGTCGAATCAGGAGGTCATCGTCGCCACGGAGGCCTACCTCAAGAAAACGTATTTTTCAAACGGGTTAAAGAAATTGGAGCATCGCTGGGTCAAGTGTATCGAGCTAAAAGGAGATTACGTTAAGAAATTTAAAAAAAAATATTCCAAAATTTTCGTTTTTCTTTTGTAGGCTAAGTACTTATCGGACCACCCTCGTATATACCCGTGAATCTGAAGAGATCGGAAAAGCCAAGGAGATAGAAAGTACCCTGCTATTCAGATTTGGTTTCCAAAAATAGCTAAAGCCATTATAATCAAAGTTTCAAATCTAAATGGTGGTCTTTCGCCAGAGCAATACCAAGAATATCTGCCACTCTGGAAGGTGTCGCTAATATAACATTATAATACCATATTCATTAATTAAAATTTATTTGTGCACGGCAGGATTCAAATCTGTGACCCATGGATTCAAATGGTTGTATGTTTTTGTTTCACACACAAAAGCATTGTCGAAGAATTAGCAGAAAACTAGGCTACTTCAAATAATTCAAAATTCTTGACAACAACTGTAAAGCTGTATTGATAAATAAGAAAATATTTTTACTTGGTCTATTATCGGGATTCTGAGCATCTTTGTAGACAATTCCGAATTGATAATTGGATATCCAATGTATAGAGATGGCTTCAATATGATTGGGGCCAAATAACTGTGGAGGAGGGATGTTTTTGACCAGCGTGAGATCGGGCTTGTATTGGCTCAACGACCCGTCGGCATTCCCTGTCACTATTTGCTTTCCTTTGGGGCTCCATGATAGGCATCTGGAAATATTTTTAAAAAAGTATGTAAAGATAAGCCCCACCATTCAATTTGTATTCTGTCATTTATATTAACATAAAGCAAGCATCTCTAGAAGCCGTCTGTTTCAATGCTTGCTAGAGTAAAATAAATTGCTAAAGTTAAATTATTCAATCAATTTGACCGCCTGTTTCATATCACTTTTAACATTTGCTTTTAATTTTTGAAAACCGATAGTTACGCTAGAGACAATCCACCATTTTGACATATTTGACAGTCCTGTTGGGAGGGTACGAAATTGCGCAATTCAACATTGATTATTCATCATGAATCATGATGAATATTGTAGAAGATGATGATATGGATGATGAATTCCTTATCCAATGTCTTGCAGCGAAAACTTTTCTGTGTTATATTGTGTATATTATAAAAGGTCATTATTTATTTTTAAATACTCACATCAATATTTTTATAGGAACAACGCTGTCAGATCCTACAATGATGCAAAACTAAGTACAGCGGGATATTTTGACAGTTGTTGTGGTATTCAAATTTAATTTTCAGTGTAGCCGCACCAAAAAATAATGTGGTGCATTTTTCATATAATATTCTAGTTTTTAGACTGGCCTCACTAATAACGTTTACTTTAGCAAAAGTACACTTGAAACAATAATGAAAGGTCCTATTTAACATTAATGTTACTTTAACATACTATATGCCTACATATACATCTTAGCCTACATGTTTCTAGATATATTTTAATTTTATTTTTCTGATGAACCGTATGGCTTAATCGCTGTCACCCACGAGCAGCAATTCTGTCAGAGTGTCCTTTTGAAAGCAGCGTACACCGCAAACCATACTTTAGATGCATGTACAAAAATTTGTATGCAGTCTTCTATACATATATGTTGACTATGATTTATAATTTAAAAAAATTCCATTCATCGTTTGCTTGAAAATAATTATGAAAAATTCACCATTTTACCACCCACGCACCGTGGGCAGCCCCTTAAATCTAACTTTTTATTACCTGGCATTGGCCAGTTTTGCCTGCACGTCCAGCGAGGTCTGCTTGCACTGGTAAACCGAGAGGGAGCCGTCTGACGTGCACACGGCCAGGATATCGGCCACACAGGGGTTCCACAGCAACCCACACAGCTGAATGCCTGATGATGGACTCAGGCGGATCTCTTTGAATACAGACAGATTCTGGAAATAGATATTATACATTCAACAAATGGGCGGCTGCTAAGCTGCCAAAATGGTATTCTGAAGAGTTGCAGAACACAGGTAAATTATGAAATATTCAAGAAAAACCTAAAAAAAATATCACCAAGCCCAACTCATTGCAAAGTAGCAAAATTCATAATTTCTTATATTCATATTCTAAAATACCTAATATATTCAAATGTTATACTACTATCAAATAATGCACTTAAGTTATTTTTAGCTGGTCTTTACAAAAACTATAGGTACTCATAAGAATGTTTTTTAAGATAAATTTAAAAAATAACTACTTAGGTATATACATTTTTATTAACTCCTTTTAATTTATTTTTTTGGAAATGGCATTGTTCAAATGTCCACCTTTTGAATTTATAAACATGTTTGCTCTTTTTTTTAATTGCTTCGTTAATGTTAAAAAAATAAACTTTTGTAATTTTAAAAATTGTTGAATGTTTCTCGTTTCTATATTTCCATACCTTAGTTAATATTGTTTCATTTTTATATTTGTTTTCATTCCACAGGTTTTTTTTTACATTAACAAGCACTCCTTTCCTGAATACGCAAAAGAATAATAGCACAAAATTGTACACTGAAAACCGTAAATCATGCAAAATAGATAATAAAAATTCTACCTAATAAAAAAAAATAAACAAATCATTGTCCAGTAATTTTTCAGTTGGGATTCTTGTGCGGTTTTCACATAAAAGAAAAATAGCTAGACCGCAAGCAACAGTATGTGCCCCTCGCAGAAAGAATCCCTCGCCGTGCACATAAAAGGAGGGATTTATCAGTAGTTTGCTGGCATTTGTTGATGGCCCTGTTGGCGCTTGATTCAAAAGTTGGTCTAACAAACCTCCGAAGCACAGCTCTTGGATAGATAGATGGTGGCCACCAGACTGTTGTTGTGGTTGGTGACGATGCACAGTAGATCCTGGGTGCAGTTCAGGGAGAGGTTGACGGGACATGCGGCCAGAGGAAACACCCTCCGCCGAGCTTGCGGCCCCTCCTCGGCCAGGAGACCTCTCACCTGGAACACTTTAGGCCAAACAGTTATTGCGCAATAATATTAAAATAAGATTAATGTTAGATGACCTTTGTAATTGAGAGGTTAAGATGAAACAGAAGTTAATGTTAGATGACCTTTGTAATTGAGTGGTTAAGATGAAACAGAAGTTAATGTTAGATGACCTTTGTAATTGAGTGGTTAAGATGAAACAGAAGTTAATGTTAGATGACCTTTGTAATTGAGTGGTTAAGATGAAACAGAAGTTAATGTTAGATGACCTTTGTAATTGAGTGGTTAAGATGAAACAGAAGTTAATGTTAGATGACCTTTGTAATTGAGTGGTTAAGATGAAACAGAAGTTAATGTTAGATGACCTTTGTAATTGAGTGGTTAAGATGAAACAGAAGTTAATGACATAGAAATAAATTTGAATCCCGGTGTGTGCAAATAAATCTTATTTAATTAATAAATGTGTATTACTTTATATTTAATTTAACCCTCAGGTTAATTTGTTCACTTTTCGATACAACTCATATAGGTCTCGTAGAAATTGTTGTCTCTCTTAGTATCGTGGTTAGAAATATGATCTAAACGGTGTTAGAAAGAGAAAAACAGAATGTGCAATTCACACTCGGTAGAAGTGAAACCTTCAGAAAACTAAAGTAGACAAGAGTGTAACTAAGTAGACACAAGGAGGAGTCCTATTATACTATCTCATTCTCTCGCAGGCTAAATCCTATAGATGTATGCGTTTGTCTCTTTTTAGTGTCGCTATTTTTCATTTAATCAAGTTTCAAATCATAACAGTGCCAAAGAAGTTGAAAAGATGTCACAGAATCAATAATTCAATTAAAAACTTATTAAATTATTTGTTATACCTTTTTGTACAGCAAGTTAAAAAAGCAATTCTTTTGTATTGCCTCGATTACATTGAACAAGTTTACAAGCTACTATCCGGGAAATTCACTATCCGTTAGTAAAATCGTCCAGTGTCATCGTGT
Source organism: Limnephilus marmoratus (assembly GCA_917880885.1). NCBI lineage: Eukaryota > Metazoa > Arthropoda > Insecta > Trichoptera > Limnephilidae > Limnephilus > Limnephilus marmoratus. Next base: position 19,376,789 of record OU862906.1, read on the forward strand.
TACTTGCTAACTAGCAAATTGTGGACAATCTACGAAAAAAGGAGAAAGGGGGTCAACTTTACTCGCTATTCACTCGCGTTTGCCACAAGATGGCGATTTTGTAACTGTCCGAATTATTTCACGTGGGAGTCGTAATTATCGCTACTGGCTAGCGTGTGGCGCTAGCTGCAAGCTCAAGTTTTCTACAAAATGTTGACAGAATTGGTTCTCGCGGGAGTCGTTATTTTAGCTGCTACTGAGCGAGTATTTAGTAATTTTAGCACACATACAATAAAAATGATTACAGACAATAACAAAAATTAACCAATATTAAAATTTTCTTTGCTTTATTAGTACGTGATCAGCATGTTTTTTTGTTGTCTTTTTAAGATCATATTTTTTTACCTGTCTATGCCCTCTCTGTGCCATCTCAACGCCCCCTAATTTGCTTCTGAGTCTTCTACTGCCCCCCTGAAGGTCTCAAACGCCCACAAGGGAACATTATCGCCCACATTGAGAACCTATGCATTAGCCTAATAAAATATGTAAGTTTTTTAATTTTTTTTTTATCAGTAATTTTGTCAGAAAAAGTATAAGGCTAGTCATTTTAAAAACTTTTTTATGTTTGCATTCAAAATTTTTATATTTCAAAATTATGTTTATTTCGAATTATAAACTGTGAAAGCGTATTTCATCACCTTTCAAAATTTTTTTTTAGCTTGGATACTTTTAGAAATATTCCATTTCTTTGAATTTTATTGCAAAGCGTAAATATTTCGACCTTCCGACAAAATAAGCCTGAGGTCTGAGGGGTTGTATAAAAACTATTACAGTGTAGCATACAGTATATTTTAATCAAACCAGGGTGTTTTTTATTAATCACACAAATAATAAAAATCCAGGGTTATTTCATTATAATATAATATTATTTATTTTGTTTTTTTATTGTGTATTTTATTTAGATATAAAATTTGACATCTTATATCTAATGTTTTCTTTTCTATGACTACTACAATATTATTTACTACCTACTGACTAAAATTTGGACTTTACAACATTAAGACATAATCCACGAAAAACTGCAAGACTTTTAGCTTCCCATTTACAGGGACATTTATATGCATCATCCAGTTTTTTATTTGTATAATTTGAGAGTGATTCTGATTGGAGGTTTGTTTGCTAATTTTACGATCCATTATTTTCAGATTTCCAAATCAAATTTCGATCTAGATACCCTGCGTTAATAGCCCCTGGATATATGATTTTTTTTAGGTTGAGAGTATCTACCTATCGAACCTCACATCGATCTTCTTCCACAACATTATGTCAAGTATGAAGAAATTTACGCTTATTTATATTGACTTATTCCTTTTACATTATCTCCATACAGGAGGCTCTGAGGAAAATAAATCCCCTGAGGTTTTTAGGTTGAGAGTATCTACCTATCGAACCTCACATCGATCTTCTTCCACAACATTATGTCAAGTATGAAGAAATTTACGCTTATTTATATTGACTTATTCCTTTTACATTATCTCCATACAGGAGGCTCTGGGGAAAATAAATCCCCTGAGGTTTTTAGGTTGAGAGTATCTACCTATCGAACCTCACATCGATCTTCTTCCACAACATTATGTCAAGTATGAAGAAATTTACGCTTATTTATATTGACTTATTCCTTTTACATTATCTCCATACAGGAGGCTCTGATGAAAATAAATCCCCTGAGGTTTTTAGGTTGAGAGTATCTACCTATCGAACCTCACATCGATCTTCTTCCACAACATTATGTCAAGTATGAAGAAATTTACGCTTATTTATATTGACTTATTCCTTTTACATTATCTCCATACAGGAGGCTCTGAGGAAAATAAATCCCCTGAGGTTTTTAGGTTGAGAGTATCTACCTATCGAACCTCACATCGATCTTCTTCCACAACATTATGTCAAGTATGAAGAAATTTACGCTTATTTATATTGACTTATTCCTTTTACATTATCTCCATACAGGAGGCTCTGAGGAAAATAAATCCCCTGAGGTTTTTAGGTTGAGAGTATCTACCTATCGAACCTCACATCGATCTTCTTCCACAACATTATGTCAAGTATGAAGAAATTTACGCTTATTTATATTGACTTATTCCTTTTACATTATCTCCATACAGGAGGCTCTGAGGAAAATAAATCCCCTGAGGTTTTTAGGTTGAGAGTATCTACCTATCGAACCTCACATCGATCTTCTTCCACAACATTATGTCAAGTATGAAGAAATTTACGCTTATTTATATTGACTTATTCCTTTTACATTATCTCCATACAGGAGGCTCTGAGGAAAATAAATCCCCTGAGGTTTTTAGGTTGAGAGTATCTACCTATCGAACCTCACATCGATCTTCTTCCACAACATTATGTCAAGTATGAAGAAATTTACGCTTATTTATATTGACTTATTCCTTTTACATTATCTCCATACAGGAGGCTCTGAGGAAAATAAATCCCCTGAGGGCCTATGTCATCTTTGGGGTGCTGTGTGGGGGGCCTTCTTAGGAAAGGAAGGAGAGGAAGTTTTGGGAAAGAAAAGGGTATTAAGGATGGGTAGGAATCTGGGGGTCAATGTGTTCAGGAGTGACGGATGGAGAGTACGGCTGGAGAAGTTAAAGGGACTCCCTCAACCATTCTCTCCCAATCCGACCTGCCATGCAGCTGGTGGAAAAACGCATCCGCCGCCTAGTCCCGGACAAAACTCACTGCATGAACCCAGGCACTCCTGATATGTCACCATACGTAGCGAACCACTTGAGGTGACCTATGGCAGAGGTGTTGGTATCCAATAAATGGTTCCCGGGACGGCAGTACCCACACCCGCCTCCCAAATAATGAAATTAATATTAAATTGCACTATTTTCGTGAACAGTAAATGCAAATACAGTAGAATTCGTATATAATAACTTTGCCTACCATTTTTAGCGACGACAATCTAAACCCAAGTAAGGTTTCATAGCTAGTGGGAAAATGTGTTTGTTTAGTACGACTGGGTGTTAAGCGACCTATTTTAATGATAATTCGTCCGGTTAGAACGATGCGCAGTGTTTTGTTTACAAAACCTACGCACCAATACCTCGCCGCCCCGAGCCTCACCTTACTCCCCGCGCCCGGCTACTTCCCGCGCGCATCAGACAGTGTTTAGTCGCGTATTCACAATGCTGTGCGAAGTTCTTACTATCGAACAAAAATTTGCCAAAAACAAACTCGAAACCCAAACTTACTACGTCAGTAATTACATATTTACTTGCATAGAATGTAGGTACATTGTATCTTTTTGGATTACAGTACATTATGTATGTTTGTTATGTGGAATGTTTAAGTACCATTAAAGTTATAATTTGTATTAACTAAATGTTTTATTTACCAAAAAGAAATTTATTTATCTGTACTATTACATATTTCATAACAATAATTACAATAACATTAATATGTATCATAATAAAAACAAGCTTAAATTATCCGGCCGTTTTGTGCATCGTCCGGTTGGTACGACTAAGTATCGCCGGTCCCTTGAGGGTCATTATATTCGGATTCTACTGTAGTAATTTATTATTGTCATTAAGTTGAATCAAAGGTGTTTGTTTTGAGGGAGAGGTCCAGATCGGTAGAGACAGGTAGAGAGAAATGAAAGGCGTCAGTCGATGTAGTGAATCAGTCGTTTATTGAGCTAAGTAGCAAGGGTCGGTGAAGCAGTAACATGATGTAAAGCAGAGTGCCGTAGATGAGATGCTGCTGGCGCACGGAGGTGATGGAGATGGTGTGGTGAAGGTCAGTGAGTTGCTCAACACCTTGGCGGTGGAGATGACCTATCTTCCAGGCCGTTGCTCGACGCTTTGAGTCGCGGAGATGAACGGTGAGTGGCTCGGTGAGCTGAGCCACCAGCAGGTAGTCCTGGCGAGGCGGAGCGTGTTTCCATGGCAGCGAAACACGGTGGGTTTCGGGGTGCCATGAAACGGTGAGCTGATCCCTGGACTGAAGGTGACGCAAGCCTTGTAAGTCGCGGGATGTAGCTGTTCTGCAGAGCTGAAGGCACGATGGGCCTTGTAGCTAAGATGTGATGAAATCCTCGAGGAAGCTGCACTGGATGTGTGTAGATGCCATGCAGGAGCACTTGTGCGGAGATCTGTTACATGATGATTTGTTGACCGACTAATGGTCTGGGACTGAATGTGTGAGCGCCGAGTTTAGTCGCTTTATACACGGTGTCCGGAAACTCGTAGTACAAGCGGAAAACTGGTGAACCTACATCATATAGAGAACCCAAATAAACATAAAGATTTTCAATTTAAGCATTTTTAAATTTAAAATTAAGAAAAAAAAAATATTTAAATAAAATTTCGGCTTTTTTAGGGTTGAAATTTTCGAAACGCGGAAATGTCATGATGACAGATGGAAGATGTTATTCTAAAATTATTTATAACTTGCTAAATCTCTTTTCGTGTCCATTGTTTATTTATTTTCATCTTAATAATTTATTCTCCCACCTATTCTAGGCATTACAATATGGTTAATTAGCGTACCTATTTATTTTGTTGTGTGGCAGCTCCGCATCTTGTTGCAATGTTTTCAAATCCAAAAACACATCACAAACATTTGTCACCAATTGTTCAAATTTATCAAAATTATCATCAACGACATTGGAGGGTGTCCACCGCTTTCCCGCCCTGGTATAAATAACAGATGGTTACTCCTTCAAGGCTCTCGCAAGGACTCTAATTTTTTTGAAAGAACGAATCTACATTTAAGTTTGAACGAATCTAGACCTCCAGTGTCGCTGATTATTTCACACATTTATTATTATCACAAGTACCTAGTTCACACACTTTCAAGAACATGTCATATTATTTACAACAGGTACGTTGAACGAATCTAGACCTCTAGTGTAATATTCTGCGTTAGAATATTCCATAGTAATCCACAATAATTCACTAATTAATCACACAATAATTCGCTTAATTTCATTCACAATTAATCACACAAAGAAAATAACATAAATTACAAAAACACCTTGATTTAAATTTTGTTCAACGCTTAATAATTAATAACGCTGATTATTTACGATTCAAATAAAAATAACTATTAAAATTGATTATTTACGTTTCAAATAAAAATAAAACACAAGAAACACGCATTTGATTTTGAACCAAATTCGATTAATTTACGCTGTTCAAATTAAATACATTAAAGAAACACGTCAAAGCACGAATACAATCAATTGATCAATACAAACTAAAGGGCCCTGAACCCTGACGGCACTGCATGCAGAGACCATAGGTATGAGTAAACTAGCGCTGTTTCGTTTTTTAAAGGGCCGCAAGAAAGACACGCATGCACGGACTCGTCACAGCACACAGTCCTTGCATTGTTGAATGAATCTCGACGCAAAAGCCAAAATATCAAGTATCCGGTCAGTACGAAAAAATAATCGCTGAACACGAATAATATTTAATTTCCAATTAAATAATATTAATGAGTTAAATTAGTTCATTATTGCGGACATCAAACAAAAAGAGGTATACCTACCAATTTTCGTAAACCTCTCGAAAAATAAACGTGACGCTGTGATGATTAATGTATTTATAAGAAGAAGCTGTAGCACATTAAACAGATTATGCCCAAATATCGATGTGTTTAACACGAACTTTGATAAATTCACAGCACGCATAAAAATAACACTCTATTGAACGCCACATGTTTAACTAATAACTTAATAGTTCATTGATTTCTGTATTTATCTTTTTTTTATTTTTTAGTTCACAACATTTTCTCTCCTACCTTTAGCAGTTCGAATTCAAATAAAATCACTTCCTGAAAGATATTATTGATATTATACGTCGTATAAAAATAATGAATTTATACAGACTGTTTATAACGCTAACAAATAAAATAAAATAAAGGCAATGTTCCGAGAGAGTACGGCTGGAGAGTACGGCTGGGACTCCCTAAACCACTCTCTCACGATCTCCTGCCATGCAGCTTGCAGCTGGTAGGCAGACAAATAAACGCCGCCAAGACTCAGACAAACCTCACCTCATGAACTCGGGGACCCCTGCTAAATCACCAAATGTAGCCAACTACTTGGGGTGATCTACGGCGGAAGCGTCTACTAATATCTACAGGAATTCCAAAAACTGAAAAAATCAAACTAATATCTATGAGAACCAAAGTGCTTACGAATATCTACAGCTCAAACTGCTGACTTATATCTATGAGAATCAAAGTGTTGACGAATATCTACGGCACTGGCAGAGGTTGGATTTGCAATTATGTATAGCATATTGGAATAACGTAATAATGAGTTTAATGTGCTTGATGTCCGACAGTGTTACATAAAAAAAATAACAATCTGCGTCCACAAAAATATAAACAAAACGATAACAGTCGATCATAATCATCAAACCAGAAGTAATAGGCCAGTCAATAAAGGCTCAAAATGAGGCAAACCCAAACATTAATTCCCCCGTCGATGAAACTTTGCAGTCACGTGGAGTATCATTTAGGGATGACGAATGACAAAAGATCCAACAAAATATTTAACGGGAAGTTAGTTATTTTTAGCAAAAACTGAAAAAAAATTATAACTCTCGCGGGAAAAGTATTTCTTTCGAAAACTCTTCACATATTGTTAGTATTAATTAATATCCACCTGATTATTTAGAAATCCAACAATATTTTTGTTGGGAAAGTATGTTTTTAAAAAGAGATTTGTTTTTTATTTCTATTGTTGCCGGGAAAATTCCCCCCCCCAATTTTTGATCACGAAGTGTCTTTATATTGGTGTTTGCTTTATTTAATCAAAAGATCCAACATTTTTTTCTTTTGGAACATGCTTTTTTGATATGAGTCAAAAATATCGCTCCGGAAAAATCCCCCGTCCAATTTTTTAAAGTCAAATTGTTAGGATAGCTATGTTAAAAAGATTTCTGCAAAGATCCAACAAAATTTTCAACGGCAACCTATTTTTTTTAATTGATTTCGATCGCACGCTGATTTCACGTGACTTTTGTATGAACAGGAGCCCGAGGGGTAAGGGTAGGGGTGGGGCTAGTCGCATTCGGGACTGCGCTACGCGACTAACGGCCGCGAAGTCTGCCTGTGTAAAATTAAGAAGGGCATTGTTTGCATGGTTGATTGACAACGCTTCGTTTGTCAGTGTTGTGTTTTTAGTTAAATTATTAGATTTGCGCTATGGCTGATGATTTAAGTATTCTGGAAAGTGATTGTGTTTTTTGCAAAAAAAAAATGAATGATGATGTAGTTGTTGTTAAAGAACGAGGGCTCAAAACCATATATGAGTGTAGTTTAAAAAGAGATGACAAAATCGCAACAGCGATAGAAGGGGTGAACGAATTATCTGTGCACAAGAAGTGTAGAAAACAGTATATTAATGCTAGAGTCATCAATGCTTTTATAAGGAGGAAAACACTTGTTTCCAGTGAAGAAGCCGCGGTTGCAGAATTTCAATATGAAATGAAATGCATTTTCTGTGACAGTGATGCATCAGACGAATTTATCTGTGCAGAAAATAAAAAAATTGCGGCACTGCGGTCATATGTTCGCAGAATACAATTGCCGCAAACAAAAGTGTCGATCGCAGAATTAGCATCGCTACGAAAAGATACATGGGCGAACAAGGTACTTTTAATTATTTTAATTTTATAATGTTCATTATTACGATCTCTCTATTCTTCTTATCTTAACCCCTCGGATATTTTTAGTATGTATTTAGTTTAATACAGTAATTTTTACCGTGGTACAAATACTTAATTATGTATCTATATTTTCGACTAGTTTCGTGAATATAATTACATAATTAAGTTGTTTAATACTAAGTTATTTGTATTTATTACTAGCAGACCCGGCCACACGTTGCTGTGGCTAACGAAACACAACGCCATTACCCAACCTTTATAAAAACCACACCACCCGCTGCTTATTTTTTAATTTTTTTTATTGAAAGAATAGATAATACATATTATAATCAACAAACAAGTCCTGCTAAGCCAATTGAATTGGCTTGTCAACAGGTGGTTATATTTGGTTACATATAGATTTTTTACAATTAAAATTGAATATTTGAATTTCTCGGCTTTTCTCTACTATAATAAGCATGTATTATACATATAAACCTTCCTCTTGAATCACTCTATCTATTGGTGAAAACCGCATGAAAATCCGTTGCGTAGTTTAAAAGATCTATGCTCACAAACATTTTGAGCGACTTCATTTTATACTATGTAATGTAATGATATATGTATAATGAATAACAACAACAAAGTCAATCAATTATTTGAATTTTTTTTTGCTAAAAACATTCATTCAATAAGCCACGGACTTAATTGATTTATATGCCTTTTATGATTTATTGATCTAGTTACCCTCGTACTAAACTATTCTTTTGCATTAACAATTCTATTATTTTCTTATAGGTATTGCGACGGATTCATGACGTTGATTTAGTTGCTGTGGCTGCCAGATATCATCGAGCTTGCTATGATACGTTTCGGAAGGTAGAAATACCCCTAGAAGGTGATCGAAAACGAGGGCGACCAGAATCTTCTAATACTTACTCAGCAATGAAAGAAATTTATGCAGTTTTAGAAAACAATCGTGAAGAATGCCAGTTCTTACTTAGCGATTTAAAAAATGCTGAATCTCGTGACTGCCCCGATGATAGAACCATAAAGAGTAAGTTGAGAGATAAATATGGTGATGACATTCTCATCACAACTACTGATGGTAAGGCAACGTTGATTTGTTTCCGTGATACTGGACATAGAATCCTGCATAACACATGGTATACGTCAAAGGAGAATGATGTACAAGAAGAACGCTTAAGGATTGTACGCACTGCTGCTTCCATAATTTTAGAAGATATCAGATCGACTGTCTATGATACTTCTGTCTTTCCTCCACCTGAAAAATTTCTTGAAAATGTTAATGAAGATATACCCCATTCTTTGAAAACCTTTCTTGAAGAGCTCATTCTAAAGAAGAAACGCGATACAGATAGTGCTTCCAAGAAATGCCAGGCAATCGCCCATTCGATAATCACCGCTGTTCGACCCCGTTCATTTACATCGCCCTTACTGCTAGGCATCGCTACACTAATAAATCAGAAATTTGCTTCCAAATCGCTTGTCGATCTGTTGGCATCTTTTGGATTTTGTTTGTCGTACCACGAAGCAACAAACTTCCAAATATCGGCTATCGCTCACATTTCGCCTATCGAAAAGCCTGATTTTTGTCAATATGTATTTGATAATGCCGACCATAATATAAGTACGATCGATGGCAAAAATACATTTCACTCCATGGGTGGCATAAAATGTTATACTCCTGCTTTGAAAACAAACTATGAGAGTGTATTACGTCTGAAAAGCATACCACCATCCTTTGTCATTGGTAATTTTGGTCATGTACCATTAGAAACATATCAATGTACATCAAAAGGTTTGCAGCAAGTTCTGATCCATAATTTTGCCGGAGACTCCGATATCAAGGATATATTGCCGTCGTGGACAAATTTTCTGTGGATATATTAAAAAAAGCAAGGCTTTTGTTATATACCCGGCTGGAATGGTTTCATGGAAAAATTCACTGCTGAAAAGAAATATGAAAAGTCTGAAATCGTTCCACTTCCATTTATCAACGCTCCTCCAACGCAGTATGATACTATTTACACATCATTAATTATGGCTGTAGAGAATACCAAGTCCATCGGCATGAAAACTACTATAGTAACATTTAATCAACCTCTCTATCAGAAAGCCAAAGACATTATGACTTCGAGTACTGATCCAAGACTAAAACATGTAATTATTCGACTAGGGGGTTTTCATCTCCTCATGAGTTTCATGGGAGCCATCGGTTATATAATGAATGGAAGCGGCCTTAAAGAATTGTGGTGTACAGTATATGCACCTTTATCTGTGGATAAAATGTTGTCTGGGCACTCTTACGCACGTGCCATAAGAGCACACATGCTTACTCAATTCACTCTCTCAAAAAAACTACTTGACGCAATGGAATTAGACGATGAAGATATTATTACAATTGACGACATATTGTTGAATGATTTGTTCAAAAATGAATCCCCCAGTGAACTGGACCGACTTACACCTATTCTGGATAAATTTAGAAATGCTATGGAGGAAATTTCTATAAACGGGCCAACCGCAAAATTATGGGTGCTCTATTTCAAAATGGTCACTCCTGTAAAACTATTCATAGACGCGAAGCGGTCGGGAAAATGGCAACTGCACCTTGATGTAACCAAGAAAATGTTACCATTCTTTCACTCCAGTGGCCACTATTGCTATGCAAAATGTGCCACCCTATATTTACAAGATATACAAAATTTAGAAACACAGTTATTACCCGAGGAATACAAGAAATTTGTAGGTGATGGCTATTTCACAATCAGACGATCAAATAAATTTTGGTCGGGGATATGGTCAGACATGACTTTAGAAGGCTTATGAATATTTTTCGCAAGATTTTTTTCAACATTTGCAAAGAAGGAATTAAATGTGTTTGCACATTGTTTAGCTGTATATTGGCATCTATAATTTTTTTTATCATATTCGATGTACTTAATGTTTTGTGTTTTTTTTGTATTGTCTATGGCCAAATTCACAGTTTTCCACATTTGTTTATGGTTATTTTCTGAAGATAATATTTTATTTTTAAAAAACTCTTAACTTTTTTTTTAATATAAGATGTTAATTTATTTTTATATTTTTTATATAAAATATATGCTTTTTCATCATGGGGATTTTTTAAAGTTGTTTTGTAAAGTTTTTTTTTGTTTGATAGATATTATAAGTCCTTTGGTAATCCAAGACTTTAAACATCTTAATTTTGATTTTATGTGCATTGTTATTTCAGTTGTCAAATTTTTAATGTGTTGTGACAGGATATTTTCAAAGTAAGTCGAACATATTTCAGTATCATCACTGTTTAAAACATTGTTCCAATCCTCCTTTTTTAGTTTTTAGAGAGAATAATCATGTATATTGTTGATTTTTTGGGTATTAAATTATGTAATACAATAAAATAATACAATAAAACGATAAAAATAAAATCTGATCCCAATTGTTGTTATTTGTAGGCACTCGTACCTATAATGTCTTATAATTAATATTAATATTCAACTACAGTAACTACACCCATTTAGATACGTTTTAAGATTTTCACGGCCAAAAGTATTTTCGTTATTTGTTTTTGGGGCGTTATGCCGTGTTGCGCTACCTCCTTCTTTAGCCAACGTTTCGGACAGCGTTGCAGTGTCCATCATTATGTGAACACATCTACCGGATCTGCCGGATCTGCCCTGACGATGGACACTGCAAAGCTGTCCGAAACGTTGGCTAAAGAAGGAGGTAGCGCAACACGGCATAACAACTCAAAAACAAGTAACGAGAATACACCCATTTAATTTTCGGCCACACAAATAATTAATTGGTTAAAATAACATTGTATTACGCAAGTAGGTATTTTAAAATTAAAATGAATATAGAAGCTTTTACGCCTATTTCATTGATTTTAACAATGCTTTCGGGATTGCCTGTTTGCGTTGCTTTTTTATTGAGAATTTGAGTGACGAAACAACCTCATTTACAATGCCACAATAATTTTAAAATATGTATTGAGTTAAAATATATTGCACTTCGCATATAAACCATTAGTAAAATTTAATAAAATTCTTTGGTTATTTTAAAACACTTTTACAGTAATCAAAGCAATTTTTGTTTAAAACATTCATTCTTTCATTGAGGTATAATATTCATTGTTTTCGGACATCCCATAAAACACAAAAATACATCAAGTCGGCTTCCCACCCCTCCCCACCACGGCCGCGGCTCTCTTCTCGGGCAGCTATATCCTGCGCCGATCGGTTCGCTTGCCCCCGTGCGTCTAGCCCCACCCCTACCCTTACCCCTCGGGCTCCTGTTCATACAAAAGTCACGTGAAATCAGCGTGCGATCGAAATCAATTAAAAAAAATAGGTTGCCGTTGAAAATTTTGTTGGATCTTTGCAAAAATCTTTTTAACATAGCTATCCTAACAATTTGACTTTAAAAAATTGGACGGGGGATTTTTCCGGAGCGATATTTTTGACTCATATCAAAAAAGCATGTTCCAAAAGAAAAAAATGTTGGATCTTTTGATTAAATAAAGCAAACACCAATATAAAGACACTTCGTGATCAAAAATTGGGGGGGGGAATTTTCCCGGCAACAATAGAAATAAAAAACAAATCTCTTTTTAAAAACATACTTTCCCAACAAAAATATTGTTGGATTTCTAAATAATCAGGTGGATATTAATTAATACTAACAATATGTGAAGAGTTTTCGAAAGAAATACTTTTCCCGCGAGAGTTATAATTTTTTTTCAGTTTTTGCTAAAAATAACTAACTTCCCGTTAAATATTTTGTTGGATCTTTTGTCATTCGTCATCCCTAAATGATACTCCACGTGACTGCAAAGTTTCATCGACGGGGGAATTTTTGCATACCTCAAACTCTTTATTGATTGGCCTATAAGAGCAGAAACGACCTTTCTATTCCAACAAGCAATACTGCGGCTTATCAAAAAGTTTTCTCATACCTGGGACCAAAAATATACAACAAAATCCCCTCTCAATTTAAACTGTGTGAATTATCATCCTTCGGTACTAAAATTACAAAATGGTTATTAGACTTAGGTAGGACGTAGGACAGATTCCGAAAAATTATTAAAAAACGTAGTCTGAGTTGATTTCTTCGATTTTGTATTTTGTATTTTCCTAAAAAATATTTTTTTATTTTTCTTTCTTACATTTATATATTATATTTTTATTTTATATTTTACATGTACCTATCTGGATTTTATTGTTTATTACTGCTAATTTGTATTTTCCTAAAAAAATACTTTTTTTATTTTTCTTTCTTACATTTATATGTTATATTTTTATTTTATTTTATATTTTACATGTACCTACCTGGATTTTATTGTTTATTACTGATGTATACCTAGAATAACACAACTTATATCTGATATTGTACCTAATATCTAAGTAACTCCCCCAATATGTACCATTATTGTTAATTATTATTGAATCCATTAATGTGAAATTATGTACACGCAACCTGCCAATTTGACTGTCCTAAAACGGGAAACCTTCCTAGTTGGACAGTCAAAGCTTCCTTTTATATTGCTATATCTTGTATGTAATAAATGTAATAATAAATAAATAAATAAAATAAATAAATGCAGTTTAAAAAACTCTATTTATGTATGTATGTATGTATGTATGTAAAAACCCCTAATATCGAACTATTGGACACATTTAGCTGATTATTAAGGATTTGGGTTTTTGTTTTAACAGCTTTCTTTATTTCGAGTGCTTCTAAATTATTTAGTCTGTTACCATGACTATTTCTATGTGAGTTAGGTTAGGTTAGTTTAGGTTGAGGTGCCGTGTATTTCGAAATAAATATCTTTGTATTATGACCTCCATGTTTGTTCAATAATTTATTGTCCTCGTAAACAGCAAAATACGTAATATTATGCAAAAACTTCATGTACTTTAAACAATTAAGCCTTTACGTAATTAGTAATTACGTAATTGAAGTAATTTAAGCTTCTCCGTACAACCTCTTGCTCAGCTGCCCTCTGTAGATATTAGTCCGACCTACGCTCTATAGATATTAGTCAACACTAGGACCGTCATAGATATTCGTCCGATCTTAGCTCTGTAGATATTATTAGTCAACACTCTGAAGTTCGTAGATATTAGTCCAACATATGAGCTGTAAATATTCGTCCGACATACAGGCTGTAGATATTAGTATCTGGAGTCACCTACGGCAGAGGTGTTGGTTATCCAATAAATGGTTCCCGCGGTGGCGGTACCCATACCCGCCTTCTAAATTGACATTATAAAAAAAATTATAAAAAAACCTTGTTCACATTGGTTCGAACACGACTGTAGCTATGGCGGCCATTGATGTTACAACAGCAACCATTTTTATTTCCGTTCCCAAGGATAAAAGGAATCCAAGTCCGAAATTTGAAGAAATGAGTTTTTGATGCAGACTTGAAGTAAATTATCATGTTTATCAGTGGCAGAAAGATACAGGTCATTATAAAGAAAAAATACGATTTTCAAAATTGCATATAGATGCAAGTACCATGATGCAACAACTATCTTAGAAGCAGAAGGATGTACCATGGACTTTATTCCTTTTATAATACACCACATGTCATAACAAAATAGTCCACTTCATTTAGAGGCAGAGGACTCAAGTCCATGTTTTTGTTTTTTTTTTTACACGAGCACTCCACACAGGAGGCCCTGAGGAAAATAATTTCCCTCGGGGCCTATGTCTTCTTTGGGGATGCTTTTTATGTGGAGGGTTTTTTAAGGAAGGGAAGGAGAGGAGAGTTCTGGGAAGGAAAAGTGTTTAAGGGGTGGGTAGGAATCTAGGGTTCAGCACGTCCTGGTCATCCGCCTGCAAGACCTAGACAAACCTCACCCCATAAACCCGGCACCCCTGCTAAATCACCAAACGTAGCGAACCACTTGGGGTGACCTATGGCAGAGGTGTTGGTTATCCAATAAAGGTTCCCGGGGCGGCGGTACCCATTCCCGCCTCCCAAATTGAAAAGTTGACTCAAGTCAACGTTTTTTTTTAAACAATTATTTTTAAAGGCTTTACTATAAAAATTTCGTTTCATTTGCTCCTTTTTAAAACAAAACTAATTGATTTAATAATTAGTTTTTTTGTTATCTATCATACAACATCTCCTGAACATTTACCTTTTTGGACTTGCTTCCGTATGCTTCGGGTACAGAATTTGGTTCGCAAGTTCACAGTTCAAGGCCAAGCTATTCGGCTTAGTGTTGCTTATCTCTTTTTTTGTATTGATTGAACCGAGCGCAGAAAGGGACAGCAAATTTCGCATTGTACTTTGTTTGACCTGGAAGCGCGAAAATAATGAACAGCTGATTTTAACCGTGAAACGACTGTAAAACACGGAATAAAATTGTGGATAATTTCAAAATAATGCTTTAAATCTGGATTTCTTTGTTTGTTTTCTTTTAAATAGTTTTTACTAGTTATGTACTATGATCGTCAGTAATAATTTATAAGAATTTGACCAAAAAAAAAATCAACTTCTAACTCGATTTACTCGAAAACGAAAGCTCAAAAAAAAAAAATTATAACACAAAATCGACTCCAAATGTGATGAGGATTCCCCAGTTTCCCGCTTGTACTACGAGTTTTCGGACACCTTGTATATACCAGCGCGACCGGTGGAGTAATGTTCCATTCGCCGGCAATGTGTACACTAGAAGGTACTCTAACATACCCGGTGCTGAATATTCAGGCGGCTTATAAACTCTAGACCTTTCTAGGCAGTGGCGATATTATTATTCGACGAGACGGCCGCGGCAGGTGAGCAAAGTACACCGGCATGTACGGTAGGTACCTAGGCAAATGCCGGCGCCGCGCGAATATTAGATATTTCTCGTGTCTTCTTTTGATGGCGAAGTTGATAATGATGTGTCGCCACAGTTTTATTAATGAAATTAATATTAAAAACGGTAGTTGAAGGTAAATGTTTGGTAAATATTCGGAAAAAATTCAGTTTATGGGCGAAATTCCTAAAAAATAAAACTAGTTATTTTTATACTAATTTTGGGTCGGGGAATCCGAATCTGAAAGAATTAGGTGGGGGCAAGCAAATATAAACTGAATAACACGACTTAAAAATTTTCAATTCATACCCAGTTCACAGGCCATTTTGACGTTTTTGAATGCCATAGAAACGAATGTACCGGAAAATGTGCCGGCAGTGTTACCAACTCTCAAAAATATTTATCCCTAAAATTAAATCAAAAACGCGTCAAGACAAGAAAATATCCCAGTTTTCAAGTAGTTTAGCGGCTAGGTTTGTGTAACATGGTGTGTGTAGAAAAGAAAGTGCCCCCTTCGTAGCGCCTACTCGCGTCACGGCAAAAAAACATCCCAGTTTTCAAGTAGTTTAGCGGCTACGCTAGGTTTGTGTAACATGGTTTGTGATAGAAAAGAAAGTGCCCCCTTCGTAGCGCGTTTTTTTACGTTATTGATATTATTGCGTAATGGCAACACTTAATTTTATGTGGTAATATGTTATCTTTAGTTTTTTTCTATGATCTTTATTCTAAAAAAAAATGGCCTGTTGGATTGTGTCATGTGTAACTTCAAAATTGTACAGTCGTTTAACTCAGTTAATATTGCCGAGTGTAACCTAATTCTTTCAGATTCGGATTTCCCAGCCCAAAGTTAGTATAAAGATAATTAAATTTCTTCTTTCGGAGTATCGCCCATAAAAAGATGTGTCATTAATTTATCGAAGATTGTTTGTGTATCGAAAATTTTTAAGTCGTGTTATTCAGTTTATATTTGCTTGCCCCCACCTAATTCTTTCAGATTCGGATTCCCCGACCCAAAATTAGTATAAAAATAACTAGTTTTATTTTTTAGGAATTTCGCCCATAAACCGAACTTTAGCCAAATATTCCACTAACTGCTGTACTTTTATTAGGCACAGATTTTGAAAATTACACTACATTTCAACTTAATAGGCCACTTGCATCACATTTTTTTAAATTTTTTTCCGGTTTAGGCAAATATTCTAAGACATTCTGTATTTTTTTTTTTTTTTAATCGTATTTTTGAAACCCTGGGGATTTTTTGAAAATTTCAAACTGAAAAATTAGACCATTTTTTATAAAGCGGAAAGACGGGACATAATTTTATAGGTGTGAAAAACCGATAATTACATAGCCGAAAATCATTTAAAAAAAAAGAACGTTTTCCACACGAATGGCACAGGATAATAACGAGGCATACCAAAAATATTACATCTCATAAATATTTTTTTCTTTGATCCATCTTATTGATCATAAATCATTATAATGTACAGCGTCTATATTATTAAATTCAATGTAATTTACTTGAACTTGTAAATTGTAATAAAAATAAGAATATTATAAAATTTTATTTTGTTAAAATCAGCACCATAATCATTATACCTCTAAAACATGTACCGACATCATCTTCACGTTCTGAAGAGAACCCCGTACCCATTAATTGTACGGGGTTCTCTTTAGAACATCTGTCAAAAAATCAAACCGAATGATAAGTTCGCAGAGAACAAACAATAAATCTAGTGAACGAATTCAAAAATTCGCCTGAAATCAAAGTGATGCCATATAAAAAAATAAATCAGTATGGAATTTTATAAAATTAATAGGAACATTTTCGGCGACGGGACATTTTCATGTAGTGACGTCACGAGCCCAAATAATGGATTTATTTATTTAAAAATAAAAAAAAAACTGTACATTTCTTAAAATTTTTACTAACGTTTTCGTAATCTTAGTAAAAAACTCTATCCACACGATTTTTTCCAAGTCGTTATGAAGTCCATGCAAGTGGCCTATTACTACAAGAAACAACTAATTACCTTTGGATAGAAGGTTATCGATGCATTACCTATTTTGTGCTTGTAAATAGGTTCTTCTCGTAGTAATTGTTATAACAAAGTGTAATTTCCATAATCTTTGTCTAAAAATGCGGCGGTTAGTGGAATAATTACCAAAAGTTTACCCAACCTTCACCCTCCCCACTCCCTTCAACCTCACAACATACCCTATTGGGAATGACATAGTCCCACTGGCTCTGGAAAGTCGGGTGCAGTTGGGACTCCGATACGGTATTCACATAAAATCAAGTAAGATTCACTTAATAACTTATGTGTAAAATGGGAGATAGTAGTGGTGGGCGTTTCTAATCTTTTTAAAAAATGAAAACGAACTGTTATTTGTAAAACGTCAACTGTTTTCCCAAACTGTTTGAAAAAAACAGGCTGTTTTTAAAGCAGTTGTATGAAATAGTAATAGGTTTGTAGCAGTAAGCACTGTTAGCAGTTTAGTAACTGGGGACTGGGGGTGTATGGTTATGGTGTATCCAGTATCTGTATCGATCCATAACAATAAAACCCTGACTAAGTGCCATTAAAATTTCATTACATAAATGGGATTTAAAAATATTTTTCAAAGCGGCCGAAATCATTTTTCAGGTGTACCATTATTCATTTACCAGGTTTACCCCGATATGTAATTAAGAGCTCTTGGAAACTTAACAAATTTTAATTTCATTATAATAGGTAGTAGGTATGGTTAATGCTATCAAAATTACAAAAATAAAAACAGGCTTTTAAAATATTTGTCAAAGCTGCCGTCCGGGGAAACTTTGCGGTTAGTGTCGTTTATTGATTTATGCAGTTTACCAGATTTATGTGAACAGTAATTAACCGTTTCCCCGCGGCGGCTGACCTAAGTCATTTCATCAAGTGGCTCACACTGCGCGGCGGCTGAGTTTAGT
Organism: Limnephilus marmoratus; assembly: GCA_917880885.1. Lineage (NCBI taxonomy): Eukaryota > Metazoa > Arthropoda > Insecta > Trichoptera > Limnephilidae > Limnephilus > Limnephilus marmoratus. The sequence goes on from OU862906.1 coordinate 19,395,238, forward strand.
CATGAAAATAATATTAGAAACAAAATATGCCGCGTGGGGGCGACTGCTCAGGAATATTTTTTGAGCGGTTAAAGGGTTAAGGGGTTCTTGGAAACGTAATTTTAATATCATTCTAAATAGGCCGTATTATAGGTAGGTACTAGGTACGCATCTCTAAACATTACGAACGTTAAGTATCCTATTGTATCCATTGAGGTGGTTGCAGCCGAAAAACAGTACTTCTCAATGAAAAACAGTATCTTATCCTCTCGCACTAGCGCTTTAACATTATGTGTGAGTAAGAAGAGGCACCTGTTATTTCTAGGAAATAGAAAAAAACATTAGCTTAGCTTCACACTTAAGGCCCATTATGGGCAAAGAACGAGAAGGCAATCCTGTTATTTTTTCAAACGGGTTGAAATCGAATGGAACTAATGAAAAAAATATATTTATCTAACTTTACCTAAACTACTATCCTGTGTTTGATCAAGGAAAAAATGCCTTTAAAATAAGTTATTTCTTGAAATGTATATGCCCACTTCTACCGTATTCTAACTATTAACCTATATTTATCTTTTATTAATTAATGCCGTATAATTAGTTTTTAATGTTTCATTTCTTTCTATGTTTTTTTTCTTTAATTTTTGATTTATCGTGTTGTTTATTTTTAAAATAAATAAATGTATTTTTCTCCTTTGAAAATTTGTTAGTTTCTGTTATACAATTTGACTACCTAATGCAGGAATCCGGAAAGAATGGAACGATGGTAAACTTATTAAATAAGATTGAAAGGAAGTCTAATACCAATGTAATATTCAGGCAATATTTTACACTAGCCGTTTGGTGAAGTCTGCCAGTTTTCCGTGTTTGCTCTGTTTACTTACTTGGTAGTTTCGTTTTGTAAGTAAACAACAGATTAACAGAACACTGACAACAGTGACAACAGAAGGGCAAACGGAAAACAGCGAAATACCCCTGCATTTATTTAATTAAAATTTTTCAACCTGTTCTAAAAATAACAGGTTTGCTTCTCGCTCTTGCCCGTAATGAGCCTTCAATGTGAAACGTTAAGCTAATGTTTTTTTCCTAAAATAACAGGTGCCCCTACAGCCTCTTCTTACTCACACATAATGTTAAAGTGCTAGTGCGAGAGGGTAAGATACTGTTTTTCATTGAAGAACAAGAAGTACTGTTTTTCGCCTGCAACAGACCAAACTCACTCTCACATATTGTTACGACGTTAGTGCGAGAGGGTAAGATAATGTTTTTCATTTGGAGCGGTTCTGTCTCATCCATTCTCGCGCTTTTGTGATATAAGATAGAAGAGTCGACAAAACGGACAAACTCACGACTAAGTGCCATTAAAGGTATATTATATGAATGGGATTTTAAAATATTTTTCAAAGCGGCCAAATTCATTTATCAGATTTACCATTAGTCATTTACCAGGTTTACCCCGATATGTAATTAAGAGCTCTTGGAAACATAACAGAAGGGCAAACGAAAAACAGCGGGATACCCCTGCATTTATTTGATTTCAATTTTTCAACCTGTTCTAAAAATAACAGGTTTGCTTCTCGCTCTTGCCCGTAATGAGCTTTCAGTGTGAAACGTTAAGCTAATGTTTTTTTCCTAAAATAACAGGTGCCCCTACTGCCTCTTCTTACTCACACATAATGTTAAGGCGCTAGTGCGAGTGTTGGAATATTTGAAGCTGGCAACACTGATAGTTCCGGAACAATCTTCTTTTGTTATTTTTCTTCTGTTTGAAATTGTGTCAACTAGTGTATTGTTTACCTGACAATAAAATACGTTTGTACCTTATAATTGAGTATATTTAATTACAAACTAACAGGTTATGGGCCACATCATGCTTAAAGACACTGTGTTGTGATCAATGACTTTTAATATAAAATTGTGATTAACATTTGAATCGAACAATGTCGTTCCAACTCCCTATTGAAAAGCTGAGGGGCCGTGAGAACTATGACATCTGGAAGTTCGCAGCTCAAACATATTTAGAAGACCAGGAATTATGGGAATGTGTCGAAGGTACGGAATCAGACCAGAAAAAGGTTAAAAAATGTCGTTCCAAGATTGTTTTGTTGATTGAACCTGTTAACTATGTTCATGTCCAGTCTGCTACAACCGCGAAAGAAGCCTGGGACAATCTTGCTACTGCTTACGATGATAAAGGTCTTACACGGCGCGTCGGGTTACTAAGGACCCTAATTACAACAAAGTTAGAAAACTGTAAGTCTGTTGAAGATTACGTCGATAAAATTATTACTACTGCCCTGAAATTGACTAATATTGGTTTGAAAGTTGATGATGAATGGATAGGTACCATTCTTCTTGCGGGGCTTCCAGAAAAGTACACCCCCATGATTATGGGCATAGAGAGCTCTGGAATAAAAGTGACTGGGGATGCAATAAAGACAAAATTACTACAAGATGTTTCGCATAATAATTCAACATTAGAAAATCCCAATGACATTGCTATGTACGGATCTGGCTCGCCCAGATGGGTAAAATACAGTGTTTCTGGATCGGGTAGTCGCAGTTCCAGAGAGGCGGCAAAAAACAGTTCATCCAGAAACAGATCGGAGGAAATAATTACTCCCAACCCTGCAGATTATAAAAAGGGACTCCGCTGTTACCGATGCAACAGAAATGGTCATATAGCCCGAAACTGCGAGGTGACATTTGATACAAAAAACTGTGGAAACAAACAAAGTTCAATGTACACTGCTTTTTCCGTGACTTCTAAATCAGCTGATGAATGGTTTCTCGATTCGGGGGCTTCTGCACATTTAACAATGACTGATAATAATTTATTAAATAAAATCAAAAAATCTTCCCAGTTAGGTGTCACTACTGCCAATGGTGATCAAATGATCAGCGACACAGTTGGAAACCTGCAATTAATCACACCTTGTGGAGAAACAATAAATGTAAGTGATGTGTTTTATGTTCCACAAGTGAAAGTAAATTTGCTATCTGTTAGTAAAATTGTTAGCAAAGGTAATTCTGTGGTTTTTAATTCAACTGGAGCAAAAATTTTAAATCGTAACAATCAAATAATTGGAACAGCATCACTAGTGAATAATTTATTTAAATTGGATGTGCAAAGTAATGTTGGCTTCGCTGTTCAAACAAAAGCTAATGATAGCACTCTTTGGCACAGAAGAATGGCCCACCTAAATTATGACAGTTTAAATAAATTGAAAAATGGATTAGCTCATGCAATTCAGTTTTCCTCGTGTAACCCACCAGATGTATGTGAAGTTTGTGTGAAAGGGAAGGGCCACAGGTTGCCTTTCCAATCGAGCAACTCTAGAGCTGCAAGACTACTTGAAGTGATCCACTCAGATCTTGTAGGACCAATGCAGACAAATTCATTATCTGGCTCTAGATATATTCTCACTTTTTTGGATGATTTCAGTAAATCCTTTGTATATTTTCTTGTGACAAAAGATCAGGTGGCAGAGTGTTTTGAAACATTTAAAAAACATGTTGAAACGCAAACTGGAAAGAGAATCAAGACTCTTCGTACTGATAATGGAGGTGAATTTTGCAACAAGCGATTAGACAAAATCCTGCGTGATTGTGGTATTGAACACCAAACCACAGTTCCATATACACCGGAACAGAATGGTCGGGCGGAAAGACTGAATAGATCAATCCTGGAGCGTGCCAGGTGTCTTTTGATTGAAGCTAACCTCCCAAATATTTTTTGGGCTGAATCAGTCTTCACTACAGTCTACTTGATGAATCGTTCGCCCAGCAAAAATGTGGATAAAACTCCCGAGGAAATGTGGTCAGGAAGAAAACTACTGTAAAACATGTAAGGGTATTTGGCTGCAAAGCCTGTGCACACATTCCGGATGCACACCGAAAAAAGTTAGATCCTAAATCAAAACCATGCATTATGATGGGATATAGTCTTCTGTCCAAGGCTTATCGTTTGTATGACCCTAACAATAATTGTATTTTTGCATCAAGAGATGTCATTTTCTCTGAGAATGAGGAAGGAGTTTCACTCCTCACAGGGAAACAGGATAATTCAAGAGAATCTTTCTTTCCTGCAGCGGAAGATGAATGTTCCTCAATAAATGAAGATATTGTATCTAAGGACTCACGCGAAAAAGTTGGCTCAGTGGATTCAGAGGACATTGCGGATATACGGGATACTGAAGACTTCCTAAATCCGCACGTTGCAGACTTACAGTCTGGTCTAAGAAGGCAGGACAGGGTTAGGAATCTTCCCAAAAAATATGATGATTTTGTAGTTTATACTGGTGTTAGTGATGAACCCTCAGATCCCTTGACCATTGAGGAGGCAATGGAGCGATCAGATAAACAACTTTGGATTGAAGCAATGGACCGTGAAATGGAATCACAAATGGATAACAACACATGGGAACTGGTCGATCTTCCATCTGACAGAAAACCTTTAAACAGCAAATGGGTTTTTCGCACAAAGAGAGATGCAAATGGGGATATAGTCCAGCGTAAGGCTCGTCTAGTAGTGAAAGGTTGTGCTCAAAGAAAGGGTTTGGATTTCGAAGAAACCTTCTCACCTGTGGTCCGATACAGCTCCATTCGATACTTAATGGCATTAGCGGCTGAACTTGATTTGGACATAGATCAGATGGACGCTGTTTCAGCATTTCTCCAGGGCGATCTTCAGGAGGAAATCTACATGTACCAACCAACAGGATACCAAAAGTCTGATAAAGTTTGTCGCCTAAGGAAAAGCCTATATGGATTAAAACAATCAAGCCGTGTTTGGAACATAAAATTGGATGCATGCCTGAAGAATATTGGGTTTCAACAGTCAAGATATGATCCATGTGTGTATGTGAAAAATGAAAATGCGACTGTGTTGATCATTGCTGTTTGGGTGGATGATCTACTTATTTTTTCTAGCGACAAATCACAAAAATATGCTGTTAAAAATCAGCTCAAAGAAAGTTTCAAAATGACTGATATCGGTGAAGCCAAATATGTGTTGGGATTCCAGTTGACTCGAGACAGGCAAAACAAGAAGCTGTGGATAAGTCAACAGAGCTATATTGAACAGGTTCTGAAGCGCTTCAATATGTATGGATGCAACCCTGTGAACACACCACTAAGTCCTAATGAAAAACTCTCGAAACAGCAATCACCAAAAGATGAGAACACCTCAGCCATGATGAAAAATATTCCGTACCAAGAGGCAGTCGGTAGTTTGTTATTTGCCTCTCAAGTTACCCGACCTGACATTTCATTTGCGGTTAGTTATGTGAGTCGTTTCAATAACAATCCAGGTCAAGCGCACTGGGCTGCAGTCAAACGAATTATGCGTTACTGGGGTAATTAGGGTACTGCAGATTGGAAACTGGAGTTTGATGGATGCACACCCTCTTCAATTGTTGGTTTCTGTGATGCTGATTGGGCCAGTGATTGTGACGAAAGGCGATCTGTGACAGGCTACATTTTTACTAAATGTAAAGGAGCTGTTTCTTGGGGGACAAAAAAACAACCAACTGTGGCGCTATCGACAACCGAAGCAGAGTACATGTCCATGTCTGCTGCGACACAGGAGGCATTGTGGTTAAGAGGTCTGGCTCAGGAAATCGACAGTGCAGTATATGACACTCCTACAGTTATCCACGTGGACAACCAGGGAGCGGCAAATCTAGCCGTGAATGGGTGTTACCAAGCCAGAACCAAACATATAGATGTGCGACATCACTTCCTTCGTGAGAAGATCCAGTGCCAACTAATTGAATTCAAATACATCCCTACAACTAAAATGGTAGCCGACTCTCTCACCAAAGCTTTGGATAGAGAGAAATTGATGAGATGCATTTGCAATCAGGGTATCATCAAATAGGGAGGGTGTTGGAATATTTGATGCTGGCAACACTGATAGTTCCGGAACAATCTTCTTTTGTTATTTTTCTTCTGTTTGAAATTGTGTCAACTAGTGTATTGTTTACCTGACAATAAAATACGTTTGTACCTTATAATTGAGTATATTTAATTACAAACTAACAGCGAGAGGGTAAGATACTATTTTTCATTGAAGAAGAACTGTTTTTCGCCTGCAACAGATCTATCTCACTCTCACATATTATTAGAACGTTAGTGCGAGAGGGTAAGATAATGTTTTTCGTTTTGAGAGGTTCTGTCTTCTGTCTCATCTGCTCTCACGCTTTCGTGATATAAGATAGAAGAGACAGAAGAGTCGACAAAACGGACAAACTGTTTGTGCGGATTATAGATAACAGTTTGGGCATTTTTTAACTCCAAACGTGTTGTGCAAACGTGTTTGTCGTTTTTGGACTCATCACTAGGAGATAGCACAATGGGCCTATGGCCTAAGTGCTCACGGGAACTAGTCGTAAACCAACTCCGCAAAGAAAAAAATATGTGTAGTTTATCATGGATATGTTAGACAAATGATTAGCAGTATCTTGTAAAATAATACATACCATGTAAGCTGTTGTTTGGGGATCCAACGAATAAAACCCCAAGCCGGCTCGCGGCAGCTACCAGGTTCAGAGACGTCGGTAAGGTCGGAAAAGCTGCATCGAATACTTTAACACACCGCTGACGTTTAAACTGGAATGCCTGCCACAAACAAAATAAACAGTTGTACAGTATTTACCAATATTACAAGGAAACCTCAAAATAAAACTTCGATGTTGTCGTTTTGACAGGAACGAAAACTGAAGGTTGGCTTTACCTGAACGTCTACCGAATCGGGCACGGCTATAATGTCCATTGTATATTTCAGAAACGCGTCTGAATGCGTAACATATATTTATAAACTTTCAAATGATAAATCGGTAAATTATCATGAAGCATTTAACCCACAAATAAACGATTTTAACCTGCAAACGCAAAACAACAGATTCGGGCTCGGCGGTTTAGCGCAAAACATCGGTGTTGCCATCTTGGAATCATTGTCATTGTCATAAATTTGTTTATTTTTTATTTGAAAGATACAAACTGCTTACGTAGGTGACACACGCAAGGATAAAAACGCGAGCAGATATCTGTTGAACCTCGAGCGCTTATGTGTTGTAGCGTAACACGACGCTATCAAATATTTCTTCCAATGGTAGGAGAGGGGGTCAGACACAGTCGGCTGTGAGTCAGATGAATTAGAGAGCTGCCTCGAAATATCATTTCTTTGTACTGAATCCGTCAACGTGGCAGCTGTCGTCCGCCCGTTTAGGAATCTCCGTAATTAAAATTACCCCTTCTCCTGTTTACGACGGAGAGAGGGGCGCATAGCTTTTCACATATCGCCTCGGCAGCGGTCACGGCAGATTACGGCGTATAACTTTGAGCTTCGAGCGCATAAACTGCTTAGGTGTACACGTCTGGTGGAATTTTACGGAGAGCTTAATTGTGCGTGCGATGATCTTTTATTTTCACGCGTATTTTATACATAAAATATGGAGATACATATATGTACAAAGTTAAATTGAGTCAATCCGAAAAGGTCTCCTATGTTAAAATTACTTGAAGATGGGGTTTTATTATATCTTAAAATTAATTTTTGAAGAGGAGGAGAAGTAGAGGAAAATAGGATAAGGATAGGTGATGCTCCCGATACATTCCACATTCGTATTAATTCTCGATCGTACGCGTTACTTCTATTCGGTATTTCTAATATTATTTAAAGTGTATTTAAAAAATGTCTATATTGTTAAAAAAAGTACATATACGGGGAGTTGGGGTTTTTTTCTAATGTTAGTGGGCAAATGAAATAACACGTGGGTAAATGAAATAAATTAGATTGTCTTGTTGATCTCGTCGGAATATGTATTTTTATTAAGTTGGTAAGCTCTGGCGAGACCAGGCCATTATTCAGAATTTTGAAGAACACGATTGGATTGGTCAATAATGAAACGTCGTGTATAGACGGAGTTGAAGATGTGAAAGTTAATAGATCCGGTGTAATTTGAAAAGTGTAAGTTTTGTAGTTTTATAAATAAACCATACCTTAAATAAACCAATACCCATACACGACTCTACAATAAATAAAGGATTATTCTATATTTTCGCTTGACATCATTGCGTTTGACAAGGTTAGCTCATACACAGTAGCATAGCGAGGGGGTGGAGAGAGGGGGGGAGCGCCCAGGTGCCACCCAACGAGGGGGTGACACTGCACCCGACCGTTAAAAAATTACGAAGGATATTGTCGCAAAAATATTGAATACGGTGTTATTTATATTTTCGAAGCTCTATGGCCTTTTTGTGCCTGACGGTCTTTTCATTGACGAAAATAGCCTATTTCTGAAATTCTCTAGCCCCCCCCCCCCCCCCCCCCAGGATGGACTAATTTTCTACACATTTGTGAAGTCAAAATTAGGGGGGGGGTGACACCACGTTATCCGCCCCGGGTGCCTCCCATGCTAGCTACGCCACAGCTCATACAGGCCTTTTACGAAAAAAAAACAGTCTTACGACAGGGTCCAAGCAAGGAGACCGAGTCAAGAACCACCACTGTGATAGTCACCGTTTGCCGTCCGACCAGGACGCTGTCCCTCTCCGCCCATCGGAGTGGGTTCAGCCCTCGAAACCGCGTGAACTCTCGACCAGAGAGTTCCTCAGACGGTCTCCATCTGCCTTTCCCCGGAGGAAGCCACCGAGACTCTCCGAACGTCCGCCAAACAGCGGAAACTCCAACTAGGGAGTTCCTCAGAGGCAATCGCCTCAGTCCGACCAGG